>CM066728.1:138691172-139948672 GCA_033961575.1 Aselliscus stoliczkanus
AAAAGGTGCTCACTTATGTTTGGGTAATAAAAGTAGAAATACTACGTAGAAATTGAAGCAGTATTGTGGAAGGTCTGAGAGTCTGTGTTTTAAATCAGTGAATGTAAGGAGTTGTGGATGTTGAGCAGAATAGTAACAGCAGGCTCAGGAGAGAAGTAAGGTAAAACGGTAAGGTTTGGATTTAAGTGTGGAGAGATATCCCAGGATCAGTTGTGAAAAATTCCACTTGAGTTCCAGCGTCAGGATCAGAAGAGCAATACTCTGGATTCTTGCCCCCTGTGTTTGCAGTTAATGAAGAACCTGGGAGATGATCTGTGACTACAACAGATATAAACTCAAAAGCTTCTTAACCACTATTAGAGACCCACGATGTTTCTGTGTCACAGAACACAAGGGAAGAGAGAATTTCATTAAGGAGCTGACCAACAGGGTCAAGTGTGCTTCTACTTTTGCTTCTATCCAATTTATTCTCCAAACAGCAGCCCAAGCAATCTTTTCGCAGCTTCAGTGGTTTTCCTAGGATTTGCCTAAGTAGAGCTGGTGAGGAAGGGCTCTTAGTTCCTTTCTGGTTGTAAGCCTACAGCTCCCTGGGGTCATATTTCCTCTCTCTCCCCCTGCTTGGAGAAGCCAGCTTGGGAAGAGATGCTGACAAAGCAGAGAGCAGCAGAGATGACAAACAGAGAGAAGGAGGACTCACAGTATGTAAGCTCCTAAACCCTGTCTCACTTTGAGGCCTGGTACACCATGGCTCTTTTTCAATTTGGTTACAACATTTTTGCCCATGCTAGTTAGAGTTGAATTTCTGTTATATCTCTTGGAGCCCAGAGAATCCTGGGTAATACACTTCCCTTCAGTGTTAGATTCCTTAGAACATTTAACTGGGGCTCATATTTTATCTTTTGGCAGCACATTTGCATTGTTCTTCTGGTGAGGTTTATGAGGATTTATGGCATCTAAAGTCTCTGTCTGCCTTATACATACAAAGAACTCTAGATAGCTGAAAGGGGGAAGTAGCGGGGAGTTACTCAAGGAGTCCTTACATTTATATCTTAAAATACATCCTGTCACTGTAGTAGTCATTAGGGCTGCTAACTATTGTTTTAGTTCCCCTTTCTGTACTCACTCTCCTTGATATTGAATGTAGCCATGTGATTTGCTTCAACCAATGGAATGCAAGTGGAAGTGACATGTGATGGAATCTTCAAGGGGCTGTGTGCAATTTGCATGTTGCTTTCCTTCCTGCTACTCTGGAGATGGTGGAGGCACAAGATGAGATGAACCTCCATCATCTGAGTGGTTATGATAGGCTAAAACCCCCTGTCAATACACTTTGGTCATATGGTTGAGAAATAAATGTTCGTTAAATCTCTGAAATGTTGAGGTTGTTTGTTACCACCATAAAACCTAACCTATGATACAATCATTTTGTAAAAATCAAGTATTATAAATTCTGAAAGATGTTGAATTTGGACTTGAGTATTTATAATGAAAATTATTATGGAAACACTGGAAGTAAAGATTTCAACTGATATCTAGAAGAATCACTTCTCCCAGCTACCTCAGATTTTGTAGATCTTATGTTGTTACTTTTTTGGTAGGGTCTACTAATTACTGCTGTCAAACCCATCTTAAAGTCCTAGACACAGATTTTATTTTGCTGTATTTTTTCAAAGTCTGTTGTTTTTGGTGACTTCTGATTTTTATCAAGCATTTTTCATTATTAACTCTTCAAGTACAATTCAATTTGGGTACACTCAAAACATAAGACACTTAATTTTCTGAAAGGGAAGCCTTCTAGCCCTTAAGATTACATTTTTATTTATGGTAGTTTGCTGTGATTTCTTTCAATTTTTGCTCCAGTCTCATTCTTCACAAACTGCTTGTTTGGGTTTCCAGGACAGGAATGTATATGTAGAGCCAATGGGTTTAAGGCATATTTACTACATTATTTATTGGAGGTAAGCTATACAAAGGTGAGTTCTAATGGAGTTGAGGTGAGGTGCATGCACCCGGCTTAAAGGGCAAAGGTTGCAACCATACCCTAACCTACAGTGTGCATGTATAGCTCTTATATCCTACGTGCATATATAAAATCACTCTATAAGGTCACTTGATGATAATTAGATTTCTCTATTTTTTGCAGTTGTACTGTGTAACTCAACTTGGGATTCTTTAATTTCCCCAAATTTGATATATAGATTTTGCTGTATATCTTATTTATTGTTGTTTGCTATAGGAGACAGCAAACATATTTAAGTAATACAGTGATGCCAAGGTGTTGGGAGCACCTAGATCCACCTTTTTAGATGCTTGTGAACAAATGTTAACAATATGTCACAAGATGCTAAGATCCCACAAGAAGTGAAATAATCAGTTGACACCCTCACAAAGGAGTAGCTCCAGCTTGGTGGTGAAGTTCAAATTTGTAGTGGTTCAGTGTGTGTGTTTGTGAGAGAGAGATCTTGAATTTACAGATAGGTTTGATTGGTTACATTGTCAATCACATGATACCAATCAAAGTTGATAAAATTCTTATGATTCTATAAGCCAAACTGCCTTTGGTGTCTTTAATAATCTAGGGAGTCCAGAGAGGCTCCAGCTAGGGACTGGGATAGGAAATCCCATAAGTGGTAACGTTGATCACTATATAGAATGGTCTTGTGCAGAAATCTGGAAAGAATAATGTAACTATAGCCCTTGTTGACCTTCCATTGGTCTGCTATACTAAGTACCACACGCTCAATACAAACACTATCTTATTGACAGTGTACAAAATCTGCATTTTAATACCCGTCAAGAATTCAGGATTAATAGAAATAACCTTATTCCTAAGGATCTGAAACTGTAGATAAAAATTGATGCCTGACCCCCTCCCCCGCCCCAGAACAGGAGGGTAAGTGTCCACCTGGGGGCTGATGATATGGCTTTAATGTCATGGCCTAAGAATGACCTCAGTAATTGGTTTTGAGTAATTAACCATCGTCAGTGCTTTTGATACGAAGAATTCCAGAGCTAATGTCATTATCATTGGCAGACATTTCCCCAAATTCAATTGGTTTCAATAAATAACAAAACAAAACAAAACCACCAATCACAACAAAACAGAACCCAAATCTATATAACAAACACAGCCATTCAGTTTTCTTGGGGCTAATTCATCCTGCCAAATCCACTGGGAAGTCATGCACTTTACTGACATGTTATTGAGAGTTTTTAATAACCATTGGGAGTGACTGTTAACATCTGCTTTGGATGTTTTCTAGTTCAGAATAATCTCAACCATGCTTTGCGGAACATAATTTTGTGTAGAGTGAGCCAAGCCGCTTCCTGAAGAAATAAAAAACCCAATTTTGCCAGGAGGTTCATCTCAGTGGAGAAGTGGTAACTTTTGATTCAGGTGGAGCTCCTGGCTGAATACCTCCATTTTTAAAATAGGGCAACAACATTCTTATGTGTGCAAGTGTGTTCTCATGCAATGGTGTGCTGGCGATGGTCCTCTCTGGCTTGCGAGACTGTGACACCTCTTCCCACAACCATGGCCAGTGATGTCAAGCTGGTAGCTTGAAATTGGTTACGGCAGGAGTATTTACCCCAGGCGTTCTCAATGAGAGAGTTTTTGCCCCTTAGGGGACATTTGTCCATCTCTGGAGACATATTTTGCCACAACTGGGGGTTTACTACTGACATCTAGTGGGTAGAAGCCAGAGATGCTGCTCAGTATCCTGCAGTGCAAAGGACAGCACCATATAACAAAGAATGATCCAGCCCAAAATCCAGCTGAGGTTGAGAAACCCTGCTTTATATCATGTAATTTGGCAAACATAACAAGTCTTGACTTTTTTTTTTGAGTGCTAGTTTACCAATCACTAACTCCCAAAATGAGTTCTTTTACATTCATCACTGTACAATCTCTAAGTCCTATCAGAAGCCCAATGGGAGAAGCGATGTTCACAGAAGACTGAAAGCCAGGCTGTTTCGGTGATTTGTGTAGAGCACTGGTTGACAAACTTTTTCTGTAAAAGGGCAGATATAAATATTTTAGGCTTTGCAGACCATACGGTATCTGTCGCAACCACTTATGTCTGCCATTATAGAAAGAAAGCATCCATAGACAATATGTAAATGAATGAGTATGGCTCTGCTCCAATAAAACTTTATTTATAAAGCAGGGTGGTAATTTGCTGACCCCTGACTTCCAGACTATTAGCTTAGCCCCATCCACTCGGATGCTAAACTTCTAGCTTTTATTAAAGATATAAGAAATTTGCCAAGTTATGTTTGCTGCAACATTTGGTACAAAAAAAAAAAAGTCAGAATATTTCCACTGGGTCATTACATGCTTCATTCTTAAGGTCCCACAAGAAAATTTCTTAAAATGCTTGGCTCTGATTTTACTTTGTATACTAGGAAGCCCCAAACTATATTTGATATTCATCTATAGTAGTACTTCTTCAGTTGCTTAATAAGAATCAGCTGTGGGTATTTAAAAACATACAGGCTCCTGAATCTCAGTCTCCATGGGGGGATTGGAGGGTAGGGAAGGGAGGGTAAATCTGTGCTTCTCAAATTTTATGTACACAAGTCACCTGGGAATCTTGTTAAAAGGCAGATTCTGATCCTGTGGGTCTGGGGTGGGGCCTGAAATTCTGCATTTATGAAAATGATGTTGATGCTGTCAGTCTTAGAACCACAATTTGAGTAGAAGGTCCTAGAATATCAATATTTTGGTAACAAATTCTCCGTAGATGATTCTTATTTCTGAACTGTATCCCAGCTATGTTTTTCCTTATAATTATTATGTTTGTGTTCTGCTTTTTCATTCTTTTGGTTTCTGCTTTAATTTATAATTTGAAATTTCATTATGTATGTTCTTCTTTTAAGTCCCTTAAATCCTTTGGAGGGTGTAGCATGAGAGAGAGAAATAATTTCTAAGACCAATAACTACAAATATTTTTCTACTTCTTGTTTTTTTTTTTACACTTGAGAAATGTAAGTTTAGTTTGATACTAATTAGTTGTACAAATAATCCAGACATAACAAAAAACCAGATTAATTGTATTTCTTTAGGACTGGCTTTTTTTCAGTGCTTTCAAGTTTAGTATCCTCAAATTTGAAGTTAGGGAACGTATTTATGTCTGGTTTAATGTACATCTGTTCAAGCTTAAAAACCTCCCTCTCCAGCTCTTGCTGACCCTCTGGACCCGTATATTATAAAATGGTCCTCAAGGTGCCAGTTGTTTCCCTTTCCACTCTTTCATCTTGTCCATGAAAAGTTTCTGTATAGGATCAAGTTTCTTAAATGTCACTGTTGCAACACCAAGGTCTGCGAATGAACTGAGGAGGCTGACAAAACGAAATGGGGGAAGCCAACGACCTCTGAGCAATCACGCCGGCTCTGTTACATACATAGAAACCCTATGGTCCGCAGTGTGAGAAGGGCCACAGCTCTCCTTCCAGCCCTGGTTCTGCTCCCACGACCTGCAGCGTCCAATACATTATGGATCGCCCCTTTAGTCAGACGAAGCTGACTGGACAAGAAACGCCTCAGAGGCCGTGTGCTATTGGTCCTGCGTGTACCCTTAAAACATATACTCCTTCGATTCATAGTTGGAAATTAATAGGAGTTTTGGTGCCCATCCTCTTGTGTGATCTCAAAGATTTGTGAGTCAAAGGTATCCCATTTCACTGAAGGAGATACCAGTATTTACTTTTTCTTCCCACTGTGAAATTGCAAGATGAAAATGTCCAACTTCCGCACACCTTTCAGTCTCACTGTTTGTTTCCCTTGAAGCCCTTAGCCACGGGCAAGAGACAGCAAAGGGGCCAGTGGACTGCGTAGAGTGGCAGAGGGTGGACCGTCTGGCTCCAAGGGAAGACTGTCTGCGAGGGGCTGAACAGCTCCTTTGGCTGATGACCACATTTGCAGTGTCTCCTAGAGCTGTGGACAGAAGCAGAGAGGCGACATCGTGCACCCAATGCTTGTGGGATCGGGCTTGTCCTGGTGTGGTCCGGCCACACTCTGGTGTCCAGGTGGTGCAGGGTGGCCCTCTCTGCTCCTGGAGCCTGGCTAAGCAAGTAGGTTAAATTTCCTTGTCACTAGGTGGCAGAATATAATTAAGATGTCAGAATTTTCCCCTATCATTGGAAGGTATTTATAGTTCCTTCCTAATGACCTCTTTTATTACTTTGCAATATTTGCTAGTGTCACTGAGGGCTAAGGCAATGAAATAAAATTTCCTTCTGCAAACATTTTCTATACTCATCCAGGCTTTTACTTCTTTTATTTAACTGGCTTGCCTGTTAGGGGGAAGCACCCTTAACATAAAGTGCATTCTCTTCCTAAGGGCTACTGTTTGGAAAATCCAAACTTCTTATTTTTACATATTATTTTGTTACTCTTTGGAAGCAAATCTCAGACATCTTTTCACTTCACTGATACCTAGTCCAGTGTGTGTCTTATTGTATTGTTTTTTTTTTCTTTTATTTGTCTTGTGTTTTTAATTTTTTTCTTTTCCGTGTGTGTCTTAATTTAAAATCAGGACTATTGAATCTGTGCAGCTTTGATGATTAACACAATCAAATAATGAAATATGTTTTTGTGGATCATAGTATAAGGGTATGCACAGTTATCCACAGATGCCCAGTCTTGTGGTGGGTGGCGGGTAGTGGTGTGTGTGGTCTGACTGGAGTGGCCCAGTTCCCCTGCCTATGGAATCTGGGAGCTATTCTGCTGGGGAAAATATATCCCTGACCCAATATATCTCCCTTCAGCCCTCAGACGAGTGTATGCCAAGTTTAAATGAACAGAAAGCGACAGACCGAATGTGTGGGCATATACAAGTTGGGAGTTTTCTCCAGTGTCAATCTTTCACATGCCCTGAGCCCCATTTGCAGTTGTCAGATGGGTGGCGAGTTCTCACCTGAATCTCTGGTGGCTGGGAGCCCGCCCTTCTGGGGTCTCAGTCTTGCGTTCCATTTCTTGCTCTTCCAGGGTCAGTCTCAAGTCTCACCTCTTCTTCAAGAGGGGGTTCTTCTTCCTCATTCCCTCTCATTAGCATGGGCCCACAGTACCCTTTCTTTTACTGCTTTGCCTTAGCTGTGTTGGGCATACCTTTTCTGCGAGGGGTGCTACATGTTCCTCTTGCCTCACTTCCTCTTCCAATTCCCATTGTTACACGAAGGCCCCAGTTCATTTCCCTTTTCACAAACTCGGCCGGTCGGCCCCACTTCTTCTCTTTTCCCACTTCCACTTCCCCATGTACTGGCTGTTCGCTACATACACATTGGGGACTGCCCTGCGTGCTGGGGATACAAGAATAAAAGGCACAGAGCCCTACCTTCGAAGAGCTCATAGTATAGCTGGGGGTGAGGTGAGCAGGGGAGAGGAGGATGAATGAAGGCAGTGCAGCATGATATGTGCCAGAAAAAACTGTAGGCACAGGTGGTAAGGGAACTTAGGAGAGGGGTGGGCTTACTGTGCTTGGGGCGGGGGAGTCAGAAAGGTTTGCCTAGGGTGAACATTTTCTTTCTGTTTTTGTATTTAATTTTGGATCGGGTTATACATTCATATAGTTCAAATATATATGTATGTGTATCTTTAAGATAAATTTATAAATATATCTTCTCCATTGTTTATAGATCTCTTCCCCAAGCCCCATTACACTTCTGCCCATCCCCATGCTCTCCAAAGGTAACTACTGCTTAGTTTCTTGTGAGTCCTTCCAGAATTTCTGTAGGCATACATGGGCAAACATAAATAAGTTTTTTTTTTTCTTTTCTCTCTTCTTTTTACCCCATAGGTAGCATATTATACTTATTGGTCAGCACTTTGCTTTTTTTTTTTTTTTTTTTTAACTCAACAGTAACATTTAGTGGTTAATAAAAAGGACCCTGGCATCAGGAAGCCTGCATTCAAATCCCAGTTGTCTAACACTAGCTGGGTGAGTTTGCCAAGTTAATTTCTCATTGCTTTAGTTTCTACATCTGAATCTGAGGTTTTTAAAATCTTGCAACTTTATCATAAACTTTATGTATATACATATAGGCAACTTTATCATACACTAAAATTTCTTATGGACCATTTCCACACTGTTTTAGTTTTTGAGGTTTTATATTATGTCTATTATCTGGCAGGGCTTGTCCCCAGATGGAAACTTGAAGGATGAATGGACTTTCCCAGGCAGAAATGATGACAGCAGCCATGACGACTAACATTATTAGTATAAACTATTATCACCACCACCAGCATTTTATATTATGTCTACTGTGTGTGAGATGCTGTAACTCATTCCTTGTTTACTCTATGTTTTATTATGCTGGTTTTCCCTTTGCTCTGAAGTTTTTACCTCTTCATTTTAAATTTATTTACTTCACTGTAGGTAACTTTTTAAACCACTCTAAATCCTTTTGGAAACAAGGAGAAGCACAAACAGAAAAAGAACCAGGAACTGTATTAGTCGCTTTGCATAATAAATCCTTAATCCTCATAACAACTCTCCAAGGTACATTTTATTGTCCTGTGTTTATTGAAGACACTGAAAGTCAGAGAGGTCAAGTAGTTTTCTAATAAGTATAGGTTCAGAGTTCAAATCAAGGTGGTTCCTGGTGCTTCTTTACACCATACTGGAGAAGGTTTCTTATCAGGGTCCTTGTAAAGGTAGCAGAAATAATAGCTCAGAAACAAACTGAACACATAATAGGGAACAGATATATTTTTCCTAATGGCTAATATATATGATTATATATATATATATGATTACAGATATATTATGTATATTGCAGTATAAATTATATATGTATATGACAGTAACTATGGTCTATGTAAAATCATCACTACTGCGTGATTTTGGTGTTAACTCAATTGACCAAACATATCCAGAGTCTAGCAGGTCAGGCACTGTACTAGGTGCTGAGGATACAATGACAAATGAATTCTGGTCCCCAGCCCTTAACTCCTGTGAGAATTAGCAGGTCTTCGTGGTTTGGACCCTCTTCATCTGTCGCACCTGAGGAATATCTAGTCTATTTCTTCATCTTGTGCTGGTTTATGCCCAATTTGTTCCTTTCAGATCTGATAATATGTTTATGACTAACTGATGGCAGCTTCTTGGAGTGTTGTTTTAAGGATGATGAAGCTGTATCTAAAATCAGTGGTAAAGAGTGCAGTGACTAATTAGTCATGCCTGCTGTGGGGGCAGGAGTGAGAGACGAAGGCAAACAGGCCAGGTACTGGTCATAGCTGAGCTAGTTTCCAGAATGGTCAGTTTCTCCGTGCAGTTGTTATAAATGGCACCAACTGTATTTTACTGCTCGAATTCACATTTCTTAAATTGCTGATAAGCTGTTCATCTCTTAGGAAGGCCTGGAGTAAATAAATCTATTTAACTTGGTTGAGACACAGTTTCTTCTCCATTGCTAATTGCAATCTTGTCTCTTCTCCATTGCTAATTGCACAAGCCATATCAATTCTGGGTGTATCACTTTGCCCCAGTTCTGTAAATATGTTCACCATCTCACTGCCCATGAGTGCCTTTGATTTCCCAGTGTTGTTGTAGTGACTTTTGTTGGGAAGGAAAACTCCTGGGCTGAATGCTATTCCATTCTGTGGAAGCCCTTTATTAATTTCTTCTTCTGTCTTGCTTTCTAAAAGTCCTCTTCCTGCCGCAGTTGGAGTTAAAAATGGTCACTGGTTGCCTGTCTGGAGCTTTGTTGATGAACTTTTCCAAGTGCACACACAAATGAGCTCTTGCATCTCTGGTGTGTGTTAGAAGGTTCATTCTGTCTGTCAGCGGAAAGCCATGCTAATTAATAAAACCTTCCTCTAAGAAGATAATTCCCAAATGGCTGTTGCCTCATGGGAAATGCATTTGAACTGCTGAGCAGGTTTCTCTCTTATCTCTCTGGTCACGAAGGGTAGGGAGGTGGTGGCAGTTGCGCTACAGCATGGAATAGTCACGGAAATAGTATTGCACTTAGGGTCACCAGCTCTGGGTATTAGTCCTAGTACTGATGCTTGGTCGCTATGTAAACTTGAGCCAATTACTTAAACTGAATATCAGTTGATTCAACCATAAAATGATGATTATAGCAATAATCTTGATCTCTCTACTTTAGGGAGTTGTTGAAAAGGCTACATGAGATGATATATGGAAAGCACCTTTGCAAAAGGATGTTTTTATTATTAGATGTCTGGGCTTACATTTTTCCCAGCTGGTTGTTCCATTGCTCTTTTCTTAACCAGATGCAACATGTGAAATATAGTCCTTCTTGCAGCTTTTCCAGATGTGCTTTTTATGAAAAACTAGTAGACCAAACACCTGATACTAAATTCAAATTGGTTTGGTGTTGACTTCTCATATTTTTTCTTTTACCAGTCCTCTCGTTTATCATTGCACATAGATTTTAAGCTTAGTGTTGAAACTAATTCATAAATTATACCTCAGTGTTAATGTCTTTTAACATGTCTGTGAAAAAAAGGAAAAAGAGATGTTCTCCTCTCTTATACAACTTTTAAAGAAATTCAGTTGAATAAATGCTTCAGACAGCTAGGCTCTGGGAGCAATGAGAGCCTAAGGGCAAAAATCATTGAGTGTTAGAATAGAATTTCTTATTTGACTAAACGCTAAGGGTCTGTATCTTATGCCTTACCTTGATAAAGATGTGAGGAGTTATAAAGTGGGGTCCCGTTGTATACCGCACAGCTTTCTGCCATCTTACTGGCTCTGTTTCCCTCTTTCTTTTTACTTCTGTCAACTTCTGGCTTCTTTCTGGAACAACGTCACATTCTTTCCCTACTGGCCTGCAGGCTGTTTACACCCAGGCTCCCTCCTGAGATGAACTTGCTGCCCAGCTCCAGGGAGCAGGTCAGCGGACAGCCTCCCACTGTCAGCTCTTCCACAGCCTGCTTCAGCAGCAGGAGGCCACCTGAGGTGATGCCCTTCCCAGGGTGACCCACGTCTGGGACTGAGCGAAGCGGAAGTACAAAGGCTGGGCCATTTCAGTCTCACTAGAGACACTGATGGGCACTGCTTGCTCTGGGGCTCCCAGACTGCTTAGCTGAAGCTTCACTGGGCTCACATCACAGGTCAGGTTCTTCCTATGACCAACCTAGCTTCCTTCTCCTTCCTATCACAGATATTGATCTCTAATAAAAACCATTTTAAAAATGATTTTTTTTAAAAAACCCAAAACTTTACTGAGATATAATTTACATACCACAAAACCCAGCCTTTTAAAATGTGCAACTCAGTGGTTTTTAGTATTTTCATAAAGTTGTGCAACCACCACAATTATCTAATTCCAGAACATTTTTATGACACTCCCGCTCCCCCCGCAAAAAAAGAAACTCCATACCTATTAGCAGTCACCCCCTATTAACCCCTCCTCCAACCTCTGGCCATCATAATGTACTTTCTGTCTCTGTAGATTTGACTATTCTGCAAGTTTCATATAAATGGAATCATATACTATGTGGCCTTTTGTGACCGACTTCTTTCACTTAGCATCATGGTTTCAAGATTTATCCATGTTGGAACATGGATCTGTACTTCATTCCTTTTTATGGATGAATAATATTCCAGAATGTAGTATATCCATATTTTACTTATCCATTCATCAGTTGATGTACATTTGGGTTGTCCTAATAAACCTCTTGCCCCCCCCTCAACTCCATGTCATCATCTGCTTCTCAAGAGCCGAACCTGAAAACCACCCATACTTGGAAACCTAGGATCTCAACTTCTGCACCAATGAGGGTTATTAAGAAATTCTTCCAATAAAGGTGGTTCTTCCCAAAGGGAAATTGTAGTACCAGATGCCAAGATAATAAATAGCTCTCCATCTGATTGCAATAAGTATTGTAGGTCAACCTGTTGGCTACTTGGTCTTAGAGTAGGCTTGTTTGGGAAGAAGATTTAGTGTAGATGAAATCTAATTTAAAAAAACAAAAAAACTTGAAACTAATAAAAAAAATAAAAAATAAAAATAAATAAACATTAAAAAGAAGAAGAAGAAGAAGAAGAAGACAGAAGGGCCAGGAGGGAGGTGAGGTCAGAGAGACTGGTAGGTACCACACTGTGAATGGCATTTATGCCATGTTGAGATATTTGGACCCTTCCTGTGGGGAAGTGGGGACTCACGGAAGGCAGGAGAGATGTAATCAGATGCACCCTTACTTCATTTGTCGATTACAAATGGGGGGTAGCTCTTCTATCAGAAGACATTGTAAGCTGGCCAGAGTCTGAGTGGGGGAAGTTGCTGGAGATGAAGAGATGAATTGTAAGTTGAAGAAGGTGTCAGAATGAATATAAGGGGTGGAGAACACACACATGTGGCTCTCAGAAAGGTGCAAAGGGACCAGGGCGAGAGAGGTAGTGTGGCCTATTAAAAAGAATATGGCCTTGGAGTCCCATACATCTGGGCTTTGAGTCCTCTTTCATCTTTTAGCAGCTCTGTCACTTTTTTTTTTAAATTACAAGTATAATTTAATATGAGCACATTTTAAATCAGTCCCTGTTATCAAAGATAAATTCAGAGTCCAAATCCTTTCCTAGGTTCAGTGCTGTGCAAGGTCATAACTCTAAACATTTATGATTTCCTTACCTTTTCTATCAGAGAAAATGCTTCCTGTTAAAATTTGATTAGCTTCCTGTCATTTTACTCTTGGTCTCAGTCTTATATTTTATAGAGAGACTATTTTCAGCATTTTTTTTCCAATGTACTTATATATTCTTCGGTCATTCAAATAATTACAGTGACTGAATTTAGACCTCCAAGTTTAAAAACAGCAGATTACCTGACTTCTCTTCATCTCTAAAAGAAGGCTAATAATCCTTACCTCTCAGCACTGTTTTGTGACTTTGAAATGACATAGCCCATACAAGGCAACCAGCTCCCCTTAGCTCAGTTTCCCTGTTCTCCTAACCAGAGTGGGCCTGGGAGGTCCAGAGTCAGATCGGCAGAGGGCAGGGGTGATCAGGAGAAGCTGGGGACCAGAGAGCAGGAAGGCGGATGGAAAGGAGGGCCAGAACCCAGGGAATCACAGGACTGGACCCAGGCAGGAGTGCGTCTGCAGGGATAACAGTTCTCTGGGGCTTTGTCGTTTTTGAACATTCAGAAAACCCATTCCTGGATCCACCAACTGAGGCCTCTCGACAACTTCAAATGGTGGCCGCTGGGTCCATTTGGATGGTGCAGCCTGATGAACCTCACAATTTCAGATCTCCTACAGCTGAAATGAAGCCAAAGGCTGCATTTGGCAGGCACACCTGCCTAAGTGCTAGAGACTCTACTGGCTTCCTCCAGCCTTTCCTGCTCTCCTTGGATTTTTAAAAACTCCTTTGCACTGCCACATGTTTGATTTTTTTAAAAAAAAAGTTGTTTTGCATCTGCTTATTTTCATTTCCCGGTGATGTCTGGTTGGGATCCATGACCTGTGAGGCTCCTTGCTATCCTGCAGTGCTGGGACGGAGAGTCAACTGGAGTTCAGCAGCTGCTTTCCGAGCCATCCTGTACAGTGGCCGTCTAAGAAGTTAATCTCATCCATCTTGCAGTTGGCCACGTATTGGCTATTTGGCGACACTGCCAGTCTCCAAAAACACTATAATGTACAGAAAACCGTGCATTTGACCCCTTGGAGGATCACTCATATTCTGTGTGGAGACACTGGCAGGCTCCAAAAACATGAAGATCGTACCAAATCTGTGTGTGTGACCTGCTGAAGATTACTCATGGGCACCTCCACATCCGAGAGGGCAAAGATGACAGAGGTAGGTAATAAGGAACGTGAGACCTCACACAAGCCTGAAGTGCTTGTGTGCTTTTGGTGCTTGACCCAAATTTGTGGGTATTTGGTTGTCCTGTGTTCATTTATATGGTAAACATTTGACCAGCGCCTCCTAATACTCTGAAATGTATGAAATTACAATCTTTTTGTGGGTCAAAGATGATAAAATCGCAGTGATTTCACATGATCTCACCTAACAGATGATAGGAGCCATGCCAGGGGCTGGAGATGCCAAAAGATGAAAGAGCTTCTGGCCTGAAGGGGCTTAGAGAGTCCAGGGAGGAGGTAGATGCAAATACTTGGAACACAAGTGATACTGGTTCTATCACAGATGTAAGCAAAAGGTGGCATGTGGCATACCCCCAAGAAGGAGGGACTAAATAAAGGGAAGGCTTCCCAGAGAGGCCTCCCAGAATGAGAGTTTTTTTGGTGAAGTTCTCAAAATTGACCAGCCATTTTAGGAATACACAGTGTGGTAGCTTTGCAATATGCCAATTTAGCTTAAGGCCTAATAATTGGAGGCTGGCTCCCACACTCCAGCAAGTCATGTTTCCAATTCCCACATTCAGACAAAGGCAATTGTTGAATTCAAGGCCATGTCTTCTCGGGAGCTTGTGGTAGGCTCTAGGCCTGGTTCACTGAGCTCCGCATGCCTTAATTCACAGAATCCCTACAACCTGTGAGGTTGGTACAAGGATTTCCCTATTGTGTGGTTCAGGACACTAAGGCACAAAAATCGCTAAGTAACCAATATCTTGAATGAAAGAGATATTGCTTGAGACTTCTCTTCTCCTCCCACCCCCCATTTTACTAACTCTTCATTTTGAAATAGAGATCCTTGATCCACATCTTATTATCCACATGTTACCACTGGCTGTCTCCTCTGCTTTCCCTGTTAGCTCAGCTCCCTAAGCCAGGGCTCTGACCCTTCAAATGTCCCTGGAGAGAAGAGCTGAAACCTGAACATAGCCTTAGGGGAGGGTTTTCCTGGGCCTGCAGTACCCCTCTCAGCTTGCACTGTGGGAGTCCAGCTGCTGCCAGACTAGGCAGGGGGCCGGTGGGATGAGGGTGGGAGGGTTGCTCTAGTTTTCAGAAAATAAAGCAGTTTAGTAGCTAACTGAGCCTTGAGAGGACAGAGAGCAGAAAAGGGCTAGCTAGTGTTTCTGTCTGATGGTCAAGGGCTTCTGTAACCTCTCACTAACCTGCCTTCCTAGGTTATTTCCCACCCCTCACACTCAGAAACAACCAACGACTCCTGTGAATGAACACACTGCCATCTTCTGTGCCTTTGTGTTCGTGTTTCCTGGGGCCCTCTGCCGACTCGCTCCTAATGGCTTCAAGACCCAGCTAACAGTCACCCTCTGAGATATCTTCCTCTAGGCCAGTGCACCTCAGACTTTCAGGTACATGGGGCCCTGAGCCAGGTCACACCTGGAGGTCTTGCTAAACAGCATATGTTAAGGGCCAGCTGAGTAGCTCAGTTGGTTAAGAGCTTGCTCAAGAGTGCAAGCTGATAGATCTGAGCAACAGCAGTTCAATGCCCGGTCTGAGCTGAGCTGCCACTGAGCTGTCAACAGGTGGCAGTATGGCTCAGCTAAAAAAAAAATAAACATCAGATTTTATTTAAATCAGAAGGTTGGAGGCAGGGTCTGAAACTGCATTTGTAACAAGCAGGGTGGCAGGGAAGAAGGGGGTTCTGTTGTCCTGCGAACCACATGCTTTGACTAACAAGGCTCTAGATTTCATTTACCTTTAGTTCTCTTTGGAGACTTAAGCCTGTAGAAGCTATTTTAAGGGAAACCATTTTTTCCACCAACTAGCTAATTTGGCATTCAGAAGTTGGTAAATTCACTTGGTAGCTGTGTGAGGTGACCATTGTCCTGGTTTGCCTGGCACTGTGGGTTTCCTGGGACATAGGACTGTTAGTGCTAAAACCAGGAAAGTTCTGGCCAGACCAGGCTGAGTTGGTCTCCTTACCTCTGGTGGTTACAGCTGGCTGGGGGGCCTATACACCCGCTTCCTTACAACCGCCCCACCAGGTAAGGCTTTACACCAAATTCTGTGAAAGCTACAAATGGTTACTAGCTAGCAGATACAAGAATAATCCTTCAACTGGCTCTCCAGGCTTTGGGGAAGATCCATTCTCTGCCATAGGCAACAGAAGTAACACTAGCAATTATAGGTTCTCTCTAAAGTGGACAGAAAGATATTATGGTGATAGAACCAGCAAACCTTGCAGTAGGTTCAAGTGACAGCCTCTATGGAGAGAGATACAGGACCAAAGAAACATTAGACCTCAGGCCCTGCACCAAAAGTATTAGACTGCTCGTTGAATTTGTCTACTTCACTCAAGTATCAGCTTGGGTCATGGTTCTGACACTAGTGAGGAGCTTCGAGGATTTCAGAGCAGAGGACCTGTCCTCTAGGGTGTTGAGTTCAACCAGGAAATCAGCTCTGCGCCTTTCTCAGACTTCATTAGATTCAGGTTTTGTTGGTCTTGGTGATATTTTGCCTAGAGGATGGGTGCGTGGTCATCTCAAGAAGTGACCAGCACTCAAAGATGCCTTATTCCACATTGGTAAGGATCCCAGATACAATCCCCTCTAACTCCCTCGCGTTCTTGTTCAGCACCAGGAAGAAAGGGGCATGGAATTGAAGAGCACAAAATCAGGCCCTGCCTGGGCTGCAGAGAAGCCAAATCATGGCGTCCTGGGGCTGCACTGGGACAGCTGAAGGCTTTTTCTCAGGAGGAAGGACGAGCTCTTTCTGATTGAGCTTTAGTTTAACACTTTTTAAAACTGGAAAAGCAAAAAAAAAAAGCAAGACTTTCCTTGCCTCTAGGCCTCACCAGCTGGGGGACAGGAGGCTGAGCTGCTGGAATGGAAGTTCTGTGAATGGATTTTTTCAGAGCAAGTGTTCGCATTTGTGGAGCTCTCATCCTTCCTGTAGATTTGTACTCAGACCTCTGACACCAATTCAGCCAAACAACTTCACCTTTCACCTACTTTCTGTGTTTTTCTGCTGTTTGGTTTATGCTTTGTGTGTACACATGAGCAACTCTTGATGATTTTTGTTTGCTTATGCCATTTCTTCTTCAACGAAGAGAAAGAATAGGGGCCCTCAGTGATGCTGTGGAAGTTAGGAGACCAAGAGCCCAGGGGTGTGTGAATATGTCACTGTTGGAAGGGACCCTAAGGGAAACAGAGATGGTGGCTCAGAGTTGGAAAAAACTTTCATTTCACTGATGAAGAAACTGAGACTTAGAGAGGAGAAATGGCTTGCTTGAGGTGGGCAAATGAGCAATTGGAATTGAAAGAAGGGTTTTTTTAATGCTCCCAATTATAGTGCATGGAGCCTTAATCCCATACCCATATTCAAACAGATGCTTGAATTCTGGTCCCTATGTCCTTGTGAGTGGCTATAGGACCACTGCTGACCCCCGCTGGCCTCATCTGCTGATGGGACAATCACTACTGTTCCAGAATGTGAGGCTTGATTTGATGATTTTCTTGGGTGTACAGTATTTTGACCAGGATTGTGTTTTGAATTCTCTCTTTCTGAGTACATTAATTTCAGTTAGAATCACACCAATATTGATGAATTTTCATTGAGAAGGTCTTTCCTGGAGCAAACTTCATTTAGCTTTGATCATTCCATTGCAGGACACCTAAGAACCTTTAATTTCCACAAGGGATGTGACCTCTCCTAAACATAACCCCCTTATTTGGGGCAGAATATCTTGTAACTCTGTTTTGTAAAACAAATTTAGAAAAATGATGATCTGAGCAATGGAATAAAATTCTTAAAAAGGTATATGTAAACTTATTTTTTATGAATCAAACAGTATTTTAAATATAATACAGGGATTGATCACTTAAAAGCAACCAATGGGAAATATATTGCTAAGTGAGAAGAGAACATAAATCAATTCTTTATTAGTGTATATATGTTATAAATCATTCTGGGAGGACGTATATGCCTATCTTAATGCTTATTTTTTGTGTGAAGTTTTGGGAGAACTTTCATTTTTTTATTTGGCTTGCCTGTATTTTCTAAATTCCTATATTCCACAGTACTCCAACAACAAAAAGTCTCAAAATGACCAGTGATGAATACTTTAGCAAAATGAAGAATGCTTTTGGTAGACAGAATAAGCATCTTATTTGTAAACCAGGGAGCTTCTCTGTCATACTCTAAGAAAAATACATAGCTAAAATATCATTTTTCTTCTTCTGATCAAAAACTTACCTTGATGCCTACCTACATATCAAGCCTAACCTCCTATGCCTTATCGTTAAGACCTTGTATAATCTGACCCCATTTTAGCTTTCAGATTTACCTAATGCTTGTCCCTTTCTGTTAACATTCTTTCCTGTCGGGCTCATTTCTTGTCTCCAATCTTTTCTGATTCAGGTGTGTCTTTGTATAGTTTTGTCCAGATTGCAATATCCTTTCTATCTCTACAAATTCAAGGCCATTTGTTCTCCAAGACCCCACACTGATTTTTCCACTTTCTCACCTCCTGTGGCAGTTCTAGTCTATAATGTATCACTTAGGATTTACTGATTGACTATGCTTACCTAGGCTCAGCTCTTGATGCTGAGTGGCAAACCTTGATGCTAGGTTGCTGGCTGGAGGGTTTGAATATTTGGAAGACATGCTAAAATGGAAGAAATAAGCAGGAATGAAGCAGTGAGATGGAATCCAGAGAAACAGACCAAGTAGCCATTGGTTGGAGTGGCTGAGCAAATGAGCAGCTAGGGCGATGCTACAACAAGAAGAGGGGCAGTGAGGTGTAGATAAGTGTAGACAGGGGCAGCTGTCGTGGTCTCCTCATGTCGGACTTGGTGTGGTCTGCCTGGGCTGCACACTAGCACTCTCTTTAAGAGAGCGAAGCAAGGAATTCCCTGGGGGCTTTCTGGAAAACTCTTCTTTTACCATGCCACACATAGTCAGTGACACCAGGAGTCCAGGTCGATTCAAACACTGTTTATAAAATCAAGTACAAGAAACTCAAGCTGAGAGGAACTTAGGCAAAATTGCAAATTTACTTTCTCATAGAATCCAATAACCATTCTGATAACTAAACTGCAGGAAACAGGGTTGCAACTCGGCTTCAGGAGAAACTGGGTGCCTAGACTTGAGTGCTGCCAAGACTCTCTTTTATCTCCCTCACTTCTGCTTCTCCCTGCATTTCAATCTTCTCTCCCGCTGACAGCCTTTTTCCACATGATTATACATATAGCTACTAAAAGCTCCTAAAGTTTCCATCTTTCAACTTCCACCACCACAGAGAGACCAATTCCCTTATCCCAGTTGGAAGATTACCAAGGAAGGACTCTGATTGGCCCAGTTTGGGTTAAGTGCCCCCTGACTAATGAAACATGTGGGGGAAAACAAGGCCTCATAGGAAGATGCCATATGGATAGGGGTGGACGAGTGGTTTCCAGGGGCAGGGGTTCTGGGCCAACAACCCCACATGTGTCCAATGTAATAGCACAGCAGCAATTGCGTGCACAGCAATGCTCAGTACAGGCATGTTGATCAGTAGTATCCTGGAAACCAGGAAGGAAGGACCACGGCTTAGCACACCACCTTTCCTATTGTTAGAGCAAAGTCAACAGATCTTTATGGAGGGTTGCTCCCTGGTGACTTGATAATTGTGGGACTAGCCTGCAACTCTTTATACTGTCATATTTTTCCTGCCACGTTAACCCCATGACCTCCGGCTCCATTCAGACACTCAACAACCCTGACATTTCCCTGCCTTGCAAAGAACTGCTGACAGCTTGTGCTATTCTCTTGGTCTTACTGACTGCTGAGTCACTTCATTGCCCAGAGGAAGAATGGGGCAGTCACCGACACTGCCAGATCACCAACAGCCTTAAGCTCTGGAAGGGACATGTCTTGGGAGAAATGTGTAAGAAAAGGAGCGTGACGTGATTTCGTTTAGAGGGAGGCCAGTGGCTCATCCTGGGAAGGTCAGCTGGGAGGCAGGGACTAGGAGAAGCATCAGCATGCAATGCTGACGCTGGACCCTCCTTCCCCAGAACTGGGGACACTAAAGTTAGTAGTTTCCCATGCAGAAGGCTGTTGGAGAGACAGCTGTTAGAAAATGAGATTAGGGATAGGGCTGTGAGGTAGGGAAGGCGGCATGCTATGAAGACCCAGGCGAGCCTGAGTCCCCTTGTTTCATTTCTGCTTCCTCTGTTCTGGCTTTGATCTGGCTTTGATCTGGGCTTCCGCAGCCCCCCTTTCCCCCCACTCCATTTCTAATAGCTACTGTCTTCAGGAATTATGCTTTTATTTCTCTCTTCTGGCACATCAATGTTTGTTGGTCTCTCCAGTGGTCCCTTGACCTGTCCTTTGAGAGCCCCCCTCCTTTTTTTCTGACCTGTTCTGGAGGTGGTTCATGCAAGTGACACTAGGCAGCTCAAGCGCCACATCTCTCTCTGGCACCTGACTCCAGGCTTACTGTGCAGCTCCCACTGGGATGGGGCTTCTTTCTTTGTGGAATCCTGATAGTGCTATGGAGGACTTAGTCCTGCCTGTTTACTGGTGACTGCCTCTCCTCTAGGCCGAGGTGGGACTCATCTCTGGGACCTCCTGAGGTAGCACAGAGCCTGGAGCATTGAAACCTCAGCCACAAACGTCAAGGGGTTGGAGAATGCTTGCTGTTGCCAACTGGACCTGCTTTTCCTTGCTCATCCTTTGGGTTCGGATGCAGCTTGTCACCACACTCTTTCCCATTCTCCTTTTCCATCTGCTTTCCTTCTACCTCCTCCAGTCTGTTTGAGAGAGAATGTAGTGTAGTGGTTAAGAAGGTAGATTCTAAAATCAGATTATCTGGTTTTAAATCCTGGCTTTATTACTTATTAGCTGTGCAACTGTTGGCAAGTTACTTCACCTCTCTGTGCTTCAGTTTCTTCATCTGTCCATTAGAAATAATTATAGGACCCATCTCATAGGACTGTTGGGAGGATTAAATGTGTTAATGAGTAATGTGCTTGGAACAGCATATGGTAGGTAGCAGGGACTCTAGAAGGGTTAGTTGTTGTAACTGTTCTCTACTTTCTCTATTAACTCCAGTAAAGGTATCCCCTGTGTTCTTGGGCTACCCCTCAACCTGTCCTCTCCTTGTATTCAGCTTTTATACCTTGGTCTCAGGCACTGGCCCACCCAGCCTCATATTTGCAAATACACATTTCTAATTGGCTAACACTGAGCTGTGGCCCAGGAGACATCCAGCCTCAGTCCTTGTAACTGTCAACATCGCCTCCTCTATTCATGGTTCTTTCTTTAGGCCAAGTCCTGGCTCAAACCTTGCCCTTTCAATGGTTGATTAGGGGAGCTGTAAAGGAGTCATGTTTATCTCAGCTTCTAGATGAAGGGTTGGCAAATTTTTTTTGTAAAGGGCCAGACAGTAAATATTTTAGACTTTCAGGCCACACACATGGTCTCTATTCCTCTTCTTCCTCTTCCCCCTTCTTCTTCTTCATAACCTTTCAAAAATATGAAAGCCACGTTTCACTTGAATTAAGGATTGTTGTATTAAAAGAGGTTATGAGACACATTTTTGTTCTCAGGCCATCATCTGTGGACCCCTAGGCTAGATCATAAGTTCCACAAGGGCAGGAACAAACCTGCCTTGTCACCTCTGTGGTCTAGTGTTAGCCTGGCACCTGGTAGGTCCTCTATTAGTACTTGTTAAACGAACGAATACATGAATACACACATTCAAATGAGTCACTACTGGCTTTCAAATGTAAGAGACTGGAATCCCTGTGTGAATTCTATGGTGAATAGGAAAACCCCAGGGAAGGGTTCTGTTAAGTCAGTTTCTTGTTCTATCCAGTAACCCAAGGGCATAAGGAATATGCCTTCACCTAAGTCTCCACATGCAATTCCACCCCCTTCTTTCAGCCAAGAACACAGCCTCCCTGCAGCTGTAGCTCCATAATAAACTATACCAGAGGTGTGCTGGTAAATGTTTAACAATCAGCTATCAAGCAAACAATCCCTAATTTACAGCATTCGTCAACTTCTATGGTGGTCATACTTCAACAATGGCCAATTTCATGCTACAAGCCACTAAGCTTGAATTTGGAGTGCAATAGGCACAATCAGCTTTTTCTCATTGCACCATACCAGTAAACCATACCCTCCTCTCTGCCCACTCCTGCAGCCCTAAAACCACACACCTCCTGGGAGAGGACTTGAGAGGATTAGGATCTTCTCTGTGTTTTGATGGATGGGTATCTTGCCCTCCCAGCCTTCCTGGATTTCAGCCTTTGTCAGCTTTGATCCCCAAACCCTGACTGCTCATCTGACCCCCGCCCCGTGACTCCCTGGGTTCTTGCGGAAGACGGATGGCCGTACACTTCCTGATCCACCCTGGCTTCCTGGCTGTCAGCTATCTGACGTGCTTCTGAGCACAGAGAAACACAGCCCCGCTGCCTCCTGCAGGGCGGTCTGGTTCCCACTCCCTTCTGGGTCTCGCAGCACACCTCTCTTGACTGCCAGGAGGTTAACTCTCATCCTACCCATGGGGAACTTAGTTCCCAGCTCCATTCTTCTTTCTCTGTCTGGGTTCCTGTCTGCAAAACACCCTCTGTCTGCAAAACCTGTGCATCGTCTTCACCTTTACTGATTCACACAAAAAATCCTTACTGGGTACTTTCTGTGTGCCAGGCTGTCTAGGCACCTGGGATGCCTCAGGGAACAAAACAGGTAAGGACTTCTATTAAAGTATGAGAAAACACATACCAAACAATAGCCATAATAAATAAGTAATATAAAAGGCGATAAGTGTGGTGAGAAAAGTGAGCAAGACAAGATGGGTTGACAGTGCTAATAGGAAGCAAGTGGTTAGAGTAGCTTCTCTGAGAAAGCCACATTTAAGCAAAGCCTGAGAAAAGGTTTCATGCGCTTTGATACACACCACCTCATGGTCAATACCTGGTCTGATGGTAAGAAGCTAACTTCAGCCTGAGAAGGTCCAGGGCTTCCTGTTTCTCTCAGAAGGACTATTTCCAGGAGGAGAGGGTGTTGTGACATATAGTCGGGCTTTGGTATAGAAAACATGGCTTTGAACCTTTTCTCTGTGGCCAATTAGGGCAGCTGTTGGGGTTTACTTACTCAAACTAGACAGTGGGCTTCTAGAGGGCAGGGGCTGGATCTGCCTGGTTCACCCTGTAGCCGCCGGGCCTGGCATAGTAGTATGTGCACATGGGAGATACTCTATTAATACTTGTTAAATGAATGAATTCCAAGTTAAGTCTTTGGTTAGTTCATTAGCCGTATCGTCCAGGGAAAACTCCTTTCTGAGCTCTTGATTCCTTGTGTAAAATGGGGATGTTAATAATGATAATACCAATACTCATCTCATAGTGTTGCTGCGTGAATTAAACTGTAATAATTTATAATACGCGTATAACACTTAGTGCCTAGCACACAGCAGATGCTTATGCAATAAAAGTTAGGAACGGTCAGTGTCGCTCTTAGAGTCAGCAAGCAAAGTTAATGTTCTCCAACCAAGAGACACTATTATGGAATGATCCCTTGCTTCCTTAATTACATGGTCCTATCGAGAAGGCTGCAGAGTATCTGTTCAAACCTTTGAGGAAGTGTGAGAGGTGTGCATGGGTACATGGAGGGTAGGATGGGGGCTGGCGGGGCATGGGGGCAGAGGAGGCAGCCTGGGGAACCAGACAAGGGTCCCTGGGCCAAGGCAGAGGCTGTTGTGTAAACAGGCAGGCACTCGGTCAGAGCAGGAAAGTGGAGTTGTGGAGTCCAGATAACACAGAGCAAGGGGGTTAATGGGGCGCTAGCTGAGATTAAAGAGAGTAGTTGTTATTAGCGCATGGGTATCCACGGGTGGGGTCTGGGGGCAAGACCTAGACCCTGAGTCCTATGCCAGCGTCTTTCTGCATCTTCAAGTGTCCTCTCAGCCCCAATTCCCTGGTTTCCCAGCATTCCCTAGTGTCTGCTGACCTGACTCTCTTGCCTGTTCGATTGTTTTCCATCTGGTCTCCTGAAGGGGTCTGGATCAGGACCTCCGCTGTCTCTATGGGCACGGGCTGGGGGCATCACCTGCTGACTCATTAGGAACACAGCCGCCACTACCGTCATTCACAGTGAGTGTATACAGTCGTGTATGCGGCTACACGGAAGGCAGCATCCTGACCAAACAAGCCCAGGTGTTAGAGGGCATCTCTTCCTATGGGCTGTTTGGAAGAGGGTGTTTATGAGAGTCCGGTGCCATCCACATAGAGGACCTCATTTGGTTAGGTAGGACCTGCTGCATGTCTGTCCCCGTGGTGAGGGAGACAGCATTTCAATGCAGAAAAGATAATGATCCTCATCAGAATCTCGGATTATTTCCTGAGGATTGATTCCTAGAAGTAGCTTTACTTTTTCTAAGGGATAAGAACACTTTTAAGGCTCTTGAGGGCTGGCCGAGTGGCGCGGAGGTTAAGCGCTGGCTTGGGAAGCCAGCAGCCCCAGTTCGGGTCTCACATATGAGGGCCAGTGACACTGTCCTCAAAAAGAAAAAATAAAAGGCCCTTGATACATACTGCCTTCCAAAAAGGATGTACCACTGACAGCACAGTGACTATAGCTCATGCTACTGTATTGAGTATTTGAAAGTTGCTAAGAGAGTAGGCCTTAAAAGTTCTTATCATAAGAAAAACAATTTTATTTTTGTAACTATGCATGGTGATGGATGTTAACTATAGACTTATTGTGGTGATCATTTTACAATATATACGAATATTGAATCATCACGCTGTACACCTGAAGTTAATATAATGTTATATGTAAATTATATCTCAATTAAAAAATAGAATGTACGGAATCACATGCCCACTCATATGATTTTGTCTATTTTATCATACCTTTGCCAGTAGTGGGTATTATTAGAAGTTTTAAATATATATGATGAAGAAGTAAAATGGCATTTCATTGATTAAATTTTCATTTTTTATTAACAAGGAGGTTGAACATTTAAAAATGTTTGTTTGCTGTGGGAATAATACTTGATATCCTCTCTAAGATGGGTCTGGAGGAATATTGACTGGGTATTTCTTTGGTTGAATTTTATTTATGTTATTTATTTTTTAAATACCCATATGGGAAATTTTACTTTTGTTGCTGTTGTATAGTTTTCTGTTTTTTGACAAGTATACAGAGTCATGTAATTGCTAACACAATCAGAATATAGTTTTCTCCCCCAAATTCCCTGAACCTTTTCCAGGATGATGTAACAATCTGTTTAACAGAGCAAGACTTTTAAATTTTAAGTCCAATTTATCACTTTTTTTACTTTATATATTGTGCTTTGTTGTCCTACTAAGAACTCTTTGCCTAACCTGAGGTCACAAATATTTTCTCCTATGTTTTCTTCTAAAAGTTTTCTAATTTTACATTTATGTCTATAATCTGTTTTGTTAACTTTTGTGGAAGGTGTGAAGTGTTAGTCAGGAGTCGTGTTTTGGTATATTGATGTCCAATTGTTTTGGCAACATTTGTTAAAGTGTCTATTTTTTTTCTATTTAATTGCCTTTGTACCTCTGTCAGAAATCAGTTGACCATATGAGGTCTGACAATTAAGTTCGTGAACTTGTTGCAATGATATTGCTAACATATTTTTATAACAGAGGGATGATTCATTATGGATTTTTACCAACTGGACAGTTAACCAAGTTTACTATATGGAAGTGCTGGGAAGGCTGTGTGAAAAAGTTAGACGACCTGAACTTTTTGCCAACAATGTTGGGCTTTGATAGTTCTTCCTGAGTCTCCTTGTTGTCAGTGAGACTCAGGCCTTGTGTCCCCAGGGAGAACAGCTGGCTGCCAAGTCATAGCATTCCCTCTTGCATACTTACTCTCCAGTGATGTAGACCAAATGGCCTGCATTTTGGCTTAAACTTGCATCTGACCACTGAGTGGCCTCTGCCAACCTCACTGTGCTGACCTTGGCGCCTATTGCTTGCTCAATTGGCTGATAACTGCCTGTCTGCCTGGCTCCCTGGGTCTCTAAAAGAATGCGCCCCCCTCTGGCCTGATTGAAAGCCCCAGAAATGGCTATTTGCAGTGCCTCTTCCCCACTTCCTGATATAAAGGATTCTCTCTCTATGGGGCCTGTTTCCTACTGCTACAAGTATGAAGCCCCAGCTATAGTTCCAAGAATGGGCAGCTGTTTCCGTCTGACCTAGAACCCGCAGAGTGGTTGGATTTTATTACCTGTCTGTGAAAGGACTTGGAACCCTGGAGAGAGCCTTAATTAGTTTAGAAAAGGAAGTCAGGACAAATACTTCCTAGCCTGTCCTTATTAGCTGTGCAATCTGGGACAAATTCCTCAACTCCTGTAAACCATACTTTCTTTACTTGTAAAATAGGGATAATAATACTTGATAAGATAATGGATATGCATTGTTGTGCAACATGCCTGGCACATAGCAACTGCTCAATAATAGTAGTTATTATACGAGGTCTGACAATTAAGTTTGAGAACTTGTCTTCGTGCGCTTCCATTGGCAACACTGTACAAACAGCTTGGTAAGGTTTCATAACCTTGGTATATCAGTGTCTCACAGCTGTGTCATGTCAACATGTGGTGGTGTCTTGTTGAGTGACATTCAATTATTGTTGTTGTGTGTTTTTGTGTGCTGTCGCGAGAATGTCTGAGCATGAATTAGAGCAGTGAAAAAAACTGCAATTTTTTGTTAAACTTGGCAAGAGTGGACATGAAATCAGGGACATGTTAGTCTAAGTTTATGGAGATAATGCCATGAAGAAAACGGCAGTGTACAAATGGATTAAACATTTTTCTGAGGGGAAAGAGCACATCACTGATGAAGAGAGGTCAGCGCAGCCAGTAATGAGCAGAGCTGATGAAAACATAGCAAAAATTCATTAAATTGGGAGTCAAAATCATTGGCTGACTATGAGAAGCATAGCAAACCAAGTAAACATTGATAGAGAAACAGTTAGGAAAATCTTAACTGAAAATTTTGGCATGAGAAAGGTGTGCGCAAAAATGGTCCTGAAGGAGCTCACTGATGAACAAAAGCAAAAGAGAGTCGAAGTTTGCCAAGACCTTTTGGAGAGGCAAGACAATGTTTTGGGCCGTGTATCACTGGTGATGAAACATGGGTGTACCAATACGACCCTGAAACAAAGCATCAAAGTGCACAATTGAAGTCAGCCAATTCTCCACAATGAAAATAGTTCCGTCAGTCCAAATCAAGAGTCAAAATGATGTTGCTAATCTTTTTTGCTATCAGAGGGATTGTTCATTATAAATTTGTATCAACTGGACAAACAGTTAACCAAGTTTACTATTTGGGAATGCTGAAAAGGCTGCATGAATAAGTTAGATGACCTGAACTTTTCGCCAACAATTCATGGCTCTTGCATCACAACAATGCACTAGCTCACACGGTACTGTCTGTGAGGGAATTTTTAGCCAGTAAACAAATAACTATTGCAACACCCTCCCTACTCACCTGATCTGGCCCCCAATGACTTCTTTCTTTACCTGAAGATAAAGGAAATATTGAAAGGAAAGCATCTTGATGCCATTCATGACATCAAAGGTAATATGATGACAGCTCTGATGGTCATTCCAGAAAAAGAGTTCCAAAATTGCTTTGAATGGTGGACTAGGTGCTGGTTTCAGTGCATAGCTTCCTGAGGAGAGTATTTCGAAGGTGACAGTAGTGATATTCAGCAATGAGGTATGTAGCACTTTTTCTAGGATGAGTTCACGTACTTATTTGTCAGACATTGTAATTAATATTGAAAGTCATGAATAGAAATGGCCCTTGGAGATTATTTAATTCAAGACCCACATTCTTCAGCAGGAAGAAGTGAGGCCCAGAGAGACTGAGTGACTTGTCCAAGGTCACCATAGCTCATTAGCAGTTGAATAAGGACTAGAAGAAGAGTTATCCAACCTCTAATGCCATGCTTTTCCAACTACACGGCAATTCTTTGGCTTAGGAGGCCCCAGAGAAAAAGGGGAAAGGAAGAAACTACCAACAACTAAGTGCCTACTTTATTGGCACTTTTATATATATCATGTCATTTTATCCGCATAATAATTCTATAAATGATTATCTCCACTTTATAGATGAATACACATCTTGGAGAAATTTTAAAAATCTTGCCTAAAGGCCCATGGGAAGTAGAATGGGGGCTCCACCCCAGGCCTGTCTGACTCCAAAACCAGCCCACTCTCCTCCACCATCTCATGCACTTCCTAGGTCTGGCTGGGGAGCCTCAGAACCACCAGGAAGTGTGTCTGCTGGGTCTGACACCACCGTGGCTGCATTTCTTCTCAGTCCTCAGATGCAGTGGATGGTGTGCATGGAAGAGCCTTCTATCCTTCCTTCCACACAATCCTTTTAACTGAAACTAAGTGGCCAAAGCTTAACTGTGATTCTGCAGAATTGGCGGCAAGATGACTTGCTGGGTCTTGGGCGGCTCACCCCAGACGTGATGTGCACAGAGAGTGCGACTGACATTGTTTTGCTCTCGGCTCAGCCATGCCCAGCCAAGCCTCCTGGTCTAAATTTGAGCCCTTAATCGTTTTCCTGGCATTTGTTCAGACAGGATTTTATTTTCTAGCAATAACAGCTAGTACACTGTAGGGGAAAAAAAAATCTGCCTTGTTTTCAAGCTTTTGTGAATGCTTTGCCACCTGTCCTTTTCCCCCTGCCTTGTGTTTGTGCTTGGGGCAGAGCCAGGTTGTTTTATGCCTGCTGTCAAGTTTTGGGGAGCTCTGTGCAGGTAAAGAAATGCATTCGCATTGACTGTGCCTCTGCTTGTTACCGGCAGCCTCCCGTCTCATGGACTGAGAGATTGAATCCTACAGGCTTGACTCCTGAATCTGCAGGGGGCACAAGGAAGGCGATCCCCAGGAAAGGGGCACGAGGTGAGTCACCAAGGGGCTCCTGCCTAAGAAGCTCTTGGTGGCTCACACCTGCTACCTCAGTCTTTCCCATAAAATTTGCAGTCGCTCCCCCTGCCTGTAGAATCAAGGGCACACTTTCCAAGATGGTATTCCGACACACCCACCTGGTCAGGCTCTTTTCTTTTTGTTGGTGAAAAAGAAAAGGAAGGACAAAAAAATATAGATTCCTAAAAAAGTAAAAATAGGGCTGGCCGAGTGATGCATTGGTTAAGAGCTGGCTTAGGATGCCAGCAGCCCTGGTTTGGATCCCACATGTGAGGGCCAGTGACACTGCCCTCTACAGCTAAGATGGTGAACAACAGCTTCACCTGGAGCTGGGCTGCTGTGAGTCCCCGGGATGTCATAGCTGCAGCCCCTGCTGAAGTGGGCTGCCATAGGCTACAGTGAGTGGCCGGCAGCAAGCGTGAGTGGCTGGCAGCCGGTGTGAGCTGCCAAGAGCTACTGTGAGGGGCCGTCCAGAGGCCAGTGACCCATCTGCCTTACCCGAGAAGGG
Organism: Aselliscus stoliczkanus; assembly: GCA_033961575.1. NCBI lineage: Eukaryota > Metazoa > Chordata > Mammalia > Chiroptera > Hipposideridae > Aselliscus > Aselliscus stoliczkanus. Next base: position 138,720,429 of record CM066728.1, read on the forward strand.
CATGATGATGATACCAACATGGGCCAGTGAAGCAATGTCCTCCACAACTAGACTGAAGAACAAGGGGACAGCAACTTTTCTGTTCCCCTTCCCTGGTTCCCCAACGCTGTTCCCCTCCCCTAATTCCCCAATAAAATCTTTTAAAAAAAAGCAAAAGCAAAAATAGAACTCACTGGAATCTTCACCATCATAACCACTGTTAACATATTGAAATATATCTTTTCAGGTGTGTGTGTGTCTGTGTGTGTGTGTGTGTGTGTGTGTGTGAGAGAGAGAGAGAGATCTCACACACACACATATATGTGTATATATATATAAATCTATAGAAATATATAAAAATGTATTATTTATATATAAATATATATAAATGTATATATTTTTAATTTTTGAGGACTTTTCAGTTCCAATTTGCCTTCCTAGCCGTATCTTTTGACAACCCCCCACAATGCACTAAAAAGTATCTATACAGAGCTCACTTTCTGTAAATACATCATGCACTTTCACATTTTTAAGACTTTGTACTTGCTGTTCTCTCTGCCCCAAATGCTCTTTACACATTGGCTGGCACATAGTAAGATCCAAAGAAGTTAGTTATTTCCATTTCACTCTCTTTCCTGCCTGGTCAGCTTCTACTTACTATTTAAAACTCTGTTGAAATAACTCCACCTCTATGAAACCCCACTCTTTTCCCAAACCCACACTTGCCCACTCAGCAATTAGCCACTCACTTCCCATTTTGGGATCCATGGGTATGCCACCTCCCACACCAACCTGTCCTAAGACTGAGCCCTTCCAAGGCAGTCAGGAACCATGTCTCCTTTACTCAGAACCATGATTGGCAGGTGGGAAAGGGGCATCAGCTCAGCCACAGGTGATTTGTTTATTGAAGCTGAGCTGAGGCATCCTACAAGGGCCCAGACACAGCCGGACTGGCCAGGGTGGCCTGTGAGCTGGCGTTTGGACAGAGATCCCACATTGCTAAGAAGACCTCTGTTATTGGCTGGGCTCCTCTCTGTCTGGCAAGAGGCAGCTGTTAACCTCAGAGAGTATTATAGTTCTGAGAGCTGTCTTAGCAGGCTGGATGAATTATTTATTCTCTACTTGCAAAGTGAATGCAGGCATCTGGGTATGTCCAGTGTTGGCCACGTCCAAGGTGCCTCTCAAGATGCTTGGGCCAGAATTCTAGACTTCATGGCAGTGGGCAGGGGGAAGAAGAACAGCCAAGCTTACTCACCCTTGGCCTGCTTCTCTCTGTATCTTCAGATGGGGTGCATTTGTGCTCTCCGGTTGACCTTTGCCGCCAGCTCTCTGCACAGCTGTCCCACCCCTCCTCCATTTAAAAGGGAAATTTTACATTTTCTTGCTGGCATGCAGTTGTTGCTCTTCTCTCCTTGCCACACCCCTGCATAGCTCCTGTGTCATAATCTGTGTCCTTCCACCTGCCCTTCATGACTTGGGAACACGGAGAAAAGAGCCGGGGGGAAATGGTGTCCTGGATGCTGCATCCAAAGGGAGCAGTATTTGTTGGCAGCATGAGTCGGGTGTTTTCCAACGCCTTGGCTCACTTCTGGGTCATCTTCATCAAGAGAAGGGTCTTCTAGCCCAGCTGGGTAACACACCTTCATTCTCAGGCTCCTTGCAAAAACGAAGCAATGCAAGTGCCTGGAAATAGCAGCTAATGGTCCCTGAATTGATATTGCATCAAACACTCATCCTGACTTAATAATAATGTGACTTGAGTTTCTCTAGGCCTCACCAACCCATGAGTATCACTGTTAGGGGCATATTAGGGGCAGTGACCTATATTTTGCTGACTTTTGCAAAATATAAGACATCCTGAGACATCATCCCCCAGGAGCATTCCACAGCCACTTATAAGTACTCGTCTCATTCTTCCCCTCACGCCACATTGGCAGTCTCTCAGATCACCTGGCAGCCTGGGGTGAGGTGCGGTATGTGCCTTAGGTGCCGGTGTCTACCCCAAGACACTTTCCCTCCTGTGGAAACTCTTCCGGTGACTAGCTGCTTCAAATGCGCTGGACTCCAACCTGTACTGGGAGGAATCCCCCTCATTCCTTCCTGTCCCCCCCTCCTCCCACCCCTACCCCATTTTGCATCTTAGTTTGTCATCAGCATCTACAGTGGCAGCAGTAATGCCCCCCTCTGGAAACAGCTTCCTCAGCTCTTTATGGAATTGCCCTCTCCACTGAGCTCTGACTCCTTGCTGTGGAGCCAGGCAGGGCATAGATGCCTGAAGCTTCTCACGTACTACCCACCTGTCTTTGTCTCTTTTCCTGGCATATGAGCAAAACCACTTCCTCATCCTCACTTGGAGTGACTCCCAGATGCTCCACATACCAGTTCATTGAACACACCCGGACAAAGCTGAAACCCAGGTTAGGTTCAAGTTGGGACCCCATTAAAATGATAAATGTTTTTCCAGTTCTTTTTCAGTGTACAAAACCTTTTCACAAACATTATTTTACTTAGTTCTTAAAATAGCCCTTTGAAGTATGTGTTGTCTTTATTCACGCTTTATGGGGAATAAAACTGCAGTTCCGGCAGATTAGGAAATGTGGCTATAGCTACTTATTTAGTAAGTGACCGAGTCAGGAATTCAGTCCTATTTTCCAGAATCCTCGGCTCCCTCTGTTATAGGATGACAATGGCCAAGACTTAGGTAGTTGAGGGAGATGTACATGAAGTCAAAATGGCTGTGACTTCAGACCTGGAGTTAGATGCAGCTACTACCCAGAGGTGACTGAAATCTCTGATAGAGCGGTGGCTAGAATTGTGCTGTCCAGGCAAAAATGGCCATGGCCTCTTCTCAAAAGCTTATGGGACTTTTGTGAGGTTTTTATGTTTTGTTTTGTTTTCTGGTCTTCATTTTTCATCTGTGCTCTACAGCATCGGGCTAGGACTTCTCACATAGTATTTATTTTTGTGGGTCTCTTATCGTGCTTGCTGTACTGTCAGATACTTGATGGCAGGCATCATGTCTTTGGCATCTTTGCATGCTCCGAAGCAAGAGCTACAAATATAGTAGGTGCTCAGTAAATGTGGGTGGAATGAATGATTATTTCTTAATGTCATCCCCTTAGATTTCCAAGTGGATAGTTCAGTGGTAGCCATCCTTTCCCATTACCACCTCTATCAGAGGGTGGGCACGGCGCATGATCAAGCAGAATAAGTTAAACCCATTGCTCTCCTGCCTCAATTTCCATGTCTTTATGTTGCCCCTTTAGGGTCCATTGATGCATTTCATTTTGACTTGCCCTCCCTCCCTGCCACACTCTGCCCCACCATTTCTGAATTCCGGTAGGAAGTAGATCAGCCACCTCAGTTCTGTTGGTATGTTTTGGTGGCAGGGGGTTTCATGGCCTAGTAATATGTTTTCCAAGTGACACTTGTCTTCTTCCCTGTCCATTGCCGGTCCAAGCCACAAATCTGTTTATTCCTGATCTCTAGTTCTCCTGTCCAAAGGCATGAGCCCCTTTTAGGACTGGCCATTGGCCCTGAACTCAACCTGCAACTGGGCCCTGACATCTTATGTGGCACTTGCCAACCCTTCTCCCTGGGCCAGAAACCTGGACCTGTATACCAGTCTCTTGCTGCCATGGACAACTTGTTTATAAATAACCTTCTGTCTGTCTGTCTGTTTCCCAGACAAGCTGCTGGGGCTCTTCTCCATTGTGCTCCACGCATTTGATTGGACTTGTTGCTTCCACCATGCTTGGGCTTGCTGTGTCCTTTGGCTAGTGTGCCTCACCCACCTGGCTGCCAGTCTGGTATTGGCCTTTGTAATTGGGCCTATTGCTCCTGCTCAAGATCTGTCTGTGTACATCCCAGGCCAGGGTTTTGCTTTGTCCTCCCTGCCTGCTCTACATGGCTGTGAGATGCCCATAGTGCCTAGAATTCCATTTGTGTTCATCTTACTGTGCCCTTTAACAGGTTTGGTGTGGAAGAGTTTGACACTAATTGGATAAACTAAGGGTTAATGATTGATGTGATTTTTATTAATTTATCTTCTCTCTGTTATTACTAACTTTCTTGCCCACATTCAGTCAGAGGCCAAATATTGCCTCCTAGAAAACTAATATAGTTGGTCTAAATCTTGTCAGATATATCCCAGTCATAAAGGTCCAGGTTCCGTTTTGGAAGTGTCACAATTTACTGGGCTAGATCTCCTACACAGTTTGGGAAAATACACCTTGGCAATCACTGTTTCTGGACTCTTTTAACATAATTGTTGTAAAAGATTTAGTCATAGCTTTCTTAAAATAGCAGTGCATTGCAGTAGCACCATTTTAGAAAGAGTGATAGGCATTGGCGCAAATAAATTTCTGTTCCCATCTAGAAAAACAGGCAAGGCGATACAAAGTGAAGAGAAGGATGGAAAAACCATGTTTTAATTTGGTAATAGGTCAGGGTCAGGACTTCACTCTTTAGGGAAAAAGAAAGCATAAGATATATGGGTTTGACTGATAGAACCATAATTAAATCTTATTGCGTTGGAAGGAGGCTGATAGACTGGATAGCTCAAGACTTCCACAAGCCACCTTGATTCTATGAGATAGTTACACTTGGTTTTCTAATAGACTTGTTCCGAACTGAATTTCTGGTTGTCACTCCTGCCCCCTCCCCTCTCACGTCTATGCCTCTGTCAAACCTGCTTCATTCACTCAAAGTTATCTTCATTTCAGTGTATGGCAGCTCTCTCATTCCAGTTGTTTTAAGACCTAAACCTTGAACTCATCCTTGACTCCTCTTTCATACTTTATATCCAATCTATCTGAAATCCTATGAGCTCCATTTTCAAAATAAATGTAGAATCTAACTGTTTACCACCATCATCATTGTTACTACCTTGGTCATAACTATCATTGTCTTTCACTTGGGGTACAGAAATAGCCTGCTGATAGGTCTTTCTGATTCCACCATTGCCCCCTTTTCTTCCTTCCCTCCTGTTTATCCTCACCACAGTCTTTGGTTTCAGCCATGGTTCCTAAAGGCTGCTATGGCTCCCCAACTAACCCAGAGTTAAAACCAAAGTCATTCTCATGGCCTCCATGGGCTTCAGACCTAGTTCCTTCTATGATCTCCTCTCCTATCACTTTCCCTTTTGTTTATTCCATTCTAGCTGTGTTGATCTTGCTGTTTCTTAAACATGTTAGACATGTCTGTGCCTCAAGTCTTTGTGCTGGCTGTTACATCTTCCTGGAATGTTCTTCCTCCAGAAACCTGATATCAGCATGACCAACTCCCTTTTATTCTTTGAGCCTTTTGTTAAATGTTATCTTCTCATTGAGGCCTACTAGAACCACCCTTTTGAATGCTGCCCCCACCTCTCTGTGTATTCTTTTGTTTGTTTGTTTGTTTGTGTTGTTTTTTTTTTTAGCTGAGCCATCCTGCCACCTGTTGGCAGCCCACCGGCAACTCAGCTCGGGCTGGCCTCGAACCGCTGTTGCTCAGAGCTCAGCTTGCACTCTTGAGCGAGCTCTTAACCAACTGAGCCATTCGGCCGGCCCCTCTCTGTGTATTCTAATCCTTCTTACCCTGTTCTTCTTTCCTCACAATACCTATCACCTTCTAACATACTATAATAATTTAATCTTGTGTGTCTACTGTTTGTTGGAAAGCTTTTAGCACACGATCTTGCTGAGAGTAGATTCTCAACAAAAGTTAATTCACATTTTTGTCAGAGATGGTGACATTAAAAAAATCTTTTAATTTTGGTTTGCTTTGCAAAATATAGAACTTTCTTAAACACTATGTTTTAAAAAATTATTGAGGTGAGATTTACATAATAGAAAATTAACCATTTTTAAATTAAACACTTCAGTGGCATTTAGTATATTCACAATGTTGTGCAACATCTATTTTTGGTCATACATTTATGCACTATGTAGCTACTTCCAAAATATAATTGCCTTCGCACTACCATTTAAATATGGTCTTCCAGTGATTTCTTTTGCCCCTCAAATTTAAAGATAAAAATGAAACCACAGTGATAACATAGATTCTCTAACTTCTTGACTATTTTGTAGGATGGAAATATCAAGCCAGGCAGCAGACATACAGAGTTAAAAATAAATCCCTCTATTTTTAGAGGCTTTAAAAAAACAAACCAACTTTCTGTTAAGTTCAGTGGTTTTGTTAATTGTTTCAAGATGTTGGGTGTTTTACAGTATGTTGTAAAAACCCTGCATGATGACAAAACAAAACTTGTTAGCTAGTATTTCCCTGTTGGGATTTTACTTAAAAATATGAAATGTAAAAGTTCACGGTATGGCAATCTTACAACTGCACATTTAAACCCATTGTTATCAGAAAGGAAAAAAAAACACACATAATATTGAAATGTCTCTGCTTTGTTGAGCTAGATCTGGGAACCAAACTTCTTACTCCCTTCATTCTCTTCTTGTCCCTTTAGAGTGCTAAAAAAGTTAATTCAAGGAAATTCCTAGAAGGATACACAAGAAACTGTTAACAGTTTTTGCCTCTGCAGAGGGGCTCTGGGGTTTGGTAGGGGGAAGACTTCTTTCCTAATTATGTAATATACTTTTGTGTACTGTTTGAATTTTTACCCCAGGCATGTATTACAGATTCATTTAAAACAACAACAACAACAAAACCCCTAAACTTTTGTTTAATTATTTCTCTGAGTACCAAATAGCTCTGGGCATTTATTAGTCAAGACTCTTTGAAGTGTTGGAAATCAAATTTCAAATAGCGTCCACAGACGCTATTTACTGGATGACAGAGTCAGGATAAGTAGCTCACAGAACTGAGGAAAGAACTGTAAGAATCAGGCCTCAGGGGCTAGAATTAAGGCCTCCATTCAACCAGGGGTTCTTTCCCCTGCTCTCATTATCACCTCTACTTGCGTGGGCTCCTCTTTGTGTGTTGGCCTCATTCTCTCCTACTTTTCCATATGGACATGGCTGCTGGTAGTCCTAGTTTAAGAACCCCAGAAAAAAGAAATAAAAAAAAACAAACCTTTCTCCCAGAGTCTCTGTTTCAATCTTTTTTTTTTTTTTAAAGAAAGCCAAGTTTTTTTTTATTTAATAACTTTTTTTTTTTTTTTTAGAAGGCAGTATCGCTGGCCCTCATACGTGGGACCCAAACAGGGCCGCTGGCGTCCCAAGCCAGCTCTTAACCACCGCGCCACTGGACCGGCCCCTCTGTTTCAATCTTGATGAAGGATTCAGATTGGTTTTGCTTGCATCACATGCTACACCGTGAACCACTGCTATTGCCAGGGGGATTGGCCAGACCTGGATCATTTGCCCAGCACACGGCCAGGGTGGTGGAATCTCTTAACAGAAGGAACAATGTGAAAACTTCCTGTGAGGAAAAATAAGTCACGACAGTCCACTACAATCTACCCCTGATTGCCCAGTCTAATACAAACTTTCCTCTCATAAGTGGTATTCTAGACCAAAATAACATACCCGTCATACAGATCCCTAAAATACACTCATTCCCTTCCCAAAGCAAAACAGTTTGATTTCTGTCTTCTAGTTGATTTAGCTCTAACTCCAAATCTCTGGGACATCCTCCTTCTTAGGCAGCTTTGAATGCGATTTCTCTTGGTTCAGCAGCCCATGTCTAATTGAGGAATATATTACCCGCAATGAAAAACTCCAATACAGAACAAAGGAAAAAGGGAACACAATCTGCAATGGTAATTTTTCTATCATAAATATTACCTCCTACTGAACATGGATATCAAAGATTCACCTCTCTGGCAAAGGAATGAGTTTCTGAAACACACAATGTGTCAGCTTCAGGTTCTCCCTACTAGAAGGAATCTTACCCAAGAGAAGTACTTACACAGGGCCCAGAGATCAAGCTTTTTCAGTCCTTCTGGTTCCTCTCAGATACTCCCATTCCAGGACTTAGAATTCCAGCCTTTTTCATTTATGTTAGTGGAGTATAAAGTACTGTCTATAGTCAGAAAGTGCTTTGCCATAAGGTTACATATATTTATTTGTTTAATGTATAATTTGTATTAAAATGGAAACCAGACTTTCTTGTCTTTACTATTTTGAATTAGAAGAAATCATTCAACTCATCTTTGAGTAATATATATATATATATATATATATATATATATATATAGTAATATATATATTGAGATATATATAGTAATATATATATAGAGATATATATAGTAATATATATATTGAGATATATATATAGTAATATATATATATTGAGATATATATATATATATATTGAGATATATATATATTCCTTCCTCTCCAGAAACTAGAAATTTAGGTAATATTAGTATTACTAAGACTATTGTTTCAAAAGTGCTTTCATGCTTTTGAGGAAAAGGGGGGTACTATTTGTTCTTGGTTTGTTTCTTACCTTGCTTTGACTTTTCATTCACCATTAAAGTTCTTTCTGATGATCCTGAATCCAGTCATTAAAGATTTTTTTTTTTAAATTGGGGAGCAATGTGTTTTTCCAGGACCCATCTGCTCCAAGACAAGTAGTTGTTTTCAATCTAGTAGTAAAGGGTGCATCTCAGTGGCCCATGTGGGGATCGAACTGGCAACCTTGGTGTTATGAGCACTGCGCTCTAACCAACTGAGCTAACCAGACTTTAGTGAGAGGGTTGGGGGGAAGAGAGAATAGCCTTCTGGTGTGAAAAGATGAAAGGATGTGGTGAGAAAGTAAGAAGGGCCATTGACCCAGAGTAAGAAATAGGGTTCCAGAGTAGGACCACCATCTGACAGATTTGGATAAATGAGTTGAGAGAACTTCTGTAACGTGCTTCATCTTTGTGTCCTGGAATCATATTGGATCAGGAACCTTGCCAGCTGACTGTACTGTTTTCATAGGATTGAAAACCTAACATTACCTATTCATTGCCAGGACTTCTGAAGATCAAATGTTCAGGCTTCATGAAACCTTGATCATTTTACATCTGACATCTTCAAAAGCTTTCCTTTCAGCAGAAGCAATGCCTAGCATACTAGCTTATACTGTAAGTCTCTTTCTGCCACTGGCTAACTACCCTTTATATTGTTCCTACTAAAATTATTTCACTAAGGGGAACCCCTAGGCCCTCAGAGAAATGATAGGGAGGAGTTTCCACAGCAAAGCCCCCAAGCTGGGATAGAAATAAATGGATCTTTTTCCCCATGTATTTCAAGCCTGGCAACCTGGGAGTGAGATTTTTCTTTCCTCTTTCTAATGATACTTTGCTTAAGAGACTCAAGATGAAAGAGTAACTAGCTGATTCTTCACTGTATATCTCAGACCGTTGCTCCTCATCTAGGATGGAGAGTGGTGATGGGAAGGAGAAGAGGGTCATCATTCGTCTATAATAATCATTCTTAATTTCCTCTTAGTGTTTGATATTTGCAGCTCCACTTCTTGGGACTCAGGGACTGTTGGGTTACAAGGAATAGAAACACTTCAATTAGCTCATGTAAAATGGTATGTTTATTATATGGTTACAACACCCCATGTCTTGGACAGTGAGGCAATGTAGAAGTTTATAGAGAAGAAAGGAAGTATAGCAGGGCCTTAGAGGGTCTGGGAAGGGGAAGTAGAGAGGAAGGAACAAAGCTGAGATCCTTTGGTCTCTCTTTTCTGCCCCTGTCCACTCTGATCTCCTCACTGCAGAGCCTGTTCGTCTCCTTACTCATGGTGTCTTTGATCCTACAGTTTCAGCTTAATTCAGTATCTCACAATGGGGGAAAGGTTGTTACGCAAAAGGAAATTAGAAAGGAAGGGAAAGTAAATTCTGGGCAGCCAAAATAATGAAAAATTTCCATGATAATGACTGATCTAGTCAAGCTAATTCAAGTTGGCTGAATGGTTGGCAATGTCTGAAGTATAAGTCACTATGTCACCAAACCCTAGTGCTGAGCCACATCCCTGGAACTGGAAGACATCCAGTGAATGTTTGCTGCATGGATGAATAAATGAATGACAGGAGATGAGGGCAGGATCCATGTCTGATTTATTTTGATTCATCTTTGTAACACTCATAAAGTACCTGATATACAGTTTTGTTTTGTTTTGGTTTTGTACATGGTAGATGCTCACTAAGTATAAACAGAATAACTCTCACTTCCCCTATTCTGAGTATTTTACTTTTTTAAAACAGCAGAATCATTGTATAGCACAATGATCTCCAAAGTACACAAGACAATCCACTGGGGTATGAAATAAATGTTATTACCTCTATATGTGTTTCTTGAAAAAATAAAAATTGTTACTAATATGTAAGATATGTGAAGTTGGCGACTTCACATAGGTCAAATGTTAAGTGTAGCTCACAAAGTCCTATGAGGGAAGAGTGAGGCTTCCATAACATGGGAAAAGGCTTGACCATGTTGCTTTTTCATTAGTGTTAGTCTTCAGGATACTGCGATATATTACAGTTTACACGGGCCTATGTGCACTCCAACAATAGCATATATTGTGTAGTTTTTACTAAAGTAACACTCACAAAATAAATAAAAGGCTTAAAAATATTAGTAGAGGAATTGTGAGTAGAAGATAATATCTATAATGGAAGCACAGGAAACAATGAAAAAAGTGGCCACATAAACACTTCTGCTCGTATTAGGAGTTCATTGTCAGCCATGTTAAAAGACAAAAGGATGATCTAGTCCAACTCAGCAAGAAGTAGCCTAAAAAATTTGAAATTTTAACGGAGCCTCTTTGAACTATGGATTTAAATGTAATATTGTTAACAGCAGGCCTTGACCCAAAGTGTATTTTGTGCTTGAGTTTTATCCATGAACCTGTCATGACATTTAGAAACAAAGTATCCAAAGTATGAAGGTTAGGCTTTTTACAGAGCTGTTATAGTCAGGCAATGCTCAAATTCACTTAATATAATTTCACTAACTACGGTTTTGCTTAAGAATAGAAGTTAAAAAGCTGTCTAGTGTTAAGGAAACACTTTTTCTTCTGTGTTGGTAAAAATTGTCTGAAACAATAAGCAAAAATGTGTCCCTTTGTCAGGACATATCATGGGAAGATGCGTAGAAAGCATTGCTAATGATCTGAAGAAACAGGCATTAGGAATAGATTTGACAGTGTGGGAAGTTTCTGATATGGTTGGATGAAAGTATAGATGTTTCTAACTTGTCTCAGTTTATGATATTTGCTAGATTCTGTTTCAGTAATGAAATAGATAAAACACTATTCTCTCTCTCTGTCTTCACTGAAGAAAAGATATTCTGGAAAGCATATATTAATTATAAATACATTAATGACTTCTTTAATAAAAGAAGGGGTAAAGCAGAGGGAAAGAACCACAAGAGAAATGTGATCGCTGCATTGTTCATAGGCAGCTACTGCAGCAAAGGATTCAGAGCCATCATGTTTGAAATTCCAGGAATATAGGTGCGGTAAATCTTGTGAAACAGAACCTTTAATATTAAAAATTTTATAATGATCTATAGCAGGGCTTGGCAACGTTTTTCTGTAAAGAGGAAGATAGTGTTTGAAGCTTTGCAGGCCATACGGTCTCCATCACAACCATTCAACTCTGCCATTGTAGGATAGAAGCAGCCACCGGCAACATGTAAATGAAGGAGTGTGACTGTGTTCCAATAAAATTTTATTTTTCAAAACAGGGTTGGGCTGGATCTGATTCGAGGGCTGTCGTTTGCTGACCCCTGCTTTATAATAACCGAGGAATAGCCATGAACATAGAGGTTCAGTTTATCTTGTGTCAGAGCACTTAAAAAAGTTGTCGAAGTTAGAAACAAATCTCCAATTTATCAACATTTTAGGTAATGATAAGTGGTTGTCGGTAATGTGCAACCTAGCAGATGAGTCAAAAAAACACAACAGCATACATTACATAGTTTGTTTCTTCAAGGTAAAAAAGACTAATAATGAAAAACAAACTGCTTTTGTAAAGAAACCCAGAGGGCATTTTTGAAAATGGCTCTTGGGGAATGTTTCTGTTGTTCTCTTGTTTAATTGTAGAAATTATACACATTTGTCACCTGAATGTTTAATAAACTTGGAAACAGAAGTTTCCAATATGCTTAATAACCTCCCAAAGAGTTTTAGTGGGTTTTGAATCTATTTTTTTAAACATGTAAATATGCACCCCCTTCTCATTTGTTTGCAGGCATACTTTTTTTTGGCATCAAGAATAATGGAAATTTGGGCCAGCCGAGTGGCTCAGTTAGTTAAGAGTTGGCTTAGAGCGTGTGCTCTGAGCAACAGGGCCGCCGATTCGATTCCCACATGGGCCAGTGAACGCTGCGCCCTAGCTGAGCTGTCGCTGAGCTGCCAACAGGTGGCAGGATGGCTCAGCTGGTGTAACAACAAGATTGTCTGTTCGATGGTGGGCTATGCCCACCCGCAACTAAGACTGAACTCGGCACTTTGAGCTGAGCTGCAGCCTGGATGGCTCAGTGGATAGGGCATGTACTGTTAACAACAAGGCTGCTGGTTCGACTCCCACATGGGCTGGTGGCCACGCTCACCCACAACTAAGGCTGAACTCAGTACTTGAGCTTAAAAGCCATGAGCTGCGGACAGGAAGCCAGAAGGCGACCGGCACACTCCAGAACGAAGATTGAAGAACAACAACTTGGCAGATCCCCTTCCCCAATTCCCCAACACTGTTCCCCTCTGCCAATTCCCCAATAAAATCATTAAAAAAAAAAAAGAATAATGGGAATTCATTAGCCAAACTTAAAAACCTCTGTATTATGGGTGGCTACACTTACTACAATTAGTAAGTGCAGTCAGGGAGAGATGTCTTCCATTTGGTTGCATTTGGAACTTCCATGTGAAGTTTTCCAGGTATGACAACCCTTACAGTTAAGTGTTGATATAAACTGGACTTACATGCAGACACTGCTGTGATTCAATACATGAAACCGAGATGCTGAAAATACAAAACATAGTCAAAGCATATTCAAACATATTAATGATCTTCTGGATTTTTAAATATTTATTTATGTAGAGTGGCATGTGTATATTATATAAATAAATAAGTACATATGTATTGGACCATGTATGCTAAATGTTTTTTGTTTGTTTGTTTGTTTGTTTGTTTGAGGGCAGTGTCACTGGCTGTCATATGTGGGACCTGAACCAGGGCTGCTGGTTTCCCAAGCCAGCGCTTAACCACCACGCCACTTGGCCAGCCCTTTTTTTTTTTTTTTTAAATTCACAGTGAGATATGATCCACAAAGTCCAGATAACATGGCGTTGGTAGGGAGGCAGTGTGGCATAGCAAACACTGGTAGACTTTGGCACCACACAGATCAACTGTGATTAATAATAGTAGCTCCAATTTCATACGTTGCTCACAGGGCTAGGCATCATGGCGATGTGTTGCAGAAACCACCTCATTTTGTCCTGTTCAAAACAGGACATATGTGGGAGGGGCTACATGGCTGTATCTCCTTTTTTTTAAATTTTTTCATAGCCACAAAGATACAGCAGGTTTTTATTTGTAAAATCACCTCCACATAAAAATTCTATACAGCTATCATAAGAGAATATTTAAGAGTTATATTGCCACTTGGCTTTAAAAGAACACTTTTTAAAAACGTATGGAGCATTTGGCACTATCCCAACCCATCAAGAAGTTATTCTACAATAGATGGCTTCTCAGGAGGTGGCATAGAAAAGTTCCAAAATCTATAGTGACTGGTTTATAAACTAAATTTAAGAATGCCATAGCAACAGACTTATCAAGATGGCCACAGAATAACCTAGAACGTAGCCACATTTGCACTCTCATGGACTAAAGAATGAGGTATTTTAAGTAGAAGTGACTGATGGGATGGCTTCACCGGCAGAAGAAAAAGGCAGTTAATGAACAACTGCAATGTAGCTACTGACAAACTCAATACAGAAAACACACGAACACTTTGACCAATGTATCTACACTGAGCATCTACTATGTGCCAAGTGTGGCAGAGAAAGGTTGAACAGATTGAGATTCTTGGCAACTTTCATCCAAGTGACTGGGCACTCTTTAAAGTGAATTGTTTGATTATCAACCCACATTATGTTTAAACCAAACTGGAGATTTAGTTAATCTGGCATGATAACTGGGATGAGGGAAGACTTATCAATAAGACCACAACATATATAGACACATGGAAATAGTGTTTGTTCCCAAACATAATTGTAATTCATGTCATACATCACATAGCTAGCTAGATGCTATTTAAGCAAACAAACAAAAATAATCCTAACTAGCAGAGACATAAGCTTTGTCCTTCCTTATATCAACATCGTCCTGTGTTGCCTATTTTAGGATCCTCACCAGGAGTCTTAGAGGTATGGAACCCAAGGCAATCCAAACAGGCAAGTGTTAAGTTCCAGGAAAGACAAGAATTGGCAGAGGGAAGATCATTTCTGGACTTGGTAAGACTGCTGTCGGTAGCTCTTGGTATGGTATCTAAAAATAAGGATAAGCTGGAAACAATACATATTGAAGAAATTTTTCCAGTGACTCCTTTGTGCATTATGGTATAGTAGACAGCGGAATAAAAAAATCACTCCATAGGAGAAAACCTCCATTTGAATCCCACACTGGGCAACGAGATACTTAAACTCATATCCCTTCTCAGTTATTTTGATTGCAGGACAGCCAACTCCCAGACACACTCCATCAGAATGCAAAAAGTGATCATGAGCAAGTAGTCGGTTCAACCACAGCCCAGAACATAGAAGTACATCCTAGGGAGACTGACTGTTGCTCAGAAAAAGCCAGAATCCTGCACAAAAGGAAAGATGATAGTAACCCCGCAAAACCCTTCATGATGTCAGCTCTCAACCGATGACCCTTGGAAAACCCAGGAAATTGCATCTCCTTTTATCTATACCTAGCACCTTTCCCCAAATACTTGGTGGACAGGCTGAGTCTTCTGTTTATGTGAGCGCTATGACCTTCAGTTTCTTTTCAACTCTAACAGGGCCGGTTGAGCCCTAGTTTCTTAGGCTCTAACAATCATTAAAGGCAATTTCTGTGGCATCGAACAAAAGAAAACCCATATAAAATCACCATTTAACATATTATAGCTAATTCTCAATTTGTGGGGTTACTGGCAGATTGGGATGGAATAGCAGATTCAGAAAAACAAAATGATAGGCAACTCTCCATTATTTGGACATGATTAACCATAATTATAATGTTGGCTGGACTTGGGAGGGGTTCTTTTTCCCAGTGGGGTTGGACTTGCCAGAGTAAGTCCATCCTTCTAGGGAGGCTCAAAAGGCAGCTGGCCCCCTCTCGGCCTGCTTTTTGGTGGAGTAGAGGCTGATAATCGGAACTCATTATTTGCTTCCTAATTATAATAGTAACTGCAGGCTGGGAAGGTCTGCCACTCTTAGAATACTCTGCTGCACTTTGACCACCATTGACCCACCTTGAATAATAAGACTGTTGACTGAATATTACCATTCCACAGATAAGAAAACAGGCTCAGAGAGGTTAAGTAACGTGCCCACTGATAGAAAGCTGGTGTCACAGTTGGGATTAGAGGCCAGGCCTGGCTGATACCAAAGCCTCTATGTCTTTTACTGCTTTCCTACCACTTAACTTGTGAGTTTTGGTCCTTTTGGAACACAGATATTTTTGGATGGAGGCTCTCTCTTCTTGACTCTAAAACATATCATGTTGGTAGATGCCAGTTCTACTTATTCCAAATGACATCCTGTGCTTCTCCTTTTCTGTGACTTTGCTGAGAGTCATAAGGGACTTTGAAAATTGCTCATTCCAATGCTCTCATTTTGCAATGCACAAAATTTATACCCAGAAAGATAAAGTAACTTCCCCAGGGTCCCCATGGTAATTAGTGATAGCTATGAACCTGCTCTGTTCAAACTTTTGAACTCTTCACATTTTGGGAAAATAGATCCCAGAATATAAATGTGTGTGACTTGGCTTAAGCTTTCAAACATTCATAATTGAGCCATGGAGTTATAATTTTCTTAAACATTAGGCCAAATTATGATTTTCCATCAAAACTTGTTTGAAACTTTAAGCCTGCTGAGGGTGGCACTTCCAGTCTACTAACCCTAGGTTTGTTCTTACCCTTGTTTACCTTGACCTGAAAAGATGAGCCATGTGATTCCCAAGAGTTTGGAAGCTTTTCTCATTTTTTCAATGTAACAGCATGTAGAGCTGGAACTCTTCTATTTTAGGATTTTTTTCCTGGTCACAAGGCAGTGAGTAACCATCATTAAAATCTTCCCTATTTCTATCTGAGATTGAATTTCTAAAAAACTCTGATTAGGCCTTTTTTTTTTTTTTTAAAGCTTGCACCTGAGCCTGTAGAATTACTCAAGGCCTCTATCTTGCCCTTTCTCTTTCTTATAAATAATGAGTGAATTGACTAAATAGCAGCTAAACGCAGAAGAATTTGTTTTTGTTGTCATTCATTTATTGAAACAAGAAGAAATATCCTGAGCATCTACCTGTGCCAGGCCCTGTGCTCATCCTTGTCCTTGAAAGGCCTTCATGATCTGGTAGGAGGAGACATATCTAGAAAGATATGTGGATTGAAATGACACATGATGGCTGTTGTCACAGAAGTGTGTGGCATTGGGGAGCTTCTATTTGCCCAGAGGAGGTTGGGGGCGACCCTGGAGGAATGACATTTGGCCCTGACATTAAAGGATGTGAGGAGTTCATTAGATGGAGAAGAAGTAAAGGTTATTTTAGGAGAAGGAATGACACCAACATAGAAAGGAGTGGGTTCCCATTGGGTGGTAAAATCTTGGCGGCCGATAATGTAAATGTGAAAGACTGGTATTCCAATGTATTGGTCCATGAACACTGATTTCAAGCTTTTAAATCCATTTTTAAAAATTAATTTTTAAAGTAAGTTGTAATTATTGTTTGGCATTGCTGGTTACCATTGCACTTCATTGTGTTAGGTGCTTTAAATATTTAATCATCCCAACAATTCTATGTTGTAGCTACGGAAGAGGAAATTGAGCCTCAGGGAGCTTAAATGCTTTGCCAAAGTGGCTTAGCTGGTAAGAGGCCCAGGAAGATTTTTACTCTTCAAATATACTGTACTCGCTAAAGTGTTTATTTTTAACCAAAATAGTGGGTCTTGACTATAAAGTATAAAACAGATCTTTACAAATGGCTTATTAGAAGAACTTTAAAGTATTATATAAGAGAATTTAAAAAGAGCTCATCTGATCCAAGGACTTAAGGTATATATCAAGAACTAGTCATCCAGAGAGCTTAGGTGATATGCTATGACGTGACCAGTTAGACACTTCCTTGGACACTGCTCTGCTCCTTTGACACGGGATGCCAACAGTGTACCTGGGAGATATGAAAGTGAATGAGAAATAGTGCCTACAGAGAAGTTCAGTAACTTTCCCAAAGCTTATATGGAGTAGGGCCAATGTAGAACCCAGGTGGTCTGGCTCCCGATTCCATGCTCTTAGCTTTGCTCTTAGAGGAGATGGAAGTGGGATGGGCAGCCTCACTTTAATTCTGCCATTATTTTCTTAGAGACATACTAAAAATAACTTTCTTAAATATTTCGTGCCTCAGTGTCCCCATCTTATTTAGTCACATTTGTCCAACATGTCATCATTTATAAAGTACATTAATAAGCTGGACTTTGATGGCACTTCACAACAATCCCAGCAGGTACAGGCAGGGCAGGTTTTGTTATGCTTATTTTACAGGTGAGGAACAAGGCTCAGCGAGGCTGAAGGAATTGTTCAACATTATGAAGCTCTATGCAGAGATGAGGCTGGAACCCATAAAAAAGTAATTACTGTCCCTAAGATGCTTATAATATAGACTGAAGCAAAGTCATGTCCACAAATGAAAAACAAAATGCGATGCATTCTCTAAGAGGGATAGGGCAAGATGATTAAAGGTTCAGAGGAGAAGTAAATCATGTTCTGTTGGATTTCTGTTAGAGAGTGATATGAGTTGGGTTATAAATATAGGAAAGATATGGATAGGCATTTCAGGGGGAGCACAAATAGAGACCTAGTGGTAAGTTTCTGTTTCATTCTCAGCTTCTGACAGCTAGATCATTCATCAGTGGAGTTAAAGGCCCAGACTGTCCAAGCCAGTCTGAACAAGAGCAGGTAGCTAGGCTTCATTTCAGACCTGAAAGCTTCCATGATGTGCCCTGGGCTCCCACAGTACTCATGAAGCCATGGTCCCGTAGCTTTGGTTTCCCCTGTCCTGGTTATTTGACCACCCATTAGGCTGCCTGTTCTCTAGTATAACACCTGTGATCTTGCTGTTCATGAATACACACATACATGATGTTTCCAGCCCTCACCAGTGGACACCATTTATTGTCCACTCAATTGACCTTATGCAATTAATTACTTAGGCAGCTCTGAGCTGTGGCCCATCTTCCCATCTGTCCTCTTCTCAGAATGCTTCAAGCACCTGATCTCATTTGCCTGAGAGCTTGACAGGGAGAAGAGATTTATGAATAGCCAGAGTACTGGACATACTTTCTGAACCATCAGATTTCTGAGAGTAGAACTATGTCTTATCCCTCTCTAAGTCTCCTAAGCTAATCAACCCAGTACGAGTAATACAAATACTCACTATGCATGAGTAAATGAAAGGAATAGTAGGACATAATGCTAGAAGAGTAGGTTAAGGGTGAAGAAGAAATATTTAAGATGTGTCATAAGAAAAGAGAGAACTTCTTCACAACTGGGGTTAAGTTTCATTATTGGGAAGGAAAGAAATTAATAAAGAGGAAAAATAAATGGACTTTACTGATAGCCCTTGATAAGAGGTTTAATTTGTTATTTATTTTGACCCCTGACATTATAGACTAAGAAACTGAGATCCAAATATATTGATTTATTTAAAACTGTATGGTTAGTCAGTGATAGAGCCAAGATTTTGACAGAGACTGTTCGATTCTACTAGTTTTTGTTCCCATCAGCCAGAGAAGAAAACACGTAATTTTGGGGCTTCAAATAGAATAGTGAGAAAGGTTTGCCTCGGTAACAGAGAAAAATTAGCCTTAGGATAAACATTGCATGGTCTAGATCAACAAATACTAAAAGCAAACCCCAAAAGGATCAAACTGCTTCCAAGTAATTTAATGATACCCCAGAACAAAGCTCAAGGGTATTTATAGGACTGCAAAAATATCCATTGTCCAACAAAGTAAAACTCACAATATCTGGCATCCAATCAAAATATACCAAACATGAAAAGAAGCAGGAAATAGTACCCATAATGAAGAGAAAAATCAACCAATAAGAACTGACCCAGAAATGACATAGATGACAGAATTAATAGACAAGGATATTGAAACAGTTATTATAACTGTATTCCATATGTTAAAGAAAGTGTAGTAAAAATTCATGATATTAGGTAGCGATATTGAAGATATAAAAAAAATACACAAGTGGAACTTTTAGAGATGAAAACTATAATAATAGTTCAGATGAAAAATGCACAGGATGGAATTAATAGATTACACACTACATAAGACTTGATTAGTAAATTTGAAGACCTAATAAAAGAAAAATATCCAAAATTAAATGAATATTCAGAGAAAAGTAAGCTGCAAAATAAACAAACCAAGCATCGGTGAGCTGTGGGACAGCTTTATTTATTTTTATTAGGGCTTTACTTTTTTCAGAAAAGTTTTAGGTTCACAGTAAAATTGAGGCAAAGGTACAGAAATTCCTCATATACTGCTTAACTCTGCACATTCATAGCCTCTCTCGTTATCAGCACCCCTCACCAGAGTGGTACATTTGTTACAATTGATGAACCTACATTGACACATCACAATCACTCAAGTCCATATTTACGTCACACTTCTCTCTTGGTGTACATTCTATAGGTTTGGACAAATTGTAATCACATGTATCTATTGTTATGGTATTATATAGGGCATTTTTATTGCCCTAAAAATCCTCTGTCCTCCAACCTATTCATTCCTCTTTTTTTTTTGTTTTTTTTTAAAGATTTTATTGGGGAATTGGGGGAGGGGAACAGCATTGGGGAATCGGTGAAGGGGAATAGACAAGTTGCTGCCCTTTTGTTCTTTAGTTGTGGACGACATCGCTTCACTGGCCCATGTTGGTTTTGTGATCATTGCACTCTTCCTGGCTGAGGCAGATTGGTCGCTGGCCATTGGACGGCCACTCACGGTAGCTGAAGGCAGCTCACAACGGCTGCTGGCTGCTCACGCTGGTTGCCAGCTACTCACAGTAGCTTTATGGCAGCCCACTGCAGCCCTATTGCAGCCTACACCATCGCTGGTAACTCCAAGTCAAGCTGTTGTTCACCATCTTAGCTGTAGAGGGTGCATCGCCACTGGCTCATGTGGGATCCGAACCAGTGGCCCTGCTGCTCAGAGCTTGCACTCCCAAGCCAACTGTTAACCAACAAGCCACTTGGTTGGCCCACTGTCTGAATATTTTTGTCTTCTTTCAGTGTCATATAGTTGGAATCATATAGTATGTAGACTTTTCAGGTAGGCTTCTTTCATTCAGTAGTAGCATTTAAGTTTCTTCCACAAAAGAGCTTGGCAACTCATTTTGTTTTAACACTGAATAATATTCCATTGTCTGGATGTATCAGTTTATTTTCTTCTTAAATATGTACACCTTCTATTTCCTTTTCTTGTCTTATTGCATTAACTAGACCTTCCAGTATATGCTGGAAAGGAGTGGTGCTTTTACCTGATCTTAGTGGGAAAGTTTCAAGTTTCTTACCATTAAATACGATGTTAGCTGTGGGTTTTTTGTAGAGAATTTTTTATCAAATTGAGGAAGTTCTTCCCTATTTCTAGTTTATTGAGAATTTTTTTTATCATGAATGGGTGCTGGGTTTTGTCAAATACTTTTTCTGCATTTATTGATAAGATTATGTGATTTTTCTTTTTCAGCCTGTGGATGGATTACATTAATTGATTTTCAAATGTTGAACCAGCCTTGCATACCTTGAATAAATCTCCCTGTTCATGATATACAATTCTTTTTATACATTGTTGGATTCAATTTGCCAATATTTTGTTGAGGATTTTTGCATCTGTGCTCATGAGAGATATTGGTCTGTAGTTTTCTTTTCTTATAATAGCTTTGTCTGATTTTGATATTAGGGTAATACTGGCCTCCTAGAATGAGTTAGAAAAGTATTTCCTCTCTATGCTTTGAAAGAGATTGTAGAGTATTGGTATAATTACTTTGTTAAATGTTTTGTAGAACTCACCAGTAAACCTATATGGGCCTGGTGCTTTATGTTTTGGAAGGCTATTAATTACTGATTCAATTTCTTTAAGATATAGGCCTATTCAGATTATCTATTTCTTCTTGTGTGAGTTTAGGCAAATTGTGTCTTTCAAGGAATTTGTCTATTTTCTCTAGGTTATCAAATTTGTGGGATTACAGTTGTTGATAGTATTCCCTTATTACCTTTTTAATGTCCATAAGTTTGTTACTTACTGATGTTACCTCTTTTATTTCTGGTATTAGTAAATTATGTACTCTCTGTTTTTCCTAATGAGCCTATTCTAGAGGCTTATTGGTTTTCTTGATCTTTTCAAAGAATAAACTTTTGGTTGTATTGATTTTTTTCTACTGATTTCCTGTTTTCAGTTTCATTGATTTCTTCTTTAATTCTCCTTATTTTTGTTCTTCTGCTTTTTGGATTTAATTTGTTCTTTTTCTCATTTCCTAATGCGGAAACTTAGATGATTGATTTTAGATCATTCTTCTTTTGTAATATATGCATTCAATACTATTAATTTCTCTGTAAGCACTGCTTTCACTGCATCACACAAATTTTGCTAAGTTATAGTTTTATTTTTATTTAGTTTAAAATATTTAAAAATTTCTTTTGAGATTTATTTTTTATTTATGTGCTGTTTAATAAGTGAGTTATTTAATCTCCACATGTTTTGGGATTTTCCGGTTATCTTTCAGTTATTTTTTATTTTATTTTTTTTTTTTTAAAGATTTTATTGGGGAATTGGTGGAGGGGAACAGCGTTGGGGAATCGGGGAAGGGGAACAGACAAGCTGCTGTCTTCTTGTTCTTCAGTTTTAGTTGCGGAGGATGTTGCTTCACTGTTGGTATCGTCATTGCACTCTTCCCGGATGAGGCAGATCGGTCGCTGGCCTCTGGATGTCGCTCATCGCGGCTATTGGCAGCTCACGCTTGGCTGCCAGCCACTCACGCTGGCTGCGGGCCACTTACTGTAGCCTATGGCAGCCCACTGCAGCAGGGGCTGCAGCCCACACCATCACCGGGGCTCGCACAGCCCAGCTCCAGGTAGAGCTGTTGTTAGCTGTAGAGGGCAGTGTCACTGGCCCTCATGTGGGATCCGAACCGGGGCCGCTGGCATCCCAAAACCAGCGCTTAACCAATGCGCCACTCGGCCGGCCCTATCTTTCAGTTATTAATTTCTAGTTTAAGTCCATTGTAATCTAAGAGCAGACATTGTACAATTTCTATTATTTTAAAATTATTAAGGCGTGTCCCAGAAGGTGTTTTATCTTTGTGAATATTCCATGCGAGCTTGAGGAAAAATGTATATTCTGCTGTTGTTAGATGAAGTAGTCTATAGGTGTCAATTATATATAGTCCAGTGATGGTGCTTTTGAGTTCAACTATGTTCTTTCTGATTCTCTTCCTGCTGGATCTGTCAGTTTCTGAGAGGGTGTTAAAGTCTCCAACTGTGAGGGCAGATTCATTCTACTTCTCTTTGTAATTTTATTAGTCTTTATCTCATGTAATTTGATTTCAACAAACTAGATAACCTAGAAGGAAAATATATGACAATAATAGAAGAAAGTCTAGGAGCGAATAAGTGGAAATATATTGTTTTAAGAGTCTTATATGTGAAATGATATAATATCACTTGAAGACAGATGGTGATAAATTAAATATGTATACTATAGATCCTAGATAACCAATACAATAGCATCATAAAGTTGTAGCTAATAAGCCAATAAAAGAAATACATGGGAATCATTAAAAAACAATCAATGAATCCAAATGAATGCAGAAAAGGAGGGAAAAATAAACAAAGAACCAAAGAGAAAATTTGAAAACAAATAACAAGATGGTAGATTTAAACCGTATTATATCACATTAAATATAAATGATCTAGACACTTAGCTGAAAGCCCAAGATTGGCAGATTTGATAATAGCAAATCCCAACTATGTGCTGTCTAAAAGAAACCCACTTTAAATATGAAGACATAAATATGTTAAAAGTAAGAGCATGGAAAAAGCCATTTCAACACATCAATAGAGAGAAGCTGGAGTGGTTAAATTAATATCAAACAAAACCCTGGCAGTTTTCTATGACCATTTTGTCTCTCCTCCTTGCTCTGCCCTTCTTCTGGACCACAGGGATTCCAGTAGTGGTGCTCTTTCCCTTGATCCTGTTCTTTTAAGTTTTAGTAGCTAGGCCATTCTCCATGTCCTCTGTTCTAGAACTAAAACCTCATTTTGAGCAAAATGTGTACTCCTGAAAAGTTATAGATAAAGCAAAGAATTTTTGAAAAGCAATCAGAGAAACCAATCTTTCTGCAAAGTGAAAACTATTTGTAAAGAATTCTGCCCTGATATGTTTGTCTTATAATTCCAGCTTTTTTTTTTTTATGTCTGGCTTGTTTAAAGCTAAAAATATAATTTCCAACATTACCCCCTTAATACAAGATAGATTCCCACTTGAAGATCTTAACTAAGAGGTTGTAGGTTTTCAACGTGCTTTTCTGAGCATCCTGTCTTTGAACCTCACTATAGCTCTGTGAAAAGGAGGTTCCTCAATAGGTTAAGCATAGAATTATCATATGACCCAGCAATCCCTATTCTGAGTATCTACCCACAAAATCTGAAAACATTTATCTGTAAAGATACATGTACCACTATGTTCATTGCAGCATTATTCACAGTGGCCAAGGCATGGAAACAACCAAAATGTCCTTTGACAGATGATTGGATAAAGAAGATGTGATACATATATACACAATAGAATATTACCCAGCCATAAAAAAGGTGAAAGACTGCCATATGCAACAACATGGATGGATCTTGAGATTATCATGCTAAATGAAATAAGTCAGGCAGGAAAAAATTGAGAACCATATGACTTCATTCATATGTGGGGTGTAAAACTGAAAGCAATAAATGAACAAGATAAACAAACAAGCAACAACTTACAGACACAGAAAACAGTTCAGTGGTTACCAGAGGGAAAGGTTGGAGGGAAGGAGGTAGCAGAGGGTAAAGGGGGTACAACGTATGGTGATGGAGGGAAATTTGACTTTGGGTGGTGAACACACAATGCAATATATTGATGATGTATTATAGAATTATACACTTTAAACCTATATAATTTTACTAACCAATGTCACCCCAATAAACTTAAAAAAAAAAGAAGTGAACTGAGACTCAGAGGGATAAAGTGATAAGCCTATGACTTTGAAGTGTTACAAGAAAAGTTTCTGTGATTTTTTTTTTTAATTGTAGAAACAATATGATTTAAGTGAATGTATATCTTGTCTGGCTTGAGGGACCTACTGTCTGCAGGTACACAAAGGTTATTAACAGGATTTTGTTGTCACATTTCTTCCTGAATTTGTTGGAAGAAATGATTTTGTTCACATGATTAAAGACCATGTGATATACTGGCAAGTACATTGAACTTGAATCTAGAAACCTGACGTCAAATCTGAGCCCTTACTGTGATTTGGGGCAAGTCACTTAAAGGTGAGAAGTAGTAGAAGAAAAATGTCATTTACTGTTCACTTGCTATGTGCCCAGCAATGAAGTTTTTATTATCGCATTTAGTTCTATCCTGTGAGATGGGTATTATTTTTGCCATTTTACTTTCATTGTAAGTAATCCAGGTCATTGCAAAAACATTTTTTTAGACAGCACAGAAGTGACAATTAGATGTCCCTTTCTATCCCAAATGTATTATAACCACAATAATTAGTTTCTTGGATAGCCTTCCAGAAATGTTCTGTGCTTAAAGCTTTCAGAGAGGGTATCAGGGAGAGAGAAATGATAGAAGGTTTAACATTTCTGGATAGGGGTATAGATAAACTGTATAAGGAACTCAGGGGCCTTAGGGAGGGAAAGGATTCAGAACTCTTCTTATCTAAGAGCCAAAATTATTGAAAGCTGTTGTTTGTTTTCAATGAGAGACAGGGAGAGACATTGAGACTCCTAGGCAAAAATCTTGGTCAGGAGAGAAAGAGTTGGCTTGCTGTACTAAGGGTGGTAGTTAATGATAATTCTAAGTCTATGTACCAGTTATCTTCCATTTACCCTTTTCTACCCTTATCTCAGCCCCAGAATGCTGACCTGTGTAATAAAAAACACATCAGTGGACTTGGTTGCCTTCTAGCTTCTGCTTGACTTTGGCCAATGAAGAACTCTAGCAGGACATGAGAGGGAGGGGATGGGAAGGAGGTCTTAAATACTTATTCTTCAGCTTATTCCCTGAACTGTTTCCTAGGGCTGGCTACATCTCTAGGCTGGAGGACACAGGTCCTCTCAAGGTGGCCTTCTCTGCATGACCCTATTCAGGTTCCACTAGCTTCTCCTTCCTCTCATCCCTATGGGCCTACAAGTAGTAATATCCTGCTGGGTTTACTAGTCTGGGGTTACTCCACTATTCCTTATGGGTCCTCTATACCCACTTCTTGTAAAAAGTGTATTATTGCGACACCAATTTTTTTTCTCATTTGAAAGCACCATATATTTCCTGTTGTGACCCTGCTTGATACCATCAGTTTGCCAGTGAATTCCAGAAGCTGTTCTAACCCAGGCATTCTGGTGACAGGCTAATGTTCAGGGGAAGAGGCTGGAGGAATGGTTTGAAGGATTTATAACACTAGAAACCCAAGGCAATTTTGTCATGGGGCAACCTTGTCCAGGCTTAATGCAGAGAGAAGAGTCACCCTCCCTTGCCTTTTAAGGAACAGTGTCTTCCAGGCAGGAATTTCCAGCAGTGATGAAAGAAACAACTGGAAGCAGGAGCTTGGTCTTAGCCACATGGCTTCAGATGTGCCAGGCAGCAACAGTCTGTACAGTCTTGTACTCGTTATCTATTGCTGCATATCAAATCTCCTCCAAAAACAGCAGCTTAAAATAATAACTATTTTATTACCTCATTGTCCTGGGTTCCATAAGGAAGTTCTCACTTGTGATCTGTTACGCAGCAGCCGTCACTTGGTGATTGGAGTGAAGTTGCCTGAAGGCTTGATTGAACTGGACATCCAAATGGCTTCTTGTTTGGTCAGCCTGGCTGAAGTTGGTGCTGACTGTTGATTCAAAGCACACCTGGAGCTGTCTACCAAGGGCTTGATTTTCTTCCGCAGGGCATATTCACGTGGGTAGATTGGACTTTCTCATAGTATGGTTGCCTTAGAGTAGCTGGGATTTTAACACGAAGGCTGGCTTCTCTCAGAATGTGTTTTCCAAGGGAGTGGGAACGGCATCGTTTCTTATAACTGTTTTCCAAGGGAGATGGAAACGGCATCGTTTCTTATTATAACTTAGCCTTGGAAGACATGCAGCACCTCTTTGGCCACATCTATTAGTCAAAAATTAGTGTCAGTCCTGCCTGGATTTAAGGGAAGAGAGTGACTATGCAAAGCGATGATCGCTGGGCAGCCATCCCTGGGGACTAATTACCATGCGCTGCAAGCTTGGTTATTCTGGCAGTCGTGGTGGTGGCGGCAGCAAGGATTAGAGGCATCTCCTTGTCTCCTACTGTAGACAAGACTACCATTCTGAGAACAAACAGAAGTGCCTCATCATTTCTTTCACATATCTGCAGGCTGGGGGCCCTTTGGAAAACCAGGAAAGGGACTTGCCTGGGAATGTTGCCATCTAAGTGTCCTACTTTAGGGCACATGGCATTATGGAGGCAAAACACCCCCATTTCATATAAATGAAGAAACTGAAGCTTGGAGAGAGTAAATAAGTGGTGGTTTCAAGATTCAAATCTTGGTCTGGCCGCTGCCAAAACCTCTTTAACACTCAGCCAGGGCTATAGAACTCAGAATGTCTCCAGAGGCCTAATAGCATCAATAAATGCATCAAGCTAGAATTAGACAACTGGCAAAACGGGGCTCTTATTGCAACCAAGATAAATGCCTGCCTAAAGAAACTGCCTTTTCACATACTTGTGGACAAAACCAAACTAACCAGTCAAACAAAACTCAGCCTGAAGGCAGCAGTGTAGGTGGTGTAAGCAGGGCCTGTGGACAATTGAGATGTACCTTTTCTTTCCATGGATACAGCTAGAATTTACACACTTGTGTTTTTATCACCTTCCTGTGACACGGCATATAAAGATGCAAGTGCTCTGCACGAAGCCCTTCCCTACAGTCCTGACCAATGTACTACTTGTGGACTAAATTCTATTACTATGTCCCCAGTATGTTATTTCATGTAATCGTCATGTGTGAGGCAAGTAGTATTGTCTCCATTTCACCGATATGGAACTGATTGCAGAGAGGTTACACAATTTAGGCGAGGTCACGCAGCATGAGAGCCAGAATTCAAAGCCAGGTCTCCATGATCCATGGCTCCTGATTTTCTTTTTTCTGTTCTTTTTTGCTGTCTTCATTGCATAATCTCTCTTCTTTATTTGCAAAATACGGATAATCGGCCCTGCTTAGCCTACCTGGAAGGGTGATAGTGAAAATTAAGCAAAAATGGATATTAAAATGTGTGTCGAAGACCCTGGTCATTTGTAAAGTACTAAACACAAGCATGCAATTGTGTTGCTTTAATTTGTTTAACAAAAATGTAGTGAGAATTAACTGTGGGTCAGGCACTTATGCTGGAATACTGCTGTGGGCAAACCAGGTGAAAAACCCTGCCTGTATGGAGGCTGCATTCTAGTAAAACATCCAGACACTAAACTGAATGAATATGTAAATTATATAACATTTTAGAAAGTGATAAACACGAGCAAGAAGGGAGATGGGGAGGAGTAAGGAGTAGGCGCACTCATAAATAAGGGCCTGTCTACCATGAGATGCCCCACAACTTCTTGGGCAGGAGGTGAAAAATGCAGCCTACTAGTCCAATCTAAGACTGTTTTGTTTGTTTTGTTAATTTCTTTTTTTTTAAAAGATTTTTATTGGGGTATTGGGGGAGGGGAACAGACATGTTGCTGTCCTTTTGTTCTTCAGTCTAGTTGTGGAGGACATTGCCTCACTGGCCCATGTTGGTATCATCATTGTGCTCTTCTCAGGTGAGGCAGATTGGTTGCTGCCCTCTGGATGGCTGCTCACAGCAGCTCTTGGCAGCTCACACTGGCTGCCAGCCGCTCACGCTGGCTGCCTGCCACTCACTGTAGCCTATGGCAGCCCACTGCAGCAGGGGCTGCAGCTATGCCTTCCCAGGGACTCACAGAAGCCCAGCTCCAGGTGGAGCTGTTGTTCACCATCTTAGCTGTAGAGGGCAGTGTCACTGGCCCTCATATGTGGGATCCGAATCCGGGGCCGCTGGCATCCCAAGCCAGCTCTTAACCAACGTGCCACTTGGCAGGCCCTTTAAATTTCATATATATATATATATATATATATATATATATATATATATATATATATATTTAAAGATTGTAAATTGACAAGAATATGTGACAGAGACCATATGTAATCTGAAAAGTTTAAAATATTTACTTTCTGCCCCTTTCCAGAAAACTCTTGGCTGACGGTTTATTCCCTTGCCGTGGTAGTCAGCTTGGCACAGGTGTGACCTGACAACATTTGTCCTCAGATGCAATGAGTGACCTTGCTTTCTGCCTCCTCTGCCTCCCCACTCTCCACAGGAATCTGCCTGGCACTCACCCATGTGCAGCCTGGAGATGTAGAGTCCTTAACACCCTATGGGGCAGTGGAGACAATGGGGCCTGGGAGCTGATGATAAATGCCCCCCATGGCCCATTCCTCTCTTGGGAAAATTTTCTTTTTTGTGTCACATTCTATATTCCTCTTCATAAGTTTCTGGTAGAATGAAGCTCTGGCTGCTCAAAGTGGTGCCCAATTCAATAACACTTTGGCTTTTCCTTTCTGTTTCATTCCCTCCAGTTCCTCACTCTTGCTCCCTGAAAGCTCTTATCTCGGGGTCTGCTTTGGAGTGGGAAAATCCAGGATAACATAGTTGGGACTAGGTGTGGCCCTAGAAAGCTGGCTCTCAGGCTAGGACTCTGGCACTGGACTTTGGTTTATCTTCTGTGTGAGATGAGGAACCACTGACACTTTCTGAGCAGGGGCTAACCTGACCTGGGAAACCATGTTAAAGGATCACTCTAGCTGTTATATTGAAAATGGATGTTAGCGAAGATGTTGGCAGTGATGGTAGCAGGGAAGGTGGTGAGGAATGATTGCATTCTGGATATACTGGGTTGTCAGAAAAGTTGTGACATATTTTTTCTATGTTTTTTGTTGCAAAAATGCATCATGACTTTTCAAACAACCCAATAACTTGAATCCACTGGATTTACTGATGAATCAGACATGAATTATTAGAGAAAGAGAGGCATCAGGAGAACTACATGTATATGTTTGGCCTGGCCTGAGCAACTGGAAAGGTTGAGCTGCTATTCACTGGAATAGGAAGTACTGTGGGAGTAACGGGTTTAGAGGATCAGTGTGACAAGTCAGCATTTTAAAAAATTTATTTGTTCCTTCGGGCTGGCCGAGTGGCTCATTGGTTAAGAGCTGTTTTGGGGATGCCAGCAGCTCAGGTTCAGATCCCACATATGAGGGCCAGTGACACTGCCCTCTACAGCTAACAACAGCTCCACCTGGAGCTGGGCTGTGCGAGCCCCGGCGACGGTGTAAGCTGCAGCCCCTGCTGTAGTGGGATGCCATAGGCTACAGTGAGTGGCCGGCAGCCAGCATGAGTGGCTGGCAGCCAGCGTGAGCTGCCAAGAGCCACGGTGAGCGACCATCCAGAGGCCGGCGACCAATCTGCCTCATCCAGGAAGAGCGCAATAACTACACCAACATGGGCCAGAGTAGCAACGTCCTCCGCAACTAGACTGAAAAACAAGAAGACAGCAACTTGTCTGGTCCCCTTCCCCAATTCCCCAACACTGTTCCCCTCCCCCAATTCCCCAATAAAGTATTAAAAAAAAATTTTTATTTGTCAAATGTTAAATGAGTAGCGATTATATACCAGACATTGTGCTTGGCTCTGGGAATTAAATGGTGAGTAAGAAAAATACAGCTCAGTCTTCCTAAGCAGTCAAAGTCTAGTAAACTTGGTGTTTATAATTCGGCATGACAGATGTTATGGTGATTAAAGGAAGGGCCCTAAGATTCGAATGAAGGGAGGAGGAGAAAGATGAAGTTCCTTGATATTAAGCTTCTTCTATATGCCTGGCTCTGTATGAGCAGCTTTATCCAATACAGTTTTTTGTGTTTTTTTTTGAGGGCAGTGTCACTGGCCCTCATATGTGGGATCCGAACCGGGGCTGCTGGCTTCCCAAGCCAGTGTGCTTAACCACCGTGCCACTCAGCCAGCCCTATCCCATATAGTTTTGTGTTTGTTTTTTTTTAAGATTTTATTGGGGAATTGGGGGAAGGGAACAGGATTGGGGAATCGGGGAAGGGGAACAGACAAGTTGCTGTCTTCTTGTTCTTCAGTCTAGTTGTGGAGGACATTGCTTCACTGGCCCATGTTGGTATCGTCATTGCGCTCTTCCCAGATGAGGCAGATCAGTCGCTGGCCTCTGGATGGTCGCTCACTGCGGCTATTGGCAGCTCACGCTGGCTGCCGGCCACTCACTGCAGCCTATGGCAGCCCACTGCAGCAGGGGCTGCAGCTTACACCTTCGCCAGGGCTTGCACAGCCCAGCTCCAGGTGGAGCTGTTGTTAGCTGAGGGAAGTGTCACTGGCCCTCATATGTGGGATCTGAACTGGGGCTGCTGGCGTCCCAAACCAGCTCTTAATCAATGCACCACTCGGCCGACCCCCATATAGTTTTATTTAGTCCTCTCTATAACTCTGTGAGGCAGGTATGGGAAGGAGTAATGGAGAGGTGTAATGGATTAAGGTGACGTTGTTTCAAATATTGTAAGAAGCACATCTTGATTCTATGATATGAAGAAAATATCTAGGCTTGGGTCGAAAACCTAGTGCAAATCTCTGTGATATAAGTAAGGTGAGGTTTTGAAGTCCTTTTTCCTCTCCCTAAATTTAAACCCAAATCTTAGGATGTCCCCACTCTGACCAGCTACTTCATTAGAAGTCAAAATAATGAATGCAGGATGGTTGTTCCTCCTTCCATATGGGGAAGGACCTCCTCCTCTGCCACTCTTACCCCAGAGAAGGGGCAGGAGAGTAGAGCACCCAATCTGCAGGAGTTTTGAACCAACCCAGTCACCGACCATAGTTCAAAATAGTGTTGGGTCCTCTTGAGAGAGGCGGGAGGGAAGTGGGCAGATGAGTGGGTTATGTCTTCCCTCAAAGGTAGGATTACCTCCCTTTTATACATGAGAGGTTTAGTAATGGGTCCAAACTCAGCTCAGGAGCAGAACCCATACCAAACCCAGGTCTGTCTGACTTTTTCGGCCCTGCAGAGCTTATATCTGTGGCCTTTGAAAAGAGAACCTATGGCCAAATGGAGAAAAAAAGTAAGTGGCAGCTTAGCAGCTGCTTTGAAAGGCCTGGAGGGCACAGGAGTTCTCAGAGAAACAGAATGCCAAGACAAATGAAATTTATGGGCCATGTGGTGAACATGCCGTGGAAATATTTGACTTGACAGATTTCAGCTGTTTCTCAGAAGAGCTTAGGTCAAGAAAACAAACTGAGATTGGCTAACTGTTACCCAGATTTCTGACCCTGCTGAAATGTCTCCCACGTGATTCATCCTGGGTTTCAACCTGCCATGGTCCTGATTATTTCTTTTAATAATTTTTAAAATACGAAGATGCCTTATTTTTCCTGATCACAAAAGCAGTGCCTGCTCAAAACAAATCATAAAATCTAAAAATTTATAGCAAAAATTAAAAAATTATCCATAATCTCGCAACTCAGAGATATCCCAGTGAATTTACCGGTACACATCCTTCTAGATTTCTAAACTATGTCTGTGTTTGCAAATGTGACATGATGTTCTTTCTCCCCTTGCCCAGTATATTCCAAGTTTCTGGTAACTGAGGATGGCCTCAGGCAATGCAACTCCTGGAAGAGAATGAGTCAGATCTACCATGAGAGCCTCTTTTCCCTTTGTCTCCTTCACCTGTAGGGTCTGGAGTAGCCTCATGGGGCAACCTGAGAGTCCAGAATGCAGACTCTGAGCCTGTTGGGAAGTGGGGAAACAATTTAATAGAGAAGAGACGTCAGTTCTGGAATCTCCAGGTCTGTGGACTCTGGTTCAGAATATAGGACTTTGAACCCCACACTGCGGTTGTGATAATTCCATGTGTGCTCTCAGAGAATGAAAGCATGAGTAAGCTAACTTTTTCTGGAAAGAGCCAGGTGGTAAATATTTTAGGCTTTCTGGACAGTGCCATCTCTGTTGCAACTACTCAACTCTGCTACTGTAGCACAAAGACAGCCATAGATAATATGTAATTGATGGTTAAGACTGTGTTCTGATAAAACTTTATTTACAAAAGCACATGAGAAGCTGAATTTGGCTGGAGGGCCATGGTTTGCTAGCTAAAGGAAGAACGTTTGGGAAGAAACTGTAGCACCTTTCCCCATTACCAAAGGCTGAACACACTAGGCCTGCACACACATACGCACACACACGTGCGCACACACACGCTCACTCACACACATTTGAGAAGTTACTGTAGGTTCAATTTTTTAAATTCTTGTAAAACATGTAATGAAACTTACCATTTTAACTACTTTTAAGTGTACAGTTCAGTGGCATTAATTATATTCACATTGTCGTGTAACCATCACCACCATCCATCTCCAAAACTTTTATCATCTCGCAAAATTGAAACTCTGGACCCATTAAACAATAATTCCTCATTGCTGGCTCCCTAGCCCCTGGCAAACATCATTCTACCTTCAGTCTATAATTTTGACTACTCTAGTTACCTCATATGAGTCATACATTATTAGTCCTTTTATGACTAGCTTATTTCACTTAGCATAATGACATCAAGATTCATCCATGTTATAGCATGTGTCAGACTACAGATTCAATTTTATAATTTTTTTTTTTTTTGAGGGCAGTGTCACTGGCCTTCATATGTGGGACCCGAAATGGGGCCGCTGGCGTCCCAAGCCAGCTCTTAACCACCGGGTCACTCGGCCGGCCCAATTTTGTAATATTTTTAAACTTCACAGTATTTCCCCCATGTCTTTAAAAATGTTTGATAAGTTAAGCGCTGGCTTGGGAAGCCAGCGGCCCCGGTTTGGTCTCACATGTGAGGGCCAGTGACACTGCCCTCAAAAAAAAAAAAAAAATGTTTGGTAAGTACCATTTCTTTTTTTCTTTTAAAGTTTACAGCAGAGGATAGTTTATTAGAGTAGAAAGTAACAGCTCTCAAAATGAGAGGGCCCACTGGGTTGCCCACTAGTTGGGGCAAAAGCCTTAGTTTTTATACCTTTTGTATGTCTGGGGAGGAGGGCTTCTTGGCAGTATTATATTTACACTGATGCCTAACCTGGAGGAGGCGTTTTCTCAAAACTGTCTAATTTCCTTAGAGTTTAATCAATGTCTCTGTTCTGAGAGGAGCATGTTAGAAGAGATTGGTGTTGAAGAAAGGACTCCTGACAGTCTTATTTTATGTTAACTAACCTGTCTTAGTCCCCCACTTGGAGGTGAAACTTCTGACTTCTTTGTTATTGGCTTTGAGAAAAAAGCCAACTGTTCCTCCCCCTCCCAAGTTTTTCATTCTGGCAGGGTCCTGTGACTTAAACCCATCAGTCAGCTATTAAGATTATTTCTCCTGGATCTGTTATGGTTTCCACCCTGATTCCCTCTACCATGGCAATTTCCCTGACTGCTTATAATTTTCCTATCTCAATCCCCTCTCTGATGAGATAACCCTAACTGCTGTTAGGGAAAGTGGGGAAGACTGCTCTGGCTGCTTCCTGCTGAGGAGGAACGAAGTATGAATCCATAGTTAGGGCTAGTCCAAAGGGGTTCTAACAGTCCATGGTAGATGAACAAATCCAGGTGAGGTTGTTGTGATGGTGTAGGCCATGGTAGCCAGCCAGTGGGTGGTCTGTAAGCAGAGATGAATTTGAGGCAGCAGTATTAGGCAATCCCTATAAAAATGAATAAAAGAAAAATGAGAAATGTTTTTTTAAAAATCCTGTTAGACTGGGAAGCCAGGACGTAAGGAAGGAAAAATCTAGGTTGAAGAATCCTATTTTTTTTGTCTGATATTAGAAACTATGTTATGAATCTGTTGAACTTTATTTTTGATTAACTGTGAGTTATCAGACAGGTTGAAACAATATAATCCTTTAAAATTTTTACATCCTTGATTATATTTGAGGAATAGATAGTCTATAGCAGCTCTGGTGTTTGGGTGAGAGCTATCAGCTCAGCCAGTTGTGAACTGGCTCCAGATGGGAGGCTTGTATTTTTTATGATATTTTGTAAAGTAACTACAATATATCCAGGCTTTAGTGTGTTATTTTCCATGAAAGAGCTCCCATCATTGAAGAGTGTCCAATCTGAGTTGTCTAGGGGTAGTTCTGTAAATCTGTTTTGGCAGCATAAGTTTGTAGTAAAACTTGTTGGTTTAAGAGGCAACTGTCTGTAAACCAATGACTAGTATTAGCATTTAGAAGCCTTTGGTGATGTGGGGTGAAAACTGTTAAGTCCTGTCCCATTGTGAGCTTAGTGGGTTCAGGAACTGAGAGAGTAGCTGCTGCAATGGCTCTGAGACAAGCTGGCCAGCCATGTGCTGTGAGGCCCAGCTCCTAACCTAGACAGCCCTTCAGCTGCTGTGAGGGACCTCTGGGTTGTGCCCAAATTCCTAAAGTCATTCCCTCCACCTCTGTCACACATAAATGAAAGGATTTTTCAGTGGGAAGGCACTGGCTTCAGGGATATGACTGGAAGCCCATTTGTCTTAACCTCAGGTGACATTTGTCTACCCTCCAGAAGTTAGGTCTTCTGGAGGCTCACAGGAGTAGGAGAGACAGCCTTCCTTTTGGGGGAGTCCTGTGGAGACTTAAATGAAATAAGTTTAATTCCAGGGAAGTAGATCCTACCGACTCTCTGAAGTCCTAAAACCGCTGGGGGTGTTTACCTTTCCCTTTAGAACTTGGTTTTCTAGATTTATTAAGTGACTTGAAATTTTCCCAAGCTAACAACATAGAAGATAACAGAATTGAGGTTAGAATCTAAAGCAATGGACAGTATAGGTTTGATACAATTTTTTTAGAGTCCTTTTAAGTTTGATTTGTTTATATTACATTTTCCCCAAGGTATATAGATCAATGGTAAAGAACAGGCTGAGTAAAATGAGCCCAAATCCAAGGGCTTTTTTATCTTTACAACCGATCAGTTTTTAGAGGAAAAAAAGGTCCAGAGTGAGCAGCTGAGATAAAATAATTGGCTTCTGTAAATTAACAGGTTTGTCTCTCACATCTGGGTCACCTGCAGTTTTACCCATGTGATGAGAACAGCTTGGGAGCCACTGGGAGTGTTTGTTAGGCCCAACAGTGATCACAGCTATTGTTGGGGAGGGAAGCTGTTCTCTGCTCCCTTCGGAGCAGGGCACAATCTTTCCTCCAGTGCCCTGGATTGCACAGGGGGCATGGCTGTTTTGGAGGATTAGAACACTCCTTATTTCAGTGGTCTGGGCTTCTACATCCAAAAAGCAGGCTCCTTTATTTGGCATTTCCTCTCCTGGGACTTTTGGGGTGTCCTGAGGTGGCTTTAGCCCTGGGTTGTTTATAATGGTGGCCAAAAGTCTGGCTTTGTCTTTGGTCTCATCCTCTGGTCTCACTGTTCCTTTATTCTTTGTTTCTCTGTCTCGGTTGTTAAAAACATTTAAACAAATTCCTGGCCTTCTTTAGGATCTAAGCAGTGGGCCAGAGCCATTATGATCTCGTTAGGTTAAGGAGAATAAGTTTCTTTACATTGGCCATACTCTGAGGCTGAGGAGGACTCATAAACTCCAGCAGTCCCAAAACACAGAAGTTTACATAACTGTTAGTAAAACTTAGTTGTTACTATTGTGGAGATTTTAGTTTTTTTTTCCGGCAACCAAGGAACTGATTGTGAGACAATATGAAACTTAGCTAAGAAATTTGTCCTATTTAACAGAGAGAGAGAGAGAAAGAAAACATTTAATTTGATTAGCTTACTTTTGATAGTCAAATCTACCTGAATGGTTGTATTTAGCCAAACCGTCTACAACTTGCCCAATCCCTTCCAGTCCATTTCTTTCAGTTCCATCAAAAAAAATGTATTCCCATACCTTCTATCTTTCTTGAAACCACACATCATTTTCTTTCATACTAATTAGAATCCATAACCTCTTTTACTGACAACCAAAAGCAATTAGCATTTTCACTGGCAAATCCAGGAAGATATTTTGTAACCTTAAAAAGCATAAGCTTGTGATACAAATTTTGTAGCAGAGATAACATGACTTTAAAAATAAGCTTATTTAGAATGTTATCTCACATCGACTCAGGCCATCTCCCTTTTAATGAATCCCACTGCGGGTGGTCCCTACAGAACTTTCAATGGGACCAGCAGACTAGGAGGTGTGGAGAGTCTGAGAAAGGGTTGGAGGTTTGGGACATGTTCTGACTGAGTTTCTCCTGTGTGGGGCCTCCCCTGGGGAGGGAGATCCTGATGGAGGTTCCTTTGAATGGGCCTCCTTTGGAGGGAGACAAGAAACCACAGCCAAAGGAACTGAATCAACTTGACATTTTTTTGTAGAGGTCTGGGTTGTCCCTTAGAGCGAAAAAAAAAAAGCCTGAATATAGGGAACTTCTGACCATTTGCCTTCCCGTCTGTAAAACAAATCTAGCTGCATGATAGTATTAGAGCTAATATTTCCCTTTGGAAGCCAGGTTTCCCCATCTTCTAATATGTATTAGGGTTAAAATCCTGGAACAAAAAAAGACGAAGTACTGCTTTATCAGAGTCTGGGGGTTAAATCTTTCAGGATGTAATTCAGGGGACTGTAGGCGTGTGAGGGCTGATAACTCGCCTCCCAATTACCGATCGATCTGGAGCGTCCTCCAGATCCCGAGTGGGCCAGGGAGACCGCATGACTCGGTTCCATGGGGTGGGGGATATGGCGTGCCAGGATTTAGTCGTGCCTTACCTGGGCAGCCGGCCCATGCCCCTGAGTGGGCACCTACTGAACTCGGTGTGTGTCCCCTCCGGGACTTCTGACATCGGCCTGTGGGCCGATAAAGGCAGTGGCCGATACTGGGACATCTGACCTGACTCTGAGTGTCTTTAAAATTGGTGTCACAGTCAATGTAGTGGTGGCATTCCATATAAAAATGTTTAAGGAGGAAGTACATGTCTAAGGTCTGTAGGGAAGGCACACAGTGTATGTGAAAGGGTGTGGCAGGGCGTTGTCATGCCCAATATTTAAGGCGGAGTAGATAGAGATATAGGAAGCCTCAAAAGACTTCTGATAGGGCCGGCAGAGTGGCGCAGTGGTTAAAAGCTGGTTTTGGGATGCCAGCGGCCCCGGTTCGGGTCCCACATATGAGGGCCAGTGACACTGCCCTCTACAGCTAACAGCAGCTCCACCTGGAGCTGGGCTGTGCAAGCCCCGGCGACGGTGTAGGCTGCAGACCCTGCTGCAGTGGGCTGCCATAGGCTACAGTGAGTGGCTGGCAGCCAGCGTGAGCGGCAGGCAGCCAGTGTGAGCTGCCAATAGCCGTGGTGAGCGACCACCCAGAGGCTGGCGACCGATCTGCCTCATCGGGGAAGAGCGCAATGATGATGCCAACATGGGCCAGTGGGGCAGCGTCCTCCGCAACTAGACTGAAGAACAAAAGGACAGCAACTTGTCTGTCCCCCTTCCCCGATTCCCCAATAAAATCTTTAAAAAAAAAAAAAGACTTCTGATAAGGTTACTTCCTTAAGGCAAAGTGAGTCCGAAAAATGTTGTCTCTTCCCCAGGATCTTGCTTGATGATGGTTTGTAATAGCACCGGTGTGAAAGGAAAGTGACCAGATATTTGGGACCCCACGAGTAGAGCTCCTTATGGAGGTGGGCCACTAAGTAATTGCTGGAAAGTGGACAGCAAGTGGAAAGGGCACAAAAACAGTAGAGATGTGGAAACCTAGTTCCATGTTCTTACCTTAAGATGTCTTGAGGCTGGCGTGGAGTGTCGAGGAGGTCTTACAGGGAAGGGGCCCGGACCAGCGTCTCAGGGATTGAGGAGAGATACAATGTCAGGATGAAAAAAGCAGTAAGGGTGGAGGAGGCATTCTACCAGCACCCATATGGGCTGTTGGGCTGAGAAGGGACCAGTGTAGCCTTTGGGACTCTACTGCAGGGTGGCTGTGGCCAAGGGTCCCTCAGTTGCCTGCAAAGACCCACAGAAAAAGCCACGCACCAGTATCCAGCCTTCTCACAGAAAAGAAAAGGCAACAGAGTAGCGGAGAAGTGGGGGAGAGGGAGAGCCATCAGCCCGCACCCTTAGGGCTGTCGGGTTGGGAGAAGACCCAGGGAGCCTTCGGAACACATCACAGAGTCGCCGTGACCAGAGCTCCTCAGATGCATCCAAGAGTCGTTCATCCCAACCTCACACTGTCCTCAGATTCCCCTCTTTTTTCCAAGAGAGAAGGCAGTCAGTCTAAGGCCAACATTCCTCCCGCTCCGTGTCAGAGGGGATTAACCAGAGCCCTTCTGCTAAACCTATCCTCCGAGTCTTAAGATTGGCAGCCATGCTAGTCATTTTTACCTGGCTGTCGGAGACCCAATGTTTGTGTGACAGAAAATATTGTTGAAGGCCCTGGCGTGGGCAAACAGATCATATTTACCGCTATTTTGACCTGGGCAAGTCCCCAAATGATGTAGGATATTTCTTGTGCTGGGATCATTTACATCAGTCTCATGTAGCTGAAGAATGGAGACACGGACCAGAGAGGTAAAGTTTACAGCAGAGGATAGTTTATTAGAGTAGAAAGTAACAGCTCTCAAAACTAGAGGGGGTCCCCGCTGGGTTGCCCTGCTAAATACCATTTTTATCTTTTTTCTTTTTTTTCCGAGGGCAGTGTCACTGGCCCTCATATGTGGGACCCAAACCGGGGCCGCTGGCTTCCCAAGCCAGCGCTTTAACCACCGCACCACTCGGCAGGCCCTTAAATACTATTTTTAAAGACTGCATAATATTCCATTGAGTTAGAAAGACTGAAGGAAGATAATTAGAGACCAGAACAACCTTCTCTACTTAGAGGAGAGCTAGCTACTCCCCTAAACACAGCTGATTGCATTGGGGGCCAATGACTGGCAAAGGCTACCCAACCAGGTATAGGCTGTCCAATATGGATGCTTTCTACAGAATCAATTCAAAATTAGCCAATAAAATCCACTTGGAAAAGCATAATTGCAGGGCAAACAAAATGAAAGCAGGTCCCATTGTGACCCCAATGACAGGGAAGGTCCCAGTTAACTCTATCACAATAAATAACCTGAGTTTGTTTTTTTCTTTCTACCCTGATGAACTCAGCAGGCAGAACCAGTATATCCATCAGTGGATTATTCATATTTATAAACATTCCCCTTTTCTGGGCATTTAGGTTATTCCCAATGTTTCGATATTATAAAACAGTGCTTCAGGAAGCATCTTTGGATGTAATCCTTTTCTGCATAACTGATCACTTCCTTAGGACAGCTGAGTGACTGTATCTTCAGCAGCAAACTTATTGTGACTGTGGGTTGTTTGATGCCTTGGCCCCTCAAGAAGCTTGAGGATCCAAGATGATTTCACTGCTAAAAACATTGATTGACTGGTCTTAAAGAGACCTGGCAAGAGCTGGATGAGATATGAAGCCCCCAGGTCCTACAGGTTTCTTTTCAGGTCAGAGCTCAAGCTTGAAGGTGGAGGCCAGATAATCAGGACAATAGGGCAAGACTGACGAGGGAGAGAGGCCCTGGACATCAGCCCAGGCTGGTGAACTGAGCCAGTTCATTGTGGAAAGCATTGAGGGTGATGGGAGTGTGGGGGAGTCCACTGGTGTGTGGTTATATAAGCGATAGGGACTTCCCTTAGCTTAATGAATCCTTGGTCTGTTGGACCTGCAGGAACCTTGAATAAAGAAAGTAATTTCACAGTGGTGTCACGTGCTGTGATATTGGCTGTTGCAGAGTTATTCAGCCATATCCAGTTCTCTCCACGTCCTGGGCATATAGAAGGATATGCTTTCTCATCCCTTGCAGGTCATCAGGGCCATGTGATTGGTTCTAGCTACTGGACCACAAATAGAAGTGTAATTTCCAGGATGAGATGGTGAAAACCTTTAGCCTTCTATCCACCATCTTAATATCCTAAAGACCATGTGTTGTGATGGTAACATTACACGATAGAACCTCCTTCAGCCTTGAGTGACTATATGGAGTGTTGCTTTCCACTAACCTATGTTGAACATTCATTGTGATGTGAAATAAGTTTCCTTATTTTAAGTTGCTAAGCTCTTAGCATTGTTGCTTTGACTAATACACTGTTCCTGTACAA
Organism: Aselliscus stoliczkanus; assembly: GCA_033961575.1. Lineage (NCBI taxonomy): Eukaryota > Metazoa > Chordata > Mammalia > Chiroptera > Hipposideridae > Aselliscus > Aselliscus stoliczkanus. The sequence continues at coordinate 138,761,052 of CM066728.1, forward strand.
GGTCAAATGGCAAATTGGAATTTAACTCTAAATTTCTTTAATCTCATAGACTCAATTATTATTCCTCAATCACACAAATTGGTGGGATCTTGGGAACCTAGTAGTTTTGAGGCTAGATTTTAGATTTAGTAGATTTTGGATCTGGGAGTATGACTAATTCCTAAACTCATAGGCTTGAGGGAGGGAAACACACACTGATAATCACTCCTGCTCCTGTCAGAAGCAGGAATTGATTTGGGAGGCTGACCCCACAGGCAGAGATATCAGTGTTGGGACAGAGTGTTAGGTCACTGAGTAAGGCAAAGAGAAGAAAAATGACAGGATGAGAGTTAGTCGTGCTACCACTGAAAATCAAGTCATCTCATATCCAGGATGACAATGAACATTCATTTAACTTTTTTCTCAAACTTCCATCCTGGCTGATATTGGTGGTATGTGGGCAGGCAAGGCATCAGGAAGTCAAGGGCATTTTAACGTCAAAGAGTTATTCATCTGATGCAAGACAGTGACAGCACTGAGAATTAACATTCTGTTGGACTGAGTCACCTTGTCTGTATGTCTTGCAGATTCAGCATCTAATCGTTCTTCTCAGGTCTAGGTTTCAAGTGGGCCCTGGGTGACAGGTCTCTGTACTTTCCAAAGTCTCTGGGGTGTTTCTCAGTACTGTCTGGATTCATCTGGCCAAATTAATTGACTGACGAGGAAAGAATATTGTTGAGTAGTTCCCCACATTTTTATTATATATTAGCTTTGGATGAAAACTCGACCTCAAAGAGAATCAGTGGAATGTCAACAGTGGAATGTCAACATTTCCCCAAAGGGAAAGAAGAAACACACACACAAAACCACTTTCTGGAAAGTTCAATTTCTGTGGTGTAAATATTCTATGGCTGATTTTAAGTTACAATGTACTATCACTGAACATGGACTTAGGAAGACAGATGTGCAGTAGCACACTATGATAGAGTATTTTTTTATATAAATATCATTGTTATAAATAACCTGATGAGCATAGATGGTAGTAAAATACAGCAAAACAATTAGGAAATGATGAGTTCTGAATATTATCATTGCTTTTAATATATTTTACTTAAGTGTAAGTTTTTATAATTTTTAATAATGTTGAACAACCATGTTTAACAACCAGCGTGCAAAAGTTCTGAAAAGTTAACCATTGGCTCTTGTGAGCAGAGACATGGCAGCCGCAGCACCGTGCTGCTCATGGGTCCATGCCAGCTCATGCCTGCTCCTTGACAAGAACCAGCACAGGCCATGACTACTTGGGTATCAAATGTAGAGATGGCTCTTTTGCTTCCTTGACACCTTACTGCTTACATCTCTCCATGGCTGCCCTCCTGTGCCTTCTGCCACACAGCTTCTCTACCTTCTGTGGTAAGTGGAGTTTCGTAAAGTCTGAGGAAAGTGCCACCTGCATTTGGCACATGCGTTTACGCTTCAGTGGAGCTCAGGGCCTCACAACCCCATATTCCCCAACCCACGGTGTCCATGCTCCCTGTACTGTGTGCCACCTCTGTGCACTGCGCTGTCAGATGTCAGCTGTTGGAGCATTTGTTGAGTGTGTACTGTGTGCTAACTCTCCTCCTGTTTGTGCAGTGGGCGCCAGGCCCTGTGCTCTCACCTCCATTCTCTCACTCTGTCCTTAGCAACCCAACGAGTTGGGTCTCAGTATTGCAACATTACGGATAAGGAAGCTGTGGCCTCGAGAAGGGAAGTGACTTGCCCACTGTCCGGAAGTCATGTCCTCAGTGGCATGTTGCCTTTGAGATGTAATGTGAAGGCAAACACTTGTCACCCTCAGCTGGCCGCTGCTGGTTGTGGACTGATTTCACTCAATTTAGGGGGGACTCGAGCTCTTTTCCAGTGGGCTTTCCCACAGAATCTGAGCAGAGGGACATTTGGGTGGAAGGATAGAGCTGGCATCGGGGTCAGGCCTGCTTCCTGGGCATGTTCGTGACCCCATCTCATTCCCTTCTACATGCCTGTGCCTGATGGCACCTGGCTCCTGGCTCCCAAAGGGGAAAAGCCACCAGGAGGCACGCTCAGTCTTTCCCCGTGCAGATGCTGGTGGCAGCTGTGTGCAGAGCAACCCGCGTCCCTTCCAGCTGAGCAGCACACATGTCTCCTGGCAGCTTTCTTGAAGGGAAGCCAGTTTTAGTGACAGAGCAAATGTTGAGGACCAGGTAGGGGCAGGGGTGAGGATTGCAGGACTATGGAGACCTACTTCTCAGAAGACCTCCTATTTGGGGGCTTTGTAGCCCTGGGCAAGTCATTAAAGCTCTGAGCAGTTTGTTCCTCTGTTATGATAGTAGCTACCATGGATTGAGTGCTCTCTACATGTTAGGTACCACATTCAACATTATCCACAAGGTAATTCCTATAAAGGTGCCAAAAATAAGATTAATATGCAACAAATGCCAGCTCCTGTTATTTTATCAATCCTTATACCAACCCTATGATTAATAATAACAAAGGAATAATAATAGTGGCGAGTATTTACTGAACACTGTCTATGTAGTCAGCCATTGTTTTAACTTATTTAGCTTTTTAACTGAATAACATTTAATTTCCCCAACTATCCCATGAGATTGGTTCTCTTTTTAACCCCCTTTGACAAATGAGAAGAATCGAAGCACAATTAAGTTAGGCACATGGCCAAGGACTCATAGCGACTCAAGTGACATACATGCCTTTATTCTTCCCGCTTTACAAAGATGGGAACTGAGGCCTGAAGAGGCTGAGAGGCACGCCCAGGGTCAGAGTGGGCAGGAATCTCCTCTGGGCTGTTAGGCAGGTAAAATGACATCATGAAGTGGAAGCTGCTTTGTGAACTGTTATTGTGTTGGCTTCAATCAGGGGTGAGTAAGCTTCACGTGTTCTATTTTTTCTCGTCTAGACATAACAGCTGGCCTGAGACCCCAGGGCCTTTAGGAAGTCCTGCTTGGACTTAGCTTGTTATCTAGGTATGTGTTAGAAGTCAGTTTGGTGTGTAGACTCTGGACTTGCCATTCCCTGAGACAGCCCGGGAGTCACTGCTTGTCTGACTTCAGAGCTGCTAGCAGCTGGAAGCCTCCAGGAGGAAGCCAGCTGGCCGCCAGCCATGATCACATGCAGCAGGGTTACTAGCGGTCATTCTGTGGGCTTGCTCCAGCCCCACTCACTGTCTCCAGTGGCTGCGCTGCAAGCAGCTAGGCGGGAGAGGAGGGCTTGAGGTCCTTGGTGGAGTGGAGATAACGGGGATCAGGGAGCCTACTCCCTCTGTCCCCTAGTGTTCCCCACATGCCCCAAACTCCCGCCTCCTGGTAACATTCCCTTTCCCCAGGTGCCCACTTCCCAGGATGGAGTGGGGAGGACTGTTGGGTCTTTGCGGAGGGCTTCCAGAACCCCGGAACAGATGTTCTTCGAGGGCAGTTCACTGTCACAGGCCTCTAGGGCCATCTTCACATCACACTGAGAGCTCCTTTGGGCAGGGGCAGCTCAGGATCACCCTCTCCCTGACAGCACATGGCCAGGCGGGATGGCGTTCAGTATAGCCATGGTTCCCAAGGGAAGGCCACTTCCAGTTATTGGGCTGGAACTTGATGTTATGGGGTGAAAGTGGTGGTGGCTGTGTGTGTGTGTGTGTGTGTGTGTGTGTGTGTGTGTGTGTGTATGTGTTTGGGGGTGGGGGTGCGTGCACAGGTAGAGGTGGTGTTGACTTCCTGCTCCCTCTTGTGCTGTCTGGAAGTTATGGTGCTCAGGCCAAGTCTTCCTCTGAGCCTCTTCCTCCCTAAAGGGAGGGCAGCATTCCTCACTGTGCCAACTGTCCTGAGTAGAAAGGGTGATAGTCTTCCTGACTGTCCCACTGTGAATGTCCTTCACCAAACCAGGGAAATGGAGGTAGCGGAATAAGAGACAGGGCCAGCATCTCCTGGCTGGGACTGGCATTTGCTACTGCTTAATCCTCTCTGCCCAGAAATACCCAAGAGTAGTAGGGGAGCTTCTGCCAGGAGATAAGGTAGAAGTGAGGCCCAGCTTCGTAAAACAGTCCTGACTGAGCTCTGCTGGAGATTTGAGTTGTAATCTACTACTAAAGAGCATATAAATCCCTGTAAAGAGTGTCAGGGTGGAAGAGTGAGATTTGGAACTCTAAGTCATCCCTTGAACTGTATGTACTGAGGGAGAGTAGGGTGGGGACAAGTTTCACTGTTCGGGCATTTGAAGGAGGTCCCACCTGGGTGCTCCCTTGTTGCCCCAATTTGTATCCCCAACCTTTCTTCCCTCCTTTTTAAGATGCCCCCTGTGTGATGCCCACACACTCCTCCCTCTAGACACTCTATTCCTCCCTTCATAATGGAGTCATGTCTTGCACTCTGCACCAGAGCCTGCAGCTGTATGTGAAGAGAGGCTTTCTCTGCTTAGGCTCCTACAGATGCTAAAGGGAGTAGCATGGGTGGGCTTCCTGGGGGTGGGCTGCGGGAGGGTGAGGACTTGACTTCAGTTTGGTTTCTTTCTGACAGTAACAACTGAGCCCATTTTCCTTCTGATTAATCTCAAGGCAAATGTCTGCACAAGAATTATTTTCTTGTGAAGATCATACAGCCTGGCATAACATGAAATTCCTCCAATTCAAGTGACTTTGACCCTAACTGTTGTAAAATACTAACCTTGACATCGTCTTGCTAATGGTACATTCTCCTCCTCCCAGGGCCTATTTTCACCACCAAGGAACTCTTGAGTCAATGATGATAGATTAAAACTTCCACAAAACCCGTCTCCATGACCCCTAGATCTTTCCTGAGAGGAGCTGGGGGTGGGTGGAGAATTTCAGTTCATACAGCTACTAATTTTAGTTCCCTTCACTCTTCTTAGAGGATTTTACAATTTACAGAATCACTTTCACATGCATAATGTGAAATCCTGAAAACACATGTCTAAAGTAAGGATTCTGCCCATCTCCAAGTTGTAGATAGAGAATCTAGAACTCTGAGAGGGTCACTGAATTACCTGGAGGTCACACAGCCAGTAAACAATTCAAAGTTCCTCCCCATGCCTTCTTCTCTACTGTCAGCTGCCCAACCTCCCCTTTCTGTGGGGAGGCCACAGTCACCAGCCACCAGCCAGCAGAGGAAATGCTCAAAAGATGTCCAGCTGTGGCTGGCACAGAGCTCAGCCGGGTGGCAGTTCCTCTGCAGCTGACCGGGATGGGTCCCTATCCAGGCACACCATGGGCAGCACAGGAGGACTAGACAGAGTCAGTCCATCGGCTGCCCCCAAACTTGTTTAGGGCTCTTCCTGAGCCCCAGCATCCAGAGGATGGCCACACCAGCCACCAGCTGCCTAACTGGAAACCTGCTGTGATCCTGACCCTCGCATCCTTACTATGATCATGTGTCCTTTTGACTCACTGCCCATTCAGTCACCAGGCTGTGTCCAATCCACCTCTTCCATAGCTAATAATTCCCTCTTCTCTATCTCCGCAGCCAGCACTCTGGCACTATGTCCCTTCCCCAGTCCATGGGCACTCTGCCTCCAGGGCCTGTCCCCTCTATCCATCCTCAACGGGGTCCTTGCAGTGATTGTTAGAAAGAAAAAAAGTTCAAATCTATTTGTGTTATCCGTCAAAATCCTTCACTGGCTCCACATGACTTGCTGAATGCAATTAAAACCCTTCAGCTGAGGCGTTAAACATGTTGGGTTGGCCCCTGCTTACTTACCTCTCTAGATTCACCTCCCCACATGCATGTACTGCTCTACAAAGGCTAAGGGTGCCAGGCTCTGGGGGATGTGTCATCTCCCTTCACCTTCTCACCCCTATCCCTCCTCCTGCAAAGTCATCATCTCAGCACCTCCTCCCAGGCTGGCTTGGTGCCCTCCTCAGGGCTCCTCTATGTTTATCCCCACCGTGGGACTGATACTGGGATTCCCTAGTATCACAAAGTGAAAAGATACATCAAACAGCTGGAATTATGAGCTTGCTCCTGGGGGACATTTTTCTAGAAATGCCTTGAGAACCTGCCTGGGTGGAGTGTGAAGTCCAGAGAGCAGGAACCAAGATAGTAAAAGATGCTGCATGAGACAAGGAGTAGAATTTAATTTTTGTTCCTAAGAGCGAAGAGGCAGGAGGGATGAAGAGGTGAGACCAGAGAAAGGAGCAGGTGAGCTAGGTCCCGGGAGGGACTGAGAGAAGCTGGGAAGGTGGTGGAAAGGACTCTGTTGGGTAACTAGCCAATAGAGAGTCCCTTACAGTGGGATGCCCCAAAGTCATTTTAAACAGAGAGGCCACTATTGAGTCAATTAATAGTCACAAATCATTTGTGAGTGAGTTTGTGTGTGTGTGCCTGTGAGGAGGGCAGCATCATGGAAAGGATTTTGTGAAACACCTAGGTCAGATTGGAGACCACAGGTGTGGAAAGGAGATCTAAGAGAGACCCTTGGAAAGTTGGGAGCTAAGGAATCTAAGGGGGGTCACGGAATTGCCATATAGGGCATTGAGTGGGGATTTTGAGACCAGCTTAATGGGGGAACATCAACCTCCCCCTGGTATGTGAATTGTATTAGAAATTAAAGTAAGTCCCCAAGGGGAGCTGAGGAAGCAAGAATAGATGCACTTTGTGTCCTAATATTTAACTGTTAGGGCAGTGGTTGGCGGCGGGGGTGGGGGCAGGGCGGAAGCTAGACTCTCTTATTCCAGACATGCGTGGCTCCCTCTGTCACATCATTTCAGGCACCAGCTCATGTGCAGCCTCCTCAGAGAGGCCTTCCCTGACCAGCAGAACTACTAAAGCAACCCTTCTTTTCCTAACGCTGAAAATTCTACCCCTGAATTGCAGTGGATGTCAAGCGATGTTAAGTTCAATGAATTTGGAGAAAGCCTCAGTCTCAAATGCCAGGCCTTTACACGGTCACTCATTCAGCAAATATTTATTGAAGGCCTTCTATATACCAGACACTATTCTAAGCACCTGCTGTACCTCTGTGAACAAAACAGACAAAAATCACTACTCCTGTGAGTCCTGAGCGTGAAGGCCAACACAGTCTTTAATCGTCGTAACCCTGCCCACCAGGAATTTTTCCTCTCAGAACACAAAGCACTTTGCAGGACTTCTTAGGTAGGTTGCTTCCTGGTAATGGGCACATGTCCAGCTGCTGACAACGCGAAGTATTAGAAGTATTAGAAGTATTAGTGGGGCTGGCCAAATGGCTCAGTTGGTTAGGAGCTCGCTCAAGAGTGTGAGCTGAGTTCTGAGCAACAGCAGTTCGATGCCCAGCCCGAGTTGAGCTGCTGCTGAGCTGCCAACAGGTGTCAGGATGGCTCAGCTAAAACAAACAAACAAACAAACAAACAAACAAAAAACAAACTAGAAGTATTAGTGAACACAATAGGTTTTCTAAAATGTTAAGGTTATGGATTTTGTGTTTGCATAAAAGGAGTAATTTGAGAAATCAAATTTCAAAAGACTATCTCAAAACTATAATAGTCTGAAAGGTATCATTTTATCTATCTATTCATCTATCATGCATCTATCTCTAATGGGCCATTTAATTCAAGTAGCATCAGACCTATCTAATTAAATTATTTATTAAATACTCCCTCCGCCCAAGAAAACCCCACAAAAACCTAGAATACTCTATGAAAGAAATCAGATCAAATCTAAGTTGCTGCCTGTTCGGTTATGTGCTGCAGCCATCATCCACGCAGCCAGGCAGCAAGGGCTGAGCGACTGCTGAAATAGGACCCATGCCTCCACTAAGATGCTCATGATCTAGAGAAGGAACACCCATGGATTCCAGCCAGGAGCACCCCGTGAGATGGATGTTACAGGAGACTTATGTGCAAAATGCTACAAATGCATAGAGAAAGGAGTTCCCAATTCTCTCCAGAAACAGGAGATGACCACTTAACCTGGCCATAAGAGAAAAGGAGGATTTCACAGATACATGTAGGGCAGACCTCCAGGCAAATGAAACAAAAGGAAAGCCATGTGAACAAAAGCCATCAGAATGGTTCTGTTAAGTTGCCTGTGACTAGGGAATGTGCCCTCTACACTAGAGCGTGTATGGGATGTGGCAGGAGAAGAAGCTGGAAAGGTGGGCAGGGTCCCATAATGAAGGGCTTCACATACTATCCTGTGAACAATGGAAATTATTAAACCCTGCAAGTAGGGGAGTGACATGATCAGACTCGTGTTTTACAAACGCTCTTGGAGCAAGGTGAGGAGTCAGAGGAGAGGTGGAGAGACCAGTTAGGTCTGCTGTTTCAGCAGTCCAGGTGAGAACTGATATGGACCTAAACCAGGGCAGAGGAGATGGAAAGGGGAGCAGACACTAGAGAGACTTGAAAGTAAAACTGTCAGGATTTAACAGGGGAGGTAAGCGGGGACCACGTGGCAATGGGTTTTCTTGTTTGGGTAACTGGGGAAAGGGTGAGGCTCCCAAATTATACCTCCCTCTCCCTTTCTTCCTCTGATAGCACCAGGATGGTGATTAGACTAATTTTATTTTTTTAAAGTCCAGACAAACATATACAGTTTGGAGAATTCGTCACCTTTTAGGTCCACGCGAACCCAAGGGAAAGGCCAGGAACTTGCCTTCTCAGCCTCCGTTGCAGTCAAGATTCAGACAGAGTAATGCAGCTTCACTAATCAGAGACACTGGAATATTTTTGGAGGTCAGTGACATGAAGGAGAGGTGCCACAAAATCCACTTTGGTGATGGTGGTCACAGGAGGATGCGTTCCTGGCAGGGTCAGAGGCAACGGTGTTGGAGATAACCTCCAGACCCTCCCTGCCCGTGTCGGTGAGGTGAGCTGGGTATCTCTGCCCAGTGATGCAGACATTATGTCTCTCCAGGGCCACTCTGTGTTGTGAGCTGGGAGTTATTCCTGGAGACATAACCTTTAGCCCCCTCAGGCCTTCTGTGAGTTTCCTAATATACTTTACTAAATCTGTTTTCTGCTTAAACTAGGTCAAATGGTTTTGTTTGCAACTAAAATTTACTTTGACTGATATATTTCTCCATGCAAACAACAGAAAGCTCCTTCCATTTTACATAGGTAACTAATTACCACAAAGTAAAGGTTACCTAATGGAGCACAATCATTACTCTTAATAACTCCCCTAAACTATCTTGGTGTTAGAGAAGCTCACTGTTTGTACGGCGTTTTAGTTCATCCAGTCCAAATTGTACCCCAATTTCCTCTATTGCACCCCCAACGAGTGGAGAATGATGAACTTTCACTACGGGATGTGGGGTTAACTTCCAAACTAAAAATTTAAAGGTTAAATGGAGCAAGAAGACATCCTTGAAATCACTCTAGTGCCAGGTGGCAGGTCCCAGGCTGTCCTGGTTAGAATGGTTTTGGCTGCAAACAACAGAAACCCCCATTAGCAGTGTCTTAGGTCTTACAAATATTTGTTATGTTATTTATCAAGACGGGAAGTAGGTGGTTGCAAGTCTGGTTAAGTAGCTCTGTGCTGTCATAGAGCTAGGTTTTTAATCTCTATTCTGCACCCACAGTGTATTGGCTTTTGGCCTCAGATGGACAAAATGGCTGCCCTAGCTAGCTGCAGGCTGCGTCTCCTCTCAAGACTGCTTTCAAAGATGGAACCGGGTTGTGATAGCAAAGCGGGGCCCCCTTTCCACAAAAATCACTCACTTTTTTAAAAATTATTTTTTTCAGGTAATATTGGTTAATAACATTATATAAGCTTCAGTGTACAACATTAATTTGATATCTGTATACATTGTGGTGTGTTCACCACCAAAAGTCTAGTTTCCATCTATCTCTGGCTATATAGCTATATTAGGGATCCTTCCCTAAACCAGTCACTGACAAATAGGAATGATATTACCATGATTGGCTTAGATGATTTATCACCTGAAGAAGGGTGAGTTCTACCTTCCCTGAGCACTTTGCTATCTGACTAACACCTGAACTAAATTTGGGTTATGCATCAAGGAAATGTGTGCAAGACTCTTCTGCCACAGAGGACTTGGCATCAGGAGACCGGTCTGAGCTGATTAGTTTATTTGTTCAAGAAATATATATATATTTTTTGAGGGCAGTGTCACTGGCCCTCATATGTAGGACCAAACTGGGGCCGCTGGCTTCCCAAGCCAGCGCTTAACCACTGTGCCACTCGGCCAGCCTTAAGAAATAATTTTTAAATTACTGTTGAGCGCTTGCCGTGTGACCTTTGTACCTGCCCATTACTTGCTGTGTGTTTTTGGCAAGTCTCTTGATCTCTCTGGGCTTTGGTTTCCTTGTCTCTAAAATGAAATGGCCAAAGTAGATGATTTTGAGGTCTTGCCTCATATTTCACTCATTTATCTCTTCTCTCTTTTAAAACACTTTTACAGGGCCGGCCAAGTGGTGTGGTTGGTTAAGCGCTGGCTTGGGAAGCCAGCAGCCCCGGTTCGGTCCCACATGTGAGGGCCAGTGACACTGCCCTCAAAAAAAAAAAAAAAATGTACTAAAACACTTTTACATTCAGAGCTATAATTTTTTTCTGTCAAAGACCTTCAGGAGATAGCTAGTTTTGCCAATAGACAGTTTATTCTCTCTTACCACCTAAAGACATGCTTTTCAAGGTGGGACTCCTGCACTCACGGCATATGAGTGGTGAGCCGGTGGATATGTGAAGCCGTAGGATAAGCATGGCAAATCTTCCAGAATTTTACCCAAAGATGTAGGAGGAGAGCCTCTGAAATTTTTAATTCTGTTACATAATTTTGGGCATATTTCGTTGCAAAAATGTGTCATGACTTTTCTGACAACCCAATACAATGCAAAACACTCAGACTTGGACTATGGACCCGTCCCTTCTGGGAATATGTTCAGTCTTTTCTGTGGCTGGGGGTCCTAAAATAGAAAACTTTGTGTGTAGCAATGACGAATTAATATTATCTGAATTCAAAAAGTGACTTAGATTATTTGCATACCACTTGGGTCGGCTATCTAGATTAGGATTTTGCACCCTCAGCACATTGACATTTTGGGTCAGATAATTCCTTGTTGTGGCAGGCTGTCTGTGCATTGTAGGAAATTTAGAAATATCTCTGGCCTCTACTCACTGGGTGCCAGTAACAATTTCCTAGGTGTGACTACCAAAAAATGTCTCCAGATATTGCCAAATGTCCCCCGGGGGGGCAAAATCACCCCAGCTGAGAATCAATAATGTAGACGCATTAGGATGTGAATTCTTACTCTGACCCTTACTTAAGATTAGTACTTGTGTTATCTTGGTCAAGGTGCGTAATATCTGTAATCTCTAGCTTCCTTGTCTGCCAAATAGGGCCAGCTCATGAGATCGTTGTCTACATTAAATGAGGTGCTAAGGGTCTAGCAAAATGCCTAGCTTGTACTAGGCCTTCCGTGAATTTTAGTTCTCTTCTTTCTTCAGTTTTCTGGGGCTGTAAAACTTTCCAAATGGAAGGGACCTTAGAAGTCATCTTACCAGCACTCTTCATTTTATAAATTAAGAGACTGAGGTTCATAATCTGTCTTCTCAACTCTAAATCTGTCTTGATACTCAAGTAATGCAAAAGAGACATATTGAAATGGAATTGTACAGAAGTGGATGAGTTCAAAGGCTCTCCCCTGTCTAGGCTGATTTGCAAGACTCTTGCTCCTGTGTACTTTCTTGTGATACATTACCTTGGAGAGAATTCCCGAAGCACCAAATCCTGTGTGTGACTCAGACTGAGTTCAAATGTTTGCTTTTAGGGACCATCACGTATCTCTTTGGAAGCACTTGTCCTGTGCACTTTGGATGTTCAGGAATATTAAACACTGAAACAAAATGCACGAGATATGAGAGTTAATGCTCTGTGCCAGGCAAAGTTTTAAAGAGAAATTTACACTCACCACCAACAACATAACAGCTGTTCAAGAACAAGAAAGATTAATGGGCAACTCCAATTTTTCTGTTTCTTCTCTGTTGAGGACAATGCTGTTCCTACTAAAAATACTGAGACTATCTGATAAAAAACCCTGAGAGGGGTGAAGTCGGGTAGGAACTATTCTAAAAGAGTCCATGTTTCCTGGACTAAACAAATCATTGTACAAGCTATTGGGAGATTTGCTGGTGAGACCACAGTACCACTATTGATAATCTGAGGGACTCAGAGAAAATAGGAACTGGACTGAAGCACGAAGGATGGGGAAATGTCCTGATTTTTGGAAATACAATTAATTTTTCCCCCTCCCCACAACTACCAACTATGAATTCATGTGTTTGTCACCAGTCTTAGGCAAAATTCCATAAAAGATAATTCTGCTAATGGCTTATGAGTGCTTACAAATTAAGCAGCAGTCCCACTAAGCCAGTAGCATTTCAGTAAAACAGGTCATGCCAGAGCAATCTAATTTCCCTTTTTAATTAAGGCCATTAGAATGGCTGAGCAGGAATGAAGTGAGCACAGAATATCCAGATGAGAGCAAGGCATGTCTCTTGTGACATCATTGAAGGCAAGACGTGGAAAGATGGGCTGGATACCGATATCATGTGTTGGCTGCATAACTGTATCCAGCAGATTCCCAGCAGCCCTCACAGGGCTTTGGCCCTGGGCTGTGCATGTCCACACTTTATTAGCATATTAACCGGGTCAAACAGTGAATGTGCCATAGTCTTGGCTCTTTGTGGATCTGCTTGGCCCATAGGCCTTAAAGAAGGGTTAGATGTAGGCAGCCATAGTTTGTGCCAAATGAACCCAAGTTCTAGGGTACAGCTCCTTGGACACACTGCCTCAGGCATATATATGCCATGGTGTTGGCAGTCCTTGTGAATCTGGTCTCTGACTACCTTTCTACTCTCATTCTTGCTGCCCGTGTTCCCAATCTCAAGCCATACCGAACTCTAGTACCCTGCACGCACCATGTTCTTTTATACCCCCTTTATTTTGTACCTTTTCCTGTATCTGACTTGAGTGCCCTTCTTTTTTTTTTTTTCTGCCTACTTCTTCATCTGCCTGACAAGTTCCTACTCATATTCAAGGACCAGATAAGCCTTCCGTCCTGTGTAAAGCCTTTCCTTTCCTTCCCACCCTTTTCTGACACCATTGCTAGTACATTTTTCCCCATCTGAATGTTGGTATGTCTACCCACCACTCTCTTGGTAATTATCTCAGTGTATTAATAACCTGTTTACTTGTCTCCCCTGCCCTTAACTCTCTACCCTTACCAACCACTTCCCATGCAAACACTTTCAGGTCATCAGGGACAGGGACTATATTCTATCCAGAGCCTGGTACGTAACAGAGGCATTCAGTGAAAGAATTAATGAATGAAAAATGAATGAATGAATGAGTGAATAGCTGTATAAACCCACTGCTCTGGCTCCCCATCACTGAGTTTCAGCCTGCTGAGAGTCACAATTACATGTCTATGCAGCCTGGCTCCTTAGATTATCTTTCCAAAGGATTTAAAGAAAACACACCAAACAGGATTCCTCTCTCCTCTAGTCACCTCTCTGTCTCAACAAGGGCTTATAAATGCATTGAAGCAGCCACAGAACCCTTTATCATGGTACGCACAAAACACACTGTCACAACCTCACAGAGCCTCCCGGGGCTATTAGTGCCCAGATTCTCTCAGAGGCACACACCAAAAGTCCAGTGTTCCAAGGCTCCCCTCCTGTGCACCCAAGGAGGCATATCTGTACCACCTAGACAGGGGAGGCATTTTTAGCATTGTTGTTTGCACTGTGGAAAAGGGAGTTGAGACTCACTCATCTCTTTTCTTCTAATTGACTCAGAAAGCAAGCACCACCTTATTTGAATACAACCAGATCAGGGAGGCACAAATAATAATCAACCTTCCTGGTGCTTCAGGAAGAGTCTAATTATTATGGGAAGGTCTGGGCCTCTAAAAAGGATGCTCTGTGGTATAATGAAAGAATTAAAATTCAAATGGGGGCACCAAATGCAACTCAGCAAGGTTTCATATCTGAGACAATTATTCAGTCTAAACAGCTAGACCAGGCGGCATTCGTTGCAGGTTGACTGAGTGGCCTGACTGGAAGATGGGCAGCCTGCATGCCAACAATATCCCTGAGTCCATCCTGGTGCCTATGTAATGGGAGCGGGCATTCGGGATGCTCCGAAGTGCTAGGGATGATGCTCCGCTGTTGATCTTCCCCTCTCTGAGCTGGGGCTGGCCTCACATGCACATTCCTGCCAGGCCAGCTGGCGAAAGCCTGGGGATCTGGAGCCCAAAGACAGGGTATGTATCTTCAATGTGATCAAAGAGTCACAAGGAAGGAAGCTCAGACCTGATGAAGCACCTTTAAAGGGGCATCTGAATTTATTAATATTGTATGTATATAAAGACTTGTCTGTTTTGATCACAAAGCAAGTATGAAGCACTCTAGCTTGTTTGCGAAACTTTCATCTAACGCTCTCCAAGTACTTAATGGCTGACGCTAATTAAGAGTAATAATGTTACATGTTTAGGCAGAACTTTTCACCAGGGCTTCCATGTCCTCACAATGCCCTGCTCTAGAGCTCTTGGATTCAGCTGTGTAGTTGAGAAACAAGGGCTCTCTAGAGTGTGAGGAAAAGAAGAAAAATTGCTGTTTGTGGCTATTTCTAAAGGGGCAAAAATCCCCGCAGATATCAGGATGGGGCCTGCCTTTTATCTGCTCTCGTTCAAGCTCCCTACTTTTGGAGACAAGAGGACAGAACATCACACCACTGCTTTTCTCTATTTGTCTTTTGAGGTCTAAGGGCCTGAAAAGACATCTGTATGATCTGGAAATGGGAAGGCTGAGCTCAACTGTTGTTAAACAGCTGCTTTTAGACCGTTCAGAATAACAACAGAAGAGAATATGAAGGAATCAAGGCTACATAGACTCCACTTTCAGAAAGGTGAGGGCCAAGTTAAAGTAAGATCCCAGACTCACATGAGGATGGTTCATTTTATGTCTCAGCTTGGCTGGGCTAAATTGTTCACCACCAGTCTAGCTGTCTCTGTGAGGGTATTTTTCAGATGAGATTAACATTTAAATCAGTAGACTTGGAGTAAAGCAGATCACCCTCCATAATGTGGGTGGGCCTCATCCAATCAACTAAAGGCCTTAAGAGAAAAAGACTGAGGTCCCCTGAGAAAGAGGGAATTAGGCCAGCAGACAGCCCTGGGACACTAGCTGCAATGCCAGCTCTACCCGGGTCTCCAGGTGCCAGCCTGCTCTGCAGAGTTTGGACTCGCCAGGCCTCACACTCCCTGGAGCTAATTCTTAAAATCAGTCTCTCTCTCTCTCTCTCTCTCTCTCTATTGGTTCTGTTTCTCTGAAGATCATTGACTAATACACATGCCGTATACTAGAATAAATTCAGATGGAGTAAAGACTTAAATGTAAACAAAAGGGTAAAAGTACTGGAAGGGAACATTGGTAAATATTTTAGCAGGCCTGGCAAGGAACAAAGGCCTTTTTAAAAAATGCACACCATTGGCAGAAACCATGAAGGGAAATATGGACAGACTTGACTAGGCGATCTGTATCTTCTAACTGTCCGGAAGTACCATCAGCCTATACAAAGGCAAATGATAAATGGAGGAAAATTAACGATATATGTGTCAGACTGAAAGTTCATATATTTAGTACACAAAAAAACTGTTACAAAGGAGTAAAATAAGCTGATCATCCTAATAGAAAAATGGGCAAGAACTAGCAAGTCACAA
Organism: Aselliscus stoliczkanus; assembly: GCA_033961575.1. NCBI lineage: Eukaryota > Metazoa > Chordata > Mammalia > Chiroptera > Hipposideridae > Aselliscus > Aselliscus stoliczkanus. The sequence continues at coordinate 138,776,731 of CM066728.1, forward strand.
AGGAAAAACAAGTGACAAAGATGTGTAAGAAAACATATTCAATGTCAAAGAAATGCAAAGACAAAGACAAATAAAATGTAATTTTTGCCATCAGGTGATCAGAAACTTGAAAGGATGCTCATATTCAGGGTTAGCAATGATGTAGCAAAAGAGGCCTCTGCTGGTGGGGTATAAATTAGTAAACTTGTTTTAGACCTCCGTGGATTTCCACACCTAAAGTTAACATCAGACAGATGTGTAGACATTTATGGAAGTATGTTAACCCTTGCAGTATTTATAACAGCATACAACTGAAAACAACCTTAATGTCCATCAACGTGGTAATAGTTAAATTATGGCAAATCCATATTATTAAAGTAAATAATTAAAATGGACTTACGCATTATATTTATTTACCTAGGCAGATGCCAATTATTTATTAAATAAAAAAGGGCAGTTATAAAAAATGTGCACAGTACAATCCCTATTTTGAAAATATGTTTTATATATTTGTACGTGGATAAGTCAACATTCTTGAATAGAAGAAAACCTGGGAAGAATAGACCAAAATGTTAACCATAGTGGATGGCAGGATTATGAATGACTTAAATTTTCATCTGAGTGTATGTGGTGGGAAACGGAGAATGTTATCTGTAATTTTTCTACTATAACCCTATATTACTTGTATAATAAGAAAAAAGATCATTTTTCTTGTTTTTTATTTATTTTTACAGTACAGTTGTATGGGGAGAAGGAGGCGGCAAGGTAGAAATTGGGCCAGTAGAATTAGGAACCAAAAATAAGGAGCAACAATATCCAGAGCTTTGTTAGAGTTCAGAAACCTCTGCCCTGTGCTCACATTTGCCATTTGTTTGTTTCCCTGACTTGATTAGCGAATACTTATGAAAAATGGAGCTTATTTGGCGGAAGCCGAGAATGAGGGAAGCAAAGGAGACTGCATCCTGTTCCATAAACTGTCTGACAGGGGTGAGAGTGGGGGGCGGCCCTACAGGGGGGGCAGACAGTCTTTAAACTGGGGTCAAAAGTAGACAATCCTGGAGGCCACAAGAAGGAGATAGAGGTCTGTGCCAAACTGGGGTGGAATGGCTACCCTGGAGGAAGCAGGAGAGATATCGTGTGGGAGGGAACTGGGGGCTTGGGGGCAGATACCTGTGGGCTGGGCCCACCCCAAATACCCACTAGCCCAGAGCCAAAGACCCATATGTATATTTCCAGATGTGCACTAAAGTTTGAAAACCACTGCCTCACCTATTCACAAAAATCCAGCAGCCCTGCATGTACTTCACAAGGAGAAAATTAAAGGACTTCTCTGGAGAAAACTGTTTCTAGCTGAAAGGTGTGTCTATACTGACATCCCCTGTGAAGACCACCAGCTCACCCAACAGTCAAGTCCACCATTGAAAGAGCCTTTGCCATGCAAACACAGCCTCCATCAGCTTTTTAGTTCCCTAGCATTAGCCATGAATGGGCGATCAAGTATCATGAAATATTTAAGGAAAGCCTCCAACACTAAAAAGAGAGACCAAACCAAGCAGAGGGGAAGAAAGACAATATATGGAGCAATATCTGCACTGTTTAGAATTAAAATTCTCCAAGAGAGAAGAAAAGATATTGCATCCCTTAAACAAGAGCAGAGTGATATGTTTTTAAAACAGAGGTACAATCAAACAACAAACCAAACTACTCAGAAATTTAAAAAATGTTGTAGCTGACCGGTTTGGTCCCACATATGAGGGCCAGTGACACTGCCCTCAAAAAAAAAAAAAATAAATAAAATAAATAAATAAATAAAATGTGATAGCTGAAAGTCTTGGGGGTTCCCATGACTACCCATGTGTTCAGCGATTCTTTAGAAGGACTCTGACTCAGCGGTAGTTGTAATCATGGCTACTGTTTATTACAGCAAAAGGATCACAGCGGGATCAGCAAGGGAAACACACATTAGGCAGGGTCTGGAGGAGTTCAGTGCAGGCTTCCAAAGTTTTCCCCCTGGGCGGAGTGGGGTTGTTGCACAGAACATCCTTTGGCCTTCAGCAATGAAATGTAGGAACACATGTGGTGTTTTTGCCCAGATAAGTCCTCTTCAGACTCAGGAGTTTTTATTGCTGGTCCTTCACGCATTCTCTTGCCTATGCAACCAGCCACAATTACTGAAGTTCCAGTCCCTCAGAAGGAAAGCAGGTGTTCATCCCAAACCACACTGTTTGCATAAACAATATAGACAGGCTGACAGAACAGAATCCAGTGCTCCAGGCACACAAAGTCACCTTATCCATTAGACCAAGTCCCAGGAGCTATCCTCAAAACCCCCTAGAGACAGCAATACCAGGCCTGCTGTGCTAACTCTTTCCTGCAGACTGAGATTGAAAATTCAGTAGAAAACATGAAAGACAAAACTGAAAGAAAAATAAAAAGTGCCTTTTGAATATAAGACGGAAAAGAAGGTAAAGAAATACAAAATGGAAAAATGCTAAAATTAGGAAATCAATCCAAGAAGCAAAAGAGAAAATGGATGGAAGGAAAATATAAGACATAATATAAGACATAATAGGAGAGAAATGTCCAGAATTGAAGAACAAGTTTCCAGATTGAAGGAGCCCATTAGCAACACAATTCGATAGTTGCCAGTGACTACTAACTCCCTTTGTGCCTGGGACTTCCAGCTTTTCCAAGTTGACAGGCCCTTTGAAAAGTAATTAACGTTTTAGTTGATTTCTTTTTATCTGCTAATGTGGCAACTTCCACTTCTTTTCATTTTCTGCCCATAGTAAATGGTTTATGTGTTTGGAGGAGTTTGTTTGCAATTCATATTACTCAGTTGCCATCTGACCCGAATTCTTCGATGTACTCAAAAAAAATTATCTTTTAAAAAAAAAATCTTGCTTTATAAAAAGGAGTGGGAAATCCTTTAAAGGGGCGGGAAATCTACATCCTAAGAGGATGCATGTAGAAGTTGCATATAGAGTTAGAACCAATCCCGGCTGGGATGCCTGGTGTTTCCAATTCTTGAGGCTTTTCTGGGAAAAAAATTATTAGAAAAATCAGTTCACATGTTATCAATATTCCCCCTTCAGCAACTTTGTTTGCAACTTCCTCTGGTTTGCTAAGTCACTGAGGAAAAAGCATCTTTAGTTACTGTTTATCTTCCCAAAATTCAGTGGTCCCATTCATTCTTATCTTTCCTACTGTCTTTATTCTTGTGATTTGTGTTTTTTTTTTTTAAACCTTTTCTATTCTGTTTTAATACAGTTTATTTGGGTTTGGAGAGGGAGTGAAGATAAATATACACTTTCATCCTGTCATGTTTATTATGCTGATCGTTGAATGCAACTTTATGTAGAGATTGGGCCATGAGGTGACTTGGTTTTGTGTTGGTTACATACAATTATTCACTTTATTTTTTTGAGAAAAGAAATGGTTTTCAAACATTGGTATCTTAATTTTTAACAACAATGAGGCATCTCTAACCTACCTTTACACCTTAGTATCCTGGGACACTCCTGTTAAGAATTATTGGACAAATCAAACAGTTAAGGGATTCTGGCCAAACTTCCCATTGTATCTTCCTATGCGGCTCTTTTTTAAAATCTTGAATCATTGAGGTTGTTTTCTTAGCTCTTCCCTTGGCTCATAAGCTCTTACTTTCTGACTAACCATGAATGTGTAAGTTGTTCCTGGGTGTGATTGGCCTCTTTTTGGTCAGCACCATTTAAGGTCTAGTGATACCCATCATCTGAAAAGGCCACAGGGCCCTGCTGTGAAGGCCCTAAAAGGAGAGTGTCACTTAGGTGCAAGTGGGCATGTTTTTCTTTAGGAACTATGGTTTCTCTTCCTCGCTTTGGAGTTCAAGTGGTTTTACAGCTTATTATAAAGAAAAAGTTATTCGGAGATTTCAGCAGTCTGGGGATCAAGAAAATCTTAATAAGTCAGTCATATCTTACAATCTTATTCACAGAGATTTATTAAGATGCAGTGGATTTCTGTGAATCTCTGTAGAAAATGAAGAGATCTAATTCGCATACTATGTAATTCAGTCTCTTAAAGTGTACAATTCAATTGTTTTTGGTATCTTGTGTTGTTAAATTTTTAGTTGTGGTGATATATGCAAGTTGTCACTTTAAGTGTACAATTCAATGTCGTTAATTATGTTCACAGTGTAGTGCATCCATCACGACTATTTCTAAAAATTTTTTTTATTATCCCCAAAAAGAAACTCTGTAACCATTAAGCAATCTGTTTAGCTTTAACATATTAGCAATTATTCTATTCTAGATAAAACTCTGCAAAGACCCTCAACCCCAAACTGGAAAAAGACTCATTTTAATTCCCAGTCCCAGGATTAGAGGTCTGTTATGTGCTATTACACATTTATACATACGCTGAGCGTTTTTCTCAGTCCCACCATGGGCACATTAATGGCCCTAAAGAAAGTCAGAGCAAAAGGGGTCCGTGTAATATAGAGTGTATGTTGGATCTTGTAATTATGAGCTCCCAGAGAGTCCTCAGCCTCCCATCAGCCGGCTTCAGTTAATTTTCAAATTAAGCCAGATGGCTTTCCAAAAATACTCCTTACCTATTGGTGAATTTGGGAGCTTTAAGAGGCGGTAGCCACCAATTTTCCTCAGGAAATGACAGGAAAACTGGTTCAGACACCCACTCAGAAAAGCCCCACATGGCCCTGGATATTTCTTCAGGGCTTGTGAATTGTGCAGGGCCCGGAAACTGGTTATTCACTTCCTGGTCCTGAGGATTTCAGATATCCTTACACACTGGATGCCTTCTCCGAATTGCTGCTGGGTTAATATCTCCATGAGATCAGAGAGAAATAAAACTGGTAGAAAGGTTGCATCTGCTTGCATATTGACCACATAAATTAAACTTGCTGTCCTTCTAGTTGCCATCTTTTGCCTTCCCTTGTTCTTTCTCAAGTCCTTTGGTGACACTGCTCCCAGAAATTGCACCGGTGAGTAGAAGGCTCAGTGAAGTGAGTTTCAGCTGCCCTAAAATAACAAGGTACCTTTTTGGATGGTGACTTTCCTACCACTGGTTGTTCAAGCAAACGCTGGCTCATTAGGTATCAAGATGTGGAGGGTTTTTCATGGGTGTGATAGGGGGGTGGGAAGGGTAATTAAGAAGGTTCCTTCAAATTCTGAAGCTCTATGACATGGTGGGCAGTACTGCACAGTGGTAAAGAACTGGGATTTAACCAGACCTGGATTCAAATTCTGGATCCTTGACTTAATTAGCTATGTAGCTTAGAACAAATTATTTAACACTCAGTATCTTCATCAGTAAAATGTATATAATCATAGAGTAATTAATGTATGGAGAAGCTCAGAATAAGTGTTTGGCAGTTTCATATAGACCTAGTAAATGTTAAGTGTTGTTATAATTTTTATAAAGATATTAAGAGCCACAATTTTTGTAAAATGAATGAAAAGTGCTATGCTTATGTCTAGCTCTACTTCTCAATATTTGTATGACTTTGCACAAATCACTTAACTTATCTGGATCTTGGTTTCCTGATCATAGATGTGTTTCAATGCCCTTTCTTTCTTCAAGAGTCTTTTTACCCACACCCACCCCCACTTTATTTCCTCTAATCAAAAGGCTCTTTTAAGATGACTTATGGACTGGTAGTTGCTTAGAAGCACTGAAGAATGAAAGGCAGCTGGCCTAGTGGGCAATGTAATGCACCAGGTGTTCAGCCTCTGATTTAAGTTGTGAGATATTGTGTACTGTTGATAGGAGACCTTAGACCACTGTTTGATAACTCTGTGGCTAGGTGTGTGCAACAAAATTAAAGAGAACCACCTAGGCCTTCTCTTTGCCAGCAAGGGATGGTTCGATGGGCAGTGGAATACATTTTTTAACACAATTTGATTTTTGCTGAAATAAAATGGCCTCTGCTAAATGTAAGGTCATATTATTTTATGAGCTAGGGAATTACATGGGAACCTATAATTGACAAGGTTAAATTATCTCACTTTTTATATCAAAGTTGTGATATCTGAAAAAGCTTGAAGTGGGAGGCTAATTTTTTATTTTTCAGGGAGAATGGCATAGTGGGCCATTGATGAACTATTTCCCTTTTATTGTTATTGCTATTAATTAAACATCAGTTTTCCTACCTCTGTATAGGAAGTTTTAGAGTTATATTTTGCTTCTCTGGGCAACTTGTGATTTCTACTCCTGAAAAACTGGGCTTCACAGTTCCCTTTATTATGTTACCCCTTATGAGTTTCTTAATCCAGCTGGAAGACTTTGGGGGTGATGAGGATGGAGAGGACCAGTGGAAGGAATGAATGTAACTCCTATGATGTCCAGGCTTTATAATGACTGGATCATGAGCAAGAAGAGGGAATTATAGAAACCTTGAAGGACCACCTTAGGATGATTTCCCTGAGACCACAAGAGAAATTTGAGGCTGCTGACATTCAAGGAGGGTTGAACTGGTACCCAAACGAGATGAGGGGGGTAAAAGCATAGGTAGGTAGTAAAAAAAGAGAAGAGATGAGAAAACCTATTAAGAGAGACTCAAATTTCCACCTGATCATGGGAGGCCTGATCTCTCTGCTCCATTCCCCTCAGCATCTCCCTCTCCTGTAATTCCCAAACCTATTCTCTAGTCTGTAGAGCTCTCCCTCGAGCCCCAACCATTGACATCCACCAGTGGGTTTCCCGACAGTTACCCATACACGTCCCAAACTGGACTCAAGTCCTTTCTCTACTCCAGGCTGTTCTTTCTCTTGTATTTTACTGTTCAAACAACCATCCAAGTATGCAAGCTAAAAACTCTGCAGCCATCCATAACAACCCCTTCTGCTTCACCCTGCACTCTTCATTCAGTATACATTTACTCCCTATTTACTATGTACTACGTGCTAGATACTGGACCACAGTGGGAGAGACAAAGGTGATTGAGATATGGCTCTGAATATAATAAGCAGCTCAGTTCAGCCAGAGTCAAACAGGCAAACACAATACAGCCCCATTGCCAATACTTAAGTTCAGACCTTTCATTTGGCCCGGATTATTGCAAACATCTGGCATAATTCCTTCTTTCTGCTTCTGTTCTGGAAAAACCCTAACCCCAGAGTAATTATTTTAGAGACACGATATGCCTCAGCACGTAACAAACACACTCCTTTACTTCCCAGCATTCCACATCTCTCTGTTTATGTTACTTCATACCCTGTTTTAGTCACCAGAGGTTTTGTGGCCTTGAGAATACTATTTTTCTGCCTAAAATTCCTTTCTCTATATAGTGAATTCCTATTTATCCTCAAAGAGGCAGTTTAATTTCCCTTCCTCCATGAAGGCTTTCTCAAATACTTAGGCAGGATTTAATGCTCTCAGAGTATACTTAATACCCCATTTATGCTGCTTTTGTGGAGGGAAGGGTTGTGTTATTTATTTATTTCTGTAGTTGTTGTTTCTTATTGTTTTTGTTGTTTTACAGTGTTCTCTCACTGGCCTATAACTTCATTAAAGGAATGTATCTTATTCCTCCTATTTTAATCCCAAGAAATCCGATTAGTGATTGGAATAGAGTAAGTGCTCAGAAATGTTAGAAAGGGGAATGGATCTTCAGGAAGCATGGGTGTGAAGCAGCTTTGGTTCTGTTCTACTCTAAGAGTTAGAGCCAGGAAATGGGAAATTTTCAGGCATTGGGCTCTGGAGTTGGCTTGTGGCAGCGATGGGCCCACCATGACTCTGAACTTCCATCTGTCCTTCTACAAATGGAAACCATAGCAGACCCCAGACTTCAATAGGAAAAGGAAACTGCATACCAGGCAATAAAGCTGGTGCCTTGTAAATGTCATTTATAATAATATAATTCCAACAGCCCTTTGAGGGAGACAATCTCCTTCTTATTCTTATTCTCATTCTACAGAAGCTCATGGAATTAAGGGAGTTTCCCAAGATCTTAGAGCAACTAAGGGTTTTGAACTCAACCCTAGTTGACATTGAAGCTGCATTGTTTGCATCATTCTATACTGCTAACCAGTTATAAGTCATGGTTTGAATACTTGGTAATTGTTACTACATTGGGGATAATAAGATTATCATGTAATGTCCCTAACAGGAATTAGCAATTATTTGGTGAATTACTACCCTGTAGAGTATCAACCTGGAAAATGTAAGATTTCTGAATTTGGGTGTCTAAATTACACAGACAGTTATTTGAGCTTATGCTATAGATTACACACATGAATTTTGGATTAGAAAGTTTAGGGTGGGGCTGGCCGAGTGGCGCATTGGTTAGGAGCTGGCTTGGAACGCCAGTGGCCCTGGTTTGGATCCCACATATGAGGGCTAGTGACACTGCCCTCTACAGCTAAGGTGGTGAACAACAGCTCCATCTGGAGCTGGGCTGATGTGAGTCCCCGAGATGGCATAGCTGCAGTGGGGCTATCATAGGCTACAGTGGGCTGCCATAGACTACAGTGAGTGGCCGGCAGCCGGCGTGAGCTGCCAAGAGCTGCTGTGAGTGGCCGTTCAGAGGCCAGAGACCGATCTGCCTCACCTGAGAAGAGTGCAATGATGATAGCAACATGGGCCAGTGAAGCAACATCCTCCACAACTAGACTGAAGAACAAAAGGACAGCAACTTGTCTGTTCCCCTTCCCCAGTTCCCCAATGCTGTTCCCCTCCCACAATTCCCCAATAAAATCTTTTTTAAAAAAAAGAAAGTGTTAGGGTGGTAGGGTAATGCCTCGTTTGCCACATTAATAGACCCCAGTTGAGTTCTTCCACCATCAGATAGAGTATCAGTGATTATTTCATGAAGTTAAGCAGTGCAGATAAGCCATCATTATTACAGTAATCCCCCCTTACCTATGGGGATACATTCCAAGACCCCAAGTGGATGCATGACTGTGAATAGGACCAAACCCTATGTATATTATGTTTTTTCCTATACCTACATATGTATGATAAAGTTTGATTTATAAATTAGGTACAGTAAGTCATTAATAGTAATAACTAATAATAAAATAGAACAGCTATAAAAATATACTGAAATAAAAATTATGTGAATGTGCTCTCTCTCTCTCTCCATCTCAAAATATCTTTTTGTACTGTACTTACCTTTTCACCTTATGGAAGCACTTTATGGTTTCTCTCTGGTGTGACTGAATTGCCAGCATCACTATTCTTGCACTTTGGAGCCATTATGAAGTAAAATAAGGGTGACTTGAACACAAGCACTGTAATACCACAACAGTCGATCTGATACACAGCTAAGTGACTAATGGGTGGGGAGCATCTACAGTGTGGGTACACTGGACAAAGGGATGATTCACGTCCCGGGAGGGATGAAATGGGACATCACGAGATTACATCATGCTACCGAGAATGGCATGCAATTTAAAACTTATGAATTGTTTATTTCTGGAATTTTACATTTAGTATTTTTGGACCGCTGTTGACTGCAGGTAACTGAAACTGCAGAAAGCTAAACAGTGGATGAGGCTAGACTACTGCGATTAGGAAACGATGGTCGAAAATGAGGGCTGTGAAGAGCAAAGGAAGTGTTAAGCTCTCTCTAGAATCGGCAGAACCTTCGTGATCATCTAGTCCAAGCCTTTCATTTTACAAAATGAGGCTGAGAGAGAGGGAGGCAGAGTCACTTAGTTCCTTAATGCCAGAGCCAGCATGAGAGAAGCCAGCCCTTAATTCTTAGAATAATGCTCATTTTACCTAAGCTGCCTTTGTAAATCTGAAGGGAGTTCACACCCAATCTGGATACATCAGTACAAAAGTGCACTTATTGTATCCTTAAAGTAAATTCAAGTGTTTATTGTCAAGGTTCCTCTTGTTTTTACGCCTTGGTGATTTCATTTATAGATGTCAAAAGCTAATGGTTTTTATACCCCAATCTATATAGGGACACAATTCCATTGTATGGACATACCATACTTATTTATCTACTCTCCTATTGATTGACATTTAAATTGTATTCAATTTTTAAAATGTAAACAATGCACATGGTGAACTTTTTAGAGGTTAGAATTTTAAAGTTTTTAGCTTACAATTGATTTATTGATTAGACATTTATCAAGCGTCCATTCTGTGCCTGGCATTATGCCTTTTTTAGGACATCACCAATTAGAGGAACAAATGCTGCCTATCAGTTGACAAGATAAAAATGGGATTCATCTATTAATATTACCTGCTCACCCCATAATAACCTTCATCACGAGAGCTATAATTTCAGGAGGGCCTGCTCTGTGCAGCTACTGTGTCAGGCATTTTACAAACATTTATCCATAGATAGGTAACTAGTACGCCCATTGTGCAGATGAAGAAACTGAGTCCTAGAGAGGTTCAGTGAACTCTGCAAGGACACATAATGAATAAGCAGTAGAACTGAATGAATTCATTCATTCAACAGTTTTGTTTGTTTTTTGTTTTCCAGGAGGACCTACCAAGTGCCAGGCATTCTTCTAGAGTCATGATGGGAAATTATACAATGGTGGCTAAACCAGTTATGGGGCTTATACTCAGGATGTCAGATAATAAGCAAGTAACAAAGGTAGAAATGTATTTAGACATGTGCCCAGTAAGGACATTTCAGTCAACAATGGACTGCATTTATGACAGTGGTCCCCATAAGATTATAACAGAGCTGAAAAATTCTTCTTTCCTAGTGACATGGTTACCAGCATAAAGTCATAGCACTGCATTACTCGCATTTGTGGCCATGCTGGTGTAAAGAAACCTAGTGCACCTCCAGTCATGTAAAAATATAGCACAGACAACTATTGCAGCACAAATACTTGATAATGATAATAAACAACTATGTTACTGGTTTATGTATGTACTGTACTATATTTTTTAATTGCTACTTCAGAGTGTACTCTCTCTACTTATAAAAAAGGGTTACTGTAAAACAGTATGTCGTGTTGTGCCAGCAGCAGCCTCATATATCCCATGTTTACTGTGTCTCCTAATTGCATCATTTTCCTTTGTGTTTGATTTGATCTCGTGCTGTTTTGTATGGTAATATGCCGCACAGGTTTCTATCCTAGGGTCAATAGGCTCTACCACAGAGCCTGGGTGTGTAGTGGGCTGTACCATCTAGGTTTGTGTTAGTACACTCTATGATGTTCGCACAATGATGAAATCGCCTTACGATGCATTTCTCAGAACATATCCCTGTAATGAAGTGGTGCATGGCTGTAATTACAAATTGTGACAAGTGCTATGAAGGAAATGATTGGGTGAAATGGTAGGGAATATTGAGGGCAGGAGGATGGTTGCTGCTTAGATTGGATGGTCTGAAAGGCCTTTCAAAGGGGCTGATGTTTAGTTGAAACCATGAAAAGAAAAGTCAGAGTTCTTCCTGCAGGGGCCACAGTTAATTTGGAAAAATCAGTGGGAAAAAGCTTGGCATGCTTGAGGAACTGAAATGACTCCGATATGGCTGCAGGGAAGCTGGAAGGTCAAGGTGGCTCAGGATGGGGGTAGAAAGAAGGCTGCTCTGACCCTGCGGGTTTTCCTAAACCATGGGCAGGAATATGCATTTTGTTTGCCATGGAATGGGACAGTCACAAAGGCTTAAGCAGGAGGGGGTGTGGGCTTATTTATGTTTTTAAATCATCACATTGGCTTTTCTGTGAAGAAGAATTTAGAAAGAGGGAAGAGTGGAAGTGGTGAGATAAATTAGGGGGACGGAACAATTAGCCAGGTGCGAGACAACCGGGAACCGGGCTAAGGTGGTGGTCTTGAGGAGGTCAGGAAGGAGGAAGACCTACCTAATTCTCGGTGGCATAAACAACAGGATTGTGTGACCCCAGGATCTGCCCTGTCATGTGCCCCAGAAACTGCCCCCCCCCAATCTGGGAATGTGGGGAGCTTATGGAAATGCTTATTTCTGGAATCCTTTAAATCCTCTGTGTTCGCTTCTGAATGTTGAACACTCCTCTCTTTCAAAAGACTTGAAAATTGCTTTGTCCTCAGTTACACCACCCACATTTGTGAAGCACTGGTAGAACATTTCTGCAGACCAGGGCTATTGCTCACGCTGACTCCTGACTTCATGCATTTTGCAAATGCACAGCTCAGTGAATGTGACTTCCTGCTGTTTGTGGCTTACAGTGCTGCAAGGGATGACTTTCTATGAGGCAAGAAATGATAAGGTCTATTATTTTAAGTTACAAGGAAGGGGTGGCAAAAGGAGTGAGAAAGGAAACCCTAAATGTTTTGAATGAATTATTGGACTTAGAAAGTTAAAGTGACTCTTCTTTTTTTAATTTTAAAAATATGGTTTTTTTATTATCTTTTCTTTCCTTAAAAATAATAAATATTTATTACCAGAAAATAAGGACTGCCAACTACAAACAAAGAAGAATAAAGCCCACAATTCCACTCACCCAGAAATATCCATTGTAACGCTTCAGTGTATATGAACTTAACTTTTAAATAATCAATTAGTTTTATTTTTACTAATTTTAAAAATCAGTAATGCTCATTATGGACAGGATAGAGAATATAGAAAATGACAAAGAAGCAGATAATTTACCATCCAAGCACAGGCACTGGTTAACATTTTAATATGTTTTCAAGTCCTTTTTAGTGCATTTTTAAAATTTTTTTTTTTTTTTTTTAGGGCAGTGTCACTGGCCCTCACATGTGGGACCCGAACCAGGGCCGCTGGCTTCCCAAGCCAGTGCTCAACCACTGTGCCACTTGGTCGGCCCTAATGCATATTTATATAATTGATACCATGTCACCTATTTATTTTTCTACTTAGTATTGCTATCTAATTTTTCTGTTATTACAAATTCTTCGTAATTATTACGATTAATCACTACGTATAACTGCAGTCTGTATTTGTTATAGTGTGCCTTGAACTCTTATTTATAAAATAATAAATATATGTAGAAACATAAGTCCAACCTCACCGGGTTGTTGTGAGAATTAAACAGGTTAGAAGAGTTGATGAGCCCAGGGCCTGATGCACGCCTTGTGTTCAGTCAGTGTTAGCAGCTATCATCACTTCCTTCCTACAAATTTAATCTACTTCTTTTCCCATTATTATATGTAAGTCCTTAATGAATAACCTTTGTGTATAAAGCTCTTTCTGTAGGGACTATTCTCATTTCTTTTAGAGTTAATTCCTAGAAGTGGACTTACTGGGTCAGCGGGTGGGTGCAATGTTAGGAAAATTAACTGTTTGCAAATATCCCTACAAGGTATGTCAGACATATTGAATTTTGAGGTGTTACAAGTGGCTGCCTTGTTGACAACTGCCATCAGTAGGTATGTAGCATCATAGATGACACACAGGGTTAATATTCTGTGTTTACAACAATATTAATTCTCAATTGCAATATAGGGGAAGGAGGAATGCCTTCCTAATTGGGGGTAGCAGGATCGCCTAGGGGCTTTTAAAAAATTTAATTTTCTCTCCTCAGCATCCTTATTTCCCTGCCATGGCAGCCAGGGGTATGCTTTTTTCCTTCTGAAAAATCTCACTATCTTCTCTCTCCAAAATCACTGATATAATATCCATTTTACAGTGGATCCAGCTAGGCTGCTTTTTCTTTATCGAAGCTGCTATTCCTCATCTGCCTCCTCTTCCTTACCTAGCCTGACTTTGGTGGCACACAGCATTTTGGATCCCTCTTTCCATGTTGTGTGGGTGGGGCTGAGCTTACCCCAGCCCCATATCTGGCCAGACGATCCAATCTCCTTGGCCACAATGGTTGCTTCAGAGGCAGGCACATAACCCACACTGGAGCTTTCTACTTGGAGCTCTCAGGAAAGACAGAAGAGTCTTCCTCTGAGGTCCGAGCTGTACAAATAATGTAAGTGCCAGTGCCAGTGCTAGAAGCTATTGCAAAGCTTTCTGCAAGGAGAGGATGAGGCCCAATGCAGAGAGAAGCAGAGCTGAGATGTGGAAGGAGAGATGGGGAGCCCAAGGACAGTGTTTGAGCATCTGGTTTTAGTTGTAGATCCCCCAGCTGTCCTGGACAGGGGATTATTCATAGGTTGTATCAAGTGAGTGGAATGAGAGTCCCAGGACATTCAAACCATAAAGCTCTTCAGAGATTATAGATGGTAAAAGGATATGGGCATTTAACTCACTGCTTACACTGATGAGGGTCCTAAGGCCCAGAAAGGTGAATTAACTTGCCCAAGGTCACACAGGCTGGGCAAGAACTGGGTGTGAACCCATATCCCATGACTGACTATGTAAGGCTCCTTCCACTCTACTAGTGGTTCCAAGGCCTGGATTGTTCACAGGCATCTGTAGTGCAGACTCCCTAAACTGAATGGTTGGGGAACGGGGGATTTCTCACAAAGCTCGCCATTTGATTTTAATATATTGCAAGGTTTGGAACCACTGCAATATCCTGTCTTAAACTTCCAAGACACTTTGTGACATCAATTGGAGACTTACTTCCAATCTGAGTAATGCCCTGATGATGTAGGGACAGCTGGGTTTTCCCATTCTTTATACTTAGACAGACAGACATATGGAAACATTTTGTTACTTATAAGCAATCTTATATCCAATATCCCAAGTGTCCTCCCAACAATATGATATTATCCTTATATTTTCCCAAAGAAACAAACACTCAGAGAAGGGAAAATCACTTGGTTGAGGTTATCCTGGCAGGAAATAGCAGCTTGAACCCAGCCCTCCCACTCCAAATTATATATTGTTTTGTCCTGTTTTCTTTTTTTTTAATGTTATCTTATTATTTTTTTTGAATACGTAAATCATACACAGGGTAAAATTGCAAAAAGTACAGTGAGTCAAAATTAAAGTATGTCCTCCTATCCCCTGCCCTAATCTGCTGTCTGTCCAGTTTTTCTCCAGAAATACCACTGTGACCTGTTTCTGGTGTGTGCTTCAGAAACTCTCTATGCCTTCTGAAATGCATGCATGTGTATTTCCTCACCCCATCCTTGTACATGACAGCTTAGTACTCACACATAGCACCTTTATCTTTTTTAGCAATGTATTTTGGAGATCTTTCCATCTTGGTATACATAGAGCTACCTCATTCTTGTTAGATGTTGCATAGAATTCATTGTCTGGACGTGTCATATATTATTTGACCAGTTTAAGTTTGACTGACATCTATGTAATTTATAAGCTTTTGGTATTACAATGCTACAATACATATCCTTGTACTGTACATATATCCACATGTGGGAGTATATATGTAAGCTAAATGACTGGAAATAAACTTATCAGTAAAAGGATATGCACACTTACAATTTTGATAGTCTCTTCAAATTACCCCACCCAGAGGTTGTGCTGTTTTACTGCCTACAGCAATGTATGTGGGTTTTTTTCCACGTGTTTTTCTACACTCTTGGCTACAATGTGTTATTAGTCTTTTGATCTTTGCCAATTCAATAGGTGAAAAAATAGTAACTCACTAGAATATTAAATTTTCATTATAGTTGACATGCAACATTATATTAGTTGCAGGTGTACTCAAATTTTAATTTGCACAAAGGAACTTTTAAACTTAAAAAGCTGATTCTCAGCTGAAGTTGCTACACTAACAAGTATCTAGAATGGCACTGTGGGTCCATACAAGACCCAGCCCACACTGGGAGTTTCGAGAAGTAGCTGAGGAGTAGAGAGATCTCCAATGTACTAGAAATTCTACTTGAGTAGAAGTGACTTTGGAGCTGGTGAATATCAGGTATGAATGATAATGTGACCAAATTTTAACTCATAGGTTGATGTACTTGGATCATTTACTTTATTCTACTATCATGGGTGGCTTTTTGACTTGGACTTTTAACATTGGCATCTGAAAATGGGCTCAAGTTTAGGACCACACAATCTGCAATTCTTAAATCTCCAAAGCTCTGAAAATTTTTTTATAAATTATTTTGATTGGCAGCAAGGCTAGACATGAAATGACATGAAATTATTTATTGTCTTTATTTCTCTCACTTGGTATGAATATGCCTACATACACTTCACTGCAGAAATAGTAATGTGGCTGATTATGGGGCGTTGCTCCAGACCTTACTGGGGTATTAGGTAATATATCCTATATACAAGATATTTCCTTTCTAAAATCGAAAAAAATCTAAAATCATTTAGTCCCAAGAATTCAGAGAAGGGATTATGGATTTGCAAAGAGGGCAAACCATTTGCTAGGAGGCATACTGGATTAAATAGCTCCCCCCCCCACTCACCCCTAGCCCCCTACCCCCAGAATTCATGTCCACTCGGAAACTCAGAACATGACTGTATTTAGAGATGGGGTCTTTGCAGATACAACTAGTTAAATTAGGTAAGGTCACATTGGATTTAAGCTGGCCCTACATCCAATGACTTGTATCCTTATAAGCGAAGACACATAGAGAAGAAGGCACACAGAGAAGACTCCATGATAATGGGGTCAGAGATTGGAGTGATGCAGCTACAAACCAAGGGATGCCAAAGGTTGTCAGCACCCCAGATGCTAGGAGACAGGCACGGGGCAGTGTCTCCCTCAGAGTCTCCAGAAGAAGCCAACCCTGCTGACACCTTCACTTCAGATTTCTGACCCCCTGAGCTGTGAGAGAATACATTTCTAGTGTTTTAAGTCACCTGGTTTGTGGTAATTTGATACAGTGGAAATGAATACACTGGGCCAGAACCAATTTAGTTGTAGGACTAACAATTAGAATATCTTGAAATTTTGAAAGTTTGACTAATCTGTTCAACTAAATATCTCTTTTGGTAAAGGAACAGCAGCATAACTATAGCTTACGTAGGGATATTACACTCTCTTTTTAATAGTGTTAATAGGGTATTTATTGCAGCACTGCTTTTAATAGAAAACACTGAAAATGGATAATCTAATTATAAGGAATGGTAAAATCAATTGTAGCACATCCATACTCTATAATAATAACCAGGTTTTCAAAATTCACATTTTTGAGAAAGCCTTTAATGACCTGAAATATTGCTCATATTGGGTTGAAAATAGGATACAGCTGTTGTCAGAACTCATCACATTATACATGCAAGATTTATACATCTAACTGTCTATGTCACACACTGAATGTAGCTAAGAAAAAGAACAATATAAACAAATATTGAACTCTAGTCAATAGATTTGCCTTTTGTAGTGGTATGAGTTAGCATTTCTGTGTATTCTAGGCTTAAGCGAGTGAGTAGATATATTGAGGATAATGTAAGCTAGTGTTTTTCAGTGTTGAAGATACGAATGTGGAACTTGAGAGAGTACTCTGAAGTGCTAGGTTGGAACTGGGGGTATTAGTTTGTATTCATATTTTTAAAAAATATGTATTTAACATATATTATGTATAAATAGATGAATATAGAACAATTATAAATATATATAGAACTAATTATATATAGAGAGATATAGATGTTTTCTAGCTCTGTCTGCTGAGAGGGCCTGGCCTAGAAGACGTGACTATATAGTAGCAGTGAGCACACCTAGCACCCAGAACTTGGCTTCTAAATACCACTTTCCAGTAAAAGGCATTAAGGGGAAATAGCAGATTCTAAGACTGTGTCAGGGAAGCCCAAGATGAATCTGGATCATCTTGTACCAAAAGTAAGAAATGTCATAAACAACAGTGAAAACAAAAGGACACAGAAGCTGACTTGAAGCTCTCCCACTGGCCAAATATGGGACAAAGTGTGTATCAAAATAAACAGTGATTATAATGGATTATAACTCATTAACTAACATTAAAATCTACGAGGCCATACTTATATCAATACATGAGTAAATATGTAAATAATGAGAAAGGGAGAAAGTTCTTCATTCAGCAGGATGCCTAACGATTACAGAAGTAATAATGGAGATAAAAAAATCATTAATAGATACTAAAACTAGTGGGAAAAGGTGTAATGAGAAATGGAATATTTACATAGTCTCAGAGTATCTTCTCATAAATCACATATTAATTTTAAGGGAAACATAGTGACATTAGAGTGGAGAAGACAGGCAGGCTCCCCTTTAACAAAGAGATCAGAGTTAACAAACCACTCTCATTTGTCTCGGGTGAGAAGCACTGAGAAGGGTACAGCAAGACTTTGGTGCTATTGCTGCCCAAAAGGCAAAACCTGACTCTGATCAGACAAATCCAAAGCAAAAGACATTGTGCAAAATAACTGGCTTGCACTCTTCAAAACAGTCAAGGTCAACACACACACACACATGCACACACAACAGAGTGAGGAACTGTTCCAAATTAAAGGAGATTAACAGTTGTGAGAATTAAATGCACCTAAGATTTTTCATAGACCAAGAAAAAAATCAATGTGTAAAGGACATTTATGGGACAGCTGATGAAATTTCAGTATAGATTGTAGACTGTAAACTGCATCAATGTTGAATTCCCTGATTCTGATAGTTGTACTGTGGTTATATATGAGAAGCAACATCCTTATTCTTAGGAACTACACATTGGTGTCTCTGACTTACTCTCAAATGGTTCATACTAAATAATATTCATAAAGATACATACATAAGGGCCAACCGAGTGGCTCAGTTATTTAAGAGATCGCTCAAGTTGTGAGCTGAGCTCTGAGCAACAGCAGTTTGATGCCCAGCCGGGGCTGAGTTGCCGTTGAGCTGCCACCAGGTGGCAGGATGGCTCAGCTAAAATAAACAAACACATAAATAAATAAATAAATAAATAAATAAATAATAAACAAATCAATAAATATACATACATAGAATCACAAAACAGAAGGGGCAAAATATATTAGTGAATCTGGGGAAAAGGTATATGAGGGTTCTTTGTACTATTCTTACAACTTTTCTGTAGAGAACATGTGAAATTAGATGGAAATGAAAAGTGTAAAAATAAAAAAAAATTCCTGTACAGTATAACCATAAATTTGAAAGAGTGAAACATTAAATATGTATTTATTTACCTTATTTTTATACAAAGGAGAAAACTGGAAGGAAATACAACAAAATATTACCAGTGGTTATGCCCCCGTTTAAGTTTTAGGGGTTATTATAAATTTACATATTTACATTTTCAAAATGTTCTAACTTCTTACCATACTCAGAATAAAGTGTAATGACTTTAAATGCCCATCTACCTCTTGAGAGGGAGGGCTTGTTTATCACTCCATTTAGATAGCCACCCTCCTTCCTCATCACCATCATTTCCCATCCCCTGTGTTAGCTCCTTTTAATGGCAAAACTTTGGAAACAATTAAGCATCCAGTTTCAAGGAATGGTTTTATATATATATATGTGTGTGTGTGTGTGTGCGCGCGTGCACACACACACACACACACACACACACACACACACACACATATACCCTGAACCATTAGGCAGTCTAGACTAGTAAATCTGTACTGTGTGCTAGTTCCTCCAAAAACCTTGGCTGTCCTGTTTTCTGGCTTGTGATCAAGCTATTAGAACAAATTCTTTTCTCTTCTAGTTTTCTTCCCTTTTCTTTTGGGCAACTGGAGATAGCCAACAGAACCCAGAGTTTAATTCCCACTGCTTTTTTGCTCACTAGCTGTACAACTTTAGGCAACTTTCAAGTTACTGAAACTCTAAAGCTGTAGTTTTTCCATCCATAAAGTAGGGAAAATGGTAAATGCCTTGATGGTCAAATGTTGGTTCTCTCCTGAGCTCTTATTTAAACCTTTTCTGTGACATCTTCACAGGATCCCTACACAGAACTAGCTTCTGAATCCTCTGTGCTCCAGAGGTTATTCTTCTTTTCCCTGAAAGCATTTGTCAGGATGGGTAAGAGTATTCTATTTGTAAGTCTCTCTCCCTTGGCTAGGCTGGAGCTTCTTCATGAGCATGAATGGGCCTCCTTTATCTCCAAATGCCCAGTGCCTAGCACAAAGCCTGGCGAACAGCAGAGCTCAGTAAATGCTTACAGAAAGTGGGGAATTCCAGCTCTAACAACATTTCTCTCATAAAATCTTTTGATCTTCTAACTAGAAATATTTTTTTCCCTCTGGTGGGAACTGAGTGCTCTAATCACATTCTGCTTTGAATCATAGTTATTTCTGCTTTTTCTTTTCTTTTTCTTTTAAATTTACCCTCCCACTCCTCATGCCATGCCCCAGTCATATGATTGCTGGAACTGCATCTCATTCATCCCTGAAACCCAAGCAGTGTCTGGCCCGTGCATTCCATCATTTGTTTATGATACAATTTTTCTTGGACAAAGAGCAAGGGATATGACTCACATTTAATGTACAATAATACAGTTTTTGCCTTTTTGTATAGGCCTGCTCAGCAAACCATTCCCCCATTGCACAATGAATTAGAGGGTGGGGCTGCTCCCAGTGTTAAAATCAGTCAGGGTTACCAGAAGTCATTTACTCACCTCTGAATAAAACATTAATTCACAACCAGGCTTCAAATCCAGGCCTCTCTATTTTATCAAGAATGTCAGGATAAGAATCTGAATCGTTATATATGGCACAAAATATAATGGAAATTCCGAGCAGGATGAGGGTTATTAGAACTGATGAGAAGATAAAGTAAAATAGGAACGCAATGATAGGATTATAGTTCCTATAGTCACAGGGTTTTTAAAAAGTTGTCTATCCATAGCAGCCATTACATTGCACTCCTACACATGGCTACTTAACACATTGTATGCGGGCATTTGAGCGATATGACGAGTTTACTCGTTTCCCACATTCACATTGTAAGCGAGCATTTGAGCCATATGACAAGTTTACTCGTTTCCCACAAACAATGTGTTAAGATCAATTGCATCGGTTCATGTTACATTGTATTAAACTTACATTATGGATAGAAGGCAGCTGAATAGAGATTTTGCCAGGGCCCAGCAGCACCTTGGTAAATTTTTCATCCATTGAATGAATAAATGTTTACTGAGCTTGTATCATGCGCCAGGTAGGTAATGGCTGACAGGTAAATAAGACAATCCCTGCCCTGGCTCTCAATTTTTTTTTTCTTTCTTGCTATTAAATAATCAAAGTTGACAGCACTTATCCTGGTCACCAAACTTGCAGAATTGCTGTGGGGAATGAAGAGAATGTTTATGAAGCAATTCAGATGTTTTGATAGGCACAACATAAGAACCATACGAGCATGTAATTATTCTCCAGCACAATAATGATGTGTGAAAAACCAACCACAAAATTTCATATCTAAGGCCCTTTTGCATTTGACTTTAAGATTTGTTAATATCAGAGAATCAAGTCCACTGATTCTCATTTGATTCTTGAATTTTAAAATTAAACTTGTTTGCACCATTAAACAAAGAAACAGTGCTTTGATTACTCTGGGAATGTAAATGCACCATTCTGAATGATGTTTCATGCTGCTGTCTTTCTTCCTTTTGTTATTGTGGTAACACTGGTTCATAACATAAATTTCAGGTGTAGAACCTTATAATTCAATATCTGTATACTCTACTGTGTTTTTCTTTATCCACATTTCCTCCTCAATCTCACAAAATATTAGAACTAGAAGAGAACTTGGATATCATCTAATCCAATGCTGGTCAAACATTTCTACTCTTTTTATAACATTTGAAAATTTTTGCATACCAAAAAAACTGTATTTAATTATTGATTACTAATATTTCATTTTCTTATTTTCATTCAAGACATATTATTGCCAACCAGAGCTTCCAATTAGTGTGAAGTAATTAGAATTAGCAGTAGGTAGTGTGGCTACTGATTCTGGAATCAAATTACCTGGGTTTGAATCTTCCCTCCACCACGAACTAGCTAGCTGTGCAACCGTGAGCAAATTTCTTAATTCTCTGTGCCTCCGTTTCCTCATCTCTAAATGAATGATAACCATAGTATATACCTCATAGAGTTGTAAGAATTCCTGCATTATCACAACCCAAGCAAAGAAAAGGGCCCCCTTTGTTATCCTGTCAAACCTAATGGGTTTCTATATATTAGATTTCTAATAAAATATTAAAACTACTTTAGCTTGTGAATACTTATCACTACCTTTCAAGACTCCAAATGAGGTTCTAGGATCCCAGGTTGGGAATTGCTATTTGAGAGTAAGTTTCTCTTTTAGAGAGGAGAAACTTGAAACCTAGAGAAGTGAGTTGCCTGAAGACCCCCAGCTAGTCAGGGCCAGAGCAGGCATTAGAACTTGCAGCTTCCATATTGTAGGATTGTGCATTTATCAGGCTAATTGGAACCTTGTTCACAAAGGTCACAAGTGCACCCAGATCATTTCACCACATGAAACAGACATGGGATGGGGACATTAGAAACACTTATTGTCATGGGTTTTGTGCACACTGAAAGCAATCAAGCGTTGAAATGCCATTTCATTTGGAATAATGGAAACCCCTTGACATCTTTAGAATTTGGAGATTCTAAATGGTCAAATATTACTGAAGCACATGCCTTCCTCTACAAAATGCATTAAAGAAGAACCGAGAAATTGAAATAGCCCCATAAGACCCCTAATACAGTCTATAAAAATTAGACAAAAATAACTGATAAGGCTTTTAAAATGAATCAGCCACAGAAATAAATCTGATACTATATTATGATACTGCATCAAATCTGATACTATATTGTGATACTGAAACAAAGCACACCGTGAGCTTGCCTGAATGTGCAGTAGTTCAGTAATGATATTGGGTGCTGGTGACGCTGCTGCCCAGTAATGTGCAGACGGATGAAGACAGCAATGAGAAGTGGTCAGACGCCCCACTGCAGAGCTCTGACGCTGACTGCACACTCTGGGCCCTCAGCTAGACTAACTGGGTGCTCGGTGACCTTCTCAGCCACTCCTGGAAATTTCCCAGTCTTGTCATGACTACATGTAATGAGTTTTCTGGGAAGCTCCTGAGCAGTGGACATTCGAGAATGATAAACCCCAAAATGCCAAGGGTCTACTGTACTCAGTGCTGGTGAGGCTCATTAATTCTTATGTATACTGTTGGTGGAGCTGTAAATGGATACAAGCTATGGGGAGGGCAATTTAACATCTCAATATTATAATGTTAAAAATATCTCCATTTCCTTTGACCGGTAAAGCCACATCTAGAAATCTATTTTAAGAGAACAATTAGAGACACATGGACAAAAAGATACTCACAGCTGTCTTGCAGCATTATACAGTAGCAAAATATAGGAAAAGGATTAAAAATTTATTGTGTTCATACCGTGGGAAACTAAACAGCCATTACAAATGATATTTTAGAATAAAATTAATTGCTTTGGGAAAATACTTAGGATATCAAACTGAGTCAAAAAATCAGACTACAAATCTATACATGCTCATTATGATCTCATTTATAAGAAAAATGCTATGTCTTCAAATGGAAGATGGAAAGGAAATACACCAAAATATAAATGATATATTTTAGAGATGAGATTATAAGTGATTTTTATTTTTCTGTAATCTGATTTCCACACTAAGTATGTAATACTTTCTAATTAACTGGTTTATTAAGTAATACACACACACATATTTACAAAATTAAATCTTGAATGAAAAGGGAACCCAGCCACCTAGTTCCTCTTCACAGAGACAACACTATTACCAGTTTCTTGCGCATCGTTTCAGAGATTTATGGTATCGAAGTTATTTGCATATGTGTCCATGTTTGTATTCACATTCATTCCTTCACAAATGGGAAAATACTACAAACTGTATTTTTACTTTTCTCACTTAGAAATATATCTTGGAAATCATTCTATCTTAGCAAATATACAGCTACTTTATTTTTTTTCCATTTCTGCCTGTTTTGCCCTCACTTAAATTTTTTTTAAATTTTCAATTACAGTTGGCATTCAGTATTATTTTATATTAGTTTTAGGTGTACAGCATAATGTTTGCTACTTCATTCTTTTTAACGGCTGCATAGTATTTCCTAGTATGAATGGAACAGAACTGACACAGCTATATTCTGTGTCAGAGGATTTAATTAATTCTCTATTGAAGGACATTTAAGTTGTTTCCTATCTTTTGCTATTCTAAACAACGTTACAACAAACAGCCTTGTATGTACATCTTTAAAAAGAGGTACAGGTATATCTGGACAGTGAATTTATTGATATAGAGTCATTGAGTCCAAGACTTATACAACAGAAAAAATACATACTCAAATTTTAAGTATTTATTTAATGATCGTGGCACATAGTCCAGAACACAGTTCAAAAAACCCTAAATATAATAATCCTAAATATCTTTTTCAGTGTTTGTCTAATATGATTATTTTGTCTGTTTCGTTTATCACCATGTATCTCCCCACTATCAAATAAACTGTGTCTATTGTTTATTGTGGACACAATGTCTATCTAGTCTCTGAAAGTGTCTGATTCACGCTAGGTAATTCATTACGTGTTGATGGAATAAATGAAGGAATGGGAGAGATTCAAATGTTTTCATTACTGGCCACTCATAATAACAGCACATTCTTGCCTGAAGTGTCTTAGATGCAGAGCCTGAGACAGGGATTTGGGTGTAAGTGATTTCTTGAGGGGATGCTCAGCAAAGAAACCTGTGAGGGAATGAATGAGGAAGTAGGATGGGGAGGGCAAGGAATCAGGTAAGAATGTTGATTCAGGTAAAATGTAGCCTTGGCCTGAGCCAAGGGGAGCTCTGGGGCATAAATCACCCCACAGAGCTGGGCCCACCCTGAAGCGGGGTGCCAGATATTTTCAAGCCATATCAATCAATTTTGGGCTGCAGGCTGAGGGTAAGGGGGGCATAACCTCCTGGGAGGCTCAGCTCACACTCTGCGGAGGGCAGTTTCTGTGAGCCTTTGGCACTGAACCCTCACAGTAGCTGGTGGGTCAACAGGTGCTAACAGCGTCCACCACACCAATTCAACCATTTCCTAGTTATAGTCATTACAAGAAGTTAATTCATAAATATACTCATTGTTATCCCTAACTATTGACCCTAAAGTTCCTTATTCCTTATCTTACATGCATATGTGTGCGGAAAGGTAAGCAAACAAATTCATTGTTTCCCCTAACTAATAAAAGTTGGCACAGAATTGTCTTTTAATAAAATACTTCCTTTAAAAAATATAACTCAACACCTAGCAAAATAAATAAAATAAATTTAGCCAAAAAAAAAAAAAGAGTTAATTTTAGTTTAACTTTTGGCGAAGAACTAAGTAATACTTTCATTGTTCTCAAGTACATATTTTCCTGAATGGGATTCTGTTATTCGATTATGATTGGGGTTTGTGCTTCAATTTCAGTAATGGTCAGTGTTTTACGGATAATTTTTGTCCTAAGTTTCCGGAAATGTTGGTTTCTAGTTTCAAAACTCTCCCTGCTTTGGGGGCAGGTAGCAAAAGTCCAAACACACATCAAAGGTGATTGCTAATCAGTATGAAACCTAAGGATCCATTAAACCAAACTTCTAAGTTTACAGGTGCAGAAACTGAAACTGAGGCTCAGAGCAGGAAATGATTTAGCTGAGGTTGAGTCTCATGTTAGAGTTTGAAACAGAGTCAGGCACAGCCCTCCCCTCCCCCCGTGCACCTTTCCTTTTTTTAAAAGATTTTATTGGGGAACTGGGGAGGGAACAGTGTCAATCTTAGTTGTGGAGGGTGCAAGCTCAGCTCCAAGTCCAATCGCAGCTTTCAATCTAGTTACTGGGGGCGCTAGCGGGGGGGTGGGGGGGAGGAAGGACAGGGGAATCCAACCAGCAACCTTGTTTCACTGAGCATCTGGCCGCCCATGGGCAGCTCACAACTGCTTAGTTCAATCTTAGTTGAGGGGTGCGGGGGGGGGGGCACCATCCCAAACAAGTGTCCAACTGGCAACCTTGCTACTAAGAGCACATGCTCTCACCAGCTCGGAGGCAGCTCAGCTCAGGCGCAGCTCACTGGCCCATGTGGGAATCGAACCAGGGACCCCGCTGCTCAGAGCTCATACTCTCAACCAACTGAGCCACTCTGCCCACCCTGGTTCCCCTTCTAAGCTCTTGAAATGACTGACTGCTGGTTTCTCCCAAAGAACCACTGAGATGGGGTTAGCTTGAATTCAGACTTATTTCTTTCTTATTGCCTTGACAGTTTTCCCCATGACAATTAACTCTGGAAAAAATACACCTATAGGAATTACATTTTTCCTCGTACCTGGTACAGTGTATCTAAGTGTGAAGTGGGACAAAGAACAGAATGCTTAGACTTGGATGCCGTGTGGGGAAATTCCTTGACACTTGAGCATTTTGGAGTTTTCAGGAAATGCCTCAGAGACTTGGCTGTCCGCTGTGTTGTTGTCCTTGAGATTGCCATGAAGCTAGGAAGAGAAATGGGGCTCGTGCTAATTATTTATAACAACTTTCCGTGGGGATCAGAGTTTATCCTCTGTGGGAGGGTTTTAAGAGCCCAGGCCTTATGCATCTTCACCCTAAGGAGGCTGGGCTCTGACAGGTTACCTGGGGGAGCAGGGGAAATCTCAAGGCAAGACATCCACACAGAAGGTAATTACAGTCTTCAGACAGAATAGGGTTATGCTTAATTAACAGCGTTGCTTTTGTCCCAAGGGGTCGACACTTGCACAAGTTTTTCTATAGATAAGAGGGAAGAAAGCAGACATTTCTGAGTCTCGGAGGATGTTCTAAAACCTTTCTTGGGCCTATCATTTTAAAAGAGGCTATGAGGTAATGCAAAAGAATGAGCTCAGCCCTGTTGAGCTCTGACCCTCCATATGGCAAGGAAGGAGAAAGGAGCTGCCATTTCTCTAGAATTTATTGCATCCCTGATATTATGACAGATACTGTACCTTCGTCATATCATCCAATCCCCACAACAACGCTGTGAGTTAGGTATGAGAGTCCTTATTTTATAGACAAGGAAACAGACATACATACAGGGAAGGTGCACAGCCAAAGCCTCAGAGCTGGGAAACAAGTAAAACCTCGGCTGTAAAGCTTTAGAGCTCACTATTCTTCCAAGATGACCAAGAT
Organism: Aselliscus stoliczkanus; assembly: GCA_033961575.1. Lineage (NCBI taxonomy): Eukaryota > Metazoa > Chordata > Mammalia > Chiroptera > Hipposideridae > Aselliscus > Aselliscus stoliczkanus. The sequence goes on from CM066728.1 coordinate 138,803,616, forward strand.
GTATTTCCTAGTGATTTCTTTCTTTTCAACCTTCTGAAATCTCTGGTTAAATCAAAGAAAGCATTTGGGATGGTGTTTTTTTTGTTTGTTTTTTGTTTTTTGTTTTTTTTGCCAAAAGGTATAAATCTATTTTGCTTTCTTTCTCAGGCAAATTAGGCTCCATCCTTCACATCTCATCCGGAGGCCACCTCTGTGTAAACTTTCCATTCCCTGCATGCTCGCTCAGCTTCTTCCTTCTTAAACCTCCAGGTCATTCGATGTTTCTACATTCTGTATTTGTATCAGGCCTGCTCTGAATTGTTAGGGTCTGGCACCCAGCAAAGGCTCCATGAACGCTGGCTGCTGTGAATTGAGGCTGACCCGAACAGGGCAGTGGTGCGGTGAGCACCAGGAGACAGCAGGTTTCTCACGGGTTCATCTGCTCTAGGATGCTCCTTTCTCCTGTAGCCACTGAATTCAAGTGACACATCCATACCTCAGTAGGGAGGAGGTAGACAAGCCCCACGCTCAGGCCCAAAGCCCAACAGGCACTTGCAGAGCCCCTATGCCCAGGCAGTACAGCTCTGCTCCTTCAGGCCTCATGCTGCTTGGAAACCCTCCAGCCCAGAATCCTTTCTTAGGGCTCCAAGGTACAGCTGCCCCATCGCCCTTCCCTGGAGAGGGCTAGGCTTGGTGCCTGGGACAACACTCCTCATATTTGCTCGGACCAAAATTAAACTAATAGCATTGGCCATTTAGCAATTCCTTCCCTTTTATATATTTATATCTTAAATTACTAATTTTATATATTATTCAATTATTAAAATGACCCTGTGAGGTCATTTCACACCCATTTTACATGTGGCAAAGCCATGGATTGCTGAGGTTAAATAATGTGCTGAAGTACACAGCCTAACAAGAACAGGGACTCAAACCTGAGACACTGGACTCCAAGTCTCATGTTTTCCCCACTTGGGAGCAAGGACCATATCTTAGGCACTTTGTAACCTGTGTAGTGCTTCACAGAGTGCTGTTGCTTACTGAATGGAATGAAAGAACTTTCTTATTGATAGAGGCCAGCAGGACACATCACATACAGAAGCACCAGGACTGGCCATTCAGCAGGAAGAGGGTGTGGACCAGGGCTTGACTGTATTTACTTTCTGTGTACCTGATAACCTCCTGGCACCAGTCAACCTTTCACCAATAATTTAAAAAGAAGAATTTCAAATTCCAACAGGATTATCAACTTGATCTGTGAACTTAAGTCTGGGAAATTGTTTCCCGAATGTATGAGTATTTGCACCTCACATTGAAATTCTTCCATGCCTTATACTTTGCTTTATTCTTCCTCCTTTATTAATGCAGTTGGTATATATTTATTGAGTGTCTGCCATGTGCCAGGCACGAGTCTAGGCGCTTCCCCATCTCATTCTTTACTTTTGTTCCTCCATTCATTCATTTCTCTAAGTCATTTATCATTTAACTGTGTGTAAGGCATGGAATTTCACTTGTTCTATATTTTTATTGCAGTGTCTCTGGGATAATTAGAGTAGAAAGAAAGAAACCTAGGGAGAGTTTTTCCCAACCAGTCCAAGTATCCCACTGGGGGTGTTGAATCTAAGTGTACAGGGCAGTGAAAGGAGTTGAGTTCCAGCCATGCCTTTTACTGGCTGTGTGATGTGGGGAAATCACTTACTCCCTCGGAGCCTCAGTTTTTATCCTTTGCAACATGGAGATCACACCTTAACTGCATAGGGCTGTGGAGGACAGATGAGAATTCAAGTGCAAGTGTCTAGCAAAAGGCCCAGTGTGGCCAAAGTTCTCAGCACACAAGGCTCTCCACAGGGTGAAGATATAAGTCTCCAAGCAGCTTTCTTCCTTCCAATACCACCAGGCAGGCTGCTCACAGTGGCATCTTCAGAGTACTGGGCAGCACAAGATTCCCCCCCACCCTCCAGTCACGTTGGCGAGGCTGTGGAGCAGGGTTACATGAGGGCAACAAGCAGTCCAATTGCAGCCTTTGTCTTTATCAGCCTGAGTAGCAACACAGTCTTAGGGTACAAGACAGAGAAATTCCAGTTCCCTGACTGGACACTCAAGGAAGGGGTTTCTTGGTAAGGGATGAGGTTTGGAGGGGTCTGATGGTTACTCTGCAGCAGTTTTTCTGCTCCCCTTCCTTTATTCCCTTTTGATAGTTTCCATTTTGGTAGTTTCCCATTTTGGTAGTTTCCAGTTTCCGAGGCTTCCTTGGGAGAGGAGCGGAGGTGCTTTTATGTTTGTGGTTCTGAGGAACGGCTGGGGGCACTGAGGGGCAGGTGGGCGTGGGAGGGGTGTGATTTGGTCCTATGCCTCTCCATGAGTGATGCACTTCTTGCCTCATAGGAAACCCCATGGCTTCTACATGTATGAAGGGGCATAAGCTCCCACATGTTTGGACTCAGAATTTTCAGGAGCAGCAAGCAGGGCATTCTTGCCTTTCGAAGCTCCCACTCTGTCCTCCAGCTGTGTGCTATGTATGTCTGCTGAATGAATGCCAGAGCCCTAATCCAGGAAAAGTCACCAAAAAAGCTGTCATGTCACCATGGCTACATGCACTTGCAGCTTCCTTCTGGGTTAGTCTGGGATTGAAAATGTGTTGTTCATTCAGTAATAAACATACCCAACAAACACCAAGTTGAAGGAGCCTTAACCAGTGCATTCTGTCCCTGCTGTCAATGAGCTAACAACCCAACTATCTGCTAGAAGGGGTGGTCACTGTATAATTCTGTAATGGAAACGGGCAATCAGAGGAAACCTCCAACAATGAGAACTTTGTTTTCTTCATGTCCTATGCCACTCATCCCATAGGGCTTGAGGCTCTCATATTCTCCAAAGGTCTGTGGGAATAAAGGGGGAGAAGGGGGGGGAGAAAAAAGGGGGTTGATGGACCTGACCTTGAGCTTTGAGCTTTTCACTCCCTCTAAAATGAAGCACAGGGCCGGCCGAGTGGTGCAGTGGTTGAGCGCTGGCTTGGGAGGCCAGCGGCCCCGGTTCGGATCCCGCATGTGAGGGCCAGTGACACCACCCTCAAAAAAAATAAAAAAAAAATAAAATGAAGCACAGAATCTCAACTCTGCTAGTTTCTGTGTGATGACCCCAGAACAATTTTCTTGAGTCTCAGTTTCCCCATATGCAAAAGGGAAATACTAATAGTACCCATCTCCTAGATTTCAGGTAAGGACAGAGTCAAGCCTGCGAGGGTGCCTTGTAAAACGTGCTGCATACGTCAATTATTAATACTGCGGCGGGGAAAAAAAAGCCAAAACACCCCCAAAAACAAACACCTTGAATCAGGGACCATTTGTAGAAACTGCCTTTTATTGCTAGGGTGACCTTGGACAAGTGATAGGCACTCGCTGAGCCTCCGTTTCCCCTTTTGTAAATGGGAGGCGACACTACCTTCGAAGGGTTGTGAGAATTATTAAGGCAGGGACGTGCCCAGCTCCATGTCAGGCAAACCAATGGCGCTCTCTCGCCTGCATCATTCCTGGACTTCATTTCTCCATTGAGGGTTGAGTGACAAAGATGTCTCCATGTCTGTTCGGTGCCCCCCGCCCCCAGTCTCCATCGCCTCCTGCTTGGCCCCTGCCACAGTCACAGCTCAATGAAAATGCAGACTTGGAGGAACTTGGGGAGGACCGACCGAGCCGCTCACGCCTGCGCACGCGCGCCTTGGCGGTCCTCCGGGGCAGCGCCTGCTGGTTACCTTTCACCTAGTTCTCCCGGCTCGCCGCGAGGGGTAACTCGAGGGCAGACGCCCGGACTGTGCTTTGCGCGCCTGCGCAGAGCTCGTCCCCTGCGCGGTAGACAGTTCAGCGCGTTTCTGTTCTGGTGGGATGTGTCCCAGTCCTGGACATCCCATTACTTCTTATTCTCCACTTCCCCCATCTGTTGTCTTGACACGGCTTGCCCCTTCCCTCCTGTCATCTCCCCACATTTCCTTTTCCCCCCCAAAAAGGCAGGTCAGGAAAGGAGCCTCTGGCTTCCGCTGAACAGAGCGCACGCTGCCGCAGAAAAGCCACAGGGGCGCAACGTGAATGCTCCCATTTCTGCCAGGGAGGGGCCCCGACCTAACGACTAGGTTTGAAGTGAAAAGGAACACATTCTCTGTTGTTGTTTTTTTCTCTTCCCAAATGGCTACGTTGAAGATCGCCGAGGCTTCCAGGCGCCTCGGGGTTACTGCCGGGCACGGGGCGGGGCCAGCGCTGGGGGAGGGAAAGGCTTCCTTGCCCTCAGAAACCGCATTTACAGAAATTCTTTGAATCCTCTTGGCTAGGTTTTGAGTTCCCAGCCACAGAACCCCCCCAAAGACGGTTTTCAGGTGTCCTGGTTATCTCTGTTGCCCCAGGGGCCGTTCCTCTCCTGATATCCCACAGATGGATGGGAAGGGAACGCAGGCTAGGATGAAGAATGAGAGCTGGATGCGTGCAAAATACACCTCTTGAGCCTGTGATCGGTCCACCCTTCTCTTCCTACCTCTGGTTCCTGCAGTCCAATAACAACCCAAACGAATGAAGGCTTCCCTGAGTTCCTCTGGGCTCTGCCACCAGCTGCACTGATTTGGGATACGTCCCTTTCTCTCTCTCTAGGGTCTTTTCCTGTAGGATGCAGAGCTTCATGTGGATGATACCCCAGGCGCTTCAGCCGTCAAGTTAGGTGACCGAATCCTAGAATTTTCAATTCCATGATGTCATGTCTCCTCCATTTCAGATAGGCCCAGCAGGGAATGCTGTTAAAGGGAATTACCATCAAAGTTACACGTTTGTTCCATGATTGAACATTTTGAGGTTTTCTAGGCTTCTTTGAAAGGTTGCATGACTGTCTCAAGACATTAACATTTAAGGTTAAGTATGTAGGTCACTCTCCTAATGTACTAATAGACGTGCAGGGACCCACCCCGAATTATATTTCTTTGACTCTCCCATTGCCCCAACCCAGTATATAATGCAGCCAAATGGGTGCAAATTCATTCTTAATAAAAGAAAATTTGTGACTAGTGGGTAATAGGGTGCCTATGCTTTTATTTTATTAAGAGAATTTTAAAACTCATGAGCAAATACAGTGTATCCTGTGAGGAAAAAAAATGTGAAGGCTGATCATGGAGAAACCATTTAGAACAATGTTAGTCTGATAAACCCTATATGAGTTTAAACGTTTTAACAGAGATTATTAGTATAAATTCCTGCACTTGGTTAAAAAAAAAAAACCTCTTAACATGGTTTTTATTAGGGGAATGGAAATATGATTCCAATAAATAGGGAGCTTCTTTACATTTCCACCTTATGTAATTCTTACGATAATGCTGTGAGTTAAGAGAGTACAAAATTTTGCAGAGGAAGAAGTTGTGGCTATATGAGGTTGAAGCTTGGCCCAAGGTCACATAGCTACCATGTATAAAACTGAATCCAGGGTTTCAAAGGCCAAACCTTCTGCTTTAAGAGCGTGCCTTCCAATAATGGGTTTGTACGTGTGTACACACATGTGCAGGCTCATGTGGAGGCGGGGGAAATGGGGACGTGGAGAGATCAGATTTGTCTGGAGGTGGGGGAGAGGATGGGCATTTATAATTAATATTAATACAGCTAATATTTATTGAGCTTTACAATGTTCCAGGAACTGGGTTAACACCTTGCATGCATTAATACATTTAATTTGTCTAACGATCTTGTAAGGTAAATAACACCATCATCCCTTTTAGAGCATCCAAGGAAACGGGGGCCTAAAAATGAGGTGAGTTGTCCAAGCCTCACAGGATGTAGTGAAGCAGGAATTCACCCTGGGACTGACTCCAGAGTTCAAGGAGTACTTTTGTTTTAGAGGTTTCCATTGGCTGGAAACCCAGGATGAATCAGCAAAGAAATGTGGGTTCAGGGAGCCAAAGGGAGTTTAGGTTGTATGACTAGAAATTCAGGGTAAAGAATGAAGTGCAGGGTCCGCTCTCCTGTATGTTCGTCAGATCCCATCTGGAAGGCTGGGCTTGAGTCTGGGCACCATATATGGAAACATGGACACATCATAAGATGGCAGCCAGGGGCACAGCTGAGGGTGGTCCAAGGGGAAGGGCCCAAAGGAGGAGCTGCCTTTGGCTCCTGATCTCTCTCACCACCTTGGGACACTTTAGATTCTCAAAGCCAAGCACAGTGTATGAGGCACTGGGTGTAGTGAAGATGGCAAGGGATTCTGAGGCAGACCCACATATTCTTGACTATGTTCACCCCTTCCCGGCAAGATGACCTTGGGTATATTCCTTAATTTTTCTGAGCCTCAGTTTTCCCAGTTATAAAATGGGGAGAATCACAGCTACCTTGCGGCATTGCTGTGATAACTAATTGAGATAATGCATGTTTAGTAACCATCGTCTCCCTGTTTCCCACCCCCATACAAACAGAGCTAGGATGAGTTTAATCTTTGGCCAATAATTTAATGAAGTCCTTAAAAAAGATAATTTCAAATTTTCACCAAGGTCTTTGTGTGCCTGAAGTGGTGGCCTTTAAGGGTTTAGCCAGATGGTTTTTTATTTTTATTTTATTTTTTAAATAGTGAGCTGGAGAGAGCTTAATGAATTTGTCTGTGTGATGGAACCAGAAGAATTTGGAGTCTCAGGCCATCTGGGGGTGAAGGCTTGAAGAGAGATAGTAGGAAAAGGGATGAGAGTGGGGAATTAAGAAAGCTGGCAGGAGGCTAGACCCTAAGATGTGGACATGGTCAGAAGCCCATTAAGAATAGTGATGACTGCTGCTGAACTTAAAATGGATTGGGTTGTTGCAATGTCAACCATTCTTTCCCAAAAGGCTGAGGAATGTTTGCTATGCACGTAAACACTGATAAATTTTGCGTGGATATTGCATTAAACATTTTGCAGAAGAACAAAACAATAATTCTGAAGAAGCTGGTGCTTAGAGCCTGAGCTAATCTAGAAATGTAAAGTACACTTGGGAATCCAAAGAATTCTTGGGGAGATTATTAGGTTTTGTTTTTCATAACCCGTGGAAAGGGAGATGAAACCACTTATCTGCACATGAAGGGTCAGGATGACTCCAGACAACATCTGAATTTCAGATGTAAATAACCTCGTGTGCAGCAGATACTTTTAAAAGTAGGTAATTTTAACAATTCAGTTTATCTAATCCTTATATAGCTTTTCTGTGTTCTAGGAACTGATCTGAATGCCTTACCTATATAGCACATTTAATCCTCATGACCTTTCCATACGTACTATTATTACCCTATTTAAAGCTGCATACACTAAGCCACAGAGAAGGGGAGTACTTTGACCAAGGTACCACAGCTAGCAAGTGATGCTGCCTGGACTGAAATACAGGCAAATCTGTATACTCGCTGGTAACTATTATGGTCTACATAGCTGTAATTGGCATTTGTTCTGCCAGCTTGAGGCCAGGCAGCAATCTTTTTGGTATGTAGTCACAATTCCAAGCCAACTGACCAGTGATGATAGAAGGGGTTACCCCAGACCAGGAAGTTATCCGAGGAGGAGGAAGTGGGGGCTTTCTGCCCACAGATGAAGGAGCACCTCTTGGTGTGGTTTAGGAAGACCCCGTTTCCCCAGGCTGTTTGTTCCCCATGTTGGAAATTCTCTCAAGGAGATAGTCATTTGCAATAAGTGATTGCTCTCCTAACCAGTGGCTGAGGTATCTGGAGAGAGGTAGAGAAAGTGGGCCTTTTCAGGGATGGGATACGTAGGATGGCTGAAGGGCAGTCCACAGGCTCCAGGGGAACATATGAGAGGGCATTGCAGGAAGTATGAGCTGCAGAGGCACTGAGGACACAGGGTCCTCAGAAGCTCAGGGAAGCTGGAGCTTAGTTTCTAGTAGGACTGCACTGCCTTGCCCCACTCCTAGCCCCACCCTCATTCTAGGTCCTCCAAGCAACTTTGAGTGGACTCTTCAGGCCTTTGAGAGATGTCAAGGGCCATGGAGTTGCCTGGAGGGAAAAACATTATTGAAACCTAAGGTATGCTTCGCAAAGATGTCCTCCCTCCCCCCCCAAAAAAAAGCCCTGTGTGGGAACTATAGCCATTTATTAAGGAGCCAAAGAAAGGTCGTAGGGTAAGATGGACCTGGGTGTGGATACAGCTATTAATTTCCTTCTCTAATCCTCAGTTTTCTCAAGTACAAAATGTGGATAATGACGCTTACCTCACAGGGTTATTTGTAAGAGAAAATGAGATGATACAGTTGAGCATGCTTCGAAGCTACAAATACATTCCATAAATGTTATTTCTATTGCTGAGAAAAGTGGCATTTGGGACATTGTTCACAATGAGTCAACTCAATTTGTAGCTATTTTGGTAGTGAAGATCCAGCCTCAGCCCCGAAGAGGAATCAGCAGCACCTCATCAGAACAGAAAAGAACACTTGGATTTTATTTGCCATTAGTTTGCATCAGCTGGTTCACTGTCATACGTATATTCCATAATTTGTTACACTGAATCGTTCCACTGTGCTGCAAGCCAACAAGAGAGATGAGGTGAGCCATCCGACCAGCGACCACCGGGGAAAAGTGCTTTCTCATCTATTCAAGTACCTTCCTCATCCATCAAAGGGTTTCCCTGGGATTGGATGCTTCTTTTCATTTGCTCCCTTGTTCTTTCTCTGGCAAGTCTCTCTGTCCTTCAGTCCAACTGTAAATAATTTCCCAGATACAGACTACCTCATCTCTCCAGTTTTTTTCCATCCATCCATAACTTTCCTTTAAATACTGATGCATTTTTCCTCTCACATTCTGTCATCCCCCAGCTCCCAAATAAAGATATTGAATAGCCTTACCCACTCTATAACAAGAAATCAATGTACTACAGGAAAATATAGATTTTGGGGGTGGAACAAAAAGGTTCTAGCAAGCAGAACATCTGTCACCTTCATAAGCTGTGCCGAAGTTTCTCATAAATGAGACAACAAGAGTTTATTTGGCATTTTCCCTTCACTTCTTTCACTTCATGAACATTTAAGGTAAAGAGCTCTATTTGTTTTGTATTCATTTGCTAGGTAGAGTCAGAGTTACCAGATACATTTGTGAACATGCAGCCTCACCTGAAGGCAAATTAATTGTAATTCGTGTGTAAAGTCTGTGAGCCTGGGGAAGAGGGAATATTCTTTCTTTTTAAATTTAAAGTTATATAAAATCTATAGGCTCATAAACATCCAAAGCAGTTAACATAGGTTATGTTATTCTTCACCTTAGTGGTCACCTGAACCTATTACTGCTTTAATTTCCACCTCATTTTACTCTTCCATCCATCACCAGATTTAATAATAGCTATAATTATGGAATATTTGTTTTCTTCGGCGCCCTGGGCTAATCATCCTATATTCTTTATATCATTTAACCCTCACAATATCACCAATAAAATACTATTTACCTCAACTTTGAAAAAAGAGGATGTGAAAGCAACGGGATGTTAAGTAATTTGCCCACCATCAACGTATGAGTAAGTGAGCAGTGCTGCCACATGGACTCGGCTTGTCTGGTTCCTGTGCTGGGCAGCCGTGTTTAGAGTCCCATCTCTTGATGCTGACAGCGTATCTTGAGTTATCCCCCCATATCTGGCTTCCTCATTCCAATAAGCTACTTTTGTAATATCGCCTTCCTCTTGAATAAAACCAATTGTTGTAATTATACCAGCAGTTATATTGGAGGGCCTGCTACAGGGCCAGGCTCTCACACAGTTAAGTTCAGGTTCAGTGAGCCTCACACTCCCATCCCATCTGCATTATTATCATCTGTCAGGAAAGCAGGAAACAAAAATGGAAAAAAACCAATTGGACAGAGAAGCAAAAAACCTGGAATTCCTTACGTGCAAAATTAAAATAGCCACTTTCTGTGTACTTCACAGAGTTATTGTGAGGATTAAATTAGATGATGAATATCACAGTGCATTGAGAACTGGCCAGATCTCTACAAAGCATTCTTGTAAGCTAGGTTAATATCCAGCTGTGTGACCTTGGCAAGCTAACATCTCTTGAATTTCAGCTTCATCACCTCCAAGGGGAATCATGGTTCCTACCACTCAGGGGTGTTGTAAGCACTAAATCCTGCTTAATCCACAGTGCCGGCTGGTTAAATCTGTATTTCATTGACACTCTGTTCAAGTGTGTTTTCATGGCCATGTTCTTTCCTAGTTTCTGGGTCCGTCTTCTCTGTTTTGTTCTTTGCTGGCTGTCTCTTCCACTCACCTCCCGAGTCAGGTCTGAACCCTCAGCTCTCTGGCCTGCCTCTGCATTCACTTCCAAAGAGCGCTTGCTGGCTCAAAGGGGCCCATCCACCACTTTTACACCACTCTCACCTCTGGCCCCTGTCCTGGACTAGAACCCTCCCCAGTTTCTTACCTCTTTCTCCTCTGAGGCCTTCTAGCCCAGCCCTGGGGGTCATGTTATAATGCAGATTCTGATTCAGGAGAAAGGGGGCCCGGGGAGGCTGAATTTGCATTTCTAACAGGCTCCCAGGTGATGTAGAAATTGCTGGGCACCCCGGACCACACTTTGAAACATGCTACCCTGGAAATCACCTGACCAGTATGGCTCTGATCCTGGAGTTCTCACAGCAGCTTCCTGGGTCTGTGCGGCTGAGCTTTCGTAGGCTCTGAACCCCCAGCCTGCTATGACTGAGGCTCCCACATCCATTTTACTCCTTTCTCCATGGTGATAGGGCCTCCCTTTCCCATCTTTAGCTGGCTACCTGGCCACCTGGAATAAAGATGACATGTCCTAGTTTCCCTTCCAGCTATGTGTGGCCACGAGACTACATTCTGGATGTGAGCAGAAGTGGTTTGTGCTGCTTTCGGAAAGCATCCTTAAAGGGAGGGGATGTGCCCCGTTTCCCCCTCCTCCTTCCTGTTGGCTGCAGTGTAGTCACGGTGGCCCAAGCTTTACAGCCCTCTTAGGCCATGAGGCAGGCGTGGCACGCAGGGCCCGGGAAGAGCAACAGCACAGAATAAACCTGAATTCCTGACACGGTGGAGAGCTGACTACCTCCAGACTTCTTCCACATAACAAGGCCGTGCAAGGCTTACTCAGTTAAGCCACTGATATTTGGGTTCTCCATTTCTTACAGTTCAATCCTAACGGATATGTCCTGCTCACCACTGAAGTCCCCTCCTTGCCTATGTCGAGGTGGCAGGTCCTGTGCTCCACCCCAGCATCATAATTTCAGCCCTCCTTCAGGCTCTATATGCCTCATTTTTCTAGCTCAGCGGTCTTCATAATTTCTGTTTTCCATTAAATTCTTTTCCTCACCCACACCCTGTGTCACCGGTCCTCTAGGATTCACCTGGTGGCCTTGTCTGAAATACAGACTGCTGGGCTCAGGCCTGGAGATTCGAGGGACCCCAGGAATCTGCATTTTAATATATCGTCAGTGATTTTTGATGCAGGTGGTTTGTGGATCAAATAGTGGGAAACACTGCCCAAGTTTTGTTTTGTTTTGCTAATTTATAAAATTATGAACTATATCAATCACACAGAAAAAAAAATGAGTAATATAAGAAATACCTGAGTACCAACCGCCTAGCTTTGTCGAATTTTACTTGTTTTAACTGTTGTGAAGTATTGCACACTATATGAATAACCCAAAATGTATCTGTTCTTTTGTTGATGGACATTCAGGTTTTTCCCCCCCAAATTTTGGCTGTTACAAATAATTCTGGAATGAACATTCTTGGATGACAGTACCTTGCCCACACTGGGGGGAATTTAAGATATACTCGACATAAAGTTTACCAACTTCATCACAACTATACAGGGCACTTGACATACATAGTTCCACCAAGAAATCTTAAAGCAACCCCAAGAGGCAACATGAAGGAAGGGCTGGAAACGTCCATGAAACCCTTTCAGCCCCAAGTCTTCTTACTCCAATTGCTCTGGTCACCCCTCAGCATGTTCTTTCTCTGCACCACACATTCGTGTGTTTCTATAATTCACACTGAAAACAACTGGTCTGGTGGATCTCGCTCGTTCCTGCCTCAGCTCATATCCATTTGTGCTGTTTTCATTCTTACCAGAGTGTCAGTTTTGTTTGGGATGGCCGTGTGCCCAAACAAACACATTACTCTATTCTCCTATCTCCCACGCCACTGGGCGGAGGGCAGGGGTAGGTGGGCGTGTGGAGCTCTCAGCAGCAAGGGACACGACCTGCTGGGCAGTCTGAAAAGTCTTGTTTTCCAGTTACCTGTGTTGTTCTCTTCTTCTTCCTCCCCTCCTCCTCCTCCTTCTCCTTTTTGTCTGAAACAAGGGGGAGAGCCTGGAGATAGAGCCCCCACACTGAACCACGAGAGTGAGGCCACCTGTGACTTCGGTGAAGCAAAAAGACAGGGGAACCTGAGTACTTGTGTTTGCCCATCTTTCTCTGAGTCTTTTATGGACTGGAGCTCTCTCTCCTATCAGGAGAGGTTCTTAGAGTGTACTGATCTGAGATAGGTGAATGTTTTTGGGCTAATTAACTACAATTTGATCTTTAAAATGATAAATTCCAGGCAATTTGAGGTGATCCCAAATCCATATAATTGAATCATTGAGATTCTCTGACACACAAGCGCATTTAATTTTCACCTTAATCTGACTGTTAAAAATTTGCTTCTACTAAGAATGCAAATGAGTTCTGTGAAATGCTGATTTAAACATTGCCTTCATAAGCTTAGACTTCTGTGTACTTACGTTTTACATAGTAACATAAAGGAACATTTAAAGTAAGATCTAATATAATAATCACATATTTCCCTCAAAATTAGATTCATTTTTGGGTTGGAAATTCAAATGATATGGAAAGAGGTTTCATAGTTCCCCAGAAATGTATCTAGAGAAACTGTAACATTCTGAATATTGTGCATTAGTGTTCATTGACATTTCATTTGGACCCTATCAGCATCTTTCCGATAAGTGCACACTTATTTTTATGCTTGGCTTCAGTAATGCTGAGCTACCACACAGGAGGGCTTTGCAGAAATACTAATGAATATGATTTTCCTGCACTTTGCAAATATAAAGTGCTACCGAAATGCACAAAACGATAATATGACACCATCTAGATGGAAACACGCTGTTCAATGCAACCCTAGAAGAGGCAGTGAAGTATTAGAAAACATCCACCTAGCGATGTTCAAAGGACAGCAGCCAAAGCTAAAAATCTGGATATGTGTTTTGGAGGCACCATAAGATAATAGTTGGGTTTTTCCTTTTTAATTGTTACTTTTTAGTTACTTTTAATTGTTACTTTTTTGGTATCATTTCATTGCACCTGTAACTCAAACAATAATTCATTTGAGAGATTAGGTTCATACTTATGTTACAGTCATTCATACAGAATGAACCATACTATTATAAATGAATTAACGGTTTAAAATTAGTAATAGGTTATAGATGAGCGGTTTATGAAAATTTAAGAAAACATTAAAATTCATCTTAAAAAGACAGAAACAGGGCCTGATCTCCCTCCAAATAAGGCATCCTTTGCTTTCCCAGCAACATGGTTCATTCAATAATTTAACAAATATTTGGATGACGACTATAGGCCAGGCATGGGGAAAGGAATCAGGGAGAGGAGTTGTGGGATTGAATGGCACAAGACATATGACAATAGTCTGTGCACTCTTGGTTACTGTTAAAGAGAACCAGTGACAGAAGGGCCCCAGAGAAATAGAGGAGGAAGTCTAGAATAAGAAGATGGAAAGATATCATAGTCTGTTCTGATAAGGGCTTGGAGATGGAAGGTGAGAATTTGGGGTTTGTTTCCTGTAACAGTAGGCACATCACTGCAGTGCTTCCGGAAGGGGAGTGACACCAGAGAGGTAATGATGGGATGAAGGATTTGGGATAATGGGTCAAAGGTGAACTTCTACTACATATGGCTTGAGGACAAATTTGCCCAGTGACCACCTGCCCTGATCAAGAGGACTTTAAACTGACTATGGAAGGGGAGGGGAAAGATATCTAAATAAATTGTTAAGCAAGCTACCATGGAGTAGGTATAGTATTGAGAGAAGAAAAAAAAAAAAGGTGTGGAAGTGGCCCAGTGGGTCACATGAGAAAATAATTGGGAGGGGAGTTGAAGACAATGCTTAGAGCTTCAGACAGCCATATGCCAATGGGCTGTGCAGAGGTAACGAACAAAGTGCACTTGAAATGATAGCAGAGGACAGTAAATACAGTCTCTTAAGGTTCATTGAGCTGTGGCAGTATGGGAATCAACTATCTGCTAGTTCCTATTGCATCAGATAAAAGTACTTCTGTGATATTGAGTGTGAATCACCTAGCATGGTGTGTAGCACAGGGTAATTATTTGGAATAGAAAAAATAGTTATAGAGCCCTTGTAAATTCCTGATCTTCTCTCCACCCCTTCTCTCATCTCAGTAAACGCACCAGAATCTATCCAGTTCTACAAGCCTAGAAACAGCACCGTCTTTTCAAAGCAAACACCAAATCTTGTTGATTCTACCTCAAATATTCATGGCACCCATCCATTGATCTGTCTTTCTACTTTCCACTACCATCATCCCTGGGTCTATTCCAATAGTTTCCTAACAAGTCTCCTCAGTTCCACTCTTACTCCTCTCCCATCCATTCCTCACAGTGCAGTCAGGGTCTTCATTGTAAAATAAAATCCATTCATGTCACCTGTGTAAAACCCATCTGCTTCCCATCACTCAGGGTAAAGACAAACGAACATGGCGCCACACGTTCTGGCCTCCACCTGACTCTGGCTGCATCTCTGTCCTTGTCTGCCAGCTTTCAGCTCCTGAAATAGGCCAGGCTCCTTCTTGCCTTGAGATCTCTTCAGGCAGTCCCTTTGCCTAGAATGCTTTCCCTGTCATCTTTGCTTAGCCTTCAGATCTGTTTACCTATTGGTTTTCTCTGGGAAAGCCTTCCCTGACCACCCATACTAAGGGAATTCTCCTAGTGCACACAGTTGTAGCCTCCTTCGGTTCCCCTCATCACAGTCTGTACCTGGGGTTTTTTGCAAAATTATTTCTTTAATGGATCTCTCTCCTACTAGACTATAAACAGCATAAGGGCAGGGCCTGTGCCTGTTGAACAAAGACCTAGCAAAATGCCAAGCAAATGGTGAAATGCTCACTATATAATTGCTAAATAAAGAAAGCATCTAAAATACACATCTGATTTAAAGACTAATGAAACCCATTGTGGTGCAGGACGTCTGTTGACAGTGGGAGGAGCTGAGTGCATGCGCAGGGTCAGGGAGTGGACGGGAACTCCGCACTTTCAACTCAACTTTGCTGTGACCCTAAAACTGCTCTAAAAATATAGTCTATTAAAAATGTTCCTTTTTTGTTTTTTTTAGTCTTATGGAAAACATTGACAGGGAGAAAATTCTGAGATGTTCTAGATTACAATGACAGCAACTGGAGAGTGAGAAAAAGAGAACAGTCAGCCTGTTCACAGCTGTGGACCAGCTCTGACAAAAGGCGGCACACATTCCTGTATGTCTGTTGGATTTCCAGACTAATTTCCAGGGCGCTGTTTGGGCCGATTAGTTTAGCCAGCCACCCTGGAGCTCCACAGAGCCTGAACTCCTTGTGTACACACTCGCTGGAGGGATGCTGCTGTGGACTCTGCTGCAGGCTCTGGTCTATCCCAGAACTAGCCCAGCGTCAGCTTCTCCCATCCCCTTTGTCCAGCTAATGTAAATCCTTTAGGAACAGCTTACATTCTTCCTCCCCCCCATTTGATGTACTAAAACGCTCGCAAAACTCAGGGACTACCGACAGGTCTTTTCTAGCTAGCCAGGCTGCTGGTGGTTAGACTCCATGCCCCAGACCCGGCTGCTGCTTCTCCTTCTCCCCTGCCCCTCATCCCCCTCCTTCTCCTTCTTCCCTTTCCTCTTTTTTTTCTAGCACTGGCCTAATAAACCCTTTCTTTTAAAAAGACTTTCAGCTATGAAAATTAAATGTTTTTGTTCAACAACATCAAAAGTATACAAAATTAGAGAGACTAGTATAATGGATCCCCATGGACCCACCACTTTAGAACTTATTGGGTTGTTGGAAAAGTCACGATGCATTTTTGCAAGGAAAAACAGAGAAAAATTACGTCATGACTTTTCCAACAACCCAATAATATAATTTGAGTGTTTGGAGTGACTGGTGAAATCATTTCACAGCTGACATAAGAATAAAATGATTTACACTTTTATATCCTGTGGAAATGATAAAGGATAATTCCTTTTTTAAAAAAAGCATACTATTGGGTTGTCGGAAAAGTCATGACGTATTTTTTTCTCTGTTTTTCCCTGCAAAAATGCATCATGACTTTTCCAACAACACAACACAATATGAGCCTTCACATTTTGGACGTTTCCTAAAGGACCCTAAGGCACTTTCATGGCTGTCTGGTTTCACTGGATAGCAGGCCCTGGCATTGGCCACTTTACTCTGCTGTCTGGACATCAGAATGCACTGGTCCCCTCGAGAGCATTTGACATCAACATGAAAACCTTATTTCATTTCAATGACCCACTCACCCTTACATTTCAGCACTTTTAAACAAAGAAAAGACAATTAGCCACTGTGAGTTATGCCAAAAAAAAAAAAAAGCTTTGAAAACAAAACGACTTAAGACATTTACACCCCCTGCCCCCCAGATACTTACATACAGTTCCTTGCACATGTTGGGCGGTTTCCCACCCCCAGGCCCTTGCACTTGCTGTACCTTGTCCAGATGGAGTCCCTGGCTTGATCTAGCAACTCCCACTTATTCTTAAGATGTCAATTCAAGTGACCCCTCCCCAGGGGTCTTCCTACACTCACCCACCCTCCCCACACAGATGACCTTCTCTGTGTTCCAATGTTATCCTTTGCTAACCTCTGACCCTGTACTTGATTTACTTTTACTGTCTGTCTTTCCACTTGTAAACTATGTGAGAAAAGAACCATTGGAAGGTATACAGAGGCATTATAATGGAGCAATTCCGCAATAACATGTGCGTTTGTGTTTATGAGACCTGTGTTTAAATTATGATCCGAGCACTTACTGCCTGTGAGGCCTTAGGCAACTTCTTGAAACCGAGCCCTGGTTTTATCACATTTCAAGTGAAGATACTAAGAGCTATATCATGGAGTTGTTATGAGGGTTATGAGAAATTATGAGTATAAAGCACTTAAAAGAATGAGTACCTAGAACATAGTTATGCTCAGCAAAGATATGTTGAAAGGAAGAAAAAGAAGGAAAGAAAAAGGAAAGAGAGGAAGAGAAGTGAATGCCCATACAAAAAGCGAATGGATGAAAAATTCCCACAACTGTTAACAGATTCTAATCTTGAGGAACGCTCTTCTCTATTTAGCTATGGCAGAATTCGGGGGACTTTTTAACATTTTGAAGTTAAAATGCATACATGGCACTCCGTCTTTTATGGAGAAAAACATGCTTTTCAATTCTTTCTAAGTTGTTACCTGGAGAGAGTACACTGACCCACCTTTCTGTTTCTTATTAGCTGGTGGGATGTTCATCTTTTAGCTGCTCTTTTGTAGCTTTGGGCTCATTCATTCTTGATGGGCTTCGTGTCCTTTATTAATGCGAAATTACATTTACTGGGCACCTACTAGTCCAGAGTATTGCGGTGACACAAATGTGAGACAACATGATCTTTTCAGCTTTGCCTTCCTCTTACCCAGCAGTTGGCAACACTGAGCACCCATAAGGTAAAGTAGTGCGTTTGGAGATTCAGCATATGTAGTTCATATACTTGGGAATCTCATTGTTAGAACAGGGGCTCTGAATGAGAGGTACTTTCATTGTTCCCAGAAAGCTCACTGTTGAGCCCTTGTTATATGCCCAGCACTGCAGTAGGCACTGCAGGGTACACCAAGGGAAGTAAGGCCCAACTTTTACCCTCAAGGAGCTGACCAGTGAGTCGGGGGATTAGATGCTGAGAATAGTGCCAGCTAAAGAAAATGCCACTGGATAAACACAAGGAAAGTGCTCAAGGTTTCAAAGGAGGGAAAGGATATATCAGGTTGGAGATATTACAAGAGACTTTTAATTCATCCATTCATTTATTCAGTGAAAAGTATTTATTGGGTGCCTACGATATGCCAGGCATAAATTAGCTATTAAGAACAAGAGATAAATGAGCCAACATTACTAACCTCAAAGACTTAATAAAAAAGTGGGAGGGACACACATGTAAACAAGCTATATCATTCATCTATTCATTCATTTATTTACTCAACATTTATTGTCTGTTCAGTTCCAAACTCAAGGATGAAATAAACATGGTCCCTGTGGTAAAAGAACCCACAGTATAGTTCAGGAGATGGGTGTATAAACAAAAACTTTCAATACAGTGTGTTAGGTGCCATGATAGGAATGTTAAGAATGATAAAATCACAAAGTGGAGGGTGAAGGGCAGTTCATTCTCTCTGGGCTCAGGGAAGGCTTCTGAGGGGAACACAATGTATTACATGTACATTGTAGGAACCAAGAGTAGAGATGTGTTGAAGATCAAGGCCAGATTGTGGAGGGCTTTTAAACCCTGCAGCTGAAAGAATGGAATGTTAATAACGGCTCAGAGGACCAGGTGAATAACCGAGCCCAGGAGGGCCTGTAGGGAATGTCAGAGAAAGGTTCACAGTGGAACATGTGTACAAGAATATGAAATGCTGTGTAGGAACTTGTTAGGAGACCAGAAAAAGACAAGCATTTAGTTAGGAAGAAACAGCATTCTTCAGGAAGTAGTTCCTTCTTGGATTTTGATAGATGCAAAAAAATGGAGAAAAGGAACTTCAGGAAAAGAAAACGCAGCTTGAACCAAAGGCAGAAAGTTCACATGGTGTATAGAACTTAAAGACAGTAAAAGTCAATGGAAGCAGGATTTCCTGTTTCACTCTACCTGTCTGCCTTTGACTCTGACCATTATACAAATTAACATAGCAGAGATGTGTTAATTCTTCCATCTATTCCTTTTTTACCGTCAAGGGTGGGTCTTGGGTATTCAGAGTTTTTTTGAAGTTAGAAGACCAAACTTGTTTTTAGGGCCTCCGGATCAATAGAGACTGCTAAGTGGCTTGAGGGCCCTGTGGCTCCAATCCAAAAGTGACCACCGAGTCCAGCTCTTCCCCTCCCCACTCCAGTTCTACCTTCCCCTTTATATGTGCAGACACTGTGGCTCTGGGAGCTTTGGAATCCACTGAGACCACACATCAAATGCTAAGCCGAAACCTGTCCTCTGCCACATGACTCTCCTTCAGAAATGATTTCATAATCTACGGTCGTGGTTGTTAATCTTTTTTGAATCATAGAGTCCTTGGGCAATCTGATAAAAGCTAAAGACATGATCCATTAGGACACTACACATACACTCGAAACTTCCACATACTCCAGGATGAGAACCTTTGCCCTATATAAACTAACAAACACCTTCTCCCCAATTTCAACCATTATGCAGCACAACTGTCTTCCTTACCCTCCAGACCTACATCCAAAATGACTACTGGCTGTTCCCAAATATCAAATCTCTAAAGGAACGAGATATTCCACTTGCTGAGAAGCTACAAAAGAATATGCTGTAAGCTCAAAAGGAATTTCCACAAAGAGCATTCCAAAGATGTCTGAAGAAAGCCAGGGTCCCTGGAAAGTACAGCCTCTGCAGATGACCACCTGAGAGAGGGTAGCGTTTGCATTCCTGACTTAGTCAGCTCTTAAATAATCGGCCTCTTTCCCTCTCAGACACAGCTCATATGGAGGCTTTGGTGAGATGATTTCCCATCGAATTCAAAGAGGGACAATTCCAAAACTTAGCAGGTACTGCTACCTCCATGCAGGCTTCAGAGACCTCTCCAGGCAGTTTTGTGCTTCTCCCTTCCTGTCCCAAAGCTCTGTATTGAACCTGCATCTCTATTTTCATCATTACCTCTCCCAACAGGCTTTGGGTACAGACCCGAAGGGCAGACACTAGATTGATACATTTCATCATTTGACATACACGAAGAGGCCACCATGTGTTAGCACTGCGGACACAATGGTGAACAAAACAAGGATCTCAAGAAAGGCAGACAAGCAAGACATCCACAAGAAACTGTGCCTAATGCTAACCTCTGGGAAATACAGGATGTTTTTGCATTCGTTAAGTGCTGTGGCCGCTCACTGTCCTTTCGTATCCTGATGCACCTCCCAAACCAAAGGAAGCTATGAGAGCTCTTTGCAAATTTAAGGATGTAACGTAACTATCCATCCACCTTATTTACCGCCTAGCGAGGCTTAGCTTTGTAGGGACAGGGTAGCCAGAAACTGAAGAAACCGAAGAGGGTATTGCTTTGCAGGGCCTGCGCCTCAAGTCTTTTGCTGCCTCGCATGACCTGGCTTTGGCAGGGAGGGGGCAGTTTGAATTCCAGGCGGGCTAAAAGGCGTTGGCTAAAAGGCTCTAGCAGATTTCACAACACAGCTGGGAAAGGCTTCCCACGGAGAGGCCGGGGGTGGAGGGGAGGTGGAGGAGTGGGGGAAGGGTGAGGAAGCTGCAATTCTGCAAATTGAAAAAGGGCAGGAGGTGGGAGAATCCCGAAAGGCAGGAAGAGGCAGGAGGAAAACCTCCCGTGAATATCGGACAGCTCCCCCCATCTCCCCGCTTAACCATTGCGATGCGCACGACAAGACATCCAACTTGCCTGGTGCCCTCCCTCTGTCCCACTAGCGCAGAGACGCGCCGCTCGGCCCCCGGCGCATGCGCGCCGCTTGCGTTGCCTCCACTTTCTAGACACTCATCAACCGTGCCCCGATGCTCTTCTCTCCTCTTCTCTCCGGTTGTGTCTTATGCTCAATACTCAGCAGCTTCAGACTCCGTGGGCAGCCGTGGGGCGGTGGGGCCAAGAAGAAAGAGTCAGAAAGCACTCGGGCCTGAAACTACAACTACCAGCAGGCCCCGCGCCGGCCCCGCCTCCCGGTGGGCGGGCCCCAGGGCTCCCCGAGGCTTAAAGCGGCGAGAGCAGTCTGTCCCCGGGACTCGTGGGCGCCGAGTTAGCGCTTTCTGTGTCCAGCTGGGCCGAGTGGGAAAGCGGCGGTGTCTTTCCGTTTGCTTCTTTGCACTTGAATTAGCAAATGGCACAAAACAAGAAAGCAATCGTTACGCACCTTTAAAGGCTTTCCTAGGTGCAGCGGCTTGTTGCTCCTCTCTTGCTTCACAAATTCTGAATAATAGTCCGTTTAGCAAAAGAGAAGCTGAAACATAGCTTACATTTCCTAAGATGAATTATTTTCCCTATTATGTCAGAGAAACTTTATTTTCTTTTCTAGTTTGTAGGTGGCAGTGGCAGAGGTTTAGTCTGACTTATTTTCTCTACACTATACATAAAGAAGTCTGTTTAAAGAAATCCTGCAGTTAATCATACTGAAAACCGAAAAGCTTCTTTGTTGATTTGGTAAATTTTCTACTATAATTGTCTAGGTTTTAACTTTTGTAATAAAGTGTCTTTAGAATGTAGCACTCTTCCAATCTGTTTTAAGGGGCAGATTTTAAAATCTACTTTTAATTGTAACCCAATCTTTGAATAGGATGTAGAGGGGAGCAGTTTAAAACAGCTACTCTTTGCTTCTTGCTGTAGGGAAGTGAAAAGTGACGGTTCTTAGATGGCTGGAAGAATAGCTACCAGACTAATGTCATTAGGTCCCTAGGTCCTCCCCACTAGAGTGGGTTTCTTAAACAGAGTAGTTACAGTGATAAGAATTGACTTAAAAATTTTATTGGCTTAAGGCACTAAAAGAACTTCCCTATTCTTTTGTTAACTCAAGTCCTAACCCTGATTCTCACAGCCACTAATAAGCCACCCCCACATGCTAACAAAGAACTCCTTTTGTTTTTTGCAAACAAATACATTTAAAGGCCTCCAAGGGAATCAATTCAGGACTTGAATGCAGAATAGCTTTAGAGTTGGGATTTTTTTTTTTTTCGTTTGTATTTGGAAGTCTCAGCTTCAGCCTGCTGAGTTTTATGACTGTGTATGCATTCAGTCTGTTTAGGGTGGCATTTGTAGATAATATGAACTTGGCCAACTTTGTCTAAAATTAAGACGTATAATTTTTCATTTGTTCTTTCTGTGGGGGAGCCCAGCAATAGGCTGGAAATACTAGTTGATGTATAGCGCTTTTTGAGATGACTAGAACAATGATTGTGCTGTGAACAAACCCTCCATACATTCTGAGACATTAAATAAGGGAGAAGGCAATACTCATGATATTTGGTAATACTTAAAATTCTCCAAGTTCTCAAGTGTTCTCTTTATAATCATGAACAGAACAAGTTTTCTGGCTATCAACTCTTCTACCAAACATTCAGTTTATCAAGTCCTAGCCAGCAGAATAAAAGACAAGAAAGCAGACAAGAAAGATAAATGTAAGACAATGCTACTGTATACAAGAAAATTTCAAGAGAAACTACAGACAAATGATTAGCACTCTTAAGAGAAGACAGCTGGAAATAAATACAATATACAGTAATAAAATTTATCCCTATCACCATCAAAAAAGGACAAACATCAATTTGACAAAAGATACCACTTTACAGTAGCTACAAAAAATTAGGAACCTAGAATAAATCTAAAGAAAGATGTGCAGAATTTCAATGGAGGGAAGTATAAAACTTTATTGAAAAACATTTAACTAAATGGAGGGATACATTGTGTTCATGGATGAAAGGATTCTCTATATAGCTTTTAGAAAGATATCAATTCTCAAATGTATAAATTTAGTGAAATCCGAATCTACTTCTCAAGTGTTTTTAGTGTATGTATATTTACACACATAAAATAAACAGTGTCTTTAGAGATTATGTGTGTGTCAAGCTTACTAAGTAAAATTTAGGTGGAATATCAATGGTTCATCAATAATATATTTTTTAAAGATAAGGTGGGGACACTACTAGATATCAATGGTTTTCCCTACTAGGTATGAAGACATCTTATAAACTGTAGTAATAAGACAATGTGGTGTTGTTGCTGAGATAGGTAAATAGAAGACAGAACAGGGCTGTGCACATGGAGACCTACATGATAAATCATTGGGAGAAGAAGAACTGTTCAGTCACTAGTGCTTGGAATAATTGGTTAACCACACACACAAAAGAGATCTCTATCTCTGAACATACAAAAATAAATAAATACATCCTCAATGAATTAGAGAATTAAATGTGAAAAGAAGAACTTTAAAACTTGTAGATGTTTCCTGTATATCTTTATGAATTTGGTCTAGGAAAGGATTTCTTATTCTTTTTTTTTTCTTTCTCTTTTTTTTTGAGGTAGTGTCACTGGCCCTCATATGTGGGACCCAAACCAGGGCCACTGGCTTCCGAAGCCAGCGCTTAACCACCACGCCACTCAGCCAGCCCATAGGAAAGGATTTCTTAAGCAAGCCACATAAAGTTTAAACCATGAAGAAAAAGATAGGTAAATGTGACTACATTAAAAGTGAGCAAGCAAGCAAACAAACGCAAGTTCTGTACATTAGAAAACAAGTGAAAGGTCAAGGCACACACTGGGAAGACATTTACAACTCACAGAGATACTAAAAGATTAGTATTCAGAACATTTAACTAATACGAATCAATAAAAGGCAAATGACAGTGTAATGATATAATATAATAATGAACAAAGATGTGACTTGGCAATCCTGAGAAGAGGAAAACTGCATGGTTAATAGTGAGAAGGTGCTCAACCTTTCTAGTAATCAGGGAAATACTAATTAAAACAATAAGACATTGCTTCACATTTATCTTATTTGAAAGTTTAAAAAGACCAGTAATATTCAGTGTTGTCAAAGGTGAGGAGCAACAGAAACTGTCATCTGCTCATTTTAATGTAAATTGGTTAAGTTTGGCAATATCATGAAAGTCAAGATTACAAAACAAGTCCACTTTAGGCATGTATTCTAGAGAAACTCTTGTATACACGCATAAAATGACATGGTGGGAAATATTCATTGTTCACTAATGATAGCTAAAAATAGAAAACAGTGAAAATGTCCCTCAAGAGAAGAGTGGATAAGTAAATCAATTTATTCAATGGAATACTATTGGGTTGTCGGAAAAGTCATGACGTATTTTTTCTATGTTTTTCATTGCAAAAATGCTCCATGATGTTTCAAACAACACAATATAAGGCGGTAAGAATGAATGAATTAGAGCTGTGTAATCAGCACGTATAAATCTCAAAAACATAATGTGTGCAAGAAAACAAGTTACAAAATGATGTGTACAATGCTGGTATGATACCACTTAAATAATGTTTGGAACATACAAAGTATATTAGTTATTGATTATGGACACTTTCATGTGTAGAGAAAGTAGAAAAACATATATAGGATTAATAAACACCAAAACCTAGGGGAATGAAGAAAATAAATTTGGAGGGAGCTTCAAATGTGTCTGTAACATTTTATTTCTCTGCTTCATGAACTTGCCCATTAAAAGAACAAAAAGAAAAAGACTGATCTGTTTGGTGAACTGAAGTTACACTTATATTTTCAAATAACTTTCTCAGTTTCCCTTATAATTCAATCGAATGCATCATCACTCTCTGCAGGATCCCTTGGCACTGAGGACTAAGGCTCGTAGGGTTCTTGCTGACATCCATCTGCCCAGCTTTTTGTCTCCACATCCCTACAACACAGTGGGACTAGCAGAGATAACAGGGTTAGCTGGCACTGCGGAGCTTAAATCTGGCTGAGAATCCTAATTTTAGGAGCAGGGCAGGTGCAGTAAGAGGATGGCTCTCCGCTACTAACTAATCTGTAGTGGATGCATCAAGAAGCTACAGCTTTAAGCAGGTAAACTTCTCATAATTTCATAGACATCTTCCAATCAAATGGTCAAATTAGCCTGTTGGAATTCCAGGTTCTAGTGGGATGGCAACTGAGCCAAATTCTTGAATGAGGTTCCTTTCTCCCTCTGCAACTGGTTTTCAGTTTTAGAAAAAGTTCTTTTGGGGGTGGGTGAAATGGGTGAAGGTAGTCAAAAGATACAAACTTCAGTTACAAAATAAACCCTAGAGTTAATAATACTTTCTTGTACCGGCCGAGTGGCGCGGTGGTTAAGCGCTGGCTTGGGAAGCCAGTGGCCCCAGTTCGGGTCCCACATGAGGGCCAGTGACACTGCCCTCAATAAAAAAAAGATAAGGACTCATGTTTCTAACCATAATACAATGTCATAACTAAATAACACTTTCTTGTATATTTGAAAGTTGCTAAGATGGTAGATGTTAAAAATTCTCATGACAAGAAACATAATTTTTTGTAACTGTGTGTGGTGATGGAAGCTAGCTAGACTTATTGCGGTGATCGTTTTGTAATATATACATATACGGAGTCATGATGTCGTACACCCAAACTAATATAATATTATATGTCAATTATATGTATAAAATGGTGCTTTTTATATTATGTTTTTAAAAGATTGAAATGGCAATACATCCACCTACAGATAACATATTATAACTTGTTTTACTAAAGATACTTAATTGTGAAAATTCAATTTGGCTGAAATATTTTAATCTTTGTTTTCTTATTATTTTGGTAGCACGGAGTCACTATCATAATTGACTACTGAACAAAATGTATCCAATTGTTTTTACCCCCAAAACCAGAGCACTTGGAATGAACACATCATAAGGCATATTGGCTCTTTACCATCTTCACCTTTGTACCTTGAAGCACAGGTCCTCCTGGATTCCCAGGAGATGTGTATAGCCTTGGAATGCTTTTCCACTTATCAGCAAAATTTGTTAATTAGGCACCCACATTTACACAGTACTCTATTGAGCACCTAATAAACAAGTTTTAAAGAGACACTGTCTTTGACCCATACAGCTTATAAACTAAAGTAGTACTGGTGGTACAGGCTGTTCAGGCTTCCTCTTTGGCCACCTGTCATTGCCCATCCCTTTATAACCTCCAGGTTGTTGGAGCCAGTTGAGCTCAGGACTGCAGGGTCCCCTCCCACCCCCACCCCAGCCATGCAGGGGGCATTCACTACACTTTGGCTAAAGGTGGTAGGAAAGAGTTTCTCTATCTTTAGGGAAAATCTGCTAAGCTTTTGCCATGGGCAAATGGCTTTTTACCTTCTCAGCTTGTTTGAAACCCTTGGTTTTCTGTGGGCAAAAAGCTAGATGTAGCTTGTTTCAAACAAGTTACACACAAGGCAGGGAAAGTAGTCCATGTTTAGCCCACAGTGTAGAGCTCCACCAAGCAAAAGTCATCGAGGTGGTACCCAAACCCCCACCCACACACACACTTGAATTCATTTTATGGGGCTTTTTCCCATAAGTCGTAAAGCCAAAAAGCATTCACCTGCATAAACATGATAAAGTTCTAGTATCCCACCACTGAAATAAATAGCAGCAGTTTAGGAAAACAACTTTCTCGTCAACAAAGATATGATTGACAGCTTCAGGTGAGGAGTCAATTTCCATCAGAAAAGAGAGTGATGGTCTTAAGAGTGGGTTTCTGTCTTCCAGCTTGTTAACTCTAGTTAGTTTATTAGTTTATAGCCCAGGCTGCCTCTCTCTACCAGCATGGCTTTCCAGGGCAGGTGTTTCAGACTTCCAGGCATATGCAGAAGACTTAACTCTTAGAGAAGTGATGCCATGGGGCTTTCTAGTGTGAAACAGGCAATCAGGCAACTATTACCCAGTGTCATGGTGACTTGTGGAGTCACCTGTATTGGGGGTGGAGAGGGGCTGTCAGCAAAATGCATTGGATAGCTCATCACCTTTTCAGGGGCCATGTGAGAATACTATTTGTTCCTTTAAGTTTTGTTGGTGGGACACTGTAAAGTATGGACAGTGGAATCCTCAGGAAATAGGGAAGGGGAGAATTTGTATCTCTGTGTTTATTCTCCTGCATGAACAGCTGGAAAATTAGATGTGGGTCACAGTGTAGTCATTTCTAATTTACAAGTACTCTATCCACATGATATCAAAAAGAACTATTTTCTTCTTCCTTTTCCTTCTTTCCATTTTCTCTTCCCTCCTTGCTGCCTTTCTTCCCATCCATCCATTCATCTATCCGTCCATCCATCCATCCATCTATCCATCCATCCATCCATCCATCCATCCATCCATCCATCCAGTATTTACTGAGTACTTTCTCTACACCAAGCTCCTTAGGCAAGTGGTTGTGGTCTAGAAATAGAGAGGGTGGAGGCCTGTTCAAAGGCAGAGAATTGGTAATAAAAAGTATGGGAGAGAAGCGAGGACGTTGACAAGACACAACAACCAGTAGCAGGAGAAGGATGATGAAGGAGGAACCAGGGATAACTCCTGACTGGAAGGATTTTTCCCTGCCATTTTGAAGAGGCCTGTAGTTTTTTGAGAATGTCTGGAACTTGGGTGCCACCTGAAACAATCAAACTGTGATAAGTACTGCAATCTTCCTACATGGATTTACAATGCTTAGACATGCTGTCCCAAGGCTCTGCTGGGGAAGGTTTCACTTGATAACTATAGTCAAACAATATGCTACCATCCAGGGACTGTGTATCAGTCTACATAATTAAACGTTATAAGAAGCTTAAATGGCTGAGCTACATCCATTTTCATAAATTTTTGAATCACAAAAATCACATAAAGAAAACTAATAAAACTTACCAGGGGTGCCAAAAAAATGCATACACATGACTTGTATCCATCTTTTGTTATTGGTATATATCGAGTATTATGATTTTAATACAGTTTTTTTCCTTTCTTAAAATGTGTATACATTTTTTTTGGTACCCTCTGTAGAACAGATAGGCCAAGAACCTAATTCTAAAGACAGAGAACACTGATGAAAGAGAGAAGGTACTGGACATGAGACACATAAAAATTCCCTAGGACTAAACATATGGAAATGCTGAGAGCAAATCATGGACAAACCTGGAAAAGCATAACAAGAAATATTTGTTATTACGAAGAGCACCTCAATGCAGCAGTTTAAAGTCTGTCATGATAGGAGGGTTTCTCTGGAGCCTCTGTTTGAGATGCCTACTGTCACAAGAGCTTGTCTAGGGGATGGAGGCAGAACCAAAAGCAGAGAGAATATGTCCAGGAGGATGACTTAATATAGACATCTCTGTGTTGCTGAATCTAATTACAAATATATACTGCAAGAGTCTCTGCTTATTGAACTCATTAAGTGCATCAAGAATGTTATTGTGAATTTTGCTTCCATTGAAATGTATGAATAAATAAGTGCATGAACACTTTAGTGAAATCTATTAAAACACGATGGCATGTGGAGGTGCACAGCCCAGGGGGAGGACAGGGAAGGGAGAGTGTGCAGCCGGGAAGAGCTGCCGTGCTGTCTGTGCTGGCAGCTACCATCTGTGTCCTGGAATGTGTAGGTTCCTGAAGACATGGAAACGTGACAGAGAAAGCTGATACTTCCCCCCTGTTTATTCTCCTTTCTAAGGCAGGCACATCTCCTAGAGTTGTTTTAGAAAGATTTCTAATGATAAGAATACAATCAAAAATAAGTTTGTCTAACAGAAGTAGAACGCAGGTCAACTGAATCTCAGTCCAGTGGTCTTCCTCCTACATTGCTTAGCAACTGAAAATGTTACATTCATTTATTTTTATATAAGGCAAAACTCACTCTTTTTAGCATACAGTTCTATAGGTTTTAAAGGCCTTTTGAGCTTCCTTTGCTCGGCTGCTCCAAACTCTTTGGAGTGTACTTTCTTTTCTAATAATGGCCCTTGAGCCATTCTCTACTGCTCTGGATTGCTTCTGCTTCTTTGAAATGTATATTTACTTCTAATAGACTCCTTTTCTGCAACTTAAAAAAAAAATTTCAAGTCTAAATCAGTGCTAGTCAAAATGAAGTTTATGGACTAAATTAGCATCATTAGCATTATTTGCCAGCTTGGTAGAAATGAAAATTCACGGACTTCACTCCAGATTTATGAACCCAGAATCTCTGAGGAAAGACTCAGAATCATTGTTCTCATAATTTTCACTTTTGTTCATGTTTGGGAGAGACATCCAGAAGTCTTACATTTAAAAGTTGGGCATGCACTTTCCTTGTATTTTCTCCTTTGTCTTAATAGAATTTAGTGTCGTAGAGTAAATATCTGAAGCCTGGATGACTCCTATTCCCTTCTAGGTTTTTGTTTCATCCTCATATACTGGGGCTAAAATAACTTCTCTTCTATGTTAAATGTTTAGTTAGGGCATGTCAAGGTATAAATTCTGTTTTTACTATCTGTCTGGAAATCTGTCAATACTTTCATCCATATTTTAATTTCCTGCGCATTTTTCTTCAGTGTGTCTTTGTAATCATCTTAAATGCTAAGGTTTTTGTGTGACATTTAATGTACTTAAATAAATTCTTCTATTCTATTCCACCCATTTACCTTCCTTTTTCTAAATGCTATAACTTATGTTTATCATTACATATTTACCATTATGTATTTTTAATAGATTTTTCTGTTATTTCTTATGTAAATTTGAATTATGTTTTTTCAATTTTAGGTTTCTTGTTTATTCTCTCATGTTATTTATCTCTGTTATCTGTTATATGAAAACTCTTTATAGCAAGTCATTCCTTTATGTCAGAATACTTTTTTTCAATTTAAATGTTCATTATCATTTTTGTGTTGCACTTTATTATTTTATTGGTCTGTTTCAGTTTTTAATAATAAATTTTAAAATTGTAAAAAAAAATGCATATGGGGCTGGCCGGGTGGTGCGGTGGTTAAGCGCTGGCTTAGGAAGCCAGCGGCCCCGGTTCGGGTCCCAAATGTGAGGGCCAGGGACACTGCCCTCAAAAAAAAAAAAAATGCATACGCTCATGCAACCATTATCAAAACAAACATGCAGGGGCCCGGCCGGCGCGGTGGTTAAGCGCTGGCTTAGGAAGCCAGCAGCCCCGCTTCAGATCCCACATATGAGGGCCAGTGACATTACCCTCTAAAACAAAACAAAACAAAACAAACAAAAAAAAACAAACAAACATGCAGGACAATTCTATCACACCCAAAAGTACAATGTGCTGCCTCTTTGTAGTCAACCCTTCTTTCCACCTTTAACCCCTGGAAACCAGTGACTTAGTTTTTGTCCCTTTAGTCTTACCTCCCCAGAATGACATGCAAATGGAATTATATGGTAACAGAGCAACTTTTTAATTAGGGGATTTAAAACAAAAGCAAGCAAACAAACAAAAATAGCCCAATCCCTGAAGTTTTTGGTTAAGTAAAATTTACTGAGCCAGTCTTTTCACATCTTCCTAATGCTTCCTAAAATATTTTTCCTGATTGAAGCAACTTTTGTTTCTTTTTCTCTTGGTCATCACCCTCAGTTGCTTAAGAATTTGGGCAGTAGCTTTGCGATTGTTTCCTGTGTGGCAATGAGAGTGAGTTTAACTGTTCAGAGACTTGCTCTGTAATGTTCTGTCTGGAAGAGAGGCAATGTTGTGTTTTTCTGGAAATTTTATAAATAAAGTCTGAACTGAAGAGGAGAACTCATTCCATGGATTTCCATTAGGATTTTCCTGAAAGAGCAGACAAGACGGTGTGGGAAGCACAGCTTGGCACATAAAAATGAGAAAAACCCTAAGGGCCTTCATTTATGATGATAATCCTTCTACATAAAGAAATATAAAATTCCTAAAGCATAGGATTGTGAGGCATACAAAGGAAAACCAACCCGCGTGGATTTGTCTGTATGCACACACCAACTCCATGTGTCAGACAGATCAGCTCTCGGTATAGCATGAATTAGCTGCCTTACCTTCTCCATCGCCCTTTCTATTCTTGCTCTTCATGATCCAAAACACATTAAATACAAAAACAAATGGCTGGTACAAGAGCTGGATTTTACCTTGAACTTTCCTTGGCTACTATTGGTTTTTAAAAAATGGATGTGGGGATGTGCGCTTGTTTTGTTCCATTCCATGAAGTATGGTATTGATAACACTATCTATTGGGGGTAAGGATGGTGTAAAATACAGGCTGTTTTCTGCCATCTCTGTCTTTACTGGTAGCGTTTGTTGTGCATCCATACTGGACTAGGGCAGTTGCTGGTTGGCTGGTGCTGTCTTAGTGGAATTACCTTCTTTCTACCTTGTCACCTCACTTTCCCTATCAATTATTAAGTCATTTGTGTCAAACCACTGTGTAGGCCTTCTGGTTTGTTTTCTGCCATTGTGCTTATCACTGGTGTTAGACATAGAGCAGTGAGGGCCACTGAGGAAAACACTGTATAAACATAAAAATGTGGTGTGGTGACCCTGGGGGGCCACATAGGCATAAGATCCCTGTATTTTCTGAACTCTCAAGTTGTGATAAAATCAGGACCTGAGCAAGGCATTAATGTATATTTTCATTTGTGAATGCCTTATATGTAAAGTCTTACCCAAATCTGTTATGCCTTATTAATAAAAATGAAACAAAATTTAGCTCTGCATTCAGTACATCTAGCTTTTATTCATGAAACTGTGGCTTTGATGTACAATCCCTGGCGTCAGATGGTGAAGCAGATGGTTTGTAAGCACATAGCAAAGGAAACAGCATGAGTTTACTAAGAGCAAGCCATGCTAAACTAACCTTGTTTTCGTTTATGATAGGGTTGACACTGACAGAAAAGAGAAATTCCTTAAAATCAGTGTATCTTGATTTCAGTAAGGTTACAGTGTTTCCTTGAGGAAGCGATGATAGAGAAAACTCACCTGAATGGCAATGTGGTAGCTAGTTTGCTAGTTAAACAAGTGGCTAATGAGCAACACAGCCTCGAGGGAGGCACACAGTGCCATGTAGGGATGCTTAATTGCTCCCCAGTTTATCAATATCTTGAATGAAATTGGCACATGCTTTTACACAACGTCTTGAGAATTATTGAATACAGTGAATATCAAAACCAAGCTTTTCTTAAGAAGAAAAAGAAAGCAAACTGGAATAACACTGCAAACTAATAAATGATTTTTAATGAAGAAAAAATATAAAGTCCTAAGCCCGTGCCTTAAACAAGTATAAAATGGGGGAGAATTGACTTCTTGTTGGTTCATGAAAAGATGACATAGATATTTTTGTCAATTTCAAATGTGATGTGAGTCTACTGTATAAAATGGTTGCTGAATTACACAAGAATATTGCCCATATCAGGGGGCAATGCCCATCCCACTGTACTTTCTAATGGTCACACCTCTCAGCATTACTGTTTCGGGAACCATGTATCTGACTTGAACAATAACAAACTCCCGGTTGATGAGGGTCTGAAGATCCCACGATATGGGAAGAATGAGGGAATGCACCAGTGTGGACTGAGTGTCTACTCTGAACATAAGAGAGGAGGGCTGGAAGTAGAAAGGAGGGTGGACTGAGAATGGGCCAGCTTCCTGAGGGTTTAACTACTAAGGAAATGTGTAGGAAGCAGCCGTGGGACACAGCTACATAGAGCAGGGAAGAGTCAAGGAAGACATTCCCCAGCTGTTGCACTCTTGCCCTGAGTGAGGGGAAGAGGTATGAGCCTGTGTGCACCTGCACGTGTCTGTGTATCCAGATGCTGATGGGACTCACAGGGCATGTAGACACTGCTAATGTCCTGCTTTTGTCCCCTCTGTCCACTCATGCTCACGGGCAGATGCTGTGGACAGTTTCCAAAGGCCGGACAGCTTCCCACTCTGAGCACCTGCCTTTACCCCCGCCCTGCCTAAGGCTTCCCTTGGCACCGTGAGGAGCTTGCAAAGCCTCCAAGAGGCTCAGCCCGGCAGTGCAGAGGCTCCAGCACCCCTGGGACGGGGGGCAGTTCTCAACCAATGGGAGATGGACATCAGGGGGTCTTCCAGTCTCCCCATCCTCCAGGGGTGTGATTCTGAGCAGGGTTGACTGCTTTTGCATGTCTTGAACTCGGCTGACCTTTAGAGTGAGTGCCCCCATACATTGTACACTTTGGATGCCTCATTTACGCTGCCCTCATCCT
Organism: Aselliscus stoliczkanus; assembly: GCA_033961575.1. Classification (NCBI taxonomy): domain Eukaryota; kingdom Metazoa; phylum Chordata; class Mammalia; order Chiroptera; family Hipposideridae; genus Aselliscus; species Aselliscus stoliczkanus. The sequence continues at coordinate 138,836,537 of CM066728.1, forward strand.
GGCTCTGATTCTGAGGCAAGTTTCTCACAGTTTCTGAGAGGGGTCCCTGCAGGATGGAGCTCTAATGACTCAAAGTTCATAACCTGCGTTTTAACACACCCTTTACTGATGTTTCTCCTTGTCTCACCTTCCCCGATTCTCACTGGCGCATCCTGGGATTGTCTTTCAATTACAGCACTTACCTCCATTTCCTTCTCAGCTTCCCCTTCTGGGGAAACTTAAACTAAGGCAGGTGTTGCTTAGGAATGATGTTTTCTCACCCACAGGTGATTTATTTAACCTTGTGATCAGTTTATCATATGATTCCAATAGCTGAGTCAGGGCTGGGACTCAGATGCCGCCGGTGCTCAGGGTTAGGCAATGACTTCCTTCCAAAGACCTTTTCGTACAAGTTCAAGCACATACTCATGGGCACTTTTTGTTTTTTGGGTAATTGAGGGGGGAGGTGTTGGATGTTGCTGCTCCTGTTTTGTTGTTGTTGTTGTTTTTGTTTTTGGTGGAGAGGCATTTGGGGAGGTGTGAGGGGAGATAAAGACATGAAATGAGAGGAAGGCAAGAATTGTGTAGATCATCACCTTGAACTTTCCCCCACTCTGCCTCATGTTTGAGAGCCTGGCTGGGAGCCCCTGGGGGAATGGTGGCAGGGCAAGCAACAGTCTGTGTTCATGAAAAATGGAAGGCTTGAGGTATAAACAGCTCTGCTTTGGGACGAAAGTGGCCAAAGGCAGCGCCCAATGAGTGACGTATGTCCTACACCCTCCTTTCCCACCTGGTCTCCAGCCTCAGCCCCCAGATCACAGTGCTCATTCTGGTTCAGTGATGGGTCTCAGAAACGTGCAGGACCCTGTGGAGCCTAAGGACAAACCCAGGGCGGGGCAGCTGGATCTCCTGTGAGAGGCTGGTAGGCTGCAGACTCCCCGAGCAGGACAAAGCCAAAGACCCCGGGCAGGGAAGCTTTTGGGACAGGGACACAGTCCTGAATGAGGAGGTAGAGGCACAGAGCTGACAATGTGTAGGAGACTTTGTTTGTGTGGCCTACTTCATAATCACAGGCAGGTGAAACCTTGGCTCTTCAGCTATGTGCTGTTTCCTCGAAGCTTGAGGGTATCCACATGATTCAAACAGCCTGTCGAGCAGAAAGCCTGGTGGTCAATTATCCCGGGCTCTGGCTTTGTCATCAACAATCACCTTGGGCAAGTCACTTGACTTTTCTGGGCCTCAGTGTTTTTCATGTTGTAATGATCTCATTGGGCAAGTTGAAAGTTGAGGTTCTTTTTAATATTACGATGACCAGAATTCCTTCTCCAGAAAGCGCCGTTGGAACATGGAGGCCTAGAGAATGTTCCATCATGTGGCTCCTGCCTTGGAGTTCAGAAAGTGGCTGTGGACCTGGGATCCTCTATTTGCTCACAGTGCTCTTGGAGAAAAATGCCTGGTTATGGCCAGACATTGTGGGATTAAAGAGGAGTTGTCAGTCACAGCGTTTACAAGAATGTCCACTTTGGGACTTCACCTTAAACGTTTGAGAGACAACTCTTAAATCGATGTCTTAATGTCCTTGATCTGCTATGCCATTCTCGAGTTCCTCATAGATCATAAATTTGAGCAAGAAACACAGTTTGCCAAACTGGCAGCTAATTATACCCATTTGTGATTAGGTTGGAAGGAGTCCCAAAGTAGGTCTTACAGCTCATTCTCTGCCTGGCCTCTGATTTCTCTCTCATGCTGTATTCCTGACACCTTTTGGTTACTTCACTCCCCACAGACGTGGCAGATGGCTGTTTCAGAAAGTTAAATGGATGGCCTCCAGTGGAGGTGTGATATCATGGTGGTCGCTGCTTTGGAGGGTGGAGAGTTCATCTCCATGGTGACATGATCTGGGAACCTCAGGCTGGGATTTCCCCTAGTCAGTGGCCTCGCCTGGCCCAGGCTATGAACTATCCATTTATTTCTGATTAGCAGCCAGGCTGGACAATGGGGCAGTGATCACACGAGACCAGTCTGACAATAAATAGCAACATGGTGCTCTGCTTCAGAAGTAGTTTTTAAGGAAGGATGTTGTCCTGGGAGGGGTGGGTGCGGGGGTTCCCAGCAGGGCTGTTGAAAGAAAACAAAAATCACATGAGGTTCAGCGGGAAGGCACATGATGGAAAAGAAACTCTTTAAAGCATGATATTAATTTCTGAGTATGCCAATACAGTCTAATCTGATATTTATTGAATGCTGACTATCAGCTATGTTCCAAGTACTTGTACATACATTAACTCACTAATTCTTACCACAAACCTGCGTGGCAGGTACTATTATTATCTTCACTTTATAAATGAGAAAACCAAGGCACAGAGATGGGAAATAACTCGGCCAGGTCACTCAGCAGCTGAAAGGTCAAGGCTGAGATTTAAAACCCGACTATTTGGTTTCAGAATGTTCACCCTTAATCACTCTGAGCAAGGATGTTTCCGTCCAGGTGGCAGATGAAGAAAGGAGCATCGTTCACTGTAAGCATATTTCAAGCCAAGTTAGAAGTGGAGGGGCCATAAGGAATAAAACATTTTTAAAAAATCTGTGAAATGATGGATCTTAACTAAACTTTTTGTGGTAATCATTTTGCAATATCTGTAAGTCAAGTCATTATGCTATACACATTAAACTTACACAGTGTTGTATGTCAGTTATATCTCAATAAAACTGAAAGGAGAAAAGAAAGTGGAGGAACCACAGCGAATCTTAGCACGGCTTCTTTGCCCTTCCGCAGCCGGCCTGGGCCAATCTTTCTACCCTCTGGGCTGCCCCCTGCCACTGAGCGACTTCCCTGGACGCAGACCACAATAGAAGACTTTCTTGGCATCCCTCCTGATTTGCTGACCTACTGTGCTTTTTGTATCTTTACTTACCTTTCCTGGAAAGCTCTTCTTCCATCTAAGTTTAGAGAAGTCCTCAGCTTTTCAGACTCAGCTCAATGTCAACTCCTTGAATCTTTCTCAGAGTTTTCCAGCTGGGTTGTTGCTCATTCGTGCTTCCTCAACACATGGCTTATCCCTTCACCATAGCCTGTTTCAGGTAATATTGTAATTGCTTTCCTTCTCTCCTCAAGAAGCTGTGAACTCCTTCAAGGCATGGTGCATCTAGCACAGTGTGTGGTACATAGCTGGTCCTCCATAAATATTTACCAAGAAAAGAAAGGCCTAAAGTGAATGTTGCCATCATTAGATAATTATGGGCATTCAGAGATTCTGTCTTCAAGCTATGTAAAGAACTTTATTTTGGGCTCTCATTATCCTAATAAACTTCTCAATCCTTTCATTCATTTTGGCTTGTTTGTGTAGATCGTTGACTCTTTATAAATATTTGACTGTTTGATGATGAGATGACACTACTGTGAATTAAGCAACCATGCTAATGATGATGATGTTGACAATAAAACACATATGCAAGTAACGCCCTTATTTTCAGGGCCAGTCATGAAACCCTCCTTTTCATTCTGCCAGGTAGGCAGGTGGGCAGGTAGAAACTGTAAGAGGATATGTTGGACATGACAGGAGTTTGGAATCTTTGACATAACTAATGAGCATTGGAGCTTCTTAAACAGTCTTTAAAAATGGGATTCATTTGAGAATAATTTATTTATAAAATAGAGACAAACTATTAGTTGATTTTAATAGAGGGTGAAAATTACAACTGGTTACAAATTCTGCCTTTGCTCCAAGCATAGCTCTTTTCCTAATCAGTTGCTGACCTCTGACCTCAGCAAGGATACCTGGCTCAGTGGCTCTGTAGCCTCATCTTCTTGTAGCTTTTCTCTGCCTTTGTCATGGAGCGTACCATCTCAGGTCATGAGTATCCAATCATTCGCTTTGCTGCAGATCTTTACAGACTCCTTTCTCACTCCTAGTTTTTTCTTTACTATATTTTTTTCCCCTTGTGCAGTTTACTCTCTTGCTTATTGTTTTCTCCTCTCTGAGTTGTTTCCTTGGTTCTCCCCAATGCTTGACTCCCATGCTTGGAGCCTTCTTGCCTTTACCTTTATCCTTCTCATCGCCTTTAGGGCGGCCTCTGCTTCACTCAGCATTAATCCTATTTACTCACTAAAATTGTTCTTTGGGGTGTGTGGAGTTTAAATCAGGACTTGCAGTAATTAGATATTTTTTAAAAGGGTCATTTTCTTTATTTCTGAGGGAGAGAGATGGAATTCTTAGCGAAGTTGAGGTAGGGATAATTTCTCTTCACCCTCACTTCTATCCTTCCTCAGAACAATCTCCCTACCCATGAAATAGCTTGGCTTTTTTGCTTTAAAGCTCAGCAGAACATTTTACATAATGTTTTGATGTGGTTGTGTAAAACTGATCCCTGCTGATAGAGAAACAGTTTTGGAAAAAGTTTCAATTTCCAAACAATGAGAATAAGCTGACTGTCCTGACCCTTATCCCATTTTGGGGTGGGGTGAAGGTGATCAGTAAAAAAATAAAATGTTTACTAATTTATGCAAGTGCTTGAAGAAATCTGATTGAATATTTCTATAATCCTGAAATGGAGGAGACTCTATTTCATTAAAGCCAGAAGCCCTAGGGGAAAAGATTTATAGATTTAACAAAGTTAAAAAAGAAAGAAAGAAAGATGGCAATCTGGAAAAAATATTCCAACACACATAACAATCAAGGAGTTAAAACGCTTGCTTTGGTAAGTGTTAGATAAATCAGAAAAAGATAAATACTTGAAAGAAAAAAGGTTAATTCCTATGAAAAGGTGTTTACTCTTACTAATAATCAAAGAAAATATAAATCAGAACAAAAATAAGCTAGATTGGACACAATTTAAAGACGGATAAAATGTTGATAGGAGGATGAAAAACTAGGCATATTCATACCAATATATATACCTATTAGAATATACACCTATTCGAATAGCTAAAGGAAAAAATACTGACAATATCAAGTGCTGACAAAGATAAAGAACAGTTGGAACTCTCATAGCTGGGTGAGAATGCAAAACGGAACAATCACCCTAGAAAACAACTTGGCAGTTTCTTATAAAGTTAAACATACACCTATCATATGACTCAGTGATTTTACTCCTGGACATTCATGCTAGAGAAATGAAAACTTATATTCAGATGCACACAAAAAAAACTGTATGCAAATGTTTATAGTGGCTTTATTCATACTGACAAAAACTAGGGAAGAAAATGTTCTTCAGTGGATGAATGGTTAAACAAACTGTGGTATATCCAAATAATGAAGTACTCCTTGGCAAAAAAAAAAAAATCAACTATTGACGTATACAACAACTTGGATGAATCTCAGCATTATGCGGAGAGAAAGAAGTCAATCCCAAAAGATTTCATATTATATGATTCCATTTATATGACATTCTTGAAAAGGCAAATAATTACAGGGACAGAGAATAGATCAGTAGTTGCCAAGGGTTTAGGTGTGGGGAGAGGTGTGCCTATAAAGCAATAGAACAAAGGAGATTTCGGGGAGATGAAACTGTTCTGTATCCTGATTACGGTAGTGGTAATAAACCGATACATGTGTTAAGATTCATAGAACTTTTTAACTGAAAGGCAAAAAAAATAAATTTTACTCTATGATAATTAAAAAAAACCCAAAAAACAGGGGCCTGCCCAGTGGCTCAGTTGGTTAAGAGTCGGCTTAGAGCGTGAGCTCTGAGCAACAGGGCCACCAGTTCGATTCTCACATGGGCCAGTGAATGCTGCGCCTGAGCTGAGCTGTTGCTGAGCTGCCAACAGGTGTCGGGATGGCTCCCCTGTTCGATGGTGGGCTATGGCCACCCCAAATTAAGAGACTGAATTTGGCACCTTGAGCTGAGCTGTGCCCAGATGGCTCAGTGGATAGAGCGTGCGCTCTTAGCAAGGCTGCTGGGTTCGCCTCGCGCATGGGATGGTGGCTGTGCCCACCGCAACTAGGATTCAGCACACCTTGAGCTTGGAGGCCATGAGCGACTGGCAGCTGGACGGTGACTGGCGCCCTCCACAGAGAAGACTGAAGAACAACAATTTGGCTGGTCCCCTTCTCCAATTCCCCAGCTGTTCTCCTCCCTCAATTCCCCAATAAAATCTTTTAAAGAAACAACCCCAAAACAAAAAACAAAACCCCTAGGCATTTTCATACCCTGTTCACATTGGTGCCAAGTTTATGGAGGGTAATTTAGCTGTATGTATCAAAAATGTATATTCTAAGGAGTCTTTGGGCATATGTACAAAGATATAGTAGGATGTTCATGGCTACATTTTTCATGGTTGTAAGAAGAGATACAAACTATGTATCTATTTGTGGGGATTTGGCTTCAAGTCATGATAAATATGCACAATGGAATATTATACATCCATTTAAAGTGATATAAAACTATATTTGTTTACATGGAAAATTATGCATAATATGTAGTGAAATAATAGCTTACAAATAGCATATATGGCATGAAACTTGTTTTTAAAATGAGAAATATATGCCTAGATATATATTTGTTTATAGAAAAAAATATTTCAGGAGATTGTACACCAGACACATGGACAAGTCATCTCTGAGTAGTGGGCCTATAGTGATTCTCACTCTTCATCTTTGTACTTTTTTCATACTCTTTTTCTCTTTATGCCTGCATTATAGTCTGAACATTTGACTATGAGCATGTGTTATATATTTATAAACTTTTTTGATTTTTACGAAAACCCATGCAAAGTTTGAAGGTTTGAATTTTAGACCATGTTAACATTTTTTCAAGTTAAAGCAGGTTTATTCAACTGTCATGCACCTTCACACCCACAAAAAAAAAAGGATCTTGCACAAATATATTATAAAAGAGAGCATTTAGCTGCATATTTTCTAGGACTGCTGGGACCAGCAATATTATTTTTACTGTTTAACGTCCCACCTTCCAATATGTGTGGGCTATTACCACTCTTTCTCATTGTTGAGGAGCTGTCTTAGATATTTAAAATGTAATTCTTGGGCTAAATGAACATAACCTCATGGTGTTTACAGGGTTAAAAATCAAATAATACACTTTGCTTAGTATAAAATATGGTCTATGCATATTGTGATTGAAAGGGTAAAATGGAAAGGTTATCTATTACTAAATTTAGAAATTATGCACTGATAGATTTGATAGTTGATTTAAATATAACTTCTTGTCAAGCATCTGTTTTTAGAATCAAATTACTGTGACTCTACAGTTCCCTTGAAGTCTCAAAGTCTCACATTTCTGTTTGCCTTTGCATGGTTTTAAGAAAATGAAGAGTGTGAAACTGCAAATTTAGCTTTCATTGTATCATATTTTATATGACACATTGGTCATTTCGTGGAAATAGAAGGTGACAAACAAATTGTCTGCAGAAGAAATAATTGTCATCATCTCATTAAATCTTAGGTCATTCAGAATTCTCTTCCACACACTGGAGATTCCTTTGGGAATGCTTTTTACTCCCCAGCTGCTCACATATTTTTCTGATCCATCTCTTCTCTAACTTTGCCTTACTGCCAGCCCCATTGGAATGCTGCCTGTACTTTTTTTTTTTTTTTTTTTTTTTTAACTCTTGAGTCCTTTGTTCATCTCCAGGGTTTAAGTTAATAAACAGAGTCTTGGATCCAACTTTGGGCTCTTATGGGTTTGGATGTTTTCTTTGGTCTCATTGTGAGTTACCAAAAGAGTGTTGCTTCTGCCATCTTTGACTCTTCCCTGCTGATTTTCCTAAGCCTTTGATATGAGTGGAGGGTGAGGTTTCTGAGGAAGTGTCGTTGTTGTTAGAAGTCATATTGCCTTTTATTGTGCTGAGATGCAAGTTGTGTTCGGTTGCAATCATAATGGTGTGCCTTAAAAACATCAAATTCCAACTAGCAAAAGTAGAAACTCAAGGTTATGATCTTTCAGAAAAGATACTGCTTCTATCGATACAGAGATGAGAGTTCAGTTATATCGTAAAAGGACCTTCGGCTAGGTTTAAGTTTCACCAAGATGTAGATAATTCACTGCCTACTACGCTCACATCCTCAGCCACTTCTTCCAACACGTTCTCAGGATGTACGATGTACTAGTGTCTCCTGCTCGCCTCCCCATCCTAAGAACTTCTAGGCCAAGATGCCCCAAACTCAGAAGCCTGTATGGGCCTGGCAGGTAGTGCAGACAGGTAAGTCAGGCTGTTTAAGAAAAAGGGATTACTGGGGACTGGGGCAAAGCTGAAGGGCATGTGCCATCTAGAAGAACTTCTCAGCATCAGACAATTGTTCCTATGTGGGAACAGACCTGGTGTGGTCAGGTCCTCCTTTTCAATAGAAGCAAGAAATAAAGATTTTTGTGTGATATTTTCAATCTTGTCAACTATTTAAAATAAAATGTTAATCACTTTAGTCCAAACCATGTGTCAGAGAGCTGACTGTATCTGTGGGCTGCCAGTGTACAACTTCTGATAAAAGCTAAAATGCATAAACTTTGGGAGTCCAAAAGCAGTGAGTGATGAAGGCTGCTCTGAGGTGAGGACATAATTCCAGCAGTGAACTAGGAAGGGTATGTGGGACTTTGAGGCACCAACCTCCAGTGGCACCGCTGTGTGACAGAGCAATTGATTGAGGCTGATTGGCTTTTCTAGATCTCTGTGGAAGTCCCCGAAGCTCTTGGGCAATTCTGGGGGAGAGAGATAGTGAGGGAAATCTCAAGAAAGACATATTGGACTTCCTGCTAAGAGGCAAGGAGGGATTTGACTAATTAAAGAAAAGCTTAAAAAGAGATATGATTGTAGTATTTGTATTTGAACTCCAAGCTGGTAAAGTGGTTTATACTGGTTAATTTAATTGAAAACATCTATCTAATTATCTACACATTGAAATTTTGCAAAGGAGCCACATGGGCATTGAGGAACAGTTTTATTGTTGTTTGAGATAATAATAATAATAATAATAATAATAATAGTAATGGTAAGAAATGGTAATAATAATAACAACTGTTATTTATTGAGCTTACCATATGCCAGGCACAGTACAAGCACTTCATGAGTACTAACTCATTTAATACCTGCCAGGTAGGTTCTGCTATTATCTACATTTGATAGTGGAATAAACTAAGGCACAGAAAGATGAGGTAATTTGCAAAAAGACACAGTTATGTCACACAAATAAGGAATTTTCATTTAGCAGTGGATGCCTAGAATAGGTTTAAAATCCTCTCATTTTATTTTATTTTTTTACAATTTATAAACATACTCACCAAAAAGTTCTAGCTGTCTTAATCATTTTCATCTCTCCACATTCTCTTCTGTTTTTCATTACTGTGTATATGCTCTTCTAAAATATGTCAGGGTTTACAGTTTCCATGTGGTAATTTATGGTTTGCCTTCCTACAGTTGTAAACTATCTCCTCCCACTACTTATCTATGAACGCTGTTCTTAATGCCATTTTTCTTTGCTGAAAAATCACATGTGTTTACCCTAGAAATTTTTAAAAATACAGATATGTATAAAAAATTCACAACCATCCATAGAAAATAGCTGTTAACCTTAGGTAGGATTCTTTCCATTCTTTCCAATGTACATATAGTCAGTGAAAAAGATTATAAATATACTAGTAATTATTTTTACCAAAGATAAATCATGTATACATGTAACTATAGCTCTGCTTTTTTTTTTCCAATTAACATTTATCAGAAGAAGTTTCCCATATCACTACCTTTGGAAACATTATTTTTATTTTTAATGCCTACATAGAATTTTGTAATATGAGTTTACCAGAGTTTATTTTAAAATGTTCATGCTGCTAGATGATTAAGTATTTTTAAAGTGTTCACTCTTGCAGATAACACAGTGACAAACATTTTGGATATAAGTCTTTGACCATATATTTGGATATTTCCCTAGGATAAATTCCTTCATGTAAAATTAGTGGGTCAAAGGCTCTTAATACATATTGCTAAGTTGCCTGTCAGAATGTAGGGCCAATTCACATGCTACCGACACCCTCTGTTTTTATGATCTTCATTTCCCTCTCTCCAATTTTATTTCTTTAGATATCTGAGGACTAGACCCTCAATTTAGCTTCCTTTTCTCATTCTAGTAGTGTGTCCAGGGCTGCCCACCTCCAACCATCAGCAGACAGATGTGGGGACTTCCTGCTAAGCTCTGCTGGGTAATGGAATCAATCATGAGGAAACCAGCTTTAAGGTCAGCTCCGTGGGAAACACCAGTCTCTAGGAATGGAGCCCATTTTCCGCTAATGTAAATCCTTGTGGGTGATTCTGCATGTGTAGGTTTCTGGGACAAGGAACCAGCTAAGAAATCGCTCAGATTTCACTGGACAACATCATTCACCAGAAGCCTGGCAACAAGAAAGGGAAATAAAGGCCTGCTCCCATGATGTGGTCACAGCACAACATCTGGACAGTTAGTCTTTGAGGAGGTAAAAACATTTGTTCTGTCTAGACAATTGCAGAAGCCATGAAGGGTACCATACAAGAATGGGTCAAACCACTACAAGACCAGTGTGTGTGTGTGTGTGTGTGTGTGTGTGTGTGTGTGTGTGTACGCGCGTGTGGTGGGGAGAGCGGGGTAGCAATAAAGGGAAGACCATGTACTTCTTTTTTTTGGGGGGGGTACAGTGAACTTCATTGATGGTGCATGACAAGGTAGGGCTCCCTCAGCCCCTTCCTTATTCAGGGGGTCTGGAATGGAAACGAAGGCAGGAGATTCTCAGTGTGTTGGGGGATCAATTTGGGAAAAGGACTCCCCGGTAGCTAGCTGAGGGCATTCTTCTTGCTGGGACTGGTAGTCCAGGGGGCTCTTACCCCTTGGAGGCCATCTGGACCATGACGTCTACCACCCTCTTGCTGTAGCCAAATTTATTGTCATACCAGGAAATGAACTTGACAAAGTGGTCATTAAAGGCAATGCCAGCCCCAGCATCAAAGGGGGAAGAGTGGGTATCACTGTTAAAGTCGCAGGAAACAACCTGGTCCTCAGTATAGCCCAGGATGCCCTTAAGGGTCCCTCTGGTGCCTGCTTCACCACTTTCTTGATGTCATCATATTTGGCAGCTTTCTCCAGGTGGCAGGTCAGATCCACAACTAACACATTGGGGGTCAGGACATGGAAGGCCATGCCAGTGAGCTTCCCATTCAGCTCAGGGATGACCTTGCCCACAGCCTTAGCAGCACCAGTAGAAGCAGGGATGATGTTTTGGGCAGCCCCTTGGCCGTCATGCCACAGCTTCCCAGAGGGACCATTCCACGGTCTTCTGGGTAGCAGTGATGGCATGGACTGTGGTCATGAGTCCCTCCACGATGCCAAAGTTGTCATGGATGACCTTGGCCAGGGGGGCCAAGCAGTTGGTGGTATAGGAGGCATTACTGACAATCTTGAGGGATTTGTCATACTTCTCATGGTTCACACCCATCACAAACATGGGGGCATCTGCAGAAGGGGCCGAGATGATGACCCTCTTGGCGCCATCCTTCAAGTGAGCCCCTGCCTTCTCCAAGGTAGTGAAGACACCAGTGGACTCCACAACATGTTGATGTTGGCGGGATCTCACTCCTGGAAGATGGTAATGGTCTTTCCATTGATGACAAGCTTCCCATTCTCAGCCTTGACTATGCCTTTGAATTTGCCATGGGTGGAATCATACTGGAACATGTAGACCATGTAGTTGAGGTCAATAAAGGAGTCATTGATGGCGACAATATCTACTTTGCCAGAGTTAAAAGCAGCCCTGGTGCCAAGGCGTCCAGCACAGCCAAATCCGTTTACTCCAACTTTCACCACCGTGTCTCAGGGTCGTGCTGGCCCTGCACAGGAAGACGCGGCTGTCTGTAGAACAGGAGGAGCAGACAGCTGACCATGCACTTCTGAAGGAATCTTCCCCAAAATACAGAAGGAGAAAAAGAGAGGCTTGCCTTTCTAGGGGCCTAAGAGAAAAGGGAAATCTGGAACATTTTTTAGGATTTCTTTGTTTTTTTTAATGACTTATGCTCTTATTAATATGTCAGAGAGAAAGAAAGTTCCTGGCTAAGAAATAAAACAGTTCCTCATTCCAGAAATCATAGTCAAGAATATGGATTCTTAAGAAGTATCAACAAAGCACTTTGAATAAGGAGAGAAGAATGCACATACATCATTTCTGTTATAATAAATGTTTGATTTCTTTTAATCCACAGAGTCTAATTATTTTCTTTCAAACTTAAGGGCACTGTTTTCCCTCTGAATCTATTGCTACACTTACTAATGGCTCTGAGCTGAGGGTACTATTTGCCTATTAATTCCAGTACTTAAAAAAAAAAATCTATCTGTAATATTGGGTTGTCGGAAAAGTCATGACGTATTTTTTCTATGTTTTTGGTTGCAAAAATGCGTCATGACTTTTCTGACAAACCAATAATCCTTTCTTTCTCTCTCTCTCTCTCCCTCCCTCCCTCCCTCCCACCCTTTCTTTGTCTCTCTTCCTTACCCTGTATCCCATACTTTCTACATACTTTCTGTTTAATGAGGGAAGTGGTTTCTATATCCTTTCTCCTCTCTGTCCCTTTTGCCCCCTGCTTCTAGAGTAATAGCACAAGAGGTTGTTATTTAATCTCATCCATCTCTTTCAGTGTGTACTTTTTTTAAAATTAAAGTTTATTGGGGTGACAATGGTTCTTAAAGTTACATAGGTTTCAGGTGTACAATTCTGTAACATATCATCTATGTATCACACCCAGAGTCAGTTCTCTTTGGGTGTGTTCACCACCCAGAGTCAGTTCTCTTTCCATCACCATATATTTTATCCCCTTTACCCTCATCTACTACCCCATCCCCTCTCCCCGTCTGGTAACCACTAAACTGTTGTCTGTGTCTATGAGTTTTTGTCTCTTTGTTTGTTTGTCCTGTCCCTTTGTTGCTTTCAGCTTTATATCCCACATATCAGTGAAATCATATGGTTCTCAACTTTTTTGTCTGATTTACTTTGCTTAGCATCATAATCTCAAGATCCATTCATGTTGCCACAAATGGCAGTATCTCATCTTTTCTTATGCAGAATAGTACTCTTAAACAGGAAGACGGGGATGGAGAGGAGGATTTACAAACAATGGGAACTTCATGAAGAGAGATGGAAAGTGTGTGGAAAGGGGAATGGACAGAGGTGAGACAGGAGTTGGGGGATGAAAGAGGAAGCAGGGCCTACAATTAGGCTCCAAAGGCCTTCAAATGTCATCTTTTAAAGCTCTTTGTAGGGATTCTCAAGGAATTTTGAGGGTATTTTTTTCTTTGTGAGCAATGGAGAACCATAGGCAGTTTTGAGAGAGGGAAAAAGATATGATTAGTTTTTGGTTTTAGTTGGTTTGCTTAGGTGTTTCTCCCCCGGAGCAAAAATCATTCCATTGTGTTACGGAAGATAAATAGGAAGGAGAAGAAACTAAAGACAGGGACAGCAGTTTGGAGGGCACTGCCGATACAGAAGCACAGGCCTTAGGCTTGGGCTTCAGCAGTGCGGGTGGAGATGAAGGGGCTGCTTTATGATTGACCTGACATTGGTGCTTTTCAGAATGAGAAGAAAAAGATGCGGACAGAGAGATGAAAAGTTAAGCAAGGATGATTGTGATTTCCCACAGTCAGTGTGTGGATGGTGGTGCCATTAAGTGAAAAGGAAACTAAAATGCAGATAGAGGAGAGACATACAGGGTAGATTAAAACACTGATTTGGAAAAAAAACAAAAACAACAAAAAAACACTGATTTGGGGTTTATGAGCAAAATGTGCTCAGTGTTGTGCTGGTAAATGTTAACAACTGCCTTTCCAAAAAAAATAAAAGAAAGCCCCAATTGTATCAGCTTTCCAATGGTGTAACTATTCCCACCACTGGCTGGGTTTAAACGAGCCCAATGGAGGGCACTTACTGCAGAGGTGAGAAGAGATATACACGTCAGCTCCTCTGAGCTGGAGCTAGCTGAGGAGCCACCACTGCTCCTGCTGGGTACACTACTACTGGATTAGGGAGCGCAGTCCAGGAGCTGCTCAGCGGGGAGCTAAGAGCTGACCACACAGGGTCTCAGTGAAGCCAAGGGAGTGGGGCATGAAGAAATCATAAGAGAAAAACCAGTACAAAGGGAAATCTGTATAAGGAAACGAGTCAGAAACAGAGCAGTTAAAGAGGCAGAAAAGAGTCGGATTCACACAATACAAGAGAAGAACTGGTTTCAGGAAGGAAGGTGTGGTTAATAATGTCAGATACCAGAGATCAGGTGTCCGAAGGATTTAAAGGAGGTACCAATTAAGTTGTTTTATTTTTTTTTTAATAATGACGGAAAAATAAAGCATGCATGCTTCTCTCTTTTTAAGGAGGTCACTAATGAATTTGGACAGAACAGACTCAAAGTGGTGGGGGCAAGTGTTAGCCTGAAATGGGCTGGTGAGGGAATGAAAGGGAGGGAGTAGAGATGAAATCTTTCCAGCAGTTTCGCTCTTAAGGGAGGCAGGTTGGAAGGATGGCTTTTAAAAAAGAATTATTACTCATTGATCAGCTAGTAATTCAGGGGCACATATCTATCTAAAATCCAGGCTAACTTGCTGATCCCAGTGACAAAGAACAAACATCTTAGTTAAGTCCAGAAACAGTGTCAATAGGAGTCACATTAATACAGAAGGCGGTTGCACTGGTCTAATTAAATTGAATTTGTAGGTTATGCAATACAGGGTTTACTCCACAATAATGGTGATTCCTCATTAAAAAAAAATTTAAACATTGATTGCTTGAAGATTGGTTCAGTGTCTAACCATATATTAGAATTAAACTGACTCAAATATGAACTGTAGGTCCTTTTTTTTTCTCCTTATATGAAAGAAGAATTAACTCTTTTTTGTTTTTGAGGCAACTCTCATTCTCCAGGAATTCTAAAAAAATCCAGCTCTTAGGTCTTTTTAATTATAACAAACCCAGCTTGAAAAGTTGTTCTTAGAATACTTTCTTTTTATTCTTCATTGACTTCCTGTAATACTCTATTTTTTCAGTTTTCAGAAACAAAACAGTATACATACCAACCAAATATATATGTGTAGTGCAAATCATTTATATTTAAAACAATGTGTATATGTACATTTATGTAGACCAGTTAACAGATATTATATATCAAAGCAACCCCCAAGAAAGCCTTGCAGGTAATCCCTAATTTGAAAGCCTCAGCGGAATGATAACATTGAGCTCCTCTGAAGCTCCATGACCTCTATCAGGGTCTCCAAGGTCACAGTTGCCTGAGGGTGATTCAGTGATTAGAAGATGCCAGGGTCATCTCAGACTAGAACCTCAAGCCACCCAGGCAACATTTATAGAGACAACTTCTCCAGAGCAATAGTAACAAAGAAGGGTCTTCCTACATATTTGGAAAGGGCCACGCAGGGCGAAGACTTGGAGTTTTGATGTTGGTGTCAGCAGGAATTGCAAAACTTGGAGATAAGCTCACTAAAGCATACTCAGGAAAAAAATCAACCTATGACATTCAAGGGAGAGAATTCATACTTGTAAACTTTCTCAAGGGACACGCTCTCTTAGGCTCTAACTTTTCAGTATTTTTGTCACCCTGGCAAAGTATGGGCTTCATGTCAGCAGACTTATGTTCCTGTATCACTTGGCCGAATCACTTAGCCTCTTGGGCTCTTTTATTGGTGCAAATCAAAGAGACTAATAAGCAGGTTTCAAACATTGCAGTGTATACATATTCATCGTAGGGGTGAGCAGATTCTTGACACCATTGGTTGTTCTTAGTTAAAAATGGTCAAGTTTGGCTTTGGGGCCACTGATTTATGTATTTAGAATCAATGGCTGTCCTCTCTGTGGGGCATTCATCTTCTTCTTGGGCTCACCTCCTTTCTCCACCATCCTTTTTTTTTTATTTGTGAGGACTTATTCCTTGCTCATTTCCCAGTAAAACAATCTAAGGGATTAGTTTTAGTAGGGGTACTTTTCGGAACCAGAGCCTTCAAAATTCCAAAAACAATAATTTTGATGGTGGGATTTTAAGCACTGTGATAGGTGAGTGGGTGGGGGTTGCAGGGAATGGAGAATCAGAGAGACCTAATGACTCCCCCAAATCACACTTGGAATGGTAACACCTCCTCCAGTAGCTATCCTTTATCTCTAGAGAGCCAGAGATGTTACTTTTAACTATTTGCTAGACCTTAAGTTTTTAAAGCTTGCCATGGGAAAACCTTTATACGCCATGGCTGATACCTGAAAAGGACATTAAAAGTCAGCTAATAACACCCTCTTTGTTTACAATGCCCTTCTTTCAAAGAGCTTTAATGAACAAAATTCACTTTCAGAAAACCCCTGCTAGGCAGAGAGAGAATATATATTTTCTGCATTTTTCGGGTGAAAAAATGGAGGCAGAAAGTTATGGATCATGTGGCTCATTCAAATCTGACCCCAGAACCCAGTCTCTTGGCTAGGGTTGTCTTTTGACCCAGGGAAGAGGGACCTCTCTCCCGGCTTCAGAAGGCTTGCCTCTGGCTCTCCTCAAACTGCATCCCTCCCTAAGGATGAGCAGTCCGCAGGCCATGACACCAGAGTGCTGGGACCCCAGGGGTCCTTGCCCTAAGGCTCCTAAGTGTACTTTGCAGGGTCTGTGTGGCCTTCCTCACTGACTCTGTCCTGAGTGTTGACACAACCGGTGGCGTATACACCAGGGTTCTAATTGTGGCCTTGACTGTTCCCAGGAAGGGAGTTTGTGCAGCTGGGGGTCCACATGCACACAGTGGAGATTCTTCTGGAATATGATGGAACTGAAGGTTTGAAGAGAAGGGGTCTGGGGGCAGGCTCTCCTGCTCCACCACATTCTTGCCAAAACGCAGGTCAAACTATGAGGAGTCTGAATGTGAACTTGCCCTTCTGGGTTGCTTCCAAGGTATCTTTGTCAAGGCAGGAGACATTTATTTTATGGTTTGTTGGCTTGATTTATGACTTAAATATTTAGACTTTAAGTATGTGGGCCTCCATTTGAAATCTTGCCTCTCCCTGGAATGTTATGGGCAGCCTTGCTTCTGATTGTCAAAGCCAAAGTTAGAGGAAGAAGTTGGAGATCTGGATGGTTACATAATGTTACACGATTGCGATGCTCCAGCTTCACTTTGCAAATCTACAGAAGCCAAATACAAGCCCTGTGTATCTATCCCTGGGACACTGACCAAGAGGAAGAAAATAAAAAGGAGGCTGGTCCACATGCTTCTGTTATCTGCAACCCACCCCGACCTCCAGCTGAAGAAGAGGAACACTTTTCATTGGTCCTCCCAGTCTGGGAATCCCAAAGGCAATGGGGTTGCCTATTGAATACCAAAGTCAGGGTTTGTGGTGGAAAACAAAAGCAGCCAATTATCCAGGGGACTGTCAGCCTTCTCTCATACCTTAGGCATTTGAAAGGAAAGAAAGACTAAAGGGTTGGCGTCCGGCAGGTTTTCAGCCTCACTTCTCTCTCCGTCCAGTCCCAATGACTGAATAAATTAACAAAGAAAAAACATTGCTGAAAGAAGGAGTTGAGAGAAAGCGATTTCCACTAAAGCCATTGGCTGCTCAGAACATGGGTGAGCGAGATAGCCGCACGCCCTGCGTTTCCTGCTTATCCTAGGCTGCCAGGCCTGGGCGGGGGTCGGGGGCGCAGACCCTGGATGTGGCGACGCCGGCAGCACCCCAGGCTTGCCAACCATCGCAGGCAGCCCTACCGGGAGCGGCGGGACGTCGCCCATTTAAGAGGCGGGGCGCGGCTCCACGTGCTTTCTGCTGAGTGACTGAACTACAAAAACAGAGGCCGGGAAGGGGGCGGGGAAGGAGGCAAAGAGAACAGGCTTTGACCGATAGTAACCCCTGCGCTCAGCACAGCCGAATCTATAAAAGGAACTAGTCGCGGCAAAAGCCCGGTAATTCCGAGGGAGAGTGAGTTGGGACGAGACGAGCCGAGGCGACACTTCTCTCCTCGGGCGCAGGTGGGCAGGGCAGGGGGCACCGCAGGACCAGCGCCACCGCAGAGCCAATTTCTTCCGGCGCGTTGCTCCTTTTTCTTTTCTTTCTTTTATTTTTTTTTCGGTTTTGTTTTGTTTTGTTTTTGTCCCTTCTCGGGTAGGGTTTTTCAAGGGGTGGGGAAAAGAGACGCAAACACAAAAGTGGAAAACAGGTAAGAGGCTCTCCGGTGACTTAGACGTTATTGTTTTGTTTCGGGGCCGAGGAGTCTTTGGGAAGCGCTAGGGTTTGGGGCGTTCAGTGCGAACCCCCACATCCCCACCTCTTGCAACACAAATGGTGCGGGGTGATGTAAATGCAGGGAGGACATCCAGGGACGAGCTCCGGCCACGCAAAGACCCGGCGCTGCTGCGCGCCGGGCTCGCCCTGCGGTGGAGCCCAGGGAGCATCTCTGGGCGTGCAGACTCAGGGCAATACCTAGGGCGCAGTGGGTTGGGGGGCGCCTGGCTGTGCTGGGGGCACTGCTGCCGGCGTGGGCAGTGGCAGGTCCCGCACAGAGCGCTTCCCTTTGTTTGGAAGATTCTGAGCTGGCAAGAAACCCCTCTGGCTGCAGGTCTGCCGGCGCCCGAAGGGATGAATGCCAGCACCTAGTCCCTACTGCGTTCTTAGGAAGCTGGTCTAAGTTGGGCTCTGACCTGGGGATCGGCCCCATGGGTCCCCGGACTGGAGTGGGCGTTCTTGTGCCCCTAGAACTCGACGGGGAGGTGTCCCAAACGGGGTCTGCAGCCCTATTGCTCACTTGAGGCCTCAGGGGCTTTTGTTTGACTTGGAAGTCCTGCCTCTGGTCTCGGTGCGCTCACCGAGGCATCGGTGTACCTGGCGCAGCGGGGTTGGGGGATGGAGGATGAGTTTTGTTCTTTTAAAAACGGAAGACTTAGAAGGAGACCCTGCAGAAACCTAGAGCTGAGGTGCCTACTTCCAGTCCCTCAACTTCTGCCCTTTGCTGCTTGTCTCTTGGAGCAGCCTCAGGGAGGGCAGGGATGAAGAAAGCTGGGGCGAGATGGTGCGCGGAATGACCGAGAGTAACCCCGGCAGGCGGGCGGCGCAGAACTCAGCTCCGCCGCGGGGCTGGACTCCACAGTGGGGGCGGGGAGGGCTGGGCGCTGGCTGCCAGTGGCCCCGGGGGACTGGTCCGCAGCGCCTCCTGGCCGGGTGGCCTGGGAATCGGCCCTGTGGCTGGAGTGAGGCCGGGCTCTGTAAGGCGTTGTCGCTCGCTGGTTCGGACCGAGATCCGGTGCAGAATTAGGCGAAAGCTGGTCTGTTTTTTTTTGTTAGAATGTTTCCCGACTCCCAGACCGTTGCTAAATCCGAAGGTTCTTGGGGCGTCGGCCAGTGCCAGGGCTGTGTTGTAGGTGCCTCTTTTCCAGCACTGATTAGAAGAAAGGAAATAAACTAGATTAAAAAAAAAGGGGTGAGGGGGTGGGGAGAGACTAGAAGAGAAAGAGAGAAAAAGGAGCTTCTGGCACTGAAAGTAATTGACCTTTTTGCATCATTGATACCATCAGCTTTTAAAACCCAAGGCTTTTCAGTGACACCTTACAGAATGAGTGGATGGTATATATAATATATATATATTCATGTAATAGACGACACATTTAATATTTTTAAAAAAACTTCCTTGGTGACGGAAATCAGCAAGTACTTAATTTCTCATCTCCCCTTTTATTGCAGTCCATTTCCCTCATACCTACCACAACAATAATGGAGGCTTTCTGTTGTTCATATTATTCTCTTGAGATATGTCTCCCAAATCAAAGAAAGTGTGAAAGCATGGAAAATGTTCTAGAACAGAACCTCTTCAGATAGTATAATAATTTTCAAGTATAACGTTCCGGTTGTCAGCCTGTTTCCCAAGTGCTTCTATAAAGTATTACGGTAATTCTTGATAGAGTTTGGAATACATTGGATACACAAAGAAAATTTGTATCTACTTGAGAAAATGCAGTAGAGTCACAGTGACCAGCCTTAGTGATGGTTGGCATAAGGGTAAGAATTAATTGCTACAGTAGTCAGAGTAATTCATGAGCCCCCTTGCAAGGACAAGCCTGGCATTCCAGAATGGCATATGATTGTGAAGGAGACACCTGTGATATGAGTGTCTCTTGTGCCAATGAGCATTTGAAATCTCAATGCTTATAAGTATTTTGATTTGTATCTAAGTAGAGGCCTATGATGGATGCGGGACACATTTTGACTTGGGCTTATTGATAGTTCATGTGAGACAATGATTAGTCTAGGACTGGAAAAGGGTGATTGTGGCTTGGTTTAAACCTCTGCTCTAGGAAGTCTCAGTGTTAACATTATTAAAAATAAATGAAGCCAAATGAAACTCAGCAACACAGTTTTTTAATATTATTTACCTTCTATAGAGAGAAGTTGGAACATATTTCTAGTTAAGTTTGTTTGTTTTAGGAATCTTCCCTCCCCTAAAACAAGTTGCTTATACTATATTCGCAGTGACTACAAATTGTTAATGTCTTTGTGATTCAAGTGTTTAGCTCCTAAAATAACTAAATGGACATTGCCTTACTCTTTAACTAGGAACTTTTTGGATATCTAGAAAATACCAGTAAACATGGTTTTTGCATTTCTAATCCCAATCCAAATCTATTTTTTATTTACTATATGGGTGCTAAAGAAATAACACAAGTATAATGCTCTGTAGCATTTTAAAAGATCTTTCTGAGGGCCAACCGAGTGGCGCAGTGCTTAAGAGCTGGCTTGGGACATCAGCGGCCCGGGTTCAGATCCCACATATGAGGGACAGTGACACTGCCCTCAAAAAAAAAAAAAAAAAAGATCTGTTTTATTTAACTCTTCTGGCAAAGTATATACACTAAAAACTGAGACCGTCTTCATATCTTCATGTGGAAATAATCATAAATGCCAAAGTTATTACAATGTTTATTTAACAACTATTAAATAGCACTGTGTGCCAAGTACTATTCCACATGTTTTTCAAATACTTATTTAATCTTTGCAACAAATCCATTTATTATTCTTATTTTGTATATTAAGCAACTGAGAGGTTAACTCAGGGAGATCTGGCCACACATCTTGTAAGTGGCAGAGCTAAGATTTGTACCTAGCCCATGAGCTCCAGTGTAAGATTTGAACTCCCACGCTGAGTCTTGAGGTGGCACAATTACAGCTGCTAGGAGCAGAGGACTTTCCAAGGATGCTCACTGTGCTTTGCTACGTTCATGTGCTAAGTTCTTATCAGAATCAACAGCCCATATCATATTTCTCTTATTGCTGTGAGTGGGCCAGCCAAATTCTCTTCTGCCTGCTGGGACATTGGTTGCATAGGGATTGCAACACCATGGAAAGAACAGACAGTGAGATTTACTCAACTCTAATTCTTTACTTGATTTCAAATGAAAAATGTACTATTGTTGCAGTCGAATATTTGTGAGTAGGTCTATGATCTCCAAATATTTTCCTGTGCGATACCCAGAACATGGGATGACAGAGTATTGGCTGTAAAAGTATAAGGAACAAAAGAAAAAGGAAAGAGACCTGTTAGTTTAACTGTCAATCCTAACTTGGATGAATTAAAAAAAAAAAAAATGATCGGGCCCGCCAAGTGGCGCAGTGGTTAAGCGCTGGCTTGGGAAGCCAGCAGCCCTGGTTCGGGTCCCACATATGAGGGCCAGTGACACTGCCCTCAAAAAAAAATTTTAAAAAATGACCATAATTCCAAGCAATTCCTGCCTATTCTATCTCTAATTTTGCTTTCGACCTTTTGAATTATTTCCTGGTTACTGCCACGACTGTCTGGGAGCCAAATTTAGCCTCTTCGTAGGCATTTTTCTCTGAAAGTAAATAACACTTTCAAAGTATGCTTTATAAAAGTGAAATAGAATGGAAAACTTTTTCTTATTAAATTGGTGTAGCAAATTAGAAATAAGCTCTTAGAAAACATTTCTTCGTGGTGAAACAGTTACAGTTATTATGGATTTACTGTATGCTGGAGGTTGTTTGAAGCATTTTACATGTAATAATTCAGTTCATTTTCACGAGAACCACACGAGGTATGGTCTATCGTTATCTTCCTTATATAGGCAGGGAAGCTGAGGTATAGACAGGTTAAATAGCGTGATCATAGAGTTTGTAAGTAGTGGAGCTCAGTTTGCATCCCCAGCAGTTCCGTTTCCAGTTAAAATACTAGCATGAGGCAAGGAGTGATTCTCCCTTTTCATGTGGATATTTTCACCTAAAAATAGTTCCCTGGATAGGTAACCAGCATAGGTATTATTAGAGAGGTACATAAGAGAAATATTTGAAGCCAGAGAATGAAAATCTCATATATGAAACTGCTTTCAGATAGAGCCTTTGATTAGTCTGCATTCTGTTGCGACAATGAACTGTATCAAAGCAAAGAGTGTTTTCTCTAACAAAGAACAAAGACTTGGATCCTAAAAACAAAATAAACTTTGAAATTCTGTCTTTTTACATTTTGAAAACCTATTTTAAGACCTGATTTAAATGTTGTCCTTCTAAACTCTTGTGGATTCACTCTTCCTTGCCAACACAGGGTTAAAATGAATTATGCCCTTCTTTTTTACTCCCATAAGATTGGATTGCAGCACTATTCATGCCATGTGTTTAATTGTGTTTTATGATATAGTTAACATTTACTTGTCTTCCTTTTGAGAGTACCCTGCTCCAGGAGGAGGTCTTTCATTCATTCTCCCAGGCCTTAATTCAACCCCCTTGATATAGGATATGCAAGGGGTTCAATACATAATGACTTGAATGAGTCAAACGAAGAGAATGGGAAACTAATGTTTGTTTCCTGTATTCTAAAAGATGAATTAGAATAATGGGCTAATCATAGAAAAGCTTTAGAATTAGAATTATATGAGAAATAACTGTGATTAAGTTTAGGTGTATGATTGAGAAATTTTAGTCCATACTTACATGATTTTGACCAGCTAACTTTCTGTAGAACAAACAATTCTGATTCTATTCAGTTTCATTTCTCTTTTTGAACCAGCTGTGATTTGAGAAATTGCTATAGTCTATGACATTTCACATTCAAGTACTTTGATTTGTACATTAATTTATTTTTTAAATAAGAGTGAGATAATTCACTAATTTAGAATTTAAATAGTTTTTAAACTAAACCAAAAGACTTGTAGGCATAGGATCTATTCTTTTTTTCGTATTCTCTCTCTCTCTCTGTCTCTCTGTCTCTCTGTCTCTCTCTCTCTCTCTCTCTCTCTCTCTGTCTCTCCCCCCCGCCCCCACTCTGTATTTGTTTAGACCTCTGCAACATTTTCTATGCTAAATCCAACTTCCAAGAAGTATTTGGAAGTCAAAGCATTTTATCTGGAAAGTCTTGAAGTCAAGATGTTTTATGATAACTGGTATATAGTGTGGGACATTTCCTAGGAAGAATTTTATGTATATAAAACCAACCCATGGTTATTTAGGAGAGGATTTTTTTACTACCTTGAGAATATGATGAAAGCTATGGCTTCTCCCTTTAGAAAAAATATACATAGACATGTGCACTCCAAAGTTTACATGTAATTACATATAATTACAATTTTACATATAATTGTGTTTTGCATATAATTGCGGAAACCCACTAAGGAGCCATGTGACCTTGGAAAGTCACTTTACTTTTCTGAGATTTAGGTTCTTGGTTTATAAAAATGGAACAGGCTGAAGTACTTGACTTTTAAAGTCCTCCAATTCTAGGTCTGTATTTAGGGAAAAGGATGATCCTTTGATTGGAGCTCCCAGGAGGTATATCTTGAGGGACATTTGTGTAACAGATCTTGTGGATTTCGAGAGGTAGAGGGGAAACACCTAGGGAATATGCACAAGCATTTCTAATGAGAGAAATGATCAAAGACAGGAAGATGACGAGAGGGGAGGAAGAAGGAAAGAAAGTTGTCGAAATTGCCTATTTATATGCACTAGGTGGACAAAGACTTAAATCATAGAACCAGAAGGAAATTCTTATCTGAAATGCAAAGGAAGGAGGAGTTAGTTCATCTCAATACATTTCAATAGAGCAAACATGATGCAGTGAAAGATAGGGAGACCTGGTTCTCATTTCCGACTCACTATTTGGAGAATAGCTCTGAGGTAAAACATTCATTGGGACTCGCCATCCTGGACATCTCTATTTTGGTTATAGGTTTTGCTTCTTGTATTGCAGCCCTGTTAAGCCAATATGTGATGGAAAGAAAAGCTAACTGACTCCTAAGACTCATTCATCCTCTAAGAAAGGAATGCCAGTGCCCATCCTAGAGAATAGACTAACCTTGTGAGCATATTTCTAAACATTTTAAAAGACTCACATTGAGGGTAGATGGGAAAGACACAAAGCTCTCTAAAGCTTTCTTGTGAATTTGCTGTTTCAGAAATAACAATAGATTAGGACTAGAGAAAAGGAGCTGCTAAGAAATTGTTTGGGTTTCATATCCTTACTTATACTTGCTTTGCAAAATTGCTATAGGATGCCAGGTTGAGAATAATTGTTGGTGCCAACAATCAAACCAAGTTTGTTTTCTTTAAGAAGCAAGTCCCCAAGAGTGTGGCAGTTTGAAATGGATTCAAACTGGAATTTAGGTGACTCAAGCTTGTCATAAAGGGAACACTGATGGAAGAGGCAGCTTTCCTTGGAAAAGCTGAGAGGAAATGAAGTCTAGACTGTGGATCCTTCTCCATTCTCAGAAGCAGGGCCTTGGATGGAGGTCGCAGTTTATCTTAGATGGGGTGGTGAGGTGTGATCCCTGGTCCTGGAAGAGGTAGAGAAGAAGATATAATATTAAATATATACACATATATAAAAATTATATACTATATAAATTAAATGTGTTAATGGTAATAAAAATACCATTAAACGGCAATCTATCTGTTCAGCAAATATTTTTCAAACATCATGTACATTACTAGGTGCTGAACAAATATGAAAAGACGTTAAGGATTTGCCATTGAAGGCTCTCTGAAATGAGACTGACTTTTTTTTTGACAGCTTTGGCCTAGACAGTAAGCAGCCCACTGAAGGAACTACCTTGGTTTTCTCACTAGTGATTAGCACATAGTATGGCTCAATACTAGTTGTTAACTGAATCTCCCTCCACAGGTTTTCCTCTTTTCTCTGGCTTCTACTTTTAGAACCCCTTCTTGCTATTTTTTGGCTGCTTATTCTGGAAACTCACAACCATCTTCTGTGGCTGCTTTTGTTTGCACTGTATCCTCTATTCATATTCCTTGCCGACTGAAATTGTACCCATGGACCGTGGGTAGATGAGAGCACAGGATGGGCTAGCGCTCCCCTCCAGAGACTCATTTAACCTTCACTGTGACCCTGAGTGAGATAGGTAGCATATAAGCCACTAAAGTTACTTGTAATCATCCATATATTTTTTAAAAGTTAACCTTATATTAGTCTTTTAAATTGAAAACTGAGATCAGTTGTCTCAAATTGAAGGTCATTAAAAAAAATAACTAAAATAAAAAACATTAGTTTTTTTTTTTTTTTTTTTTTTTTTTTTGAGGGCAGTGTCACTGGCCCTCATATGTGGGACCCGAACCGGGGCCGCTGGCGTCCTAAGCCAGCTCGTAACCACTGCGCCACTCGGCTGGCCCAAAACACATTAGTTTTTACACAGTCTGTCTATAAAATAAAATTGCTTTCAAAAGTCGCTACCTGACTCTGACACTTGTCTCACTTTGTTAAAAAGGGCAATTTAGCCTGTGTTAAAGAGGTATTGAAGAGAAGACCAAACTAAAACATTCTGTTTAATGTAATAAAATTTTTATAAAAGGTAAAGAAATGGTGAAAAGAACAAAAATTCCTTATTATGTGATTCAGTGTTTAATACTGCGCCTGTCCATCTCCTAAAATCTTCTAAGTACCGCTTACATTTCTCTTTTATAACTCTCCCACAGTTGCGGAAATACTGGGGTGGCCCCACCTTTCAGGTGGTGCACCTGATACAGGGAGAAGTTAAGTAATGTGTTCACGGTTTACAAATTTCACTGATGGCACAGCCAGGAGTTCACACTCAGACCTGATCCCCAAGCTCCAGGCCGTTTTCTTTGACTCAGATCATCCACTGCAGCCTCTTCATCATAAAGACTTGTTTTCTGTTCTGTGGCTCAAAGTGGTAGGATGGCGCCTGAATTTACTTTCCAGCTGCCACTGCCTGGAAATGGAAGTCCTGGTTCCTTACCTCTTTAATTCAGGCTTCTCACTATTATACTAGAATTTTGGGTAATATTTACAGTGTCCTTTTAGGAAAAAAGAAAGTGTGTCTATAAATGTATATCCTTTTCAGCTTAAAATGGACACTGAATCCTCGACTCTTGGACTGGCCTTATTTATTCTGCCTGTTGATTCAGTTTGAATCTTAAGGGGTTTTTCAACTTGTTTTTTTTTCTCTCTCAAATAAAAATTGCTCTTTGGTTATAGGTTCTAGTTAGAAGGAAATCTCCACAGAAGTCCTGAAGGTTGAGTTTTTTCCTAGGAACTGTTTCCTTTATGCAAAAAATACAAAACCCTGTGCTAATTTTGGCCAGTTAAGATTAATTGTGATTTAAGGCCACGTATTTTTTTTTCTTTTTCTTTTTCTTTTAATTTTAATGATTGTCTTAATTGTAGTAAGAACCTTGAGTTTAAGATAAAGCCTTTGGTCAATTAGTGTTTATTTAGTTGTCAGTCTTGTTGTAGGATTTGCAAATTCAGGGGAATTTGTGCCATTTTCCATTTTCCAATTTTGGTCACATTTCACATGATCACAGCATGGCTTTCTCCTCTGCTGAGCAAATGGAGGGTTGTCTGACACTTGGTTCAAATGGCCTCCATTAAGGGGACTGGATGTGCCCTTGGAGGCTACAGAGACCAGCAAGACACTCTCTTTAGGTGGAGCTCCATTTGGGGACTCCCTGGTGCTCACCTGCTGTGGACAGGTAGCACATGGTCCACTTGGGCGATTGAATTGTTAAATTCCACTATAAAACCACAGTTGAAAAAGGAGGCAGACAGAAGTTCCACCCAATAGATTAGTTTCATCTTTCCTGGAGCACTTTCTAATCTGGCACAGAAAATGTTTGATTTGTGAAAATCTTAATGATAGTGCTTTCTAGAAGGAATACTCAGAATCATGATAATATTGGAATAATACAGATCTATTTCCTCTGGGAAAATCTTCCCAGACCTCAATTAATGGAGTTCATGTTGCCAGTATTAAAAAACAAAACAAAACAAAAAGGCTAACATCTTTCAGTTCTTATTTTTCTGTATCACAAGTATGAGGATTTAAACTTGTGATTCGGTTCCTCTTCTTTAATATAGCACAAGCAAAGTGGTTTGTTTTGGTTCTTATGGAGAGGGCGTTATCGAGTTGGGAAGGCAAGGCTTAGATCTCGTGCCTCTGTGCCTGCTCGGGACCCTGACCGAATCCTCACCTGCCTAGTTAGCTGGTCCTCACTGAGCTGCAGAAACCGAGGCGTCGGGGACACATGACATGTACCTGCACTGTTTCAAGAGCAGGTCGGTGAAACAGGATGCTCTGAAGAAGAGTGCTGGGCTTGGTCACATGCTCTATGAGCTAGAGCTGGATCAGGGCCTGGAGATTAGATAACTGGTTCTGGCAAAAGTAGAGGGAATAAAGGGTTGATGGAGACAATTTGTATTCAGGTGTTGGTGTGTTTCATTAAGTGAGTTCTTGATTTGAGCCTATGCCTCTAGAATTCAGTGCTCCTGACCAATGCTGACAACGCTGGTACCCGGGTGGAGCCCCTAGAGGAGGTGTCCTTGTTAGCTGGCACGTTCACAGGGATTCTGGAGCGTCAGTCTAGCAAATGACAGGTTTTCCCTTTGCTCACATGAGGTCAATGAAAATGAATGCTCTTCCCAACACATGAGAGCAGCTTTGTGGAAAACCAAATTAAACGCACTCCTGCTTGAACTTGTGTTGCTTTGAACACAGCTGGAGAGTTTGTCATGTTTTTAGGCTACCGGAACCCTGACTTTTAATGAAACTTTTTGATTTGTTACTGTAGTGAACCTATTTTAACTATTGTTTTCTATCCCTGAGGTCTGACTTCAGAGGGCTGCATGCCACAAATGTTTACGGAGCACTGAGTCATCCTGGGCACTGGCTCAGTGTGGTTGAGATTAAGATGTTGAGACATATTAGCTTGCTGTACATGACTTACAGCTGAACAGTGACCAACTGATAAGTGAGTCCACTGGAGGAGTTTGTAGGGAGAGCTGAGAAGATAGAGGAATTATGAGGCCAGGGTTGCAAATAGGTAATGGGCATGAGACTGGAGGGGGTGGAGTGGGGAGGAAAACTGAGCCAGGTGCTGAAGACCTGAAGGAAGGTGGCACTGCGCCTACATGGGAAATGGGGGCTGATGGCCATGAGCGTGGAGAGAATAGTAAAAGTGAGTGGTGGGGCCCCCAAAAAGGGGTGTTGTGCTAAAACAATGGCCTAAGTGGCACCAGAATACCAGTCACCCATTCACATCGCCTACTGAGCTGGGCACTGGAGGGAGCCTCAGTTTGTTTTGGAATGGCCTTTGGGAGAAACGGTATCTTCTGTGGACAAAGGAGATAGAAGAGAGATTCCTTAAATAAATTGTCCACCCAGCACCTTATCCTTCATGAATGCTTTACCCTGTGAAGGCAATGGCACTCGTCATAATAGCTGCCAAGTAGTGGATTCCTAACTTTGTTCCAGCAACTGGCAAAATGTTTTATATCCATGACCAGCCCTAAGTTATGAAGAGGATATGGGGACTCTAAGTTCCTAGGGTCCCAGAGCTGCTGAGGAGCAGTCAGGATTCAAACCCAGTTTTCTTACTCCAGCACTTCCCTTCTTTCTACTGGTCCAGTTAATTCAAGAAAATAAAGAGTTAAGGATGTCTGGGGTGGGGATGGGGGTGGGGTTGCTGCATAGTAGCACAGGCCCAGAGGAAAGGGAAGGCAGTGAAGGGATTTGGGTTTGTCTCTCCCCAAATCCTTTGAGCACTTTTATAAAAATAAACTCGGTAGGCTGGGAGAAGGTTCATGTCTGAAGATGCTGACCCTCCAGACATGTAAGCCAAACAAAATGAGTTGTGCTAATCTAGTCACTAAGCCTTTTATCCTAAAATTCTCTTGGAAAACCCTCCTACAACAACAGGGGAATGTTATCCAATCAAGTTTTTCTGCAGATAATGGACTATTCTAGGAGGCTTGCTTGCTGGTGTTCCTGTAGCTCAGGGTGTTGATGGCTCCAATAGCTCCTCCCCTGCAGTTCCCTCTTATGTTGGTGTTATGATTGTGGTTGAACATTTTTGATTTTTTGTCTGTTTGTTTCTGTGACAGGTTGATTTCTTTTCTAGGGGAAAGGTTATTTTTCCTATGTTCTATGTACCCCCAACCAGGGGAAAAGCAAATAGTTGTATTGTTTGATGAAGTCTTCCTTTGAAGGTTGCTCTGTGTTTGTGTAGAGGAAACCAGCAGGAGAAGGCCTCTCTGTACCATTTTGTTAGAATTTCTCCATAGTTCTACAATGATGAAATAAGAGTGTGGTTCACAGGCCAAAGTTGTTTTCAGAAACCTGGTTCTTGGTGTAGAAGTCTTGAGACTGTGTTAACTGGCTGAAACTGCAGTGTTGAGAGTGATAAATAGGATCTTTCTTTGGTCATCCCAATATCAGTGACATGATAGGAATAGATTTAAATCTTTTGAGTCTTTTTTAAAATAGAATTGCTGCTCGTATGCTTCTCAAAGGTTAGTTATAGATTTGGACAGTATTTGTTGGTCTCTTTTAACTTTCAGATTTTATGTGTTCATCTCATAGCCCTCAATTTGAAAATTAGCTTTTAGCAAATAATTTTGCCCAGGAAATTAAATATGTATTCCAGGGTAATAGAAGAGGATGCTATGATCGCTAGACTTATTGCTACTAATAACCAAGTAAATGCAATGCATTTGGTAATCTCAAAAAAGTCCCTCTAAGTTTACAGATTGTTGGAATTAATGAAATTCACAGGATCTGTATTATTTAACTGGGTAGTGCGATAGCAGAGCCTCTTTCAGAAGGATAGAATTCTTCATAGAATGATAGATTGGCTTCTTTTTATCCTTGGAGAGTTTCTTATACCCTTTGCCTCCTCAAATTTGAGTATTTAAATGTTACTTTTTTTTTTTTTTTCATTTTTTTTTTTTTTTGAGGGCAGTGTCACTGGCCCTCATATGTGGGACCGAACCCGGGCCGCTGGCTTCCCAGGCCAGCGCTTAACCACCGCGCCACTCGGCCGGCCCTAAATGTTACATTTTAAGCAGAACAAAATTTCAGGGGTGACAGTATTAGCTCAGGGCCTTTCTTCAGGCCTGCAAGGGTCTAATGGCAACTGGGGGCAGTTTCACTGAAATCATGGGTCTACAGGATGGTTGGAGAGTGTGAGGGGGTGGAATTTAAGGGTTAACAAGGATGGCCTTAAGGGTAGAGAGCACCATAGCAACTGGAGGCCAGAAAAGGTAAACTGAAGCAGTCAAATTAGCTTCAGGCCTAATAAAGCTAATAAGCCATCCTGGGAGAAATCACAAGATAACTGAGTCCCCTCCCAACACCCCAGCAGCCTTGTTCTTTCTTCAGTCCTGGGCTCAGTGAGCCTCTTCCAGTCTGGTCTTCTGACTTCCAGTTACCTCATTAACCTTTTTCCAGAATGTGGCAACTGACCCGGAGACATAAGCTCAAAGAGGCCATTAAAGAACTAACCTTTTCCAGAGCAAGCATGCTTTGTTGTTGGGCTTACAGGTTTCATCCTAATTCTACAGGACCCTCTGCATCTCCCCAGAGATGAGATGCATAAACATCTGTCATTCTTGCTTTTGCATCGTCAACATCTCATGAATAGGCAATCAGTTGAGCTTTAACACCAACAGGTTTTGAATTCATAATGTGATACAGTTAAATCCTGCCTTAAATCTACCTCCAGCCTTGTAGGCTACTGGCTAGCTATTTATTGATGTAAGACATCTAGAAACAATTTCATCAAGAGAGATACTGCTAGGTGTTGTTAGAAATTTCAGGTTCTGTCTTACTTCTGGTAACTATGTGGACATTTGTCTAACAAAGCAGAATGCGCACACACATGCACACTTATTAATGGATTAAAGTTGAGAGAAATGGGGGCTGGCTGAGTGGCATGGTGGTTAAGAGCTGACTTGGGATGCCAGCGGCTCTGGTTCGGATTCCACATATGAGGGCCAGTGACACTGCCCTCTAAAAAAAAGAGAAAAAAAAAAAAGTTGAGAGAAATAGCTGTCATACAATCACAGTTTTTGAAGGATGAAAATTAGTTGCTGGCTGTGCATTGTGAGTGTATGAACTATTCGGATAGAACTCGTGAGAAAAATGTGTTCAGAAGAACAGAACTGTAGGACAAATATCGTAGTGGGAAAGGGCATATAACTAAGTTATTGAAAAAATTGTTTCCTGAGAAACCTGGGGGCCAGCTCTAACTCTAGGGTGCGATTCTGGGTAAGTTACTTGCTTTTTAGGGGCTTCCGCTTCTCTATAAGGTTGGAGCAGGGGTAGGGTGAGAGTGGGTCTCCAAAAACCTCATAGAATTCTTTCTATTTGCTAATACAACGAGATTTAATGTCTAAGGAAATATAATAAGAAAAAAATGCACATGTTTGCACTGCTACCAGAAACTGATAGTTTGTGCAGTAACAAAAGGGTCGGTTGGGTTTTTTTCCTTCTTGCAACAACACTGGAAGCATGTGAGGCCTTACCCTCTAGCTTTAGAGCTGAGCTTCTGTCTAAGGACATGCTGGAAAGAGGGCAGTCCCGGGAAGAAGTTCCTCTTTTTCTTTTGGCTCTGCCAAGTGAGTGAAAGAAAACCCTCCTACCTTGTCGTTTTAGCATGTCTTTCTCCTCCTCTCTCCCCCTTTCTTCTTTAGATTTATTGCCTCTCTTTGAAACTTACATGTGAAGTTTAAAGAAGCCAAATGTTTTGGTGAAGCAGAGGGGTAGGGGAGCAGTGTGGTAGGTGCTGACTTGGGGTCATTTCCACCTTCACACCAAGCTTCCTGGGAACGTATCTGTGGGTCTTTTGCCAGCATCACTGTCTGGCATTTCAGGTTTTGGTTTAGGGAAAAGTGAAAAGGATTCATGATTTCAGCTGTCACTTGGTGACCCTTTTGCAAGTAGCATGTGGCCCACCCTCTCATTTCACTGTCCCAAAGGTGCTTCATCAGAAAGGAGTTACCAACCCCCCATTACTTTCTGTCCCTGTGCTCTGCTTTATTTTTCTTTATTATTCCTACCGCTCACCGCCTTAACAACCCACTCCTATTTGTCCACCCCCTTGTTAGAATAAGAGTTCCATGAGAACAGGAACTTTGCTTCTTTTGTTCACTGCTGAATCTCCAGTGTCTACAACAGCGCCTGGCACATGATAGGCACTCAATAAATATTGTGGCTAATGGGAGCCTTGAAGAGTTAAGGATGCAGTTGTTTGTTGAATGAATAGGTGGTACATATTTTATTCACTATTCACCTTCCCAGGGAATCACATGGTAATCAAGGTTTTTATACTATGCAGTTCTTAGTTTTTCAAGTTATGATTTGACTTGTAGAGTATGTTATTATATTAGAAGACAAGTAGTTTTTTTTGAGCGGGGAGTCAGGTTATTGACATATAATTTATACACAGTGAAATGTATCCTTTTTAAGTGAGGAGTTTTGATAAATGTATATAGTTGTATAACCACTGCTGAAATCATGTTAGAGAATATTTCCATCACTCAGTGCTGCTTTGCAGGTGATCCTCTCCCCGTCCCATACCCATTGGCCATCACTGATCTGATTTCTGTCCTCATTCTTTTACGTTTGCAAAATGTGAAATATAAATGGAGTCATACAATGTGTGTGTGTGTGTGTGTATGTGTGTGTATGTCTGGCTTATTTCTCTTAGCATAAAGCTTTTGAGAGTCATCCACTCTTGCATATGTCAGTAGTTTGTTCCTTTTTTATTACTGACTATATTCCATTTTCATTTATTCACTAGTTGAGGAACATTTGTGTTGTTTCCAGTTTGGGCTATTCTGCATAGACTTCTCAAACATTCATGTACAGTTGTGTGAACATACATTCTCATTTCTTTGGGGTGAATACAGTGACCCCTTAACTGTGGTTTCATTTTCTGTGATTTCAGTTACCAGCAGTCATCTACAGTCCAAAAATATTAAATGGAAAATTCCAGAACTCAACAGTTTATCAGTTTTAAATTGTATACCATTCTGAGTGGCATGACAAAATCTTGCACCATCTCGCTCAGTCCAGCCCAGGGCATGAATCATCCCTTTCTCAAGTGTATCCCCACCTTGTATGTTCCCCACCTGATAGTCACTTAGTAGCCCTCTCATATCAGATTGATTGTTACCATATTGCAATGCTTGTATTTGAGTAACCCCTATTTTACTTAATGGTGCCACATTCACATAACTTTTACTATAATATATTGTTATAATTGTTCTACTTTATTATTAGTTACTGTTGTTAATCTCTTACTGTGCCTAATTTATAAATTAAGCTTTATAATAGGTATGTTTGTATATGAAAAAACATAGTATATATAGGGTTTGTTACTATCTGTGGTTTCAAGCATCCACTGGGGGTCTTAGAACATATCCCCTGCTGATAAGGGGGGACTTGTACCTAGGATGGGATGGTTGGGCTGTATCATCAGTCTGTGTGTAACTTTACAAGAAGCTGCCAAACTGTTTAGCAAAGTTACTGTTCCATTTTACATTCCCACGAATAGTGTGAGAGTACCATTTGCTTCACATACTGGCTTTAAAATTTAAAAATTTTAGTAGTTCTAGTGGGTGTGTAGTGGTATCTCGTTGTGTTTTTTGTTTGTTTGTTTTGTTTTGTTTTGAGGGTAGTGTCACTGGTCCTCATCTGTGGGACCCAAACCGGGGCCGCTGACTTCCTAAGCCAGTGCTTAACCACCACGCCACTCGGCCGGCCCTTATTGTGGTTTTAATTTGCATTTCTCTGCAACTAATGATTTTGGGCATCTTTGTGTATTTTTTTTTTTTTTTTGAGGGCAGTGTTACTGGCCCTCACATGTGGGAGCCGAACCGGCCCCATCTTTGTGTATTTTAGAAGGTCATGTTTTAGCAGTGCATTGTATCTCTAGGTATGAATAACTTTTAATATCAGTGGCATTTGAAGTGAAGTTTTCTTTAAAAAATTGGCCGAAAGACGAGCATGAAGCTTGGCAAAGAGCAGATTTCCTGGCCCTGCTGGCCTTGGGAGGGCCCACTCCATGCTTCGCTCAACCTGGTGTTTGTGGAAAGCAGATGTACATTCAATTACATTTTCCCGGATGCCCCAGCAGTCACCTGGGAAGCTGAACAGCCCTTGGTGGCCCTCATGAGTGTGTGAGGGAAGACTGCTGAACATCGAGTTCCCTCTCTGGGGACAATTTGCCTGAATTAGTTAATCAAGCTTGAGAAATTGCTTACCACAGACCCAGGGATGCCACCATCCTTATATTCTGAAACCCTGTTTCTCATGTCTACCTCTTATTTAATTAATTAAGCAAACATTCCCTGAGCGTTGACTATATGACCGGTACTATTTTTCATACTGGGGAAAACAGCGATGAAGGAACAGGAATGGTCCCTGGTCTGCCTCAGAAAGTGGGATTAATGCTGCATGGAGAACAGGCTGCCCTGAGAGCACGTAGGAGGGGCTGTAACCAAGGTGTCAGCGCAGGGGAAGTGATCAGGAAAGGACTCTGAGCAAGTGACAGCTAAAAGGAGACCGAAGGCTGAGGAAGAGTTAGCTAGGCTGACCGTGTTTCAGCACAGGGGACATACTGGGAAGTCCCAGCTACAGGAGAGAGTGTGGCCCATTCAGAGCCCGTAAGTAGTTCTCTGGGGCATCAGGAGGTGGGGAGTAGTGAGAGAGGGTGTTGCAGTCATCAGGGATGCCAGGTAAACTACAGTGAGGATTAGACTTTATCCTTACGGGGTGGGAGCTGGCAAAGGGTTTTAAGTGTGTGTGGGGGAGCATATTTAGATATTTGGTTTAGTCAAATAACTTTGGTTGCTCTGTGATAAATGGGAGGGGGACCAATGTGATAAGTGGGAGGGGGACCAAGGCTGGAGGCAGGGAGACCAGCAAAGTGGCCGTTGTGGGATGAGGGGGGCGCCTGTTGACTGGCAGTGATTGTGAAATGGGACCCTTTCCAGCCAATAACTGGAAATGTGCAGAAGGGCAAAAGTGAACGTGCTACTAGCTTTGAAACATTGAGAAACCTAGTATGTAGTACTGCCTTCGTTTTCGTTTGGGTTGATTTGTTCACTTCCTTGGAAAAAAGATGTAGAAATGTCCCTTTGGCTCCAGTTACCTGAGCAGAGGGGTTCGGGTTTTGCCAAACCCTCCTCTTTGGACAGAATTGTTCCTCCCAGTGACCACTGTGTGCTGCCGTGGGAGGAGGGAGTCATGTAGGCAGCCAGGACCATGCCAAGGTGGGTGGGGGAATGGGGCAAGAAGCAAAGCCAGAGCAGAATCTCTTACCATGGCTCTGGGCTACTTCTGGATAACCTTTTCTGCCCATCTTCTGGAGGGTTCCTGGGGCCAGAACCTGTATCTGGAGACCCAGGAACTCTAATTTTAGGAAAATACTCCCCCTGAAAACTCCTGGCCTTTCTCTTTTCATGAATCTTCGATAGAGGTGTGTCTTCCCTTCTCCTGAGATTCTCTACTCAGGTTTAGGGGAGGCAATTTTGTGTTCCGGTTTGGCCCCTGGGACTCCAACACTAGGCGATTCATATTTTGTCTTTTCTACACTGCCCTTCCTACCTTTCCAGACATCCACGATGAATTCGTTAGAACTAATGGAATAGAAGAGAATGTTTGGACAGCATATCCATTTCTGTGCCTTTTTTTTTTTTGGTGGGGGGGGGCCTGTGTCAAGAAAGGGAGTTTTCTTGGTTTTTCTCAAAGTGATTGAATGAATGTAGCAGACACAGGACTCTGTGGTCCTGATATGGCTCTATCTCTTACCATAGAGGGCAGATTTTCAACCAGGCAGAATTAGAGGCTGAGCAAATGATCTCTCTCTCTATATATATATCTATATCTATGTAGATAGATGTATCTCTATATATCATCTATATCTATACCTATATCTATATCTGTTTATCTGGGGGTGTCAAAATGTATACAAGTGGACACTTTGGTCAGCGTTGCTCAAGCAGTAGTTCGCCATAATCAGAAGTGTCTGGATGCTGATGGTAACCACTTTGAGTACCTCTTGTAATTGCAGAAGTCAAAAGTGACTTGTATTCATCTTTGTTATCAGTGTATATTGAGTATTACGATTTTAATACAGTTTCCTGTATAAAAATAGGTATACATTTTTTTATACATTTTTTTTGGCACCCTCTGTATATCCTAAGGCTTGAATATTTCAGAGGAATTGCTGATTTGTTGGATTGTCAATGAATTAATTTGAATACATGTAGTGAATAGGTTATTTCTTCTTCTCAGGTACAGCAAATTCCCTCCACCCTCTTTTCTTTTTTGGGAATTGTTAATCCAGGTCATTGTGAAGTGTGGGATAAAAGGGTAAAATCCTACTAGAGGTTGACCTTTGCATTGAGATTTGGTTTGGACTCAGGGAATTTTAGTCTGCTACTTGGTTTTGTATCCACAAGTGGTCACTACACCCTTAGCTCCATCTCCTGTCTGTTCCTTGTGCCTAATAACCCACTCCCACCTCAACTGCACTAGAACCCACGGTGATTAAGCCATTTTGGAAGTAAAGCTGGTTTCCGCAGGGCCTAGATTTAACCTGCGTATCCCTCCCTGCCTCTCCCACTTTACATTTAAGAATATATATATTTTATTGGGGAAGGAAAACTGTTTTTCCAGGACCCATCCGCTCCAAGTTAAGTTGTTGTCCTTCAATCTAGTTGTGGAGGGCCACAGCTCAGTTCCAAGTCCAGTCGCCACTTTCAATCTAGTTGCGGGGGCGCAGCCCACCATCCCATGTGGGAATCGAACCGGGAATTTTGTTGTTAAGGGCATGCTCTCTAACCAACTGAGCCATCTGGCTGCCCCTTCCCAAACTTTAACCTTAGTGTGACTACTTGGGAATATTCCAGCACTAAATAAGTGCAGCTGTGCAGTGGGCAGTTGGGACACACAAAAATGTTGTATCCCCTGTTTACAGGAACCTCCCGTTCTCCTAGCATGGCAAAACAACCCTCCAAGGAGGCACCTGTGACACCTGACAAGGAGCAGCCGGGCCCCATGTGCAGGTGCCGGTGGAGCAAGGCCAGAGTATGCAGATGTCTGGACAGTGGGAGCTTGTCAGTTTCACAGGCGGTACTCTCCGCTGGCCTTAGCTGACTTGTTTCTCCACGGGATGTTGTTTTCTTTCCACAGACACATAGCACTGGGGTTGTCCTCATCACCTGGGAGCCAGGTGTTGGTAGCATTTCCTTGGTGATTATTCATAGTCATCTAAGACATGCTGTGGCTTTCCAGATTGGGAAACTGCTTTACCCGTGGTGCCATTTGTCATTTGAACAATTCAGCTTTGTGGCCAGATGAAAATATAGTCTGCAGAGAATTTCAAGGAATAGCATAAATTACAGTTTTGAGGCAAAGTTTGTAAATGTTGCTGACATTTTATGTGAGGGAGGCAGGCCTGTGGGCTTGTAGTAGGCCATTTCCAACCTCAGTGTTTTGACCACCTAAGGTTGCTGCTCACTTAAATCTGTTTTCGTAAGTGTATATTTCATTCCCAAATGATAACACCAATGGAGCTAAAAATGATTAGGATTATAAGGACTAACTCCCAGGTTGTTGCCAAAAAAACCCCAGAACCCCTGTTTCCTGGAGAACCCTGAGGCCGGAAGCCGGGGATTTGACCTGTTGAGAAGCAGTCCTGACGCAGATCTGGATGTTTGAGGTTTCAGGTGAGGGGCTGGAGTCACAGCCCTCTCTGTGACTAGCATGTGGCTTTGCGGCAGGAACTGACAGCGCTCTCCCTTCTGCTTTATCTTTCAGTTAATGACCAGCCACAGCGTCCCTGCTGTGTGCTCCAGCTGCTGTCTGCGCGGGCTCCAAGCCACACTCAGGCTGCTGTGGGTGCCAGCTGAGGTAACATGGCTTGTTGGCCTCAGCTGAGGTTGCTGCTGTGGAAGAACCTTACTTTCAGAAGAAGACAAACAGTAAGCTTGGGTTTCTCCAGGGGCTCTCCCATGCTTTTCTTCCTGGATTTGAGTTGGGGATTGGAGGAGGGAGGAAAAGGGAGTCTTCCTGGTTTTTCTCAAAGGGATTGCATGAATGTGGCGCTGGCGGACACAGGACTATGTGGTCCTGATGCGGCTCTATTACTTCTCATAGAGTGCAGATTTGCAACCAGGCAGAAATGGGAGCTTTGGTTTGTGCTAGTGCCCGGGCATGGGTTCTGAGCCCTGGAATCTGGCATAGAATTGTCCTCCAACCCTTCCACCCTTTCCTTTCCCTGCAGCTTGGGCGCTCTCTGGCTCTCCAAGAGCACCTGATGACCCCTGTATTCCTGGGGGGTGAGAAGGAAGCAAGTTAAAGGCCCAGCTTTTAGAGATCAGAGACTGAATCTTTTAGTGTCAGTGTGAACTCTCTCAGTTTTGACTACAAGCCTGGAGAAATATAAAACAGCGACTTGGCCATTCACTTCCCAGATAGGGCAGTGATTCTTTGAGTAATCCTAAGAACATTCTCTTTAGTGTGCAGGTGAAGGGTCTTTCCACAGAGGATGGTGAAGGCTATAAGGCATGGCGAGCTTGCTTCTCTATATCTGAACACCCCTCGATATCCCATCTTGTCTCCTGGGTTTAGCTGCACCTCTCTGTAGTTGGCTTCTAAATCTCTGTTTCCTGCCCTGCCTTTTTCCCTGAATTCCGAGCCTGCATCCCCACTTGGCTATCTTACCAATGCCTAAGATGTCTATAGACAAAATTATCATCTATCTTAAACTCAAAGAGCTATAAGGGACGTTGCAGATAATTTCATTGAGTGTTTCTCAAACTAGAATAATGCTTGGACCTTCCTTAAAGAACAAAAACATCAGGGTCCCTTTGTGGTCACTACATTTCTTTTTATTAAAATGTTGCTTAAATATGCACGTATGTGAAATTAGATGCAAACCCCGTATTGTATGTGCTATTATACAGCCACAGGACACATACATAGTTACAAATTAAATGCAAGCAAAATTGCAAAACCAATACAGTTCAAAGTAGCACTGTTAATGTAGTAAGACAGCTGACATTGTTTAGCTGAAGCCAAATTACAAGCAGTAACGTGAATATGGTAGTGCGTGGTGATGTGCCAATCCTTTTGAGTGTAGACAGTCTGTACTACTGTGTTCTAAGTATTCAATTCTCCAACCATTTTTCTAATGACCTTCATTTGATGTCATTGGCTTTCATTTGGCCCAATATCATCATTCATAAATCGTGTCTGCATCTGTTCCTTTCTCATTAGACTGCTATAATTATATTGGTGCCAACACAATCACAAGCACAAATATAAACTTAGGCTTTGAAATCCCGTGCCAGAACTTGGTTAAAAAGTAGGCATTCAGGAAATCCATGTTTATTCGAATTTGTTTGCATAAACATTGAAATGAAAACACAAAATGTTTAAAATGATCACAGGGAACTCATATATAATCCATCAAGAATACACACACACACACACACACACACACACACACACACGTGGATTCTAGTTTGAGAAACACTGATTTTGTTTAGTCCTTCATGTTTCAAGAGGGGGCCTGAATCCCAAGGCCACTAATGAGCGAGTAGGAACTAGAACCTACATATCCTGTTTAGTCATAACTGGTAAAGTATGAAACCTAATATAAAAGAAAAGCAAACATTTAGAGTGAGCTTCCATGTGCTAGGCGCTTATTAAGTAGTGCTCTGTTAATTGGATTAATCTTTATGGACCTACAGAATACAGTGATTTTCTTGTTATAGCTGGGAAAGCACAGAGAGAAGTTCAGTCATTTGTCTGAAGTCCACAGAAGCACATGTAGTGTTCAAATCCAGATCATCTGAACTACTCTATAAACTACTATGTCAAATTGCTTTTCACTGGTATCATTTTTCTATCATCAGTCTCAAGATCTTGAAGTTGCTGACTTTTTCTTCTCCTCCCTCCTTGCCTTCTATGGCTCTTCCCAGATTCTGGTGTTCTCAAATCCTCTATGTTCATCTCTCATCCTCATTTCTTAGCTACTGTGTGGTCTAGGTCTCCTGCCTTGTCTCTTCCTGGCAACAGCAGCCACCATGATGGGAAACCATCTCTGCTGTGATGTGTCCATTAGCCAGCAAGTAGGGGAAAGAATCATATCATCTTATCAACGAAAGGAGATCTCAAGGGTGGTGCAGCCCATGTCTCTCATGTTGCAGATAAGAATACTGAGGCACAAAGCAGCGAAAGGATTTCCCCAAGGTCAACCAAGGGATCGGGGAGCAGAGAGTCCTAAAACAGGATGTGGGCTTGGGCCATCCAGACTGGGCCAGTCTCCACTGGTCTTGAGTTTGCCACTTCTTGCTCAGTATAGCTTATGGGTTTTAAAAAAGACTAGTGACATAGGCAGGTTTACTCAAAGGCAATTTGTAGTCTCGTGGCTGAGTTCCTGTTGAAGGCAGAAGTAGGGATACAATCTCCTGACACACAAGGGCTTTTCTAGATGATATACCACTGCCTGCTGGCTTGTCCTTGGTACCTCCCTTCCTAATGTCTAAAGGAAATGTAATTTGCTGAATCAGAAAGAAAGGTGGTTTATTTCAGGTTGCAGATGCTTAGAGTGTCAAACCTGGAAAGATCTGGCCTGCCCCCTGTACAGTTGACAGAACTGAGGTTTAGGCAGGGAGTAGGGGGTTCAGAGTGAGTCAGTCATGGAAGCAGCACCAGAACCAATTTCCTGGTGTCCCTGCAGGCACAGGCTCTTTTTAGCAGGATTTGCTTTATCTGCACTAAAGGTTTAACGTCCCTGAATCTTAGGTTCTCACTGGTGGTTTTGTCCCAATCTATCTGGCTTGGATTTCTAGATTATGTTATTTAACACTGGAGCCTGTTAAGGGTTTTGGTTCCACTTGTTTAGCTCAGGTAGTCAGAACTAGTCCTGCGCATTAGGCAGGGAAGAAGTTCACAGCTCCATGATCATTCTTGCCACAATAAATGGGGAATCATTGCTTGTTTCCCTTCCTCTGAGATCCCGGAGTATACAGGCTTGGCACTACAGCCTCGCTCCTGGGCTGTAGTGAGTGGTAAATGTGATAAATGAGGCATCTGTGTGCAGGTCTCAAGGAAGCTCCCCTGCTCTAGGGGCCTTGTGTGCTGCTACCAGGAAGAACAGGAGGAAGAAGTAAAAGCTGGGAGCTGAACAATGTGCCCAGAGCAACCTTGTTGCAAGGTGGCTGTTTGGCCTCTCTCTGGTGCACCCCTGGTGCAGACTCATGGGGACCATCAAGGCAGGGTTTGCTTTCTGCTGTTCTTGTTGGGCAAAGAATATATTGAAATCGAGTTGCGAAAGTTGGGTGCAAAGCTCAGTTTGGGTCCAAAGTAACGGTTAACGTGTGGGTGGCAGTCATTGAGCACAAACAGGGCCTGGGACAGGAAGGGCAAGGAGCTTCAGGGTTTTCAGGATCCTCATCTGGTTTAAGGCTGAGCCAGAGGCCAAGGTCCCTGTGGAACAGATGGGACAGAGTGCGGCTACATGGCCTCTTTTTTTTAAAAGTTTTGCCTTTGCTGTTAAATATTTTCTCAGAGCTGACTAGCCATGTGGCTGAGAAAAACAGATAATTCTAATTTTCACATAAATTAGAGTATCAGTATTTAGGCATTATTTAATGACAAGGAATATATAAATAAATATTTATGTATCAAACAATTAAAAATTAAAACTATTGAGTTGTTAGAGAATCTTACCGAGTAAATGGAAACTTCCATTAAGCTCTCCCCACTTCCAGTTTCACCTGAAGCATTTCTTCACCGTCCTTCGCCCCGGTGTGGCAGTGGTGGTTCAAATATGGACAATAATTCTAATTCAATTTTAACTCCAGCTTGGCCACCATGGCACTATATGCCATGGGGTTTAGGGAAACTCATTTCTCCTAGGTTTTTGTTTCCCCTTCTATGGAATGAAGAACATTAGAACAAATAGCTATTTATTGCTTCATTTGGGCAAATATTTATTGAGCATCTACTACACAGGGGACAGTGAGCTGGGTACATAGTGATGAACGAGGCAGACATGACCCCTGCCTTGATAGAACTTACAGTATAGTGAGGGAAGCAGATATGAAGCAGATATCACCACACAGGTAAAAATATAATAGCAAGCTGTGATGAGTGACATGAAAACAACAAACCATGGTACTGTGTTAGATAGTATCAGGCTGTGGATAGGGACTTAAGTTTATAATGGAAGGTCATGATATTTAAGCGAAGAGCCCTGAATTCCAGCAGCCGTTCGCCAGGGGAAAATCAGAAGCCCAGAGGTCAGGGGCACTGTATCCCAGGCATAGACACAGAGGGCGAAGACCATGGTGCCTAACACATGTTCCTGAATCAAAGAACAGAAAAGCCACTAGGGCTGGTGGAGCGAATGGAGCCTGGCTGAGGATGAGCTGGGAATCGGCAGGGCCAGGTCATGCAGGGCTTTGCAGCTGAGAAAGGTGGTGGAATTTTATTTCATTCATTCATTCATTCATTCATTCATTCATTCGTTCGTGTTTGTTTGTTTTCTATATGCTAACCATTTTCTTGTCTCTCCTATATGCAAGTTATTGGAAATTAACTTTACAATTTAGTCTTTTTAAAAAAATTAGTTTCAGGTGTACAAAACAGCATAGTGATAAACCTAACAAGTCTCCTACCCATCTGACATAGTACATAGCTATTCCAATACCATTGACTATTGGATTTTATTTTATGTACAAAAGGAGTCCCTGAGGTAGATGGGCCATGATCACAAGGGTCAGATGGTGTGTGGTCCTGGGCACTGAGGGGATTTGAGTGACGGTAGCCTAAGGAGACATTTTATATGTACATATATATCATTTGATGCTCTGTTTTCTTCTTTCCTTTACCACTATTTGCATGTGTGTTCTCAAATTTCCAAATAAGCTTCATATTTATCATAGTGATTGTTGGAGTGTAGGCTGTGTTTTGTAGTTTGAAAGTACTTTTATATCCATTATCTTGATTTTCATAGCAAGTCTGAGAGGTATGCATTACAGTTCGTGTTTCACAAGTAAAGAAAGTATTGTCGGTTAGTTAGGTAGTTAGAGGAAGGGCTGGAACTTTCGGCCCCAAACCTCCCATGGGATGATTCCGTTGAAATACCTGGTAGCCTTATAGTAACCCATCAACTCAGTTTTTATAAGTTTATACTCTGTTGCC
Source organism: Aselliscus stoliczkanus (assembly GCA_033961575.1). NCBI lineage: Eukaryota > Metazoa > Chordata > Mammalia > Chiroptera > Hipposideridae > Aselliscus > Aselliscus stoliczkanus. The sequence goes on from CM066728.1 coordinate 138,879,973, forward strand.
AACATTTAGCTTGTTTCCAGTGTTTGTGTGATAAATAAATTATTATAAAGATTTCATACATCTAGCCTCTTCTTATTTTCGTTATTACTTCCTTAAGCCAAAATCTTGTGAGTAGGATTATTAGGTCAAAGGGAAATGGACCTTGAAGTCTATGATCAGATGTTCTTCCAAAGGAACAAACCAATTTAAAAAGCTACTATCAATGCATGAGGCTATATAGTTCTAGGAGGCAGGCCTGGTTTTAAAAATTGATTTTTCCTGTAGCATTTCTCTGATTTGATTCTGAAGATTTTACTTTCATTTGCGCAGACCTAATTGAGGTGTATGGTATCAGGGATGGGTCTAAAATTAATTTTTCTTTGCATTCACATCATGTCATCCCAGCAGCTTTGATTAAACAGTGATTCCTGTTCTAGTTATTTCTGTAACATTTAACAAAATCTTATCTGGGTAGGGAGCTATATTTGATAAAGTATTTTTTATTTTCATGCTGATATAGCCCAGAGTGTGCTCTTACTTTGAACATTCTGAGATCTGGGGGAACTCACTGTCCCCACTTTTTTTGTTCTGTTTTTTTGCCTCTCAGAATATTCTTTGATAGTTTCATCTATTTTTTTTTCCCCATTGAATCTTATTACCTTATCAAGTTCTAAAAAGTATCCTAGCCCTATTTTAATGCCCCAGGGACATTTAGTAGTAAATGGAGACTTTTTTGGTTGTCACTGTCCTGGGCGGGGGTAGTTGGTGCTGCTGGTATCTGGTGGGTAGAGACCAGGAATGTGGTAAACATTCTACAGTTTGTAGGAGATTTCCCCCACAACAGTTATCTGCCCGGAATGTCAATAGTGCTGCTATTGAGAAAGCTTGCTCTAGAGGTACTTACTCAGATTATCCCCCTGTTATAGGGATGCTTTGCTGCTCCCCAGAGCAGCTGTGTGTAGCAATTTAGTTAAACGTTAGGATTATTTTAATACGTGACACAGAAAGAAGGCATCTGACTTTGGGGAAACACCTTTTAAAAACAGTGTTTCTGCCCATCTCCCCCACCTCCTGGGGGAGAGGTTTGGAGGTGGGTGGGTAGATACCAAAGCAAGATTTAGAAGAGTTTTCTAGAGGAGTTTAGAGCAGCAAAGCATCAGTTTTATTTCTAAGCTATTTATGAGAGACTATGTGACAGAAAAGTGCTAAGTGTAGGGATGGAGGACAAATCTGATTTTGATAATGAGTGGAGCCAGAATGGCATGCCTGACAGTAATCTAGGTAGGTTTCTAGAGGGAGACTATTAGGCAAAGAAATACCTAGAACCATCCCCCTGAGTTTGGAAGGTGAATTTTGTGTTCAGTGACAGAAATAATTTTAGAGGTATGGAGTAAAAGGGCATGGGTTAAATTTTGTCTATCATGGTCTCTGGTGTGGGGGGTGTGAGCTTTGGAGACAGCCTCTTCATTCTTTCATACGTGTTAGGGACTCAGCAAGGGCTTTGAAAGATCAAAACCTAGATACTCTGGTGAGAGGGCAGGGGTCGTAGGAGGTTGAGGTGCATGTTGGCTAAGAGCAGGGACCCTTGAGTGGGACTGGCTTTGAATCCTGGCTCTGCCATTTACCAACTGTGTAACCTTGCGCAATGTATTAACTCTTTGAGCCTCGGTTTTCTCATCTGTTAAATGAATGTAATAATAGTACTAATGGTGTTGTTTGGAGATTAAATGAGTTAATATAGGTAAAGCACGTAGAACACTGGTACATAGTAAAACCTGTTTAGATGTCAGTGTTTTTCTTAGCACTTTCCCTGGTCTGCTTTACACTCACTGGTTTCAGAAGCTGAAAATGACTTGTAAGATTTTCTTTGTGCCCTTTAATATCATGGGGAAGACCCATTCGTTTTTTTTCAATCAACTAACATATTTGGAACATCTGCTGCCCCACGGGTCCTAGATGTGGGGCTGCAGAGATATCCAGGAATATAAGCTTGATTCATTGGGTCAGATCAGTGCTCAGCAGGGCTGGTGAGTGATAGACTGCTTTGAATTGGTCATTTTAAAAGATATATGTCCCAAACATGGCTCTCTGAGAGGCAGCATGAAGGACGCAAAAGCACAGATTTAGGGGTCAGAGATCTGGGTTTCAGTGCTGATGGGCTCTCCTACCAGGCTATGGCTCATTACCTGTTTGAACGTTAGTTTCTTTACTTCTTAAATGGTAATGGTACAATCTACCTCACAGAGTTATTGTGAGAATTAAATATTAGAGATGAGATGTATAAAAATCCCTGGTACTCAGTAGGTGCTCAGTATTAGCTGTAACGATAATAAATCTATGGGCCATGAGTTCACTTTACCTGTATGGAACCTGTTAATGGTTTTTGACCATGCCATCTAGTGGAATTGTTTCCCACCTGTGCCACTTGCTGTGTCAAATAGAATTTCACGTGGCCTCTGGGGTTGGACAGAACTGGCTGCTAATCTCAATCATGCTGCGCACTAGCTCTGTGGTTACTCTTCCTTGAGCTTTAGCCTTGCCACATATAAAATGGAGACAATAGTGGTTCCTACATCACAGGTTGTTCTAAGGATTAAATGTAATAATCCATATATAATGTGTCTACTACATATTGGACTTTAAATGAATAGTAACTACTATTTATCCTAAAAGTATAAACAGCAGCTTCAGAGCTTCAAGGTTGAGGATTAGTTGTCTTACTCATACTCGTTAATTTTTTTTCTCAGTTTCTTATTTTTTTCTGAACTCATACAGTTATGAAATTTTAAACAAGTTTTATCCCTTTCTGATAATATTTGTGATTTTTATTTAGCTATAAGCTTGAAATGGATATAATTTTGTGTTCTGCTTTTCTCACCAAATATTACATTGTTGATAGTGTCCATGTTTCATAAACGTTGTAATGACTGCATACTATATTGTTGAGTAGATAGATGTACCATCATTTAATCATTTCCCTATTGCTGTGCAATTAAGCTGTTTCCAGTATTTTCCAATGATAGTGTTTCCATGAACGAATAATTTCATATATGTAGCTTTTTGATATTTTAAAATTAATTCCATAGAATGTGTTCCCAGAAATGTTACTGGGTCAAAGGTGATAAACATGTCTTTGGGATACATATGGCAAAATTGCTTTCCCAAAGGGCTCAACTGATGTGCATTTCCATCTTCATTATTTTATGAACTTAAGTTCATTGTCTTGCTCAACAAACATTTTTTAAAGCCCTTTTATCATGTGGTAGGCTTAGTGAGAAGAAAGTGACAGGAGGGGAGAAGCTCCCCTATAAATAGGACCCTTGCTGTGCCAAGTGCTGACAGTGGCACAGAGTACCTGTGGGATCTTGAGGAGGGACGTCCAACTCAGCTGGTAGATGAGGCCCAATGTCCTTCGAAAGCTTGGAGATGCCAGTGCGTGTTGCCGCTTTGGGATTATTAATGGAAACAAGACTACCCCCATCTTTGGTCTTGGAGACCCCATTGGCAGCATGCCTTCTTCCGAAGAGGGACCCATTTGCCTTTTTATTCCACCTGGTGTACTATCTGCAGCAAACTATTCTTTATAGTTATATGGTCACAGTGGTTTTCTTTTTTTTGTTTGTTTGTTTTTGATTCTATTTATGGTAAGCTTAGGGTTAGGAAAGTATTTTTTTAAAAATCACCCATTTTCTTATCACCCCAGGACATCTACTGTTATCATCCTTGTATTTTCTTCCAAAACGAAGGCTGTTTAAACAGAGGTTATTGTGGAACGATATCCAAGGTCTTTGGAAATTAAAAATGGGTTGTTTAAAATACAAAAAATCCAATAACAAATAATAAATAGAAACCCCAAAGCAATGTGAATCACCAGCAATATCAGAAAAGTTAATTATGATCCATTCATAGTGTGGAATATTAAGTGGCCATTAAAATACATACTTTAAGAGAATATTTTATATCATGGGAAATACACGCACTATGATGGTAAATGAAAAAGCAAAACACAAAACTATATATGCTGTATAATCTCAATTTTGCAGAGAAAAAAATATTATTTCTGTATGCACAGGAACTGAGACACAAGATACTAACAGAGAACCATTGTTAGCTCAATTTACTAGGAATTCTCTGAGAAGTAGGAAGAAGAGTTATTTATATTTACTTTTTTTTCTACTTTTCTGTATTTTTTAGTTTCATATATTCTACAATAAAAATATATAGACTGGAGGATCAAGAAAAAAAATTCTGTTAAAATGGGGGTGTTCTCTTGGCTTTATGGCTCTGAAGCCACAGTTGTAATTACTCTTAACCATGAGGCTCCATGACTGTTTTGGGCTCTTTGGTGTTCACCCTAATTAGAATTTCAGAGTCTAGAAATAAAAAGAAGAAAGAGGTGAGAGATCAGGCAGTGTTATTATAGATGGTCTTCTATTTACCATGGTTTGACAAATGATTTTTTGACTTTACAATGGTGCAAAAGTGATTACCAATTCAGTAAACACCGTCTTTTGAATTTATATCTTTTTCTAGGCTAACAATATGCAATATGATACTCTTTTGTGATGCTGGGCAGCAGCAGTGAGCTGCAGCTCCCAGTCAGGCACACGATCATGATCATGAGGCTAAACAACCGATAATCTATAGTGTATTCATTGTGTGAGATGATTTTGCTGTAGGCTAATGTAAGTTTTCTGAGCATGTTTAAGACAGACTAGGCTAAGCTATGATGCTCAGTAGGTTAGGTGTAGTAAATGTATTTTCGACTTACAGTATTTTTAATTTATGATAGTTTTATCAGGACATAACCCTATCATAAGTCAATCAGCATCTGTAGATGTTTGAACACCACTGGTTTAATTAAATTATGTCTAATGATTTCCATCCTGATCTTGCACTTGTTTTTCCCTTGGTAACTAATTGAGGCAGGGTTTTCCTTTAGAGAAACCTCATTGCTTTAACCTTTGGCTCATGCTTACTTATAAGTGTAATGATCTTCTAACCAATGGGGGAAGATGGTGACCAGACCTTGATGGACAGGGAAGAATTTTGCCCTCTTCCCAGCCCTTTCCAGTCCAGGGTGCATGGAGGTCAATATGGCACTGTGTGTGAATTTCCATTGTTCTTTGAAGCCTTCTTATCAGCCCCATGGGGTGCAACTTTGTGTGCATTTAAAGGAGCAGAGGTGGTGTGTATTTAGCACAGCAGGTTGCCCTGGCCCTCCCCTTTCAACAAATGGCCATTACATACCTGGAACTGTCCTGAGGCTGGGGATGCAAAGATGACTGGGACCCAGTGCTTGCCTTCGGGGTTCTCATATCGCAGTGAGAAAGCCAGTGAGAGAAATAGGTGATTTCAGGGGCTCGGTGATGGGCCTTCTAGCTGGGCCTGAGACTTTAGTAAAGGAAATTATGCCTAGTTGAGTCTTGAAGAATGAGCAGAAGTAAGCCAGATGGGAAGCATCTTTCTTTTCTTAAGGAAAACACAGAGATATGGAGTAGTGTGTTACAAGATGAGAACTGCAAACGATTCAGTGTTATGAAAGCTGAGAGAGTGGTGGGAGAGACCGGAGAAGTTCACCAATTATTTAGTTAACTTTTTGTAGATTTCCCAAAGCCTAGCAGCATTGGGCTTCCCTGTTATTATTTAAATTACAGTGCTCTGTCTTATTTCCCATTCAGTGTCAGCTGTTACTGGAAGTGGCCTGGCCTCTCTTTATCTTCCTGATCTTGATCTCTGTTCGACTGAGCTACCCACCCTATGAACAACATGAATGTGAGTATCTGAGCATCCTCTTGAGACACCACTGGCCAATGAAATCCAGACAATGGGCACGGTCTAAATTTGACCTTTCCCAAGATGCTATCTTTAGGAAACATGGTGAATGGCTTGGAACAGAAAAGCCAGACTTCCGATTTGTTGATAAGGCATGAACTCAGGAAACTATTTTCCATCCTAGTGAATGATGGTAATAATAATTATAATAATAGCCAACATCTGTCATACATTCTAAGTCACGAAAGTAAAATAACCTGATAGTTCAGAAAGTGGTGATTAAAACAGCCCCCTAAGGCAGTGTCTTATCACCATTGTCATCTGATCTCTGCCAGCCTTTTGCATAAGCATTGTGTCTTTACTACACAGTTGCAAATCATGGAACACAAAATTTTAAGTAGCATTTGTGTAGAACTTCTCAGATGGACTAATTTCATTTGATTCTCTTAACCATCTTGTCAAATGGACCTTATTATTGTTATCATTTGCTTGATAGGTAAATTGGGGCTCAGAGAAGTTAAGGGACTTGACCAAAGTCACATACTTAATAAGTGACAGAGATGAAATAAGGCTCAAGTTATCTGATTCCCAATCTTGTATTTTAATGATGGCCTTTCCAGTGAGTGTAGAAAGTACAGTAGTGGCAGAGAACACCAGCTCTAGATGATGTCAGGTTACTTGGGTTTGGATCCTGATTTCAATACTTACTAGGTATATCACCTTGGGTAAGTGACTTAGTTCTTGGTCCCTGAGTTTTCTCATCATTACGAAAGGGGAGTAATATACCTACACTACATGGTTGTCATGCGTGTTATCCTATAATCATGTCTTTCTCTCCTGGCTGGGCTTGCGGGATGGATTGACACTGCAGAAATGTCCCAGTCTAATTGATCAACATTTATGGAGGAGGTTTGGGAGAACTTCTGTTCCATTGCCTTTGTAACTTATCCTATCATTAACCAGCTCTACCCACACCCTGCCAGCCTCACAGGCTGGCAGTACAGTAAAGGGATAGGGCTAGGGTCACCTTTTAATTGCATTCTTGGTCTGGTCCCAACTCTCTCACAGCACATAACTACTAATTTTCTAGTACACATTATATATATATTCAAGTGTTTAAAACCCCCACAAAACCCAAAGAACATTCTACCAGAGTTTCAGATTTCCTTGAAAAGGGAAAGAACATAAAATGAAATATACACTAAAGTTGTGAGCCTGGGAGGTAATTCTGCTTTCTTTTTTGGAGACCCAAAGATGGATGAGCAAATGCAGATTTGATTTTATTTAAGCATTACCCTAAGCCCCATTGAAATGCACGTTTTAGGGAAAACCAAGCTTTTTCATCTGCTTGGCTATTTTTTTTCTAGAATGAGCACAATAGGCAAGGTAGTGCAGTAGAAATAGGTAGGCTTTGGATCAGACAAATTGGGGTTTGTTTGAATCTGGGCTCTGGCACTTGCTGAGGTTGTGATCTTTGTCAAGTTATTGCATTTTTAACCCAGAGCCTGCTGAATCTAGGCCATAGATTCTCAGAAATGTTATGGAATTCCTATACATGTAGAAGGAAGATACGACTTGTGCTTTCTATCTATGCACTTCTTGCAACCTTAGCTCCTGTTCTCACCACCTTCTAGATACCTGGCCGAAAAGGAGAGTGCTAAGATGAATCTTGCAGAGCTATCTTATCTCTGGAAGCAAAGGATTGCCCTATGATTCTTCTCCATAAATCTTTTGCAGTTTGACCCAGAACCATCAAGGTCCTAATTACTTCCCTGGGTCCTGGAAGTTCATTATGCTATTTGATTGTCATCCTGTGCACTCAGTGCTAAGTCCTCTTGCTGCTTTTGTCTGCAAATAAGGTGGGACACCACACATAGGAAAGGGTCTTTGCTTCACCTACCAAGGAATAGTCTGAAATACCTTCACCTTCCATTGCTCTGTGCTGCCTGGACCAACACCACCCTGTCCTTGGTGCCAGTATCTCTGGGAGGTTAAAGGGGAGACTCACTTGGTTCTTCGAGTACTTGGTTGGGTTACATAAGTCCTCCCTTGCCTGAAGAGCAGCTGACTTAGGCAGGGGACCTTGTTTGGTTTCCCTTGAACTATTAACAGGGAGATAAGGAGGTTAACTAAGTAAATGTTCAAAAGGCCAGAGTCCCGGGGCCGGCCGAGTGGCGCTGTGGTTAAGCTCTGGCTTGGGAAGCCAGTGGTCCCAGTTCGGGTCCCACATATGAGGGCCAGTGACACCACCCTTAAAAAACAAAACAAAACAAAATGAAACAAACAAGGCCAGAGTCCCTTCAGCATGGCCACAGTGATCAGATGTTGTTACATCCTTACTTTGGATGTTGTCTCTCTGGTTGGAATATGGATGGAAGGAAAAAGACAGCTAGAAGGGCTCCAATATGGAAATGCAGTGTAGCAAGTCCTGGCTGTGGGGTAGCCTCTGGGGAGACTCTGTTAGCACATTTGCATGAAAACGGTAAGATGAAGGAAGGTGGCAGTTGTGAGATGGAAGGAGTGTTTCCATGGGACAGTAGCTGAGTAAATACTATTGTAGGCTCAGACCCCATTGCCTCAATAACCCTACCCGGCCCATTCACTGAGCCTTTACATTGTGCCAGGCAGTCTGCTGTGTGTTTTGCCTGTAAGACGTCATGGGGTTCTCCCCGCGGCTTTGTGAAGTAGGTTGTATTTTTATCATCATTTTACAGATGAGGGAACTGAGGGTTAGAGTTTCAGGGACTTGGCCTAAGTCATTGTTTAACATGTTGCTGGGACTGGATATGAATCACAGTTGGTTTCATCCTAAAGCCTGTGAAGCTACATTGCTCTTTGCCACCTAGAGCTGGGGTTCTCAATGGTCGTTAACTCTTCGGAGTCATAGACAACCCCGAGAATATGATGAAAGCTGGAGTATGATGAAAGCTGGAGCTGAGGCCTTCCTGTCCAAAGGAATTCACACATGCGTGGTCCTCTGGTTAAGAGCGCCTGTTCCAGGGCACATTTACCTTGATTCGCATAAGCTGCACCCTTGGCTGACTGGCACAAACCAAACTGTGCCTGTGATGCCTACGACCCGCCAAAAACACCCAATCATGCTGTTTGCCGGAAGGTCCTCCATAATGAAGGGAAAGGCGGGTGAGGAGAATCGCTGTAGAATGGGGCTCATTGTTTTGATGAGTGACAATAGCAACGAGGACAAATGTAGCTTGACAGGTGACATCTGACCCCAAGCTAGCAACAGACTTACTGGATGCCTCTGAGGAGCTTGTGAGCTGGTAGAGGGGGTGAAACTAACAGGTTTGGCCAACAGAGGACAGTACAAAGGGAATTGGGATGGGGTGAGGTATGAAGAGGGCCACAGGTGTAAGGGAAGGAACTGGACTGAGATCATGGAAAGGTGGGTTGTACTCCCAATCCTGCCCACTGATTTCCTGAGTGCTCCCCACCCACCACTTTATCTTGCCATAATTTCCTCCTTAGAATGTGAAGGAGTTGGATTAGGCCTTCCCCAGAGCCCCTCTATGTCTCTGAAAGGTTCGGTGGGTGGTGATGAACGAATGATAATCAAGTACTAGGCCAGGCCCTCTCCGTATATGGTCTGATCTACCCCTCCCCCCACTTCTCCCAGGTTTGTGTCATGAATCCCATCCTATAGATGATGTCAGATAGATTAAGAATTGCTATCAAATGCCAAGTTTCCGACTCAGGGTTGGATTAGTCAGAGGTGGCAGGTTTCTGGGAGATGGGGGATGAGACAGACAGATTTGGGATAGAGAATGCATGGGTGGAACCAACAGAGATAAAGATCAAGTCCCAACATTCCTTCAGAGAATTAACGTTTTTTCTCCGGTGTTTTTCTTCTCCTGGATGTCAACAGGCCACTTTCCAAACAAAGCCATGCCCTCTGCAGGAACGCTTCCATGGATTCAAGGAATTATCTGTAATGCCAATAACCCATGTTTCCGTTATCCAACTCCTGGTGAGGCTCCTGGGGTTGTTGGAAACTTTAACAAATCCATGTAAGTACCAGGACTGGTTTTCTTTTCCAAACGTGTCGGTTAATACTTCCCTTCTCTGCCTCTGGAGAATTTTGAATGGTTGGATTTGAGTGGAGTTGTTTTTGTAAAGGTTTGTGTGATGAAGTCTGCAAAATGAGGGCAGGGAGCACTGCCAGGCTGTAAGACTTCCCTGTGGTGTATTTTAGGGGTAACGATTATAGCTAAAAGTCATGTGGCTGGGGAGTCAAACACTGGCTGGTAAGTCAAGAAGGGAGACCCAGGACACCTAAGTGACAAAGCTAAGCTGCTCGTGCTGCAGACACTCACTGTGCATCTGAACCAGCTGGCCTGGGAGCTGGGGGAGGGCTCGGTAGAGAGATGTGAGTAGGAAGGGGCCTGCCCTCAAGCTGCTCACAGCTAGGGCTGGGAGAGTTGAGTCCTTTCTGTTCTCAGATCACCCGTGTTAGTCTGTGGGTATCTATAATATCACACTGCAATGTCCCACTGTCTGGTCTTTCTCTTCCCTGGGCGTGAACTCCCCACGGGCCAGGATGCCACTTTCTATAGCTTTTGTGTTCCTGGCTCCTGACTTCAACACCAGACACATGGGCTTAATGAGTATTTGCCGAATGAGCCACTGAAGATTTCTTGGAACTCACAGAACCGTGGCATGAGTTAGAATGGACAAAGGACTGTGGGAGATTTATTAAGACAATTCTGAGGAAGCTGCAGCTGGGGGGGCAGGGCCACATCACAATATTCATGGACCTTAGGCTTTGTTGCTTTCGTGGGCCCTTCTATGCAAAAATATTTAAAATTTTTATATGTGTGTCGGTCTAAAGATGAATATAACCCAGGCTGGATTCATCATTATACATATTCATTCTGAATTTCTTTTTTTAAAATTCTGATTTAAAAGGGTGTACTGAGCCCTAGACACGGTGTATTCTGTGTACTGAGCCCTAGACACGGTGTCTTCTGTGTTTCACGGATAAGTCGGCCCTGGGGGGAGGGGAAGAGAAAGAGAGAGAGAGAGAGATGGAGGGCTTCCTGGAGAGGAGGTGCATGGGCTGCGCCTTGAAGGGGATGGTAAGATTTGGTTGTGTGGACCCCTGGGGAAGAGCACTTGGGGCAGGGATGGTGGTGGGAGGATGGAAATCTGGGCTATCAGGGAGGCTGGGTGTGGGAAGCAGCAGGAGAGGAGGACCGGACAGCCAGGCTGGGGCATGTGTCCCGGGGCAGATACTTGGCTCAAGTGAGTGAGGCCGCTCGTCTGACCAGAGCTTCTCTGCTTTTCTTGCTCCCCCTGCAGTGTGTCTCGCCTGTTCTCAGATGCTCAGCGGCTTCTTTTATACAGCCAGAGAGACACCAGCATGAAAAACATACACAAAGTTCTGAGAACGTTGCAGAAGATGGAGAGTTACAGCTCAGGTAAGCAGAAGCCTTCTGTGTATTGGTTTGTAATTGGAAGTTGACCTGCACCAGGCAGCAGGAACCCAGGCTGGTCCCTTTTAGCTCTTCCCTACTGGGTTCTCGCCTCAGTGGCTGGGCAGTATGGAAGGCCTCTGTGCAGGAGATGTCGAGAAGAAACTGGGAGACAGTGAGTGTGCTGGCCTCCTCTGGGGAGAGGACTGGCACAGGCCCCATGTCAGGATAGTTTGGGGGTGCAGATTGCTTCCGATGTCACTTCTTTGGAGTTGGCCATATGGTTGCAATGAATCAGTGAGTTTATAGGCAAGGTACTCTCCTGTCATATAAGAGCAATTAAAATTGCAACTTGATATATGGATAAGTAAGCATTTATTCCTAAAGAGAAAATGCAATTCATCTTTCCCCTAGTCATTTGATTTAGTCTGATGGACATTTGAACTGTGATCTTTAAAATGTGGAATCTTTATCTTTAAGTTGATAAGTGCCCAAGCAGTTTATTGCATGACATTAAGGAAGTGTCTGAGGAACAGATAGTTTGCTGATCAAGGCACTGGCTACAGAACTCATGGAGCTGCCTTGCAGGCAGTGGCCTGCCAAGGGGACAGGGAGTATGGGAGCAGTCCCCTGGGTGCAGGCAATGAGGGTGTGCATGGTCTTAGAGAATGTAAAAGCCATGATGATGCCGGTCAGTCTACTTTTCATGATCACCGTGCACCGGTGGATCTAAACAGTGTCAGTAATAAATGACTCCCCAGCGTGGGCCAGCTGCTGCCACTGCTCTAGGAATGTACCTTGTTACGCAGTTTGGTGTTTTGGGAGGGATGGAGTGGGCCAGCCTTCGCTGGAAAGGCCTCCCAGATCCTGATCTACTTGGCAAAAGGAGAAATGGTGTAAAGTGTTAGAGTTTAAACCAGACTTGGTTTGGAGGTTTTTCCTGGGTCAGGGAAAGAGACAGTGGGCAGTGCGGGACCTGGTGACACAGGGAAGCAAAGCTGTATGTGGGATGGCACAGAGGAGGTGTCCCTTCACGTCAGAGAGAGGTGTGACTGTGCTTCGGCTCCTGGCTCACCTTCGAGGGGCCCCCAGCTGGACCGCTCCTGGCCGCATGGCCAGGCCACCTGGATGCTGCTTCCTTGCTTTGTAGGCCCCTGGCCCTGCACATGTGTGTCTGTCCCGATGCAGGACACAGAGAGGTAGCAACCACCACTGACAGCATCAGTCCCTCCTGATCTACTGAGGGCCCTGCCTGGTAGACCAGAGGCAGAGCTAGGGTTGTCTCTTCAACTCCGGTCAGTGGGCCCCCAGGAAAGAGGAAAAAGTGTGAGGGCACATCACTTGGGAGTTTTGTGACTTTGGGAATAAGTCATGTTGGCCCTTTTGGGCCACTCTTCTCATCTGTAAACTGGGGACAATGGGAGAATCTATCTCATAGGGTTGTTTTGAGGAATAAATCAGATAAAACATTTAATTGGTTAAAAACAGCATCTGGCACATAGGAAGCATTTAGTGAACGTGAGTTGGGATTATTCTGGAGGGGTAACATTTTGGTCAAGCCATTTAATCTTTTTGAGCCAGAATTTCCTCAGCTATTATATAATAAATAGGTAATTACATTTTACCTCAATGTAAAATCTAACAGTGTCTGGCACATAGTAGGTGTTCCATAAATGGGAGCCAGTATTTTCCTTATGTGTTAGTGATGCATTTCTGAGCACCTGGCCTTGCTCTTCTGCTCTCAGCTTCACGGCTGGAGATGTAGACTGGCTGTTGGGGGTGAGCTGTTAAACATAGTGTCACATCTTAGTGGGGGCTTCCTTAGACATGCAACTATTTTCTTCTTTGGGCAAGTGGCGGCAGGAGTTAGGGTGGAAAAGAGAAATCAAAACTGCATTCAAAACACTGTCTGCACAGCTCTGAAGAGAGAAGGTCTCCTTTGAGTTTCATTGTATTAGATCCATGATTATCTGTCCGTTCACCCAGTAGGTAGGTTCCCTTTTTTGCCCGGCAGCTACTTCTTACATTGCTTCCTGATTCCTTTGCCTGTCTCTCAACATAGAGCAAGGCATCGGTATAAAGGGGATGCAGGAAATGTTGTTTCTTCCTGGGTGAAGCCGGTCACTTTTTGCTGAATTGGACTAGCACTCTAGATTTCAGAGAGAATCAGAGGCTGGGGTATGTCAGTATAGGCCCTGACTTAGAGACATGTGCTTAGCTCTCTTGCGGTGTGCCCCTCAGGACTTAAGGACCCTTGGTCCCGAAGCCCAGCCCTCATCAATCTTCTCCCCCAGACACCCACTTCCCGCGATGATGACCTGCCTTTCACATGGCAGCTCATTTTGGGTGTTGACAGCTTTAATTATCAGAAAATATCCACCACCCTGCTATACCTTTTAGAAAATGAGGCTAATTCTATATCCTTTCATATATTTAAAGACAGGTCTCTCTTTTTTTTCCCCTTCTCTTCCCAAAGCCTGATTTTTCTAGACTTCTGGAATGATTTTTTCCTCCTATATCCGCCTCTGCTCTGGGTGTGTTTCTGTGTGTCTGTGTCTCTCTGGAAGCTTATTAGAAATGATAACAGTGTTAGCACGCAATACAAAAGGGACTTTTGCCTCTCTTGCTCTGAGCGCTGTATTTCTGTTAATGCAATCTGAGATTGCATTAGGCTTTTGGGTATCCATATCACACTGTTGACTCATCTTCCACGTGCCGTCAACCAAAACTGTGGAGTCTTTTAAATGTACAACATTGCAAGTTTCTTGTTCCCCATTTCTTATTGTGCTGTTGGCTTTTGTAACTTAAGGAAAATACTATCTGTCTCTTGTCTATTTTACATTTTTAGATGCCCTATGTCATCTTGTGCTACCAAAACCATTTTGGATTCCAATTTTGCCCTGTACTACATTTGCTGCTTCTTGTTGTTTCCTGTCATCTAGGAATTTGATAAATTAGCTCTTTTTGTTTTCATCCAAGTCATTGATGGCTGTGGGATGAGGGCTTGAGGTTTGGATCATTCCAGTGGAGACTACAACCCTTTTGGACACTACCACTCAGGCCTTTAGAATTCCACCAACCTGTGTTGTCATTATGCTGGGCCACTGAGCTCCTGCTTCTGTGGTCTAGTTGGAGGGCTAATCTTTTTTATTTTTCCTTTAGTTTTCATGTGCTGAATCCATTGGACTCTCCACAGGTACTTTGTGCATATGGAAGTCTCTACTCAAACACTCTCTTCTAGTACCATGGTTTCCTGGGCTAGAGCATTGCTTTATTTCCACTTATTGGACGAGACCTAAGAAGCCATTAGTTTATTTATAGATAAATGAGTTGATTGAGTCAATCATTCAACCAGTATTTATTGAACATCTACTATGTACCAACCACTGTTCTAGGTGCTGGGACACAGAGGTGCACAAACAAATATGGCCTCTGTCCAATGGAACTTCTGCTCTAGGCAAGACTCTGATCCGGAAGTGGGGAGTGACTTTCCCAAGTTTTCACTGACCCAGGAGAGATAATATGGGAATGGAACATAGCTAAGCCTCTGATGTTTCATGCTGTTTTCTTTCTACAGTGTCATCTTGTGCTGGTCCAATAATCTTCCAACTGGAAAGTCCTCTAGTTTTAGGAATTAAATCCTAGACAAGTCTAAGTATCCTTGCAAGCCGTGAATCTTTGTGGAATGAGGGTGAGAGAAAATACCCACTCTTCAGAGTATTTAAGGGTCAAGTGAAAGTGCTTCTAAAAGTATAGAATCCCAGCACATGCAATTTTTGACTTGATTTCTCTCGTGTAAACCCACATCAGCAGGCCTTGAAATTCATAATAATGACAAAAGTTCTTAAAACAGTTTTGGCTTACTTTTTTCCATAAGGCTTACTTTCCTGAACTTTACTGGAAGAGCTGCCATGAACCCAGAGGCCTGAAGTGGATTTACAGAGAAGCTAAAAATGTTTTACTTTCATAGTCCCCTTCCAAGGCCCTGGTAGGGTTCTTAGCAATCAAAAATTGCCAAAGTAGGGTTTTTAAAAAATATTCTTTTTCTTAAAGTGAGTTCCCCATATTGTGTCAACTTCAGGCCTCACAGCCTGCACCTGCACCTGCCAGAGGCATTGGGGTGATAGAAGGAACTGTTTCCTTCCTCACCCTCCACCTTGGCTCTGTCCGTCAGCCTCACTCACCAACCAGCTCCCCTTTGGTGAACCTGGCAGACAGGCCAGAGCCAAGGCCTCCCAGATGGGGCTGGTGCTGCTCGGATCAGGACTGGGCTGGACAAGGCGGTGTCCCTTTGCTTTCTTCTTTGTCTTTACTGCTCATTTCCTTTCTAGCCACTTAAATGCATTGTTCAGTGATACTTAGTGGGCTCATTAGCCTGCTGCCTGCTGAACATTTCTGCTCAGACATCCACTTTGTCCCAGTGCTTTGCTCCTTTCCCAATTCTTGGCATCTTGACCCCAGACTCCTTCATCTCTTGGGGCACCATGGGCCCAAGCCCCTCTTGAGTTTGCACCATATATAGTGGTCAGGGCTTCCTACTTGGTTGAAAGTTGGGAAATGCATATCCTGGGGCTGAGGCTTCTTGCCTTCCTGGGGTGGTCCATCCTTACATCCCCTATAAGAAGCTCTCCAGCTCCCCTACTATCCCCCATTTCCACAGCTGTATCCCATGGCTGCTCTCTCAGCCTCACCCATGCTTATGCTGGCCAGGGACAATTCCTAGGCGTGTGAGGGTGCTTTGAGAGCTCTCTATAAACTATGGCCTGGCCTAGTGGACAGGCCTGTGGGTTTGATGTTTGGTTTGGATGCCAGGTTCCTAATCTGCTCTGTGCAGGGGACTCCACCGCTACCATCCTCAGCCAAGATCTTAGCTCTCCAGTTGTCAGGTCCTGTCCCAAATCACAGCCGCCCCAACACCTTTTAACAGAAGCCCAGTAGGTGGAACTTCAGAGCATGATTTTCCAGACCTGCTGAATTAGGCCAGGCCAGGTAGGTGGCACAGCTCAGGGGTGGCTTTCAAGCTGTCTGTAGAGCTGCCAGATTACACATTACTGTGGATGCCATGGTTTCCATAAATGGCACTCCCCATGAGAGCTGTGTTCCCAGAAGCTGGGTAGGGCACAGCCTACATGGCCCTTTGCGATGGCCTGAGAACCTTAGCTCCGCTTCCCATACTGAGGACTAGGGCTACAGCCTGTCTCCCACAGCCCCCGAATCAGAGGCTTCAGAAATACCTTCTTTCCAGGGTGTAGAGTTCTCTGAAGCTTAGGAGAACTTTGCCGGGAATGAACAAATGAGAACTTGGGGCATTTGGTCACTGGCTGGAGATGTCCCTTTGGAGGACATCCGACATCATTGGGGTCAAGGGCTGGAAAGGGGAAGGACTGGAAGAGAGATCTGGGGCAGCGCTGTGTGCACCCTGACATCCTGACATGGGCCTTGAGTTTTTCCATCCCTTTGGCTATATTTTTGAGTGTCAGTGGCAGGGCTGCCATTTTCGGTATATTCATAGTGGAGATCCAGTTTGTTTGGCCTTTCTAATGTGCTCTGTAAAGCTTTTGTAAAATAAGTCCTGAGGCTGATGGTGGACTTTACTTTGGGAAAAGGGTCAGAGCTTTCCGGCTGTTGGATTTACTGGCAATACTGAGAACTCACTGGATGGACCTTCGATTCTGCTTTGATCTTTGAAAGTCAAAAGGCATGATCCCCAGAGGGCAGAGCAGGCTTTGGTGACATGGCAGTGTAGTTGGCTGTGGCAGGGAGCTGAGGGAAGGGATATAAAATTATCATCTTGTAAACATCCGCTGAGCAGCACAATTTAGCGTTCAGAGAACAGGCTTGGCAGCCAAACTGCCTTGGTTCAAATGTTGGCCCTGCTGCTTATCAGCTATGACCTTGGATCATTCCATAATGTCTCTGTCCCTCAGTTTCCTCAAAATCGAGATATTACTAGAATCTCTCTTAGTGATATTGTGGGGAATAAATGAGCTAATAAGGGTAAAAAGTTTCGTACAGTTTCTGGCACATAAGAAGTACCAGGCTTGCACTTTAGTTTCACTGCATTTTCACACCCTTCATGTGAGGTAGGAAATTTTGTTCCTTTTTATGCACACGGAGCAGCTGATGTTCAGCGAGGCTGAGTAACTTGCTTAAGGAAGCACAGCTGGCAAGAGGCAGGAAAAGGGCTACAGCTTCAGTCTTTCCTACTCTGCTATTACATGCTAAACAGAGCAGCCCAGGGTAGCCAGAAAGTTCTCCAAGGCCACAGGACACTAGGCATTCATGCGCTGGGATCAAAAAGGAGACAAGAGGGCTTCTGAGAGTAATGCCAGACTTCCTCCACTTCCCGGCTTCATGGGTAACAGGCATGGATCGAATGTCCCCCATGGCCTGTCTAGAAAGGACATCCTGTGACTCAGACAGCCACTTCTCCTTCCCTGTCTGAATCCCTTTATTCCCTTGAGCAACTGCTGAAGTTGGGGTTGCAGCCCCAAACTATATCGTTCTTGTGGGTTCCCGTGTGTCATCTTGTTGAGAGATC
The DNA here is from genome assembly GCA_033961575.1 of Aselliscus stoliczkanus. NCBI lineage: Eukaryota > Metazoa > Chordata > Mammalia > Chiroptera > Hipposideridae > Aselliscus > Aselliscus stoliczkanus. The sequence goes on from CM066728.1 coordinate 138,897,697, forward strand.
TGATGACCTATGCGTCAATATTATGTCATCAAACTGGAAATTCCTTTACATCTTTGGTTGATTGGAATTCGTGTTCTATATGTACTTGTCAGAAGTTCTGATTTAGGGTCTTAGGGTTTCCTGTTTTGAAACCTTTCCAGCTAACATGAGAAAGGTTTCCTAGACCTGTCACAGCCAGGCTGTATCCCAGCAGTGTTGGAGTATTGCTTCCACCAAATCAAATCAAAGGTAAACTTTATCCCGACAAGAATAGAAAACACAATTGTACTCAATTGCAGGACAGCATGTACCCCACCATATCGGACTGACTTGAAAAAGTTTGGATTGTTAACATCAAGAACAGGGCTTCACGTCTCTTGCTTTTCCAGTATAAGACTTATTGACCCCATGGGTGGCAGAGAGCAATGTGGCAATCCAGTTTATTTCTAGTTGAGAGCTTCCTGTTTCTGGCCCTCTCATTGCTATTGTCCCGAGGCACAAAAGGGCAATGTTAGAGTGACACTTTGTCCGAAAGACTAAGTTGCAGCAGGTAATGATGCCATTTTTACATTTTGAGATGTTGTTACATTTAAGGCTCACATGGGCACTCGCAGGTTGAGATTATCATCCCCATTTTATTGATGAGAAAACTAAAGCTGGAAAGTATTATGTCTTTTGCCCATGGTTGTATAATAAAGCTGTGAACTACATCCACATTTGTCAGATCCCAAGGCTCAGCATCTTCCCAACACACCATGCTGCCATATTGCCTTATTCCAACACCAGGAAACATGGGTACCATCATCTGCTTTTGATACCCAAAATGTGATGAAGCATTTTAACACATTTTTTGGGGGAAATGAGTAAACTCGTCATATAGCTCAAATGCCTGCTTACAAAGTGTTAAAAGAGCAAAGTGATTTATTGAATTCCTGATAGAGTAGAAGGAGCCAAAGCTTTATAGCCACAGACTATTGGGTTCAGATTTTCCACTTGTTGCTCTGTGACCTTGAGTAGGATATTAACCTCTCTGGGTCTGTTTCCACATTTGAAAAATGGGAATAATACATGTCTTGGAAGTTTATTTTAGGGATTTTAGAAAATAATACATGTAAGGTGTCTGATGCTTAGTAAATGCTAATTACCTTGTGCCCACAAATCCCTACCTTGTCCCTTAATACATTTTATTAATTTTAAAAGAACAAAAACTATGCAATTTATACATTATGTATAGTAACAATTCTTCCTTAGTCTGGCCCTGGGGGAAAAAAAAAAATCCCTTCTCAGCCCCTAAGTTATAAACTCATCTCCTTTTTAGGTCCAGAACTCATCTGGGCCAATGCTGTCTCCTCAGTGTTACTTTTCATTTATTTCTGGGTTTCCAAAGCCAGCTCTACTGTGCCTGCCACCCCCACTGCATCAGGAGTGCTCCTGGCCAGATCACCCTTTTCATTTGGGGCCACAGTCTCCATTGGCTCTTTGTGGACCTGGTTTCTATTCAGGTTCTTATCAGTTGATGTCAGTCCTTCCAGAGGCTACCAACAACTTCTCCCACTATGGCTACTTCTCAGTAAGACGTGAGCTCGCTATTGCCTTAGTAGATGGATCTGGGGAAAGATGTGTAATGTAATGTCTCTTTCCATCCCCCGGTTTCAACGATGATGGATTCTGGAGTGGCAGAGAGGGCTGGAGGCTCACAGCTCTGCTCACCTGACCCTCTGGCCATCTCCTCTTGGGAGGCAAGGGAAAGGATCATGGTGTCTGTATACAGCATGTCTTTTGGTACAGCCTCCTGCCTTCAAAGAGTCCCAAGAAATGCTGCTACTTTGAACCATAGTGCTAGTGTTTGGGGTTCAGTAGCGATTTAAAAGTTTGTTGAACTAATGTGAGTTCATATTACATGTAAAGCACTTGAAGAACTATGTGGCTCCTGAAGTCACAGTACTCCCATTGGTCTCAAGAGGAGAGTGGCTTCCCTAGGACCTGCCTCAAAGCTTCATGGAGCATGACATCACATAATTGCCATCGTGACTTTATCAACATTTATTTTGAACTTGCATTAGTGCTTACCTAACCCACACCCATAGTACGGTAGAGAAATGCAGGTTCAGAGAGCCTCAGTGACCCCTCCACGGCCACATAACTGGAAAATTCTGGAACTGAGATTTCAGCCAGGTTAGCCAGACCCCAGAGCCTGAGATCTTTTGGGTATGTCTTACTGTCCCTCAGCGAGCCCTCACTGTAGAGAAGAAAACTAATCCTGGGTTGGGAACCCCAGGCCCAGATGCACAGCAGGGCGGTTCTTAGGGTCCTGGCCTTCTCTTACCTGCATAAGTAGTCACCTCAGGAAACAACCAGGTCACCCTGCTTTACCTCCTTCTCCAGAGCCCTCGTCTTCCCAGACAAAGTCCAGCCATCTCAGTGAGGCAGGCATTAGCTACGCTTGAAGAAGAAAGCACAGCCCTCTCATCAGGAACACAAACCAAAACAACAAAAAACACCCCAGAAGACACCTGAGTATGTTTGTGACCAGAGAACTGTTTCAAGGTCTTGTTTATAAAGCCAGACAAGCTCAGGCTGAGTAGAGCCACAAGTGAGAATTTGGCCCAGGCCCCTCCAGGCCATTACCCATTGGACATGGTGAGCGAGGGTTGGAGGACCCTCCTGGGGTCCTTTTAAGAAGAGTATCTGGGCCTTGGATGCTGACCTGATCTCTTTCTCTACTTCTCCTTTTTTCATTTGCCTCCTCCACCCACGGGCTTCTCAAGCAGCTGATTGCTGTGGTTCCTTTTCATGTTGAACAAAAGAGACTACAGCAATCTTGAAACCCGAGCCGGGACTGGAGGGCACTGACCGAGAGTAACCCCAGCTCTCTGGCTGAGGGCTTCCCTCCTCTGCCTTCCTGCTTCTGCCCTCCCTCCCCCCTCCTCCCCTCTCCCACTCCCTCCTCCCTGCTCCTTCTCTGTCGGGCTGGCTGGAGAGACCAGAGGGACACTAAGGGGCTGTGAAAGCATCCTGGAGACTGGGCCTCTCCCACCACTCCTGCACCCACGGTGGAAGTATCTCCTTAGCTTGGTTCCAGATGCCTGGCCCAGAGACCTGGCAAGAAACAGGATGCTGCACTGTTCTTCCTCAGCTCACAAAATACACACTTCACTTCTTTTGTTCTTCAGACGCCAAGCTCCTGCATTTTTTTTTTTTTCTCCTTTCCATTGTCCCACCTCACTGTACCCAAAGCAAAGCTTTTGGGAATTGGGGAGGCTCCTCCAGGCCAAAGCAAGGAGGCCAAGGTCAGTGGATCAAGTATTTTGGTCCATATTGGAGAAGATGCTGCAGGAAAGCCCTCTCTCTTGGCCTTTTGCTGGGGAGTGACTTTCAGTCTTCTCTGCAGGCAGCAGGGACTCATGATTTCGTGACCAGTCCAGCTCCCTGGTGGCTGTGTTTTAGGACAGCATTCATACCCTCTCAGCTCCCCGTGTAAACTCTTGAGGCTCACCAGCTCTTTCCCTGAGTACTTCCACATCCTTGATCCTGGTGTTCCCAACGATCCGTGAATGTTATTAGCCCCATTGCATGTTTAAGGAAACTGAGGCCCAGAGAGAGTAAGAAAAAAGGGAAAGTAAGATTTGAGGTCCTACAGTTAACGCACAGCAGAGCCTGAACTTGAATTTCAGTCTTCTGATGTTATAGCCAGTGCTGATTTCATTTTACCCCAAATGTACTGTGGCTGAGAGACCTCTGTCTTCTCATCCTATATGTTACAGATAAGAAAACATGTCAACGTGCTTGGGCCAAGTTAAATGATTACGTGACTGTGTTTTCCTCTAAGCATTCCCTGTCTTGCTTCTAAAGACTGGTTTTTCTTACTGGTCATCTTCCACCTGTGTGTTCGTCATCCTTGCTGTAACCTCGTAGGTGGATCATTTCCACTGATTCTCTGTAGAATGCTAGATATATTCATTCCCCTGTAAAGTTCTGAATAGACAAATCAGTCAGCTTCAGCCATTTCTTCATCTTAATAGAGTGTATCAGCAGAAAGAATTTAGGAATTCTGTCTGACTCAGGAACTGAGCCAGGCAAATAGAACACACACGCGCGCGCCCACACACACACACACACACACACACACACACATATGCACGCACCTCTCAAATCATAAATTCAACCTCTCCACTTAGTTGGCAAAGTCACTTCTGTATTCTTATCTATTCTAAAAGCATATGCTTCAGGGTCAAATTAGCAATGAAGCTAATGAGACCAGTCTTTCCTGAAGGTAATGATGATATTAGCCATCCTGTACATCACCTTTGTTGGTGCTTGGTGTTATACTGGGACTTTAGGTACAGTTTCTCATTTAACTCTCAGCTCCGCCCAGTGAGGTAGATGCCATTGTCACCCCCCGTTTGTTCTGTTGACATCCCCTCACTCTCTGCTTCCAGCTTCCACTTGCCTGAGTGTCTTCTTGACCCGTGTTGATGCAGCTGTGGGCTAAGAGAAACTCTAGTGTTATCTCGACCTGGTTTGTTTCATATTCATGTCCTGTTCTACTCTTTCTTAACCACTGCAAAGTGGATTTACTTCTCCATAATTGGCTCTTTTCCAGATCATGTTAGTTCATTAGTTTATTCACTACTTATATTCATTCATTCCTTCATACACCTGCTGTGTACTGAGTGCCTCTTCTGGGCCAGGCACTGCTGCACTTTGGAGTTATAAAGTCCTGGCCGTGAAGGCACTCCTGTTCTTCTGGGGAGAAAGATGTATGCTCAGACAACTGCAGCTTCAACTGTGCAGTGCCTGAAGGAAACATAGGATGCTGTTAGGGCACAGAAGTAGGTCACTTAACCCAGCTTGTGGGTGGGAAAATCAGGGCAGGCTTCCTGGAGGAGATGACTCATCGGCCAAGTCATAAAGAACGGATAGGAGTTAATATGGCTAAGAGGAGAAGGTCTGTTTCAGACATCTGGCTTTCTCAATATTCTTGGCTTCTCCACTTTTTTTCCTGCTAGCCACATAATGGAGAAAACTGAGACAAGAGATACAAAGCCACCCCTCTCTGGCCACATGCTACATTCCTCCCTCTTCCTTCTCTCATCCTACTTTCCAACTCTTAGGTTTAAGGAATCCCCTCTTTCTATATTTATCTGCTTGTTGATAAGTTATTCATTCAAAAACATTTTTTGAGAACCTACTATGTGCATAGCACTATGACTATAGGGTGTCCTAGTCCCAGCCATCATGAGAGACGATACCTTCCCTCACCTTACCAGCCACAGCCTCCAAAGAATTTTGGCTCTCTGTCCTTTTCCAGAATTTGGCTTCAACCTGACTCCCCACCATAAAACACTTGCAGATAAACCTCATCTTAGTCAAATGCTTCCATGAACTGTCTTCCTCTGGCTTTCTCATACCTCCTGCTTTATTGATTTGCCTCTTCATCTTCTTTATCAGCCTTGGAAGTTCCTTGAGGGCAGAGTCTGTGTCCTTATCTGTTCTCTGTACTTGGTTGTGGTACACTGGTAAAGTTGAATGAAAAAATTCCTTTTCAAAATCACAAAGATATTACCATTTATTGAGCACCTACCATGAGCTAGTTGCTCACTATGCATGCGTTACATGTTAAATATTTCTAATTCTTATATCTTCCAAAGGTGGATACTATCATCCTTACCTCTTAGGTAAAAAAAACTTGGGCTCAGGAAAGCAAAATGAATTTCTCAAAGCCACACAGTTAATAAATAGTGGAGTCTGGCATCAAATTTAGGTTTTTCTGGTCTCACACCCTTGATCTTTCTACGATACGAGTGTTTCTCAAACTTGTCTGGAATCACCTGGGGAGTTTTATAAAATTTTGATGCCTGGGCCTTATTCCCAGTTTTAATTAATTGTTGGGGAGTGTGGCCTGGACACTGGGAGTATTGTAAAGCTCTCTGTGTGAGTGTAATGGCAGCCGAGGTGGGGAGCCCACCACCACACCACATTGCTTATCTGTGTCCACACTGGCCGCAGCTGCCGTTGGTGGTGTGTGAACCTAAGAGCCCACATGTGTGGTATCCACGTGACCAGAATACAAGTTCTTTGTAGCCAGGGATCTTTGGCATCTTTGTTGCTTCTCCACCCAGTGACCTCACCACCCCTGCATATGCACTGCCAAGGGCTGTTGACTGTTTCATCAACTGCTTGGTTTTTAGGTCTCATGCAGGGGATTCACTGATGGGTGGTTGGAGTTTGATCACTTCCAGTTGTTCTCATCTTCAGAGCCTACTGACATAACAGAAGAGCCTTATAAACACTCTGAGTGCACTTCCTGGGCGGGAGAGTGTTGCACATGACCGAGACCTGCTGCAAGTACAGTCTGGGTCAGCGTCCCACATTTCAGCAGCCCTGCTCTGGAGGCTGTTTGGGGTAGCCCAGAACAATGTCTGCATGCTGCGCTGGCTTCTCACACTCAGGAGGAGTGGCCCACCTGTGCAGTGAGAGTCAGTTCCTATGTTCTGTCCAGAGCTCCGAGAGACCTGACCTCCAGTGTGGGGCTGCTTCCTTTGTGACACAATGTGCAGTATCTGGCTTTTCATGCCAGGCCTCAGTTGAAGCCACCAGCTTTCCTATAGTCATTCCTGTTTACCCCTACTGTAGGGATCCTGGGACATCCCAGGTGTCACTTTGTGTACTTGACAGTATGGTACTCGTCTCTAGGGATCCTGTTTACTCCTGGGGTGTGGCTGAAGGGTGGAGGTCATCTTCACAATTTTGGGCCCTTCTTGGGCCTGCTCAGCTGAAAGGAAGTCTCCTGTGGTGCTACTCAGATAGTTCTGGAATCTTCACAGTCCTAATCCCATCTCCTGATATTTATTATCCGGCCATCATTCACTGTCCAGTAATTCTTTGCCAGGCCCTGATCTGGGCACTGCGAGATAAAACACATATTCTGTGTCCTTGGAGGCATCATCTAGGGGAGATAGTAAACAAATAAAAGAACATTCCTAAAAGTATGGTCCCCAATCCCTCTGCATTGGAAGGACAAGGGGTGCTTATTAAAATACAGACCCCTAGCCATGTTCTAGATCTCTATTTTAGGATCTCTGGAGATTGGGCCGAAGCAACTGCATTTTAGCATGCTTCCTAAGTGACTCTGAGATGCTCTGAGGTTTGACATCTGCAGAAGTAAGCCCTGCGGTCACAGGACAGTGCCCCAGGCACAGGTGGCCGTTTGCAGGAGCACCTGTTCTGAAGGAGGAACACTCATTGGGCAAGGAACAGCTTCTTGAAGGTGTCATGAGGAATAACTAGCTGTGAGCTGTGTTTAATTTACCCTTTCTGTAACCCCATATCTCTCATATTTGCTTAGGCAGAACATACTTGGATCAGGCAGCACTGAGGAGCGTCTGGTTGGGCTGTTGGGCCCAACCAGATATCTCTGCACACAATCGCTTTCCTCCCAGGTGGAACTCCTGTCCTCTTTAAGCCTCATACCATAGCCCCAGTTTCAGGTCTAACCTCTCTTTCTTCGGTTAAATGATTTGAGTTTGCAAGGTTTGCCCTCTAGAGGTCGGTCGGTGCCTGGGTCTGTGGGCTGCAGTCCCCAGATGATGACTCCCCCAGCCATGTGGTCACCATCAGCCGGTTTTCTTTTTATTGCAAGAAGTTAGGTTATTAAGAGGGTGGAGCAGAGGCAGACGTGGACAGTCAAACGAAATAGGGAAATGATGGTATTTAAGAGTTGGGGGGCCCCTAGCAAGCATCTGGTCAGACACCTCTCATTTTAGAGATGAAGAAACTGGGGTTCCCAAGGATGATATGAAATACCCAAGTGACACCACAGGCACAGCCTCCAACTCTGGGGACTATAATTCTGGGTTTCTGGCCAGTGCGTGGAGCCTTTTCTAAATGTACCTGGAGAGCTTACTATTTGAAGGGATTTTGTATGAAATCTTGCAGGCATCCAATCATTAATAGGGTTGATTTTTAAAAAAATATATGCCTATGTGTTTTCTTAATGTGTGGCAGACCTGGGTTTCGCAGCTCTGTATCACACGTTCCACATTTGGCATTAAGATGAGTGGGTGTCTGTGGAGGTGCTTTCACGAGCATAACCTCCACCCCAGTGCTTCTCCCAGACCAGCAGGGCAGCATTCCTGGAAGCTTGTTAGAAATGCAGATTCCCTGGCCTCTTCGCAGGCCCCATGAATCAGAAACTCTGGGGTTGGGGGCCGGCAACTTTTCTTAACAGGCCCTGTAGGAAGTTCTGAGGCTCATGCAAGTTTCAGACCCACTGTTCTGCATCAGCAAGATGTCAGCCCCGGGGCTTGTGGGAATTAGACTTCAAAATAGCTCCACCTTTAACTCTCTGAGATGGCAATGGGGAGACAGGAGCGGTGGGGTTAGGGTCACAAATCTCAGGTGGGATGGGTGAGATCGTTTCAAAGGTTTGGCTTTTGCCTGGAAAAGCCTGGGAAGGTGTGTGTGTGTTTGTACAGCACTGCCACACTGAGTCTAGGAACGCGAGCTAAGCGTGGCTCTCCGCGTCTTTAGAAAGCAATCTTTTCATGTCTCTCCTGATGCGGCCAAGCTGCTCGACTCTGGATGCTTAAGCCAGAACCCTGTGGTTGGCAATTGTATTAAAACAAGGCAATCGATATTATATTTTTCTGCACTTGTCACATTGTGCTAATTTTTTTTTTTCTTTAAGTTGCTTAATTAAATGAAAATAAAACACTATTTCTCGGCAGGCTTGACGCTTCAGGATTTCCTGGTGGACAACGAAACCTTCTCTGGATTCCTGAATCACAACCTGTCTCTGCCAAGGCCAACTGTGGACAAAATACTGGGCGCCAGTGTCAGTCTCCGCAAGGTGAGCTGCGACCCTCGGCTTCCTCGGTCCCACCGATGGCAATTACATTGTTAGGGAACGCCTGGCAAGCAATGAATAAACCCCTGTCTCTGTAATGGCGCAGAAGGAGGGTGTGAGCTCAGAGGCCATGTCACCTCGTTTTCCTTCCCCACTTAGGCTGACACTGCCAACTGTTCTGAGAGTGGAATGCGCCTCTGGCGTCATGGGCCAGCTGGTTGAAATAAAACTGATTTCCTGCCTATCAGCTGACTTTTGTTAACTTCCTCCTGAAAGGGGGATAAATTGAAGTTAAGGTGAAGTAAATACTTTCTTTAAAGTTGCATAGTTCTGAGACGATAACCAGGGTTGAGGTTATTGATCCGGAGCAGCTCTGTTGGAAGATTTGGAAAACTCAATGCTTCTTTTCAAGATAGACAGGAAAGGTATATAAGGAGAAAACGTGTTTTCTTTTTCTCTTAATTTATAAAACCAGGAAGCGGTAGTAGTGTTTATGTAGACTTTTAACGTTACATTCTTAGAAAACTTCCCCTAGCATCATTAGATATCATACAGCTCCTACGCAGTGGGTAGCACACCCAGCTTGCATGGTTATTGATTTTCAGAGAAGCTTCTCAAGTTTATTCTCTGGCAGAAAGGGGAAATTGCTTCCTTACCCTGCCTCATGTCTACATATTGGCTTGTCTTTACAATAAGCAGAAGTAGTGGAAATGTTTGTGCCTGAAAAATAAGATTTTTGCTGTACATGATCTAGAACTTTTAAAATTAGAAAAATGTGCTTACTGCTGGCCCTTATGAAACTAGGAAAATATGCCTTGTGTTTACCAATTGTGTGGTTGGGAGATGGGCCAAAGGCAGCAGGCATATGAAAATAGTTACATTTAGCATGATTTCCACTGCCCCTTGCCAATTTCATATCTGTCACATCCAATCAGTTTAAAATAAGGGGCATCCTTGATGCAGAGGTGGTCCTTGAGTGGTAATTAGAATCTCTGTGTAGTCAGTGCTCTTAAACACAGATGTTAAAGGTAAGCTGACAGGTTGACAGCAAGGACCAGTTAGAGAAAGGAGTGAAACTGAAGTATGCTTGAGCATCTGGCAGTAGGTGAAAACTTAGCGGAAACCGTGGCAGGCCAAGTGCTCTGCAGCGTTAGAAAGCTGGATGGGTCTTGTGAGGCTTTTGGTCATCACTCACAATAGGTTGTGATACAAGCAGGTCAAGCGGCACTAATTTAAGCTAACAGGGGGGGTAGTAATGGAGTAATAAGGAGTTTGCATCACCCATTCATTCATTCCACAATTATTTACTGTCTGTAATGTTCTAGCACTGTGGACACAAAGCAAGCAGGAAAAGCAAGGCTCCTCATTGGATTGAACTTGCTGTCTAATGGACAGTGAGGACCACACATGAAGAGGCTCAGTTCATTTAGGCCCAAGGAAGCTAATGAAACAAAATATGACCAAGGAGAGGCTCTCTAGGGGGTCTGCTATAATGAATAGATAAACATGACTTAGAATTGGCCTATCAATGGGATGAGAAGCCTGGCTTTCTGGCATTCTGCTCTGGGGCAAGTAAAATGAAGACTTCCTCATTCTGAAATTGCTTGAACATAGTTCTTTGCATCAGTTAAATATATGTACCCACAAATAAATAGTATAAATGCTCCCCCCCCGTAAGTCAGCCCAACACCAGTTTAAGATACTATAAGTTCCAAAATAATGAGAATGTTTTTCTCTAATAAAAGTGTTTTCAGGAGTTCAGACTCTAGATTCCTAGTCACTGAATCATGTGTCCTGCTTTTGAGAAAAAGAATTGGACTCAGAATTTTCCTTTTCAAGGACAAGAGTGTAGGAGATGATGAGTCAAACACAACATGCAGGTTTTAAATGTCCTGTCAGATCGTGCCTTGATGCATTCCCAGTTTCATTACAGAGACCTGATGTATTGCACTATTGCAGTGGTGTCCACTTTTCAAAGCTATATGATGTGAAGTCCCCCTCCAAAGGCTTCAGGGACCCAGCTTCCCATCTCTGTAATCCGGTTTTGCTTCTCTCTTTGCACGAAATGCTTCCAGGTATTTTTGCAAGGCTACCAGTTACGATTGACTCATCTCTGCAGTGGAGCACAGTTAGCAGAGGTGATTCAACTAAGTGAGCAAGAAGTTGCCGAACTGTGCAGCCTGCCACGGGAGAAACTGTATGCTGCTGAGCAAATCCTTCTTTCCAACATGGACGTCCTGAAGCCCATCCTGGTGAGTACACTGTGGGCAGAAGCTTCTAGCATTAATGCTTTTGGAATGTGAAATTTCTGCTTGAACAGTGTGACTTTGTTTTTGTAGAAGCATGCAGCTGGCTGGGAGTTTGAAATATAATTTAGCTCAGTTATCTTAACTGTTCTTACAAACTTTTGGGCTATCTTCCAAAGGGTGAATGGAGGAAGAATGGGTTGGGTGTGGCTCTGAGTCTAAGCCTGAATTCTTTTGTGTCTGTTTTAATCAGAAAGAAGACTTTTAAAACAAATATATATATATATATATACATTATATTATATTATATTTTGAGATTTAAGCGTTTATTCGAAGAAACAGTTCTCTAGATTAGAAATAAGTCTCCAAACCATTGATGGAAAGCTAGATATCTGTTCATTTTTAAAAAGCTCATTAGAAAGGAAACACTGTGAGCTGTCACAGTGGGAAAACCTTGGAATTGGATGGAAGCACATTAAATAATTAGCTGAATCAATGACAAGATTGCATTTGCAGAGAAAAAAATTGGCCAACAGAGTCTATCAGTATATAGGAATCAGTGGTTTAGAGAAGCAGCCCATGAGAATACATGTGAACCTGAACATTTTGGTCTTCAGAGGGTTGCGTATAACTCCAGCCCAGGTGTATTTTTAGGGAGCTTTCTGAGAGCTCTGGTGAAATGCCCCTCCAACAGCATCAATTAGCATCCAGTGTTCTGGTTTCTTATTCACCTGTAGAGCATTCTGATTCATCAGTGGGTTCTCTTAAAACCAGGGAAAGAGCTCTGGAAGAAAGATATGCCTGGAAAGAGCTGTTCCTCATTATACTAAAAAGAAATTGGAATCCTCTGGGACTTTGTGTCATACAATTTCTTGACAGAGATGGGTCCTCCCAGAGGTACTAAATATCTCGGACTTCTTGCCACTTCTCTCTGCCTCCAGTCAGGGAAAGTTCACTGCTTTTAAGGGTTTCTGTGATTAGATTGGACCCATCCAGATAATCCAGGATGATTCCAACTTGAAGGCTGAGACTGGGAACTTGAGGAATTTCTCACAGGTCCTGGGTTTGTAGAGTGAGGGCTGCCCTCCCATCCCATTTTCACTGATGACCCCCCAACAGCTCCCTGACAATAGTCTTTGCCAACATGGGACATCATGATAGTGGAAAGAATGTGGGGTTAGCTAGGCTTGGGCTTTGGTCCTGGCTCCCCATTGCCTCAGTGATGTGAAGATGCTCTCCGATTCTTGAGCTAGGAAGGATCGGCATACGGATTTACCTCCATTTCAATAGGAAAAATCTATTTCCGTGGGTCAGAGAGTTCTGTTCACGTGTCTTCTGATTCTTGAAGCCCATTCTTGCAAAGGTGGAACTCAGTTCATGAGGTAAAGGAGGTGAAGTAAGTGGTGCCCTGAGGTCCCCAGGAAGCCAGTGAGCTCACAGCTGGGCTGTGTGTAGTTTGGAGGAGCAGATGGAGCAGGGATCAACAAAGTCATCCTTGCCTTGAAGGGTTTTGGGTGTCTTCTTGACTTTTAGACAACGACTCAGAATACAGATCAGGTTTGGCCTGTGAATTTTTGGGGCTAGATACTTCAGTTTGTCACATGTAGTCCTTAAAGCATTTGTGTGGGATTTCTTTTGCAGGAGACAACACTTGCTTTTCCTCTCCTCCTTCCTGAAATTCAGACATTTGAGTGAAGCATCAGATTTTGTTTGGTTTTGTTTGATTTTACTGCCCACCTGTTTATAACATATGCTTTTGTCCTGGCAAGCAATTGCAGTCCTCATCATTTGGTAAATGGTAGAATGACATGCCTCATGGATTTACTGTTCAGACTCTGTGTTCACCTGATTTCTGTGGGAAAAGGGGAGCACAGAACTGGGGGTACAGTTTTGGTGAATTTAGCATTGTGTTAATATGACTGTTCAACCCCATCTGCATAGACATTTTTTGCTTCAATTATTTCTTCCTTGAAAAGTGCTGCCATTTCTAAGATAGAGGCTTGATATTTGGTCCTCAGCTATGTGGTAAGAGGTGTATTTAACTGTGTTTAGAAATAGCAATAAATGAAGTATTTTAATGCATTAAACATATAGAATCTAAAAAAGTTAATACTTAAATTGTTGAATTGTATTTAAAAGATTAGTAACATCCTCAGACATGAGTTTTACAATTCCTGACTTTGATTTAACAATATTAAAATGTTCCTCAAAGTAAAACTTTATTGTCATGTAGATCACCGGAAAGAGACAGTGATTGCTTCTGGGTGGTGATAGAGTTTGTAACTTGTATGTGGCATATTTTTAATTTGAACTAAAACATGTAAATCCTACTACTGAGTTGGATTTTCTGAATATGAGCAAAGCAAAGTCGAGATTTTCGTCTACTTTATGAGAGTATTTAAGGGAAGTTTGAAATGTCCCAATTAAACACATTGTAACATGCATTCGTAGGAGGAAAACAAAATTGTGCATTATATTGAAAGTATATTCACATCTCACTTTATTTAGTAGTAGAGTCCCTGAAAGTTTTGTGTGTAGATAAGATTTTGTAAATTGAAAGTTTATAGTTACCTTTTCCTTTCACAGAGGTTCTGTCTTCTATTTCTAGTTGGCTGTAACTTCTAATACATTAGGAGTAATCCCTCCTACTCTTTGTTTTGTATAGTGATTGTCTATAAACAAACACACTCATTCAGCAAATATTTGTTGAAGTCCCATCTGTGCCATGCACTGGGCTGGGGAGGCAGTGGTGAGCAAGGCATCCCTTTCTCTGAGTTTCCCAGCTGGTGGGGCAGTAGATGGGACAGACCAAGCAAGGAGCAGGTGCTATGCAGGATGATTGACTCTCTCTGCTAGATGCTGGGCAGGCCCTGATGGGGCCTCTTAACCCAGTCTTGAAGGCTCAGGAAAGAAGCATTCTCAAAGTTGGAACCTAAAGAATGGAGGTTAGCCAGGTAAAGAACAGAAGACAAATGTTCCAGGCAGAGGACATGGCATGTGTGTGCATCTAGAGGAGAGAGAAGAGAAGGTGGTATTTAAGGGAACTGCACATGATTGACTAGCTCCGAGTGGAGTGGATGTAGCAATGGGGTGTTTGGTGGGAGAGGGAATGGTACAACGTGATGCTGTGGAGTTGGCAAAGGTTAGCTGGGGCAATCTTTCGTGAGCCATTTGGGTTGTTGGGCTTCATCGTTAGAGCAGTGGGTGCCACCAGAGGCTCCAGAGGGCAAGTGACTTGCTGAGGTGAACACAAAACAGTAAATCTGTGAATTTGAATGACCTTTGATGCAGGACTCACATCAGTCCATCTTCTAATGTGCTTCCTTTCTTTGGATTTGTCTTTCATAAACATTTACTGGATGCTTAGTTATTATATTCCAGGAACTGCTGGACTCTTGAGTTGAAATAAAACAGCAGCTCAAAAAGTTGAGTCAAATTGACTTTGATAGGTTACTGCCTTGTTATTTTTCAGCCTTTTACAATTTAGTTATTAAACTAGTGAGGAAAGAAATAATATAATGAAGTTATCTGTTAGACCCAGAAAGGATGGGGCACAATGGCCTTTGTCATTCTGGGGCCAGCACCCCAGAATGTCATGTTTTCAGGAAATGTTTTTATGCTGTGATTAACACGTTTTGCAGAAGTGGGTGGGAGCTTTTGAGTAATACAATAAGCATTTATGTATTCTTTTTCTAATGATATTACAGTATTTAAAATGTTCTAAAAAATATTGAATAATACATGAATTCTTGTTAGCTCAACACAGAATGTACAGTCCTTCACTAAAGGTTTTATTTTCCCTCTTTACTTCCTTCATACAAGAAAATCACTTGCCTCCTGTGGTCAGTAGGGACCTATATGAGTTCATAGCCAAGGGAATGTTTTTGGTTAGGAAAAATAATAGCAGGAATTCCAAACTGAATTGTTTACTGGAGCTCTTTGGAAAAATGATTTGGCAAGCTTTGCCTGCCTTTGTCAAGTAAGTATGAGCAGTTAAGAGTAGTACAGACACAAGGTTCTCAGACTTCATTTTGTGGACTTATTTCAAAGCTTGTTTCCTCAGGTTAATTTATTCAAGGAAGTTACGTCTTTCAGATCTGATAGGTACTCAAACTAACTTAGGTCCTTCACCCTTGCTTCATCCCTGCCCACCCTCTCTCCTGTCCTCATCCCTCCTCGCTTATCATCTTCCACTGAATTCAAAAGAAAATTATGAAATAGCTCCAATATATAAAAAGGTACAGAGAATAGCATAACACCCAAGTACCATCATCTGTTGTTTTGCCATGCTTGCTTGCTCCAGATTCTTTTCAAGAAATAAAAACATTACAGGTGTAGTTGATACCACCTGTGTGTCCCCATCTCTTTCATCAGAGCTAACCACTATTCTGGAATTGTATGTTTCTACACAAGCATATATATATTTGCATTCTGTTAATAGCAATATACTCTTGTCAGTTTGCATGTGTTCACATTGTGTGAGTGTGCATATTCACCTGCAGCTTGTCATTTTCACTCAACATTTGATTTTTGAGATTTACCAAGGTCACCACATGTGACACCTGGTTAATTTTAACTGCTGCATGATATTTCCATTTTTATACTAAAATTTTGAAAACCCATGCTTCCAGTCTTTGCCTTGTTTTTCCACATTGTTTATGGTGTCTTTTGGTGTACAGTTTTTACTTTTGAAAATTGGAGCCATTTTTTTTCCATTTGGTTTGGATTTTTTTATATTTTAAGAGGCTTTTCCTGCCTCAAGTTCCGAAGTACATTTTCTCCTGTATTTTTGAAACTTTCAGTTTTACTTTTAGCTCTTTGCTTAATCTACCCAAATTTAATTTTGTGTAGTGGTGTGAGATGGAATATTTATTAATTTTTTTCTTATATGAATAACCAGTGGTCCCAGCAACAGTAATTGAATAGCCCATTCTTTTCCTATTAATTTGTACTATTAAGTTTACTGATTTACATCAGTCCAATCTTTGTATTTTATGGTGTTCAAGCACAGAAAAGTAAAATGAGGTTTTGAGCAAAATAATCACCCAATAGATGACCTAAGCTTTAAGTTTGATGCTGAATTTGAATCATGTGTGTGTTTTTTAACCCTGTGATGTCATCCTATACCTGTCTGTGTAATTCCAGTCAATACTCCTTTGAAAATGGAAATTTGTTTGTATTGACTCCAGGTTGTCAATACTGTTAATGAAAACTGAGCATTTAATCTCAAACAATTAGTGTAAAAAAATTACTAATAATGGCATTGACTGTTCTACCCATTACTTATGGATAGGTTCAGCCTATGTTTTTCTGAGAACAAAACCTAAATCAATAAGTTAAACAAACCAAAGCTCACACCACTGACAAAAAGTCATACAGTAAGATACGGTGTTGCATTGATGCCTAACATCCACAGTAAATGTGGCGAGCTTCTCATATGCATGTCCATGGTTAACTACATTGATAGGCTAAACAGTCATGCAGTAGGCCCTGCTCTTGTATGGAGTTGTTTTTTTTTTTTTTTGGCCACTGGCTTCCCAAGCCAATGCTTAACCACTGCGCCACATGGCCGGCCCTTGCATGGAGTTTTGCCGAATTATTTTTGAAAACAAGAAGGATAAGCTTGTTCCAAAGTTAAGACATTTAAGTTGAAAAACCTGAAGGACAAATCATTACTTATGAAGATTTAAATTCATTCAGATGGCAAAGACCTATTCTAAGAAAGCATGACCTGCCCACTGGTTTGTACCCTTGAGGGCAAAGATGACTACTAATGGTGACAATGGGCTAGTGTTGGGCCTGGAGTTTTAGAAACCTGGTCTTTTGCACTTGGTAACTCATGTGTACAATTGGTGTGACATACCTGGCCTCAGAGGTGTTTGGAACTACCTTGCATCCCATCCGGGGCCAGGTGCACTGACTGGCCTCTCTTCTCTGCTTCATATCCCGAAGTGTTCAATGCTGTGTGGGTCACAGGTGGAATGTACAAACAACCACCTCCGTGCAGAGAATACTTTAAAAATCGCTGTGTACATTGCCCAAGTGCTGTGTCTGAGTGTTTCCCACACTTCAGTGTGCAAAAGAATGTCCCAAGGATTCCTGGGTAGCGCTCTTAGCCTCTGATTCAGTGGGTACCTGGAGTCTGTACATTTAACCTGCATCACAGGTAGTGCCCGTGCAGGAGTTCCAGGACCACACTGTATTAGCAAAAAAACCATTCACAACCCTCTGTCATGATTTTGGTTGTATTCAAGTGCAATGGATACCATTTTAATGTAATATTTCCTTTTTTTTTTTTTTTTTTTTTTTTTTTAGCTGAGCCATCCTGCCACCTGTTGGTAGCTCAGTGGCTGCTCACCTCAGGCTGGGCATCGAACTGCTGTTTCTCAGAGCTCAGCTCGCACTCTTGAGCGAGCTCTTAACCAACTGAGGCACTCGGCCGGCCCTTAATATTTCCTTTTAATAGACTCCGTTGGTATACATTTATATCACTACTGTAAAAGTGAAATCCATATTACTGTATATAGAAGGTACACATAAGTATACATTAAGATATAGAAGTGTGTGTGTGTATCTGTATATGTAGGTGTATATACATGTATATAATCATAGATAATGATTTTCCTTCAGGTTTTTTAATTTAAATGTCAACTTTGGGGCAAATTTGTGTGTGTGTGTGTGTTGTATAAATAGACTTAGCCTTGCACTGGGAAGCATTTATAATTATAGAAATAACACATTGAAGTGTGGCTGATGTGCTTTCAGATGATGGCTCTAGCTTTGCCCCCCCAAAAGAAGGTACCTTAACAGGAGAAAATGTTTGAGAGCTAGCCAAGAAACAGAAGGGAGGATTGTTAGGTGAAATGGTTCCTGGTACTTAATGTGACCTCTGCTGTCTTAAGAAGCAAGCTGACCTGACTACCAGTTAACCCCGGGAAACGGGGAGGTAGGCCCAGATCGCCTGATGGGACCATTCTTACGTACAAAAGTGGGCCCATTAAGTTGTTTACTGCTTTGAATTGTACAGCTCTTAACAAGCCCACGCCATGTGGCTACAAGCCCCTGTGTTAACACACGCAGCTTGGCTATATATATCACGTCTCCTTCCCGTGTGGAGACCTACTGTCTTGCTGCCTAAGATCCTGCTTTTGTCTTCAAGTTCCCATAATAAACTCTAGATGTAATTCTGGAGTTGCCAGCCTCTTTCTTTGGTCTCTTGGCCCCGGGAAATTTTTACAACAAGAATGTATGTCTTTTCAAGAATTAGAAAACCCTGTTAGCAGATAAGAGCCCTTCAATTTTGGCAGTACATTTTTGAGGATGCAAAAGAAAAGGCAGGGATAGAATTGTTTATGATTATGAGGTCCTACTGTGTGGTGGGCACTGTGCAAGGGGGTCTGCACATGGCTGCCAATGTTCACGAAAACGCTGGGATATGTGCACAGCATTATTGACTGTTGGATAGTTGAGAAAATAGAGGCCAGGGAATTTGAGTCATTTGCCCAGGGTTCTGTAGGTACCTCAGGTCCCCACAACCAGAGAAGAAGGGGCAACTGACAAGAATCGTAAGAATCTTATCTCCGTTCATACTTTATTGAAGAAATAGATTAACTGTGAGATTTTAAGTTTTAAAAATTTGCATTAATTTGGCATTTTTTTGTTTTGCTATACAATCCTGAGCTTATACCATCTTGTGGGCCTCATCGTAAGCACAAAAACACTTCACCTCTTATATCTTCCAATTAAGATCTCCCAGTTTATAAAAGTTTTCCTTACTGCAAGTTCTCTGTAGGGTTACCCTCTAGTGTGGTAACCTTTAGTTACAATGTCAACCCGCAGAGAGAAAGTGAAAAAACAAAAACGCCCCACCTGTTTTTGCTCATGAATTATATCATGGGAGGAACAGTCATTAATACAACCCGTGAGTTGTATCATCGAGACCTGCTTGAGTATAGTGTTTAAGGGAAACCACAGGTCCATCAGGATGGACTGTGGGAATGCTGGATGCTAGCGGGTAAGCCATTCCAGAAGAGCTCACGAATCAGGCTGGACTAATTCTTTCATGGAACCTGTAGACAGATTCTCTCAGAAACAGACATTCAGGATTATGCTCGGATATTACTGTTGTGATGATACTAACTTAATCTTCTGCATTGGAGTCCTTTTTAAAGGAATACATCCCAGGATGCTGTTCCTCAGAGTTAATAATGCATTCCATTCATTTTCAGCCATTTCCCATGCAGTCTGAATGATAATTTCATAGCAGTCTCTGATATAAGACAAATATCCCAAATAGCCCAGCCATCTCTAGGTTTTAGAGCTGTCTGATGTTGAATAAAATCATGCCGATGGAAGCACTAAGGAAACATGTTTTTTTTTCTGAAGACCTTTACCCTGCATTTGACAAATAAGAATGAAACTGACCCTCTATCTTTTTCTTTATGAAAGCCTGAAAACTCGGAATCAAATTTGAGACTCCTCAGCCATCACAATTCTGGCCTTGGAGTCTGTACATCAGTGTTCTTTTTCTTCTCTGGCTTAGGCTTTCTGCCCTCACGTATCTTTTCCTCGGGCCTAAATAATTACTTTCTTACGTTTGCTATGTAACTAGGTGTCCTATCCCAGCAATTCAATATATAAATGAATAAATATAAAGATTTGACTAAAATTAGATATAAAAATAAGTGTTCTGGATCACATTTCCAGAGTTAGAACCATTGCTGACTTGAGCAGAATGGAAGAGAATTTCTTCTTACCACGCTTTTGGTAGTGATAAACTTTATATGTTTTCCCTGTCTTGTTGAGCCATCCTAAACTTGTTTCTCAAGGCCATTCCCATGTCCCTGTCTTACAGAACCATAGACAGAGTTGGGAATTGGTGGTCAGAGTTGTATTGGACACACACATACTCTACACATGAGATATTTTTATCTATTGAATATTAGCCAGTTTTAAATCTATATTCTTTGAAAGCATTCACCAAAGAGTTAGTAATTCTTATTTGAAATAAACAATCTGTAAAATAGAGTTAGAATAATTTTAGTGTCTTATTTTGGTTAGGAGTGGGTTTCTTGTGATTTAAACTCAAGATTGTGAATGGTTATTTTCCATAGGCATTTTAAGTTTACATTGGAGCTTAGAAACAAAAGTATTTTTCTTTTTCTCATTCCAGGTACAACTAAACTCTACATCTGTCTTCCCGAGCAAGGAGTTGGCTGAAGCCACAGAAATTTTGCTGGATAGTCTGGGGTCTCTGGCCATAGAGGTAAGTTGTCTGTCTAGCACCAGAAGTCAGACCATCCACTATTACTTTTTTTGACTCTGAGTTTGGCTAACAGGGTCCTTTTGATATGTACGATCAACTTTAGAAGTTTCAGTGATCTTAAAATGATCTTGTTTGATCTTTAGAGTTGAAATGGAGACTCACAGGTGTCTTAGAGCTCATTAGTGGCTAAAGGCCCAATATCTAGCCTAGAACTTTCTTCCATTGTTATTCCTGCCCCTAGTGACTCATTTGTAAAGAAGATAATTCCTGCTTATCCCCCATGTGCTGCTGTATTTGTCTTCTCAGCCACTTCTCCATTTTTCTTCTTCAGTAGCAAGGCCAGAGAATCTTTTTACCAAAGCACTTGCTAACTAAAGGGAATAACATGGTACCCCTAATTCAGATCTTCCTCTGGTAAACATCTGGCCTCTGGGATTCAGCTTTGGGAATGTAGTCTCTTGATGAACAGTAAGTTGAGTTTGTCTTTCAGGCCCACATGTTGACAGATGTATCAGAGTAACCTTTGTCACAGGAGGGCCCGCAGGTGCTTACAAAAGCAGTTATCCGTCCCTTGGTGTCCTGGCCAGTTTGTGCTCCACTTTCTGACACCCAGCCCTGTTTCAGGTTAGACTGGGAAAGGAGGAGCTGCCTGGACCCCAGTGTGTAAGGAGCTGAGCTGGGGTCAGTGGTTGGGATAACATAGGCCTTAATGTATACGACATTGGATAGGAAGAGTTTGTGGGGACATTTTCTCAGATTTGGTCCAGCCTGACTTTGAGTTGTGTCTCGAACTCAAGTTTTGGTGTTTGTATCATTTTTCTCAAATATCAAAATTTACTTAGTTTTCTGAGAATTTCTGTGAAGTATGGCACGTTCACTGTGGAAAATACAGAATATGTAGAAAATGCAGAAAACGAGATGAAACGGTGGACACTTCAGTGTGTTGTTTTTAGTTCTCTTTTTTTTCTGTTAATTCTGCTCCTTTGTGTCTGACTGAAGAGGCGTGGCTTTTGTGTCCCTTTCAGGAGGAGAAGCCCTCTTCCAACTTGTCATTTGTTACTTCAGATATGAAAGCTGGTAACCTTTCTGTAGGTAGAGATGCTGGGTCACCTGGGGTTCTCCCAGGAGGCAGAAAGCGAAGCGGAAACTGCCCTGCACATCCATAGGCATTTCTCTGGGTGCTGTGAGCTGGCATTGACATGCCCTGTACTATTCCTGTGGGGCCCCCTGCCTTGAGAAAGCCAAGCAGGGACTGTCACATGGGAGATTCCCTCCAAACTGGGGGTCTGGGTACAGCTGTTTCCTCTTATATCACTGGCCTGCCTTTTGTCTGAGGTAAAAAAAATAATTGAAAGCATGTGCTGTTCCCATTGCTGATGTGGCAGAAACTCTCCAACTGAGCAATATACATTTTTGTTGGCAGCTGCTTCTGTGTGGACTGTTTGCTCCCCGGTTCGGGGCAAGCAAGGGCCACCCACTCCTCTCCATGGAAAACCTTTAAGTCACTTTGACCATAAGTTACTCATTGTCTAATGTGCTATTTCTCTAGGACAAATGGGAGAAGATAAATAAATAAATGTACTTGTTTATTGAGGAGCATGAGCTGAGGTGGGAGAAGAATAAATAGGAGTTTGCCCCTAAGATAGGTGCTGGGAAGAGCCAACAGTTTGGAATAACTGTGTCATTTATGGTGCCTCTGTCCAAAGATATGCTGGTTCTTTGCAGGAAGAAATCTGTTCTTTGGGTTTCGGTCATGGCAGGATGATGGTGCTGAGGCAGCCTGTGGAAAGAGAGGTTTTAAATGAGTGGCTAAAACTCTCTAGGGTTGTTCCACCCACCAAGAAAAGGAAAGGTGGTCTGACCATCTGT
Source organism: Aselliscus stoliczkanus (assembly GCA_033961575.1). Classification (NCBI taxonomy): domain Eukaryota; kingdom Metazoa; phylum Chordata; class Mammalia; order Chiroptera; family Hipposideridae; genus Aselliscus; species Aselliscus stoliczkanus. Next base: position 138,919,904 of record CM066728.1, read on the forward strand.
GCCCTCCCTGTCTATATACTTGATACAGGTTTTGAAAAGATAAGGTAAGGGAAAGCTGGCTAGCCACCTAATGGTGTTCTTGTGGTGTGTGTTAGATGCTCCCTCTCTGGAGGGAGACAGGTCTGTGACCTGTGACCTATCCCTGGAGTGCTGAAGGTCAAGTCAGATCTGCAGTATCCAGGGCCATGTTACTCATAGGAGACAGAGCCCCTGAGAGACAGAAAACTGCACGTGGAGGCTGATTCTAGGCCTTCTGCAGGGCTGGTGCAGGGTACCGCAGCCTCCCCTCGGCTCCGTCTTCCGGGTGGTGAGAACATGCGCAATCTTCTCAAGGAACGTAGGGATATGTCAATGATTTATTGTCAAATGCATGGAAATACAAAGTGCTCTCTAAATATTTAATTATAAGAGCAATTGGGCCAAGAACTTCACAAGGCGCTGGAATACATTTGTGTGTGAGACAAAGCGCCTGTCAGAGTGTAAGTCTCAGACACAGCCCCTGGCTGCCTGGGGTGTCTGACTCATCCCTGCAGGGGCTGTTCTGGGCAGGGCTCCCCTCTAGCATATCATGTGATTGATTCCTTACCACATTCTGTCATCATCTTGATGATAAGTTGGACCTTAGAGAAGTGGCTTTTTAAAGGCTGTAAGCGAATGAGGGACATAGCTAGGAATTAAACTGGGACCTCCCACCTGATGCTTTTTCCATTGCCCAACACGTAACTGAGATGAGGACAGGGACTGTACACACAGTACCTTTTCTCCCAAGGGGCAGAGGGCTCCTCAGTTTCCACGCTGAAGCTTGGGGTATTTTGGAAATGAGTTGAGAGTGTGAGCAGTTCCTGAGGTACGTGTAGGAACACATAGCTGTTCAGAGAAGGCGTGCTGTCCCAGAAGCCCGCAGCTGATGCATGAAATAAAGCCCATCGCCAGGGGCTCCACTGGCTTCCAAGCTGTGCTTCTCAGTCTTGAAGGTGCATGCGAATCACCTGGCATCCTGTGAAAATGCAGATTTGCCTTGTATATAGACAAGTCAGAATCTCTGCATTTCAAACACCCTCTCAGATGCTGCTGATGCTGCTGGTCCCTGGGCCACAACCGGAGTGATGTGGTCCTGGCAATCCCGTCACGGGGCTTCGGTGACGTCACACAAGATGTGTTGTGGGATGTGGCTTTGGAGAAGTCCAGAAAATAAGATGTCTCTTTCTCCCCTATCGCCCACCCTTCCTCCACCCTTTTCTCCTTTCCCCTCCCCATCCCTGACCCCAGATGTTCAGCACAAAGAGCTGGAGTGACATGCGGCAGGAGGTGATGTTTCTGAACAATGTGACCAGCGCCAGCTCCTCGACCCAGATTTACCAGGCAGTATCCCGCATCGTCTGTGGCCATCCCGAGGGTGGGGGTCTGAAGATCAAGTCCCTCAACTGGTACGAGGACAACAACTACAAAGCCCTCTTTGGAGGCAATGGCACCGAGGAGGATGCTGGACCCTTCTATGACAATTCTACAAGTGAGTGTGTGCAGACCAAAGCTGTGGCCCCAGCCCACCTTAGCCGTAGACTCAGCCCCGTGTGACCTCCTCACTCCTGCTTACAATTATCCTCCGTAGCAGCATTGGGTGTTCACATGTCTGTCTGCCCACCTCACTGAGCGCCTAGAGGAGAAAGAGTCTTTTCCTAATTAGCTGTGTCCCCACTTCTTTGAATGGTGCCTGGCACATCTCAGGCACACAGTGTGTTTATAAAATGAATGAATGATTGAAAGCCAATCTCCCCAATTTTCTTGGGATGCACGAGGGTAGTTGCCAGAGTAATTAAGGATCTTCTTTCCCCCTCCCCCCTTGAGGTGTGCTTTATAATAAAAACTTTAAAATAACAGTAATAACAACAATAAAAACCAACATTTAGGGAATACTTCCTATGCACCATGCATTCTATCTGTTATCTCATTTAACCCTTACAATCACCCTGCAAGGAAGGGTTCTATAACCCCACATTTTATTATAGGCTCAGAGAGGTTAAATAAATGACTTGGCCAAAGCCACCCGAGAGCTAATCCACAAGAGCCAGGATGAAGCCTAGGTTCCACTGACTCCATGCTTTTTTTCCCCCGTAAGCCACATGGCTTCTGAAATACCTGTTAATGCTGGCGAGTGTCTACCTTCAGACTCGGTCACTCGATCTGCTGTTTGTTTTTGGTTCTCAGCTGCAAGGTGGTGTTAAAGAACTTGTAATTCCATATCTGCTGCTCACACTTGGGCAGTTTGGTGGTGAAATTTGTCCTGTGCCCGATGACAGGAAGGAGCCAGTGTTACAGTTTTAGACAATAGCATCCTTTTCCTTGAAAACTTGATGCAAGTGAGCCTTTCTCCATTTCCAACCGCAGGTGTGTCTTTCCTACACTGAGTGAGGCAGCTTTTTGTACATTACTGTAACACAAGAACCTTTTATTTTTCTCTGGAGTAAAGCACTCCAGACATCGCAGCTTGCTTTGCAGGCCTGAAGGGGAGGGGATGGCATTATAGGCAGTTATCTGAAATGGCACCCCTCTTCTCCCTTGTTTTGCAAATCAACTTTCATTTGCACAACAGATAATTGTGAACAAATCCTCTTTAAAAAAAAAAAAAATTGGGGGCTGGCCAAGTGGCTTGTTGGCTAAGAGTTGGCTTCCGAACGAGAGCTCTGAGCAGTAGGGTCCCTGGTTCAGATCCCACATGGGCCAGTGATACTCCGCTTTCTACAGCTAAGATGGTGAACAACAACTCTACCTGGAGCTGGGCTGCCATGTGTCGCCTGCGATGACGTAGGCTGCAGTGGGGCTGCAGTGGGCTGCTGTTAGCTACTGTGAGTGGCTGGCAGCCAGTGTAAGCAGCCGGCAGCCAGCGTGAGCAGCCGTCCAATGGCCGGTGAGCTACTACCTCACCCAGGAAGAGTGCAATGATAATAACAACATGTGCCAGTGAAATGACATCCTCCACAACTAGACTGAAGAATAAAAGGATAGCAACTTGTCTGTTTCCCTTCCCCAATTCCCCAACACTGTTTCCTACCCCAATTCCCCAATAAAAATCTTTAAAAACAAAAATAAAAACAAAACAACAACAACAACAAAATTGTCTTTGCAGCATATAGAGGATACTTGGTATCTAGAAAACCCCAGAATGAAATCTTTTGAAAAAATCAGGAATCTTTGTGGATAATCAAACCCTATTGTCTGTTATAACTTTGGATTTCTCCATTTGGGATTTTTATTACATTTATTACAATACGTACACTTGTGCTGAGACCTAATTGAAGGGAATTTAAAAATTTTTCCTTGAAAACTAAAGTCTGAATTCAGCCCTCTGTTTTCAAGGAAAACCAAGTGGTGAGGGCCAGCATAAAATTGTGAATCTAGAGTTATGTGGGCGGTGCAGAGGAAAAACATTGTTTTCTTCTCAGTTGTGAGGTATCCATCATCAGTGCTATAATAAACTCTGATTATTAAGCATTGTTCTAAGGACTCTACAGGTAACATTTCAGCGAATCCTTGCCACATCTCTGCCAAGTGGATGTTATTAACTTTGTTTTTACAGGGGAACAAACTGAGTGAAGTTATTTATTACGTAATAGCTTATAGCTATTATGTGGTAGAGCTGGGATTTGAATCTGGGACTGTCTGGCTAGTTCCAAAGCCCTTGTGAGTTCCTACAAGCATATGACCATGTATATGAATATTGGCCTCTTCTCTTCTTCATAGCTCCTTATTGCAATGATTTAATGAAAAATTTGGAGTCCAGTCCACTTTCCCGCATCATATGGAAAGCTCTCAAGCCTCTGCTAGTGGGGAAGATCCTGTATACACCTGACACTCCAGCCACAAGGCAGGTTATGGCTGAGGTAAGCTGCCCAGGCCCAAAGGTCCCTCTCCAGAACCCTCTCAGAATTCTAGGCCAAAAGGTAAAGGCAGTTTCAGATGGGGCATGTTGAGTATACTCCTGGCTCTTTGGGGATTCCCAAATAGCGAGAACCTTGAGTCTGACCCAGCCAGAGCTGACCATTGAGGGCTAGCTCTCCAGCCTTGGGTATTTGAATCAGAGCCGCTGACAGACACTTCTTGGGTATGGGAAGGACTGGGAAAGCACTGCTGTGATGTAGCATCTTTTTAGGAAGCAGCTGCATTTCTCATGGCTCTGCCTCTCCTCCTCTTTTTTTTTTTTTTTTTTTTTTTTTCTCTCCCTGGTTCCCCGCCTGACTCCAGGTGAATAAGACCTTCCAGGAACTGGCAGTGTTTCATGATTTGCAAGGCATGTGGGAAGAGCTCAGCCCCAAGATCTGGACCTTCATGGAGAGCAGCCAAGAAATGGACCTGGTCCGGGTGAGTACCCTCTACTTACTATGAGCCTGCTTGATGTGAGAGAAGTGAGCTTCTGGTCACTTTCCCAGAAGTGACTGAGATAAGAATTCTTTACGCTTAACCAGTATAGATGTATTGAACAGAGCTCAAGCCACAGGGCTGTCAACTTTGTAGGTGGTCGTGCACAGAGTACGCGTTTCATGCGCATCTGCATCAATGCATCTGGGGGTCAGAAATCAGTTTTCTAAGAAACTGAGTGAGGGCTGGTATTTGGAGCAGGAGTTTGGTGATGGCAGGATCCTATTTTCATTTCTGGCTCTAAAGCCAACCACAGTGTCTTGCTTTGCCTTCCTATGTCTTTTAAAATCTTGGACAGAGGTGTGGAGCAAAGGGCTGGTCTGACCCATAGACCCGGTCTGAGATACTTGCTCCCAAAGCACTGTATGAGCTCGGACCTGCCCTTACCACATGGAGGGCACTTAGTGCTTTAGAAGTACTTGAAAGGGATTAGTGCTGTAGAGACAACTGGATTCAAAAGCACAGGAGTCTGAGCAAGAACAGAGTGTCTCCTTTGCTTGGGCCTGAGTGCCATTTAATCACATCATCCCTGCCTTGGGATGAGTCAGAATCATTACACTATTTCCTATTTCCATGGTGAGGGAGGCCCTTTCCTTTTGTTTCTGCTGCTATTAAGAAGCAGGAAAGGATTTTGCCAGGTTTCTTGTCTTGACCCCTCCTTGATCAGAGGGCAGCTGGGTATTAGAGACGGTACTGACCTAGAAGGAACTCTCTCGGGTGTAGGACTGCCCCCTGATGCCCTAGGAGGGGTGATACCCAGGGGACCTTCCCTTGATGGGAAAGCTAGAGTCATCTTTGCTGTACTAGGCTGACTACAGATACAGAATTCTTAAATTAGGGCCTTTAAAAACCAAGGAACTTTAGTGAGAAAAACATGAACAATAATTTTTATGGACTTGCTGAGTAATTCCTGACTAATAATACTAACAACTCATGCCCTTCAAGTATGGGTCTCTGTTGGGCCCCCACCTCTCCTAAAGGGATTCACATGATCTAGCCATGGGCAGTGACAGACCAAGGTGTGGTCTCAGGCCTTTACTTTCTGGTCCTCTCCTTGGAATCCACATTTCTCCCTGTGGGACTTTTCTTCTGAGTCTCGCAGGATGCTGAGGGGCCCTCTCGAAGAGGTTCCGTGAGTTTCGGTCTATAGGCTGGTAGGTGCTTACCCTACTCTTAAATTTTGGGCCAGTTCTCTGGAACAAGGCCTTGTAAACATGACCATGACATTCATGAGGAATCCTACTGGGAGAACACAGGATGAGCAATAGGAAATGTGGCAGCTGTGGTTAGGGAGAAAGTCATGGTATGTGGTTTGGAGGGCTTTGTGTGTCAAGCCAGGGGCCTTGACTTTAAGCTCCACAGGAACATGAAAGAGTTTTAAGCAAGGGGAGATCTAGACCTGTTCTGCTGACCCAAGTATGACAAGTGGGTAGAAGAGAGAAAAGATAGAGGGCAGAGACCAGGTGGAGGCTATCCAAGTGGGTGGCCAAGGCCCTGGCAGGAGGAACAGCCTGATGACTGCTTGATTGTGGAGGGGTGAGAGAGAGGGAGGCGACAGGATTGGGTGGGATTTTGACCTGGTGGATGATAGGCATTCTCTTTCAGTAGGCCGGTGGGTATTGGGTCCTGGAGAGCAGGGGGTATTTAGGCTGGAGACACTGACTAGGGACTCATCAGCCTGTAGTTGGAAGTTGAAGGATTCTCCTTTAACTTTTCTTTGTCTGTTGAGGAGTGTTTATTTAATGCCACAATCTTGGGCTTCTCAGTCTTCTGCATCGCCTTCAGCCTCACATCTGGTACATGAGGTGATGCCTGACGTTTCTGCTTCTGGAGGGGCACTTCTGTTTCCTTCTGTCCTTCCGTTCTTGTCTCCCTCCCTCTCTCCCTCCCTCCCACCCTCCCTCCCTTGATCCCTCCCTCCCTCCCTCCCTCCCTCCCTCCCTCCCTCCCTCCCACCCTCCTTCTCTCCCTCCCTCCCTCTCTCCCTCCCTCCCTCCCTCCCTCCTTCCTTCCCTCCCTCCTGCTCTCTCAGCTTTATTGGGGTGTAATTGAGAAAATCGTATATATTTAAGGTACACAACTTGATGTTTTGATGTACATTGTAAAATGATTATCACAATTGAGCTAGTTACCTATGCATCATCTCACATAGTTACCGCTCAGCAAATTGCAAACATAGAGTGCAGTATTGTTATAGTCACATGCTATACATTTGAAATTATTTAAGAATTGTAACTAAAATTTTGTTACGCTTTGACCCCCTCCCCCATTTCCTTCACCCCAGCCCCTGGCAGCCAACCATTCTACTCTCTGTTAGCTCTTATCTTTCTGCTGTCTGTGGCTCTGTGACCCGCTGTATCACCCCACAGATCCAACGGAACCCACTCTTCTCTAGCTGTTCTTTGCTGTCTTCATCCAGGCCCTGCTTTCTCCCTGCATACCACTCCTAAGGGCGACCTTAGGTCTCCTATACCCTCAAGTACCCAGGAATGGCCGTGTGATCAGGGATCTCACTGGGCACATTGCTCTGGTCTTGCTTCCTTGGCCATATTGCTCAGAAGTCACACTGAGCAGGGCAGGTCTCACTCTAAACGCCATACGTTTTCACTCAGCTCTTATTCATTCAGATCAAGTCTCCAAATAAAGTCATTTGAGGGTTGCTAACCTATACCTTTGTGAACTTCTGTAAGGTACACTTTTGTATCTATTTATGTTAACAAAAGTATATATCTTACTGATGACAGTACAAATTGTTATTCCCTATTGGAAAGCAATTTGGGATGAAAATTGCAGGAACCATAAAAAAAATGTGTTACCCCGTGTTCCTCCATTTCACACACCCTTAGGGATGTATCCCACAGAAATAATTTCAAAGAAAGAAGTCACTGTAGGAGAGAAAATGCTTGCTCTAGTAATTGTGATTGTGAGAAATTAGGAATAGGCTAAATGCTTAGCAGTATGAGAACAGTTATAAAATTATATATCCTCTATGAAATCATTATGCTTCCATTAAAATCATAAATATGAAGCCACATGGGGAAAAAAAAGCTCATAACATTAGTGGAAATAAGGCTGATTTAAAAAATTGCAGTGTTTGGCCCCTTAGAGATTCCATTTCAGCCGAGGCTGAGTTTCACCTTCCCTCCCAAATCTGTGACGGGATTTGCAGCTGCGTCTCCTGTTCCATGAGCTGAGTTTGAAGCTGCCCTTTTTTTTTTTTTTTTTTTTTTTTTTTTTTTGGCAGCACATTCGTGCAGGCCTCTGCCCCAGCCCTCTGGACTTATGGGTGGAGTAGCAGATTGGGTTGTCCTTCTCTACCATATTGATCCACAGGGGGAACCAACCAGCTAGGAAACAAGAAATGGAAGACAGGCCTTTGCATCATGACCCACATGTCCTGCAATTGGGAAAGATCATATTTTACTTGGTTTATTTGCAGCATTAGTTTCCCAAACTAAACAGAACAACTGGGTTTGTCTTCACTCAGCCTAGAGGTAGGGTCTTTATAAGGAGTCCTCAGACTGGGTTTCTAAAGAAGAAGGCAATATAATGCAGTGGAAAGGTGCAGCAGAATCAGAGCCCGTGTTTCATCTCCTGGCTTGGCTATCTACTAGCTGTGTGACCTTCTACTAGGGGCTTGACCTCTCTGAATGCCACTTTTCCCCATTGGTAGAAATGGGAACTATTAAAGATCCCTCCTTTGTGTGAGGTAAAGCATATAAATAACTCAATATAATAATTGAAGTACTCTATTATTGTTATTGTACTTACTACTGTTAAGCTACCCTGTTTGGTACAGTGGAAAACATGGACTCTGGATTCAGACTGGTCTGACTTTGAGTCTTAGCTCCATGCCTATTAGCATTATGACACAGCCTGGGTTAAAATCATGTTCTTTTATTTTTCAACCCCAGTAGTCTCATCTGTAAAATGGGGACACTGCCATTTACCTCACAGAGACAACGTATGTGCAGGGCTTTATAAATCATAGGTGCTCACCAAGCCCTAGTTGGTGTTTACCACTTTGCTTTCTCATTGGAATGGCAGACGCTCTTGAACAGCAGAGGCAATGACCACTTTTGGGAACACCGGTTGGCCGGCTTAGATTGGACAGCTCAAGATATCATGGCATTTCTGGCCAAGGACCCAGAGGACGTCCCGTCGGTGAATGGCTCTGTGTATACCTGGAGAGAGGCTTTCAACGAGACCAACCAGGCAGTCCAGACCATATCTCACTTCATGGAGGTGAGGATCTGCTCTGGAGATCATTTAGGAAATGCTGTGGCTTTTTTCTCTGAGATGGGGCCATAAATCAGGTTGGAGGAATGTTTAGAAAACATGTCTAATCTGATTTGCAGTAGTATTCCTTGTACCTAATGCAGAGCTTGGTGCACTAAAGGCACTCAGTGTTAGCTGAATGACTGAATGAGTGAATAAACAAATCTAACTCCAGCTTTATTTTATAAATATCTGACTCAGGAGTGTTTCTATCCACTGTCTTCTAGGTTTTCCACTGTTTTGATATCCCAAAGGCAAAAAGCAGCCCTTGAAGGCATTGTTTTATGAAATTTAGCTAAAATTGGATTGGAAAGATTACAGTTTAATAATCTAGTTTTAAAAATTATGTCACTTAATGGGGACAAATAAAAGTTTTTTTTGGGTCTATTTATTTGGTTAGTTGTTAATGACTCAAAAATCGCTAAGAAAGCAGAGAGGAAAAGGAGATAAGATCATCGTTTCAACCTCTTTCTGGGCCACAAAAATCAATATAAGTAACTTATTTCTAAGTTTCAGTTTAAAAATATCCATTTTCAGCTCAATATTGGAAAACAACTTGAGAGAAGATGTATAGAGTGAGGATAAACAAGCCACACAGCACTTCCCTTGTAGGACGGGGTCTGCCTGGGCCACTGCTTGTTTCTCTGGCCACCAGAGTTCTCATAATGGCTGTCCTTCCTTCAGTGTGTCAACCTGAATAAGCTGGAACCAGTAGCAACAGAAGTTCGGCTCATCAACAAATCCATGGAGCTGCTGGATGAGAGGAAGTTCTGGGCTGGGATTGTGTTCACTGGAATTACTCCCGACAGCATTGAGCTGCCCCATCATGTCAACTACAAGATCCGGATGGACATTGACAACGTGGAGAGGACAAATAAGATCAAGGACGCGTAAGTCGAATCCCATCACATCCGCCAGCTTTGGGGGAAGTCATGAGCAGTTATGGGGAAGTCTACGAGGACTAGAGGTACTTAGTTTTATGGAATTCTTTGGTAGACACTCAAATTGGTGACATGCTTTTGGTGAAATTGGCACATTCCTTGATGGAGATAATTTTTTAGAAGGTCATGAAATATCTTTTGATTTAGCATTCCCATTCAAGGGAGTTTAATTCTAAGCAATTAACAGAAAAAAAAAAAGAAGACTTTAGATTCCTTGTGCTAACATTATCCTTTACAAAAAGGAACAATCAATATCAAAGGGAGTGGTTAGGTACATTTTGGTATGTCTACTTGATGCAATGTTTGATATCCAATAGAGGGGGGTAAAAAAAAACACTAATGAGTGGTATGCTCGTTTTGATGATATCTTTTAAAAATATGTGTACATGTCAACTGAGACCAGAAAGTAGGATACAAAAATAAAAACAGTGGCTCTGTAATGGTGGTGGGATTGTGGGTGATTAGGGTTTTTTGTTTTGTTTTGTTTTGTTTTTTAATGTATGGGTCTAAGGAATGTTTGACCACCTGTGGTTGCTTGTTAGGTACTGGGACCCTGGTCCTCGGGCTGACCCCTTTGAGGACATGCGGTACGTCTGGGGGGGCTTTGCCTACTTGCAAGACGTGATAGAGCAGGCAATCATCAGGGTGCTGACGGGCACCCAGAAGAAAACTGGTGTCTATGTGCAACAGATGCCCTACCCCTGTTACGTCGATGACATGTAAGTTACCAGTAAGCCACCCTCTTTAGTTAACCAGTTAGCACTGTCCCAGGTGGAGTGTAGACACACACACACACACACACACACACACACACACACACACGTGTGCACACCCATATCACGGAAGGAGACAGAATGCTTTGATTTTGTTTATTTTACATGTGGGTTGATACTGGTTCAAAAACTGGTTTTGAAATTCTGTGAAGATTTCGGGAAATTAGATGCCAGATGTCGGTCGTTGACAGTTTGAGCCACATCAGAAACACACAATTGCACACACACTGGTAATCCTCTCTCCTTACTTGTCTGTGGTTACCAGAACTCTTTATCTTTTACACTCTACCCTTTAGGTCAAAATTTGCCCAATGTGCAAGTTTAAAATATGTCATGACAAACACATGCACTCATGTACACATTCCCCAAACACAGAAATGGCGTTCTAGACTTTAAAAAGCTGACTTCATGGAAATTGGTCTACTTCCTCTCTATATGCGGCCAGCCACATTTTGAAACAATCCAAATAAAACTGAACAAGGCCGTTTTATCTTAGACTTTTAAGATAATCGTTTAGTGTTTAGTTACTCTGCTGCCAAGTTGTCATTGTGGGAACTGTGCCTTTGGATCTAATGATTTCTTGTAAGAGAGATTGAGCAGAGGTGTAGTTATTGCAGGCATCTGAAATATGTAGTGTCTCTTCCAAATTCTGGAAATTCCTTATTTTCTCTGTGTGTGTGTGTGTGTGTGTGTGTGTAGGCAATCAGACTGTGGAAGGACCATTTGCTCTCTGCTTTGCATCGAAAAATCTATGTTCTTGTATGGCTCATTAGCTTTTTCATGTCACCCGGAATTATCTTGTTTTTCACCTTCAGAAAGATTAGTCAGATTTTTCCAAAGCAAAACTTGCCCAAAAACCCCCTAAGCTAAGATTTATTCTAGAAAGGATGTCTTAAGATGAGGACACACTGGAAGTTCAGAGGCATTTAGAGCTTTGCCTACTGTCACTTAGCAGTAAGCGCGTAAGTGCTAAAGCTGGAACTTGAACTTTGTTTCAGGATCCAGATTCTGTGTCCCGGGTACCTCGCTGCATTTCCTACTTTAGTTTGGGATCTGAAATATCACTGACAAGAGCTGCCTGATGTGTATTTCTGCACTCTCTCATAATGATCATTCTAGGCAGGTCAATAGTGAGATGAGATGACCTTGGCGGTGTTAACCTGACTTCATGAGAGAATGAGTTGGTTTGTTTTGGTTTGCCTGTTTTAGCACTTTAAAATCACTCACGTTTATCTTAATGACATTCCACAGGTAACCTAGTTACGAAAGCAGGCCCCCAAAGAAGTTTATTTCGGCAATACTTTATTAGTCTAATTTCCTCCACTGCTCATGAAGCATTTGATAAGATAACCTGTATGTTTCCGAGCCCCGGGGGCCTGCTCATCTTTGGCTCTGCCGTGGTGCTTTCTCTTGCATGTAGACCTGGACTCATTGGCCCATGAATCTGGCTCATACTTGTCTTTAATTCTCCTCCCTCCTTCCCTGGGGCCTCCAGCTTCCTGCGGGTGATGAGCCGGTCCATGCCTCTCTTTATGACTCTGGCCTGGATTTACTCTGTGGCTGTGATCATCAAGGGGATCGTGTACGAGAAGGAGGCACGGCTGAAGGAGACCATGCGCATCATGGGCCTGGACAACGGCATCCTGTGGTTCAGCTGGTTCATCAGCAGCCTCATCCCGCTGCTCGTGAGCGCCGCCCTGCTGGTGGTCATCCTGAAAGTAAGGCTGCCACTATGGCTCTTCCCTGGGGGGGACACCCAAACAGCCCAGAGTCAGGCTGCATGAGGAGGAGAAAAGCAAAGACTCTTTGGGAGGGAAGGGGTCTTACATGTCATCTCCTGCAATGCCCTCATTTTATACTTGGGGAGAGTGAGGCCCAGAGACGGACGGAGACTTCCTGAAAGTCAGCCTGGCTGGTTAGCGGCTAAACAGGACTAAAACCCAGGGTGCTGGCTTCCCAGGAAAGCACACACATAACGATGTCATTCTGTCTGCTTGGGAGAGTTCACAGGAGCATCTGAGAGCTATTCATTACCTTACACATATTGGGTGGTGATTGTTATGGAATATCTAGAAACTAATCAGAAGGATACATATTGTTGAAGGGTAGGTTTTCTGGAAGCAGAGGCTGAAACAGAGTTTGGCATCTGAGTATTTATTAGGGATCAGCATCTGTGGAAAGGATGGGGGAGGATGCACGATTGAGCTCAGGGAGTTGAACTGTGATACAGGACCAGCCTTTTGGATACTCTGGTGTGTATACAGCTTGTTGGGGTTGCCCCTCATTGAGCTGAAATGGCCAACCCTTTAGGTTCCCCCAAAGCCTCCCCCCGTGACATCATGCCCCAGGCCCCTCAGTCAATCATTGGAAGTGTGGGTTCCCCAGGGCCAGGTGGCCTTCTGCAGAAGTGATAAACCCAGAGGAGCTGATGATACCTGGGCTGTCTGTTGACAGGTAGACAACAGATCTCCCCAGAATGGGACTCTGGGCAGTGAGGTTCTATGTTCACCACATACATTAATAAGTTGATATGGCAATTTTCCGTCTCTACAAGCATTTCGTTTCAGGATGCACCATATAAAAATAAGTGTTTCTAAATAGGGGGCGTGCAATGGGATAGGAACTAACATTTACTTCAATACTAGTTCCTATTCATTACAAATGAGCACTGACTGCCAAACACGTGTTTAAAGCACCTCACATGTGCTGTCTTACATTCATATTAACTCTTTTAACATATGAGGAAATGAGTTCAAGGAAGGGTCAAGACTTCGCTGAGGTCATCCGACAGTTTGGCAGAGTAGTTCTTGCTAAAGTCAAACCCCCTCTCATGCTCTGCTATCTGACTGCAGGGCCTGAGCGCTGTGAATGGTGGGAGGGGTGCCCCTGTGGTCGGTGCTTGAGAGCGTTTGTGGGGCAACGACACGCTGGCAGGCCCTGCTCAAGTATACCCAGCTCCTAGAGATAAACTTAAAAGTCCACAAGAGTTTAGATGGTTGTGGGCATGCAGATTCCACAGGTTATCAAGGGGGGTATTCAGATTGCCTCGCCATTTTCCTTGGCTTTTGGAAGGAGAATTCCTGTAGGTTACCATCTTTCACAGCGTTTCCTTGGTGCCAAGAGTCATAGGCCTTATAAAAGAAGAAACCAGGTAATATTATTTCTTGGAGAAACAAAGAACAAAATTGTCTGTTGAGATGAACCTTGATGACTATCAACCCTGGACTCTGTTGTATTCCTGACTCTGCCACTCTTTTGCTGTGTGGTCTCGGGCTAGTCATTTCCCTTCTCTAGGCTTCAGTTTCCTCATCAGAAAATATGAATATCACTGTTCTCCTGTGTTATCTCTAAGATGAGTAGGAATAAACCCTGGCTCCTTCCCATAGATGGGGAAAGGATGTGCTTGCTGGTTGAAGCAGCATATTTATTGGGTCTCTTCCTCCCCAGTTAGGAAACCTGCTGCCCTACAGTGACCCCAGTGTGGTATTTGTCTTCCTGTCCGTGTTCGCCGTGGTGACCATTCTGCAGTGCTTCCTGATCAGCACGCTCTTCTCCAGAGCCAACCTGGCGGCAGCCTGTGGGGGCATCATCTACTTCACGCTCTACCTGCCCTACGTCCTTTGTGTGGCGTGGCAAGACTATGTGGGCTTCTCACTCAAGATCCTGGCGGTGAGTGAATGGCCCTCCTGCAGTAGCTGTTGTCCCAGCCACTCCTGGTGCCTCACCTCCCTGTGGCTGTCCAAGATGATGAGCACAGAAAATGACAGAGTCTCTTTCCAAAGGGAATTGCACCTCAGTTCTACATTTTAAGCTTCTGGAAGGCAGGCATTGTGTCTTATTAAATTAGCTTTAGTCCTTTCAGTGAGCGCTGGTTGAATTGAATCAAATGGGATTTCTTAGAGAGCCAGACTGTACCATATACCCAGCTGGGGATAAATGGCATTGGGGAACACTTTTAGACGATAGATGCCATCTCCACCTCCACTGAGCGTGTTAAGCTCATCATAAAGACATAGCCAAGTCAGAATGGAAAGCTCTTGAGGTTAGAGATGGCACCTTATTTGTTTGTTTGTTTGTTTGTTTATGGATGTGTTTAATTCTACTGGGGTGACAATAGTTAGTAAAATTATGTAGGTTTCAAGTGTACAATTCTATAATACATTATCTATGTATTGTATTGTGTGTTCACCACCCAGAGTCAGTTCTCCTTCCATCACTATGTATTTGACCCTCTTTTCCCTCTTCTACCACTCCTCCCCACCTTGCCCTCTGGTAGCCACTAAACTATTGTCTGTGTCTATGAGTTTTTGTTTCTTTGTTTGTTTGTCTTGTTCCTTTGTTATTTTCGGTTTTATAGCCCACATATAAGTGAAGTCATATGGTCCTTGACTTTTTCTGTCTGACTTATTTCGCTTAGCATAATAATCTCAAGATCTATCCATGTTGTCACAAATGGCACTATTTCATCTTTTCTTATGGCCAACTAGTATTCCATTATATATATCACATCTTCTTTATCCAATCATCTATCAGAGGACACTTTGGTTGTTTCCATATCTTGGCCACTGTAAATAAAGCTGCAATGAGCATCGGAACACATATATCTTTACAGATAAATGTTTTCAAATTTTTTGCGTAGATACCCAGGAGAGGAATTGCCGGATTATATGGTAATTCTATTCTTAATTTTTTGAGGAACCTCCACACTGCCTTCCATAGCGGCTGCATCAACCTACATTCCCACTAGCAGTGTATGAGGGTTCCTTTTAGAGATGGCTCCTTCTTCACTCTTGTCTTCCTTTGTGTCCAGTATGGGATTTCGCTTGAGTCATGTTTTTTGAACTGAAAAAGGCTGAGGAGCAGGTGCCCCGTCTCCCCACAGATCCATGACTCCAGCACTTCCTTCCCTTGTACACGGGAGGAGGGGCCTTCGAGGGTGTGCAAGCCTGTATAAAGACGAGTTGCCAGCTGTCCCCTGGGTCACTTATAAGGAAAGAGGCATTCACAGGGTGCTCCAGGTGCCTCAGTCTGGACCCCTCAGGCATCAGCAGCCCCAGACAGGCTCCACTGACATGAGCCCATCACTGGCTGAGCAACGGCCTTGAGAGGACCTTGACAAACGTATGAGTGTTTGTGTGTAGGGCACACGATTGTTGAGCCCTTGGGGCATCTTTGGAATCATAAAATTCTGAAAGTTTTATACTTCATCATACATGCATTTCTGAAATGTGTGTGCATAATGAGTGGTTATAAATAGAATCCTTTTATACGCTGCCAACGAGCCCACTCCCCTACAGGGACTCTGGAGGTGAATGCTTCCATGTCTTGTAATTGATCGATTTTGCGAATTCAAATTTCTCCAGGTGAAATTTACATTAGAAGTGTTAGAAAAATGAAGGAGACCAGGAGATGGATAAGTGACTTTTGCCACTTTCTTACAGAGTCTGCTGTCTCCTGTGGCTTTTGGGTTTGGCTGTGAGTACTTTGCCCTTTTCGAGGAGCAGGGCATTGGGGTGCAGTGGGACAACCTCTTTGAGAGCCCCATGGAGGAAGATGGCTTCAACCTTACCAGCTCGGTCTCCATGATGCTGTTTGACACCTTCCTCTATGGAGTGATGACGTGGTACATCGAGGCTGTCTTCCCAGGTACACTGAGCTCCCACACTGCTTTAGCCATCTGCTAGGGAAATAGGATGTATAGCTGCAGAGCCTGTCTTTCTTTATGCTGGAGTTTCTGCAGGGTCTGGGGCTCCCTGCAATGTGGCTGGGGCTTTAGACCTATGGCAAACACGTAGAACAAAGAGAGGCAGCTGGTGCGAAAAGGACAACTTTTACTGCTGATATAGCTCTTGTTTCCTGAGCACTGTGTGCCAGTGCGTTGTGCAAAGTGTTCCTTATATTTTTGTTCATTTAATCCTCATGAGGCTACTCTGAAGGAGTTACTGTTATAACCACTTTTTGCAAATGAGGGAACTGTCCCATCTCCGAAGGATGTGTCAAGGAAAGAGTGGGTTTGGCTGGGATACCTCGGGAATGCTGGAGTGTAACCAAGCTTGACTCATACCTGTGCTTTGCTTTCAGGCCAGTACGGAATTCCCAGGCCCTGGTATTTTCCTTGCACCAAGTCCTACTGGCTAGGTGAGGAATGTGATAAGAGCCATCCTGGTTCCAGCCAGAAGGGAGTATCAGAAAGTAAGTGCTGCTGCCCCCACTGACTGTTGGGGACAAGGGTCTGAAACCACTCCAGGGGCAGAGATATCACATGCAATGCCCCTTTCCCAATTCTCCCATGCTGATTGTGCTCAGGGCCGTTGCCTTATCAGGGGGTCACCATCTGAGTCCCTGAGAAGGTCTGTTTCTTTGGCTTCTTGGCAAGTGACTGTAGGTCTCTATACTTCCACTGCCTCCTCCATCTCCCCCCACCATACACTTTTCATGCTATCCTAATAGAGGAGGAGATAAAGAAAACCGTGATTGTAGAACCATAACCTCACTTCCTGCCTTGTCATGGTGATAGATATATGAACTGAGGTAGGCTGCCACCCAGTGGCAGCCACAGAGCTCAGCCTGTGCTGCTTAATGTTCTCACCCTTCGTTACCCAGAACCCTAATCCTCTCCAGGCCCCTGACCCACAGGTAGAGAGGCCTACAGGTCAGCAGGGGCTCTGCCTTCTGGGCTCTTTGCTCAGGTTCTTGGAAGGAGACTCTCTCTCTGTGTTAATAAGTCTCTCTTCTGCTGATCTGTTCTGTGCCCTTCCCCGCGTCGCCAGTGGTACAGCGTGATGTTCCTCAGCGTGGGACACTAGACTCCTTGCCTACTATTCCAGCTGCTTCTCCTGCTCTTCCCACTCTTCTTGCCCCACCTCCTTTCTACACCTAGCTCTGCCTCAGTCACTTAGACCTGCTCACAGCTGCCGGAACGTGTCACGTTCTCCCACACCTCCATGCCTTGTACGTAGTTTACTCGCAGGAGAACCCTCTCTCCAACTAGCCTGCCTTCTAAATGCCTACTGCTCTTCAAGATCTAGTGCAGAAGCCCTTCCCCTGAGCCCTTCTAACTTCCTAGATGGTCAGCCACTCCCTCCTCTTGAGATTTCATAGCATTATAAAAAACCCAAACCCTTTTTATTTTAAAATCATTGTAGACTCATAGGAAGTTGCAAAAACTTGAATGGGGGATTCCCTCGTACGTTTCATCCGGTTTCCTCCAATAGTGACACCCAACGTAACTATAGTACAATATCAAAACCATGAAATTGACATTGGTGCATTTCATAGACCGTCTTCAGCTTTTACCAGTATTACAAGCATTTGCACATGCATGTGTTTAGTTCCGTGCAATTTTATCAAGTGTGAATCCCTGTAATCACTGGCTCAGTCAAGAGGCAGAACTGTTCTATTGCCTCAAACTCCCTCAGCCACCTCCATTCCTCCCCAGCCCTGACACCTGTCACCCAATAACCTGTTCTCCCTTCTACAATTTTATTTTTCCCATAATATTATGTAAACAGAACCATACAGGATGTAATCTTTCGAGACTGGCTTTTTTCTTTTCACTTGGCATAATTCCCTTGCGATCCATCAGAGTTGTGGTGTGTATCAACGGTTCATTCTTTTTCATTGCTGAGTAGTATTCCACAAGATCGCTGTACCACAGTTCCACGGAGTTTTTAGATGTGTTTTTTTAAACAGCTTTTAGCATCCTCTATTTTAATTGTCAAGTCTTTCCCCCCGATCCCATAGACTGTGAATCTTCCTTTATCATTGTATTCACATCACCAATGCCAGTGCCCAAAATAGGCCCTAAATATATATTTGTAGCCTGCCTGCCGTCCTGAGAACCCAGAAGCAGCCATGCAGAGAGGACAGTTCCAAAAGCACAAGCACTGCCCCTGTGTCTTTACACTTCCCTCGCCGTTATTTTCTGTGAGGTCATTCCTGTCTTCTCTCTTCTCAGTCTGCAAGGAGGAGGAGCCCACCCACCTGAAACTGGGCGTGTCCATTCAGAACCTCATGAAGGTGTACCCAGATGGCATGAAAGTGGCTGTTGATGGCCTGACCCTGAATTTCTATGAGGGCCAGATCACCTCCTTCCTGGGCCACAACGGAGCCGGGAAGACCACCACCATGTAAGGAGAGGGCGCGGCTCTCTCACAATCAGCCGCAGGAGCTTCTGTAGCCGTTAGACATTCACACCTAAGAATATCGTTAGACATTCACACCTAAGAACGTTGCATTGGTCACGGGGGCGAGGGCAGAACACCTGAGGAGCTGCTGAGTGTAAAAATACTCTTATCCAGAGAGTGCTTTCCAAGAACAAGTTTCTGCTAGATACTATTTCCTCAGCTCCAAACAGGCTGGGGGCCTGTTTGATGACCATCCCCATTCAGTTCTCAGCACTAGGCAGCCTGCTTGGAACCTGAGGCTGTGACAGCTCTGAGAAAGGGGCTCCTTTGGAGCTCAGGTTTGCTCAGAACTATGAGGCAAAAATGTGGAGAGAAGAGCTAGATATGTTGGAGGGAGGTAGTAATCTCCAGCCACTCTGCCTCTAAGCAGATGTGAGAAACAGCTGGGCAGCTGGCTATGATTGTCTCCCCTCGGACCTACAAGGACCTTATAGTGGGCAGCTTGAAAAGGGCCCATGGGCCATAGACACACCAGAGTTGGCCTCAGTGGCTTTCAGCGTGGTCCCCCAACCATTGCAAAGAGTATGTCTTCAGGGGTGACCCTCTCCTTTTATTTTATCTTTTTTTCCATGTGCAATCAATATATTATGAATGGAGCAGAAAATCTTAAAAGAGGTGTACAAAAATCCTACCACCTAATACAAAACTTATTTCTATCCCTGAATAATTTCTCCTTGTTTGTCCATTTTGCATGGGCATGACCTTAGACACACAAAATGTATGCCTTCAAGTGTACTTTCCATTGCAAATTGGAATCTTCACTTAAAAAATGCTCAGACTGAAACTGTCATTTTCCAACACATGGGCCCACTCCCAGTTATTCACTACAGCAAAGACTCCTTTGCTCTGTGGGGGTGTTAGAGACCATGAGGAAGGAATGGGGGTAGGCGGGAAGGCTGATGTCTCGGCTCTGTGTGTGCCGGCCTTTGCAGGCTGGAATGGAGCATTTCTGGGCAGGCAGGGGTTAACTGACTCCTATACTTCAAAATTTTTGTTCTCAGGTCCATCCTGACTGGTCTGTTCCCACCCACCTCGGGCACCGCCTACATCCAGGGGAAAGACATTCGCTCAGAGATGAACACCATCCGGCAGAACCTGGGAGTGTGTCCCCAGCACAATGTGCTGTTTGACATGTGAGTAGAAGTGGGGTGCTGAGGAGCAGACCCTCTCTGGATCTGTGCATCATGGGGGGGCGTAGGACTTAAGCGGTTTACCTTCTGTGGGGGTGGCAGGCCTCACCTCCGTGGACACGTGGAGACCTGGTTATCCCTGAGTTTTAGGGAAAGTAGCAGATGAATTGTTGGGTGAGGAGGTGTTCCATCAGTCTGGCTAGTGGATGGGAGCTTGGGAAATGGTGTTTGACATTGTTGTTATTCTGGAGGGCCACTTGGTGCATCCTTCCGCCTGCCCCACCACTCCCTGATGCTGGGTTGTCCCAGCAGTGAGTAAGGACCCCCAGGGAACCCTCATGGTGGAGCAGAGAAAGACCTGAGCTCTGTAACCTTGGCCAAGGTCTTTTCCCTGCTGAGCCCCAATTTCCTTTTATCTAAAGTGAGCAGCTCAGGCTCCTGTCTTCCACTGGGGCCTTGTTCTCTCAGGGCCTGAGGTCCTCTGGAGTGCAGGAGCGCTGCTCCAGGTTAATGCTGAGCCAGCTTCTCGGTGGATAGCATTTCAGAGAGGGCCTTTGAGGACCTGATACATGGTGGCCCTGCCTGCTGGGAATAGGTTGGAATGGACCTGTCACATCTCAGCTTCACCTTAGGCTGCTCATGTGGCTGCTTATTGCTGTTCTGCCTTGAATTCTTCCTGAAGATTATTTTTCAGAAGTTGATAAAGTTGAAAAAAAAGGGAAAAAGACAAATGTACCCATTCTCTTCTGCCCTGGGTCAAGAGGCACTATATCCTGGTACCTCCCGCAGGGCCCAGAGCTGACCTACCTCTCTATCCCCAGGCTGACTGTCGAAGAACACATCTGGTTCTACGCCCGCCTGAAAGGGCTCTCAGAGAAGCACGTGAAAGCAGAGATGGAGCAGATGGCCCTGGATGTCGGTTTGCCACCCAGCAAACTGAAAAGCAAAACAAATCAGCTGTCAGGTGAGGCCCAGAGCTGACACACACACACACACACACACACACACACACACACACACACACACACACACACTAGCTGGCCCAGGGCCCCCTCTCAGGGGAGGGAGGTCAGAAACATATCCCTTGCCTGTCCCCAGAGGGGCGCCTCCATTCTTCTCTTGCCACTTCTGCCTTCACTCACTGTCTGAGATGGGACCTTGACCCTCCCTCTCTCTTTCTTATAGGTGGAATGCAGAGAAAGCTGTCTGTGGCCTTGGCCTTTGTTGGGGGATCCAAGGTTGTCATTCTGGATGAGCCGACAGCTGGTGTGGACCCTTACTCCCGCAGGGGAATATGGGAGCTCCTGCTGAAATATCGACAAGGTCACTGATGTGCATTTATTCTGTGTCCTGGGCTGGGAGGGAGGGGAACAGGGAGAGGCTTGAGAAGTAAAGCCATAGCTAGTGGCTGTTCTTTCTAGAGCAACAGAGTTGCTTCTCAAGGAAAAGGTAGAACCTGTTTTCTTAAAGCTCTGTGCTCACCCATGTATGGAGGTGGGGGGCCTGCTTTACAAGGCACTTAGAGTTTATGCTTCATGACCTAGGGGCCTGTAGGAAGAAGGGAAATGGGAATAAAGGGCATCTCCTCTGGACCCCCACAGCTGCCAGCACCACCTCTAGCAAAGAACTTAACTATGTGTTAAAACCGTGTCCTCCAGAGCCCGAGGTTCCTGAGAGCAGACGCTCTATCTTTGTTCATCTCTGTCCCCAGTGTGGTCCATGACGTTTATGTTTGTTGGAGAGTGGATGAATAAATAAGTGAATGGGGGAGGTGCAGGGGCATGATTGGCAGTCTGCTTAGATACAGAAGGTATATTAGGTTCCTGCCTTACGGTAACAGTATGAGGAGTTTGGGCTTTGGAGCCAGCTGAGTCTGGCCCTGAGACCTTGGAAAAGTCATTTAACTTGCCTTGGTCTTCACCTGTAATAACAGCAGTGCCTCCCTCATACAGGATTACCTTAAATGAGAATGCACATAGGCACCTAGTACACTGCCTGGCAGGTAATGAGTTCCCAAATAAATGTCCTGAGTCTTACTTTTATGAAGATGCAGTGGCTACACTCAAAGCGTTGCCATCCTTGAGGTCATGCCACAGAGACTTCCAGACCTTTCTTCCGTGCTCACCCCTGCTCGTATTTCTTTAGTTCTGGCCCCTGCAGTCAGTGAGAATGGGCAGGTCTCACCTGTTCCCTGACCTTGCATTTCTGCCCCGCAGGCCGCACCATTATTCTCTCCACACACCACATGGATGAAGCCGACATCCTGGGGGACAGGATTGCAATCATTTCCCATGGGAAGCTCTGCTGTGTGGGATCCTCCCTGTTTCTGAAGAACCAGCTGGGAACAGGGTACTACCTCACCCTCGTCAAGAAGGATGTGGAGTCCTCCCTCAGCTCCTGCCGAAACAGCAGTAGCACTGTGTCGTGTCTGAAAAAGGTGAGCGGCAGTCTCAGTGCTGGGCTGGTGCTGGGTCCACCCCACTCGGCCACGTTGAGGCCCTCATCTCTTTGCGTGGCGGTCCCTTGGGAATCCCATCGTACCTCATACGTGGAAAGCACAGAAAGCTAGCCCATCATGCTAGCTCTGTTGAATCCTATTTCTTTCTTCCTGTGGAGGCACAGTGAGCGATGTAGAAGGCTCTGAGAGGACTTTATTCTATTGAAGGGAAGAGACTTGCCAAGAGTTAAGAGCCTTGGCTGCAGAATGCCCTGCAGTTCCTGCCCATTACCTCTGAATCTCATTGACCTTAACTTCTAAACGGCACAGCAGCAAATTGTATCGAGCATTGATTTCATGCCAGACACGCACTTGAGCAGACTCTAGGCATAAAAGAAAACAATGATAATAATTAATTCTTTGTAGCATTATCGTCATTTACAAAGTTTTTTTTTTTGAACATCATCTCAAAGTGCAGAGTAACCCTGGAAAGAGGGTATTGTAATTACTATCCAGATGAGGGAAGTGAGACTTATAGTGATATTGTAGTTTATTCAAATTCATCTGGCAGGTAAATAATGGAGGTGGGACCAGGACCCAATAACCAGGTACGTTTTCTCCTGGACCACAGTCCATGCCTGAAATCTCTTTGTGCATTGAAACCAGTGGCCGAAACCAAAAATGTTTACATCCCAACCTTGAACTCCTGTGCATTTATTTACCTTTGCACTGGTACCTGGTGGCTCCAAGGGTGGTCTGAGGAGCAGCAGATTTGGGGTCATCTGGGAGCTTGTTAGAAATGCAGACACTTGGGCCCACCTCAGATGTACTACATCAGAACTTGCATTTTAATGAGGTACCCTGGTGATGAAACACACATGAAAAGCTTGGGAAGCACTGAGCTAGACAGTTAGCCAGGAAAATCCCATGAGAGCTCTGTTTCCCGGCCTCCCACCTCCAGGAGGTGAGGCCATCCCCACAGCACACACATGTCCGACAGCGGCCTCAGAAATCATGGCTGCCCAGTTGCGCTCCTCTCAGGAGAAGCTTTTTGCTCACACAGCAGAGCCTCTTGGAAGCTCCCCCCAGTGAAGGTGGTGGTGGCTGTGCCTTGCTTGGTCCCTGACCCATTCTCACCTCCTTCTTTGCCATCAGGAGGACAGTGTTTCTCAGAGCAGTTCTGATGCTGGCCTGGGCAGCGACCATGAAAGTGACACGCTGACCATCGGTAAGGATTCTGGGGTCTCTTATTCAGGTGGTGCCTGAACTTCCCCCAGCTGGGCGGAGTGGAGGCAGAGGAGGAGAAGTGCAGAGGCTGGTGGCGCTGACTCAAGGTTTGCTGCTGGGGCTGGGCCTGGGTGGCTGTGGGAGCGGGCGCAGCTTGGTGGCGGGTTGGCCTAACGCTTGCTGGGAAGCCTGGGGCTTGGTCCCAAATAAGTGGGAGCTGACAGAGCAGTGTCCCAGACAGCTGAGATGATTAGGCGTGAGGCGATCCCAAGGGGGGCGTGGGCTGGCTCAGGCTGGACTCCTGAGATCAAGGGGTTGAGGAGCTGAGGGCCAAGCCAATGAGGAGAGACTGGAGCTCGGGACCTAAGGAGGGTGAGCGCCTAGGTGATCAGGAGCAGCCTGCCAGAAGGTAGAGGAGGCCAGTGTCACCGCTAGCATATACGGAACAGAAACCTTTACCGTGACCATGTTTGCCCAGTCCTGACAGCCAACATTTTCCAGAAAGACTTCTTCCATGAACTTTTTGGTTAACCTTCTATTGAGGTAAATAGAAGGAGCCTTCTTTAAAGGTTAGGGAAGTGTGAAGAATCTTTTAAGGTTTGTTTAATCAAGTTTTTCATTGAAGAATCCTGGAGTTTAGGCAATAGAAACCAGGCTTTCCACCTCAAAGTCATCCAGCCACCCACCCACCCATGCACTGAGAACCCACGGTGTATCTGGCTTTGGCGACACAAAGGTGAACAAGACATAGCCTTTGTCCCTAGGAACTCTCACACTGGAGATGAACATGTGGAATGATTTTAGTATCTGGGACAGGTGTAACATATGGGCTGCTGAGGAGTAGGCAAAGAGAGAAGGCAGGGGATGGCTAGTCCTTAATGTGGGGCCTGAGCTGGCTGAGCATCTTTGTGCTTTGTTCCTGACAGATGTCTCCGCCATCTCCAACCTCATCAGGAAGCATGTGTCCGAGGCCCGGCTGGTAGAAGACATCGGGCATGAGCTGACCTACGTGCTTCCCTATGAAGCTGCCAAAGAGGGAGCCTTCGTGGAACTCTTCCATGAGATTGATGACCGGCTCTCAGACCTGGGCATCTCTAGCTATGGCATCTCAGAGACTACCCTGGAAGAAGTAAGTTAATTGTCCTAATGCCGTAGCTTTCATTTGAAAATGATTGCCTGGATTGATAGCCTCACCACTGAAGAAACAGCGTGGTAAAAATGGCTTGTCCCCCAAATGACTCTGGCAAAGTATTATTGATAAATGAAGCTTCTACTTTTGTCTTTAGGGGCTAAGCTCCCATTCAATCATGTAATAATCATGGCAGTGGTGTTGGCTTTCCTAACATGGTGCTTGTAATATTCTCAACAACTCTTTATTTTTCAGATATTTCTCAAAGTGGCTGAAGATAGTGGCGTGGATGCTGAGACATCAGGTAACCCTCCAGGAGGCTCCACGGGTTCTGGGCTGGGCCCCCTGCAGGCTGTCTTAGCTCACCAGGGCTGTGCCTATCCCTTTGCATTCGTTGCATTCCATTCTTTCTTTAAGTGGAGAGGTTTGTTACAGATGCCGAGAGTTTGTTTTGTTATAAATCAAGTAAAATGTGGGATTCCTTCCCCTTGCCTTCAGATGGTACCTTACCAGCAAGACGAAACAGACGGGCCTTTGGGGACAGGCAGAGCTGCCTTCGCCCCTTCACTGAAGACGACGCTGTGGATCCAAACGACTCCGACATAGACCCAGGTCCGTTTGGGCAAGTCCTGTGTTCTGTGGCTTGAAAGTGAATTGCTTTCTTATGTTCGTCTCTGGTGCTCTTTTGATGGCCTTGAACCAGGATGGTAGATGCCTACAGGGTCCAAAGGGAAGTGAGAAAATGAGTAAAGCTACTTTCCCTTTTCTAGTGTTGTGTTTACAAGGTCAGCCCTGAAAGAGCCTGTTCTCATGACTTTCTTCATTGAGCTGAGATCTTTCTCTCAGATACACATCAAAGGATGGATGGTTCCTCAGTCCTCTGAATCCATTATCTTTTCTGTAGTGTCCGAGTTTCTTGCATACCTTAGATAGTTCAATGTTGAATGAATCTTCTTTGAATGGATGGACAGTTTTGAAAGAGTCAGAGAGGTGAATTTGCTTTTAGATGTAACTGTCCCCTTAGGCTTCGATATTTTGGTTGAGTGTGTCCCTGTGTTTGTCTGGGATGGAGAAGGGGAGACAAGAAATCAAGCAAATTTGTAAGGTGTCAAAGCAGTGCAGTAAGGAATCATTCATTTAAGATGAGGATTTCGGTAACATTTTTAGGAACAGAAACCTTTCTGACTGCCCCAGTCCCTACTCAGGTGAGTGTGTGGCTCTCCTGTTCTCCTGACTTCGTGTACTGTTGGAACTTAGAGCATTTGGATGTGTCCACCTTTTACCAAAAGTATAACAGATAGATCGCTATTGTGTGTCCTCAAGTCTGTCAGCCTGTGGCCATGGCCTGTGTCATAGTTCCTGAGGGTGACTTGAGTCATTTGAACCACAGGATGTGATGCCCAGTTATGTGTGGACACATCCCTGCAGTTGTCTCCAGATACCTTCATTTTCTGCACTTGTCAGACAAGAACCAAGAGGCGGAGACTGTCGCAATTGCACGTTTGGAGTCATGACTTTTTCTTGGCCGTCAATTCGTCAGGAAAGCCCTTTACTCCTGAGATAACTTTTACCTTCAAACTCGGCCTCCAGGATGGTTGCTGAAGATGCTGGAAGGAGGAGTATGATGATGTCAAAAGTGTCTAAGATAATAGGTGACCTTAAGTGTTGGCTTCTTGCAGAATCCAGAGAAACAGACCTGCTCAGCGGGATGGATGGCAAAGGCTCCTACCAGGTGAAGGGCTGGAAGCTCACACAGCAGCAGTTTGTGGCCCTTTTGTGGAAGAGGCTGCTGATTGCCAGGCGGAGTCGGAAGGGATTCTTTGCTCAGGTGAGAAGTGCTATTCTAGCCCAAGGGCTCGGGCTTCATGGGGAGGCTGCAGGCTCCCTGAGCAGTGAGGCAGGAGAGTGTTGTGGTTATGAGATGGATGCGGAGTCGGATTATCTGTATTTCAATCAGTTCTGCTTTTTACTACTTATGTATCTGCAGGCAAGTTACTTCTCAGTGCCTCAGTCTCCTCATCTGTAAAATGGGGATAACCATAGCACCTGTGACATATGGTTGTTATGAAGATTAGGCTGAGTAAGTGTTTAGAATGGGCCTCTCATTAGAAATTACTCTCTGTGTGTGTGTGTGTGTGTGTGTGTGTGTGTGTGTGTGTTAATGTAGAAGAGAAGGTTAACAAGGATAAAATTTGGCAAACTGGCTGGGCAAATTAAGCTTTCATAACTTGAGAGGTGATATGCCCAGATGTACTTGCCATATGAACTTACTGGAAATTTGATATTCTCTAAATTGATGTTTAACTGCACACTGACAGAAAAAATAACCAGAGAGATCAGAAACATATTGTAAACAGAGAACACTCGTTACGCTGTTGCCTGCCTGTCAGTGTTGGCATGCTGACTCGCTTGCTTAGGAGGGGTAAAATTATTCCTCTCTGTTATAAAATTGGGAAAAATAGAGAAAGAGTCTGCAGAGATCCTTCCCTACAGACTGTGGGTAATGCGAAGAGGGTAAGTTTGGAGTATACAGACCAAGATTTGAATTCTGTTTCTGCTACTTATTGGCTGAGTAAACTTGGGCAACTTACTTAATCTCTCTGAGTCTCAGTTGCCTTGTCTGTTGATTGGTGATGATGATACTATGACGTAGGGTTGTAATGATAATTCAATAATTCTCATTACAGTACTTTTCCATTAATCTCACTGATCATTTTCAGCATTGAAACCCCAGAACATTAGAACCAGAGGTAGCATTTGAATCTTTTAAGTTTTTTTTTTTTGAGGATAAGTCAGAGAAGGTATGCGTGTCAAGTCTGAGGTGGCTTAATAAGGACTTAGATAATTATGCTTTTTGAGGTCACAGGATAGACAATGGCTGCTGTTCCCTTTCAATGGAGACATTGCTGTAGAGTGTTTTTTTAAGGCAGTATGGGATCTGAATGGCTCATCTAGTCCTAGTCTGCAGATTACAAATGAGAAAACTGAGGCCCGCGGGGAAGTGACTTCAGATGGATACACCTGTTGAGAGAAAACCAACTTCAGCCCTTCTCACTCCTGGTCCAGAGCTTGTTCTCAGCCTTCCTCGGAGCTGAGCTGGGCTCATGGTGCAGTGTGGTCTTTCTCAGGTTTTCATGGAGAAGAAGGCAGGAACCAGTGTTCTGAGTCAGCCTGACATGTGACCATGGTTTATTCCTTGAGGTTCTCAGTTTGATACCTCTGCCAGGTGGTGGTTCCCTCTGGCCTTGGGCTGCCAGCTTCCAGAAAGGCCCTGGAGGGAAGAGGTTTAGTTTTCAGGCTGCTGCTTTTAAGCCGCCAGCGGTACCTTGGTTGCATTCAGCTATGGGTCCAGAAGGCTGGCTGGACTCACAGGGTCTTGTCCCATGCTGACCTTTCTAACAGTTGTCCTTCTCCTGTGATTTCCCTTCCCCCTTCAACCCCCCGTCATAGATCGTCCTGCCAGCTGTGTTTGTCTGCATTGCGTTGGTGTTCAGCTTGATCGTGCCACCTTTTGGCAAGTACCCCAGCCTGGAACTGCAGCCCTGGATGTACAATGAACAGTACACATTTGTCAGGTATGCATTTGCTCTCTACACCCAAGGAGAGAGGAGAGCTTGGGCAAACCAAGGGTGTTTGCTATGCTGAGGGCCAAGGGGAGGTGGACTCAAGAATCACACAGTGGAATGAATGGATTTTACTAGCTGTGGCTGAAGCCCCAACACAAGCCACAAAGAGCAGCAGTGAACCGAGCCTGAAGGAATAGGCCAGTTCTCTGTTGCGTCCTCTGGGCTCCTTTCATCTTCCTACTGCTGTTGTCAGAAGCAGGTGTATGCACCTGACAGGCATACTCTGCCCTTGCAAAAATTCTATGATTGAGCTATAACACATCTGGATTTTCATAGTTATGTTGTAATTTTGTGGTTTAACATGGAGCCTCCAGACACTATCAGTGCAATTCAGCTCCAGGTTCTTGTCTTCTGTGCAGCACAATTCGTGTACTTATTCTAGTCTTTTAAATTGTAGATGTTAGCTGCTGTTTGTCCTTTAGACAAAAACACCAGCTATTCTGTAACCATCCAGTGCTTCAAACGAAAGGACAAAGGAAGCTCTTGATCTCGTTACAAGAGTTTTCTTCAGTCCTGTAGTGTTTGTAGACCTTTAGATTGGGGAAGTATTTCAGTGATGTAAAAGAAAATTAAAAAAACAACAACAAGAATCCATCTTTTTCTCTAATCCCACCTTTCCTTCCTGTTTTGTGCAGCTTTACTTTATTCGTTCCTTACCCAGCTGCTGATACCATATTGCCCAGGGCTGGGGGGACATGGGCTTGTTTTGTGTTTACAAGCTGAGCCCATTATTGTTTGTGTTTTCTTTTTTTTAAGGAAATCTTGTCTTTTTATTATTATTATTATTATTATTATTAGTTACAGATGTACAAAATAATGCAGTAGTTACCTTTTTCACTCCTTGAAAAGTGACTACCCCTCCCCCTCCCCTGTCCCCACCCCCGATATCATACATATCTATTAAAATTCCATTGACTCCATCCCCACACTATATTCCACATCCCATGACTATATATGTGTTAAATTATAGTCGACATCTAATATTATTCAGTGGCAGTTTCAGATGTACAGTGCAGTGGTCAGGCTGTTTGTGTTTTTCTAGTTGTCCATGCAAACATTCAACCAATAGAATCTGCCCGCCCTTTCCTAGGATATCCTGGTTATCCTTGCCTAAGGGATGATCATGAAAGTATCTTTGAAATACTGATTCTTAGTGAATTCATGACCCTCACGTTAAACTATATATGTCAGTGCATACACGTGCACACACACAATGCACACCTCCATATGCATAACTTATTTATACCAGCTCCACTTTGGAGCGCTGTATGTGACATATGTAATAACAAAACATATGGCCAGAGGCTGAGATCCGTGGGGGTGGCTTCTGTTTTATTCATTTCTGTTTCAAGAGTTTGGGTCACAAGAAGTACTTGATAAAGTGTTTATTTATAACAAACAAACAAAAAACCTTTCCTCCTGGAAATGTATGGTTTTAATGAATTGCTGAGCTGGCTGCCTCTCCTGCACCCACAGCAATGATGCTCCTGAGGACATGAGCACCCAGGAACTCTTGCATGCCCTCACCAAAGACCCTGGCTTCGGGACCCGATGTATGGAAGGAAACCCAATCCCGTGAGTACCACTTCACCTGTGCGATCCTCCACACTGGCTGGCTTTGTGTTTGTCTCCTGGTTTGGTCTCTTATGCTCTGAATTTATCAGTAGCTTGCCACATTGTAGCTACCACCATTTGCCCTTTGAACTATTTTTTTTTAAAGGCTGATATATAATAGTAATCTAATTAAACCATCTAGGAAGAAACATAACAGACTCAGAGAGTCTTCTGATATCCTGCAAAGCAAATCATTACAGATGTTTGTTGACTGCTGTAGGAATTAATATTTAATTTAAATTGCACTTTATACTTACTGATCAGACACTTCTCCTTTCTTTCCCTTACCCCCAGCTCCTGTGCCTAAGTGTGGAGATAGGCCGCCAGTATATCTAATTTGTAGTGTTGTTCTCAGCTTCTTCACTTTTAACAATCCAAAGAGATGATGTAGTTTTTATAAAAATAGACAGTTTCTTCTTTTAGAGTTGCATTATTTTTATGGTATTCTCCCTCAAAATCCTTTTTAAAAAAATATACAGTGTATAATAAATTCAGTGAAATACCCATAGACTGAGTGGGTATACGGGGAACGTATATGCAGGGATCTTTGTGAGTAGAGACAATAAAGAGAGGGGAGGAGCTTCTGAGTTTAAGTTTCCAGGCTCAGCTAGAATTTGCAGTTGAGTCTGTTAACCCCAAACTGAGGAGTTAGTGGAGCGTGTGGGAAGGTGTAGGAAGATTGGAGCAGGGCTAACTTAAATTCCGGGTTTTAAAGGGAAGACATTGACCTTGCCAGAGTCACAGAATAGTGGGCCTCATACCTGTATATGCAAGGTTTTAGAGCAGATTTCTAAATGGGTAGCAATATGTACTTGTTATCTCTTATTAATTCAATACTTACTAACCATTTGTTAGTACTTAATACTTAAAATGGGAGGTAAATCCTAGAAGCCAATATCAGCTCCTAGGAACATGATGACTAAGGTGGAGAGGACAAAGAAACATCCTGTCTGGATTCCACAAGACTTGATGAGATTCCACTTGAAAGTTTCGTAGGCGAGATAGAAGAATGAGATGAAATGACAGTGGAGTTAGATGGATTCATCACATGCCAGCTGAACACTGTGCACCCATAGACTGATGCCACCCTAGGCAGGATCTGCAGGAGCCTGGCCTGGATTGGGATCTTGCCTACAGAGACCAAAGAGGCAGAGCCCCTGACATCAGAGGGCTCCCCGCCTGGAGGCCAAGCACCACCGAATGTGTGTAGGGCAGCCTGATGGAGGAGCTCCGCTCTGGAAACTTTCAGATATTAAAAAAAACAAAAACAGAAAACTGAGGAATTGACTGGAGTTCAGTATATGCATGTCGGGCCTTTTGAGTTCCATTGTCCTTATCTGTAAAATGAGTTTGCAGCTTAAAGTTTATGGGGAGATCAAATAATCAAATGTTTGCAGTTGCTATTGATCCTGTACTCCTGAGACAACACGAAGGGCCAGGCCCTGTCAGGTGATCCTGACCTTGATGTTTGCCCTTTGCAGAGACACGCCCTGCTCAGTGGGGGAGAAGGATTGGACCACTGCCCCAGTTCCCCAGACCATCACGCACCTCTTCCAGGAGGGAAACTGGACGATGGAGAACCCCTCGCCCTCCTGCCAGTGTAGCAGTGATAAAATCAAGAAGATGCTACCCGTGTGTCCCACAGGGGCAGGGGGCCTGCCTCCTCCACAGGTGAGCCCCACTCAGGTATAATGGCAGATGGGGTGCAGGCCGGGCCAGGGAAGAAGGAATGGATGACATCGTGTCAGGAAGGTCTCTGTCTGTCTTGATTTTAATTCTTGTCATAGGAAAAGTATGTGTTTGGGGTGCTTGGGACTGCTTGAACCACATTGTTCCCATGTCTGAGGGAGCTTAGCCTGTTTCTCTATTTTGAAAAGTCAGCCTAAGTTACTTACTTGTGTGAGTTAAAACCAGAACACAACATTCTGGGACCAGAGGTTGTGGAAGACACACTGTGGCCTCCACCAGAGGGGTGGTGTCACAGGACAGACTGTGACAGGCCCAGCCTTACCCTTGGCTGGTGACGTTGGACAGGCCACTTTGAGTCCCTGGGCCTGTTTCTTCACCTTTGAGTTAGGGAGGCTGGTCCATAAAATTTCTGCAGGTCTTAACAATGCTGACATTCTCTGCGACTGAGTGTGGAAAGCACTTCTGAGCCATTTTTTCTAAGAAAGATTTTGGGGAGAGGTTTGCTTGTGAGAGCCCTCGGCTGCTTTATCAGCATCCTGGTTGCAGAGTGAGGACAAGCAACTTCAAATGGGCGTGCGAACTTAAAGAAGTCCTGGTTACCGCTCTTTCATACAATAGCTAATGTATTCTTCAATATAACACCAATGAACAAAAGAATTCAACAGGCATAGTCAATGATGCTGCTTCCTAAAAATTTTTGCAACTGTAATGTATCATATTTTACAGCCTATTTTTTAGTTGTTCAGAATAATTTCATGGGGAGCACCGTAGCTTGGTTTGAGTGCATGGCCATAGCTGAGGGCAGAATGGACCAGGCTTCGGTGGTTGGCTGATGGCAGTGCCCAGACCCTGTGGGCAGGGTTTGGTCACACTGGTACATGTTTGAGGGACACATGTCCGTGTAGTCCTTGATTTGCTTTGTGTCCCCAGTTCTGGCCCATAAAGACACGTGTGCTTGGTTTTTCTGTGATAACAGAGAAAACAGAACACAGCGGACATCCTTCAGAACCTGACGGGAAGAAACGTTTCGGATTATCTGGTGAAGACATATGTGCAGATCATAGCCAAAAGGTCATTATTTACCGAATTTGGGCCTTGTTATCATTACTGATCAGAGGAGTTAAAGATCTAAAAATAGTAGACTGAGTAGTGGGGGAAACATCAAGTTTGGGCCTGATGTTGAAGTTCAGGATATTCTTTCAAAGTAGACAAGATGAGGAATATTATGAACATTCAGTTGTCAGCCTCAAGATTGAGTCTGCCTGGTTCAGAATAAAAGTATATCTGGATTCAAATTCTAATTCTTTCACTTACTAGCTGTTTAACCAAGGGTATTCAGTTATCCTTAGTTTGTATAAAATGGAATAATAATGTTGTTCTTATGGGTTTGTTTTGGGGATTAAATGAAATGATATATATATGAAGATACACACACACACAAGCACAAACACACATACACAGAGGATGCCAAAAAAAAATGTATATACACTTTAAGAAAGGAAAACTGTATTAAAATTATAATACTCAATATATACCGATAACAGAAGATGAATACAAGTCACGTTCGACTTCTGCAATTACAAGAGGTGCTCAAAGTGGTTACTATCAGCATCCAGACACTTTTGATTACAGCAAACTACTGCTTGAGCAACGCTGACCAAAGTGTCCAATTGTATATCTTTTTTTTGGCACCCCTGGTATATGGTACCTCTCATGGATGTGATGCATGATAACACATGGCGTTATAAAGAGAGCCCTGGGCCGGCTCAGGAGCCTGCCTTGGCTGTGTAGTCTTACAAGGACCATGTAGCTTCCTGAGGCATCACAGCATAATGTTGAATACTTAGCTGATGCTCAGGAAGTGTTTGTTCTGATTTCCTTCCCATCAGCTTGGTTAGTCAGGAGGTCTCAGTGCCTTTAAATGACAAGGGTATGTTTGAACGACAGTTACTGTGAGTTTCCAAGAAGGAGGCATAACCTCTCCATATATTGTCCCGAATTGATGTAGTACTTTGAATTAAGAAAGTTTCTAGTTTGGTCACATCTTTGTCTATAAGGTGGTTTTTGAATTAGTGTAATCCAAAGCATGATTTTAAGATGGGGAGAAGAAATGATGTGCTTATTAGAGCTTCTTTCCATTAGCAGAACCCTACAACACCAGCCTAGTGATCGGGTTGTTTTTGTTCCTTTGCTGTGTCCTCCGGTAGATATTGACTCCTTTTGTATCATTAGGAATAGGATCACTGTTTCTTTGAACTGATTTTTGGCTTGTCTTTGGCTTCTGCAGCTTAAAGAACAAGATCTGGGTGAATGAGTTTAGGTAAGTCAACCTCTGTCTGTGCTTTACTTTTCCCTGACACCCGTAGTTCAGTTGGATGAGTTTGATGCAGGTATCTTGGATCCCAGGAAGTAGTGTAGTGATTGTTGTGCCCTTAGCATTTCTGCTCAGTGACCAGCTGCTTCTTCAGAGGCCTTTGAAAATTTGGCATCCTCATTTCCTTGAGGAGACTTAGAAATTTCTCATGGGTCTCTAGTGAGACCCAAAATAGGAAGCACAGTGTTATTAGGGGAATACCTATACTAGTTACATGTTGTCCCCAGCGGTGCTAGGGACTCCGGGACAATTTTTCAGGCCTTTGGAATAGGACCAAGAGAATCTTAGATGAAGTAAGAGGCCTCAAACCATCTATTTTCACTGTATTGCAACCCCTTTATCGCTCTGTATTTTGAAGGACCAGGTAGGATTGGGGAAGAAAAGAAGGAAGAACCCTTGGAACCAATTCCTATCTTATGAAAAATAATGAGATACCTTTTATGGCTGTCTGAAAGCTTGGCTCTAGTACACTACACTGTCTGTGTTTTAATGTGAGGCTGTCCTTTTAGGTATGGCGGGTTTTCCCTAGGGGCCAGTCATTCTCAAGCACTTCCTTCGAGTCAAGATGTTAATGATGCCATCAAGCAAATGAAGAAACACTTGAATCTGGCCAAGGTACAGTATCTGTTCCAAAATGTGCCAGAAAATAGGCCCAGAGTTGTTGGTACCAGGGAGGAGTTGGCAGGAAAATCCAATCTCCTAGCAGCTTATCGTTTAAGACTTGAGTACCAAGTCATCACTGGAATTTAGTGAGCAGACATACTTTTCTAAAACAGTCACTGGATAAACAAGAAATAAATCATTTTCTCTAAGTTGACAGCAGGCTTTAGGACCCAGTGAGCATTCACTTCATTTCTCTGTGCCTGAACTTGCCGATTTTCTAGTGAGAATTGAGGGGCTCAGATATTATAGACTCTAGGATCCCAGATGGCGGCGATACTCCCTCTCCGAGTCTATAGGTCTGCTTTTGCGGCACAACCCCCATGAGTCTGACACATCAGTACAATGTGTGTAATCTTGGGTCTTAGGATGATGCCAGGGAACTATTTTGAAGAGTCCTCACCACCCCACCCAGTTATCGTGAGACATCAGTATCTTGGGACTTTGAGTCATAGGGTTTCCCCATGATTTCTTCAAGGCTGTGGCTCATGGAAACCTCAGTGCTTTAGATTTCTAGTCACTTGTTTCTCAGGAGCCAACTATTCAGTGGCTTCAAATTTCATTGTCATGAGTAAGGCATTTGTGGTACCCTTCGCAAGTGAACCGTCCCAACCAAGGTGGATTTCTGTTGTTCACAGGACAGCTCTGCAGACCGATTTCTTAGCAACTTGGGAAGGTTCATGACTGGACTGGACACGAAAAATAATGTCAAGGTAAAGCCCTTTGTTCCAGTAGCTTCTTGATGAGCAATAATCCTTATGTTCCCTGAAGTACTTTTCAGCTCATGATAACATTGACAGGGTATTCATGACAGAAAAGAACAGTCTAGTAATTTTACCAATGAGGCCATACAATACAGTGATTAAGAGAATTGGCTTTGCCATGAGAAACACTAAACCACTGTGACCTTGACCAAATTACTTAGCCTTAGTTTCCTGCTCTCTAAAATGGAGACAGGAATCGTGGCTCAAAGCTGTAGTGAGGATTAAAGGAGTTAAAGATAGAAGGTGATCAGCACCGTACCTGGTCAGTGCACAGTATACCCTGACTGCTGGGATCACTGTCATGTTTTCTGACCATCATGTTTTGTCTTGGCATGTGACCGTAATTTCTGAAGTTTACGTGCGTCTTCTGGAAGTGTGCACCCACTTCCAGGAGCAGGGTGTTAGAGCTTACCTTGTGTCTGGTATGTTTCATTTCAGGTGTGGTTCAACAATAAGGGGTGGCATGCCATCAGCTCTTTCCTGAATGTGATCAACAATGCCATTCTCAGGGCCAACCTGCAGAAGGGAGCAAATCCTAGCCAGTATGGGATTACTGCGTTCAATCACCCCCTGAATCTCACCAAGCAGCAGCTCTCGGAGGTGGCTCTGTAAGTGTAGCTATGTCTGAACAGATGGTGGGGGGAGGGGGAAGGAGAGGGTGTTTGGGGTAATGGTGGAGCAGGGAAAGGAACTAGGTAGCTGGTTGTAGAGTAACAGCTACATTATGGCATGTCTGGGTTGGTCCAGGTTCTTGACAGAAAATCATCAGTTTATGAATTGGCTGGCAGGGATTAAAGGAATGAAGATACATGACTCTTCTATGTAAAAACCATTACACTTAGTGAGCTCATATAAAGTAAGTTAAATTGTTATTAAAATCCTAAACATATTTTAGGTCATCATCAACACAATGTTTGATAAAAACTCAGTGTCACACCACTGTTTGTTAACTTGGTGAAATATGCTATCAGCTTGTGTTTTTAATTCCTGAAGTGTGTGTGTGTGTGTGTATGAAATAGGTAAAGTGTATAGCCTTTGGCATCATAGAGATCAGGGGTTGAATCTGGTTTTTAAACTTTCTAGATATATGGTGTTAAATGAGGCAATTCATGTAAATTGTCAAGTCCAGCACTGGGCATGTAGTTGATACTCAACACATATTGGGTCCCATTTCTGTATATAGGGCATGGCACAATTATTATTTCTGCTTAACTTGTATAAAATACCAATATATGTCACCGAATTATCCTACCGAACTAATATAAAATTTATATATATATATAAAATTTATATTATACCCTGTTTAATGGGCTTATAATTCTGTTTTTCATATAAGACTTTGATAGAATTTTTGTGTTAGATTGATATGCCACATGCCGTTTTTTTCAAATTTATTTACAGCCAGAAATGAACTTATTTGAATGGTTTCACACTAATATTTCTGCTTAATTGAGTTTACACTAGTCCTTTGTGTGTGAAAATGTACAGTTTATTGCTCTTATAAGGTCAAAAAGAGTGGAATAAAGTGAATGTCATTTGACCACTCTCAGACTTCTTTAATAGTTTCATTTTGGTAATGAACTCTTTTTAACCTCAATAGAATCAATGTTGCATTTGAATCATCAGGTTTTGGAGTTGTTTTATTTTGTATTGACTTGAAAAAAAATCACCTTTCCCCCTGAAAAAAACATATTTAATGAGTAGGTTATTTTCCCCGTGCTGTGCTTCAGATATTTGTGTCTGTGTTTGTGTGTGTCCCCCTGATCCAGGCTTCAGTTTCATCCGTAGCCCCGCTTCTCCTCACTGCCTTTTTTTTTTTTTTTTTCAGGATGACAACATCAGTGGATGTCCTTGTGTCCATCTGTGTCATCTTTGCAATGTCCTTCGTCCCAGCCAGCTTTGTCGTGTTCCTGATCCAGGAGCGGGTCAGCAAAGCGAAGCACCTGCAGTTCATCAGTGGGGTGAAGCCTGTCATCTACTGGCTCTCCAACTTCGTGTGGGATATGGTAAGGACCCCTGTCTGCCGCTGCTGTGTACACCCCAGCAGAGCAATGGATTGGATGAAGCAGTCCCCATCACCAGGAAGTGCTCTTTCTACCCAGTCTAAAGGCGAATGGAAAAGGAGGGCAGAAGCAGTTGTACACGTTCACCTCCCAAATAGGGTGTTAAGCAAGAGTTGCTGTCACACCCGAGAGAAAATCTGCTCACAGTGACGGCAGTTAATAAATACCACTACCTCCACCTCCACCTCCACCTGCACCACCACCTCTACCACCTCCACCACCTCCACCACCTCCACCACCTCCACCACCTCCACCACCTCCACCTCCACCTCCACCACCTCCACCTCCACCTCCACCTCCACCACCTCCACCTCCACCTCCACCACCATCACCTCCACCTCCACCACCACCACCACCACCACCACCTCCACCACCTCCACCTCCACCACCTCCACCTCCACCTCCACCTCCACCTCCACCTCCACCTCCACCTCCACCTCCACCACCTCCACCTCCACCACCTCCACCTCCACCTCCACCTCCACCTCCACCTCCACCTCCACCACCACCACCTCCACCTCCACCTCCACCTCCACCTCCACCTCCACCACCACCACCACCACCTCCACCTCCTCCACCTCCACCTCCTCCTCCACCTCCACCACCACCACCACCACCTCCACCTCCACCTCCACCACCACCACCTCCACCTCCACCTCCCCCACCGCCACCGCCACCTCCACCTCCACCACCTCCACCTCCACCTCCACCTCCACCTCCCCCACCACCCCCTCCACCACCACCACCTCCACCTCCACCTCCACCTCCACCACCACCACCACCACCACCACCTCCACCTCCACCACCTCCACCTCCACCTCCACCTCCACGACCTCCACCTCCACCTCCACCTCCACCTCCACCTCCACCACCACCACCTCCACCTCCACCTCCACCACCACCACCTCCACCTCCACCACCTCCACCTCCACCTCCACCTCCACCACCTCCACCTCCACCTCCACCTCCACCTCCATCCCCTCCTCCACCTCCTCCACCTCCACCACCTCCACCTCCACCACCACCTACACCACCACCTCCACCACCACCTCCACCACCTCGTTTGGACCAAATAGAGGACTTCAAAGAATTCCTAAGTTCCAATTTTTTGTAAAGTGAAGTTGAACTGTATCTCCCTATAGATTCTATTAATTGAAACCACACAGAACAAATTGAATTCTTCTCCCACTGGACAGTCCTGCAGATATTTGAAGACAGCTTTCATTTAACCTAAGTCTTCCCCGGATAAGATGCTACATGAGAACACACTTTGTAATCTCTAAAGCACAGCCCATATGTGAGTGATGATGTCTGTGCTGATTTAGGAAGCCCCTCAGACTTGTCACTCTTCTGATCTGATTGCCTTGCTGTGGCCAGGTTCCATATTGTCAATGTCACTTTGGAAAAAGCAAAACCCAGCATTAACCTTCTGTTCAGGCTGTGGTCGGAATGGTTATGCGTCTAGAGGGAGTTGGATCTTTATCCCCTACTTCTATTATTCAGCCCAAGGGCATTGCATTTTGGAAGTAGCACTGTCTTGTTGACAACTTGGTAGTGAACTGAAATCTCTATTTGACAGGTTTTGTTAAATGGGGTCTTTTTCCTTCTGTACTAATGCAGTTGACTTTTTTGAACCTAAGCGTTATATTTATCCCTGTTAAACTGCATTCTGTTTAGTGTCCATTTGTTTTTCATCTTGATCCAGTATTTGCTTTATTCAGTAAACCCATACTAAGTGCTCACTAAGTGTCTGACTCTGCCAGGCACAGGAGATTCAGAGATGGAAGACCAGGTCCCTACCTCAGGAATGTCACTTATCTTCCTGTGTATTCTCTGCCCTTCCTATGCTTTAGAGCCTCTGACATTTGCTATAATCACATCTTCATCTAAGTTGTTGATAAACACCTTGAGTAGGGTGGGGCTGATGCAGAGCCCTGGGGTGTGAAACTGCAAATTCTTTTAACAGCTGACAGACTCATATCTCTGCCTGTGCTTTGTTCTGCCAACTATGAATTCTCATAACTGTCTTGAGGTCAAGTCTTTATTTGTGCATTTTAATTCTTGATAATACTGTCAGGATAGACTTTAAAATTCTTCTCAGTGTGATGAAACAATTCTGATGTTCATGTTATAAGCATTTACATTATAAGTAGATTGCATGTGAGATTGAACTAGGGCAGACTGTAATATAGCACAGTCATCTTCGGGAAGAATAATGGAAGCTGATTTGCTGCCTGTGAAATTGAAATTACTCTGACTGGGGATCCATCATTCATTAAGTTTATTTCATTGTTGGAAAGACAGAAAGGGCATGTAGTTTATAAAATCAGCCAAGGGTAAAATGCTTGTCAAAATGTATTGTCCGGTATTCTGATTAATAGTTTATGTGGCTTCATTAATTCAGTCATTCTCCAATATGTTTATCTGCCCTTTCTTGTCTGATGACGGTGAAGATTTGAGATGTGTTGTATCATTGACTGTAGAGGTGAACTTTGTTTCTTTGTTTCACTTTTAGTGCAACTATGTGGTCCCTGCCACGCTGGTCATTATCATCTTCATCTGCTTCCAGCAGAAGTCCTACGTGTCCTCCACCAACCTGCCTGTGCTTGCCCTACTGCTTTTGCTATATGGGTAAGGCACATCTGGGTGCGGGAAGGCATATGGCACCCAATGTCAGAGGGAAGGCGGGGGACATCCGGTGGACATTTGTCTCTGTGCTTCACCAGGTGGTCCATCACACCTCTCATGTACCCAGCCTCCTTCGTGTTCAAGATCCCCAGCACAGCCTATGTGGTCCTCACCAGCGTGAACCTCTTCATCGGGATCAATGGCAGCGTGGCCACTTTTGTGCTAGAGCTCTTCACCAACAATGTGAGTTCTGCTAAAGAGTGCCTCCTGCTGGTGAGCATCTCCGGGAGGCAGAGGACAGTGTTTGATCATGATCTCACTCCACTTGTCTGGGTTATTGACATGGATGATCACTGTCCTTTTTCAGATTCTCTCTGCCCTGGGTTTGCATGACATCTCACTCCTGTCCTTTTCTTATTTCTCTGATCCAGCCTTTCCATTTCCTTTGACACTTTCTTTTTAACTCTTTTGTGTTTGAATGCTGCTTTTCCAAATATATGGCCCTCTGCTACCTTTGCTTTCCACTTTAGATGCTATCTCTGGGTGACACCACTCATTCCAGAGGTTTTTCCCAGTGTGTCTTTCAGTGTCTTAGGTCATTCTCTCTCAATTCCATGGCTTTGGCCCTGACTATTCCCTTGAATTCTAGTCTCACATTCTGACTTGCCTAATGGATAGCTCTGTTTAGATGATTTATACATGCCCAAGACTTGACATGTCCTAATCATCTTTCCCCTCAGAACTTACTATTTCTCTTGTCTTTTCTGTCACACTGGATGGTATTACCATCCACCTGATCACCCAAGCTGGCAACATCTGAACCATCTTACGTGCTGTGCTTTTGTTTATTTCCCACATTCAACTGGTTACTTTGTCAGTTCTTTCAATTACAGATCTCTTAAACAAGGGTCCTTATCCTTTCCTGTTGTCATTGCTTTTGTCCAGACACCTTAGCTTAGCATGTAAGGCCATCAGAGGAGTACAGCCCTTTCTGGCCCATTCCCACCACACCTTTTTCCAAGGTACTGTAAGCTTCAGCTGAGTTGCCATTTAAACCCGCCATACTCCTGTAGGCCTGGCTTAAAATGCCCTTCCTCTGTTACACTTAACCTTCAAGATTGAACTTGAATGTGAAGTTTCCTTTCTTGCCCTATGGGAGGTGCTCTTTCTTTTCCCTGTGCTCCAGGAGACCTTAGTTCATGCCTCCAGTAGAACACATATACAGTTACGTAGTAATTTCCCATTTCCATGTCTGTTTTCCTCAGAGAAGAGACTATTTCTTATTAACCTTTGCCTCACCTATGCCCTACTACAGTGCATCCAGATACTTACTCAGTTGTTGGATATTTGGCCACTGCAGGCATGATGTATTCAAGAATTATTTAAATTTCCACAAAATCCTGAAATGGAAATATTGACTCAGACTTGAGCAATTTGCTTTTAATATGCTAAGCAAATATTTTGTGATGGATTTGCTTCTGATTAAATATAACCATGTTTCTAAACTTGGCTCATATTTCTTCATACCCAAAGCATACTCCAAATTTTCTAAAAAGCAAAATTTTTATTATGTTATATGTCATCAGCTATGGCTGTTGCTATTCATTGGTATTTGAAATCAAAGGTTCAGTTTGACCTCAGGGAATTAATTTTTTTCTTCACTTCCATTCTTCAGACATTGATAAATTTTTAGCTTAAACCACAAATGACATTCAGTCTTCCTTCCTCTGTCTTTTTTCTTTAGAAGCTGAATAACATCAATGATATCCTGAAGTCTGTGTTCCTCATCTTCCCACATTTTTGCCTGGGCCGGGGGCTCATTGACATGGTGAAAAACCAGGCAATGGCTGATGCCTTGGAAAGGTTTGGTGAGTGACAGCAGTGTTTGGAGGATGTTTTAATAGCAGTGGAAGTTTGCATGGGCCTTTGTACTCTGGCCTTTGTTTTGGAAAGAGGCTGGTGACTGGGCACAGGACTTCCCTTTACTGATAGGGCTGATGACAACAGTTGTGGCTTGAGCCTTGTGACGGCACTGAGAAAAGGGAGAGAGCAGTTTTGGAGATAAGGAAAATACTAGCTTTAGCTTGAACCCGGTGCCTAATGCCACTGGTTGGGTTTGTCAGTTATTGGAAAAGTCAAACCGTAGCTTTGAGAGTTAGATACAGGCCAGATTATCAGAAAGAAAGATTTAGACTTTGGCTGTCTTAGGAAAATCATGGGTCTGCAGATATGGCCATCTATTATCTTTTATATCATTGATAAAAAGATAATTTATTGCAGTTCTTTCTACCTTTATAGTCTTTAGAAGTATTTCTTCTGTGGCTACAATACTATATTCTTTATCCACTGGCTCATATAAGTTAGATGGGCCATGTTATTTAAGGGACATAGGACAGAGATGTTTTTTTTTCAACTTGAAGGTACAAAGGAGATATATAGGATTTTAAGGAATATTTACATAAAACCAGGTGATTTAATTGGGTCTCTAGGTTACATTACAAGCTACTGAGAGGGACATCTTTTTAAAGTGCTCTCTATTCTTAGTGAAATGTGTAACTTGTTAAAATAGTGGCCATAAAAATTACCCTGGATTATTTGCCTTTTGACAAAGGATTTTTTGATATCTTTTAAAAAAGGAAATAATATATATCTTAGATGCCGTTACACATTTTATGTTGGCTCTGAATTTCTAATGGATACTGACTGGGTCACAGTATGTTATCCCAAAACCTTCCCTTGAATCAGACTTGGAAAGTGGTCACTTCCTTAGACTGTTTTTTTTTTTGTCATGGGTAATAACCATTGGTATTTTGAGCCAGAATTTGAGGAAGGGCCATGGTCTTTGGTGTCTCCATTCTGATTGGTTCTCTGCATTGTGCCTGCCAGGGGAGAATCGCTTTGTCTCGCCATTCTCTTGGGACTTGGTGGGACGAAACCTCTTCGCCATGGCCGTGGAAGGCGTGGTGTTCTTCCTCATCACTGTTCTGATCCAGTACAGATTCTTCATCAGGCCCAGGTGAGCTTTTTCTCAGAGCTGATAGAGCACTTGGTCGAGGGTCACAGAGGAGAAGCACATGGAAACACTGTGGTGTTTGGGTTGAATTGAACTCAAAGTGGATAATCTACTCAAACACTTGCCTAATGGGGCATCCCCAGGCCCCAGCACTGCTGGTCCTGGAAACTGTGGAGAGTAGATTTTCTAGGACTGCTTTGGAAGCTAGAGCTTTCTCTTGAAAAAAAAAAAGCTTGCAACATTTATTTTTCTTAATTTTTTTCCCCCTTAGACCTGTAAATGCAAAACTTCCTCCCCTGAATGATGAGGATGAAGATGTCAGGCGGGAAAGACAGAGGATCCTTGATGGTGGCGGACAGAATGATATCTTGGAAATCAAGGAGCTGACTAAGGTGAGGCAGTGAATCCAGCCCATAACAACTTGTCTTCAAGTTTTTAAGCTTTATGTGTTGGAAACTAGCATTTTGCTGGCTTGCTTAATAAAAAGAGCATGCGTCCCAAAATGTGCATTTATACCAAACTTCTGACAATTTAATTTTATTTGAAGTATACTGTGGGGACTTGTTTTTTTTTTTTGTTTTGTTTTGTTTTTTGAGGGCAGTGTCACTGGCCCTCATATGTGGGACCCAAACCAGGGTCTCTGGCTTCCCAAGCCAGCGCTTAACCACCGCGCCACTCGGCTGGCCCCAGTGGGGACTTCTTAATTAAAGAAATTCTACTGAG
Organism: Aselliscus stoliczkanus; assembly: GCA_033961575.1. Taxonomy (NCBI): domain Eukaryota; kingdom Metazoa; phylum Chordata; class Mammalia; order Chiroptera; family Hipposideridae; genus Aselliscus; species Aselliscus stoliczkanus. The sequence goes on from CM066728.1 coordinate 138,963,572, forward strand.
AATACTTTTGTAATGTGATTTCTCGTTCTTGAGTATATTTGTTTCTCACACTCATACTTGTGTATTAGTTATTAAAACACGCTCATATTGTATACCTAGTCAAAGCTAAGGTAAGGAGACTAACTTACCTTAGGTAATTTGACTTACATAATTGAAAAGCCTAATAAAACTCCAGTGCTCAGGAGCAGGGTCTGTTTCAGCCCTCTCTAGGTGCCAGAATCCCAACAGTTCACTTTTTTTTTACAATATGTACAATATTTGCAATGTTTTGCTTACAAATTTTGACTCTGTAGGATTTAATTTGTAAAATATCCATAGTATCTTTCTATATTAAGTAAATGAAAAATTATGTAGCCACATTAGTGATCACTATGGTTTTTAAAAGGTGGATATTAGATTAAAAATGAAAAAGAAATTCACTTGTAGTTTGAGCTGCAGTGTCATTCAGAAGCTGGTTGCCATAGAGATGTACGGAGGCTCTTAGCACATCTAATATGTGACTTAATCTTATTGATGAGTCCAATTTTGCAGTGTGTCCATATGCTATAGTTTCTTCTTCCACAGCTGCCTGGGATAGCTGTGAGTCACTGAGACTCATTTTTATGTTGGGTTCATTGCAGATTTACAGAAGGAAGAGGAAGCCGGCTGTTGACAGGATCTGTGTGGGCATTCCTCCCGGCGAGGTAAAGGCGCTGAGTCTCCATCATATTTGTCCCTATTAATTCAGACCATCTCTCCCCCAGTCAAATAACAATGTTAGGAAGCGGGTAGAAGTGGCTTTTAAAGGCTTCATGTTTGTGTCTGTGTGGAACAATCAGTTGTTGAGAGGATGGGGACCCCCATATGTCAAAAGAGAACAGTTTTGGGTAAGCTCAGGCCGCTTAAGAAAAACATGCACTTCCAACATGTGATTTTGCGATCTGTTCAAGATGATGTTGAAATTCAAATAGACTTTAAAAAATAGATTTTCTCCTTTCTCATTTGTGTTTGTGTTCTTTTGTACCCTTTAGCCAGATTAGATGGTGAAATTTGACTAGTTGGCTTTCATTACTGTTTTTCACTCATTAACTTTGGCCTCAACTTGACAACTCAAATAGTATGACAAAATATGCCCACACTTAAAATGGCCCCATTAGGAAATATCTGTTTAAATATCCATGTGATTTCTTTAAGACCAAGAAAAATTTTGACTCTTCGCTGATATTTGAGAATTATGCTATATAACAACTAAGCTGAGTTGACCATTTAATAATAGTCATTTATATTCAGATTCTTCATAATTTGCTTATATAAATTTACCCAATCTTTTCCAGTGCTTTGGGCTTCTGGGAGTTAATGGGGCTGGGAAATCATCCACTTTCAAGATGTTGACTGGAGACACCACTGTTACCAGAGGAGACGCTTTCCTGAACAAAAACAGGTGAGCAAAGTGGTTTGTATTTTGCCACAAAGACTTTTTAAATTTTATTTAAATATACTATGTTTATGATCATAGCATAATGTGCTATATAGAGTTTATAAAATTGTTAAAATATAGTAAAGTGTAAAGAAGAAAATCAAAGTCACCCATAATCCCACTACCTAGAGATAACCGCTATTTACATTTCCTTTCAGTCTCATTCTGTTTTCTTAAACAGTTTCATTCAGGAATAATTTACATCTTAATAAAATTACTTGTATTAAGAGTATGCTTCGTGATTTTTAGTAAATTTACAGAGTTGTGCAGCCATCACCATAATTCAGCTTTGGAACATTCCCATCAGCCCAGAACTATTTTATATACACATATAAATGTATTTTAAAATTGAATCCTACTGTACCTCGATTTTTAAAATTAGCTTTTTATTGTTAATAAGTATATTATGATTATTTCCCAATGGGTTACACATTCTAAGATGTAGAGTTTTACTTTGCTACATTAAATCCCCCTGTGTACCTATACTGATAGTTTATTTAATTAATTTCTTAATGTTGGACATTTATTAGTTTGTTTTTCATTATGTAGATATGTCCTTTTACTTATCTTTGATTATTTCCTCAGGGAAAATTTCTCCAAGGTAAAAGGGGATGTACTTACCAAATTGCACTTTCAAAGGGCTGTACCAATCGATGAGGCCACCCTCAGGCTGTCATCTGAGAGCACACAGGTCACTCAGCAATCTGGTCATTAGGGGTACAGCTCTGCTGTGGGGCTTCCCTAGGCTTTTTTTTGGAGATGGCCCATAGTAGCAAATACATTTTACTTCTAAACCCAGTAACTACAAAGACATAAGCATGCATATAATTTAACAGCTCCGTAAAACAATACCTCTTCTTACTAATGGTCGTGCACCCTGCTATTTCTTATTCTACTCTATAGCATGTCATTAAAAAAAAAAATACTGGTTGTGACCAACTAAATTTATTTCACAAGCCACTAATGGATGATGACTCACAATTGGAAAGCAACGGACAGGGGGCTACAAGCCCATAAAACTGAGAAGAACAAGGGACTTAATGTACTTTCAGGTCTCCTCTGTCTCTTCCCAGTTTTTTCAGTGACATGTAAAGGTGGTTAAAGAGAAGAAATTCTAGACTAGCAAGCCTGAGGCTGCACCCCGGCCTCCCCAGGCTTGTTCCTAGCACCGGGCTCCTGGGGTGTCATACAATAGCGAAGGCAGTAAGTGGCCCAAACCCAGGTTTGTGGCGGTGTCTGGCTGTAAGAGGTGGCTCAGGCAGTACAGCTGTGAGAGCCAGGCGGTGTCCATGGGCGCTGCGATTATAATTCTGGAAAAGGCTGGACCTGGGAGTACTGAGTAGATATGCAGAAAGGACTGAATACCGCTGAAAGGCCAAACTCAGGGCTGTCCAGAGGCAGCTGAGGGGCATCCATCACACCAGATGTGGACACTGTGCTTCACCCACATCAGGGATTCTTAACCTGAGGTTGGCTTCACAGTACCTAAAAGCCACCCCACCAGTATATGGAAAATTGTACCTATAGGTATATTTTTTTCCTGTTCCAGATACTCAGAGGGTCTGTGATTTAAAAGGCAAACAAACAAACAAGCAATTTAAAAAAAACACCTTAAAAACCAGGAGGTGTCTTGGTTGGATATTTAGCAGGACCAAGGAGGTTGGAACATGCTAGTTGAGTCAATGTATGGGCAGCAGAGAGCCAAGGGAGATCACCCCCAGAGTTGCTGGGCCTCTGGATCTGAGTGGTCATGAGGGAGACGTTGGCACAAGGCACTTGGTACATATGACTGGACCACAGAGTCAAGTCTAGGGTGGAAGTTGGTGTTATGGCCCTGGATTGTGTGACCTGGATTATGGGTAAAGTTGGTGCTGTGGTTGGGATGGACTCAGGAATGCTAAAATGGGACTGCCCTGCATAGTGAGGTGTTGGGGAGCCAGGTGCAAGGACAGGGCAGGACAGTGACAGGAATGCTGACTGCCAGGTGTGGCTGGCATCCTGGGGGCAGAAAGTCTGGTTCCCTCAAGTATAGCAAGTGTGCTCACTGATATTTTTGTCACATGCCAGCACACTTTATAGGAACATTTAACAAGATTGTCTGATCAGAGTATCTGCAAATGCCTAAAACCTGACCAGTTTTGTTTATCTTTGCAGTATCTTGTCAAACATCCATGAAGTACATCAGAACATGGGCTATTGCCCTCAGTTCGATGCCATCACAGAGCTGCTAACGGGGAGAGAACACGTGGAGTTCTTTGCCCTCCTGAGAGGAGTCCCAGAGAAAGAAGTTGGCAAGGTACTGTGGGCGCCACCAAGCCAGCCTCCCTCCTTTGGCATCCTGACAGTAGACCTTATGGCCTTGCCTTTCACACATGACCATCAGCTTCAGGCTGTCTTTTTTTCATGGATACAGCAGGATGAAATCGGGCTCTTTGCACCGACTTGTAGGGTGGGACTCCATGGTGGCGGTGGGGTGGGGAGCAGTGTACAGACACACCCTGGGGGCAGAGAGGAGCCCCTCTCCCCCTGCGATGGTTCCTCTGCACTTCCCATATGATGATTACAGAATGCGGTTTTACTCGGCAAAAGAATTTTCATATGTAAGTAAGACAGCATGATCAAATTCCCAAACCAGACAAAAGTAAAGGAGCTTTTCTATGGCTCTAGGTTGGTGAGTGGGCAATTCGGAAGCTGGGCCTTGTGAAGTATGGAGAAAAATATGCTGGAAACTACAGCGGAGGCAACAAGCGCAAGCTTTCAACAGCCATGGCTTTGATTGGCGGGCCTCCCGTGGTGTTTCTGGTGAGTGTGACTGTACATAGAGGACGATTCTGCCTGAATGGAAAGCATCACTTTTCAAAAGTCCCGTATGTGCAGGGATGTTGCCTGACTGGCTTGCCATGGCCAGCTCCCCTCCCCCGCCTGGGAACAGCACAGAGAGCCTCAGAGGGAAGCCCCCTTGTCCCTCTCCTTGACACACACTTGGGTGGCTCTTGCCATGCCCTCACATGCACCAAAATAGAGATATTACAGGGACCTTGCTTCCTCTGGCATGGAGAACCCTGACATGTGTGGCTGAGGCTGGGTATGTGATTTGACCTTTCTCTGGAACATTCATTCTGACCATGTATGTGTTCATCCCCTGAAGATGAAACATGTGGACACAGCTTCAAAATCCCCATGGTAGCGCCCGAGTCATAGTCCTTACATACAGAGAGATGGAAACAGATTAGACTGGGCAGTGGCCCTGGACCCCTTCTCTTCTGTGGAGAAGAGCATTGAAATTATTACAGGAAGAAGCCTTGGGTTGAGGCTTTAATGTCATCCACTGCATTTGGATCTGGAATTTGTTTCTGTAAGACTAGCAAGTATAATGAAGCTGGAGTGAGCTAGAAAAAAAAAAAAAAGAAGAGAAGGAATTGTACCCAAATCTTATACTGACTTCAGTAGAGATTTCAGACAAAAAGAATTTTTATCTTTTTTTTTTTTGAGGGCAGTGTCACTGGCCCTCATATGTGGGACCCAAACCGGGGCCGCTGGCTTCCCAAGCCAGCACTTAACCACCGCGCCACTCGGCCAGCCCGACAAAAAGAATTTTTAGCATACACTTTTCAGCCATGAAAAGATGATTGAAACTAAATGACTCTTTCCCTTCCTTTTCTGTTTATTCGGAAACATTTAATTTCATAAAAAATTAAGTTGAGCTTCCTGCCTGAGTGGGACATTTATAAAAGTGAACTGGTTCTTCTTGTGTGTAAGGTCTGATTCTAGGGTCCATCAATCAATAAACAGAATGTTAAGTTAAAATTCTAGCTAGCTCAAAGGTGCTTCTGCATCTAAAAACAAATCTAGTTTTGATTTTTTAAAAATCAACTAATAGGACTTATTTTATTCTAATTACAGGATGAACCTACCACAGGCATGGACCCGAAAGCTCGGCGGTTCTTGTGGAATTGTGCTCTCGGTATCATCAAGGAAGGGAGATCAGTGGTGCTTACATCTCATAGGTCTGTAGCAAAGACTTGGGTTGGCTTCTGTGTTGTGTCATTTTAAAATTTCCAACTGATATATATATATCATTGTGCAAAAATTAGAAAATACAGAATGGCAAAGAGAAACACAAGTATAATTGCCGGAATTTTATCACTTGGAGATAACTATGACTATCATTGGGCAATAATAATATGTCTTTGCAGTTTTCTAATGAAAATCTATTTATACAAGTGTGTGATTTACGAACAAAAATGCAGGCTTAGCATATATACTGCCCTTTTTCACTTCACAGTCTATTGTGAACATTATTCCAAGTCAGTCATCATTTCTTACAGCTGGGTAGCATTCCATTTGGATATACCCTAATTTATTTAACCGTTCCTCTTTTTGTAGACATTTGGATTGGTTCCAGCTTTTGTCACAATTATAAAGAGCACTACAGGGAACAGTGTTGTTCTTACATCTTCACATATTTGTAACAGGATCCAATTATGCGCTGGGATACTGGGAATGTTTCTTTGAAATGCCAGATGTCATGGGGATGTTCTAATGGTTACAGGAGTATCTCCCTCGAGCTAAAACCTCATTGTTTTTCCACAGCATGGAAGAATGTGAAGCTCTTTGCACTAGGATGGCAATTATGGTCAATGGAAAGTTCAGGTGTCTTGGCAGCGTCCAACATCTGAAAAATAGGTAACAGAGATCATTTCTTTGAGATGGCACCTACTGAGAAAGCTTGTATTTTCTTTTTTTTTTTTTCCCCAGAGTGTATAAATGGTGGCTCTAGAATAAGAGGAGATAAACTAAACAAAATGGTATAGTGGAAAGAATCAGGACTTTGAAGTCAAACAGAGCAGCATTTGAATTCTCTTTACCTTTTATTGGTTGTATGCTCTTGGAGAAATTACTTAATTTTTTTGAGAGTCAGTGTCTTAGGACTATTTACCTTCTCACTTTGTTATATAGATGAAATTGAAAATGTTACATGTGCCAGTATGGTGAGAGCATGGGCTTTGGACTCAAGCACAAATGGGTCTACATTTGGCTCCACCACTTAGGAGCTCTGTACTGTGGGCAAGTGACTAAGTCCCAGGTTTCTCTGGAATGTCCGTTGGGCTTCATGGGTCTAAGTGAAGATGAAATGAAAGCATGTATCTCAGGCACTCAGCATGGCCCTTCACATAGAATAGGTATTCAGTAAATGATAACTAGTTCCTTCTCTCACATACTTACTTCGGGATCTCTCAGGGACCTCTCTTGTGGCTCAAGCTGGGTTCTCAGGGTTAATTATTCTTCTGAGAAGTTTCCTGAGAATCTTCCATTTGGACTTCTTTATTCTGCTTTCAGGTTTGGAGATGGTTATACAATAGTTGTACGAATAGCAGGGTCCAATCCTGATCTGAAGCCTGTCCAGGAGTTCTTTGGACTCGCCTTTCCAGGGAGCGTCCTAAAGGAGAAGCATCGGAACATGCTGCAGTATCAGCTTCCATCTTCATTATCCTCCCTGGCCAGGATATTCAGCATCCTTTCTCAGAGCAAAAAGCGACTCCACATAGAAGACTACTCTGTGTCTCAGACAACACTTGACCAAGTAAGCTTTGAATGTCAAACATAGATTTACTTTTCAGGGTGAGGAGTTCTGCTGCCTTCTCTGCCCCATTATGGGCCCTAGAGCCGTGTAGATGATCTGAGCTTCAATTTCCGATCTTCTACTAGCTGTGCTTTTTATTAAACTTCTGTGAATCTGAAAAGGGAGATGATGCTCTCTGCTTTAGGGTTATTGTGAGAATAGATTATAACAATAATCATAATAACTACTGTTTACTGAGTACTTACCATGAGCCAGGCATTTTGCTAGGTGCCTTATCTATTTAAATTACATAACACCAAGCAGATCTTGGCACTTAGTAGGTACTCAGTAAATGTTAGTTTTCATCCCACTTCCCCTTAGCCAAGGCTGTATAAGCCCAATTAAATAGATGATTGAACAGTTGGTGATTTGGGGGTCAATATGTATGGGTTTTCAATGTTTAAATGGTTAATGCTTTTTCAAGTATTCCCCTCTCTTTCATAGTTAGTTTTCTAGAGAATCTATTTTTACAATCTTGTATTCTCCTACCTAACCTAATGTCCACATAGGGAAAAACACAACTAGAATAAAGAAAGAACAAGCCGAGAGGTATTTATACAGGCCCATCTTTCTCTTGACAGGTGTTTGTAAACTTTGCCAAGGACCAAAGTGATGATGACCACTTAAAGGACCTGTCATTACACAAAAACCAGACAGTTGTGGATGTTGCAGTCCTCACATCTTTTCTGCGGGATGAGAAAGTGAAAGAAAGTTATGTGTGAAGAATCCTGTTCACACAGGGTGACTGTAAAAAAAAGGAGGAACTTGCCTTTCCTTTGCACTGTGGGAAGAGCTCCAGCAGAAGGAGCTGGACATGTTCGTGGGAAGAAGTAAACTGGATACTGTACTGATACTATTCAATGCAATGCAATTCAATGCAATGAAAACAAAATTCCATTACAGGGGCAGTGCCTTTGTAGCCGACGTCTTTGGCTCTCCAGTGAAAAAAGACTTGAATTTAGTTTATTACCTTATACCTATGTGAAACTGTCGTATGGAACCCAGCGGACATATGGGTTTGAAATCATACTTGTTTTTTGTTCCTTTGTATTCTCACTGGGGTTGCAACAGTAATTCATCAAGTAACCATGGCCAGTGATCTCTTACCAAAATTAAAAGGCATGCCTGCACCTCCTCACTCAGGAAGCCGTGCCATGCCCAGGGGACTGGTTTCCTGGTGACACATCCATTGATGGCAATGAGTGTGCCAGAATTAGCAGTGCCAAGTTGCCCAGAAAGCTCAGAGCACCGTGGTGTGTCATGCATGCTTTTGTGCAAGCTGTTATGCTCAGAGTCTATCGGACATTATCAAATATCAGGTGACAAAATGGTGCCACGTATAGAAGGAAATATTCTGCTTTGGTTCACCCATCGATGAGCTGCTTTGACAGTGGTGATATGCAAATCGTGGATGGCTCTAGACGCGTCAGACTTGGTTTCATTGTTACATTGTCCCTTGCTTGGAGCCATGGGTCTCCCAGGGTCATCTTTCTGGGACTCTTTAAAGATGCTTAGACCCTGGTAAGAAGCAAAGAATGAGCAGCCCAGTTGTTGGGGTTGTAAGCTGCTGAGGCCAGGGCATGGGATTAAAGAGAGGTCGCGTTCAAACCTGGGGTTACCTGTGTCCACTTATCCTGTCTGCCAGCATGGTACACTGCATCTCAAGGTCTTGTTTCATACAAGTGTAGTATTATTTCTAGCTTTCAAACTTAATCTAGAAGATGAAAAGATGGAGTTGTATTTTGATGAAAACATTTGTACTTTTATTGGAATTCTAATTCTGTCCGTGATTTCTGAAACCTTAGAATGGCCTCATTGTAGAAGTCCGTGGCATAGAGTATAGCCACACTCACTCCCTAGCTTTCCTTTCTCATGTAAGTTTGCAGATGGGTCATCTGACTAGTGCCTAGTGACTAGAAAACAAATGTGATGGTCAAGGACCCATGACATAATATTTAAGTTTCTTTAAGACCATTTAGAGTACTCTGAATCTCAGTTCATTAATCAAGTATTTTTTGAGCCTATGTTATAGTGGAATGAGTATGGATGGAGGGATGTGGAGAAATTAAGTCTCAGATTTCCTGTGGCATGATACTCGGCAAACTGGTTTACAAATATAGGTTGTTTTTTTGTGGTGGTTGTGGGAGCTCAGTGAAAGAATATTGGGCAGCTCACTTTTCGAAAATAGCAACAGTGCAAAAACCAAGACAATTTAAATGTGGTCAGGGTCACAAGACTAAACAATTGAATACTTTTACAGAGAAGACAGCTAGTTTTTAAACTTGTTGAACAAGACAACTTGTGATCATGGCATTGAGTATCTTCAAATAATTGGCTTTGAAGATCTCAGACCCCTCATTCTGATGATCTCATCATTTTCATCTCTTCAATCACTAACCTATCATGAAAAAAATAAAAACAGCAAATGCCCTGGCATGAAGTATATTTCAGACTTTTCCAATAATTTTAGTCAGTAAATACTAAGCCTTCATAAAATATTATTTTTTAATGTCATCTGTCTTGAGATAACAAAAATATGAGGGAACTACTGTTTGGTGAAGTTTAAGTGATCTTTCACTATCATTACTGTTTTCTAAAATTTAAATATTAACTATAAGAGTGTAAGATTTCAGACCTATTTCAAATTAATCTGGTTTTCTTTTAATTTACACAATATTATTGCATAACTTGTTGATTGGAAAAGAAAAAGACTTAGAAATTAATGCAATACTGTTTTCTAAAATGATAGACAAATAACAAATTATATTGATCAATAACTAGAGATCATTATATTGATCTCTCTATGAGATCATTGTATTTTGTGCTATCTTTAATGATATAAAACTCATACAGTAATTTAATTTCTCCTTGTTTAATATTTTTTCAAAATCAAACTTGTTTTCCTTCTCATTAGAATCATGTTCAAATTTCTATTATATTAAATCCATGCTCCTTTAATTACTCTGACTTCAAGGCCATATTTTAAAAAATCAAAAGTCACTGTGAGTTATTTTGAAAAAAAAGTACAATGTTTCAATATAGATTTAAAAGGATCTCTTCTGAAGCTAGAAACAATCTACAGTTACATATCAACTATTCAAATAGTAATCTTTTAAATTTTCCTGTGTAAACCTAATTATAGTAGAAATTTTTACCAACTCTATACTTAAATCAAGTAAAATTTCTATATATTCCCTGTGGAAATGTAACTGTATGAGTTTCAAAAATTGTCAAGTGTTCAAAGATTTCTGCTTTTGCTTCTCTTGGACACCTTGGAAACCTTATTAACAACTGTGAAGATGAAAAATACGATAGAAAACAGTAACAAAGCCCTCTATACATAAACACCCAGCGCAGTTCATTGTTTAAAAAAAACAACCAAACCTCAAACTACTGTATTTCAATATCTGTACTGAAAGCAATGCATTGTGACTATTAAATGTTGCGCATCATTCATTCACTGTATAATAATCATTGACTAAAGGGATTTGTCTGTTTTCTTCTCGTGGTTGTATATATCAGGAATTTTTTTTTTTTTCCCAAAGAGCCAAGTGTCATATAATATTGAACCACTTTGATATTGAGATATTAATTTGTATCCTTGTTACTATTTACTAGTAATAATATAGTACTATAGTAATATTGCTCTAATTCTCTTTAAAATTGTTGCATCCCTTTTATAGAATGTTTATAGTTCCATAAGGGTTAAGTATTCTATTCTCCCTTCTTATACCCTAGGATGAAACTATGTTTTTGGCTTTTTCTTTATCATTGGCTCTTCATCCCAAGCACTTTATGTTGTCTGTAATGGGATCTATTTTTGCACTGGAATATCTGAAAATTGCAAAACTAGACAAAAGTTTCACAATAGATTTCTAAGTTAAATCATTTTCATTAAAAGGAAAAAAGAGAAAAAAATTTTGTATTGTCTATAACTTTATATGAAGTATTAAAGGCATATTTCTATGTTGTAATGAGTCACGAAATAAAGCTGTGACGATCCTTTTGGCCCAGAGAAATTTATTTTCATGCATTTGGAGCACCACCTACTGTTAAAAGCTATTTGGTTCAAAAGTCGAAGTTTTTGTAAAGAGTAAATGACCTGTGAATCCCCAAAAAAGAACTGGGGGGAACCACCTGGAAATTTGAAAAAGGGTGCTTTGCACTTTTCCTGATTCAGTTAAGAAAGTAACTGATACTAAGTTGGAAAGGTTTTTAGATAAACTTACTCTGCTTAATGATTGTGAAACTGGGCAGATCTCTGCAAGTACTCTGTAGCTAAACCTGTCTAATAAAAACCTCCTTCATTTGGTATGGAGGAAGCTACAAAGGCAGCTTACTCAACCAAAAATACAAGGACACAGTGTACCAAGTGTACTAGTCAAGAGCTAGGTGTGCTGGCAAAGGGGGGCATGCAGGGAAGGTAGAAAGTGTAGGCGAAGAGATGGTACTGAGATTAATGTCAGAGATGCCTTCCCTTCATCCTGTACAAAGTACTGTTCAATCTATGCCCGAGATTATGTAGTGCTCTGATGAGACGAGGTTGTATTTTTCACAGCTAATTAACAATCGGTCTCTGAAATGATGCCTATTTATTTCAGTACTTGAAGAACACCTGTCCAACAGCCTCTATTAGGCAGCACAATGGGTTGTGGCTCTATTTGGGACCTCTCCTGAGCGGCTGTGATGACGCCTAGCAGGCCGTCCCTTGCCTAAGGTATGGATCTTAGCTTGGTGTGCGCCCGGCTGACCACCTGGCATCAGCATCACAACTTAGTCCTTCCCCCTGGAAGTTCACGTTACAGCTTCAATGAAACGGGTAGAAAACTGTTTCTTTGTGAAAACTCATAAATGAGGGAGGGAAAAAAATTATTGAAAAATGAGGACTTAATTTAAATGAAAATACGTTAACCATGAGTCTTGACCAAAGCATTCTTGTCTAGAGAAAAAAACCTATATAAATATTTGGATTAAACAAAACAAACCAAAAAAACCTCTGGAATCTCTGGAATGCTAATGCATACATTAAATGTGAAAAAGCGTATGAAAATCAGCTACCTTTTCCAAGTATTTACTGTGTTGTCAGGCACTTCATTTAGTCCTCAATCCCTGCCGTGTGAGGTAAGGAGTACCACTTGAAGTGAATAAATTGTGGCTCAGAGGATAAGGAACTTGTCCAAAGCTACATCACTAGTCACTGGCAAAGGGTTCCTTTTGGTGAAGTTGGGTATCAGTTAAAATTGTCCTGATTTGTTCAGCATCATCATACAATAATTTAACAAATATTTATTGAACTCTGTTGTGTACCAGATGCTTTTTGAGATTCTAGGGATACAGTGTGGAAGAAGACAATTCCTGCTCTCATGAACTTAAATTTCAGTGGAGAAATAATATTCACATTCACAAGGAATGTGTGGACAAACAAGTGTAATGGGTTTAGACAGCAGTAGATGCCAAGAAGATGACAGACACATGGTCATGGGTTAACAATGGAGAGGAGTCAGAGCCCATCTGAGGAGCGATGTTTAAGCTCAGATCTGAATAAAATGGGCAGGAGCTGCTGAAGGTTGGCAGGGAGAACATTCCTGGAAGAAAGGACGCCTGGTACAAAAGCCCCCCGTGGGGAAAAGCTAGGCAAGTTGGGGAGTGGGAGGGGATGGATGCAGAGAGGCCGGAACCAGAGCTCGGAGAGCCTTGCAGACTATATGAGGGTATCTGGATTTTATCATTAGTGCCATGAAAAGTCACTGGAGAGTTTTAAACAAGGTACTGGTTTGACCTAGTCTCTGTTTCAGAAAGAATGGTGGCTGTATGGGGAGAAAGGACAGTAGGGAGGCTATGTAAGAGATGATGGATTCGGCGAGGGTGGTAGCGACAGAGGGAAGAATAGTTAACATCAGGCTCTACTTTAGAAGTATAATAGCACTAACAAGACCTGCTGATGGGCTGCATGTAGGGGATGAAGGAAAGAGTGCTATCAAGGTGACTTCAAGTTGGTGACCCAAACTGGTGGGTGGTTGTGTTAAAAAGGCCCTTGGTGTTTTCAGAATGGCGCTCTGAGACAAGGATGGGAAAGAAGATAAAAATGTGTGAATCATTCGCACATATCTGGTACTTAAGCCTTAGGACCAAATTAGTTTAACTAGAGAAAGAAGAATATACTTGAGCTCTGAGACCCTACCATGTTTAGAAGAGAAGCCAGCAAAGGAAACAGAGGGACTGGCCAGTGAGGAGGAGGAAAATCTAAGAGTATGATGCCATAGATTGACCCTCAGGATCGAGTGTCCCAGGAAGGCAGAAGTGGTCAACTATCCAACACTGCTGAGAAGATGAAAAGAGCAAAGGCAGCGAGAGACCACTGAATTTGGTAAGACAAAGGTCGTTAGTGACCCTCCAAAGAGTTACTTCAGCAGACTGACAAGGATATAGGCCAACTGGAATTGGCTCAGGAAAGTTCAAGAGGGAAGGAAGGAAGGATGGTGAATATACACAACTCTACAGAGAGTTTTGCTTTCATGGGAAGCAGAAAACACATCAATAACTGGATTATAAAACTTTTATTTGGATTCTTGTCTATTAATTGTATGTGTAGGCTGAACCTGCACACCATCTCACCTTCCTGTCTGATTTTTTTTGTTTTTTAATCCTTTAAACATTTCTTCTGTCAAGAGCCTTATACACTGTACACTGTTGTCCAAATTCCCCTTAGCTAATTCATCATTTACTCTTTTACATTTACAATATGTTTTAGAAATGGAAAAAAATATAGCTATAAATAATAAAGACTATTAAGAGAGCTTGGAAGTACCAAACCTAGTTTTAGAAGGCAGAGGCACTCAACTAAAATGGAAAGAAAAGATGTTTAAAGGAAAACCTTGGCATGTCTGTGGTGGTACTAAAGAAACTCTGCCTTTCAGATTATTATCATGCTGTTTTCTTAATGTAACTTAACATTTGCAATAAAGTTGCTAAATTATTAATATGTTACTACCTTGTGGCAACACAATAAAGACTCCAGAGAAGATAATATATGCAAAAAAAAAATTCAGAATGGATATGTAGGCTTTTGTTAGGGCAAGCTTTTATTAAGGTTTCCATTACCATAAAATCTCTTTAAAACCAAGAGATGTCCCAAGTATCTTTGTTAAATAGTGATCCAAAATGAACAAAAGTTAATCAAATTAACTACAAATGAACACATTTCAGCATATAAAACAGGTCTTCTAAAGTGTTTTTTTTTTAACATCGAGACCTAATTACATTGTTTTCCAAATTACAGTGACTAATAATGTGAACACCATAATTAATACAGGTGACATAGATGATACTGTACTTTTTCCCAAGGTAAAAAAATATATTTGATCTAATAGTCTTATGAATCCCAATTGATATCACAAAATACATTTTACTATACAAAATTTCTTTTAAATCTCAAAAAGCAGACATAATGAAAATAGAAACAATGCATAGAAATCATTGTAAAAATTGTGAGGCACAGAAGTGTAGACACATTATTGAAATATACAAAAATGCTATAAAGCAAAGGGTTGTCAAAATTGAGAATAAGCATTATTCTGAAAGAAAGGAAAACTCAACATCATGAAGTAGGGGCAGCTATCTCTATGATCACAGCTACTGAAATGCCATGGGGGAAATGAGCAGAGCCATTTTCTGAGGTGGTAATGACAAAAAACACAGGTGGCTTCACACATTGCAGACCCATCGCGAATTAACTTACCATCTTCTTCAAATATAAGTGAGATCCTCTTGGGAGAATTTAAGCAACCTTAGCAGACACATCATATGGCCATTCATGAAATGCTTCCTGTTTCAATGGAAAACTATTTCAGTGGTGAAAATGACGTGGGAATCAGAAGCATATTCTGCTGAGATGCGAGGTAACTGACACTTTCCCGCACTGGAAAAAAAAACCATTATATCAGAAGGCATCTAAAGTTGTTGACTAAATCCAATGAGTCCTAGGAATAATCCATGCCCCGTGAAGTAGCTTACCAGCTGCTACGACTCTGGGGTCCTCATGGGACTGATGTCTCCCGGCTGCACGGCTGTCGGCACTCTCATTCCACCAAAGCACATGAACTGCAGACATAAACCAAAAATAGATTCGAAAGCCCACGGCGATACAACAAGTAAGAGATACCGAAAAATTAATCGGAAATGGTAAGGCTTGTTCTTTAAATCGAAATAGCAAACATGAAAAGGTAGACTGAAGTATGTTAGTGGTAAGATTTCAGAGCGGTCAGAGAGTTTGGGAGAGATATTTATAAATAATCCAACTGGGTTTATAGATTAAGCAACAGGAAGCTGGAGAGGGGAAGTAAAATAATACACTAAAGACACAATCAAGACTAGACCCAGGTTTAATTAAATTCTACTACATTTTACTTGTTTTTTTTTTAAAAAAGCAAGATTATAAGAAAATTGTGCTTACTACTAAAAATTTGGACACACAGAAGAAAACAAAAAGTAGCATACTCTTAGCTGCCCAGAGAAAACCTCTATTAATATGTAGTGTATTTTCTTTAAAAAAAATAATGAAACGAGTAAAATGTAATTAGGATCTAACCGATGCATGTTTTATATGATGTACACGTATGTGTGTTATGTACACACCTTGTGTCATACCAAATTGTTTCTTTATTGTAAACAATGCTGACATAAACTTCCCTAAAGCAGCACCGACATGTGTATCCATAATAATAATACTGACGACAACTACTGCTAACATTTTTGGGAGCTTACTATGTGCCAGGTCTGCTTCAAAGCATTTTGCGTGATTTAACTCACTCAGTCTTCATAATAATCTTAGCTGGTAGGTTATTATTATCATTATATCGATGAGCATTGTAAGGCACCGTAAGTAACTCACTCAACATCACATACTTGTAAGTGGCAGAGTGGGGATTCAAACCTAAGCAGTCCAGTCTGAATCTGATTATTTCCTCAAAATAAACTGCTAAAATTCAAACTGAGAGGACCAAGGGGTACACCTTATATATACTTACATATGTACATATACATTGTCATCTAAAAATGAAGTACTGATTTATACTCAGCATATTATCCTTCAATGCTGAGAACGAATTAAGATTAAGAAGCGTGCACACCTTTTCAGTGTTTTCTTATAAAAGTTTTATATGTCTGTTACAGAAAATTAAAATAGAGAATTAATAGACATTAATCTTAGCACACAAATGACCACTATATATTTTACATCCTTTGAAATCTCCTTCCTGTATAATTGAACACACTGACACAGCAATGCATATTTCCTGGAATACTGGCAAAAACCATTTAAAAATTAAGGCTTTTTATTTATATTGCCAAACTTACTTTGGGGAAAGGGTAAGCCAGTATGAACACCACACAGTATGAGGACTTGTTTTTTCCCATCCTATCTCATACTCTGTCTATATGTCTTCATTAGCTGAAAAAACGCCTCTTGTTATTAATTTAATTTGCATCTTGTTTAATATATATTTAGTAGTCATCTGTATATTTACTTTTGCATAAGTTTTTATTTTTCATTTTGCTTTTGAATTTCATTTATGGTGTTTTGGGACATGCAGAAAAGTTTGAGCCTTTTTATAATAAAATCATCAGTTAATTTGTTTTTTTTTTTCATCGTTTCTTCATTTGCTTTTTGGCTTAGAAATGTAGTTCTCATCCATACTGTTAAATAAATTCATCTATACTTTATTTCAGTAATTCTATTCCTTCCTTCTTCTACACTAAAATCTATAACCATTTGAATTTTATTTTAGCATATAGTGTGAAATACATACATAATAATTTTCATAATTTTTCCCTATATATTTTCCAGCTTGTAAATATCTTTTTCTGTGTATGCTGAATATTTTGTTAGGATATATTAGTAGAAATTAAATTTCTAGATGAACACCAGAAACTCAGCTTTGAATATGTCTGAATAGGTTTGAGACGTCCCTGGACATTCAAGAGGGAAGTTAAGAGGCAACTGGATATACTCAGTCTTTTAAATATTTTATTAGCTATTCTTAGTCATGTATCCTTCCAGATGAACTTTATACACTTCTCTTTAGAGTCTGCCACACAAAAAAAGCTCTGAAATTCTGACTGCAGTAACTTTTAAGAGTTAAATGCTGCGAACAGGTGTTTATTAAATAAAGTATGTATACTTATCTGTCTGATGTATATACTTGCATTAGAGCATTAGAAAGTTTTTATTAACCATGCATATGCATTATTTCTGGCATATATATATATAAATAAAATAATGTTTTGGTCTTGTTCCTATGTCATTCATATATATGTACATAAATATATACATGAATGACATAGGAATACAAAGACCAAAATGTTAACTGTATTATCATTAAGTAGTGGGAAATGTCTATTTCTCCCTTTGGGCATGTCCATATTTTTCGTATTTGTAAAAATATGTAATACTTTTTCATTCAGAGACAATCTTTCTATCCCAAGTAATATTACTTTTTAAAAGCCAATAAAAAGTATACTAAGAGGGGAAAAAGATAAAAAGAACAGATATTTTCTAGAGGCTCTTTGCAGATTTTATCATTTTGATGTATCATGGAAAACAGCAGTTCAGCATTTGGAAAAGGTGTTAACATTCTAAATAAATACGAAGCAAGAGAGGTTTTTTTCAACCCTTAAAATTACAAAAACACCCACTAAAATTTGGCAATAGAAATTAAAATATGTGCCATAATGAAAAAAAGAGACAAACTAACCCAAGGAACTTAGCAGTTCACCAATATAGTTTGCAGTTTCATAAACGGAATGGACAACTGTACCTTTGTTGAGCGCTCCATATTCTGTGTGGAAAACTCCAACTAGTTTCGAGTAGCCTAGATTGACATGGGCATGGATTGCCCTTTTAAATGTGTCACCCCACAGAGCTGGCCCACCTGGTTTCATCTGAAAAGTAACCAGCTCATAGACTCCTAGAGAAGGGAGAAAATAATTATTTTACAAAAGATATTTAAGAAATTCTTAATCAGGTTACTATGGGTCCAGTGGAAGGCTAATGTACATACACAAATATGGAGGATCATACACGTACACATGTTTATATGGACATATTTATGAATTCTTTGCATTATTTTTCCTTGCTTTTATGTTTATAAAATCCTTGCCCATGTTTAAGGGTCAGTTTTTAAGCTTATCATACAAAACAAAAAAGAAGCTATACCTAGCTATTAGCTGAAATATTTTTAATCTATATAATTTTTCAATAAAACAAATATTGAGAACTCATAATAGGATTAGGATTTTTTTTTTTTTTTTTTTGAGGGCAGTGTCAGTGGCCCTCATATGTGGGACCGAACTGGGGCCGCTGGTCTCCGAAGCCAGCGCCTAACCACCGCACCACTCGGCCGGCCCCAGGATTAGGATTTTTGCGAGCTGCCCCAGTCTACACTTTTAGGTAAGAAGAAATGAGTAAGAAATGTGTTTTCTGATCTATATTTCTTTCCTTTTTCCAATTTTGAGAGGAAATTTTTTTTGTGTGTGTATAATTTCTCCCTATAGGATTCCATTTCTAACAGGAACAGCAAGCAAACACTGGACCCAAAGTGATATCTGAGATTTTGAGGGGAAAAAAAACAACAACCCTAAAAAACTGAAGAAGATGGTTTTTTATTCCTAAATATCCATCCAGGTCAACACCTGAAAAGCATTTTACCTTCTGGTAAGAAGTATGGGGGCAATAGAAAGAAACACACTAGAAGTAAAAGGAAAAAAATAAAGTTGCTAGAGAATTATGAACAACAGAGAGGAAATGAACGAAAATTTGACACTGTTCTAGAAGCCACTTAGTTCATTTTGATAGTGCCGAAAGCTCAGGGGAGGTCTAGGTGAATAAGGACCCAAATAAGACTTTTCAAATCTCTTATAATCTAAGATACATTACAAAATTTAGATTATGGAGAAAATAAATATCAAATAAAAATATTTAAATTAGTTTATGCTTTTTAAAAATCTGACTTTTGTTTAAAACTAGGTTGAGATAAATATTTCCTTAGGTCAGCAACAAAGTGAAACCAGTAAGAGAATACAAATCTTTAGTAATTATCTTCAAACTGAGAAATATTAGAAAGAGGAATACAAAAAAGTTAAACTATAGTAATAGAGCTTAATAGTTTAAGTTAATTCATTCCCCCCAGTCAGTCTTACAAGCAAAGATATACTTAATGTCTTACGATCAGCTGTAATTTTTGTAAAAAAATACTATGACAAAATCTCATACACTATCCTTCAACTACTTATAAATGTTTTCTCTGCTCCAAATCCCCAACTTTTCAACTTTTACTCCTAGGTCAACTTTTTATATTCATACCTAAACTTGAAGAGATTTTCCAAGTTGAAAAAACATTATTTAATGCTCATTGTTTTAATGATAAGCAAAAAACTCAAATTCATTTTCATCTCTATAATCACCATATATTCTTAACCTGAAACAAAGGATAATTTTATTCTTTTTCTTTGGAACTTCAGTTTTTATACCCGAAAACGCTTAGTATTTTCTTCATCATTTAAAGTGACTAAGAGGGTAGGGCTTACCTTTTTCTGCAGGCTTTTCTAATTTGCACCATGGCACCAGATAACTAATCTCACTCTCTTGTTTATCTATAAGAGCCAAATTCGGAATGAGAAATTGTTCTTGCCATGCCTTATCTTTGGCCAAGGCTTTCCGAACTTCAATTCGATGAGCAAAATTATCTATGGGAAGAAAAAGAGGAAGAAAAATAAAAATTTCCTCTTTCAAATCATCTAGAACTTTTTTTTTGGATTTCATTCAATTCAGCAAATGTTCATTGAGGTGTCACCTAAGAACACTGTGTTATATCACTGGAGACATGGGAAAAAAAAATAGATGTGACATCTTTCCCCACATTTCTCATAGTCTAAAAGGATAGGAGAGGTGTATATAACTAATCGCGGGGGACCAGCCCCCGCTGACCAGGGCTCAAGAAGGTGGACACGGCGTCGGCGATACGAAAGACAGAAAATCTTTATTACAGTAAAGGCAGAAAAAGAAAGTGGAGACACCGGAAAGAGGTTCTCAGAAGTGTCACACTTTATTGTTAAAGCCTAGCTCCTTTTCTATAGAGGGGCTTTTGACCATTATTTTAATTATAAATTATGTTTCACATGACCATGATGTTTTCCCTTACTCAGAACTTTTACTTTTTTGTAATTGTATCTTTTTAGCTACACTGTGACCTGTTCAAGGATTTTACTTATCATCTAAAGAGTGGTTACCATGGCTACCTTACAGGGCATATACTTGAACTATTGCCAAGAGTTTAGGCAAGAAACCATTTCTATGTGATTATAATACTTAGTAGCAAAAGGAGTTTCAAACTTTTCCTATCTTACAAAGAGCTGCATGTTTTTGTAATAGAGGGTAACATCTGTTTCTCAGTCAAAGCTTCAGTATCTGTTGCTAGCAATGTATAGAACAAAGAGCTAAAACAAGGCTGTTAATTAAAATAACTTATGGTCAGTAAGTTGCCTCTTAGAACTTTCATGGCCGAGAGACCTTGGTTTCCTGGTCTCCAAGGAAACCTTTCACAGCTGCACAGGCAAGGACGAACGATAGCACCAGTTTCTCACAGAGGCTGTCTGTTTCTCACAGACTGGCTTTTTTAGGCCTATGTGGCCAAAGGCCTGTGCCTCAGTTTCCAAAGGGGCTTGAGTCCCCAATATCTCAATTTAGGGGTTCCCCACGGAACTACCGCCTGGCTTAGGTTGTCTCCCCTCTTTTAGGAGATCTTACCCGTCTTTGGCTGCGTAGTTAGCTCATTGGGGTATACAGGAACTTGCCATAAATGCAGTGAGTATATTGTCTCCTATAGGAGGAAAGGCACATGGGTTCTTAGAGGCAGGAGATATTACATGACCAACCATAAGGCAGCACCCCTAATATCCAGTGCTGAGCAGGGCAATGTGGCCTTGTCAGACACTGGGGGGCTGTCGGCTTCCCACAACTAATGATAATGTCAAATGGTGGGCTTTATAGGCTGAACTACTTAGTAGGTAGTTGTGTGACTTTGGTAAGTTACCGAATCTGTGTCTGTGTTTTACTCTATGAAATGAGGACAGTGATATAGTATCTGTACCTCCAGGGTTGTTGTAAAGATTAAGTGAATTATACAGTACATGAAAGGAGTTTAGAAGTGTTTGGCACCTACTCAATAATGTTAACTATTCCTACTAATTTGAGAAATTTAAATTATAGTGCCAGTTTTGAAAATGAGCATTTTTCTTTAGTGGTGATGGTGGTCAGGTCAAAGTTCACCCTGAATTAAATTCAATGTAAATTAAGATGCACGTTTACAGCATCCTCTTTGAACGAACAGCTTCCAAAGAAATTGTACTGATTCTCTTATTATCATCCATTCTTTTTACCCAGTACTACTTCTCTTTTGTTTGTTACACAAACAGGTATATATAAAACATTTACTTACAAATGGGCTTAGTAGTATATTACTAGTAGGGCCTCATAAGACTGAAAGTAAAAGAGTTTTCTGGTTTATGCTGTAGATAAAGTAACACCTATCTTATTGCTTAAGTTATACCAGGACCTCACTAGTAATTTTTTTAATGGGACATGATTTTGCCTGTTGCACATTAAAGTATAAATTGTGTTTAAATTAGATTTGTTTTATGCCAACAGGGAAAACCCCTAAACTATGGCCATGTTGAGTACAGAATGAGCACCTTTCATATTAAATAAAGTACTTTATATAACCAATCATTGAACGAAATTATTAAAAGTTCTCTGGATATCGTCAAGTCCTGATGTGGACTTCACAAAGATTTGACACTGGAGTAACAGATACTGTGGGGATTCCTGTTACCTAGTCTCCTTCCTCTACTAAAATAGGGGTAGTTCAACTTCAGTATGGGGACAACTCTGATTCCTTGCCTTTCCGGAAAGCAGCATAATGACAGTGAATTCCCTGAAACCCTGGGGTGCACAGATGAAACAAAAGTGGTTCTCTAAACACAACAAATTATTAAATTTCAGAATTGGATGATGCCTAGAAGTTAACCATCATCCTCATCAACCTATACTGCCCTCAGGCCCCTACCTATTTCAATTGTTTCCACAAAAATCCTGATATCCAGCTTTAGTTTCAACGGCATGTAAAAATAATTCTCTCTTCCTTTTATGATCTTAGTCCACTGGGGCTCTCACAATCACTGCTTTAAATTTTTCATAAATCATCTTCATAATTAACCACTCTCCAATTTTTCTGAAAATTAAAAATCTAGTTCACAATTTCATTATTTGAAATAAGAGATGCCATTTAGGATAATATAAGGATTTGGCAAGGGGTTGTTAGAGCTATACCATTGGAAGGAGTAACCAATGGATTTTATTTTCTTTTTTTTTGGTTCTGCTTTTTAAGTTTAATTTAACCTGTGTGTGTTTATAGTAACAGATCCAAGAACCAAGTCACATGTAACATTCAACAGAATGAAAATCTGTACTGAATGTTTAAATTGATGATACATACCATACTTCCAAATATGAAATACTTTATTCATTCTGCCTCCAAATTCTACATGCCAATATCCGACCAATTCGGAGTGAGCTGTCCGAAGATGTACGTATTTCTTAAAATTTTCCAGAAACTCATTCATCTTTGAAGGTTTAATGCAATAAGTACGGAATTCATAGAATGTTCCATCGTGTTGTCTGGAGCCTGTAGCAAAAGATGAGCACATCTGAAGAAAGATAAAGAAATGTAAATATTTTGGGAAGGTTAGGTTTATAATATTAGGTTACAACCAAATCTGAATTCAGAAACAATGGACACCCATTAGACTCATAATCCATGTTTGTACCTCTGATGTCCTCTCTCCATAGACATTTGTTTAGAGTGATGTCAATAAAGATAACTACTCTTAAGTGTGCTGAATATATAGCTATTGTTTCCTAGGAGGGGTCCACCAGAGACACCTTTTAATGAAAAGTTAATCAAAGGCACTGGGGTCTTAATCAGTCCTTTATCCAAGAACTACAATTAGGATTCTAATAAATTTACAAATGTTTTACCTTATTTAGTCAATATTCTGTCTTTAGTCGATACAATATGTATTACAGTTATGCATTTAATGAACTTTATAAAATATGCAGGCATGATAAAAATGTATTTACTAGCAGAAAACTCTTTAAGTTATTTTTTAAAAATGGAAATCACTATTCAGGTTGAAGTATTTCCCCAAATCCAATGAAGTGGATCACTGGTAGGAAAAAAAAAAAAAAGGACTGGAATGTAACTAATGTGAAAGGAAGCTATAATCTATCCAATTGCATTATAACATGGTAGTAGACTGTATGAATGTTATTAGGGAAAAACCAACAGGCCAGAATCGTCTGAATCGTTATTCGGTTTAATTACACATGCAATGTGAAGAAGGGCATTTAATCTATCCATTTATACCAGGGTGATGGAAATATGCTGAAGAACCAGTAGTTCTTTTTGTATTAGTCACTTGCTCACTATATACATTTTTGTTCTAATTTAGTTCAAGTCTGAGTGAAGTTAATTTTAGGTAGGAAATGCCTTGCTAGAAATTATCCTCTGTTATTTATATGTGTGTGTATATACACACACACTCATATGGGACTTGAATTTACAAATCCATCTTATTGTAGGTTTGGTTCTCATGTGCCAATTTTCTGAAGCTGATTAACCAGAATTACCTATTAAAAGTTTTGGTACAAACAAAGTTATGAATAAATTTGGGGCTTATACTGGCTATCTGGTATGTCAAATGAAACCAGAAGACTTCTTCAACTCTGTCATGTTTTTGGTTAAAACACACACAATTGTCTATGTATTTTTAATTGTGTAAAATATCATAATTCTCATTATCTACTTGAGTCCATTCCCTTCAATGTCTACTAAAGTTATGTTCCTATTGCCCAAGCATCTAAGCTTCCCTGAAAAGCAGTTATTCCCACCCAAAACAACTGCAGCTACTCCTCTACTTCTGCTTGACGTGCTTTTTGTGTCATTTTAACTACATTGTAATAAGAGAATGTTGTGCAAATAAACAACTGCTTAGGATTATAGTTTAAAAAGTACTATAAATAAAATATATCCGAAAATGGGACCATGAGGGCATTTGTTAACACCTGCTTTTTTAAGTTGATTTTCAGGGAATTTGTGTGTGGCAACACATATGTAGTCCAAGGGGCACATTTTTATCTTTCCCAGGAGAAACAGTAACAGAGGAAGCCCAGGGAAAGGTTACACAGCAGTGAGATGTGTGTTTGCTTGGGGGGAGGTGATTTTTGTCGCCTGCCAGAAAGTAAAATTATGCTGAAAGAGGGATCTTGAGTGATTCAGACTCTCCCTTATGTTCACGTTTCGGCTCATTTTTCCGCAGCAATAACTTCCAATTCATTTAGGAGAGAACGTTATGTCGACATTTAATCAAGTCCAAGTTCAGAATCAAGTTGTAAGGAACAATTCTTGGCCCTGCCCCATTAGAGAGAGACCCAGAATGATAAAGACTGTATTGCCAAGGGCCATTAATGGCTCTTTTTTAGTCTTCAGCAGCAAGTCTCTTGCTTAAACACCTAACTATCCTGTCCTGGGACATCAGAGAAAAGAGGGAAGCCGAAAGGAAAACTACCTTGGGTTAGCTTTATAGACTAAGCCAATTCCCCCAACAGTTAAGGCTGAATCACAAGAATTTATGTTGTACTTTCCCCATCTAAGGTTACATGAGTTTGTTATCATCCTATTTGCTACGGGGTTCCTGAACCCGCCTGGCTTGGGCACCCAAGGCTGAGCAGTGCGAGCTGCAGGTCTGGCTGGGCTCACGCACCGGATGGGCGCATGCGCAGGGAATCAGGTCCGGGCGCGCGAGCCGGGTGGGCGCATGCGCAGGGAATCAGGTCCGGGCGCGCGTGCCTGGTGGACGCTTGCGCGGGGCCGCGCGCTTCCAGCAACCGCCCCTCTCTCGCCCGGGAACTACTAGCCTGGGCACGTCCCCGCGGCGGGTACCTGAGGCGCAAGCATCCGTGTGGCCAGAGCCCTAGTTAGGCCGCTTCGGAGAACAAGCATGGTGAAGCGTGGAACGCAGAGAAGGACAGACAGCCGGTGTTCTTGACTAGAGTCCTCTTTTTATAGCTTCGCGACGAGGAAGGAGATAACTCCTGGACAACTGGCAGAGGCAGGCTCGGGGCGGGGCTCGGCAGGTTTAGCTCCGCCTCCGGTAGGCGTGGCCAGACCGCTCCGTCCGTCCGGAGTCCGCTGCAGTCCCAGCCCTGGGAGTCGCTGCACTGTGAGCCTGGACGCTTGCTTTCCCCCTGGTTCCCTCCAGCGTTCTAACCTCGGAGATCAGAAGTGACGTTGGAATTAGTTGCATGCTGAGGTCTTGCCTGTACCAACTTTCCGAGTGCATCACCTCAACTCCTATTTGCAGTGGGTGCAATTCGTAAAGGGTGGTGTGTAGAGTGCGGCTGGGGATGTTCATTGAGAAGAACGTAAGGACGCGTGCGTCTGTAATGCTTTGCATTTAAAATCGTACATTGTTGCCTGGTTAAGTTTTATTCGATATATATGTACAGCTGAAGACCAGGGGACCCTCATTTTCTTGATCAAATGCACTCTATCCCTGTCGCCACACCCATCGTGACCTTGTATGGTTCCTAATAATGATTTAGATTGTATTTCTCAGGAGCTCAGAGGAATAGAGGTACCAAACTCGATGTGAAAAGTTAAATGTAAACATACATAGTTTGAAATAAAATAGATTTTTAGGCCTTAAGGGCAAAACAACAGACTTCTGATGTCTTCCTTATTTCTGATCGTTGGTCTCCTGAGTTAACTATCAACATTTTTCAGCTGTTTCTTCTAATGTTCGTTTCCTTTTTTTTTCTTTTCTAAATTATAGGCATTTTCTGGTGTTTCTTGACATTTTCAGGTATAGATTATATATATTGCTTGGAAAATGAGGATTTAGATCTCTTACATGTCACTCCCCCAAAATACACCTCCCACATCTGATAATGCTTACATTAAGAATAGTTAATTATTACATTAATTCACGTTAATGTTCACATTTTTATTACAAATTACATTATATTATTACACACAATACATAAATACAAAATTACACACAATAGTTATATTATTGCACACACTGAAGTAATATTGCTTCATTATTAAAACTAGGAAATAATTACAGGGCTATCACCTGTGGTTATATTGGTTGTGCCTTGCGCAAAGACTTTTGCATCATCTGTTCAGAGGAAGGAAGGCTTTTTAAAATTAATAAATCCAGGGGGGCTGATTCAGTTTTTCCAGCTGATGAGCATCCATTTCTAACCAGGCAAGACAAAACAGAGCATCATCTGTGCCCAGACTGTATCTTTATGCTTAAAAGTATTTTCTTAGACTTTCCCCAATGGAATTCACAATTCATTCACTTTCAACCCATATTTATTAAATTCCTTCTATGCTTGAGTCACTTTCCCAGAAACTGTGGTACAGAGGTGAACCAAAACTAAAGCTCCTGTGCCCGGGGTACTTACAGGTTGGGAAACATTTAAACAAATGAAGAGAAAATATATCAGGGATTAATAAATGCTATGAAGAAACACAAAATAGGATACGGACACTAGAAAGTGCTGAAGGGAGGTAGCAGAGAATGCTATTACCCAATATCCATTCTCACTTCCCTCTAGCCCCCATTTTAAAAATTAATAATAGAACTCATGCAGTTAGATGCATCCATGTGACTCAGTCCTGGCCAGTGAGATATATTTTTGATCTGCTGTAAGTGATCTTAAAATCGTGTTCGAGGGTTTGTTCCCCTCTTTGTTACTTCTTATTCCTGCTTGCTGGAATGTGGACATGTAATGGCTTGACTTCTTGAATTATGAGGTAGAACCCAACAAGAAGATGGCAGAACAACAAGAGAGAAAAAGCCTAGGTTCTGACGCCATGGAACACCATGCTAGGAGCCCTCGGCTGCCCATCTCTGGGCGTCTTTTACATGAGAAGTCATTTAGTTGAAGTCACTGCTATATGGCCGAGACCTATAATCTTAATAGGAGTGGGACTATTTCTCTGTCTCTTTCTCTCTGCCTTGTGCCTATTGTTTTCCTTGTACCTATCATTTATTAGTCAACAAAATCTTTGCCAAAAGAACACATTTCCTCCAAATGTGATTAAACCCATTAATCAGCTATCAGTTTCATCTTCTCAAGTTATCTTTCAGGACTCCTTTGTTCCTTGCTCCAGTGTGGACTAGTGCTCTAAGACGGCATGGTAGCATTTCTGGGGGATCTTCTTTCACTGATATGCTGATATCCTAGGGAAACTCATTGGCCTTCTGTTGGACCTATTTCCAAGAAAATATATATATTTACTCAATTTTAGGAAAGGGTACATGGAAATTAGACTTTTGAGATTGGCATCTCTAAAAATGTCATTCTACCAACTCTCTTGATTCATATTTTGGGTGGGTATAAAAATCTACATTGGAAATAATGCTTGCTCATATTTTGAAAGGCAATTCTCTTTTATTATAGCTTTTAGTAAGACAGGTCATGCCATTCTGAATCCTTTGTATGTGGCTTGTTTCTCTCAGTTTGGAACTTTTTATGTTTTTGTCTTTGTCCCTGATGTTCTGAAATTTCATAATAATATTACTTGGAGTAGGCATATATATATATTTTTTTCATCCATTGTTCCTCACTCAGTTCACCCTCTTAATCTGGACACTTTTCAATCCTGAAAAATTTATTGTATTTCTAGAATTTTTTTTCTTCTCTTGTCAGTCTCTGGAACTCCTGTTATTCAAATATTGTGCCATCACTTGCTCTTCTTATTCTTTTCTCTGCTATTTTACATCTCTACTTTTTTGGTCTAGTTTTTTTTTTTTTTTTTTTTTGGGTAAAGTCCCACAATTTTATCTTCTAACTCATTGATTGAATTTTAAACTTCTACTTTCACAGTAGTTATTTCCAAGAGTTCCTTTTTTATCCCTTCCTCAGAGTATTTCTCTATTTCTCACTCTCTCTTTTTAAAAATACCATCCTCTTTTAGTTTCATAAGTTCAATATTTTTTATCTCTGAGGATATTAATTACAGGTGTTTATTTTTTAGTTACTGTTTTAGGTCTTCTTCCTGCATTATTTCTGGTTTTTTTAAAATGTTTTATATCATTTGACCTGTTTTCTGCCTAGGTACTAGTGTTTTTCCCAAAATATTTTTGTTGTGATCCTTAGCCATCATCTCATGTTTTGAAGTGAGAAAAAAACCTCAAAGCCCTGTGAGTATGGGTGGGACCTGTCAAATAGTGGGCTTCACTGTCAAGTTGTTTGTCTGGGCTTTTTGACTGAGGGCAAATAGCCCCAGCTGTTATCAATCTAAAGTCATTTCTCTTAGTCTAGTCAGTTACCCCTGTGAGGAAACTTCCAGGGTCACATCTGGAGGTTATAAGCCTTATTGCCAGTTTCCTGTGACCAAGGAGGGAAGGATGCTCGATATCTCAGTATTTAGTAAGTAAGCATTCACTGAATGTATATGTTTTTGACTGGTTCTGATCCCTTTAGCTATATGTGGGATTCATGAACGTAGTTTAAGTTTTTAAGAATATATTAAATATAATAGGATAGGCTAAACTGCTGTAACAAATCAATACCAAAATGGATAATGTCTCAAACACGTTAGGATTTTCTTTCTTGTTCCCCAAGAATCTAAAATAGGATTTCCTAGTTGGCAGGCAGCTCCTTTATATATGATGAGTTAAGGACCCAGTGGCTTTGCCATCTGTAGAGCCCCGTCGTCAACAGCATCTAGCTGGCAAGTACAGAGGATTTCTAAGATGAAAATATTTAACAGATAGTGAAGAGTAAAATTCATGACTGCAACTTAGAGAAAATGTTAGTAAGTGCTTCTAGATCTCTAAGACAATCTCATATTCACTTTCTCACAGGTTTTAATGATCCTCAAAGCTCTGTGAGTTAAGCTTTATCTCCAAGTGAGGAAGGTGAAGTTCTGAGAGAGAATAGTTTTCTCAGGTTCACTGCTGCTAAGTGGTACATCTAAGGCTTGAAGTCAGATTATAAACCAGTTCTGTTTACGTTTGTTTTTAAAAGATGTATGATCTTTTATGTAATTTTAGATTTGTAGTTGAAAATTGCCTCTAAACAACATTTAAAATGAAATTTTTTTCTGAGCCTTTACAAAAAACCAAATTCCTAAACTGCCTGGAAGATGCATAGAGTAAGCATTTGGTATATCCTAAATTTCTGACAACTGATCCAAAGGATAAGTAGTCCAAAGCTAGATAATCTGGGTTATTAAAATAGGCTAATGTGAAATAGAGTAATGGATAGTTATTTTAGACTGGGTGGACTGAGGTTGTCTGTCTAAGGAGGTAAGAAGAAATATGTAAGAGGAAACCTTTGATATAAGGTTTTTGAAAATCATGTATTTTAAAATCATGATTTTAATTAATACATTTGTCTGCTGTATGCAGTTCCATTGTATGGATATATCTTTATTTTCCCATTTGACTATTACGGACAAAGATGTTTTGAATTCTTAAATAGATAATTTTTGTTTCCATATGAAGAATTTCCTTAGGGCAGAGATTCTTAACCTTTTTCTGTGCCATAAAACCCTTTGGAAATCTTGTGGGCCTATGGAACCCTAATATTTTTATGTTAATAAATACATACATAGGGTTACAAAGAAAACAGATTATATTGAGCTAGTTTCATCAAAATGTAAAAGTAAATTCTTGACAAAGAAATACACATGCTTTTTTATTAAGGTACTAAATAAGAAGATCTATCTATGGATTTAACAGCAATCATAATTTTGAAATAGCGATTAGCATAAGAGAAATTTTTATATATTTACAGCAACTCTAAATGGAATTTGAAAATATCGATGTTATTTGTTGGTCACAAAATCAAAGGTCCTGGTAATAATACTGTGATTTGTTGCCGACATTCATATTCAAAGGAGATGCTTATTTTCAGTTAGAAGTGGGTGATGATAAAGATGTAACTTTTTCCATCCAAATTACTAGACCCTCTGAATTCTATCCATAGACTCCTTAGGGATCTGTGTACTGGAGGCTACAAACCACTGCTCTAGAGTATATACCTAGGAGTGGCACTGCTGGGTCAGAAGATACGTATATTCATCTTTACTAAATAATGCCAAACCATCCTATAAATTTATACCCGTCATAATAGTATATAAGACTCTCTTGATCAATTTTTTATTACCACCCATTTGGTTTCATGAGTGTAAAGGTACATTTTTATACCTCACATAACAAATAGGTATCAGTTAAAGGGTGGAGAAAATTATATGATGTGGGCAAAAGCAACAATCCACTTAATGAGGCCCCTGCTTGGTTTTTGTCCAAAAGTCAGGCTTGTGCAAGTCTGCAAAGGGAAACAGGTGAGGTGGACCCAGCTCTGGCACCACCGAGCAGGAGGGCAGCTGCTCTGTGTGTACACTTCAGATGCTTGTATTTCAGTGATTCATCCCTGGGTAGGTACTTTGTTAATGTTGTATTCGGAGGCCACTAGGTGGTGGTATCGACTAGTTTTCGTTCATCAGGTCTGGAACAGTGTGTGTGCATGTCTTTTGTTGTTATTTTTGAGTTCCTGTAACTTAAGTTATCATTATTTAGAGTGGAGGAAGCTTACAGTTCTTCTTTTGTCATATGAGATTATATATTGGCAAGAAAAACTTCCTTAAAGATGAATTAAAATAAAGTTGATGAATTGCTTTGTTAATATAAATAAATGATAATAAAATAACGATTAACTTTTCATTCATTGTTCCTTAAAAAGTATCCTGCATCATATCAGTGAATATTTATTAAGCAACTACTGCGCATTGAGCACTGAATTAAATGCTGTGGGGAAAAGACGATACCTCTTGAGTTTGTCAGCATGTCTGGTATTTCTGTACCAGCTTTTGCTACGAGTCCTAATTAGTTAGAATAAATAGCTTGGAAAGCTTTGTGAGCAGTTCAATATTAAATATGGTATAAATTTATTTCATGCTTTTATCAATAAAACAAATTGTTTTTTATTTCTAAAACACATAAATATATGAGTTTAATATATATATATATATATATATCCATTGTATCCCTTTTTAGATGTCCTATATTAACTGGCTTTCTTTGTATTTTTGCATTTGAAATGTAATTCTAGTACCAATGACATTTTAAAATTCCTCATTAATAAATGTAATTATTTTGTAAAATAGGCTTTGCAAATCTATTGGTTTTTAAAAAAAAAATTATTATATTTACTGGGTGACATTGGTTAGTAAAATTATAAGGTTTCAGGTGTACAATTCTGTAATACATCATCTGTATTTCACACTGTGTGTTCACCACCCAGTGTCAGTTCTCTTCCATCACCATGTATTTAATCCCTTTACCCTCTTCTGCTATCCCCTCTCCTTATCCTCTGGTAACCACTAAACTGTTGTCTGTGTCCATGAGTTTTTGTTTGTTTGTTTGTCTTGTTTGTTGCTTTCAGTTTTATATACCACATATGAGTGAAATCGTACGGTTCTCAACTTTTTCTGTTTGACTTATTTTGCTTAGCATGATAATCTCAAGATCCATCCAGGTTGTTGCAAATGGCAGTATTTCATCTTTTCTTATGGCTGAGTAATATTCCATTGTATATATGCCACATTTAAAAAAAAATATTTTCTTGGGGAATTGGGGAAGGGAAACAGTGTTGGGGAATTGGGGAAGTGGAACATTGTGTTTTTCCAGGATCCATCAGCTCCAAGTCAAGTTGTTGTCCTTCAATCTTAGTTACTGAGGGTGCAAGCTCAGCTCCAAGTCCAGTTACGGTTTTCAATCTAGTTGCAGGGGACGCAGCCCACCATCCCATATGGGAGTCAAACCGGCAACCTTGTAGTTAAGAGCATGTGCTCTAACCAATTGAGCCACCCAGCCAGCCCCTGTACCACAGTTTCCTTATCCAATCATCTATTGAAGGACACTTTGTTTGTTTCCATGTAATTACCATATGACCCAGAAATTCCTCTTCTGGGCATCTAGCCCCAAAATCTGACAACATTTATCCTTAAAGATGCATATACCCCAATGTTCATTGCAACATTATGCAAGTCTGTTGTTTTGAAAAATTCTTGTACCTTTTAACTGGAGTTGTTACATAATAATAATTTCTTATGTTTTGTTTTGTTTTTTAATTCTCAATACTGTATTGAGGGCCAGAGCATTAATGCAAGGGGGCTTGTAAGCTGTGTCCAAACATGGGTGTGGGGGAGTCTGTTGTCACTTTTGCTCCTTATTAGGTCCTAGGATGTCACCTAGGATTTTCCCAAACACACTTTATGGTCTAAGTTCAAATGTCCCTCTCTCTCTCATGATGGTTGACAGACGCTTAGTTTATGGGAAATAAGCACTACTCAGATTTAAATTTTTTCTGAGAAACATTCTAAGTTGCTATCTCAAGATAGCTTAATAGTACTCTGAGAAGTACGCTTCATATTCCAGATGACTTTCTTCTTATATAAAGACATTGATGATTAAAAAATGTAGTTCCTGGACTGGCTGAGTGGCACTTTGATTAAGAATTGGCTTGGGAGTGCAAGCTCTGAGCAGCAGGGCAGCCAGTTCGGATCCTATGTGGGCCAGTGACGCTGCACCCTCTACAGCCAGAGATGGTGAACAACAGCTCAACCTGGGGCTGTACTGCCATGAGTCACTGGCGACGGTGAAGGCTGCAATGGTGCTGCGGTGGGCTGCCGTGAGCCCCTGTGAGCAGCCTCCCAATGACCAGTGACCAATCTGCCTCAGCCGGGAAGAACGCAGTGATCAAAATACCAACAGGGGTCAGTGAAGTGACGTCCTCCACAACTAGACTGAAGAACAAAAGGACAACAACTTGTCTGCTCCCCTTCCCCGATTCCCCAATGCTGTTCCCCTCCCCCAATTCCCCAATAAAATCTTTAAAAAAATATATGTATATATACATATGTATATAGTTCCCAATTTTCCTACTCCCTTGGAGTGATTTGAAGTTCCCATTCAGCACAAAAGAAAATTGAAAGTAGTGAAAAGCCATAACTTTATAGGCTGCCTCAGTATAATTCCTATTTCATAGTATTTTTCATTGACTATTAATTGGTTCTGAGCCTATAAGTATTTTGAAAGAGACATATTGGTAGGTCCATGTTACTAGCATCTCATTTATGAATAATTCTTTAATGAGTCTCATTTATGAATGCTTCTTTAATAATGTTAATATTTTATTTATTTCTGTTTAGCTGCCCTCTCATTTTTATGAAGTTTTAATATTTACTTAAAAATCTCAAGTCATATGTTCCATTCCAATTGTTCTTTCTCTCAGAGAATGTCCATGATACCCATTTCACAGAGAAGAGAACACCAGATTCTAATGTGCCTGACAGAATGAAGGAACAGTCACGGATGTTACGTCTTTTACTTAATCCTTTCTTATTCTATATCATTTCACTTTATGAAGCTGATATTTCCATTATACAGATTAAAACAAAAACAATGAATAAGAAGTTCAGAGAAGCTAAGTGACTACCAAAGCATAACAAAATGAGTAGTTGAAGTTGGGTCATTTATTTTAATTGCTCTCCTCTAGTCCAGTGTTTGAGTATACCATAACTTATTCTTTCCCATATTGATATTGAAGTGTTCCCATATGTTTATTTTATAAATAATAAATAATGCTTCAGTGGGTAGTTTTGTATGTATCTTCTTGGACATAAACCAGTATGAAACTGATGAGTCTACTTTACACTTTTTATGTTTTTGGCTTTCACTTCCACTGACAGTGAATGAGATTTCTTCTTTCTCCATATTCTTGACAATGCTTTTCAGGAGTTTAACATTTGTATATATTTTGGCTGACAAATGTCTCATTGATTTAATTTACATTTCTCTGATTTTATGTGAATTGAACTTTTTAAATAATTTTATAGGCCATTCTGTTTTCTTTTTCTTTGAGGTCCCCGTTTATCTTTTGCTCAATTTTCTGTTATGTTGTTCATTTTTTCTTATTGACTTGATAGCTTTTTGTTTGTTTGTTTGTTTGTTTGTTTAAATATTCTGGATACTAATCCTTTTTTGGCTGTATTTGTTACTAATACAGTTTTCCATTTGTGCAACTCTTTAAACCTGCTTAATTATGCATTTTTGCCATGTAGATCTTTCTAATTTTGAATTTTTAGTCCTTCATGTTTTGTAGGGGTTTTGCTTGATTAATTTAAGATATACCCCTCCTATCCCTGAATATGAAGACATTCTCCTGTATTTTCCTCTAGATGTTTTACAGTTATGATTTTGGCATTTAGGTAGTTTATCTGTCTAAAATTTATTTTGATCACAGAGTGATGTGGAGGTTTAATTTGATTTTTTTTCAATATTAGTAGTCCTATTTTAAAAACCAATTATTAAATACTGCATCCATTTTCTAGTGATTTGCAATGCCATCTTATGTCAAATAGTGTTTATTTAGGATGTAAATAAACATTCACATATGCCCAGGCTATTTCTGACTTCTCTGCTCTATTTTATTGATGTGTTTATCTTTACATGCACCAGTACTTTGCTATCTGAATTACTGTAGCTTTCTCATTCATCTTGACATTTGGTACAGCAAATAATGCAGTTTTTATTTTCACAATGTCTTGGCTATTATTGGTCTTTTACCATTCAATTTGAATTTTGGGGTAAACTTTCAAAATTAAGAAAAATTCAATTTCATTTTGATTGAAATTACATTACATTTATAGTAATATTTGGGATGAATTCACGTATTTATTTTGATTTTTCTAACAGGAACAAAATATAGCTCTTCAATTTGTGGGAAGTTTTCCTTTATGCACTTTAATGAAGATTTATATTTTTCTTCAAAAATTCCTTATGCAGCTTTTATAGATTTGTGGGCACTTCATACTTTTGTTGGTGGTGTGAGATGCTTTTTTAAGGTACATTTTCTAACCAGTTGTAACTGCTGCAGAAAATACTATTGAATTTTATGTATTGATTTAGCAGCCTTGCTAGAGCCTCTTATTAATTTAAATTTTAAGATTTTTCTTTTTATAGATACTTTTCTCCCTTTCTATGTAAGACAACCTTATTTGCAGGCAACAAGAACAATTTTGTTTCTTCTTTTCCAATCTGTACATCTCTCCTTCCCTTCCTTTCTCTGTCTTCTCCCATTACCTCTACCTCTCCATTTCCCGGCCCCTCTTCTTCTACTTTCTATCTCTTTTTCATTTGTTTCTCAGTCACTGAGTTGTGCACTTACGCTATCTTTCAAAATGCTTTGAAATTTAAACCTTTTGGCTGGAAGCATAAAATTTATTTTCAATAGTCCTTTTATCACTAATATCAACAGTATTCATTATATTGAGTAATGTCTCATTCTCCACTTAAAAATAATCATATTTTCAAGCCTAAGTAAAGGTGTTAAACATAGTGACTGTTTTTTTTTAAGTGTTTGTCCTTGGGTTTTCATTTGGTTGGTTGTGTGTATGTAGTGGCCTTTTCAATGTAGATATCTAGGAGACTTATGTCTATTTTTTGTGGGTACAAAGTACTGTTGAGCGCTTAAACAATGCAGAAGTGTATAAAATTACCAGCGAGGATTGGTGGAAAAGTTTAGAACAGTAGTGCAATGTAAAAAAAGAAAACCAGAAACTAGGAAAATGCAAACACTCCTCAGAAATTATTAGGTAGATGATAGGAGTGCCTGTGAGCATGTAGGATAGAAATTAGATTATTTATTAAAAGAAAAGGGAACCCCTGAAGGCTGGGAGCTTGAGACCACTTAGGTAATATATCCTCATGTTTTTGTTTTTTTGCCTCAAAAATATGATGAGAGAGGGGATGCAAAGGAATACTTTAGTTAGGACTATATGATTGATTATAAGTGATGGAAATTCAACTCAAAATTAGTTTTTGTGAAAAGGTAATTTATTGACTCATAGAACTAATAAGAATAATTGTGAACTGACTTTAGACACAGCTGGATCAAGGAGTTAAAACGACAGGATCAGACAGACTCCCCTCCTTCTCTCAAGACCCTTTTGCCCCTCAGGCTCTCTCCACATATTGGCAAAGATTGGCACCAGGCATGCATTTGACCAGCTTAGCAACCCCAGCAGAAAGAATGCCTCTTTTCTCATAGGGAGACAGCATTCTTGGGTTGAGTTGGATTAGCCTGGTGGGAGTCGTTTGCTAGCTAAATGAATCAACGTGTGGAGAGGAATTGCTTCTTTAATTGCCTAAGCTTTTGTTCTGTACTTACCAGAATTTACAGAGGGTAGGGTCAGCCCCATCTCGCACCACATGGACCTAAAGGGAGGGGCTGTTTTAATTGCTAAAACAACAACAACAACAACAAAGAAACATTCTTTTACCAGAAGAGGGGATGGTGGATTACAAAACAATGGATGTTCAATTCAAAGGGACTGAGAAAGGAGACCAGGAAGGCAGAAGGAGGAGAGAGAAGGAAGGGGCAAGAATAAGACAGTAGACGACATGGGAAAGAGAAAACGGTGAGAAAAACAAGGAAGAGGGAGAAAGAGAGAAGAGAAAGGAAATAACAGAGAACAGAGAGGAGAGATGTTATCTAGAGGAAAAACCATGTGCACTATATGGGACCAGTTGGTAGAATTGCATACAGTTAGAAATTGCAGACAAGACACCATTCAGAATGTTTTACATGAGCATTCTGTGTTGAAAAGAATGAGAGTCCCATCTTTGGTCTTACAAGCAGACAAGTTCTCGTAACACTGGGTTCATGACTTCATCTGTAAACGCAAAATATCTGGTCCCACGCTGAGGATATCACATGCCTCAAGTCCTTTCACATTTTTATTAACTGCGGGTGTCTGCCCAGGACTTTCTTCAGAGCTTCTTTTACCTCTTTATTCCTCAGGTTGTAGATGATGGGGTTCAACATCGGGGTTACCACTCCATAAGACAGTCCAGTGATTTCATCGAATGGGTTTGAGTCCTTTGATTTGGGCTTCATGTATATAAAAATGGCTGAACCAAAGAATAAGATGAGTACAGTCAGGTGGGCTGAACAGGTAGAAAAGGCTTTTTTCTCCCTTCAGCAGAATTAGTTCTCAGGATGGGAGATAGGATGAAAGTGTAGAAGATGAAAATTAACAGTAGAGGAATGACCAATAAAACAGTATTTACCACTGTCATGATAAGCATATTTGTGGAGATATCTGAACATATGAGTTGAAGAGGAACCAGAATCTCACGGATAAGAGAATCAATGGTGTTATTCCCACAGAAAGATGACACCATTGTCAGGACTGTTTGCACTAAGGTGTTCAGAGAGCATATATATATATGCACAAGACCATGCAGCCTTGTGCACAGATAACACCCTGTTCATGATGATGGGGTACCTCAGTGGGATGCCTGTGGTATGGTCATGTGCCTTCACAGCCAGGGGGACACACTCAGTGGAGCCCAAACCAAGAGAGATGGCTATCACACAGCACAGCCAGTGAAGGAGATGGATTTCCTGTCAGATACAAGCATAACAAGCATTGGAGGAATGGATGATATTGTGTAACAGATGTCCAAAAATGAGAGGCTCCCAAGGAAGAAATACAAGATCTGACAGTTAACGTTTGTAAACTTGCCACCGTGCCCTTACATTGGCAGCACTGTACAAACAGCTCGGTCAGGTTTCATAACCTTAGTATATCAGTGTCTCACAGCTGTGTGCATGTTGATGTGTGGCCGTATCTTGCTGAGTGACGTTCATTATTGTTGCGTGTTTTTGTGTACTGTTGTGAGAGTGTCTGAGCTTGAATTAGAGTAATGAACAAACATTCAATTTCTTGTTAAACTTGGCAAGAGTGGAAGTGAAATCAGGGACATGATAGCTCAAGTTTATGGGGATAATGCCATGAAGAAAATGGCAGTGTACAAATGGATTAAATGTTTTCTGAGGGGAGAGAACGCATCACTAATGAAGAGAAGTCAGGGCCAGTAATGAGCAGAACTGACAAAAACATTGCAAAAATTCATCGAATTGTGCATCAAAATCGTCAGCTTACTGTGAGAAACAGAGCAGACTAAGTACAGATCAATAGAGAAACAGGAAAGTCTTAACTGAAAATCTTGGCATGAGAAAGGTGTGTGCAAAAATGGTCCTGAAGGAGCTCACCGATAAACAAAAGCAAAGGAGAGTCAAAGTTTGTCAAGACCTTTTGGAGAGGCAAGCTGATGTTTTGGGCCATGTTATCATTGGTGATGAAACATGGATGTACCAATATGACCCTGAAACAAAGTGTCAAAGTGAACAATGAAAGTCAGCCAATTCTCTACGACCAAAAAAGTTCCGTCAGTCCAAATCAAGAGTCAATGGATATTGCTAACATTTTTTGATATCAGAGGGATTATTCATTATGAATTTGTACCAACTGGACAAACAGTTAACCAAGTTTACTATTTGGAAGTGTAGAAAAGACTGCCTGAAAAAGTTAGACCCAAATGACCTGAACTTTTTGCCACAGTTCATGGCTCTTGCATCACGACAATGCACCAGCTCACATGGCACTATCAGTGAGGGAGTTTTTAGCCAGTAAACAAATCACTGTATTGGAACACCCTCCTATGCACCTCATCGGGCCCCCAATAACTTCTTTTTTTACCCAAAGATAAAAGAAATATTGAAAGGAAGACATTTTGATGACATTTTGAACATCAAGGATAATATGACGACAGCTCTGAGGGCCATTCCAGAAAGAGTCTCAAAATTGCTTTGAAAGGTGGAGTAGGTGCTGGTGTCAGTGCATAGCTTCCCAAGGGGAATACTTTGAAGATGACCATAGTGATATTCAGCATTTTCTAGGATGTAGCGCTTTTTCTAGTATGAGTTCGTGTGTATGAGTTCGTGTACTTAATTGTCAGACATTGTAATTAATATTGACAGTCAGAGATAGAAATGGCCCTTAGCGATTATTTAATCCAAGACCCACATTCTTCAGCAGGAAGAAGTGAGGCCCAGAGAATGAGTGACTTGCCCAATGTCACCGCAGCTCATTAGTAGTTGAATAAGGACTAGAAGATGAGTTTTCCAATCTCTAATCTCATGATGCATTCACCCTTCTCCTACATTTATTAATAGAAGAGAGTAGTAGTTTGTAAAGCATATGTACTCACCCAAACTCCCTGATTTTAGCCTAAGGAACCTCTTGAAATAGGCTGTGTCTCAGTCCCCTCAGAAGGAAATCAAATACACTAAATATTGCATCCTATCTCCTACGTCAGCTAACTTCCCCTCCTGTTTATGAAATAATATATTCTTCCAGATATAAGACATCCCTGTTGCTAGTTCTCCCATGAGCATCCAAATAAATAACCTCTTCTGAACCCCAAAGTTGCTAATAATGAACAGTGGTGCTCTAGTTAGAGCAAGGCCTCTTCTCATTTTCTTACATGGTTTTGAGAATTACCCCGGGTTTTCTCATTCATATTTCTGTGTGGAAACCAAGGACGCTTTTTATTGCTGGGAGCTTCAATGAGCTAGGCTCACTGCTGGGATGGATTCACCCAGCATGTTGTCTTCATGCTCTGATCATCTCCAGAGCTTTGCTACAGTATAATAAACCCAGTGACTCTAAAGGACTGAGTACCCCAGTCCTCTCACTCCTTTGTCCTCTTAACTGCTGGTATAGAGAAGTCTTATTGGAAAGCATTTGGCTTGGAGTACCTAAACTTCAATCTCGGATTTTTGGCATATTGGCTGTAGAAACCTTGAGCAAAACACTTAATATCTCTTAACATGGTGTGTCATGTAAAATAGGGTAATGACACCTATTTCTAGAGTTTTTGTGAAAATTAATATAACATACCCGAAAGTTTGGGTGCATAATACATTTTAGTTTAATTAGAACCCATAGGCTGGTATTCTTTTATTTTGTATGATAAGGGAAAGTAACTCATTTAAGATGATATTCATGTATAGTCATGGCGTTTTCTTCATCCAGTAATGCCTTAATTTTTCATCATCTTATTCAGTGCTTTTAAAATAAAATATTCATAATTCCCAGTTCCCAGTCACTGTTTCCTTTCTGCAAACGCTTCTCAACTTTGCCCTGATGTTCCCTATTCTACTCAGTGTAGGATCTCCATCTTCTCCATTTACAATAGATAGCATAGCTAATTGGGATATCAGTTTTCAAAACAAGGAAAACATTCTCCTTTTTCATCAGTGTTTCACTAACTTCTTGTGACAGTTCGCTGCTCCTCCTCAATGGGTTGACTTCTTAGTTTTCTTTCTAGAGCTATAACCATGCGCTAGAACCCACAGTCAAGTATTCCATGATCAGAGACAACTATCAGCAGTGGTGAGGGAGAGGAAACAAGAAAACTTTGTACCCAACAGAAGGTCGTGTTCTAAGTTTCTATGCAAAAGTAAACTAATGTGTCACGTAAGTACTTTCCTGCCTCTGAGCTCTAAATATTTCCAGAGGTCCCAGCAGTGGACCTGATGGCCAATCTAAACACTCCTCTGTTTTCTCTAAGATACCCTGTAATCCCGGAAGTGATTTAAAGTTGAATCTTTAAATTATACAGAAGGTAGTAACTTTTTGATATATTAGGGATGCTATCACAAAGACCTGTTTGTACCTAACTTGTTAAACAGTAACTTTTGTTTTTCTCTGAAGTATTATTTCCCCGATTATAGAAATAATACTCAGTTATAGAACATATGAGAAGTTTAGGAAATTCCAAAGGAAGAAATGAGGGCCTGCCGAGTGGCGCGGTGGTTAAGTGCTGGCTTGGGAAGCCAGTGGCCCCAGTTTGGATCCCACATATGAGGGCAAGTAACACTGCCCTCAAAAAAACAAACAAACAAACAAAGGAAGAAATGAAAGTCATTCATAATTATAGAATAAATATTAATTTTTTATATATACCTGTTCATATTCTATATTTATATGCCTGAGAGAACACTGCATTTCTTGATTTATTATGTGCTTTTTTTATTATGTGCTTTTATAATTAACAGTATAGTGTATGTGTTTTCCCCTATTGTTTTATCAGGCAATTCTAATGAATTTCATAATATCTATAAATGGTAAATAGGAAAAAACATAGAAAATAAGAAGTGGAAGTGACAGCTTTTGGCTGGATTCTCAGCAGCTTTTCACTTCTTTGGCTTTTTGGAGTTAATGACTAGGTTAGAAGACTGGGATCAGAGATTTCCTTTATTCCAATCCCTGTGCTTAGAAGCCAATTCCCATTGTCAGCAGGTATCACAATGCTTGTTTTATAGAATGAAACATGAGTATGATGTGTAGTTTTTCTCTTGGGGTGAAGCAGACATAAGGGTGTAAGAGCCAAAGCTGTGTGTGGATGCACAGCTCCAAGAAATGTCCAACACACTCCTGCCGCTGTGTCCTAACTGTCCCCTCTAACACCACTTACCTTCGGTCAACTTTTCAGCCTCTGACCGTGCTGTACACTTCTAGATCTTAGCGTTTTAACTCTATTCATACTTGCATTCTTCCAGTACCCCAGAATTGTGAAGGCCTTCATTGGAAGAACACAATTCTATTTACATTTTAAAATTCAAATATGTGCCTGGCCCCTTTCCAAATTTTGATGCCAAATATGTTCTCTCAGTGTTGTGAGGATATATTATACAAAGATGCAAAAGACTTTATTTCTGGATTGGTGGACTAGGAAGGTTTCAGAAGAGCCTATTGAAGTACATA
The DNA here is from genome assembly GCA_033961575.1 of Aselliscus stoliczkanus. Lineage (NCBI taxonomy): Eukaryota > Metazoa > Chordata > Mammalia > Chiroptera > Hipposideridae > Aselliscus > Aselliscus stoliczkanus. Next base: position 139,005,468 of record CM066728.1, read on the forward strand.
TGTATCTGGACTATTTTGGGAAATGGAATTTGTCGCAAGTATTGAAATTTTGTTTTAGCAGGCAGTAGTTTGATAAGACTCAGGTTTCAAACTTGTCTTTTCTGAGGTGGGCAGCAATTGAAATCTCTGTTCAGGTCTTGTCGTGAGCGTGACGCAACTATCAAGTTGTAGTCTCACACATGTTTGTGTCTTTCCACAAGGTCAGACTTTATTAGAATAAAGCCCTGGATCTAGCCCTACTGACTCACTTTACGCGGGCATTCACCAATGCTCTGGCCAGAGGACAGCCTCCAATAGTCGAGATAGAGTGGTTTCACACAAGAGGGTCACATAGGTTTGCAAGCAATAGGCTTAGACAAGGCAAATACAATCTTATGAAAGAAGAATGAGAGAGAGTCCAGTGTTTAGCGAGAGTCCCTTCAGCACTGGGGGCCCTGGGGTGCATAGTGTCGGGTGTCAGGCCCAGCAGGTGAGACCAGGAGGCGAGGGTTCACGCTCTCCATCTGGGAGGAGTGCAGGTGCAGCTGTCAGCTGTCAGTTGAGGTCTGAGCGATGAGCTGTCAGAGAGCTCTGGTTTTATGCTCAAGATTGGGTGCGGTGTCCCATCTGCAGTCCGATAAAGCTGTCCAGATGGTCACACTCCACCCTGTGTCTGGTTAGGGGATGCACAGGGTACGCCTTTCACGGGATGCCCTAGCACGACTGTCACTTTGTAAATAGCTATCAGAGTTATCAGAGTCCATTAATGCTCTATATAGGCCTTTTGGCCTTAGCTCTGCTTATTTGTAGTTTAGAAATCAGGTGGTATTTGGGCAGAGTTTATAAAGAAATTTGGGGCTCCAAGTCTCTGGCTGCCCCTTTTCTGTGGCATTCTCCTCTAAATTTTCAACTGCTGTGATCTTCCTGAACTCTGTCCTCTGTTTCTTCAAGTCAGTAAGACTGAAGTTTTCCGTCTGAATTATAGTCACCCTGTAGAGGTGGTGACTTTGTCCTTCCCTTATCTCAAAAACTACTAAAAGGGAAACACACCCAGTACCGTTCCTTCTTACAAATGTTAACTGCCCTCATTCGTTTTCTGGATGTTTTGGCCACTTCAGGAAGGTTTTGTTTTTGTTTTGTTTTGTTTTATTGTGGTAACATTTATCATGAGATCTAATCCCTGTTAACAAATTTTTTAAGTAGGCACAATGTTGTACAGCAGATCTCTAGAACTTATTAATATTGAATATCTGAAACTCTATAGCTATTGAATAACAACTCCCCATTTACTCCTTTCCCCAGCCCCTGGCAACCACCATTCTACTCTCACTTCTATGAGTTTGACTATTTTAGATCCACCATGTAGGTGGAATTGTGGAGTATTTGTCCCGTGACTGGTTTATTTCACAGAGCATATGGTCCTCAAGGTTTATCCATGTCACAAACGGCAGGATTTCTGTCCTTTTTAAGGCTGAGTAATATCCCATTGTATGTATGTACCTGTTTCCTTATCCATTCATCCCTCACTAGGTATTAGGGTGGTTCCTTCATCTTGGCTATTGTGAATAATGCTGCAATGACCAGGGGAGTTCAGATATCTCTTTGAGATCCTGATTTCAGGCAATTTTTAAAAATTATTTTGCCTAGAATTTATGGTTGTTATGTACAGGAGAGTTGATCCAAATGTTGCCGTTATTGGAACATTATATTCTATAGAATATGAACATTTTCTTTCAAATTTTATTTATTTCCACATCTATGTTATAAATGAAATAAACCAAAAAGCTGTATTTTCTTGTATTGTCTTTATCTGGTTATGAAATAAAAATAAAAGGATTGGGCAGGTTTCACTTTGGTTTTTGCCAAATAGCACTCATCACACGAGGACTACCTGCTCTTTGATAGCTTGGTAAAATCATGTGTAAAACTTTCTGACCCCAGGAACTACTAAATTTCAATTAGAGGTTAGTGAAAATAAAGATGTGCTTTTCCCATCTAAGTTACCATCCCCTTGAATGTTATATATAGATGTCCTTTGGGATTAGGAACCACTGCTAGAGAATATTCGTAGGAAAGGAATTCCTGTATCATAGTCTATACAAATATTCATCTTTATGTTGTAATGGTTATTTTTAGTTTACAGTTTTGAAAAATTCATTGGTTTCTTTTGTTTGATTTTGGGGTATATATTCATCTTTACTAATTTTCCAACTTTGTGCCCTAATAGAAGTGTATGAGGGCTCCTTTTGCACCATATTCTTCTCAATACTTAGTATTGATCAATTTTTAGATTATTACCAATCTAGTCTGCTTAATTTGGAGAAGCATTCTTTAAGCCTCACATAACACCATATTTTAAGGGTGTTGAAAATGATATGGAGTAGACATAGAACATATAGCCTAAAGGTGTTTGTAGTTGGTTTTGTCACAAGGTCAGGTTCATGCAAACTTGCAGAAGGAAGCAGGATAGGCGGAGCCAAATGATGGTCCAATAGGGTAGCGAGGGCAGTTACTGCACATATAAACTCTACATGTTGATAAGTTGTTGGTGCATCCCCGTGTAGTTACTTTCAGGAGTCCTTTCAAACACTACCAAAGAAATCATATTTCCTATTGTATTCTGAAACCACTAGATGGTGGCATAGACTAGCGTTTTCTTCATCCTTTCTGGAGTACATACCTGTTATTGGAATTATGGGTTCAACTTTGACTGATGTTGCTAATTTGCTCTTTAAAAGGTTAATTCATACTCCCAGTGGAAATTAATAAGATTTTATGTTTCTCCTATTGTCATTTAGTATTTGACTTTTGGGAGGGTATGCAATGTCTCATTATCATTTATTTATTTATTTATATATTGCTTTTTGATTACTTGTGACTTGATTATCTTTTAATATTTTTATTGGTATGGGGGTTCCTTTATGTTGTAGAACTTACCATATTTTATTGCATTGTTTGTATTTTTAGAAACATATTCTGGACTATAATCCTTTTTTGTTTTTGTACTACAGATAAATTCTCCCATTTATGTCTACTATTTAAACTTTCTTAATGGTAGCTTTTCTGTCATATAGAAGTTTTAATTTTAAGGAGACTGAATTTGTCATTGTTTTCCATTACTTTTTTTCCCATGTTGACTTTTTAAATTAAATTTATTGGGGTGATATTGGTTAATAAAATTATGTAGATTTCAAGTGTATGATTCTATAATATATCGTCTGTATATTGCATTGTGTGTTTACCACCCAAAGTCAAATCTCCTTCCATCATCATATACAAAGTTATGACAGTTATTCAATAAGTTTGCAAACTTGTTGCAAAATTGTTGCTAATCTTTTTGGATATCAGAGGGATTATTCATTATGAATTTGTACCAACTGGACAAACAGTTAAACAAGTTTACTATTTGGAAGTCCTGAAAAGTGTGCCTGAAAAAGTTAGATGACCTGAACTTTTTGCCAACAATTCATGGCTCTTGCATCACAACAACACACCAGCTCACACGGCACTGTCTGTGAGGGAAGTTTTAGCCAGTAAACAAATAATTGTATTGGAACACTCTCCCTACTCACCTGATCTGGCCCCCAATGACTTCTTTCTTTAACCAAAGATAAAAGAAATATTGAAAGGAAGGCATTCTGATGCCATTCAGTACATCAAGGGTAATACAAGGACAGCTCTGATGGCCATTCCAGAAAGAGTTCCAAAATTGATTTGAAGGGTGGACTAGGCGCTCGCATCAGTGCATGGCTTCCCAAGAGGAGTACTTTGAAAGTGACCATAGTGATATTCAGCAATGAGGCACATAGCGCTTTTTCTAGGATGAGTTCACGAACTTAATTATGACCTCGTATATTCCATTTACCGAGTTCCTTATTTCCACTGTTCTATGTTTCATATCCAATATTACCATGTGATTCTTTTTTTTTTTTGGCCACTGATATTCTTTCTTATCTCAGTAAAGATTTTTTTTGCTTATTCAAAATGTTTGCTCTCTTTGTTCAGTGAGTTCTGCCTCATATGATCACAGGTTCTTCATTTTATTGTCTTCTTTTATAATGGGTGTCACATTATTATTCTCTATGGAATTCATTTTCTCCTGTGGTACTTTGGTCAGTAGTATGTACCTTATGAAGGAAAGGCAAAAGTTCAGGACCTAACTTATGCTCCTTCTGTTGAGCTCAAGGTTAGGGGCTCCCCAAGACAGAGAGCCCATTGTATTGATACTACACTCTGGGTCTGAGCAAATGTGTCTTCTCCTCTGGAAACCCTGACTCAAAGGGTACTTTCCTTCTTTTCATCCTGGATACCATTCTTTTCTGAGTCCTCTTCTTCATTGATAAAAGAGTCCCAGCTTTTGTACTGAGATAAGGCAGAAGGAGGACACTCTCTCCGTAGGCTGCTTCATAGAGAGTTGTGTGCCTTTATTGCTCATCTACCTGAGTTTGTAAGGGTTAGAGGAGGTCACAGGTAATTTCCCCATGGCAATGCCTAGAGAAGAAAGAATGACTCTCAGAACTACTCCCACAATCCGTTTCTTGTCAGTGGCTACATTCTGTTTTTTGAGTTTCTTCCAGTTTGATTCTATTCTCCAGATTGGTACATTTTAAGTCTTATTTCTATAGCATTTCCATGTTTGAATGGTGAAGAAGTCAGAAGATTATGCTGCTCCTTTGCTCTCTCCAGAATTAGGAATATATTATTTTCATAATAAGTTGTTTATTGAATGCTTAATTAGATTATAAAGTTAATAAGAAAGAAACAGCCCTCTTACTGAGACCTGTCTTTGAGTTAGATTGTTCTGTATTATTTTTCTCATGCCTCTATCTCCTGCTATCTCAACCTATCAAGTTTAAATCACACCTCTGATCCTTTCACTTCTTGACTTTGTGGATATCCCATTTACATTCTAGTTAACTGATCCCAGTTTAACGTCCCTGTTCTATTCTTTATACCATGGATTGGTTTACTTGCTGTATTTTACTATCCTTATAATCTGCCACTCTTATGTCTTTCTATGTTCTTTACTATCAGGGATGAATGCTATCTGTTAGAGAAACATACTATTAATACAAGCAAGTGAGAGACTGATAATGAGGCTGTGAGAGAGACTCATATAATGATCATGATGTAGCTGTATTATGGTGAATATTAACCATTTTGATAATCATTAGCATGAAGATCTAGATGAGGTTCTGTGTCAATTCAACTAAAATGTTTGAAAACATTGCCTTTATCTAACTTCAAGGTGATGAAACTAAATTTTCTAGGCTTGACATGAAATCAAAAACTTGTTCACAATTTAGATAAAATGTATCCATATTGGAGTAAACTGTGTTAGGGACAGAAGAGGCTTGAGCCATATTAAGGGCCTGGTCCTTTATAACATTGTTAGTTTGTCCTTAGACAGGCTGAAATGGACAGGCATACCAGCTTCCTGGTAAAGGGACAAGAAGATGACAATCGAAGGCCATATATCTAAGAGACACAGAGGGACCTGGGAATTAGGAAACTTGAGTAAAGTGTACCAGCCCCTCAAGGGGAAAGCATGACTGATGCATGGCCCAGCATGAAGGGGAGCCACGTGAAGGCAGAATCCAGGGCCAGCTTTGCTTGCAGTATAGACAGGCAGTTGGCATTAGGGGAGTTGATCCCAGATACTAAGACCCTCGGCAATGGCTTGCCATTCTTAAAATGGGCTGTAGTAGCTGGAAGAGGACTAAAGTATTTCATAGGAGCTATGGAAGAAGCTGATATAGTTTCTGAAACAAGGAGCCCTCCATTAGTAAATGCTGAATTGAATGAAATCAGAAGGACGATGAGACAATAGACTAGGGCTTGCAAATCTTGAAGAGCAGTAATTGATTATGAGTCTCAATGAGTTCATCCTAATTATTTCTTCTTATCATATTTGTCCTGGAATGGGATGAAGGGGTTTAACTATCGGTGATATTTATGTGGTAGCTGGGTACTTCTGAGACAGTATATAATCCTGTATCTACCAGAGTGGTTTAGGGAAATACACTAAATATCCCCTCTCTGTTCTTCCTTTGAAGGTTCTAAAAATGGTACTGTCTTACAGTATTATTGTGAGTAGTACTACCCAGACACCTGGGTTCTGGAATGGCTGAGACTGGATTCCTGGTGAGTCCTGGTCACAGGAAGTTAGGGTTGCCAAGTTGGCAAATACAAATAGATGACATCCAGTTACATATGAATTATTTCTAACTGCCTTCGTATATGCACCCTGGAGTCAAAGAAAAGTATTGTATAGGAAATATTTGTACTAAAAATAACTTGTCTATCTGAAATAAGTTATAGGTATCTATATACATACATCTTTATAATTCTATAATTATTTGGCTCTACTTAACATTTCTTTGTTTCACATAATTTGATTATAAAACTCCTTGCCATTACAGTCTATCTTCCATTTGCATTGTAATATAGCTTTTAACGGTGGTCACATCAAAACTACTTAATCCATTTGTCCTCTAGATATTCATTAATGAGAACACATGCTCAACATTTCCATGGCAAGCCAGTGTACTGAAAAAGTACTTGCACAAAGTTAACACCTTGGAGAACCGCTCTTCAAATTTGATTTGCTGAAGCATGTAACACTACCTTTCATGGCATAAGTCACCTCCCCATTGTTCAAGACTGTCGCGTCTTTTGCTCAACACCTTTTTAAAGCTGTCCACTGACAAAAAAAAAAGAGTGCTGTTATCAAGTCTTCTTCCATTCCTTTTAACGCTGAATATGATGATTTCACTGTTTTCATGCTGGAACATCCATGTAAAATGATTCAGTTCTTCAAGGTGTGATATTGATTTCAAAAGATAGTCATGACAAGTGTCGTAATGATTATCCACTTCAAGTTGCAACTTCCTTTCTCGTTCGTAAGTAAAGGGTGGTTTGCTCACATCGTGGACAGTGTTGATGTGGTCACCCTGGGTGTGTCATGCTAATGTGGGCATGATCGAAGGACAGGTAGGATGAGGTAGTTGTGTATGTATTTGAACAGAGGGTAAGAGTGAGCAGAATTATGACTGTGCATATGATTCTGGCTGTTTAGAGAGGCCAGTGATACCAGTGTGAAGATTATGTGCTCTGAGACGCCAGGAATTAGAGGTCAAAATAAAGTTGATTAGCAGATAATTTATTAAGAACAAAGTATCATTTTGACCTACCTGTCACCGATTACTACCACATTTCTCCATCAGATATAGTCAATTCTCATTTCCATCTCTTGGCCATTTTACCTGGTAGCAGTTTTCAATATTCTCTTCCCAGAGGGTGTGAAGTCAGTAGGATTCTGTTTTGTGAGTTACACTTCAATTAAATTGTATTAGCAACTTTGTTTTAATTGCTGCTAAGGGACTTCATCCCAAAAGCACTAGAAAGTTTCTAAATTCTATCCAGTCTACATTGTGAACTTTAAATTGCTTCTGGGATTAGAAACATCCTCAAAGCGACGAAGAGTTGTAGTTGCTTTGGTGCTCCACTGGCTGGTTCTTCAAAGGAAACTCATAGAGAAATGACTGTGAAGAGCCCCAATTTTTATCTTCACAGAGTTGGTTCTATGTTGCCAATGGTTATTATTATTATTTTTTCAATAATAACAATGGCAGCTACTTAATATTAATGAAATCCAAGAAGCAGATAATTCTTTGCGCTGAATTTACTGAGATGGAATTTATGAGATAAACAATCTCACAAAAAAGTAGGACTTCTTCTGTTTCTGGCATTTTAACATAGAAATACTCTATATTCCAGTGAAGTGGGGATACAAATACTGCTAATGCTTAAGAATATTTGGAGTGACTTACCCTTCTTTCTTATGGGTATTCTGAATATGCAGTCAGAGGAGCTGATTTCTGCACAAGGAGAAGATAATATGTATTTTCTCATACTTGGAAGTAAAAGTAAATCCCCTGTCATGTAAATTTTTTAGTTTATACATTTATTTATGGTTTGACTCTAGATGGAGACATATACACCAGAGTTTTCCTGAGATCAACTTGTCATTTAATCTGTGTATCAGACAGGATAGTTAACCTAGGTGACCCAGTTTGTGAAAAAGACAAAGAATAAAAATTTTATCTAAAAACGTTTTCTTTTTTCTTTTACAAACATTACTAATGCCTGTAGTTAATATTCGTAGGATATTGCAAATACACATTTTCCTGTAAATTAGGACTAACCAGAAATCCTTTTTGTAAAAATAAATCTTTTCAATTTGTTCTCCTGGCCACAAAACTCTTCTAAAACTGAGGTTAAATTACCATTGCAGCAGGATTTACACGTATCATCTTATTTTAGTAACTGGAGAACAGTGATTATTGTTAAGGCTAACATATTGTGGAGAAAAATATTGGTATGTATAATCAAACCCCTAGTGGCCAATAATATTTTACAAATTTTGGATTTGTTTGGTTAAAATGTTATGGTTGACATTGCCTTCAAAATAATTTCAAATTCGTAATGTGAGATACACAATTGTAACCCAGTTGTATGTGTTCTAATTTTTTTTTTTAAACAGGGACTTCTTTTTTTTTTTTTTTTGAGCTAAAGCCTCCTTCAGGGGATCTAAAAGTCTAGCCGATCTTAGCTTAGAGGGTTGTAACATGTTCTTAATGCCATCTGTGTGTCCAGTTATAGGTCCATATTCCTTGTAAGGGAAGCCACTTAAGGATGTAAGTATAACTCTTTTTTTTCCTTTCCATACTTTTCTTTCTTTCTTTTTTCTTTTATTAGTTTCAGGTGTACAAAATAACATAGTGATTAGACATTTACACCCCTCACAAAGTAATAACCCCAACAAGTTTACTACTCATCTGACACTGTACATAGCTATTCCAATACCATTGACTGTATTCCCTATGTTGTACTTTACATCCCATGACTATTAGTCACAGGATGCAGATAACTCTTACAAACACTGCTCACAGATCCACGTGCATTCTGGCTGCTGCAGAACCCCTTGTGGTGAAAGGAAATATTAACATGGGAAATACCGATCAGTCTTGGGGGACACAATTTGTCCTACTGGGGCTTTCTGGCTACCCAGAGCTTGGGGCCATTTACTGTGTGCTGGTCCTACGTATGTAACTTGGTGATCCTGCTGGGATCACCAAGTGTGTGTGACTCCCACCTGCACACCCCATGTACTTTTCCCTCAGTAACTTATCATTCTTGGACATTTTCTGCGCCAGTTCTTCTAGTCTCCTATTTCTCAGCAGCTTCCTAACTTCAAAGAACACTGTTTCCTTCTCTGGATTAGAGTGCAAATGTCTGTCTCCTTTGCTATGGGAGCTACAGTGTATCTTTCTAAGCATGATGTCCCTTGACTGCTGCGTGGCCATTTCTATTCCTCTGAGACTCCCCACCATTATGGGCATGGCTTCCTATGTGCCCATGGCTGCTGGCTCCTGGATGGCAGGGTTGTCACTTCTGTGTTGCAAACCCCTCCTGCAATGCAGCTTCCTTTCTGTGGGGATAATGTCAGTAATCATTTTACTTGTGAAAACTTGGCTGTCTTAAAATTAGCCTGTGCTGATATCTCCATAAATGTTATTAGCATGGTTGTTGCTAATGTGATTCTTCCTGTGGTCCTAGCACTTTGCATTTGTGTTTCCTGTGTTTTCATTATCTCCACCATCTTGAGAATTCCTTCTACAGAGGGAAGGTGCCATGCCTTCTCCTCCTGCGCTGCCCACCTAGCAGTGATTATATTCTGTGGAACCATCCTGTTCATGTATGTAAAACCCAAGGCTGAAGGCTCCTCTGGGGCAGACAAAGTACAAATCACAGACAAAACCATCTCTCTCTTCCGTGAAGTCGTGACACCTATGCTTAACCGTCTCATCTTTAGTTTCAGGAGCAAAGATGTGAAGGCAGCTGTGAAGATTATACTGTGTCAGAAATGCTCCTCAAAGGGAATGTGAATGCTGTTGTTGGTTTTTTAAAAAAATCATTTACTCTGAACACAGGACTAGTTGTCATCTGGAGGTTCCAAAATAAATATGAGGATTGGTGGTACCATTAATTCCTGAAACCCATTTTTCTGTTCCTGGTACTTAAGTACGAAAGAAATTTAGGACCTACTTTTTCCCTTCATGACTGGAGTAAGGAGAAAAAGGATAGAAATTTATGGGTAAAAGGATTCTCATCCAAACCGCCCACCTTCTCATGGATGGCAGAATTTAGTTTAACTCAGGAATGATGAGTTCTATAATCTTATGCAAAAAGAAATGCCATTTTACTAGCCTAACCTTTTATCCTCTCTGTGCATTAGTTTTATAATAAGTCTCATATCTTTTTTTAGGAAGATAAAATAGAAGGTGCCTTGTTAAGGGTCAGACTGCTGTATGAACTCAACATTAAATAATTTATAATGGGGTAATCTTTCATCATTTAAAAGGAAAGGGTGAACACTTTAGGGGGGTAGGTACCTGGCCTGTGTATATTTCATAGAGAGACGAGAATAGAAAAATGAAGCTATTTTTCTTAGGGCTGATTTCCTTTTGGCCGCAAACTGGCAAGCACACCTCTGTGCAAAGGTGTCTGAGGCAATGTAAGAACTGGTGCAGACACCCCAGATGATGGGGAAATTTGATCGATCTTGAGTTTCAATGGAAAAGCATTGGTATCTTTGAGTGAAAACCATTTTTGCTATTGAATGACTAAAAAAAAACACAACAACTTAGTTTCTAAAGAACTTGCACAGTTTTCTGAGAACATGAGGATAATGGGTTTAGGTGTCATGAATTAGGTATTTTTGCAGTTACATGAATTTCCTTAAAATATGAGCTTTCCATTCCTTCATTCAGTCATTTGATCCTTATTTGAAATATGCGATCAACCAGTATTTACTGAATACCTCAGGTATTGTGATGACTATTGGCAATACATCAGAAAACTAAACAACATGGAAACAAAAACCAAAACATGATCAGGGAGCACACATAGTCTTGCAGAATACATAAATTGGGAACAAAAATATTAAAGAATATTTACAACTTTTTCCTCTCCCTACCTTCTAAGCTGGATCTTTGATTTGCATTCATAGTGTATTGGGTCTTTATTGGGCTGAACAGAGTCATTTAAATGGGATAAATTAATCATGATGTGAAAGGGCTTGGACCATCTCTAAGAAAGAAATAAAAGAGAACAGTGAGAAAGAGGGGATAATGCAATGAGGAAAAAAGCACTGCATACTAGAGATGTAGAAGACAGATTTGAGAGATATCGGAATAAAGGAAAGGAAAAAATGGTTAAATGGGAAGATTTGATGGTGGTGTTCTGTGATCCTTCTTCATTGTATTTTGGAAATCTCAGTAAAGATGTACAGTATCCTTCCAGACATTTGGTGATGGATTCTGTTTTCTTTGCAGCCTCACCATGCTGAGACTGGCCACAACATTGGTTAACTTCAGTGGGTCACAATTATAATGCAGTGTGTTAAGTGCTGTTACGGGTGAATGTGTAAGTTTATCCTGGAAGGGGGAGTCCTAGGAATGGAAAGAGCCATTTCTGCTTGACCAAACTGGGAAACACAATTATCCTAGTGGTGCAGAAGGAAATTCTTGTGTAGAAGAAAATTTCAGACAGAGAATACAGCTTGTAGATTGCACTATCATATGAATGCACTACCACTAAGAGTTTAGTGGTTGAATTTGGGTTGTATGGCTGATGTAGTGACAAGGGAGAAGATTGGAAAGGCAGCTTGGAGCCAGATTGTGAGGACTTCAGATGCTAAGCTAAGCAGCCACTATCTCTATAGGTTTGAGGTGGTCACCGTCTATTCTCAGGGGAGTACATCAGGGCTACCGCAGAGATGAGCCCATTCTAAGAAGTCAGGTCTCTGATACCCCTACCCCTCTATCTGGCTCTGCTTTTGTCTGTTTCATATGCTCCAGGGTTCCATATAATATTTTATTTGGAAAAAAATATTCTGATGCTAGGAAAAGTTTTAAAACACTAAGGTGGGCAACAGAATCCAGTAAGAGTTACAGGGAAGAGAACGATGCTTTTGGATTAGTTTTAGAAAGATCATTTTGGCACTGAGGAAGATAAAGTGGTATATTTCTTGCTGATTAATTCCCAGAACTGTCTTACCTTCCTTGACCAGCCACTAGCCCTTATCTTCTCTTCCTTCCTGTAGGCTTCGGAGCACTGTGACCTACCCAGTTCCTTGGAGTTTCTGTTCCCTTCCTGACTGGTTGCGGAACAAAGTTTCTCAAATAACTTTCATAATCCTTTGGTTTAAAGTTTTATTTTAATTAATAGAAGCAACAGAGAAGAAAAAAAAAAGAAGTAACATCAATGGGAACATTCCACAGGTTTAGGAAATCTAGGCTTTACCAGAATTGGCTCTGATATATGGATGCTGACTATATACACATATATTCATCTTTGTATCTTTCCTAGGGCTTCTAGTCCTTTATCATTAGTGGAAGATCTTTCCAGCACCTAAGTCAGAGAGAAAAATGCCTCTAATCATTCATCAAAGTCTTATTTTGCGCTATGTTGTTGGACGATTGTATTGTTTAAATACTTCATATGGTGTAGAAGCCAATTTGACTCCTGGATGCAAACCTCTGCCTTCATTCTTTCCTCATGTTTCTGTTCCTTCTTTCTAAATTTGGGTTTAAACTTTACCAGATGCTTCATGTATGTTTTTATGTCACTGACTAACCTGTGCACTCTATGGTGTTTTCCCATACTGTTCAATATTCACATTGATTTACATATATTCATTTCTGCTTACAAATATATTCATGTATGACAATGTAAAGAGCTTTGTAAAGACATTTGGAGTCAAATGGTATGGCCGCAGACAATCTCTGAATTCACCCATCCTCGGACATTCAGTTTCGTAATTATTAAAACCTGACTCACTCTCTGACATTTAGTTTCATAATTATCAAAATCCAACTTGTCGGTATAGAGTGGATAGCCAGTGAAATCCTTTATGTGAAAATGTTTGAAAACTTTTAAAGTACTAGAAAAATGGGACATAATAAATTATAATTCTATTCATTAGTTTCTCAATAGCAAGGACTGAATAGATCCTGTATTTCTTCTGTGTCCCACTGTAGCCTAGTGTTATTCCCTAGTTTCTGTAAGTGCTTTTAGGTCTATCGTAGGAGCCCAATAAATGAAATGCTTATTATTTAGTTGATTGATTTATTGGAAATTGTCTGATTGAACTGAATATAGAATATACCAGTGAAGCAATGCGTTTATTATGCTCAAGTAAATGAAAAGACAAAATCCTGAAAATAAAGTCACAGACACACATGCTTCTGTTGAGAAAGTGAAAGACTTGCTCCTACTAAATTGAAAAAATTAGTTTGTGCTGCCAGGTATAATTTGATATTATGCACTACTTGGAAGAATTTATGATATTTTTCAGAAGGAGAAAAACTTTTAAGAGTGATGTTCCCGACATACTTTTTCACTCCAAGACCCAAACCCCAGGTATGGAAAAACCAATGCATTTTGCTAAAATGAAACAGTTAAGACAAATAGCCTTTGCATCTCTCTCTTGAGTACTGTTCCATCTACTGACAGAAATGGGGTAAACTGAAATAAAACAATTATACATTGTGGTAAAACTGATTCTAAAACTAAAAGCAGTAAAATCACAGAAAACCATCTTTCAGGAGTAGATCATAAACATTTTTACCTGGGTGTGAAGGATAAGTAGTATTTCTCCAAATGGAAGAGGGGGACAGACATCCCAAATGAAAAACACAAGGTGTGGACTTGATCTGTGAGGCTCATTGGAAGGATGACAGGAGTCAGAACAGGGCTTAGGCATTTATTTAAAAAGAGCGCAGTGGGGATGTATTTTAACAATGAACAAATACAGATAGAAGAATTAATAAGATGTACCCAATTGCATGATCCTGTGAATTCAGAATTAAGGCTTCCTTCTGCCCTCACATTCTGTCCCGTAAAATCCTGCTTGACTCTGGCACTTATTCTTAGAAGGCAGCCCTAGTGCTGTGGCTTTCCTGTAATATTCTCTGGAAAAAAGCTCCCCATGAGCATGTTAAGTTCAAGGAAAGTCTCTTCTGTCTAATTGTACTCACAGCCATGTTCTTCTTAGCTTTAAGACACTTAAAGCTGAGACAAAGGATATGGACCAATAGAGAATAATTAGCCCCATTTCTTTTGTCATGCAAAAGTACAATGTAACATATTCATAAATGGCATCATTGGATTGTTTGTGTAGATCTACACATATTCCTGTTTTTTTTTTTTTTTAAGAAAAAAAATGTAGTAGCTTCAAATGAAGACAATGATTTCTGGATTGCCCAGTTGCTTCTAAATTGTTCTACAGTGTTCTGCCTAACAAGATGCCATCTGTATGGAATGAAAATGCGTCATTTATCCACTGACTGGGATTTTCAAGACAAGCTGGCTATCAGCTGTTGGATCTCAGGCTTCTTGGTGGGACACAGAGGATAAAGAAAAGCTCCTCAGTCTTCTGAAAAATAGACCTCAGTGATATCAAGGTCAAGGGCTTGTGCTTCAGGGAATATTACTTGCCAGTGAAACATGCCAGTAACACTAGAATAAGAATGCATCATTTTAAATTGCATGGATGACATAATCTATAGGTAGCAATATAACCTGATCTGCACACAATAGTCCAAGTTTCTGCCTGTTGTCCCAGTATAATTTTTAAGAACAGTCTGTTTTGGCCTCAACATTGTTCTTGGCTGATGATAAATGATATTGTGGACCTTGTCACAGAGTAGAGTTGCTCAAAAATACCATTACTGGGCCGTCCCAGTGGCGCCGCGGTTAAGCGCTGGCTTGGGAAGACAGCGGTCCCAGTTCGGGTACCACTTATGAGGGCCAGTGACACTGCCCTCAAAAAAAAAAATACCATTACTTAATTTCTACCAGGCTGGAACATTGGTGGATTCTAAGGCTCCTTTTTCACTAAGGTGCCAGTGAGATATTTATACTTTCTTAAACATGCATTGTTGAGTCTAGATCTTTTCTCCCCATGCTCCATCCCCCAGAAGATTATCTTTTGGTCAAAACAAATGGAACAGAATATGAATATAATCTCATAAAGATGTTTGTGGGAAAGTCAAGTCCTTTTAGTATAAACTTTTGGATCAACTTATCAATTTCTACAGAAAAAGGCTGCCAGGGCCATGACTGGGATAATGTTGACTCTAAAGATAAGTTTGGGAAGAATTAATTTAACAATACTGAGTATTTATCAGCATGGTATATCTATCCATTTATTTTGGTCTTTCTAAATTTCTCACAGAAGTTTTGTAGTTTCGGTGTAGGGACTTAATCCTAAATTAATTCAGTTTATTCATTAATTTTTTGATGCTACTTTATTTTATTTTTATTTATTTACTTTTTTAAAAGATTTTATTGGGGAATTGGGGGAGGGGAACAGCGATGGGGAATCAGTGAAGGGGAACAGACAAGTTGCTGTCCTTTTGTTTTTCAGTCTAGTTGTGGAGGACGTCACTTCACTGGCCCATGTTGGTATCATCATTGCGCTCCTCCTGGGTAAGACAGATCTGTCGCTGGCCTCTGGACAGATGCTCACGGTGGCTCTTGACAGGTCACGCTGGCTGCCGGCCACTCACTGTAGCCTATGGCAGCCCACTGCAGCAGGGGCTGCAGCTATGCTGTCCCGGGGACTCACAGCAGCCCAGCTCCAAGTGGAGTTGTTGTTCACCACATTAGCTATAGAGGGCAGTGTCACTGGTCCTCATATGTGGGATCTGAACCAGGGCCCTGCTGCTCAGAGCTGGCGTCCCAAGCCAGCTCCTAACCAACGCGCCACTCGGCTGGCCCTTGGTGCTATTTTAAATGTTACAAAAACTTCTTTCTCAGGATTGCTCTGAATTTTGGGGATATTTTATTGTTCCATACAAATTTTAGGATTTTTTTTTTATTTCTGTGAAATAGAATGACAATGGAATTTTGATAGTGATGGCATTGAGTCTGTA
Organism: Aselliscus stoliczkanus; assembly: GCA_033961575.1. Lineage (NCBI taxonomy): Eukaryota > Metazoa > Chordata > Mammalia > Chiroptera > Hipposideridae > Aselliscus > Aselliscus stoliczkanus. Next base: position 139,021,451 of record CM066728.1, read on the forward strand.
GATTTCTTTGGGTAATATGGACATTTTAACAATATTAGTTCTTCCAATGCATGAGCATGGAATCTGTTTATTTGTGCCTTAATTACTTTCAACAATATCTTATAGTTTCTAGTGTACCAGTCTTTCACCTCCTTGATTAAATTTATTTTTATTTTTTTGATGCAACTATAAATGGGATTGTTTTCTTAATTTTTCTTCCTGATAGTTCATTGTTAATGTATAGAAATGCAACTGATTTTTGTTTATTGATTTTGTCCTGCAATTTTACTGAATTCATTTATTAGTTTTAACAGTTTTTTGGTGGAATCTTTAGGATTTTCTATATATAATATCATGTCAACTGAAAACAGAGACAATTTTACTTCTTTCCAATTTGGATGCATTTTACTTTTATTTTTCTAGTTGTTCTGCCTAGGACTTTCAGTACTGTGTTGAAGAAAAGTGGCAAGAGTAGGCATTCTTGTTTTGTTCCTGATCTTAGAGGAAAAGCTCAGCTTTTCACCACTGATAATGGCATTAGCTCTGAGCTTGTTATGTAAGGCCTTGGTTATGTTGAACATGTTCCCTCTATACTCAATTTGATGAGACTTTTTATCCGTAATAGGTTTTGAAATTTGTCAAATGCTTTTTTAGTGTGTCTATTGAGATGATCATATGAATTTATCCTTCATTTTGTTGATGTGGAGTATTGTATTGATTGATCTGCAAAAATTGAGCTTTCCTTGCAGCCCTAAAACAAATTGCACTGTATCATAGTATATGAGTTTTCTAATGTATTGTTGAAACCAGTTTGCCTATGTTTTGTTGAGGATTTTGCTTATTTTATATTGGATTGATTTCTGCTGTTATGTTTATTATTTCCTTTCTGTCTTTCTGGTACACCAGTTACATGTGTATTAGACCTTTTGATTTTGTCCTCAGGTCCTTGATTCTTTCAACTTCATTTTGTTATTGAATCCATTTAGTGATTTCTTAAATTTCTGATATTCTGCTTTTCAGTTCTAGAATTTCCATTGTGGTTCTTTTTATAGTTTGATTTTTTCACTGAGATTTGGTGTTTTTTCTTTCCTTGTGAGCATATTCTCCTTTACTTCATTTAAAGTTATAATTGTTGCTTTATCATTCTTTCTTCTAATTCCAACAGTTGGGCTGTCTCAGGGTTAGTTTTCTTGATTGCATTTTTATGTTGAGAATGGGTCACATATTCCCGATTTTTTATATGTTAGTTATTTTGAATTGTATCCTGCACATTGTAGATGTGATATTATATGAATTCCATTAAATTCCTCTGAATAATTTTGATGTTTTGGTGTTAGGATGAACCTAGTTTGATTCAAACTTCAAACAGTCTTTAACAGCTCATATCTTAATTATATATATTTATCTTTAGCCAGGTTATGCATACATGGCACAGGAGTCAATTAGAGAACTCAGGAATGATTTTTTTTACACAGAATTTGATGTTTCCTCTTCTGTGTCTCCCCTACCTGGAATTCCCCTCTTACTATGCTGTGACTATGTTTTCCTATAAGTCTGCTGTTTTTTTTTTCAGAAAGACTGCCAGTTTACTATCAGGGTTTTTATTACTCCATACAGTGCCAAAAAAAATGTGAAACTCATACTAAAATGTTATTTCTTCCAAGTGATTTTTTTTTCTATTTTGTATAAGGTTTATAGTTGTCACCTCTGAGATGCTTGATTCTGGTAGGAACTTATTCAGCTGTAGTGATGGCAGCAGAAATCAGAAGCATCACGTTCCATTTTATGACTAGAATATTTACATCTCCTCCCTTCTCTGTGCTGGCACCCTTTCTGATGCATTAACTAATTATACTTACCTGTTTCCTAATATACCTCAAAAACAAAATAATGCTGATATTTGGAATGAAGAATGTGTTACAATGATTAAGGAATTTGAAATTCTCTTGGGAACAGAATTGAGCATACCATAAGGGTTAAGTAATATGGAATAGCTCAATAGTCATATTTGAATGTATTGTTATCTTATTAAGGATTAAATGTGGCATTATGTGAAAGCAGCTGGCTCATAGGAGGGGCTCAAAGTCCATTTCTCTTATTTCCCTGTGTGCTGGTTCAGATACTTGTATTTTCACTATTCTTTTTCTATGTTAACTAACTAACTAAACAGTTAATGATTGCCCACTATTTTTAATTAACTTGACGTTGGACTTCAGACAGAGAACAGTGAGTGAGGAGTCATGGTTCTGTCATTGGAAAGATTTCAGAATCTAACAAACAACATTAAAGAAAAATTGCTGTAGGAGGTTAAGGGTCAGGGAAGCATGGAGGAGGGAGTAACTAGCTTTAGGGAGTATTGGAAGGCTTTTCAGAGGAGGTAACGCTTGACCTACTTCCTTTGTTATTGCTAGATTTCACTAGAGAAGAAGGAGAAATGTGACAATGCAGAGGAAATAGAATGTCTTATTCCTTAGGTGAGAAAGAAAAGGAAATAATTGGGTAACTACATAGTGAGTGGAGCACAATATTGCAAAGGAAGGGGGGCAAAATGGACAGAAAACAAGAAGTTAAAATATATAGCTGAAAATGTAGGTTGGGGCCACATGAGGTCTCTGAGTACAATGAAAGAAAAACAAAACAAGTGTAAACAAACAAGTATATTAAAAGTGTTTCAAATAAAGGGTACTGGAAAATATATGTTTTATTTGTTAGGTAGCAATTTATGCTCTATTGTTTTGGGAAAGGCTTAATTTCATTATTTTTGTCTTGTTTCCATAAGTTTACTTTGCATTTCTTAGGCTACTTGGCCCTACAATCATTTTCAGAAAGTGATATTTAATTAGATTGCTGACCTTGGAATTTCTTTCTAAATCTGAAATTCTGTGATTCGACATATGACCTTCTTTTGTTCTGTTTATATTTAAAACCCTTGCTTCAAAATACATGAGCTTCCTTTGTGCAACTGAACTCAAAGATGTTAGTTTTTCATAATTTTCTCCAGGACTTGTGTCTACTCATTAATATTCTCAAAGCTCCAGACATATACCTCCTTATCCCTCAGGTTATAGATGATAGGATTGATCATGGGGATGATTACCCCATAGAATAAGGTAATCAGTTCGTCTGAAGCCATGTCTTTGGACTTTAGCTTTATGTACAAAAAGAGGATTGTCCCGTAAGACACAATCATCACTGTTATGTGAATTGAGCAGGCGAAAAGCCTTTTTTCTTCCTTCAGCTGAGTTGATTCTCAATATGGCATAGATGATGAAAATCTGGGAAACAGAAATTAGCAGTAATAGACCAAATGAGAATATTACATTACCTATCATTATTATACTCTCATTCAAGAAAATATCTGTGCAGGTTAGCTTTATTAAAGTAAATATTTCACAAACTGGTAATGTGAGTACATTTTGTAACAGTACATTGAGTAAGCTTAATCTCTATGAGATAGCTGCCCACGAGAATACACAAAGTACCTTGTTTATGATGAGGGGCTATTTCAGAGACTTGCTGATGGCCATGCAGAAGGCATCTGCCATCACTGACAGGAACACACACTTAGTGCATGGACCCCATTACATAAAGAGATAGACATTTATATAATACAACCTGTGAATGAGAGTTTTTATTATGATAGGAAGCTTGTCTTCATAGAGGGGACAAAAGAAATGTGTATTAGATACCCAAGAAAGGGAAGCTACCAAAGAAGGAGTACATGCGTATGTGGAGGCAGGATTTCAGGAAGGCTAAGATGGCCAAGGTGCTATTAGTCCCCAGGAGGGTTACGAGGTACATCACTAAGTACATGACACAAAGAAAATTTTATCAATTCCTTGGTACTCAGAAAGATCACTCAGAATGAACTCAATCTCAGCTGTCCAATTGGCCCTTTCCATTTTCTTTTTTCATATCTGGAATAATCCAGAAAAATAAACAACATATGAGTTAAATGAGCGGTCCCATATTACATGGAGTGAAGGGTATTTGGGGTAGGAGGTCCAACAACTATGTGAACACCAGCTGGATTGGTGATAACAATGAGATTAGTGCATAGAATTCCTCTTCATAGAGCAGCTGAGCTACACTGGTAACTTGTTAAAAACGCAGGCTTTTGTATTCCATTTCCTGAGAATGTGATGCACAAGGTTTGAGGCAGGGAAGAATGATTTGCATTTTTAACAAACATGTTATTTATGATGCAGTTGATCCACAAACTCCACTTTAAAAATCAGTATTTTGGAGAGATCATGCTTTAGTTTTTTCAATGAAGACTTATTTATTTGATTTTACACTTAAGACAGTCACTAACAATATCATTTGTTTAGAGTTTTATAGTTTACAAATGTGTTTACACACATTAGTTATTTTATTATCACTATAATTCACTGAGGAAAATGAAACCCAGAGAAAAATTTATATAAAATCATAGTAAGTGAGCAAGCTGTTATTCAAAACTGTTTTTCCCGATTTTAAATATCATGTATTTTTAAACTACACTTTATTACCATCTAAAAATTATATAAGTTGGCTAAATGGTGGAAATCAGGCATCTTTTTTTTAAAAAAAATCATGCTCTCCAGATGATTTTAATGTACAGCCAAGGATGAGAGCCGCTGATCTTGTGGTGGCATCTCTCAAAGTCTAGCACATATATTGTATAAACCACTTGGGGGAATCTTTGAAAAATACATATTCTGATTGAGTGGGGCTGAAGTGAGTTTTGAGATCTGCATTTATGAACCTGTTACTGGGTGATGATGATGCTGCTTCTCTGCAGACCACCCAAGCAAGTAGCCAGGCTTCTTAGAGCCTCTCTCTCCAGCACCCTGGAGAGCGCCATCTGGGCTTCAGCTGTGTGTAGACCAGCACTTGGAGACCAACATCCTGGAGAGTTGAAGATGAGACTTCTGTGCAGTTTATTGCGAATAGTTTCTTGTCCTTTAGATTTTAGATATATAAGCAACCAAATTGCACATAGCCTGTCCATATGAAAGTCATTCAACTTGCAAATAGGGTCAATATATTTGTTTTTTTTTTTTTTTTTTAGCTGAGCCATCCTGCCACCTGTTGGCAGCTCAACGGCAACTCAGCTCGGGCTGGCATCGAACTGCCGTTGCTCAGAGTTCAGCTCACAGTCTTGAGCAAGCTCTTAACCAACTGAGCCATTCGGCCGGCCCAGGGCCAATATGTTTTTAAAGAAGGAATTTGGGGTCACTCAAAGCACCTGAGTTGTGTACCAAAGAGCGTAGAGCAAATGACTTCAATTTGAAAAAAAGAAATTAAACATAAATATTAGCAAGTGACCTTTCTATTTATAGTAAATGAATCACAGAATCCTTTTTTTTTTTTTTTTTTTTTTCCACGTCAGACGGGTAATGTGCCAATGTCGTAACAAGGTTTGTGGGAGGCACATCTCACACACTTAGCATGAACACCCAATCATCACACTTATGAACTTCGAAAAGATCTACAGAATCCTTTTAAAAACAGCTCTGCATCCTCATGATATGCTACCACAGCTGCCAAATACATCCTTAGATAAATAAATTAATTGATCTAATGGATGAGTCACTACTCTGTTTTCAAACAATGCCTGTGGAGATGATATAGGATTTGCCTTGTGATGGTCATTTGACAACACGTTATGCTACTCTCTAGGGAAACAGTGGTCAGACCATTTCGTCAGCATAGAAGCAAGCTTATAATCCTATTGGCTATGAAAAAGAGGACTCTTATTCAACCCACGCTGTGGCAAACCATACAAGCTTACAGAGAGAGCATGAAAAGGTGTTTAGGCCAAGATACACTCCTATTCAGTACTGTTTAGAAAATTTGATTTACTCCAGGGGCATAATCAACTTATTCTTAGTTTGCTAATAAAACTATGATAGAGGCTTTGAACAAGTATTAGTAGTCTAGAGTCTGTTTTAGGGAACTTATGAATCAGGTCAAATACTATTTCTCCTTTTTTAACTTTTCCAAAATGTTTATTTGTATATGGAAGTTATTTTAAGAAAATAGTTACTTTATGCCGAGACTAGGTATTTGGTACTCTGACAGTCCCAAAATGATTGCTGCCAAAAGATTTTCCTTGCAAACATTCCTATAGGAAGCCACCCATCTCTTTTGATGCTTTAAAAATATCTACTTTATTGAGTAGAGGCCATTATTTATATTTCCCTTGTAATGCTAGAAGAACTCCTTTAAGAAGCAATTGATAGATGTTTTATCCTTCAAAAGAATACTGTGTTGAGTACCTTTGTGTTTGAAATGTTGCCTGCACTTTTGTTTACTTGTATAAGATGGAGTCTTATAATATGTTTAGGTAAAGGAAAGGAAAAAATTTAAAACTATGGATAGTATCTGACAAATTTCTATTTAGTTCCCATAGGACTTGCAGTTTTAGATAACTTTGCCATCATTGCATGCTACTTTTTTTTTTTTTTTTTTTTTAACTGAGCCATCCTGCCACCTGTTGGCAGCTCAACGGCAATTTAGCTCTGGCTGGCGTCGAACGCCATTGCTCAGAGCTCAGCTCGCACTCTTGAGTGAACTCTTAACCAACTGAGCCACTCGGCCAGTCCGCATGCTACCTTTTGAATTAGTTAGTCATACTTGTCTATTTTGATTGATGGGGATTTATGAAATCATCACAGTACATTATTTGATAGACTATTTTACAATAATCAAATATTTTTGAAGAATTTGTATTAATACAAAAATATGTTAACATGGTTAAGTGAAAGAAAAACAAAAATTAGTGTCCAACATGGCTTGCACAACCAAAACCTAAACCAATGAAACATATGCATAACAGAGGTTGGAAAGATAGGTCCAAAAATTAGTCATGGTAGTTTTCTGAAATATTCAAGTTACTAAAATAAATATGTACACATATGAATAACAGAAAAATATAATTTTAAAAAAGGGAAAAAATTGAAGTAGGTGCCTAATTATGTTGGAAAGGTTAACTCATAGTGAAAAAAAAGGAAAATTTCAATTTAGATAGTTAAAATGAATTCTTCAGGCCTGGAGATGACACGTTGAAGCTGAGTTGCACTGTGTGCCCATTAGGATATTTTCTATATCCTATGTGATGGCAGAACAGATAACTGTAGCTTTCTAAAAAAATTTTTGGTGGAGGGCTTTATTTGGTTTCATAAAATTATGTAAAAGAGGGTAAAGGGGGTCAAATACATGGCGATGGAAGGAGAACTGACTCTGGGTGGTGAACACACAATGTGATATATAGATGATGCATTACAGAATTTTACACTTGAAACCTATGCAATTTTACTAACCACTGTCACCCCAATAAATTTAATTTAAAAAAAAGACATGGTAGGATGAACAAAGATCTGGACAAAGCCATTAGAATATTTTTGGATTGAGGATTCCTTCACTGTATGGTAATAGACTGAGAATGGGATAAGACAGATCCTCAAGGCTTCTGATTGGCAATTTGAAATACAGTAATGGGTCTAATATAATTATTTAGGGGATTATTCTTGAAGTTTTCTAAAGTTTTCAACATCTCTTCCTTGAAGCAATTTAAAGTTATGGCTTAGCAAATTGTCTCAGTCCTTGAGAGCGAGAAATATTTAAATGGCCTTCCTGAGCATGGAGAAGATTCTTTGGAGAATTCCCTGGACCTTCAAAATGGGGCAGTATTTCCACCTGGGCTTGAAGGGCAAATGAAATCTACCATATTCTCAAATATTCACTTTTCTTGTACTTTTAAACGAGCAGGACCAAAATGCACTTGCTTTGTAATCAATCCCATTTGGTTGTACTGTATAGAAGGTTTTAAAACAATTTTGAAATAGTACCTTTGCCATCAATGTTTTCCAGACAAGGAGTCCTATGACACTATGCCTCCTCTGTAATAACACCTTCAGAAATTCCATCTCGTGGAAAATTCTATATGAAAGGCTACAAATAGAAGATCAAGGCAAAACAATCTGCTATGGGTGGCAACCTAGGAGGCAAGTCGACCTTCTACTTAGAGGTAATCATTGAAACATACCAATAATACAAATTCAAAGGGATGTTAGTCCAATGAACTGAGTTGAATAAGCCATGTGTTTTGGGAATAGGATATTACTTACCACAGAGAGTCTACAGAGAATAGGAATGAAAAATATGACCAAAAGAATAACCTGAATTCCAAAGCAATTTGAATATCCAAAAAAGATGGATATTTAGGTCTAGAATTTATTTTCCTGGGAATAAAACTTCATCGAGTCAGAATATAGTTTCCTGGTTCTTGGTTCAGTACAAGTGTCTACACATCTAATGGTGTCATTTCTCACTGGTCGAATGAGGTTGCCGCTGTATAATAGCCTACAGATTTGCACTCTTGACCCAGAATGTAGAGTAGGCTGGTGTCAGCAAAGTTTTGGTTCTGTAACAGTTTACCCCACAGCACTAATTCAGTTCTCTGTGGTTCAGTTTAGCAAATGTTTGTCCAGTGCTAATCATGAGCAGGGAGACAGCCCCTGCCTTGGAGCCTCTCACTGGTCGTGCTGTTTGGAAAACTTTATTATCTGTTCTTGAATACATCTTTTGATCTGTGTAAAAAGGAAATAAAGGGGAACAACGAGTTCTTAGCTAACAAGAGAGAATTTTGACTTCCATAGTTCTGTTTGCATGAGTATTTTGGGAATTTTTTTGAACACTTTTAATTTTCTTTTGTTGTTGTTGGTAGTGTATTCCTATGGTAACTTTAGATATAATATTTCACACATACACACACACACAGCTTTTAGATGAATGAATTGAAATAGACTTTCTTTAAAATAATGTCAGCTTGTGAGTTCCTTGTTTTAAATGCCATTGGGCTTTGCAACAGTGGCGTAATAGTCTTCATTACAAAGTGAGTTGAGTTTGGTATACTATGCATCTGTGTCATACCATGGGTGTGATGAAAATTAGTGGTTGGTTGTGTAACAAGCGTCCAGATACCTGAACAGGTCTGATAATAAAAATTTAAAGGTATTCTTGTAGGAACATGAAACTGGGGGCAGAAATGTGAAAGAACTTGAAAAAAGAACAAGTCAATTAAAGATATAGGAAAGCAAAGAAGTGCTTACCTTACGCTAGATGCTTTACATGCACTCTTTGATTTATTCTCCCAAAGAACACCATGATGAGGCTATTAAAATCCCCTGTGATAGGTATGGATAATGAGAAGTTATGTAAATTGCCCAAGGCCACATAGCTAGTACTGGCCCTGGAAGCAGAGGGGACATGGATGAGGGACCCTAGCCCTGAGGCCACTGCTGGCTGTAGACAGGTGTGATCCATAGGAAACCACATAGAATGTATGTCCTTGTGTTCTGCACAAAGCCAGAGAGGCCTGTCATTGATCCAACCCACTGATAAAAGGTTTTCAGTGAGGACTGAAGCTCTGGTTTTTAGGGGGCTTGGGCCCCAGGCAGGGTAGGGTTGGGAAGAAGCAAAGCTGGGGAAACAGAGGTGGAGTCCCTTGTAGCTGTTTCTGCAGCACAGATCTGCTCCACGCCCTCTTGGAGCTTCTTCCTGTCCACTCTGAAAGCCGCCTCAGTGCATCTTTTCCTCCAAACTTGATAGCTGCCAACTGGTCTCTGTGGTTGGGGCTGTGGGGAGTGTTGTTGTATTTGTGGTATTGTAATACTCTTAATATCCTGTGACTTCATGCTATATGTTTTGTATTGTTTATGGAACCTTTCTATATAAACATTAGCTCCAAATCACATCTGCAAGTCAGTAAAAATCTCAGTTTCATTAAAAAAACATATTCTTTTCAGTAGACAAAGTGAGCTCACAGAGTGAAACTGTTTCTCCGTTATCATTTACCAGGTAATTGGGATTTTTGGGGCTAGCATTAAGAAGGTCAATCCCTGGGACTCAACGTAAAAGAAGCATGTATCTTTAGGGCATAAAAAAATCCCAAAGTATGAAAGGTAGAATTGATTGAAATAAGGACAAAATGGGATGAAAGAAAAAGTACTCTAATAATGGCTAAAGGCAAATATAGGTAATTAGAAGCTAGTTGAAATATATCCAAATTATTCAGTTTAGACCTAAAACTTTTGCCAGGTTTTCTGAATAAGGAGAAATAGTCTACATGATAAGTGTCTATTTGTTTTCTGAATGACTTAGTGTTTTAAATAAATTCTGTGTCCATGAACAAGGATAAGGATATTTACTGGAAATTTATGTGTCAGATGGGGAGGCACAATTTCTGAGGTCTTTGAATGCAAAACCTACCACCCTTTCTGATCTCTGGGTGATGGCAGTAGATAGTTCTCTGAGGAATCACCCAAGGTGATAGTCTTTTTTTTAATTGGACTTAAGCAGCATCCAATTAAAATGGTAACTGAAGTTGTTTGCATTAGGAGAATGAGAAGACAAGTCACAGCCTTGTAGACAGTATGTGTCATATATCCCATAAATGATACATAGCCAGAATATATAAAGAACTCTCAAAACTCAACAATAAGAAAACAAACTACCCAATTATAAACTACTTTTTTTTCTTTTTTTTTTGAGTACAGTGTCACTGGCCCTCATATGTGGGACCTGAACCGGGGCCGCTGGCTTCCCAAGCCAGCACTTAACCACTGCGCCACTCAGCTGGCCCCAAACCACCCAATTATAAATGAGCAAAAGACATGAATGACACTTTATTAAAGAAAATGTAAGACTGGCAAAAACAAACAATAGTGATTAGGGAAATGCAAATTAAAATTAGAGTGCAATATTGCTGCATACCTATTAGAATGTGTGAAAAATATATATGCTGACAATGTCAAGTGTTGTTGATGGGAAGCACCTAGAACTCTCATACATTTCTGGTTGGAATGCAAAAATGATAGAGCCACTCAGGAACACTGTTTGGCAGTTTATTATAAACTTAAATATGTGTGGCTCATATTATCCAGCCTGCCACTCCTGGATATTTACCCTACAACAATGAAAACTATGTTCACACAAAAATCTGGGCATAAATATTTATAGCAACTCTATTCATAATTGTCTCTAAACTGAAAACAACCCAAGTGTTTTTCTACAGGTGACTAGTCAACCTGTAGTACAATCATACAGTGGAATACTACTCAGCAACAACAACTTTAGTGAATCTCAGAGGCTTTGTGAAAGAAGCCAGACACAAATGGCTCATATATTTCCATTTTTATGACATTCTGGGAAATGTAACACTGAGAGGATAAGAAATATAAGCCTTTGCCAGGATTTATGAGTGGATGAAAGAGGTGGTAATAAAGGGTTAGCACAAGGGAGTTTTTTGGGTGAAAGAAGAGTTCTGTGTCTTGATTATGGTGACAGTTATATGTACATGAATCTATACATGTCATAAAATTCATAGAACTGTATGTTAAAAGAGACAAAATGAATTTTACTAGATGATAATTTAAAAAGTAAAAAATTTTAAATTCCTCTATATTCACCAAAAAATGACATTTTACATTGTAACAAAAAAGACTTCCTAAGATTGGATTTTACATGAATCACACGTGTTTTTTAGGCAACCAGGGAGTCAATAAACACTGGCTGGGTTTATTGCTGACCGTTCTCCCATCATGTTGACACACTTCTTGCAGTATTGTAATATGCAGTGGGTTACTGTTGAATTTCCCTAACCTGGGAGCCAGGTTGCCTTAATAAGTTAACTAACAATCTGATATAATGTATTCTATATTGCTTTTATAATCCATTAAAAAACAAACAAACAGGGCAGGCCGAGTGGCACGTTGGTTAAGAGCTGGCTTGGGACCCCCAGCTGCCCCGGTTCGGATCCCACATATGAGGGCCAGTGACACTGCCCTCTACAGCTAAGATGGTGAACAACAGCTTCATCTGGAGCTGGGCTGTGTGAGTCCTGGCAATGGTGTAGGCTGCAGCCCCTCTGCAGTGGGCTGCCATGAGTGGCCGGCAGGCAGCGTGAGTGGCCGGCAGCTGGAGTGAGCATCCAAGAGCCACAGTGAGTGGCTGTCCAGAGGCCGACAACTGATCTGCCTCATCCAGGAAGAGCGCAATGATAATACCAACATGGACCAGTGAAGCAACATCCTCCGCAACTAGACTGAAGAACAAAAAGACAGCAACTTGTGTGTTCCCCTTCCCCAATTCCCCAATGCTGGGTTCCCCTCCCCCAATTCCCCAATAAAAATGTAAAAAAAGAAATAAAATAAAAAACAAACAGTTAATTATGGAAGAGAAGCAGGCTTGAGTTTCAGCTTACATGTTAATCATATGACTTTCGGCTAAACTCACTTAGTTTAACTTAGATAAATTCCTTATCTTTAAAATGATAAGGGTTTTAAAATATAGAGTTTAAATAAGGTAATGTATGAATAAAACGTCACAAAGTTGCTGTTCCAGAAAGAGCTTCTCCCTCATACTTGTCTTCCTGTATTATTTATTTCTTCACTCCCTTACCTTTTCTCTCTTCTTTCCCTTCCCTATTTTCTTTCTTTCTTTTTTTTAAAAGATTTTATTGGGGACTTGGGGGAGGGGAACAGTGTTGAGAAATCGGGGAAGGGGAACAGCTAAGTTGCTGTCCTTTTGTTCTTCACTCTAGTTGAGGAGGACGTTGCTTCACTGGCCCATGTTATTATCATTGTGCTCTTTCCGGGTGAGGCAGTCACTTACAGGCTATTGGACGGTTGCTCACAGAGGATCAGGGCAGCTCACGAAAGCAAAGCTCACACCAGCTGCTGGCCAGCCCCACTGCAGCCTACGTCATCGTCGGCAACTCACAAGAGCCAAGCTCCAGGTGGAGCTGTTGTTCGCCATCTTAGCTGTAGAGGGCACAGCATCACTCATGTGGGATCCGAACCAGGGCCCTGCTGCTCAGAGCTGGCATCCCAAGCCAACTCTTAACCAAGGAGACACTCAGCCGGCCCCCCAAAAATGTTTTTTAATTGTACACGATGTAAAACACTAGCTGAAGATGGTTATAGTTTGGAACCCCTAATTTCTCTCTTATCTGGTACAACGTGATAGTCTGTCTTCTGGGGTTTTGCGGTGTGAATTGGTTTGCCAGGACTCCTCTGCTCTGCCAGTCACTTACCACTCCTCCACCGGATGTCCGTCTTCCCAAAATGTGTTGACATGCTCAAGCACTTAGACTTTTTCATCCCTTTAACAGCTTTACTGAAGTTCTACTTCACCTACCACACAATCAACCCATCAAAGTGTGTAATTCCATGCTTTTCCAGTATTCACAGGCATACGTGACAGTCAACGTTAAAATATTCATGACTTCAGAAAGAAACCTCTTAACCTTTAGCGACCATCCACCTCTTCCCTTCTCCCCCAGCAGTAAGCAACTACTAATACTTGGTCTCTGTAGCTTCCTTATATGGACATTTCATATGAATGGGATCATTCGTGGTCATTTCTGACTGGCTTCATTCGCTTACTTTGTTTTCAAGGGCCAGCCATATTGTATGGATCAGCAGTTCTTATTGCCAAATCATGTTAATTGTGTGGATATACTATATTCTCTTTACCCATTCATCAGTTGGTGGTCATTTGGCTTATTTCTACCTTTTGACTCTATGAATAATACTGCTAAGAATAGTTGTTGTAAGTGTCAAGTGGACATGTGTTCATTTCTCTTGAATATATATTTAGAGGTGGAATAGAGGGGTCATATAGTAATCCTATGTTGACCATTTTGAGGACATGTCAGACTATTTTCCCAAATGGTGGCACCATTTTTCATCACCACCAGCAGTGTGTGAGGGCTCCACTTCTCCACATTCTCAGTGACACTTATTATATGACTTTTTGATTCTAGTCATTTGTGTGTGTGTAGTGCTATGTCATTTCCCTGATGGCTAATGATGTTGCACATCTTCTCATCTAATCTTTTAATTTTCATGGCATTTTGGGAAATAGAGAAGATAAGCGTATTTGATCAGTGTTTAACTCAAAACACAGTAGATCATTTTAATGTGTGGCATGAAGAAATTGTCTTCTAAATATTTGAAAACACATATATAGCAATACCAAACCTATTAACATGTTTTGATTTCTAATTGTATACTTTTTACACGTTAGTATAGCTACTGTGTAATTAATACTGTGGACAGCAATGCCATACACTGGATCTGCTCTGTAAGATCATTTCTTGACCGGACTTGAGGAGAAGATTCACTCCAGTGACTCCTCTGGATTGAGGAACTGGCAGAACAGGACTAATGGCCAAGGCCTCTAGGAGCTCAGTGCTTTTTCGTCACCAATGCTGTTTACATCTGTGGTGTATAAGCGTGTTCCATTGGTGATAAATATGAAAGAAATAAGAGAATTTGGATGTGGGTGCAGAGCATATGATTAAAAGGTAGGTGGCAGGATGTTTCAGTGAGTTTTTCTCTTTACAGTAGTATAAAAATGGGGTGTATCACACATGCCAGATGATAATTGGGAAAGTTGGATGAGAGTCCATGGGAAGATACATTGATCTACCTCCTCTTGTGTATGTTTAATCATTTCTGGGATAACAAAATTTTGTAAAGAAAAGATGTTGGGTGCCTTCTAAGGACAGGGGCGGGGAGTACAAAAGGATTCCCATCAAGGTACTTCAGTCCACCAAGACTGGAGTTTAGCTTTTTCTAAAATAATGCAATTTCAGGAAGTGTCATTTTTTTTTTCTTTTTTTTATTTTTTATTTTTTTTTGAGATTAGTAAGGAAATCTCTTGCCATATGCCAGGAAGGAAAACGGAAAGGAAGAATGTGAAAGTGTATTTTTGAAGTGTTTTGATGAAAAATTCCCATCTCTTGACTTCTAGCTCCTCTGTGAACAGTGGTCCAGCATGTGTGTTCAGCAAGTGGAGATGACCTCAGTTTGAGGAAAGTGAACATGGTTTGAAAGAAGTTTGAGGGCAATGGAGAGAAAAGAGACTCAGGAAACTGTGACCTAAGCTCCACTTGTTTTTTTCACATGTTACTGAGCATGGGATACTTCTTTGTAGAATGAATGAATGATTTCCACATAGTTCTAGAGCTGAATTTATCTTGGTACCAGTAGACTGGATTGTGGGATTTAATCCAATAGTGGTCAGTTACTTTTAGGATGGCATTTCGGGGAAAACAGTTGAAACTTTGCCAAACAGGAAGAATTAAATGGGATTGGAAAGGGATTGTCATTGAGCTTTTTCAATGTTGGTTACCTGAGAAACCATCAAGTCTATTTTACAGGGGGAGGAAAACAAGAGCTTGATGGATTGACAAGAAGTAAGTGAAGAAAATGAATGGAGTTTAAAACTTAACAAGGAGCATATAACCTGGAAGGCCATGGGGAATGAGGCCAAAGGTTGAATGTAGACTGTCATATTCCAGATGGTGGAGGTGTCCCCATAGTGAGCTCTCTTGTGTGGAAACAAGTGCCCTGGACTGAAAGTAAAGGACCCCAAGATGAGATAGATGCTGCAGGGACTGGGAGGCCGAGTCATGGCCTGCTCCGTCCACATGGATGTTAGAGTCCTCCACTGCCTCCTCACCTCTCAAGTGCCCTGCCATGGGCCCCAAGCCTTTGTCCCTCCCAGGGCATCCACAAAATCCACAATTTCTTCTGTGTCCCTAGGCTCCAGATATTGTAGGGTCAGTGGCATGACTCTGCACATGAAGATGAAGGGTGGTAGTGAGAGAGAGGGGTGGTAGACACCTGTTGTTGTCTGTACGGGATTCACTGATCTTGCTGGAAAACCTACCTTTCTGGGACACACCATTTTTGAGTCTCAGCCTGTACCAGTGGAGATGCCATCCCTCCAGGCCCCTGTTGTAAGGGTATGTGTGCAGTGTTGGTTATTAAAAGCAATCCATGGAGGCCCATAGTGAGCCCCCAAATGCCTTTTACCCTGGAACTCAACCTCTGGTGCATGAGCTACACGTGTTATGTAGAGATTGATTAGGGCTCCATCACAGCCATGATAGCAAAGGTGACATCTCCATCCTCACAGATGAACAGTACTCTCTAAGGGCAAGACCTTGGATATTTGCATTAAGCACAGATGGAAGGAAGGCACCAAGATCACCTTCCTCAAAGACTGGGATGCCAGGCCTGGTGACATCCCTGCAAATATTGTTTTACCACTCAAACAATAGCCCCGTGCCTCTTTGGTATAAGACATCAGTGTGCTGCGTGGTGCTCTGATCAGCCTCAAGCAGGTAGAGCTTGGATCAGACGGAGGAAGCTGGGAGCAAACAAGGGTCGCAGTGCGAGGATGATGACACATAGACCTTTGTCCCACCAGCAAGGTCATTCTTTCCTGTTTTCCTTTCTTCATATTTTCCCACTCACTCTAAGGCATCTTTTCCTAACTTTCAGCTTTATTTTACGCTGGAAGGTAGGTGACTGCCTGGTCAACATTCCCACTACTGACAGATGAGTGATGTTTTTGATTTGCAACAATAATATATATATATATATATATATATATATATATATATATATATATATATATATATAATCATCAATCCAACAGTGGGAAGACATACCCAAGGATTGGAACCACTTCCCCATGGTGACTTTCCAGTAGGGAAACTTCAAGTTCTTCAGCCCAATAACATGACCCAAGAGACGGACTTACAAGCAGCATCTCTGCTGTTCCTAGACCCGATCCCAAACAGCCCAGGATCCACTGTAGTAATATCCTCCCAAACACACCCATTGAGGGGTCACCCACCCTGGGGTCCTCGGATCACTGACTTCTATGTAATGATCACGCCACTATTTCTCCTTCGCTGATATTTTGTGAAAATATACCCATTCTTGACCCTCTTCAGATATAAGAGTCCTGTGTTCCCCATCGCCCTAAAGGATATACAGCAACCATGAGGGGGAAGGTGTGGGCTACTGTATGTGGTCATTAAGGCTACACTAAGAGGCAGGAGACACAGCCCATCTCCTCTAACTTCCTCAGGGATGACATGGGCTTTGGGGGGCACATGATATCCATTTCTCAACTAGAGCTCCTCAACTTTTAGAAGCCAAAGGAAGCCATCAGTAAGAGCTGCACTAATTTCTTCCTTTCCCTAAGCACCAGGCCAGCCAGCATTTCCCAAAACCCATGCCCCCAATGCAGTGCACAGAAAAGTATCACTCTTATTGGAGAATTATTTATTAGGGGGAATCAATTCTCTCCATGAGGAAGAAATTGAGGGTGGGAAGATGCTTTCCCTGGAATTTCTCTAGAACGGATATGTGTCTCAATAGTAGAGACCCATCTCAGAAAGCAGTGCCCTTAGCCGTGGTGGGAGCGGCCTTAGGCTCCTGGCCAGCTTGTCGCCTGTAGGTGTGGCCTGGATGGGGCATACCTCCCTCTGGGGCCTGGATCTGGGGTGCTTCTGATATAGGAGCTGCTCCTTCAATGCAGCAGCTTTCGGGGCTTGTCCGCCCTGGTTGCTCATTTGCCTCATACTTTCAAAACTCTGGCCAAGGCTTGGATGGGGCACAGCCTCCCTGCAGGGCCAGGACTGGAGGTGCCTCTGAGATGAGAACTGCTCCTTAAACGCCACAACTTTCTGGTGGGCTTGCCTGTCCCTGTCTCTGGTTTGTCTCCTATTTGTAGAGCTCTGGCCAGCAAGGCCAGAAGCTTGTTGGCATGACTTTGTCACTTTACAGCAGGGAGCCCTGAAGTTGGAAGGGTGCCCCTGGATGGGCCCTGACTGGGCTCGTACTTGTGCCTTCTGCTGAGTTTCCCAAATTTCACTGGGGAGGGAAGGGGCTCTTGAGGGCAGGATATCTTTTGCATGGCGACACCCCAGTTTCTCCTGTAGAAACTTGCCCAGGCCTGTCATGACTTTCGGGGCTTCGGTCAGCCCAGACAAGGCGGCTCTACTTTTTTCTGGGCCTCTGCTCCATGCTGATGATACCGGACTGCCCTTTCCCCGAGACTTTTCTTGCCGTTCCCATTTTCCCGCAGGGTGAAGCCTTTGAAAAAAGTACTTCATTTTTATTCTCAAGGGTCTTTCAGGAGGGGACAGCCCCTCCTGTGACAGGGTCTGGGAAGACTTGCTCCCCAACATCTCGTCTAATGACACATCCTGAGTAGGAATGTTCTTCCTTCCAGGTGGAGATGTCCCCAACCCTGGATCCCCTCCACCAAGTGCTTCTGATTTGGGGCCTTGATGGCTCACTGTCCGTTTTGCTGGTGGGAAATTCTTATCTTGACCACACCTTAACGCATGCTCAGGGAGCCAAGGCTCCTGCCGCTGACGCATACCGACTCCTAGGGCCTCCCCTTGCACATGCAGCACCTAGGAAGCTCCTGCGTTCACTCTGAGGACACCCTGAGCTTGAGTCTGGGAGGCTTGGTAAGACAAGCCATCTGAGGCAGCGGCCATGTCCCTGCACTGGCCCTGCGCCTGGCTACGCTCCCTGTTCCCTATTTCAGATTGTAACTCATGACGGAGTTGCTCATTAGAGCCTGAAGATCTAGGATCCTGGAGAGCTGGTGTTTTTTCTGGAGGACTTTCAGTGCTCACAGAAGCTTCTTTTTTTTTTTTTTATCAGAAGCTTCTTTTTAATCTCATTCACAGGAATCTTTCAGGAGACTCCCGGCTTGCCTGTTGTCAGAATGTCATTGGTTCCTGATTGTGGAGCATCGAGCTCCTTAACCATGAATATCTGCCTGAACCTGGGCGTGGAAACACATTGTGATTCCTTCTCTGTCTCTTTGCCCTTTAGCCTGTCTACTCGATCAGTGGATACTGCACTCTGATCCTTAGACTTATGTCTGGCCCCAGCTCGCACTGCGGCCAGCTCTGCAGAGGGCTTCTTGATTAGTCGGGTCTGTATCAGACTTTGTTTCTCTGTGATGCTCTGTATCACAGGCTGAAGAGTCTGCGTGGCATCCCTCATTCTCTGAACACCCCCTGTAAGGCCCTGGTGGATAGCAGAGGGTGACTGACTCACGGCCTCCTGTCCTTCCTGGCCCCCATGCGAAGTGGCACGGAGAGGGCGATCCCGGATGGAGGCCGAGTGTGCTCTTCCCATGTGGTCTCCATGCAGAGATGCAGTGCTTCCTCTACGTGGCATGAAGCCCCCAGATGTGGAGCCCACCTCCGAATCCAGGGTCATTGAGGAAGGAAGTTTGGAATTCAACAAGGAATGGGATGAGCTATCTTTTGATTGAAAGATCTCCATGGATTTTAGGACCTTGGGCGGAAGGCCGGATGACATCCTGCCACAAAGGTTTTCATGTGGGAGTCCAGACACTGTTGTGCAGAGCACTCAAGGAAGCCGGGCTCCTGGCAGGTGTTGAGGCAGCAGTCCCCGCCCTCTGACGGGGGCACACTTCCCTGGTTTGTGTCACTGTGGGAACTCACAGGGACAGTGGGTACCTGCGTGGTCGCATGCCATGCACTAGGCGCAGGCGCAGGCAGCTGACCCGCATTATTTTCCTCAAACGTGTTGCTGGAATGTATTTTCAGGAGATTTTCAATTTGTCTCTGGCGTAGACTCTGCCCCGAGAATACTGCATTTTCTCCCAGAAGACCCCTATGTCTGCCTAGGTCTTCGTCATGGTCATATGCCAGATCGTTCTCTGAGGAGCTCTCTGAGTCCGTGGATGCATCCTTGGGGCTGTTTCCCTGACCCTTCAGCTCACTTTCCCCCCACTCAGAGAAACTTCCGCGTTGGCTCCATCCCACACTGCTATTTCTGCTGTCCCGTCCTTTATATGCACAGAGCCATGAGAGTCCGTAACTGCTCCCTGACTTAGAGGTCTCTGAACAATGGCTCAGAGGCCTCAGCAGTGAGCGAGACTGGTGGATTCTGCGAGGCAGGCCCCACCGGTGTTGGACGAGCCTCTTTCGCAGGTGATGCTCTAGAGTTCTGCGAAGCTCAGTGCTGAGAGGAAAGTCTCCAGGAAGGGTGGAGACTGAAACCTGGTCTTGGGGGGGAGGGCAGAGTTCGTTAGCGGAGTCGAGAGCAGAAGAACTAAAGTCCTCCTGAGACCTGCGGACCACAGCGGGTAAACCCCACAAACGTTCCTGTTGCTTCCGCAGCACATGCCATGCCAGGTGTTGCTTTGCAGATGAGGTGGTAGTGTCTGACTCATTTTGGGGTCGATGCAATTGCCCTCCGCACTCCCTAATCTGGGGTTTAGGACCAGGGGGTAGGGTTGGGAGTGGAGACGGAAGGTGGGCCTGGGGCAGGATTTCAGGGGAGGGCTGAGGCTGGACCTCAGGCAAGGATGGAGGAAGGGGATGGAAAAGCATTGGGTATTCTTGGCATATGGAGGCATTTGGGATTCTGTTGAAAATAAAGATGGATGAATAGTCACCCAGGACATGGATAGTAGAGACCAAGGATTCACTGTGTAAAGATGGGAAACCCCAGAAAAGATAGGTATGATTTTGCAGCAAATAATCCTCCCCGGCAAGAGGGTATGAAGGCTGCTGATGGAATTGCGGCTCCCCTGATTTGCCTCTGCTGCTCCAGAGAGGAAGCGCGGCCACTGAGTTCTGCTGAGCAGCAGCTGACTCTGAAGAATGTAGGTGGTGGTCTGGCTTACATTGATCGGCTTGAGTCACAGTGACGTTGGACTCTGGTGATATTGAGTTAGACAGCAATGCTACTGTGTGATGATATGCAAAGGAATTGGTGGGATTCATTGTCAGGGAGAGATGTGGGAAGGGGTCGGTATGTTGGAAAAGGGAAGGGTCAAGAAAGATGGTATTCAGGGTCAGAGAGGTGCCACGTGATGGGGTGCCGGGAGGTTGAGGTTGGGAGTGTTCTGCCGGGAATTTGGATTCCGAGGGACGGAAAGACTCTGGTGGCAAAGAGTTACCCGGTGGAAAAGGTGAAAGAGAGTTGGGAAAGGGAGTCATTGGATTAGTGGAGAGGATTAGGGGTGGTGATGAGGAAGGCTCAAACAGAGGGGCTGGTATTGGGGTTCCTGGAGGTAGTTCTGAGAAGGCGGGGGACCGGGGGAGCCATGATTCAGTCACAGAAACTGTAGAAGCCGAAGGGGACACAGAGGGTGTAGCATCTTCCAGGGCCTCTGAAAACAGCAGACTACTGATCTCAGCGGCTGTGTGATTACACACCTCACAGCAGGGGTCTGGACATAACATTTGATGAAAGCGTGTGGTATCATAATGCTGGCCCAGTGGACTGCAAGAGACAGAAGGTACACAGCTGCAGCCAGGACCAGAACAAAGGAAGGAAGACCTCCAGCCCTGTGGGGGGGGCCGCAGCCTGCTGCCCTTCCCATTGCTCCACACCCATGACTTCACAATGCACTCAACAGCACTCACCCCAGGCCTTCATTCACATCCCTGTTCCTATGCTTACTCCGCCCCATGACTGGAAAGGGTGCACTGAATCCCTGGAATTGCATGGAACACGCTCAAGGGGGATCAGGACAGAGGGGGAAAGCCTGGTCACCTTTTCAGGATGGAAATCAGCCTCTTTTTCTCCTCTTCTCTAACCTCTCTGAAGCTAGTGAAGCTTAAAGTGCACAAGCATTTTCAGGACATGCTATATACACATGCACACACCCCTCCTCC
Source organism: Aselliscus stoliczkanus (assembly GCA_033961575.1). Classification (NCBI taxonomy): domain Eukaryota; kingdom Metazoa; phylum Chordata; class Mammalia; order Chiroptera; family Hipposideridae; genus Aselliscus; species Aselliscus stoliczkanus. Next base: position 139,042,962 of record CM066728.1, read on the forward strand.
CCACTATCACCGTCCAGCACCATGCTGGGACATGTTTACAATCCATGAACCTACATGGATACATCATTGTCACCCAAAGCCCATAGCTACATGAGGGCTCACTCGGTGGTGTACATATAATGAGTTTGGACCAAGGTATGTAATGACATGTGTCCCTCTTTCTAATAGCAAACAGAGTAGGTTCACTGCTCTAAAGATCCTCTGTTTTATGCCTCTTTATCCCCCCCTCGCCTCTAACCCCAGGCAACCACTGATCTTTTTACTGTCTCCAGAGTTTACTTTTCCAGAGTGCCATCTAGTTGGAATCACATGGTGCATAGCCCTTTCAGATTGGCTTTTTTCACTGAGTAACATGCATTTAAAGTTCTTCCATGCGTTCTCATGGTTTAATAGCTCATTTCTTCTAAGTGCAGAACACTGTCCCATTACCTGGATGTACCACAGTTGCTTTATCCATTCACCCTGGACGTTTTGGTTGCTTCCCAGTTTTGACAATGACGAACGAAGCTCTTATAAACCTTATGTAAAGAAAACCACCATGTTGGGATATAATTCACATGCCATACAGTTTATAAATTAAAAGTACACAATTCACTGGCTTTTAGTATATTCACAATGTAGTGCATCCACCACCACATTCAATTGTAACACATTCAACACTCAGAAAGAAACTCTGTTTCCTTCACCCTCACCTTCAGTCTTATTCTTTCCCCCAGTCCTAGATTCCCCCTAATCTACTTTCTCTGTAGTTTGGTGAATTCTGAACGTCTCATATAATGGCATCATACAGTATGTGGCCTTTTATATCGGGCCTCTTTGACTTAGCGGGCTTCCAAGGTTCATTTCTGTTGTAGCATAGATCAGTGCTTTATTTCTTTCTATGGCAAATCATGTTTCACTGTGTGTAGATACCACCTTGTGTGGATACATCGATCAGCTGAGAAACATTTGGGTGTTTCCACTTTTTAGCTATCATGACTAAGGCTGCTATGGAGGTTGTGTACATGTTTTGATGCAGATGTATGTTTTCATTTTTTGCTTCTTCATTTTTGTAATTATAAAGTCTCACTTTGTGAAAACTTGTTGCTTTCTGAGATTTTGATATATAACCATATTAGCTTCTGTGGGAAATGAGATCTTTGGGTTCTAAATTCAGCTTTTATCAGTTTTCTGGGTGCATCCATGTGTCCTCCTGCCAGCACTCTCAAAATTAGCCCTTGAATCAGAAGGAGTGACAGTGAGATGTAACGCTTAACCTTCAGAAATCATGAACACCTTATGTGCTCAAGGTTCTACTCTGAGAAAGTCAGAAAAGGGTGTGGGTAGAGGAAGTGCAGTGCAGCCAGCGGGAACATGAGCAAACCTGTAACATACATGACAGTACACGTCTGGTCACACCACAGCATAGGGTATGTCCCTAAGGATGAGAGTAGCAAAAAGTGAGGCTGAAATGTAGGGGTGGACTCAATTGTGGAGGACGTTGAAGGACAATTTAAGAAGCTTGAACGTTGAACTGAGGGAGGTGGGAAGCTGAGGTTTTCATAACCAGAAGAAAGGCATAGTCAGGTCTCTGTGTTGGAAATGTGACTGGCAAAAGAGAAGATGGCTGAGCGCTAGTGTAGAATATGCAAATTCATCACTTTATCACAGAGGACTCTCTCTTGCAGATAATAGGAAACCAAGTGGATTTAAAATAGAAGACAATTTTAATTGTCTTGTGTTTCCTCCTGTTTCTCCCCAATACAGCAGTGCACTCAGCTTCTGACTCCCTTGGTTCTGCTTTCTCAGTGTGGACTCATCCTCAGTCCTCTCGTCTTGTGCTCCCAAGAGGGCTTCTTAGAAGGAGAAGCAGAATTGTTCCCCAGTGTTCTAACCACAGCCCCGATAGTCAACTGAATGGGACTAGCTCAGGTCACAAGGACAATTACTGGGAACCAGAGAATCCTATCAGTCTAGTCTATGTCAGTGCTACTGAAAACTGGTCCATGGACCAACGCCTGTTTTCACAGTTTGTTACCATTCACAACAATTTAAGTATAGAAATTGAGGATGGCTAGATGCTTTTAGAGCCATTTGACAGAGTAATTAAATCTAATAATAAAAAATGGAGGCTTGTATTTTGCATGTTTTTTGTTTTGTGTGTCCTTTTCCCAGTGATTCATTTCTATTGTTTCCCACAGTATCAGTCCACAGTGGATGGGGGTTTGGGAAAAGCAGCCAACTGGTCCTTCAGCACAGCGAGTCTGAGAAGCTCTGTTCTGAGGCACGTGCTGCACTGAGGAGAGGGCAGCATGGGGTGAGTCAGCATCTGGAAGCACAGAGAGGCTTGGGGAGAGCTCACCCTCTCTCCCTTAGAGGGAGAAAGTGCCACTGTAATTTAGGAAGCTCCACTGTCATTGGGACACCTAATTTGGGGAGAGGAAGGACACACCCAGATTTACTTCAGCTCGCCTTTCGCTCCCCTGTTTTCTTCCATGTTGCCCTGCTCCCCTTATTCAGGGCCCCTGGTAAGAATTTACTCTGCTTAAGCTTTGGATATCGCTATTTTAATAGACCAAACATTACATGGGCATTTGTCTACTCTCCCCATTGGAACTTTTATTACTAGAAGCAAAGCACTTGAATGTCTCTCCTAATTCCACAAGTAGTATATGAATAGGAGGTTAGTTAAAAGTCTTATGCCCAGTGTTAAATTGACCGAAGGGAATAACTGTGCTGTATACAAGAGACTCACTTTTTCTTAAGAAATATACAATGAAATACTCCAGGGAACAGTGCATGATGTGTGAAATATACTCTCAAATATTCAGGAATGTATGCATAGTTTTCATGCATGTGTGTGTGTGTGTGTGTGTGTGTGTGTGTGTGAGTGTACATGTAGAGAGAGAAATGGAAGGAAGGGAGGGAGGGAGGGAGGCAGAAACAGAGAGAGACAGGAGAGAGATGGTAAATGAATCAAAATGTTAGTAGATAAACCTGGATAAATGGATTATGGTTTTACCATTCTAACAACTTTTCCACAAGTTTATTTATTTTGAAATAAATGCAATTCTTTAATGGACCATTCATGTTTCTTTTGAAATTTACCTGACCTTTGAGATTTCTGCCATTGAAACCCACAGCTACTCTGGACACCATAACCAGACCCCAGAAGTGTGCAAATGCAACTTTAAAACAATTGTCACAGGTTCTGTCCCAGGCAAGAAACCTAGGAACCTCTGCACATTTGAAGCATTCAAACATTGCCACAGAATTTTACAAAATACTCAAGAGCATACCCTCCCCTCCAAAAAAAGTGGGGTTTTTTTGAAGATTTTTTTTGGGAAATTGGAGGAGGGGAACAGCATTGGTGAATTGGGGAAAGGGAACAACCAAGTTGCTGTCCTTTTGTTCTTCAGTCTAGTGTGGAGGATGTCTCTTCATTGGTCCATGTTGGTATCATCATTGCGCTCTTCCCAGGTGAGGCAGTCGCTCGCTGGTCATTGGATGGCCATTCAAGGTGGCTCGCGGCAGCTCTCGAAAGCTTATACCAGCTGCCAGCCAGCCCCACTGCAGCCTACGCTGTCTCCAGTGACTATGAAAGCCCAGTCCAGGTTGAGCTGTTGTTTGCCATCTTAGCTGTAGAGGGCGCAGCCTCACTTGCCCATGTGGGATCTGAACACGGGCCCTGCTCCTCAGAGTTGGCGTCCCAGGCCAACTTTCAACCAACGTGCCGCTCAGTCAGCCCCCTATTTTCTTTATTCCTTCTTTTCATTGGGTTCACTGCAAACTTTAATATTTGAGTATCGGTGAACTTGGACTTTCCATAGTAAATAAATTATTATTATTATTATTATTTATAAATTATTTGAATTTTTACAGGTAAAAGCAAGGAAGTATGGAATGGGAAAACCAAACTTTTCTGGTGGAATTCTTTTTAAAGGGGTTTTCTTGTTACCCAAGTCTTGAGCTACTCTTTTTTGTGCTCATCTTAATAATTTATGTGATCATCCTTCTGGGCAATGGTACCCTTATTTCCATCAGCATCTTGGACCCCCACCCGCACACACCCATGTACTTCTTCCTGGGGAGCCTCTCTTCCTGGACATCTGCTACCCCACTACCTCCATTCCCCCCACACTGGTGAGCTTCCTCTCAGAAAGAAAGAACATCTCCTTCTCTTGCTGTGCAGTACAGATGTTCCTTAGCTTGGCCATGGGGACAACAGAGTGAATGCTTCTGGGCATGATAGCCTTTGACCGCTATGTGGCCCTCTGAGATATCCTGTCATCATGAGCAAGGATTCCTATGTGCCCATGGCATCTGGGTCCTGGATCATAGGAGTTGTCAGCTCTGCCGTACAAACTGTGTTTATAGTACATTTGCCTTTCTGTAGGAATAATGTCATCAATCATTTCTCCTGTGACATTCTGGCTGTCATGTAATTGGCCTGTGCAGACATCTCAGGCAACGAGTTCATCATGCTTGTGGCCATGACTTTGTTCACATTGATGCCCCTGCTCTTGATTGTCATCTCTTACTCGTTAATTATTGTCAACATCCTTAAGATCCGTACTTCTAAGGGGGGAAGCAAAGCCTTCTCCACCTGTTCTGCCCACCTGACTGTGGTAATCATCTTCTATGGAACTATTCTTTTCATGTACATGAAGCCTAAGTCTACAGAAACACTTAATTCAGATGACTTGGATGCTATTGACAAACTTATATCCATGTTTTATGGGGTAATTCCCATGATGAATCATTTACTCTACAGTCTCAGAAACAGGGATGTGAAGGAGCAGTAAAACACCTATTTATAAGAAAAGTTTTTAACAAGTAACTGGGAAAGGGACAGGTATTGTTTTTTTTTTTTTTGAGGGCAGTGCCACTGGCCCTCACATGTGAAAACCGAACTGGGTTCCTCTGGCCTCCCAAACCAGCGCTTAACCACCGCGTCACTCGGCCAGCCCAGGACAGGTAATTTTTTATAATCATAATGAGGAGATCAACTTGGTAAACCAGAGTCACATAGATAGGAACTTGCTGCTGTGTTAAATTTCTCTCTCAAAGCTTTTAAGCTCTAAATTATTATTTTTTTTTTGGTGCAATGTATAATGAAAGTAAGTAAATAAACTTCAGTATTTTAGGAGTCAATGATTATAGTTTGTTGTTGTTATTGACAAACTTGATTGTAAGGGCAAGTAAGTGATAGTGTAATAGGGAGAGAAATTTCCAGACAGGAAAACATTACACTAGTATCAAAACTTTAAAATTTTTTTGATAAAATTATTTCCAAAACCAGTTTTACATGCCCTTATTTTTGTTACAAGACATAATGAAACCTAGTTTCAGATTTTTAAAACTCAGTTAAAATTATTAATTTTCTTTTTTTTTCTTTTATTTTAAGCTGAGCCATCCTGCCACCTGTTGGCAGCTTAGCAGCAGCTCAGCTCGGGCTGGGCATCGAACTGCTGTTGCTCAGAGATCAGCTTGCACTCTTGAGCGAGGCTTTTAAGCAACTGAGCCACTTGGCCAGCTCAAATTATTAATTTTCAATACTGTAATTACTAAAATAATTTAGCATATTTGGAGTCTATTCAAATACGTAATAGTGATTGTCCTCTGTCTAAGTAGCTGTATACTATTAAAATTTTGTTTCTAGAATACTATTATTTTTATAACATTTTGTTTATCTCTAACTATGAGGCACTAAATTATTATTCCTTTCTGCTTTTAACATAAGTGTAGTAGTCTTTTTTCCAAAGAATTTCTGATACATGGGCTCTCACTGCTTAGAACTTTGAATCAAATAACAGATTTTTAAAGCTGCTTGAAAATTAAATGTAAATAACTTGTGTGTCAAATATCCACTGATAAAAGTAGAGCTACATCTTTTCCTCTGTCTTGTTGACTCTCCTTCCATGAAGTATGTTGCTTATCCAAGGGGAACTTGTTGTTAACCTACCTTTTTATTAGACCTACCTTGTCATTAGATCTGCCGTTTAGATGTTTTTTACATTTGATTTTTATCTGGTGTTTATATCTCTTTCTTCTGTTATGGTAGCCATCAGAGTTTTAAAATGTTTATACATTTATCATTTTATTTCTTCTTGACTAAATTTCACACTTCAAACTTTCATGTTAGCTTTTAATGTTTATTTATTTATTTATTTATTTATTTATTTATTTATTTATTTATTTATGAGGGCAGTGTCACTGGCCCTCATATGTGGGACCTGAACCAGGGCCGCCAGCTCCCTAAGCCAGTGCTTAACCACCGCACCAATCGGCCGGCCCTTAATGTTTATTTTAATATTACATCTCTGTTTTTCTTTGCTTGCTATCATATCAGCCTCAAATATTTTTTATATAAATCAGTTTTTTAAATTTTATTTAACTTTTAAAGATTTTTGTTAAATTTATTGGGGTGGAGTGATATTCGTTAGTAAAATTATATAGGTTTCAAGTGTACATATCTATAATACATCATCTATATATATATTGCACTGTGTGTTCACCACCCAGAGTCAGTTCTCCTTCCATCACCATACATTTGATCCCCTTTTCCCTCTTTTACTACCCGCTTTCCTCCTTACCCTCTGGTAACCACTAAACTGTTGTCTGTGTCTATGATTTTTTGTTTATTTGTTTGTTGCTTTCAGTTTTCCTTCGATAGATGATTGGATAAAGAAGATGAGGTGTATATATCTCTATCTATCTATCTATCTATCTATCTATCTATCTATCTATCTATAATAATGAAATATTACTCAGCCATAAGAAGAGAGGAAATACTGCCATTTGCAACAACATGATGTATCTTGAAATGATCATGCTAAGCAACATAAGTCAGACAGGAAAAGTTGAAAAACATATAACTTCACTCATATGTGGTATATAAGACTGAAAATTTTTCATTTAAAATTTTATGTAGTTTGTCTTATGTTTCTTTTAGAAATTTAGAAAATTATAAGGTATTAAGTTATTTGGTTTTATTTTATCTCTGTTTAGTTGCTTTAGCTTTTAAATGACAATCAAAATCCCACATTATTTGTTAATTTTCTATTTATATTTTAAAATATTCCTGGTTTTATCTTATCCTTTAAAACATTTTTTAAAATTAAAACTTGTATTTTTAACTTAAAGCAGACATCAATTTCCCCCCTTACATTTCAGAAATGAGGCAGCAGGAAGCATTACACAGAATACCATACCACAAAGAGCAAAGTTGAATGGCTTCTTTATTTCATTGTCATTCTACTTCTATCTCCGTCTCTTTGAATCAGTCTTTTAGCTCTGTTAGTAATTATTTTCTGAGAATGTCCCCTAAGAAATTTGAGCAAACCACAAATTAATCTTTTTTATATCTTATATCTAACAACAACAACAACAACAAAAAGGACCTAACTGATTTCATGGAATGGTGTCCTTTCTGAAACTATATGACAGATAAAGTATTTTAATTTTAATGTAGTTTCTCCAATACATAAAGCTGTTAGATTTGGATAAACTGAGCCAAAATTTGTATCATACCAGATGTTGTCAGCATACTTAAGGAAGTCATGAAAAATTTGATTAACAAATTATAGTGGAGGTTTTATATCCAGGTTCACAGCCTGCTTTTACATCAAATACATTTATTCCCAAGATGGAGCTCTTGGGAATTTCTTTTCTGGAAATGTTATATGTATTATTTTTGTGTTATTCCTTTGCATTGCTTTCTTTCGTTACGATGGTTCATGAAGCTGACTAGAAACTAGTTCATCCAAAATTAGATTTTTTAAAAAAAATGGATATGGGGTTGTTTCACTGATTCATGGTTTTCCGACCTTGTTGGGTTCGGTACTGGTCATTCTACATCTGTCCAGAAAGTGGAACTGTCATATTGCAGATTGACACTTCTTTAGAAAATATTTAGAGAACAAGAGACTAGCAATGTTTGAACTTTAGTTGACTTTTATAGGAGAGAAAACTGTGCCATTCAGAGTGAAATAGAAGAATACTTGAACGGTGATTGAATGGGAATCTGTAGAGACTCCTAGTTATATAATAGCCGATCATTTCTTGTTTCAGACCCCCACTGAGATTTCATTGCTTGTCATTTCTGCCTGTTCTTCGATGTCATCAATGTGGATGCAGTTCTTTGTCCAGTTTGTTTCATCCCATGCATGGATTTACCTTCCCTTCATCCCCTGAACTATAGCTAGCCTTGGACTTCTATTTACTAACTGACGATTTGAAGATGATATAAGGAATAACAGTATAGAAAAGAAAAAAGAAAAACCTTAGACATCAGATCTCACTCTTCCTAACCTCTGCTATAAACTTTCATGAAGATTTCTTATCATCCAACTCTCTCCTTAGCCCTGGTCTCCTGGTATGTTAATGAGATTCACTCTGCCTCAGATTAGAATTGTATCTTAAATGTATTATTACTCTGGGTCCCAGGGAAGCATGATATCTGTCTAGAGATTGTTTCACCAGCTTGACTCCATGAACTGAGGTCTTCCTTAGAAGTGACCAGGTACAGGCCAAAGTTTACATAGTTGCTGTCAGCCAGGGCACAAATAGAACTGTTTTGGGATACTGGTAACAGAGTGTGATGCCTACTTTTTTTTGTGGAAGATCTTATAGCTTTGAAACATGATGGCTCTAATGGAAATAACCTTGGAATGGTTACCACATGTCTCTATTTGCTCAGAGCTATTCTAGCTAATACTTATTGCCCTGGTGTTATTAGTAATAGTTCTCCCATTCATTGTCAAAAGTACCCTAGTTTCGATGATCAAATTTATGATGACCCTTAACAGCAGGAGCATCAGATTCCAGGAAAGTGATAGGAATAGCAGATCACAGCATTGTGACAACAGTGTACTGAGGGGGACAGAGTGGACACATACCATTCAGCACATGTGAGATTCTCCTGGGACTCTTCAAATTAAGTGGGTAGGTCTTTTATCGAGGTTGGAGATACCTTATGGAAAGTTAGGAGATACTTTTCATTTGGAAAATACGCTACAAATTAGATTTTAAATTGTCACTGAAAAATTGTGTGATGCCTACCCATATGAATCTGGATTTTCTTTCAGGCAATAATTCACTAAAATGGTTATTATTTCTGCTAGTTCCTTGTTAGAATAGAACTCATCATCTGTTTGTAAACAATTTGTTTCTTTTTTCCTTTGTTATGGAGGGAATGGCTACCAACTCATTTAAAATGATTTGAGGTAATTAAATCACAAGTGAAAGGAGAGTCCAAAACAAAGCAACTTTGTGTTTTTCCACTGGAACATGTTAGCTTTTCCATCAGAAGATTACTCTTTTGGTTTCACCTCTTATGAGATATAATGGAAAATCTATTTTGAACTTGTAAACCTTGGCCTGTTACTCATCTTTAACATTAAATATTAGAATATAATAGATCAGGACCTATAGGCAAATAGGAACAATTTAAAATACTTCCTGGGCCAGCCAAATGACTCATTGGTTAGGAGTTGGCTTGGGATGCCAGCTCTAAGCAGCAGGGCTCCAGTTCGGATCCCACATAGAGGGCCAGTAACGCTGCACCCTCTACAGCTAAGATGGTGAACAACAGCTTTACCTGGAGCTGGGCTGCTGTGAGTCATGGGCGATGGTTTATACTGCAGTGGGGCTGCAGTGGGCTGCCTTGAGCTATGGTGAGTGGCTGGCAGCCAGCGTGAGTGACTGGCAGTTGGCATGAGCTGCCATGAGCAGCTATTCAATGGCCAGTGAGTGACTACCTCACCCAGGAAGAGTGCAATTATCACAATACCAACATGGGCCAGTGAAGCAACATCTTCCAAAACTAGACTGAAGAACAAAAGGATAGCAACTTGTCTGTTCCCCTCCCACAATTCCCCAATAAAATCTTTAAAAAAATAAATAAGTAAAATAAAATAAAATACTTTCCTATTAAACATCATTGATAGGGATCCAACAGTTATCGTAAGGTAAAATTGCCTGATGCTCATATATTTGCACATAGATTTTCTTTTATTCTATATATTTGTATATATCATTGCTTAAACATATTACTTTATAAGACATCATTGATATTCTTTTTGCTAATGGCCTTTTAAGGCCATGGTAGATTTCCATGTTATTTCAAAAGTTAAATAATTTGTAATTTTCAAAAATGAGATGTCGTTCATGATTCCATAAATTCTGAGGTAGCATGAAAATGTCAAGATGTATTTGCCATGACCCGGAAAAGACTTACATTAAAAGCTGCACTTCCCACTTTCCACCAAATTGGGTAAATGTTAGAAGGAATGTATAAACCTGGGAAAATATGTGTGAGTATTTATTTACTATGATCTTGAGCAGAAGTTAGCAAACTGTGCTCACGAGCCACACACAGCTCTTTGGGTACGTTCCCATCTCAAAAGTTTGCCGACCCCTGGAAGAGTCAATCCTGTCCCTCACAACAATTTAAAAATTATTCGAAAGACTTAAACATATTTTTACAAATAAGGAAAATTTAAAGTAATATTATAAATGAAACTATGATAGTTTTATTTTCATTTTCAATTTTACTTCAGAGCCACATGTATGTACCCAAAGAGCCGCATGTGGCTCGCAAGCTGCAGTTTGCTGAACCGTGGCGGCTCTTCTGTCTCAAAAGCTTGCCGACCCCTGATCTTGAGTTATCACATCCATGAAATATCTTGAGTTCTGAAAGAAAACAAGTTTCTCAAGTTTCTATGAATGGGCTATTAACTGCCTTTTTTAGGTTACCCTGAGGCTCTGGGGAAACCATGCCCTCCATGCAGAGTAAATGCTGAGGAAAGATCAATTAAATCTACTAGTAAGCTAATATTTTTTCCTGCTGAATTTCCTTGTGAGTCATAAAGAACTTTACACTGGACAGATATAGATTTGTGCCTGTAGCCCATCTGATATCCAGGGAAATTATTGGTCTGAAACATAAAATATGTTCACCATTTAGCTGATGTTCAATTTTGTCTGAATGTTTAATAATTTAGTAGATCCATACTAATTGAGAAGTATAGATGTGCTTAGTTTTGAATGTTTGGATCCAGTTAGAAGGGATGTCAGCCTATCATTAATAACACAGATTTGATTAGTGTAGATCAGAACAGGTTCTTATCTTCTTTGGAAATAAAGAATTTTATCCTTTGGTACATTTTGTTCACTGTCAGTTCTTAAACAAGCTTTATGATATGTGAGGATTCATGAACTGGACCCCAGGCAGAAAGTAGCTTGGACATTAAATCTTTGGAACAATGGACCTTGATCTGTGCTAAAAAATGTGGAGCTTTCTACAAGGTCATGGACCTCCACCACCTTGGCATAAGTCATTCAGTCTCAGAGTCTACTCACATTGAAGATCTATTTGCCAGATCAGATCTACCAAGACACTCTTACAATGATATTTTCCATCATTTACAATTTGCTTTACATTTATTAGACATCAGATAGTCACCGGTGTTTGTTTTTTTTTTAACTTATTTTCATTTTCTGTTGTCTCACTAAAATAATTAAATGTGTGTATTATAGGATTCCTGGGAGCTTACTTATACCTGGTACTAAATAAATGGACTTTATATTTAGTATAATATTTTGTATCTAGAAACATTTTATGTTTTCCCCAATCTGCTTGTTTGTGTTATGAGGGAATCTTAATTTTTAAGAAATCTGAAACCTAGTTAAAATAGTCCATAACCACTTTTGGGCAACAGTACATTTTTCAAGTAAAATTCTCTCATTTTACCTTATTTTTCTCAACTCCAGAATATTCACTGTAATAGTAAGTATTGAGGAGCCCTGAAACCACTAAGGTTTTCTTTCTAATCCAGAATGTTTATTGTAAGCAGAATAGGGCAACACAGGGAGCAAACAATAACATACTTTAAAGTATTAGATGTTTGCAGATCAGTCAGCTGGAAGTGATATAGTACAATAGATCATGTATAGGGTCCCCAAAGATATTCAATTCAACTCAGTGTATTTCTTGGTGCCTAATATTTCCTTACCAGTCTTCTAGATATACATGATACATTGGTGAACATAATAGGCAAACATTTTTGCCGTAATAGGGCTTACACTCTAGTCAGGGAGACATATTTTTTAAAATTAAAAAAAAAAGTTTAACAATATTGAACATTTGAGTAGAGTAGCTAATGGTCTAAGAAAACTAGATAAACTGCATAGTATAAGTTTTATTTTTTTAATGAGTTAGATTGCTTTTGAAGAAGTCAGGATATGAGGAGCTAAGATTTGGAAGAGAAGGAAAGCTCATTTAAGTGAGTCAAACATTCTGTGCTCCTCTTTTTTTCTCTTAGGGCATTTGCTGATTCTTAATGGTCTGTTGGCAGGCTAGAAACTGGGCAGAAGGATGCTGCTACGAGGCAGAGAAGTGAGAATAGATTTTGGCAATCTCACAGCTCTGAGAAGACAACACTTGGATTTTGGGCCAAGACATCCATTCTGAACTGAAAGGAGGCCAAGGTCCTGAACTGAGGGGGTTACAGATACGTGATCCCAACAGTTGCCATTGTTTTTCTACATGAGGCATTTGCTGATTCTTAGGCTGCTCAGGATAACAGGCCTGGAAATTGAGCAAAAATGGACTAAACAGATTAGATGAGATTTCAGTACTCCCAAAGTGCTTATGAGCTAAACATTGAAGTCTCAGACTCATGAAAGATAAAACTCCCTGATATAAACTCCATGGTCTCAGTTCAGACCTAGAGGGATAAATCTTAAAAAGGAGATGAGCCAGATTGTAGCTGTCTTAGAAACTCTGAAATTCATCCCTAAATTATCTCAATCTCTCTTTGATATAAGGCAATCACCCCTACTGTAGGTTTCTACGTGAGGGTAAAGTGAATTCTCTTTATATAAATAAAACATCAACCAGATATTTTGCATTTTTTGTTTCATCAACAAAATCTGGCATTTAATTTAAAATTTGCTAGGTATACTAAGGTATAGGATAAAGAGACAAAAACAGACAAATAGAAGACCTTCAGTTAATTCAAATACAGAAGTTATCAGACACAGATTTCAAAATATCTGATCTTAACATGTTGCTCAACATAGATAACAAAATGAGTTTACTGAGAATTAGAAATTATATAAAAAATCAAGTAGAAATTATAAAGCTGAAAAATACAACTTTAATTAAGAACTAAATAGGGCCGGTCGAGTGGCACGGTGGTTAAGCACTGGCTTGGGATGCCAGCGACCCCAGTTCAGGTCCCACATATGAGGGCCAGTGACACTGCCCTCAAAAAAAAAAAAAAGGAAATAAATAGATGGATTTAACCACAGATTAAGCAAGGTTGAAGAAAGGATTAGCAAACTGGAACATACATCAGAAGAAAATACCCATATTAATGCATTGAGAAGAAAGGGGAAGGAAAATACAGAAAGGACTGTGGGAGATAGATGGGACATGCTGGAAAGTCTAATGTGTATAACTGAACACTCATAAAGAGAGGAAAAAGTGGAAATGAGGAAAAAGAGAAAATGGCTACTACTAAATGATTTTCTCAAATTTATAAAAAACATCAAACCACAAGCACAAGAAAATCAACAATGTCTAAAGAGAAAGCCACAATGAAGAACCTCATTGTAGAATTTCAGAAACTAACAATAAATTTAACAAGCAGCCAATTAAGGAAAAAACAGTCTCGGGCCATCCAGGTGGCCCAATTGGTTAAGAGCTCACTCAAGAGTGTGAGCTCTGAGCAACAGCGTCACCGGTTCGATTCCCAGCCCGAGCAGAACTGCCAACAGCTACCAACAGGTGGCAGGATGGTTCAGCTAAAAAAAAAAAAAAAAAAGGAAAAAGCAGTCTTTTCCTGAAAAAAGCAGCAACAAATTTTAGAGGTGACGTCTCAACAGAAACAATAGATACTAGAATGTAATGAATTGCATTTTTAAGGTGTTGAAAAAAATTATTAAAGGTATATCCAATAATTATATAGTCAGAGAAAAAAAATATTTCAAAAGTAAAAACAAAATGAAAAAATTTGTAGACCTCTCCTCCCAAATCCTTCTACACACACACATACACTCATCTCTAGCCAACTGGCCTTGAAATAAATTCAGGTGGAAAGAAAATCATCTCAGAAACAAATAGTAAGGAATAATAACCCTAGAGATGGATAAATATATTGGTCAATCTAAATGAATATCAACTATAACAAAAAGCAATCTTAATGTTTTTAACTTCTAAGTTATATGTGGAATCAAAAATTAGTAATAACTAGGAGTGGTTAAGGGGAATTAAAAGTTTAGCATTTTCTAGGAAGTGACAATTGATATTATATGTAACTGATCTATAATATTATATATATTGTAACCTTATAAGTCAGGGATATATATTTTTATCTCTAAAGTTAGCATCCTCACAAAAAATTTTTAAAAAATGAAGGGAAAATAACAAATTGCTCCAAAGAAAGCAAGAAAGGAGAGACAAAGGATAAAATAGAATATGTGGGATTAATAGAAAACAGAGTAATGTATTAGATAAAAGCATATATATATATCAGAGCTTATAATAAATGAAGTAAAAGATGACAAAAACGCATGTTATCCTCACTTATATTCAATATTGTACTGGAATTCATAATTAGTACTATAACTAATGACAAGTAATATAAATGAGAGGAAGAAAAAAATGTCATTATTTACACTGGTACTATGTGCACATGGATACCCAAATGGTCTATAAACTACTGGAATTAATAAGTGAATTTAGCAAGATGGATCAATACAAGTCTAATATAGAAAAATCATTGTATACCAACAACAAAAATTTAGATAATGGAGTTTAAAGCATGATTTATAATAGCATCAAAAAATAAATAATATATGAGTAAATCTAATATAATATGTGCAAGATATTTACACAAGAAAAACTAATACAACATTATTGAGAAAAATTAAGATCTAAATAAATGGAAAAATATATCCTCTAAGTGGATTAGGAGATTCAATCATTTAAAGATGTCAATTCTCTCTAAATTGACACGTAGATTCAAGACAATCCCAGTCAAAATTCCAGTAGGCATATTGTGCGATTTGATAAAGATATGCCAAAATATATAAATAACAACACCAGCCAAACCATCCATAAAGAAGACAAAATTTAGAGGACCAGAAATCAAGACTTATTATAGAGCTACAGTCAATAATCAATGTAGTATTGATACACAGATAGAAAAATAGATCAGCAGAACAGAACAAGAGACCCAAAACAGATCCATAGAAATATGGTCAATTACTTTATGTCAAAAGTGACACTGCAAGGCAGTGGGGAAGGGATTGTTTCAATAAATTATGCTGAGTCAAATAGTATCCGTAAGTAAACAATAAATCGTGACCTTTGTCTCATAACACACAAAAATTAATTCCTGATGGATTGTCTATTTCAATATAAAAAGTAAAAATATAAGGCTTCTAGAAAGTGAGGTAGGAGGTTTGAACTAATCAGGGTGTTCTATGGATAAATATAGGATAAAAAAATGAATAAAACTGATTCTTTTAAGAAGGATAAAGGTCCAGGTGAGTCAATCTTGGATTGGTAATAAAAACATCTATTGTTACATTAATCTTATATTGCTACAGTGCTGCAGCATAATAAACAATCATAAAACCTCAGTGGCATACCAAAATTAACATTTACTAAAGTCTGAGATGCAATTTATCTGGGCTAAAGTGACCTTAACTAGATTATCTTTGCATCTCAAATCAGCTGTGAGTTGGCTTGTTTTGGGGCTCACTCATTTACTGAGGATTGACTGACAGCTGGCTGACCTGGGATGTCCTCAGCTGTGGCAACTAGGGCAACTCAGTTCTGCTTAATGTGCATTTCATCCTCCAGTTGGCTAACTTGGGCATAGTTTCATGGCAATAGCGGGGATGGAAGACAGAAGGCTAACCTAATTGTGCAAGTGATTTACATGTCTGCTTGCATTATATTTGCTCATACCACGATGACCACAGTAAGTCCATGCCTAAGGCTTAAATCAGACTAGGTGGGCCTGCGGTCATTAATGTAATTAATATACCATGACTGTATAAGATCACTTAGCTAATCAGTAGCTGAGCTGAAGTTCAATTCATAACTCTCTTACTTTAAGTCCGATACTCAATCTAATGCTCTAAACTATCAGGGATTATTCTATAATTGCTATAAAATCACAAACATTGTACTAGGAACTTAATCTATTTCAGGGGCATTTGATAGTAATAAATTATCTGATTGATTAATGATCTCTCTTCAGTTTGTGGCCATTTAAAAACTCAGTAAGCCTCACTCAAGAGTGCAAGCTGAGCTCTGAGCAACAGCAGTTCGATGCCCATCCCGAGCTGAGTTGCCGCTGAGCTGCCAACAGGTGTCAGGATGGCTCAGCTAAAAACAAACAAACAAACAAACAAACAAACAAACAAAAACCTCAGTAAGGATATTTTCTTTTCTATTACTCAGATAACTGTGATAGTTGGAGAGATTTCTGAATTAAATGTGTCACTTTACAAGTTCAGAGCGCAGTGGTTAAGCGCTGGCTTCGGAAGCCAGCGGCCCCGGTTAGGTCCCACATGTGAGGGCCAGTGACACTGCCCTCAAAAAAAAGAAAAAAAGAAGCCATATGGATAGAATTTCTACAGTTCTATTAATTGGAATGTTTGCTGTATAATTAAGGGCAATCTATAGAAGGAATGGCAACGAGTCTTCTCTTGTTCAGCTTGCACAAATACTGCTCAAAAATTAGGTATTGTACAGGCCAAATGACTTAAAATAATTTTAACAATATTTGCTTTTTTTATTTTTGGTCCTCAGTTAATGCAACTTGGAGAATCACACCCTTGAGAACTGGAAAGTTTCTTAACTTCTTTATGTTTGATAATCACAACATTAAATTGTTAAGGGAGTTGGAAGGTCCCTAATCACAATAAGAGACTTTTGTAGCCTTGGTTCCAGGGATCACCCTTTGGAAATTTTTTTGGAGCAGATCACAGGTGATGATTTTGGCAGAACAAATCTCCCGATCATGACTTCTCTTGAGAAGTTATTTTGAAATTTTTATTTAATAGGAGCTATGTATGTTGAGACTTTGTGAATTAGGCAAGATTTGGGTTGATGTTTTTGCAAATGAAAAACATCCATATCCTTTTTCACTGTAATCTTCTGAATAAAATACCTCTGCACAACTGACTTTACTCTTGTTTTCTTGGGTATTATTATAATTGTAAAATTCAGGATCTTTTACTCTTTCGGGCACTGCACCAGATACACAAGAAAGACTGTGCTGAAGATAACTCTGAACATTGATGCACTCGTTCACCAAAAAGGAAGATGTTCATCACATGTGCTAAGGTAAATGGGAGCAGGCATTACTCATTTCTTTCTGTATTCTCAGACTCACAAAATTTATGAATGGGTTTCAGCTAGGCCAAAAACCAGAATAGGGATATTTACTTGAAAAAGTACAAATTGGTAGGAGAATATTGTATTGAAGGAATGAATCCTTAATATAACATGGAACTTTTAGCGTTATTATACCTTACATTTTGTCATTTACTTTAGACAATTCATTAAACTCCTCCAAGCATCCATCGACTTTAAAATGAGAGGATTGGGTTAGAAGTTCTCTGAATCTATTCTGGCCCTGACAGAAGAGACAGTTTAGGGAATATAATCAATAAGGTTGTAAATATTTTTTTTTTTAGAGAAACAGAAGGATGCATGTTTTTTTAGGGAGACCACTTCATGGACGGTGCAGTGGCCTTACCACTGCACTGTACATCTGAAACTGCCGCTGAGCAATATTATATGTCAACTATAATTTAACACATATATAGTCATGGGATGTGGAATATAGTGTGGGGATGGAGTCAATGGAATTGTAATAGATATGTATAATATCGGGGGTGGGGAGGCAGGGGAGGAGGGAGGGAGGAGTCACTTTGTAAGGGGTGAAAAAAATAAATATTGCATTGTTTTGTACATCTGTAACTAATAATAATAATAATAAAGTTAAAAAAAATAATTAAAAAATAAAAAGCAGCTAAAATTAATGTATATTTTTCTGCCTCACTGAAAAATCGACAGCAATTTGCAAGTAAAGAAAATGTTCTTATCTACTTCAATTTAGACATGAAATCTCATTTTTGACAGATTTGTCTAAGAAAACTGATTTTTCTGCTTGCAGACCTTCAAACGAATTGCCCTGAATTACCCTGTGTTTCAATATATGTTATATAATAAGAATGACCATTAATCAACAACAACAACAACAAAAAAGAAATAAAGAAGGGAGTTTGTAGAAAAGCATTTAATTATTTTAGCACTGTAATCAGAAATCATTTTAGAGAAAGAGAAAATATTTAATTAAATGACTTGGGATAGGTGAGACTGGCCAAGATTGAAGATAATAGTAAGGGAATGAGTGGGGACTCAGTATGCACAAGAAAGGAAGACTTCATTGTTTTGTTTCTGAAAGGCAGGACAAGAGAGTGGTAAAGAGAGGAGAAAGGGAAGGGCACGACAGGAGCCATTGCTAGAGCAAGAGGACTGGTGTTGGCTGAGAAAAGACCAATAGCAAAATCCTCAGTGGAAGGTGTGCTGACCAAAATGGACTAGAGACCAGAAATGTCTATCATTCCCATTTCTGGAAATAATCAGTAAAACGTTTTATATTCAGCCATGGATTTGGGTTGATTTTTGATAGATTATGAAGAAGGTACTGTTGGTTTTTAAAAAAATCTGGGCCAGCATTGGAGCAACATACAGGCAATGATGGTTCTGAAAAGCAGGGAGACCATGAAATCTTAAACCCTTTGGGATAGTCAGAAATTTTAGAGAAGCCATGGAATTGGAGTGGTGGAGGGAGAATTTAAAATAAGTTAACCTAGAGCTCTGATATCTGCACAGGATAGGAATTATCATCCTTCTTGTATAAATTAGAAAAGTAGGGTTCCAAAGAGGTCAAGCGATTTGCCTGATTTTGCCGACCAGCAAGTATTAAGAGCATAGTTAGACTTAGAGCTCAAATCTCACACTCTGAGGACAGTGCTCTAATTCCCTACAGAGAATGATTGTTTGGAAAGCATTTCTAACACTTCTAAGAGTACAAGTGGTCGTTGTCTCCCTCTCTCTCTGTACATCAGATATTTAAAGATAAGAGCTCATCATCTTTGTTTCTTAATTCAACTGGTTTCTTTAATGTTGCAGATAAGATTGCAAATGTCCATGACAAATTGAGAACTCTTCAGGCTTTTATGTTGACACAGAGAACTATGGTGAAAATGTACCTATTTTAACATATATCGAGGCAGCGATGTGTTGTTAAACATCTGGAAGTTGAGTTATTCCTCTGCTGGTATTGGGAGGAACAAGCTCTTGAGAAGCTCATAGCCCGGTGGTTGTACACATATGATGATAGATCAGTGTGATATGTTTGAGTAACCTAAGTATGTACAAAGAATGAAGCATACTTGAAACAGCGGCATACCGTTTTAATGATTGGATAAAATATTCAAGAAAGACAGAAATGGAGCTGGGAAGGAAGGACAGTCCAGGTAAATAAACTGTAGATTAAAGCCAGAAAAATAGAAAATTGCATGGTAAGTATGAGGAACCACAAGCCAGCTGTTGTTTTAGGCGAAGGTGTGGAGGCAAAGTGTTGGGAGGTGAGATTGGAGAAGCAGGCAATGGTGAGAATGTGAGGCTTGTGTGCTGGTGATTGATTTCATTTGAACTCTGTCTTGGAGGACAGTAGTTTTCAAGTATGTTGCGATTGTGCTCAGTTGTGAGATATACTGCAAGTAATTTGATTTGCACTATAAAATACATAACTTTGAAAATGGTTTTTTTCTAAGAACGTATAGGTTCAAGATTTTTCCATATTCAAAAATGGCAGACAGAAATCAGGTAGTCTTATAGTGTTTGGACTCTTGTTGATCTCCTATTTATGTTCTTTAGTGTGAAGCATATCCATCTGGTATAGTAGATAATTTGCAGCTTTGTGAAGTGAAACCCAAACTCTTCTTGTTCTAGCTTTTATGAAAAATTTATTTTTGCCAGAAAACCTCCCCAGTCCTTAATTTGAGTAGGTCCAATGCATTTTTTGGTGAAATTAATTCTCAAAATGTCTCACTGAGCGATACCCACAACATAAAGTTAGGATTCTTACTCCATGTTTGCATGGAGCATACTTATATCATTTTATTGTAATTGTTTACTTACTTGACCTGTGCCTTAAAGTTTCTTGTGAGTTGCCTGAGAGCAACTTTATGTAATTCAGCTCTAGGTCTTCAGTGACTTATAGTGTATTCACTAAATTTTGAATGAATGAATAATTAATATGGTATTGCCAGGATAATGATTCTCTTAAAGTACTACTAATAAAGGCACCTTGAAAGTTGGTAGAGTTTAGATTTTTATAACATATACAATGTATGCTTTTATTCACTATGGCAGGTGAACCATATGGAATGAAATGGTCAAGACAAACTTGACAGTCACTTCAAGCTTTATTTTTCTGGGGTTTACTCACTACCCAAAAGCTGAAAGCACCATCTTTGTGCTGTGCTTGCTGATGTACCTGGTCACCTTGCTGGGTAATATCATTCTGATCTCCGTCACCATTCTGGATTCCCACCTGCGCACACCCATGTACTTCTTCCTCAGCAACCTCTCCTTTCTGGACATCTGGTATACTTCTTCTGCTCTCACTCCGATGCTGGCAAACTTTGTTTCAGGGAAAAACACCATCTCATTCCCAGGATGTGCCACTCAAATGTACTTCTCTCTCGCCATGGGCTCCACTGAGTGTGTGCTCCTGTCTATGATGGCATATGACCGATATGTAGCCATCTGCAACCCCTTGAGGTATCCCATTATCATGAACAAGAGGGTTTGTGCTCAGATTGCAGCAGGCTCCTGGGTGACAGGCTGCCTCGCCGCCCTGGTGGAAACAACGTCTGTGCTGCACCAGTCTCTCTGTGGAAACATCATTGATCATTTCATTTGTGAAATTCTGGCTGTCTTGAAACTGGTTTGTGTAGACACTCCCAAGGTGCAATTAATCATGCTGGTAATCAGTATATGTCTTCTTCCTGTGCCGATGCTTCTCATTTGTATCTCTTATGTGCTCATTCTCTACAACATCCTAAGAATCACCTCAGTGGATGGTCGAAGTAAAGCCATTTCAACATGTGCAGCTCACCTAACTGTGGTGGTTTTGTTCTACGGGACAGCTCTCTCCATGTACCTGAAGCCCTCAGTGGTAGATTTGCAGGAAATAGACAAATTTATAGCTTTGGTATATGCTGGGTTAACCCCCATGTTAAATCCTATCATTTATAGTCTACGAAACAAAGAGGTGAAAGTGGCTGTGAAAAAATTGCTGCTTAGGAACCCTCTTTGGGCTCTTTTAATTCATAGTAGCAAATAGTATTGGTAAACATTAAGGGATATGCATATTTAATGGTCAATATGCACCAGAACATTGGGATAATGGAGGACAATACTCATTTCAAATGAGATGTGCGATTTCCTAAATCTCTTCCTTGACCCACCACCGAAGTTCTAAAGTTTTAAATATATATATATATAATATTAAGTAAGTATATCTGAAATATTCTACAAATAGATCTAAAGATGACAAATTTTAATTTTTGTTTGGATTATAGAGTATAAATATAACTTTAAACATTAAGTTAGTGTATTGAATATCCAAAGTTATATACATCTAATATGCAACTATAATAGCTCCAGTAGATTGTTTTAAGCTAATCTATGATTAACCTCTGTTTTAGGCTGAATTGTTTCCCTCCAGAATTCTTATATTGAAGCTCTCACCCCCCAGTACCTCAGAATATGTCCATAGTTGGAGATAAGGCCTTTAAAGAGGTAATTAAGTTAAAACAAGGCTGTTAGTGTGGGCTCTTGTATAATCTGACCTGTGTAGTTTTAAGAAGAGGAAATGTGGACACACATATTGGGTTGTCAGAAAAGTCATGATGCATTTTTGCAATGAAAAACATAGAAAAAAATACATCATGACTTTTCCGACAACCCAATAGATACACCAGCGATGCCCACACACAGAGGAAAGGACATAGTGAGGAGATGGCCACCTGCAAGTCAACGAGGGAGGCCTCAGAAGAAACCAAATCTGCCAATACCTTAATCTTGGACTTCCAGCCTCCAGAACTATGAGCAAATAAATTTCTGTTAAGCCCCCCAATCGTGGTATTTTGTCATGATAATTAGCAAAGGCATACAACCTCTTTTTCAGTATAGCTGAGTTTTATGGAAATGATTTCATATTTTATAAATGTGTGGCTATGTTTTATATGCATAGATATGTTTGTGCATGAAGCTAGATGTGTGTAATGTGAATGTCTATGTACAAATGTAAACGGTCTGCCCAAACATATCCTGAATAGAAGTGGGGCAGGGGCATGGCAATCAGGAAAAAAAAATTAGAGTTTAGGATATGTTGTTGGTCTTAGGGTGCTGACATTATTTTGTAAATTCAAGAAAGCTGCAGTGTACTTCAGTGAAACTACTCGTACCTGTTTTTTGTGTTGTTTTGTTTTTTGTCTTTAGCTGAGCCATCCTGCCACCTGTTGGCAGCTCAGCTGCAGCTCAGCTTGGGCTGGGCATCAAACTGCTGTTGCTCAGAGCTCAGCTCGCACTCTTGAGAAAGCTCTTAACCAACTGAGCCACTCGGCTGGCCCTACTAGTACCTATTTTTACTTGGCTTTTCCCTGACACCTGGTTTCTTAAATCTAATGAGTATAAATAAGCCCATTAACACTTGGAAGGAAAAGGCATGTAATCTATACTATAGAATTTATAATACCTGAAACTCACTAAATTGGTATGAAATACTGAAATACATGTATGTGAATATATCTTATGTATACCAGAAATTTAAAAGTGTACACTCAGCAGCTTTTATAGTATTTGTAGATCCCCTCTGGACCAGATGACTAAATGTGAAGTTAATGTGCAAAAGTTATTTGCTCTTTATCATGGAGTTGTCACTGGAATCAATAGAGTTGTTGTGATCATTTAGACCCAGGTTGAGGGATGCTCACTAGTGCAAAAGAAAGTGACAAAAGATATACTGGAACTAACTTTAGGCATGTCAGAAAATCATACCAAACATTTGACTAGTCTGTCTAAAGTGTGACAACTTTAACACAGGTAGATAGATTGGGATCAATGGGTTGAACAATCATTATCCAATGATCATCCTTGAAGGCAATGATCTGTGGCCGTTGGAAGAGTACTAGAAGGGTGAGAGAGTGGAGGTAATAGACAGGAGAGTAGCAGTACATGTAAGTAACAGTTATCACAGTAATTAGACTTAAAACTTTTAATTCCATCTCATCAGATTCAGTCATTATATGCTCATTCAGACATTGCACCTTCACTGCCTACATAAGGGCAAGGTGAATATGATCTGTGGATGAGGAGGTCAAAAGTGTCCATACTTCACAAACCTCTATTTATTAAGTAAATTTTATATCCCTTTTAAAATTTTCTATTATCTGGCCTTCGGTTTATTATCTCCAAATGGGTACTTTTCTGAAACTGTCTTTACCAAATATCTATAAGCTTAACTGTGTGAAGACCTCTTAAAGCTTTTGATAGGATCATGGTTTGCTCTGCCTGATTGGAGTTAACTTCAGTAGCCCACACACGAGATCACCTTGGCCCTGTCATTTATTTATTGGATATGACTAGTCTTTTTTATATTTCATAATTGGTTATTTTAATACATTTAATAGAAGGATGGGGTTAGCATTAGCTATCACTTTTTAAATACAATAAACAGCAGAGATTTTAAGTCAAGGTTAATGGTATATTCCATATAAGAAATAATAACTGTTAATGTTAACACAGAGACTACCTCTGTATTGAAGAAGCAATAAGGGTATATCATGACAAATAAAAAGGTTTTGAACAAATTTAAGAGCAATGTTCAAATCAGAATGGATATTCATTCAAAAAATCCTGTTCATTATCCTTTCCACCTTATTAACACAATAAAATAAGATTTATGAAAACCTGATTCTCAATTAAAATAATAAAGTATATTATTCTACACAATGACATATATACACCTGTTGAAGAAATAAAAATTTGTGGAAAAAATAATCTCCTTTTTATATACAATGTCAATACTTATCAATTTAGTAGCTGCTGCAACGGAGTAGTGATGTGATATTACGAAAAATCATGGGCTTCACAACCCAACAACTTGGGATTGAATTCTTACTCTTCTACTTCTTAGATGTGTGACCTTTGAAAATTTGACCTCTCTGTGCTTTGGTTAGTTCATTTGGAAGATGGATACAGCAATACTTACATTATGAGTTTGTTGTGACAATCAAATGAGAAAATAAATTTGAAACAAGCAACCAATTGCTACTAATTTTTGTTATTAAAATCAAAGGAAGGGAGAGACCCTTCCAGGGCTATTGATTAGTATTCATTTAAGAGATAAAGGTGAAATGGTTTGATGAGCCATATTGTCAAGAATATTGTACATTGCTCTTTATTCTGTAGAAAATGGAAAGTCAGTGAAGATTTTCTTGCACTCTTGTAACATAATCAGGTTAAGCCTTAGGTTAGAAAGACCGATTTTGTGACAGTATGGAGGACTGATTAAGAATGGGAGAGATGAGTTAGAGGACCATTGCAGTAGTGCCATAAAGGCAGTGAAGAGTTAAACAGAAAGCAATGGGATGAAGTTGATAGGATGAATATGGGAAGTGCAGGGTTGGAGGATTGGATTTGAGGATCTCTCATAGATGGACAATTAGCAAAGATGATTCCATTGCTCTAAGTAGATAACTCTGATGCAGCCATTGATTGGATGGGAAGAGAAGCTTACAATTTAAAGATGTAAGTTGGTTGACTGGTTGATTATGCACTGCTGGTCAGACTATCTCTAATTCTAAACTGACACCACAGGGTTTATTCTAGTTTTTTCCCTCTTTGTAACTCCTTCTCCGACAGTGAGAAACCTGACCCCCACTGTACCTAACATGTTGGGTTGTTACTTGTTTTATCCCCTGTGTAACTGATCTCCCATTTCTTTTGCTTCATATTACCCTTCATCATCCCACTGTTCCCACACTAACATTCTTTTTAAGTTGACTGAGATCTAATGTGTTAAGCAAGGCTGTCCCACTGTCCCACTTCAAAGATGCCTGCTTCAGGCTGATGGGCTCTGACATGCTTGACTATTTTCTCCTCCTTGGGCATGCCCTGCTCACACCATTTAGGTCTCTATTCAGGGATTCCCTATACCCCTCTCTCAGTTTTGGACACCCTGAATCAGGCCTGTGGATGCCTTACTCATCTATTCCAGTCTCTGACAACTCATGTGGGACCACCTGCCCCACTTTCTCCTTGCAGGTCAACGTTTTCCTAACCCCATTTGTATTCTAATAGGTAGTCTTCCTTTCCAGATATGATCCTCAACCAGGTGCTGGGATGCATACCCTGTACCTTGTGTGCATAGCCCATTCATCCTGCTTGGGTTCTGCTGGGCTGTTTCCTGCATGGGCGCCCTCTTTATTCTGCTTGAGTTGTGACAGCCTGAACCAGACCTCCATTTCACATTGACATTCCACTCACTCTGTCAGGTCCCAGAGCATCATGCTGGGAAGCACAAGCAAAGATGCTCTCCTGAACTCTGTTGGGGTTACTAAAACCTTGGCCAAGGGGCCCTTGAGGAGGAAACGTATTCCTCCTCCAGCTCAGGCTCTGACACTGTACCAGGAAGCTCAACTATATAACATATAAATATGTGATATGATATATTATACAAAAAAATACAACTACATGTGATTACTCCCTAGCGATTTCAAGGAGATTTTCTGGGAAGGAATGTATTTAAACTGAATACCTATTGCTTCTGAAAGAGTGAAATTATCAGTGTTCTTTAAGAAGGATTTATACAATTGATATATTTTTCTGAGCAATTGCTTACTAGAGAATAATATACCCCAATATACCCCGATTTTTGTCTTATCCAGCTCAAATGACCTCTTTAATATATTTTATTCAATTTTTTTAAATTAGTTTCAGGTTACAAAACAATGCAAGAGTTATATGTTTCACCCCTCACAATCCATCTTTTATCTGTACTATTTTTCTATGCATTTAGAATTAGCTTTTTTATTTCCCATTCAGCAAATGAAATAATACATAAATTCAAGTTTTCTTATCTCCCTGCATTATATTAAGTACTTGAACTATATTTCACTCTCCTTTAAAATTTTTTAATTAATTGATCAGTTCAACAGTTAATTACTGCCTACCGTTTTTAATTAATTTGATATTGGACTTCATAAAAAGAACAGTGAATTCTGCCATTGGGGAGAGATTTTGTAAGCTAACACATGATTGTAATATAAAAAGAAAATTGTTAGAACAGACATAAAGTTCAAGGCAGCATGGAGGAGGGAATAACTAACTCTGGGTAAATTTTGAAAGGATTTGCAGAAAATATAACACTTGTATTGTCTTTAATGAGGTTGCTAGGATGTTACCATACAAAGAGAAATGTGATGATGGGAGTGAAGTGACACATGCTATTATCCTTAGGTGTGAAAGACTATGATATACCTGGATAATTACATAATAAATAGAGCACAGAATGTGCAAAGGAGGTGGGGAAAAAGGGGGAAATATGTACCTGAAAAATTAGGTTAGGGTCAGATCAGGTCCCTAGGTAAAACATAAAACCAATAATAAACAAAAAAATCAGAAAAACATGAACTAAAATTGTTCTCTCAAAAAGGGGAATGAAAAGTAAGTATTTTATTGTTAAGGAGACGTATGTACTAGATTTTCTTGGGAAAGCTTAATTTCAATTTTTTCTTGTTTTTAAAAGTTTACTCTCATTTCTTAGACCAGTTGACTCCATGTTTTTATGTCCTTTTCATAAAAATACAAAGATAGATTATCATCTTGAAATTTCTTTCTGACCCCTAAATGCTGTGATTCTACACCTAACCTTTCTTTTGTTGCATTTGTATTAAAAACCTTTGTCTCCAATATGTGAGCTTATTTTGTGAATGAACTCAAAGATGTAAGTTTCTCATTGTTTCCTCCAGAACCAGTATCTAGTCATCAGTTTTCTCATAGCTCCATGAACCTCTGTATTCCTCAGGCTATAGATGATAGGATTGAGCATGGGTGTGACTATTCCATAGAACAGGGCAATTAGTTTGTTAAAAGCGGAATCTTTGGACTTGGGCTTCATATACATGAAAAGGATTGTCCCATAAAACACTGTCACCACTGTTATATGGGCTGAGCAGGTGGAAAAGGCCTTTTTTCTTCCTTCAGCTGAACTGATTCTTAGTACAGTAGAAAGGATGAAGACATAGGAAATACAAATCAACAGCAATGGAGAAAACAAAAATATTACATTACCCAGCATTATAGTAATCTCATTCAAGGAAATCTGTGCAAGCCAGCTTGACAAAGGCTAGTATTTCACAAACAAAATGATTAATGACATTGTTCCCACAGAAGGGCAACCGTATTGCAAGAATCGTTTCTGTCAATGAGTTGAGGAGGCCCAGTCCCCAGGAGAGAGCAGCCATCTGAATGCAAATTGCCTTTCCCATGATGATGGGGTACCTCAGAGGGTTGCAAATGGCCACATAACGGTCATAAGCCATCACGGCTAGAAGCACACACTCTGCGGAGCCCATCGCATAGGAGACAGACATCTGAACAACACATCTAGGGAAGGAGATGCTTTTTTTCTTGGATAGGAAGTGTATCAGCATTGAAGGGATAAAGGAGGTTGTGTACCAAATGTCTAGGAAGGAGAGATTACCCAGGAAGAAGTACATGGGCGTGTGGAGGCGGGAATCCAGGAGCGTTAGGAGGACCAGGGTGCTGTTCCCCAGGAGGATCACCAGGTACATCACCAGGCACGTCGCAAAAAGGACTTTTTCAGCGCGTGGGTACTCAGAAAGTCCCTTCAGAATGAACTCGATCTCTGTCCAATTGGTCCTTTGCATTCTTTTCTTTTATACCTGGAGTAATCCATAAAAGAGAGAAAAAAAGCCCAAACCCTGCACGTTAATTTAACACGTCTGTACAATATTAACATATGAAGTAAGAGATCATTGGGGGAGGGGCGACAAGAGGGTCGCTGGAGTACTGGGAACTGTGAGTTTAGCTTTTTGAATTCTTCTTCCAGCTCATAAGGCAGGGGATTGAAGACATGTAAGAATTACACTGGTAGCTTATTAGAAACACTGGCTTTCGTCTTCCATTTCTGAGATTATGATGCACAAGTTCTGAAGTGGGGTGAACTATTTGCTTTTTAACAAACGCTTGTATTTCTAATTCAGTGGACCCACAGACCCCACTTTGAATATTATTATTTTGGAAAGAGCAAACTTAATCTGTTAAAATATCTATTTACTGGATTTTATACCATGCCTATCAATAAAAATACTACTGGTTTACAAATAAGTTCACACATATTACTTATTTTATCATCACTATCATTCCCTGAGGAAAACGAAATTCATAGCGGTAAAATGTATGTAAAAACATAGTAACCCAAATGTACATAAAAACCCATTTTTGGGCCAGCCGAGTGGCGCGGTGGTTAAGCGCTGGCTTAGGAAGCCAGCGGCCCCGGTTCGGTCCCACATATGAGGACCAGTAACACTGCCCTCAAAACAAACAAACAAACAAAAAGACCCATTTTTAAAATCTGTATTTTCTTACTTTATATCCCACCCTCCCTTTTTTTTAACTACATGCTTATTTCTCTCCCAAAATTATGTACGTTGCCTAAGGAATGAGAATCAGGCATATTTTGAAATTATACTCTTCAGATGATTCTAATGTACAACTGAGGAAGCCAGCCACCTGTCTAGTGGAGTGCTTCCCAATTTCAGTATCCAGATGAATCACGTAGAGAGTCTGTAAAAGATTCTGAATCAGACGGTCTGAAGTGGATTCTAAGGCCCGCATTTATCAACATGTTCCCAGATGCTGCTGCTCTGCAGAACTCGTGACTAGTAAGGCCTTTTAGACCATCGGTCTCCAGTACTTTTGGACAAAGCCCAGGGGTGCTTTCACTGAATGTAGGATTGTAATTGAAGAGCAGACAATGCAAAACTGAACCTTTTATGAGAGCTGAAAGTGAGACTTCTGTGTAAGGGTGTTGTGATAAATTTTGTGTTCTTTAGATTTTAGATATACAAGCAGCCACATTGCATACAGAAGAGCCTGCCTTTTATTCTGCCCACATAGAAGTCATTCCTCTTCCATTTGTTGAGCTTGCAATTAGGGTCCATATTTTCCAGAACAGGAATTTGAGGTCAGTGGAAGCATCCGAGTTGTGTACCATAAAGCATGGAGCAAGTGACTTTAATTTGAAAAAATTGAAAAAGTAGATATTAGTAAGTGACCTTCTTTATAATAAATAAATGAAAAAATATAATTTTGAAAACACCTCTTCATCCTCAAAGTATTCTCCCTAGCTTTAAAAATGTTCTTTGAGGGATAAAACAAATTGATCCAATGAATGAGTTCCTACTTAGTGTTTTCAAACAGTGGCTGTGTTTCAGATATAGGATTTGTCATTTTTCTCTGTGATAGTTGTTTGCCAACAGGCTATGCTGCTTTCTATGACAATTCCAGTTTATAATGGTGAAGACATGTTAATCAGTATAATAGAACGTTTATATATCTGTTGGCTGTGGAAAGGAAGACCCACATCCAATTCAAACTGCATTGTAATTTGTAGGCACACATTACAAAGAGAATAGAAAAGGTTGGGCAGGCCAGGATATACTTGTATTTGGTATTAAGATTGGAAATTGATTGCCTTTAGGTGCATATATCAACTTACTGTGAATTTGGGAATACAATTCTTACAGATGCTTTGAAGGAGCATCAGTCATTTGGAGTCTGTACTGAAGTTTTTGCGGGCAAGATGAGAATCAGATCAAATGTCCTGTCTTCTCTTTTCTAAAAACATATCCTAAAAATTGATTTTTCTTTGGAAATTACTTACAGAAAATAATTATGGTGTGCATTTGGCATCCTAAAATCTCCAAGATAGTTGCTGCAAAAAAAAGGAAAATTCACTTGCAAACTTTTATGAGAAACACCTGTCTGCGTTAGTGATTTCAGGTGGGGAAAAAAGGGATAATGGACAATGTAAAGGAAATTATTTTCATTACTCTTGCTGTACTAGTGAAGCTTTTAAGAAGCAATCGACAAACATCATCAAATAGCATCATGCTTGAAATTTTTTCTCCACTTAAGTTTATTTCCCTAAAATGGATTCCTGGGACAACAAGGGAATGAAGAATTTTAAGATAGTTTCTAATAAATTACTTTCCATGAGATCTGTGTATTGGATAATTCAAGTTTTACTAGTTCTTTGTCATTATCAGATATTATTTTTTAAAATACTTTTTCATTCTTGGCTAATGCTAGGGGAATTGTTAAGCAATCATAGTACACCCATTTGATGGGTCACAATGCACCTACTAATATGACATTTGTAATGAATTTGTATAAACACAAAAATGATGTTTCAATTATGTTAAAACAATTAAGTGAAAACAGAAGAAGCAAAACAACAGTTACAGCATGGTTTGCAAAACCAAAACCTAAACCAGAATAACCTAGACAGACTAGAAAGACTGGAAAGAAATATTCAAAACACTAAAGGTTATCTTAGAGAACTTTTTCCTACATTTCTGAATTACCCAAATTTCTAAATTAGATATGCATAAAAATAGTATAATAAAGAGAAAAACAGTAAAGCAGGTGTCCAATTATGTTAGAAAAAATTAATTCACAAAAAATGGTAAAACAATGTCTTAGGTGTCTAGAGACAACACGTGAGCCTGAGTTGTGACCTGTTCAGTTAATGACTAGAACCCACTGTTTCCGGTGAACCTAGAGCATTTATAATCCCTACCAGCAAAGTCCTCCAGGTAACAGTGTGTATTGCTTTTAGGAGGTACACCAAGATAAAGAACTTGAGTTCTTGACCTAATCATATGTATCAAAAGAGATTGCAGACCAGATTCCTAGAACAGAATTGTCATTAGAAGATGAAAAAGCTGAATTGGGCTGGACCCTAGCGATCTCTCTAATCCCTCTCTCCCAACCCTTGGTCTTTTAAAATGAATCACCACTCCGTGGCTCAAGCTTTGGGACTTCATCTAGGCCCTATTTTAGTGTTGTCATAGACATAGGAAAGTTTGTGACTTTTTTATCCAAACCAGAAGTCAAACTCTTTAACTTTCTAGAAGGACCTCTAACTTTCTCTTAAGTTTTTCCTTTTGATCTAATGTTTAAAGTACTAAGATTTTTGGATAAAAAACACACACCATTGGTATTCTAAATTCTTACTATAGGACATAATCCTGTTATTCTCTTCAGCTCTTCTGAAAAGATCACTTAAGACCATTGATACTGTGCAAAGATTAATGGATTTGCCAACTCTCAATTTATAGATTTTATAAACTCTAATCTTCAAATAATATGCCACAAGGAAAGATGTATTATTTTAGCTCATAAAGAGAAGTCATTGACAACATGTGAGGTCCTAGTATGAGGCACTTCATATCATTTTTATCATTTAATCTTCAAAAATAACCCAAATATTATTATGAAATTTTTACCAATAAGGAAATTAATTTGAGATTTCAAAAGTTAAGTATAAATTTCAATATCTAATAGTTGGTGAATACTAAAACTATGATTTAAACATTTTCTTTTGATCCCCAAGTTCCCATTTTTATTCTATATCACAATGTTTACTAATTTAGACATTTTTTATAAAACCACAATTTAATATGATGCAATTAACTATCCTCAAGGGTCCATATGATAAATATACAAATAAAATATATTTGCCTCTTTTGAAAACGTTGAAGACATTCAT
The DNA here is from genome assembly GCA_033961575.1 of Aselliscus stoliczkanus. Lineage (NCBI taxonomy): Eukaryota > Metazoa > Chordata > Mammalia > Chiroptera > Hipposideridae > Aselliscus > Aselliscus stoliczkanus. The sequence goes on from CM066728.1 coordinate 139,074,914, forward strand.
TGTCTTCTGCTTATGAAGACATTAATCACAATAATGAATTCAAGTGAAATATATGCCCCAAATTCCTTTCAGGGCTAGTGTGGAGAATTAAGGTCAAGGGTAGTACAATTTAATTTGCTATATAAATGAGAACTCAAAAAGTTTTTATGTTTCTTCTTTTGCCTTGGTCGCCTGGGGTTCAGACTAACAATTATAATTACTTCTGCCCTCTGTTACAAATTTTTTGTTTCTAATCCTATTTTTACCACAAGCACCTTTAATTCCATTTCCTCAAACCCTTATTAAGCAGAGTTTATTTGTGAATAATATATAAATCACCATGGATTCTTTCTGCAAGTAAGTTTTACTTAAGATCTTAGTGAACTGGATATTTGACTACAGTAATCATTGGCTTATTATTTATAAGGGTCTGTTACATTGCAAGCAAACTTCTCTTCCTTAGTCTCTTCCATAGACTATTTGGGGATTAAAAAAATTAAAAATATTCTGGTCTTAGAGATGATGCTTGGGCTTTTATATTTTTTCCTTTACATATGTAGATATATATATATTCAAAATCCCAGCGAGGATCACCTCAACTCAAAAATCTTTATATTTATTGATAGGATTTTTTCATTTGAAATAATTTTAATAGAAACCTGTCTCTTTATCTTACCTCCTGACTGGATTTTAAAGTCCTCCACATCATACCATTCATTCTATTAAGTAATAGGGAACATTCTCCAGAATTTGAATTTCATTTGCATTTTTCAGATGAGACCAGAAGAATCTCAGATTTAAAGATGTTTGCTCCTCCTTCCTTAAAAAAGATGGGAAAGAATAGCCACACTCAGGCACTTTGACAGCACATGAATCTTCTTACGAGGGTGTCAAGGAAATAAAACATATTAAAGATAAAATCAGTGATACAACTGTAGTTTTACATGATTTGCGCTAAGGTTGACATTTAGTCCAGGGAGACTCAGCTTCTTTTGGAAGTCAATTTAACTTATTTTTACAAGCTTCTTCAGTCCCTAAGGTTGTGAGTCAGAAACTTAGGATTCCCTAGAGATAAAGTCTCTAACTTCTGAACATTCCAAAGACCCAATTATCTTGATTTAAGAAAACTTTCATTCTTGGAATATTCATTGAATGTGTCTGTATTTGATGGCTTCAACATAAGTTGGGACTGGAATTAAAATATGTCCAAAAATTTTAAGAAATGTTAAAATTTCTTCAAGAATTTTTCTTTCTCCCCAGCTTTCCTGATGTATAAAAACAAAGTTGACATAACATTTTATAAGTTTAAGGTATACAATGTGATGATTTGATGCACATATGTATTGCAAAATGATTGTCGAAGTAAGGTTAGTTAACACATACATCATCCCACATAGTTGCGCGTGTGTGTGTGTGTGTGTGTGTGTTTGTATTGAGAATATTTAAAATCTACTACCTTAGCAACTTTCCAGTTTGTAATATATATTATTAATTATAGTCACCATCATGTACATCAGGTCTCCAGAATTTATTAATTTTGTAACTGGAAATTTGTACCCTCTGACCATCATCACCTATTTCCCCCTCCTACAGCTCTGGCGACCACCAATCTAGTCTCTGTTTCTAGGAATTCAGCTTTTGTAGATTCCATATATATGTGATCTAGATCATATGGTATCTGTCTTGCACAAAATTTGTTTTTCTTTTTAATTCCACAAATACTACATCAATACCCCTGAATCCTAAATAGGTCATTCCAACTCTTTAAACTTATTTAATCTTTCATGTTCATAATTTTGTTAATTTTAGAACACACATATTTTTCTTTATACCAGTATATTGTTGCATAGATAAATTTTAATTAGTATTTGCCACTTTATATCAATTTTTTGTGATTTTTTTCATCGTATTTGTAATAATCCTTTCTAAAATTTGAAGAATATTTCATTAAGTGGAATTTCTATAAATCTAGCATGCAATTTTAATATTATTGGGTATTTTAATCTGTTTCTAATTTTTTGAGATTTTGATAAAATGACCATCAATATCTTTTACTAGAAATAACTTAAGATAATCTCTAGAAATAGAACTGTAAAATGAAAGGATGTGAACTGAGAGATTGCATTTTTCCATGTAAAATAATTTTTCCAAAAATAACACTTTACACTACTGAGATATTTGCACATTTTTTTTTTGCATTTGTCTAGAAACAGAGAAGGTGTTTATTTTATTCTATTGGTATAAAACATTGTTTAGTTTTAGATTTTCATTTTTTAAAATTAAAATTAATTGGGGAGACAATGGTCAACAAAACTACATAAGTTTCAAGTGTACAATTCTATAATACATCATCTATATATTACATTGTATGCTCACCACCCAGAGCCAGTTCTCCTACCATCACCATATATTTGACCCCCTTTACCCTCTTCTACCATTTCCCCTCCTCTCTTATCCGCTGGTAACCACTAAACTGTTGTCTGTGTCTATGAGTTTTAGTTCATTTATTTGGTTTTCTTGTTCCTTTGTTGCTTTCAGTTTTATATCCCACATATGCCTGAAATTATATGTTTTTTTCTACTTTTTCTGTCTGAGTTATTTCACTTCACATGATAACCTCAACATCCATCAATGTTGTTGCAAATGACAGTATTTCATCTTTTCTTATGGCTGAGTAATATTCCAAAGTATATACGTACCACATCTTCTTTATCCACTCATCTATCTAAGGATGCTTCAGTCATTTCCATGTCTTGGCCACCTTAAATAATATAGCAGTGAACATATGGTATGTCTTTATGAGTAAATGTTTTCAGATTTTTTGAGTAAATACCCAGAAGAGGGACTTCTTGGTCATATGGTAATTCTATTCTTAATGACCTCTATGGTCATTGCAACATTATTTACAATAGCCGACATAGAAAAGCAACCTGTGTCCATTGATAGACAATTGGATAAAGGAGATGTAGTACATATATACAATGGACTATTACTCAGCCATAAAAAGAATCAAATCTTGCCATTTGTGATAACGTGGATGGACCTAGGGGGTATTATGCTAAGTGAAATAAGTCAGACAGAGAAAGACAAATACCATATGATTTCACTTAGATATGAAACCTAAAAAAGAAAATAACTAAACAAGCAGAACAGAAACCGATTCATAGACACAGAGAAAATTTTGATGGTTTCCAGATGGGGGAGGGGTTCAGAGGAAGGGTGAAAAGAAGTAGGCATAAAGAAGTACAAATTTGCAGTTATAAAAATAGTTGTGGGGATATAAAGTACAGCATAGGGAATAGTCAATAATATTTTAGTAATTATTTATGGTGGCAGATGGGTACTAGACTTATTGGGGTGATCACTTTATACATTATATAAATGTCTAATCTCTGTGTTGTGCACCTGAAACTAATATAATATTGAATGTCAATTGTACTTAAAAACTAGAAAATTATTTTAAAAATACATCACATATTTTCCCCTCCTGTTCATTTATCAGGTATTTATTGAGCACTGGGTATGGGCCAGGCCCTTCGACAACATTGAGATGAACTTAGGGATAGTTGATAACAATATATAGGCTCAGAAATATAGGTTCAAACTTTTTAAAGAAAAACATGAGAAGCATTATATTACAGGTCATAAAATTTCTACCTTTATCTGTAATTTCATCCTTTTATGCTTAAAATTATGTTATAAGCAGTTTTTCACATATCGAATACCCAGGGAACACATGTTTTTAGTGGCTAAAATATGGTAATAGTCTACCATATTTATGAGTATATTCCAAGATTCATTTAACCTATTCTCAAGTAATGGACATTTACCTTTCCTTTTTTTTTTGCTATTATAAACAATACTCCAATAATAATTATAACTTATAATTTAAGGAGAATGCTTATATTTTATTATTTGTGGAATAATCTCAATCACTTTCATAATGAAGATAAAGATAGTTAAATGCATGGTCTTATATAATCAGATCAGTAAAACAGTCAAATGCTAAATTATTGGATCTTAGACCTGGAAATTGTCTTTAAATTAATCTAGTTCTAACCCTTATGAGATCACAAAACACATCTACGTATGGTTGATGTTCATCTTATTTCTGTCCCCAAACCTAGTGATGGTGAGAGAATTTCATGAGGCCACACAGGTTATTTTTGGATAATTATCATTAGAACATTCTTTATATTTAACTGTATATATCACTCTTTGTATGCTACTTAGCTTTCCCTTTTGAACTACAAAAAATAAGTATATACTCCTTTTTTTGTGACAGCTTTTCAAGTAGTTACAGATTATTGACAAGGTTGTTATGTCATAAAGAGTACTTATCATGGTTTTTGGTATTTAACAGGCACTCCATAAAACATAGTTAACATTATTATATTTGATTATGAATCAGTGAATCTGAGTACAGTTTGCCTACTGTTGCTATAAAGTAATCATTTTCAGTTGGTTTTGGTAAATAAAACAGACATAATCATTCTGCTTCACTATGAAGTTATAAACCTCAATAGAAAGAGTATCAAAATGAATTGCTGCCACCAAAGAATGGAATCTATTCTTTAATGAGTTGGGGAAAATATTGAATGCTTGTACAAGACAAAATTATATAACTTATTCAATTTGGTTACACAAAGCCTTGCAAGTCATTTAAGATAATTCCATCTAAATTAGAGGTGGCTCATTTTTCTTGGTAAATGTATTCAAGTCAATTTAGCTGAGCAGTCATGTTGGCAGAGCAGGAAGCTATGGGAGACACAAAGATGTGTAATGTATAGCTCTGACAAGTCATGAGCTCCTGCTTAAAATGGCATTTCTGCAACAGCTTCCTAATGGTCCCGCACCTTCCACTCTTGCCTTCCTTCAATATATTCTCCATACAGCAGCATGATGGAGCTTTTTTTTTTTTAAGATTTTATTGGGGAATTTGGGAAGGGGAACAGTGCTAGGAATCGGGGAAGGGGAGCAGCCAGGTTGTTGTCCTTCAGTCTTAGTTGTGGAGGGTGCAGCTAGCTCAGCTCTAAGTCTAATCACCATCTGGCTGCTTAGCTTAAGGTGTCGGGTTCAATCTTAGTTGTGGGTGGTGTAGCCACCATCCCATGTAGGAGTCGAACTCACAATCTTGTTGTTAGGAGCCACGTGTTCTCACCAGCTGAGCCATCCTGCCATCTATTGACAGCTCAGCAGCAGCTCAGCTTAGGAGCAGCTCACTGGCCCATGTGGGAATTGAACGGGCAACACTGTTGCTCAGAACTCGCTTTCTTAACCAACTGAGCCACTCAGCCAACTGCACGATTAGTCTTTTAAAAATGTGATATAGATCAGACCACCACTCTGCTTATAGTTTAATATGTCATTCCAGCTGGGTTTCTTTTTGATTTGTTGTTGCCTATTCTTTACTTGTTAAATATTTTTTTTTAAATATTATATCTTGTAGAGCCCATTTTCTCATTCATGCTAAACCAGGAAATGCTACAACTCAACACCTTGTAAAGACTATCTTCTAGACAGCAAACTTTGTCTCAAGATGAGAGAAGATGCTACATTCTGACTTTCACATACAGCACATGTTCCAGTAAAACAAAGTAGAAAATATTTGAAAGAAACAGAGCTCATACTTTCAAGGCTCAGGGCTGTCACTTCCATGCTCATCGTTGGGTGTTTCATTTGCAGCCAGGGCTAAGGAACTACATCCTTCTTTCCTGGGGCTTTGTGTGTCTTGCGGGTGGGTGAAGAGCAAGGTGTGACAGGGACACAGGACTGGGTAGGTGGGTATGGCCAGATTCCGTTCTCACCACAGGTACCAAAAACTACCAGATGCCGAAGGGACAGATATTGATACGTTATGATGAACGCTAGGTAATGTTAAAAAATGACACATTTATTTGAGACTTTCAAATTTGAGTCCTCTAAAATTACATTGCAAATTTGAGTAATCAAAAAAAAAAAAAACCCCACAAAAGATAAAGTACTTTAATCAACTGTAGTGCTCATATCATATTTGTGTTGCAATCGGTACAAATATTCATACTGTCAATGAATCATTCATGGATATCTGATCTTATAGCTACTGTTAGAAACGTTGGGTATCCACATCTTAAATTTTCTGTAATAGTTGTTACCGTATCTAGATATAGATGAACAAATAATTTGTTTATCTCTATTCTCTTAAAGAACCCTTATAGCACAGGTTGCTCTTGGAGGGTCATGATAATTCCACAGTGATTCTGAATTGTTACAAAGGTGTGCTAATTAGTATTATTATTTACTTACCATTCTTTGTTTATTTGCCATTTATCATCTTACTGGCCCTGAGCTGAACACTTAACTTGTACCATATTTAAATGTCATTATAGATTATGTAAAGTCAGAGTTAGAAAAAAATCTTAATACTTATTGAACCTTACTCCGGGTAGGAGGAATTCTACTCAAAATTCTCCTTTATAGTGCCCTGACCCATGGTTGTCCAGGATTTATGTGAATACTAGAGAAAAAAAGAACTCTCCACTTTAAAATTTAGATCATTCTATTTCCAACCACTATAATGACTTTTTAAAAACTGCAACATTAATTATATGGGCCCTCAATTGATTTCCCAAAATGAAAATGGACCATCTGCATGGTTTCATGTCTTCCGGGAGTCATAAACTCAAATATCTTCATTGCTATGCAATGAATGTACTCGAGTAAAACAAGCTGGTTCTAAAGCAAACTGGAGGGGTGAGGACTCTGGTTAATCTCTTTAATTCTATATAACTAAACAAAATATATATGTTATATTATTCCATTTCCCATCAGTTTAGCACCTGTCTCTACTCAATGTTTTTATTAGAATATGTCTTCTTTACCCTGTCTCAGTATATTTTATGAATGACTTGGTGATGGCAAGTGCTTAGAGGTTGCTTTCTTTTTCTAGAATAAAATGATTCCACTTTTAGAATTTTCCACCTGATGATCACATACACTCATTTTTTGTGTGTTTAGTTGTAACTAAAGAGAATTAAATCTCTTAGGAACAACCCAAGATTCCCCCTAGAAAACTTATAGAGGGAAGAGTGTTGTTAAAAAGTTACAAGTTTACTTTAACAAGCTTTACTTGAGACTGTTGCAAGCACATGGGATCCCATCCCTATGTAACCTATTTGTATCTTGATATCAGAGAGAAGAAGGTCGGTCAACTTTTAATGATGTCCTATGAGATGTAGATCTCTGCTTAGGTATAAATATCAGACTGTGTTTTGTATTCCTTTGGGAGGAGATTGTGATAACAAGTAGAAAGGAAATGTCTTCCTAGGCCAATTGGCCTTTTTTGAACCATTGTGTTTTATATGATCAGAGGCCACATACAGCTGAAAATTATTCTTTGTCTATTTGCTAAGAAGATGGATACGAAGGTCTTTACCAGTCAAAAAACTGATATATGTGATCAAGTGATTGGAAGTGTATGAAGTTTGGAGTCTGTTGAATTGTGCTCTAATCCCCACTGTGCCACTTCCTAGCTGTGTGATCCAGGGCAATTTGCAACTTTTTTGGACTCCACATTCTTTATTGTATAAAATCATGCATATCTTCAGGGTCTTATGAGGATGAGCTGCATCTGCAGCACAAGTGATGTTTAATGTGTCCCCCTGTCTGAGCTACAGACAACATTAGTCACTGAGGTGGTTGCTTCATTGTTAAAATTAATCTGCATCAGGGAAGAGGTCTTCCCCCCCCCATTTCGCTGGGAACCTCATGGGTGTTGCTCAGAGATAGTCATAAGACTTTCTTATCTGGGCTCAGTAAAATTATTGCAATTCTATCTTGGTTTAGGGTCCTACTGACCCTATGACAACTTTGGACTTACCACTGGTGACTCTCCTGTCTTCTCTGCAGGGGCCATTTCTGAACCATTTCAGTCATAGCCCACCTTCTCCACATTAATATCTCTGATAACCACCAATGTCTTTATCTCCAATTTCCTTTCTTAGAGTTGGGATGTTTCCTCTTAGGCTGCTTGAGGTTCTGCCTTTGGTGACCTTGGTGACCCTGCTTAGCCATGCCTCTCCATTTCTTTCAACTTGCTTCTCCGTTTAGTGGTTTCTACTTCTTTCTTCCCTAAAACTTGGGCTGCAGTTAGTAATGGTGGTTCTGCTTTTCTCTTCTATTGCAGCCATATTACCTATAATATCTGCATTAAAAATCATACCATCTACAGTATCAAATTGAATGTCCATCATTCGTGCTTAAATTTGGATCTGCATATTATGGCTGGATGCCATGCACCTGCGGATCCACTGTCACCACAAGCAAACCTGTTTTATTTATTTATTTTTATTTTTTTTAATTTAATTTTATTTATATACACTTTTAATTAGCTTCAGGTGTACAACAAAGTGCAATAGTTATACTTTCTACCCCTCAAAGTGACAACTCCCCTCCCCCAATTCTCCCCTCCCACTCCTCCCCCCCCCCATATCATACTATCTATTACAATTACTTTGACTCCCTTTCACCATATAATCCACATCCCGTGATGGTCTATATATTCAATTACAGTTGGCATACAATATTATTAAACATCAATTTCAGGTATACAGTGCCGTGATCAAGCTTCTACTCCATCCATGAAGTGGTCTCCCTAACAAAACATGTGACCATCTGACACCCCACAAAATTTTAACATTATATTCCCCGAACTGTCTTTCATATCCCTGTGACAATACTGTAGTTACCTATTTATGCTGTCTAATCCTTTCCCCTTCTCCCTCATCCCCACCCCTCTCCCAACTAGCAACCCTGTTTTTCCTCTATATCTATGAAACTATTTCTGTTTCTTATGCTCATTCATTCAGTTTTTCAAATTCCACATATAAGTGAGATCATGTGGTATTTGTCTTTCTCTGACTGACTTATTTCACTCAACATAATAGTCTCTAGGTCCATCCATATTGTTGCAAATGGTACAATTTCATTCTTCTTTACAGCGGAGTAATACTCCATTGTATAAATGTACCACAGTTTCTTAAGCCAGTCATCTACCGATGGGCATTTCAGTTGTTTCCAAGTCTTGGCTATTGTAAATAGCGCTGCAATAAACATAGGGGTGCATATATTTTTTCGAATTAGTGTCTTGGATTCCTCTGGGTAGATTCCCAAGAGTGGAATGGCTGGGTCATACGGCAGTTTCATTTCCAGTGTTTTGAGATACCTCCATACTTATCTCCATAATGGCTGCACCAATTTGCAGTCCCACCAACAGTGCACCAGGGTTCCCTTTTCTCCACACCCTCGCCAACACTTGTTGTTTGTTGATTTGTTGATGATAGACATTCTGACTGGAGTGAGGTGGTATCTCATTGTGGTTTTTATTTGCATTTCTCTGATGATTAGTGAGGTTGAACATTTTTTCATATGCCTGTTAGCCATCTGTATGTCCTCTTTAGAGAAATACCTCCTCATATCCTCTGCCCATTTTTCAATTGGGTTGTTTTTTTTTTGGTGTTGAATTGCATGAGTGTTTTATAAATTTTGGATATCAACCCCTTATCAGATATATCATTGGCATATATCTTCTCCCATTCAGTAGGCTGCCTTTTTGTTTTATTAATGATTTCCTTTGCTGTGAAAAAAACTTTTAAGTTTGATGTAATCCCATATGTTCATTTTTTCTTTCATTTCCCTTGTCTGAGGGGATATATCGGTAAAAATATTACTCAGGGTAATGTCTGCAAACTTACTCCCAAATTTTCTTCTAGGAGTTTTATAGTTTCAGGTCTTACATTTAAGTCTTTAATCCATTTTGAGTTTGTTTTCGTATATGGTGTAAGTAGATGGTCTATTTTCATTTTTTTGCACGTGTCAGTCCAATTTTCCCAGCACCATTTATTAAATAGACGATCTTTACTCCAGTGTAAATTCTTGCTTCCATTGTCATAGATTAAATGACCGTATATAGATGGGTTTATTTCTGGGCTCTCTATTCTATTCCATTGGTCTATGTGTCTGTTTTTATGCCAGTACCATACTGTTTTGATTACTGTAGCCTTGTAGTATGTTTTGATGTCAGGTAGTGTGATGCCTCCCACTTTGTTCTTATTTCTCAACATTGCTGTAGCTATTCGGGGTCTTTTGTGACTCCATATAAATTTTCGGATTCTATGTTCTATTTCAGAGAAAAATGTCCTTGGTAGTTTGATTGGAATTGCATTGAATCTATATATTGCTTTAGGAAGTATTGACATTTTAACTATATTAATTCTTCCTATCCGTGAGCATGGTATGTATTTCCATTTATTTGTATCTTCTTTGATTTCTCTCTTCAGTGTCTCATAAATTTGTGAGTACAGGTCTTTTACTTCTTTAGTTAAATTGATTCCTAGATATTTTATTGTTTTTGAACAATTGTAAAAGGGATTGATTTCCTGATTTCTTCTTCTGATAGTTTATTATTGGTGTATAGAAATGCCACTGATTTCTGAATATTAATTTTGTATCCTGCTACCTTACCAAATTCGTGTATCAGTTCTAGCAGTTTTTTGGTGGAGTCTTTGGGATTCTCTATATATAGTATCATGTCATCTGCATATAATGGCAATTTTACTTCCTCTTTTCCAATTTGGATGCCTTTTATTTCATTTTCTTGTCTGATTGCTGTGGCTAGAACTTCCAGAACTATGTTAAATAGAAGTGGTGAAAGCGGGCAGCCTTGTCTTGTTCCTGATCTTAAGGGGAAAGCTTTCAGCCTTTCCCCATTGAGAACGATGATTGCTGTGGGCTTATCATATATGGCCTTTATTATGCTGAGGTATGATCCCACTATTCCCACTTTGTTAAGAGTCTTTATCATAAATGGCTGCTGGATTTTGTCAAATGCCTTTTCTGCATCTATTGATATGATCATATGATTTTTATTTTTCATTTTGTTAATGTGATGTATTACGTTAATTGATTTGCGGATATTGAACCAGCCTTGCATACCAAGAATGAATCCCGCTTGATCGTGGTGTATGATCTTTTTAATGAGATGCTGGATTCGGTTTGCTAGTATTTTGTTGAGAATTTTTGCATCTATGTTCATTAGTGATATTGGCCTGTAGTTTTCCTTTTTTGTAATATCTTTGTCTGACTTAGGAATCAGGGTGATAGTGGCTTCATAGAAAGAGTTTGGGAGACTTCCCTCCTTCTGTATTTTTTCGAATAGTTTGAGGAGAATAGGTACTAATTCTTTTTTGAACGGTTTATAAATTCACCTGTGTAGCCATCTGGTCCAGGGCTTTTGTTGGTTGGAAGATTGTTGATTACTGATTCAATTTCTTTGTCAGTAATCAGTCTGTTCAGAGTTTCTGTTTCTTTATGGTTCAGACTTGGTAGATTGTATGCTTCTAGAAATTTATCCATTTCTTCCAGATCGTTGAATTTGTTAGCATATAGTTGCTCATAGTATTGTCTTAAAATTTTCTGTATTTCTGTGGTATCTGTTGTCACTTCTCCTCTTTCATTTCTGATTTTATTAATTTGGGTCCTCTCTCTCTTTTTCTTGGTTAGTCGTGGTAAGGGTTTGTCGATTTTGTTTATCTTTTCAAAAAACCAACTCTTGGTTTCATTGATCTTTTGTATTTTTTTGTTTTGTTTTCTATTTCATTTATTTCTGCTCTGGTCTTTATTATTTCCTTCCTTATGCTCCCGTTAGGCTTGTTTTGCTGTTTTTTTACGAGTTCCCTTAGGTGTAGAGAGAGTCTGTTGATTTGAGATTTTTCTTCCTTCTGTAGGTAGGACTGCACTGCTATGAACTTCCCTCTTAGGACTGCTTTCGCTGCATCCCAGAGATTTTGGGTCGTGGTGTTTTCATTTTCATTTGTCTCGAGGTATCTTTGGTTTCCTCCTTGATCCCATTTTTGACCCACTCCTCACTATTTAGAAGCATGTTATTTAGCTTCCATGTGTTTGTAAGCTTTCCAGATTTCTTCTTATAATTGATTTCTAGTTTCATAGCACTGTGGTCAGAGAAGACACTTGATATGATTTCAATCTTCTTAAATTTGTTGAGACTTGTTTTTGGCCTAACGCGTGGTCTATCTTGGAGAATGTTCCATGGGCACTTGAGAAGAACGTATATTCTGTAGCATTGGGGTGAAATGCTCTAAAAATATCAATTAAATCCAGCTGGTCTAAAGTGTCATTTAAGGCCACTATGTCCGTGTTGATTTTCTGTCTGGAGGATCTGTCCATTGAAGTCCCCTACTATGATAGTGTTACTGTTGATGTCTGCCTTTATGTCTGTCAGAATCTGTTTTATATATTTAGGAGCTCCTATATTTGGTGCATAGATGTTTACTAGGGTTATGTCCTCTTGTTGAATTGATCCCTTTATTATTATGTAGTGCCCTTCTTTGTCTTTTATTGTAGTCTTCATTTTACAGTCTATTTTGTCCAAAATAAGTATTGCTACTCCAGCTTTTTTCTCATTTCCATTTGCATGAAATATCTTATTCCATCCCTTTACTTTCAGTCTATGTGTGTCTTTTGATCTGAGATGAGTCTCTTGTAGACAGCATATGCATGGGTCCTGTTTTCTTATCCACTCAGCCACTCTGTGTCTTTTGATTGGAGCATTTAGCCCATTCACATTTAAGGTAATTATTGATAGGTGTATATTCATTGCCATTTTGTTATTTGTATTTCTTGTCTTCCTGGGTTAGCTTGTTTTCCCCTTTCTTCTGTTTAAAAAAGCCCTTTTAACATTTCCTGCAATGCTGGCTTGGTGGTAATGAACTCCTTAAGCTTATTCTTTTCTGAGAAGGTCTTTATCTCTCCTTCAATTTTAAGTGATAGCTGTGCTGGGTAGAGCAATCTTGGTTGTAGACCTTTATTTTGTGTCACTTTGGATATCTCTTGCCATTCCCTTCTGGCCTGCAGAGTTTCTGAAGAAAAGTCAGCTGTTAGTCTTATAGGAGTTCCTTTGTATGTAACCTGCTGTCTTTCTCTTGCTGCTTTTAGGATTCTGTCTCTGTCTGTAACCTTTGCCATTTTTACTATGATGTGTCTTGGTGTGGGCCTGTTTGGATTCAGCCTGTTAGGAACTCTCTGTACGTCCTGGGCTTGTATGTCGATTTCCTTCACCATGGTAGGGAAGTTTTCAGTCATTATTTCTTTAAATACATTCTCAATCCCTTGCTTCTTCTCTTCTCCTTCTGATATTCCTATCGCGAAGATTGCTGCGTTTCCATGTTGTCCCAGAGGTCTCTTAAACTATTTTCATTCTTTTTTATTCTTTTTTCTTTTTGTTGTTCCAGTTGGGTGATTTCTGTTATTTTGTCTTCTAATTCACTGATCCACTCCTCTGCTTCATCTACTCTACTGGTGATTCCTTCGAGTGTGTTCTTCATTTCAGTTATTGTATTCTTTAGTTCTAACAGGTTGTTTTTTATGGTTTCCCTATCTTGCTTTATGTCCTCGCTAAGTTCCTTAAACATTCTTATCATCAGTGTTCTAAACTCTGTCTCTGAAAGTTTGGATACCTCTGTTTCATTTAGTTCCATTTCTAGAGTTTTCTTCTGATCTTTTACTTGGGACATGTTTCTTTGTTTTTTCATTCTGGCTGTCATTCTGTAAATGCTTCGATGTATTAGATAGATCACAAGGCTTGACGTGGCCTCCTCTTTAGGTCCTTTGTTTAGAGGTTCTGTTCATCTAATGTTCAGGGGACTCCTGAGGTTAAATGTTGCATAAATTATTTGTAATTTTGAAGTGATCCTGGAAGGCAGTTCAGAGAGCGTCCGTCTATTCCGCCATCTTACCGGAACTCACAAGCAAACCTGTTTATAGTTGAACTCTACCTATTTGTCCAGCTCTTTTGTTTTTCAAACTGAGATCCTTTTTCTAGTGAAAGGAGTGCTACAATGTATGGATGAATGAGCTGCTATGCTACATTTACCTCTCACGATCAATAAGAAGAGTGAGGTTCAGAGAAGTTGAATTAGCTTAATAGGCTATAGATTAGTAAGGTACATGTGGAGGTGAGATCCGGCCCAAACAGTTTGACTGCACATCCAATCGCCTAACTAGCCATGTTTTCTACCTTTCTTATACACCCAAAATTCATGAACCCTAATAATTCATTATCCCTAAAGTGTATCACACTGAAAGCCTATGGCCCTAAGCTTGTTTAGCATTTTTCTGATTGGTGAAAACACTTGGTTCCTGGTGATTATTGTCTGTTACCTGTAAGTACAAGGATATCGATGAGTTTCTCAGGAGGATGATGCAATACTGGACTCAAGATAAAGTCTAAGCATTATTCACTCTTATCCATGGCTTTGGCCATAATCATTGAGGACTTGGTTGACCTAGTCTCCTGAATACACCTATAGACCCAGTTAACAGCTTTGCAGAAATCCTGAGGTTAAATTCATTTAGGATACCTTAACTTTCTTGCCCTCTAATATCTTTGAATTAATTTTCCTGATTCAGATGCAAATGGACTTCAGGATATTTCCCTTCTGACTCATAGGCAGTAGAGAAAATCATGTCTTTATAGTCAAGACTATGGCTTGAAAACTAGCTTTTCCACTTAGAACCTGCATGACCTTAACTTCTATGAGTCTCAGTCTCTTCATCTATAAATGCAGAGCAAGGAGATGGTAGTTTTCAAGGTTATTGTGAAGGTTTAATAGAAACTAACATGTGAATATTTAGCCCAATGCCTCGCATATTGGCTTTGCATTCAAATTGTACAATTTCTATCCTTGACTTCCTTTTCCTTTTGTTTCCTTCTTTCTCTCTTCTTTGTGAAGCCAAGTTTTCTGTAAGAATCTAAATACAAACTTTTCCATTAAAAAATGGCTTTTTCAATATCCAGTACATTTTAATATATAGTATTCAATTATATTTCATTTCTTAGCAGGGTTGATCTTGAAAATATACTTTACAAAGATTATGTCCCTGCTATCAAATACTTAGATATTTGAATACTGAGTAAACAACGAGTATATTTGTACCAGTGGGTGCAAGCTCAGGCCTGGGCTTATGAAGTTTTATATATTTTATGTGGAGTTTTTTCTCTGAGCCATAAAACAGAGCTGAAATTTAGCGGGCATACATTACTATGGCCATACTGGTTGTTTATGGCAGGCATTCACTGTGATTTATTAGAGCACTTGCCATAGAGGTAGTTAAATATTTTGTATATGATGGCTACTCATTAGTCATTTAAAAGTGTGTTTTAATTATTTCAGGTTATGGAGTTTTTACATTAATTACTTTTAATTTAATTGAAAGAATATGGACTGTTTAATATAATTTCTTTGAAATTTGCTGATTCTTGCTTTCAGCCTAATAAAATATCAATTTTTATACATATTTCATATGGACTTTAGGAGAATGTGTGTTCCATAATAGTTGGATTGTTAAGCTTGTCAATTGTTTTGATCGAATCAAAGACTTCCCACATCCTGACTGTGATTTCAGATGTTTCTACATTTCTAGGACTAGGCTTTCTGTTCTCTAAAGGCAGGGAAATATTAGATCCTTGAACAGTTATCATGAGGATCCAATAATATGATCTTGATAAATTATTTTGGAAATTATATATACTCTTCTGAATTTTGTTTTTCATTCATTTATTTACTTATGCATTAATTCAACACATTTATAGAAATAGCATACTGTGTGTCGATGTAGGACTTAGATGGATGCCAGCTATGCATCAGCGAAAGAAAAGAATCCTCAAGGTCCTAAGTTTGTCCCTTCTCCCACATATGTGTATTTCAGGGCCTGGCATAACTACTCAGTGTTTTCCTTTCATATGATTAAATGATTATTATTGTTATGTCATTTTAGAGTACACTAAATAACCTTCCGTAATCTACATTTTAGACACCAGAAAGCAAGTTCAAACGAAAGATAAATGTCTTACTCACAACTTCTCTTCCTTAGCGGTGTATGAAAATGAGTCTAACCAAATCTATTACTTATACTCTATGTGATTCGCTACATTTCTCAAGCAGAGAATTGCATATTTTGTTGCTTTAAAAGACCCTCAAGACTAATAAAGGCTTGAAGACAGGACTATTCATTTACCAGAAGTAAAACCTGAGAGACAGAGTCAACCTCAGAGGAGTGAGCACTGGTAATTACTGGTTCTGGGTTATAGAAAAGCTAAATGAAAAAAGAAAATAGAAAAAAGAAGAAAAAGAAAAAGAAAACTGAAACCAGTACTGAAAGAAGCTAAAGAGATGCCATTATTATGGTGAAGAGCCATGATGTTGACAGGAACAAGAAGCAAACAGAGAGGTCCCTTATCTTCATTTAACCTTCCATTCTTTCTCTAACAACTTTTTTGGAAGAATTTAACAGATGCTAGCTAGCAGACAAGAAATGTGGTTTTCAGTATACCAATCTTAACTCACAAAGCAGAGCATAGAAAATTGGATTTGAAACTGAAAGACAATACTTTAATAGCATCAAAGTTACTCCATAAAAGTAAGGATGAAAATTTTGTGCCCACTCCAAGCTTTATGGCCTATTAAATTGCACCCAAAACTGATAATAATAAAATAGTCAATGTTTATTGGACATTTAGGATGTTTTAGGCACTTTTTAGTGCTATGCATGAATTAACTTATTTAATTTTATGAAGAAATAATAATTACATGTTAACAAGGAAATAAAATATTATGGCCTTAGTTTTACAATTTATAAATAGTTACAGTCTTTTACTTTGGATTTTTTGGTCTGTATTTCAACACTCATGGAGTCCTCAAAGGGCTAGATTGGACTCAACTCCTATGATGGCAATGGAGTTTCCATTCCTTATGTTGGCATTGGTCACAGGGCTGCCCTCTTCAGACAATAGGGATTATTTCAATTTTGAGCCATCCTTTTATTGTCGCCCCCAATGCCCAAAACCCTGTAGTGCATCAGTTCATTGAATTCATTGAACAACTTGACCTTTTCTCTTTTGCCTCTTCTAATCCTCGTATTGCAGTTTTTTTTGTCAGTTATCAGTTCTGTCTAGTTCCACAGTTTAGGAGCTGTGTGATTCAATGTAGAGTAGGACAGAAGTCTTCTTTACAACCTGGCCTCTTCTCAAAGTCCGAGAGGAATTCTCTGCTACTATGACCACCTCTATTTTATTAGGTTAAAACATACGGTATATTTTAGGGATGCTTTAGGACTCAGCCTCATTATGTCCAAATCCAGAAAAGTTATGCTAGTTTGTAAACCAAACCTGTTCTTCTATATTATAATACACATCACATTAAAAATAAAATGTAGGGCCGGCCAAGTTGCGCATTGGTTACGAGCTGGTTTGGGGATGCCAGCGGCCCCAGTTGGGATCCCACATATGAGAGCCAGTGACACTGCCCTCTACAGCTAACAGCAGCTCCACCTGGAGCTGGGCTGTGCAAGCCCCGGCGACGGTGTAGGCTGCAGCCCCTGCTGCAGTGGGCTGCCATAGGCTACAGTGAGTGGCCGGCAGCCAGCGTGAGCTGCCAATAGCCGCAGTGAGTGACCATCCAGAGGCCGGCAACCAATCTGCCTCATCTGGGAAGAGCGCAATGATAATACCAACACAGGCCAGTGAAGTAACGTCCTCTGCAACTCGACTGAAGAACAACAACAACAAAAAGACGGCAACTTGTCTATTCCCCTTCCCTGATTCCCCAACGCTGTTCCCCTCCCCCAATTCCCCAATAAAATCTTAAAAAATAAATAAATAAATAAAATGTAGTACTTTGTCTATTAAGGGAGTTTATGGGAGAATATGCCAATATAATTTATTTAGATGATATTCCATTGGATTGAATTTATTTTTGAATCACCTTTGTTACCTCAAATATGACAGATATACATTTCTAGCTTTCTACATGATGTGGTTCATTCATTTATTCAAAAAATGTTTATTGAGCATCTATTATATGTCACATTTTATTCTAGGTCTTTGGGATGTTATAGGCTAATATACAAGATCCCACTTATATGAGAGGTGGACACAAATAGCAAATAAATGAACAAATTAAAAATGAATATATAATATATTATGTGCTGATTAATAAATCACTCTGAATAACTAATATGTACTTATTTTAGGTTACAAAGTACTTTTTAGAACACCTTTTGCCTTTATTATTTTCTAAAGGTTTAAGAATGGTTATGTTTTGATGGGTCTTCCTAGAGATTTTCAACATTTTGCATTTCCATAATAGTATTTTTTTTTTTTTTTAGCTGAGCCCTCCTGCCACCTGTTGGCAGCTCAACGGCAACTCATCTTGGGCTGGCATCGAACCACCGTTGCTCAGAGCTCAGCTCGCACAATAGTATTTTTTTAAATCAGAAGCATGTTTTATTTCTGCAGTTAGAACAAAAACTAATAGTAACACTAGCAAGTAAAATATTTCTACTATATGGTTTTGAATGACATGGTGAATTTGTTTTCAAATGGTAATTTTCTATATTTGAATTCTGTATCTGCAGCAGCTTTGAATACTGCATCACATGGTGTAACTCAGTATTCATAGTCCATCAGAGGAGGTTTTCCTACCCAGCATGTTCTTCACAGCAGCCTTTACATCCTTGTTGCGCAGACTGTAAATGAGAGGATTGAGCATGGGGGTCATCACCCCATAGAAGAGGGAAATGAGGGCCTCAGCGATGTCTTGGCTACCTGCACCAACAGAGCTTTTAGACTTAGGCTCTGCATACATGAAGAAAATGGTTCCATAGAATAGGATTACCACTGTCAGGTGGGCTGAGCAGGTGGAGAAGGCCTTACGTTTTCCTCCAGTGGAAGGGATCCTCAGAATAGTGGCCACAATAAAAATGTAAGAGACAGAAATTGCTAGCAATGGAATAACCAGAGCAATCAGATTTGATGCTGCCATGCTGATCACATTGATTGAAATATCAGCACAGGCCAGTTTTAAGATAGCCAGGATTTCACAGACAAAATGATCAATGACGTTAGCACAGAATGGTAATTGCATTGCCAAAGATGTCTGCACCACTGAGTCCACAAACCCAGAGACCCAGCATGCAGCAGCCATGGGCACGTAGGTACCTTTGTTCATAATGACAGGGTATCTCAGTGGGTAGCAGATGGCCACGTAGCGGTCAAGTGCCATCATGCCTACAAGCACACACTCTGTGACCCCCATGGCAAAGGAGAGAAACATTTGCACAATGCACCCAGAAAAGGAAACCCTTTTCCTTACTGTCAGAAAGCTGTCAAGAATTAGTGGGACAGAAGTGCTTGTGTAGCAAATGTCCAGGAAGGAAAGATTACAGAGGAAGAAATACATGGGGGTGTGCAAGTGAGAATCATAGATGATGACTGAGATAAGGACTCCGTTTCCTAACAGGATCATCAGGTACATCCATAAAACCAGCACAAAGAAAACTGTCTGGAGCTTGGGGTGGGCAGAAAGTCTGACTAGGACAAATTCTGTCACTATGGAATCATTGCTCCTTTCCATAATCCATATACCCTTTCTCCGGGAACACTCTGTGGATGATAAAACAGAAATATGTTAGTACAGCTTCTGTAAGAGTGCCCCTTTTAAGAATCAGATGCAGTGTTACTGCAGTTATGGATTCAAATGCAACAATATAACGCCTGGACGAATTTCTTACTGTAAAGCTAGGCCACTAGAGCAGGAATCCTAAACTGGTTTTCTCGGGGTTAAGAGAGCACACATTTGGTTGTAGCATGCTTGGATCCCAAACCAGCTTGTTGTCATTTCTATTACTTCTGCAAATCACTGGCCTATAGCCTGGATGCAGCAGACAGATGTGTTTTCTGGGCAGTGATTCCTGCACTATGTTTTAAATTTTAATTAGACGTCAACATTGTAAAGGCAGGGGATATGACATAAAATTTAAATTAGAGGTCAACTATATTTTTAGCTAATCTTCAAATAAATTATAATATTAAAAAATATTGGGCCATTTTCATCATGGAGCTCAGTTACAAGTGACCCACTGGATTTCAAGCATGTTCTCCATTCTAACAGAACACCCTCCTCTCTCTCTTATCTGCTTATCACTGGAGATGAATATTCATTGCCAAATAATATGTTATTCTCAGTTGATCTCAATTGTTTATATTACCTGACAGAATTGTATATGTATTTGAATTCTTGACCCATAGCTGCAAGGCTGACTTATCCACTAAGCACAGTAGGACTACCCTACTGTCAGAAAACTATGAAAATGTTTTGATTTCTTTTAAAATCTGCATAGAACAGTTAATTTTTAAGTCTTAACATATATTAAATTTATGTTTATACCAATGCAGATATAAAATATAACTTTTAAAATTATTTCATGGAAGGGCCAATAAAGGCAAAAGTGTCTAGGGCCCCCCAAAATAATTAGGCAGTCCTGTGTGGTTGAGCCTTGGGTAGGCAGAAAGTCTAACCAGGACAAATTCTTTTTAGAGCTGGTGGTATAAGTAGTCATTACACATATGCATATAGCCTCATTAAGGGGACATACTTATATTACTGCAGTATCTCAATTGAATGAGGAGGTAAGTGTTCAAGTAAATGTGTTTTTTTTTAATAGAAATAAGTTAAAAGTATTTATAAAGTCAATTTTACTATGAAGACAGACATGTAATATTGTGTATTATAGGCTCTACCTATCTTGTTTATTTTCACCACATGCAAGAACTATCACTTAAGGATCAACTGTAAATAGCAGTGCTTTTATTAGAAAAATGTATACATTTAATTAAACCAGTGACATGCAACCGTTATTTTTTTTTTAGCAATTAAAATTTATACAGAAGTGTTGTACATAAAACAAACTGGTTGAAGTTAAACTGGGTTTGCAGGGAAGGAAAGGCATTATCCTTTAATACCTTTCTCACTCTTCCTCTTTCAGTTTGGTTTGAGGATTCTAAGGGTCATAGTTTAAAACCACCAATATGGTAAGTAGAAAGTAATATTAGTATTCTGCATTTTAATAATTTTCTTATCAAATAAAAAATTAATATATATGTTGAATACGCCAGATACATTTCTAAATGCTTTTATTAATAACAATTCAATGAAGTAAGAACTATTATTGTATGCATATGGATTATCCTTATTATCCTTTCTTAAACACTTGGTAAACACCACCAGTAAATCATGATATGATAAAAGAAAATAAAAAGTAATTATTTCAAGAGCTGCAGGAAATAAATTTGGTTAAAACCAATTTATAATTGTCATATAAAGTATTTGAAGTTTACTTCCTAATTTTAAAAGTAACTTCCTAATTTTGAAAGGAAACTATATATCAAAAGCCTATAGGATGTTACTACTCATTAATAATTAATAGAGCCAGTCTATACATTCTCATTAAGATCTGGAATAAGATGAGGATGCCCACTCTTACAGCTGCTATTTAGCATAGTCTTGGTAGTCCTGTTCAAAATCATAAGACAAGAATATGACAGAAGTAGAAATAAAAAAGGGATTGAAAAATTTATGAGACCTGATAAGAAAAATTAGTAAGACTTCTGGATGTTAAGATCAATGGAAAAGTAATAGTTCTCTTTATATTAGCAATAAATGATTAGTAAACATATTAGAAATAAATATAATAAAAATAAAATAATGAAGCATCTGTGTTTTATCTTAACAAAGCATGCATAAGACCTTCACAGAAATCATTTCAAAATTATAATAAACAGCATAATAGACTATGAGTAGTTGAAGTACAACATGTTAATAAATGGGATAAAAATAAAGGTTGCCATTCTCCTCCCCCAAATAGTTTATACATTCAATAAAAACACATTCAAAATTTTAGCTGGATTTTGTTTTTGAGGAATATGAGTGCTCAATCTAAAACTCATATGGAAAAATAAAAGTACACAACGCAACTGGCACAATTAAATTTATAAAAGAAAAGTAAGAATAGCATCCATATTTAAAACACACTATGAAGCCAGAGTAATAAAAATATTAGGATAGTAATTCAGGTACATTTAAATAGTCTGGTGAAAAAAAGAGATCTCAGATATAGACATATGTTTATATGGAAATTTGACATATAACAAAAACCCTCACTCCATAATAAAACTCTTACCCCAAAGCAATGAAGAAGTAACAGCTGAATAGATCATGTTAGGAGAATGCCCTTATATTTGAAAAAAGATAAAATTAGATCTTTGAGTTACCATACATAAAGGTGGAAACCAGATGGATTAAGAATTTACAGGTTAAAAAAAAAGAAAGTAGAAAATTAATAAAAGACAATATAGAAAATATTGTAAACTTATAGTGGAGGAAAAAAACCTTTTAAAATATAAAGCCTTAAGCCAATTGAGAGTGGGTCAAAAGATGAATCAGTGGTTCACAGAAGGGTTTTTCTAAAGGGATGACAAGTATATGAAGAGATTCTCACACTTAGGAAGTCTGAAAAATGCTTATTCAACCTTCAAAATCAGAAAAAAAAGCTCCTTAAAACAGCCATGAGGTGTCATTCATTTTCATTAGAAATGTAGATGCTACCAAATGTTGACAAGCATGTGAGAAGGTGGAATTCCGGTGGGAGTGTATGCTGTCCTGCTGGAAAACTCTGATTGTATTCAAGTTGGGTATGTACCAGTGATTTCAGCCATGGGAATATATACCAGATAAATTCTTGCCCAGGACTGTAAGAGAACAAGCATGAGGATACTCCGCACTGCATTATTTGTTGCAAAAGGTGGTTGAAGACAATCTGGATATCCATCATCAGAGGAAGGGTGCCACATGTGAGCATGCATGGCGGAAAGGTTTACAGGAGTGAGAAGCCAATGAACTAGGTGTGGATGCAGCAGCATAAATAAATCCTGAAAAAGTGTTGAAAAAAATAAGCAAAGTTGTGATTTATAGCACAATCAGATTTATATGTAAATTTAAAATAGGTATTTTATGAGGGAACATGCATTTTTAGGGACAAATAAAACACATCATTATGAGTTGGAGAGGAAATGTTAGTCGAATCAGTGAATGTGGGAGAATATTAGGAAACTTTTTAAGGATGATGGAAATAATGTGTAGAGGGCTGTAAACTAAAACATAGGAAAGCATGATTTACTAAAGCGCAAGTTTAAACAAAAACAAGTACATAAAAATCAGAGAGCAACTTAAGGCATATGCCAATGAAGGAGCTCTGGTCAGAAATGTAGTTTAATAGAAGGAGCTATCATAAACGTGGGAAAAAGAA
Organism: Aselliscus stoliczkanus; assembly: GCA_033961575.1. Classification (NCBI taxonomy): domain Eukaryota; kingdom Metazoa; phylum Chordata; class Mammalia; order Chiroptera; family Hipposideridae; genus Aselliscus; species Aselliscus stoliczkanus. The sequence goes on from CM066728.1 coordinate 139,098,089, forward strand.
AAGGAAAATCGACTTCTGACACCATAAAAATAATACATAATGGATTGGAGGAGAAAAAATTAGTCACTTAAAAAATGGGTTAAAGCTTAGTTAGACCAGATGATTTTTAAGATAAACTTTTAAATCTAGTTAAAGAAAAGAAAACCATTAGCCATAAAGTGGTTGGTCAATAACGGAGAACAGAAGGAAGTTTCCAGGTTAATGAGAGGCATGCTCATCCAACAGATTTCAAGCTCCATGGCTCCACGGGAAATGTTGTGCGAAATGCAGAGTCAGATGAACGTGGCATTCCTGTTAGCATGATTCCACTGATTATGCCATTCATATAAGTAACCCCCTTGCTTTGACCCAGCTGTCCTCTTCTGATGAGAAGCGGGCATCCAGGTCACTTGCACAGAATGGACTGAGCGGAGGAATTAAGCGACTGCTCTTCCTTGGGCCTTTCTGTTTCTCGTTGGAAAGCGTGGCACTCTGCTTCATAGCAGCATCTGTGAGCCAGTGTCAATAGCCCCCTGTGAACAAGATCCAGCCCCTTGTTTTAACAACTCAGTTTGAGTAAGTGGAGTAAGGAACAGGCTGTAGACTTCGCATTAAACAAATAAAACAAACAAACAAACAAACAAACAAATAAATAATAAATAAATAACCCAAAACACAGTATTGCTGTGCAGTGAAGTCTGTGGGTAGGAAACCAGCCCGCTTCCCTTTGGGGAAGCCGTTGAATCACTGCACCTGTTTTATTCAAACACCGAGAGTAAGTACGAACACGCTTCAAAGAAGGGGAGTTATTCTGAGAGGGGCTTAGGACAAGATTTCATATCTTGTCAATTGAATTTGGCCTTGATGAGCTGAAGGAGAAGAGCCTTAGGTACTAGGATGAAGCCAAAATGTATCATTGATACTTCTTAAAGACAAGAAAACAATATATAGGGGTGCAAAGGCCAGAAAAAGAAAAAAAAAAGAGGAAGATTTGCCAGTTTGTGAAGTGTATTAAATATATCATTAAGAAATGGAAACTGTATCCTTCAGGCAACAGAGAACCTTTGGAATTTTGGCCAGAGGATATTAAGGGTTAAAAACATAGGAAAAAGCTTAATGTAGAGGCCTTCTTCAGGTCATGTGCTTTTCTTAGTCGACATTGAACTCCGACCTGTGCTCGATAGGTCTGCAGTCATTATTTTTCAGGGCCATCATTTGTTCCTCCTGTACCTTGTAGAGAACCTGATTCAAAATTCTTCTTCTTTTGGAATTAGACACATAATATTAATAGTTCATTTTATAATAGGTCAAATTGGTGTCAAAAAGTTTTATTTCCCTTGGCAAAAACACAGTTCTCCCTTTTTATCTGGGCTCCCAGCTCAGTCCTGTAATAGTCTGTGTAAACAAAAGTGTATCTAGGTTGCAAGTGTGACTAGGTTTGGTAGAAAGGTAATTGTGGGTTTTGCCATTATTCTTCACATTTTAAACTGCAGTTACTTTCGCACCAAAGCTCTGTTGGATCTTTATAGCTAGATCTTACCTGATTGCTTTACTTATTAAACTAACCAAAGTAGTAATAACTACATCACGCTGCCTGGGTTTTCCACTTTTTATTTTTCATTTGAGTATAAAAGGCACTTCAACAGATACCCAGAGGAAAAGAAAAACATCCCAGTTAATAAGTTAAAGGATTGATGCCCTGGGGGTCATAGTTGCCTAACCCTTCTGCTATTTATGCTTTTTTGTTTTTGTTTGGGTTTTTTTTTTTTTTTTTTGGAGAGCTTTTACCACCCCAACGTGCTAGAAAACTTCTCTTCTAGGAGTAGTGGGTCTATTAAAGTATTGCTCTGTGGGTGAAAAGGGACATATTCATTTTATCTTTAGTTTTCTTCTTCATGTCCCAGGGTATGTTGGATGGACATCATAAACAATAGGATCTAATGTACATAACCTGAAAAAAATCTTGGCTACATCTCTTGTAAGCACCGTGACATTATGTTAATTTTCTTGCCTCTTTCAGCAACTGTGTGCTCACCTAGATATTTGTCTGGGTTTCACTTTTATCACATGTGCTAGGTGTATGGTATAGAGTAGGAACTTAAAACACATTTGATTCTTAATTGGGTCATAATTAGTTGCAATTAAAAGTGTATGAGACCCGAAATTACATTCTTAGGAAAACCAACTCCAAGTGCCGGATCTTTCACATGCCAGGTAAGTGAGGGCTGCACTACTTTTCAGAGTCTATATGTCCTTGTCTGTAAGGTTACCAATAACTTCTTTATAGATTTAAGGAAAGGATCCAATGATATACTACAGTCAAAGCACTTGCAAGTTAAATATCTAAATGCTTGTTCATCAATTCACTCATCACATAGGTAGCAACAGCCTAGTGTGTGCTAGGTAATATAAATAGGCTTGGTCCTGAGGGGATGGTGGTGAGCAAATGAAATCATTGTAAAATCTCTTTTTCTCAAGAGCAAAGGGTAATTTTTATACAAATATTTCAGTGTTAAACAACTTCATGTTTTTCTTTCATATGATTTTATAATTTTGAAGCTTAAAAGTTGCCCTAAGCTACTGCCTTTTCATTTTAGAGACAAGGAAAGCAACGCTGAGAGAGGGTAAATGACTTACCCTGTGTACTGTGCCTAATGAATTGTCTGTAGGAAGCATGGGTTGACTGGCTTTAAAGCTTGCACTCTTCTCAAAACGCTATTATCTCAGACAGGGAAATGTGTGCTGTATTAATCTTATTGGTTTAAGTGGCAGTTGGAGAGGGGTAAATTAAATAAACTTGGAATCCAAGCAGAGTGACAGACACACGACAATATGACAACCACGGTTTTGATTCACTGGGCTGAATTTCTGCTACAAATTGAAGCATGTAGCGCAATGTTGGAATAGATGGAATAGATGTACAGATTTTTTTCTGGAACATTTCTGTTAGCCAAGATTAATCCAGGTCAGTAGCTATCAAAAAACAAGACAGAAATAAGGGGGCTGAGATAAATTCCAGACAATTTACTCTCCAGAGTGAAAACTCACTCTGGAACTCAGGGTCAGTAGGATAAAGAAGTCCTGAGAACAGCAAGCCTGGTGCGCGGAGCTCCTGGAAAAAGGTTAATAGAAAAGGTGGTTTGTATTTATTCATATTTACAGAGTTAGATATAGGAATCATATGTTTTGTCTTAATGATTTTGAACTCAACAATTATTTTGAATATAACCGTAAAGGTGAGATGGTATCTTAGGTGTTTTTAAGATCTTTTAAAATCTTTTTAAAAATATGGTGGTCATAGCAACTGCTGAAGATGGTCAAATAATTACATTGCAGTTCCACACATTTGGGGCAGAGAATTAATTTTTCAGCAGATTATAAGTCCAATAATAGTGTTCAAATTGCTTGGATGCTAAAGAAAATGAGATAACACGCCTGTTTTGCAGTGATGTCTCTAAGAGCACCAAATGGAGGCATCTAGCATTATCATTCTATCTGCTGGGGGGGTGGAAAGGAAGAGAAGCAGATACAAACCCAGTGAGTTCAAGAGTCAACTGTCCTGTACCTTACAAAGATCAAGGTCTCTGCTTTTTTTTTTACAAAGATATACATGATTAGAACCCTGTACTTTTCAACAGTTCGTCCTTACCGTGGTACCAAATGATATATTGGAGGACAGCAGTCCACATCTTCTGCGTCATGGAATTAAAAATAGTGATAGCTATGACAGCTCAAATTACATCAGCGCTCAGTGAGGATTCCGTCCATTCTTCCTTCTAGATCCCTAATGAGATTAGCTAATTTATTTATTTGTTTATTTGTTTTAAACTTTTTAAAATTGACGAATAGTTGACATACAATATCCTCTTGGGGCCGGCCAAGTGGCGCGGTGGTTAAGCGCTGGCTTGGGATGCCAGCGGCCCCGGTTCGGTCCCACATATGAGGGCCAGTGACATTGGCCTCAAAACAAAACAAAACAAAACAAAACAAAACAAAACAAAACAAAACAAAACAAAACAAAACCAATATCCTCTTGGTTTCAGGTGTACATCATCGTGATTCAATATTTGTATGCATTATGAAATGATCACCGTGATAAGTCTAATTACCCTATGTCGTATGCAGCATAGAAAATATAGTCAATAATATTGTAATAACTTTGTATTTCAACAGGTGATTAGCTAATTTAAGAAGGCTGATTTATTTCTTGTCCCTGTATTCCATGAATGGTTTTAGGGTAATTTATACCAAATATATATAGATAACTATGTAAACCTTGTTTACATGGATGTAATTTTCACACTGACTACACTGATATAAGACTTTAAAAATAAATTTTGTGTAATGGCAAAAAAAAGGTCAACAGCAAATGATTTTGAAGAAGCAGGTGTGGCAAACGAGCACTAAATTTTATTTTAGAGTACCTAGCTTCGAAAGTCAAAGATTTGGAACCCCTTTTTTCTGTTCTTTAACTGAAGCCAGTTCCTAAGAGCTTCATTGTGAAAATGACCCAGCAATGTTCTCAAATATAATGCAAAGTATTATGACACTAAGTGATGAAAATGTGACGGATGAGAAAATTAGATACACCCAGTTAAAGTGTATAAAATTGATATCTTGCCCATAATTTGAGAAAACAGTATTTACAAGAGAAGAAGATGGAATATGATGTCATTCATGTACCTTTGAGCCTGAGGAATGGTTTCTTGTCCTTGATTTGAGACCAGTATTCTTCTTCAAAAGCTGTTTTGTTCTATAGCTTCAAGAAATGGTCTCTATTTAATGTAATAATTTGCAGTATAAAAGTGAGGGGATATTATTGAGATTAGATAGCAAGCAGGGTACTGTAATTATTCTCTTCAAGTTTTGACTCACCAGTACTTTCTTCCTTGGGTAAAACTGATAGATGATTCTGTAAATATTCTGCCTCTCAGGTCCAGAGTTTCTAGTTCAGTCTCAGGAAAAAAAGGAAGATGACCCCTAGATTCTTGGGGCCTTTTTGATTATCTAAGTGTTTCTTTACATTTTGAGCTCCAGACACATCCTCCAAAAGACCAGTCATTAGCATAGCAAGACAATTTAAATTCTTCCCGGGGGCAAGCCAGGGCGGGGTGCAATATTTTCAAGAAACTAAAGTTAAGACTGTAAACATGGGCAATTACAACTTTTCCAAAACCCCAAAGAGAATGTAGTTGGATCCAATTATATCGTATAATTGGTATATTCTTGTTACGATGTGACTCAAATAAAAAATGTATATCACCATCTACATAACCACAATATCTGAGGATTTTAAGACTCAGAAAAAGTCTTTAATAAGTATTGTATTTTTCTTTTCTGAAAATATCTGAAAACTTCCCAAGATAAATAGCATAAATGGCCTTCATTTGCACAGTGTTTTAAGATATCTAATGTTCCCATATTACTATGAGAAGTTAGTACTAATTTCCTATTCTACAGATGGAGAGCCTGAGACTCTGAAAGGTTGTCCAGCCAGTATAAGAGGGGGTGACAAAGACCTCAAATCCAGTTTTTGACTCCAGCTGCTGCTGTCTGTTTGCAGCACTGCCCTGTCACTCTCCCATAAGAACTTGAAATAAGCTTTTAGAGATACTGCATTCCTACTCAGCAATGAGTGCGCGGTAGTTAAGATAGAGGAATGTAAACAATGTAAACTGATAATTAAACGTCAACAAAAAGTTAAAATTAAAGCTAAGCTTTGTTGCCCCTTTACGTCTAAGGATTGAAGCATATGGAATGAAATGTAACCTTTTACCAAAAACAATTTTTCTGACTTTAGTAGCAAAGGTCTGCATTCAAACTCAACTTTTATCCCAGGAACAAATCCTTTTTCCTCAATGATTTTCTTTAAAGATTTTTTTTTTTTTTAAAGATTTTATTGGGGAATTGGCGGAGGGGAACAGCATTGGGGAATCAATCTGGGAAGGGGAACAGACAAGTTGCTGTCTTTTTGTTCTTCAGTTTAGATGCGGAGGATGTTGTTTCACTGTTGGTATCGTCATTGCGCTCTTCCCGGATGAGGCAGATCGGTCGCTGGCCTCTGGATGTCGCTCACCACGGCTATTGGCAGCTCACGCTTGGCTGCCAGCCGCTCACGCTGGCTGCGGGCCACTCACTGTAGCCTATGGCAGCCCACTGCTGCAGGGGCTGCAGCCCACACCATCACCGGTGCTCGCACAGCCCAGCTCCAGGTGGAGCTGTTGTTAGCTGTGGAGGGCAGTGTCACTGGCCCTCATGTGGGATCCAAAGCGGAGCCGCTGGCATCCCAAAACCAGCGCTTAACCAATGCGCCACTCAGCCGGCCCTTTTTTTTTTTTTTTGAGGGCAGTGTCACTGGCCCTCATATGTGGGATCCGAACCGGGGCCTCTGGCTTCCCAAGCCAGCGCTTAACCACCGTGCCACTTGGCCAGCCCTGTTAAAGATTTTTAAAACAAGCTCACTTATTTCAAATTAGTAATTTCTCCTTAATCTTCTATATATTTCTTCTTGAGTTCACTCTAAATGCTGTAAGTTATGCTGTTCAGGTATCTTACATGTAATGCTAGATAATAATAGACAATACCAACTAAAGGGGGGAAAGGAGGCATTTCTCCATGTACTTTACATGTATTTAACTTAATACTTATTACAATCATATGAGATATATGCTATTATTATCTTCATTTTAATGATTGAGTAACTGAGGAACAAAATGATATTATTCATTGCCTGTGATATGTATATTCAACAAGTTTCCCTAAAGAGACTGGAAATTAATGTCAGAAAACCTTCTATTTTACTTTCCTGCATCATGATATCATCTCAAGATGTGCCTTGAGTATGGTGGACACTCAGAATATATGTTATACTTGTGGGCACATGGACAATTTTACCATGTACATTTAGTTTCTCAAATGTTCTTTATATGTTGCATACTATGAGGTTATATGTTGCTTTAATGTTTATAGTTTTTTTCTGCAGTGGTACTTTTCACTGAAGGACCATTCACCAAATATAAAGGATTCTGAAAGCAGTCGGAGTTTGAGTCCTTTTTCCATAACTTCTTCCTTTGTTCCTTCAACTTGAAAAACTTGGGATCTATGTGTTTTATGTGCTAGTCGGATTTTTTTTATTGACATGTAATTGACATATAACATTTCGTTAATTTGATACAATTGTATATTACAAGATGATTACCATCCTAGCATTAGCTAACGCCTCCATCATATCACATTATCATTTCTTTTTTTTGTGGTGAGAACATTTAAAATCTGGTTTCTTAACAACTTTCAAGTGTATTATATAGTATTGTTAATTATAATCACAACGCTGTGCATTAGATCCTCAGAACTTACTCATCTTCTAACTGCAAGTGTAACCCTTTGGTCAACATCCCCCCATTCCCCCCGACCCCACAGCTCCTGGTAACCACCATTCTACTCTGTTTCTATGAGTTCGGCCCTTTCAGATTCCACATGTAATTGATATACAATGTTTATCTTTCTCTCTCTGACATACCTCATTTACCACAATGCCCTCAAGTAGTCTATCCAGGTTGTCCCAAATGGCAGGATTTCCTTCTTTCTTATGGCTGAATAATATTCTGTTGTGTACACATATATATCACCTCTTCTTTATCCATTCATTCATTAATGGGCACTTGGATTTTTTCCATATCTTTTCTATTGTGAATAATGCTGTAAAGAACATGGGAATGCAAGTATCCTTTCAATATCCTGTTTTCATTTCCTTTGGATATATACCCAGAAGTGAGCTTGCTGGTTCATATGGTACTTTTATATTTAATTTTTAAATTAAACTTATTGGGATAACATTGGTTAGTGAAATTATTTAGGTTTCAAGTGTACATTTCTATAATACATCTATATATTGCATTGTGGGTTCACCACTCAGAGTCAGTTCTCCTTCCCTCACCATATATTTGATCCCCATTTACCATCTTCTACCATCCCTCATTCCCCCTTCGCCTCTGGTACATTAAACTGATGTTGGTGCCTAAGAGTTTTTGTTCATTTGTTTGTTTTCTTCATTTGTTGCTTTCAGTTTTATATCCTATGTATGAGTGAAGTCATATAGTTCTTGGCTTTTTCTGTCTGGCTTATTACACTTAGCATAATAATCTCAAGATCCATCCATGTTGTCACAAATGGCAGTATTTCATCTTTTCTTATGACCATGTAATATTTCATTGTATTGGGTTGTCAGGAAAACCATGACGTGTTTTTTCTGTTTTTCGTTGCAAAAATGCGTCATGACATTTCCGACAACCCAGTATATATGTACCACATCTTCTTTATCCAATTATCTATTGAAGGACACTTTTGTTGTTTCCATGCCTTGGCCATCATGAATAATGGTGCAATGAACATAGGGCTACATATATCTTTATGGATAAATGTTTCCAGAATTTTGGGGTTGATACCCAGAAAAGGGATTGCTGGGTCGTATGGTAGTTCTATTCTTAACTTTTTGGAGAACATCCATACTGTTTTCCTGGTGGCTGAATCAATTTACGTTCTCATCAATAGTATGTAAGAGTTCCCTTTTCTCCACATCCTCACTAACATGTGTCTCTCTTTTTGTTGATAGCCATTCAATGGATGTGAGGTGCTATCTCATTGTGGTGTTGATTTACATCTTCTGATGATTAATGATGTCGAGCATCTTTTCATGTACCTATTGGCCATTTGTATGACTTCTTTGGGAAAATGTCTACTGAGTTCATTTTCTCATTTTTAAATCAGAGTATTTGATTGTTGTTGCTGTTGTTGTTATGGAGTTGTATGACTTTTTTATATATTTTAAATATTAACCTCTTATCTGATATATAGTTTGCATATATTTTGTCCCATTCCATAGGTTATCTTTACATTTTGTTGATTATTTTTTCTGCTATGCAGAAGCCTTTTATTTTGATGTAATCCCACCTATTGATTTTAGCTTTTATTGCTTGGGCTTTTGGTGTCATGTCTAAAAAATAGTTGCCAAGTCCAATGTCAAAGAACTTTTTTCCTATATTTTCTCCCAGGAGTTTTATGATACTGTTGATGTTTTCTATTGTTTTTCTGGTCTCTATTATATTGATTTCCACTTTGATTTTTGTTATTTCTTTCCAACTGCTAACTTCGGGCTTAGTTTCTTCTTTTTCTAGATCCTTGAGGTGTAAAGTTAGGTTATTTGAGATCTTCCTTTTTTTCTTTAATAATTTTTTTTTTTTTTGAGGGTAGTGTCACTGGCCTTCACATGTGGGACCCGAACCGGGGCCGCTGGCTTCCCAAACCAGCGTTCAACCACCGTTCCACTTGGCTGGCCCCCTTTTTTTCTTAATATATATGCATTTGTTACTGTAAACTTACCTCTAAGAACAGTTTCTTTTAGCATCCCATAGATTTGGTTATGCCGTATTTCCATTTTCATTTGTTTCAAGAGATAGTTTCTATTTATCTTTTGATTTTTTTCTTTGACCCTTTGGTTGTTCATGAGTGTGTTGTTTAGTTTCCACATCTTTGTAAATTATCCAGTTTTCCTCTTTTTGTTGGTTTCTAGTTTTCTACAGCTGTGGTCAGTAAAGATACTTGGTATGACTTCAGTTCTCTGAAGTGGGCTATTACATGCTCTAACCTGGAGAATGTTTTGTATGCACTTGAGAAGAATGTGTATCCTGCTGTTCTTGGATGGAATGTTCTAATATGCATATGTCAATCCATTTGGTTGAAAGTATGATTCAAGTACAATGTTTCCTTGTTGATTTTCTGTCTGGGTGACTTATCTATTGCTGAAAGTGGGGTATTGAAGTCACCTACTATTGTTGTGTTATTGTCTATTTCTCCCTTCAGATCTGTTAGTATTTACATAATATAGTAGGTGTTCTGATGTCGGATGCATACAATTGTTACATTTTTGGATAAGCTAAGTCCTTTATCATTATTAATGATCTTCTTTGTCTCCCACCGACAGTTTTTGCCTTAAAGTCTACTTTGTTTGATGTAAATATATTCATGGAATATCTTTTTGCATCCTTTCACTTTCAGCATATGTGTGTTTTTAAAGCTAAAGTGAGTTTCTTGTAGGCAGCATACAGTTGTTGTTGTTGTTGTTGTTTTTAATCCATCCAGCCATATGTGCCTTCTAATTGGAGAATTCAGTCCATTTACATTTAGAATAATTATTGATATGTAAAGACTTACTAATCTTATTAATATCTTTATGGCTGTTTTGGAGTTCCACTGTTCCTTTTTGCTCCTTTGCTGCCTATCTGTGTGGATTGGTGATACTCCAAGATGGTATGCTCTGATTTCATTCTCTTTATCTTTTGTGAATCTATGATAGGTTTCTGCTTTATGATACCATATGGCTTACATAAAACATCACATATCAGTCTATTTTATGCTGATATCAATTGAACTTTGATTGCATACAAAAACTCTACCCTTTTACTCCCTCACTTTTATGTTTTTAATGTAGCAATTTACCCCTATTTATATTCTGTATTTATTAACAAATTATAGTAGCTATAGTTATTTTTAATATCCTTTTCCTTTAACTTTTGTACTATAGTTAAATGGTTAACACACCATACTATTACACATTTAGAGTTTTATGCATGACTAAATATTTACCTTTACCAGTGTGTTGTATATTTTTGTATGTTTTCATGTTACCAATTAGCCTCCTTTCATTTCAGCTCGAGTAACTTCTTTCAGAATTTCTTAAGGCAGGTCTAGTAGCGATGAACTCCCTTAGCTTTTGTTTGTGTGGGAAAATCTTGATTTCTTCTTCATTTCTGAAGGATAACTTTACTGAACCTCAGTGTTAATATCTACAATATAGCTTAATAGATTTTCTCAAAGCATTTTAATTCATTAGCATGTTATCTTCCTATCTGAAATCATACCCCAAACTATCCATTCTGGACTTAAAAATAACCTTTCATGGCCTTAAATATATGGATTTACTTTTGTCCTATAAATTTATTTACTTTAGTGCCATCTGTATTTTTTATTACAAAGAAGATTGGTGATGACATTCTACACAAAATTAACTTACCCAAAAGAATGAATATTAAGGGCCGGCCGAGTGGCACCTTGGTTGGGAGCTGGCTTGGGACGCCAGTGGCCCCGGTTCGGATCCCACACGTGAGGGCCAGTGACACTGCCCGCAAACAAAACAAAACAAAACAAAACAAACCAGCAAGAATTAAAAAAAAAAGAATATTAAGTAAGCAAAAAAGTTAAATGAGAATGCATTTAACTCATAACAAATATCTATTTATGTAATTTATAATATCTAGACCATTTTATAATTCTCACATTTCACTTTGGTAATTATCATTTGAATTCATAAGTTCTTTCTTTGAATTTACTTTGATAAACATATTTTGAACTAAAACACTCAGACGTTTTATAAAGTTGATTTGGTAAACATTTGCTCCTGTTTCCAAAAGTTACACATGTAGGAGAATGTCATTTTATTTTTTGAGCTTTACTTCAGCTGCAGTTTATTTCCAACACCACTCTTAATTGGCTCTATGGGACACTGTCCCTCACACAACAAGAAATTTCTACATTGCACAAATCTCTCATTCCAACTTTAAATTGCTGTGGGAATTGGGGAACAATTACAACAACTGTTACATAAGAAATAATTATTCTTCCACATCTGTGGAATCTGACATTGTTTGATGAACCTGACCTTCATTCAGAATGCTGACATAAATACAAAGAAGAAAGTAATTGGTTCTTCTAGGAAGTTGAAATAATTTATCAGTAGAAAGGTAAGTCTTCAATACCATCACACTGTATCTTTTTCAATATACAGTTAAAGCTGTTATTCAATGTAAATTTGTAATGTGAATAACCTGATACAATCCAGGCACTAATTTATTATCACCAAAATATAGCTGTGAATCATTATTAATATTATTTCATTTTATTTATATAATGTCTGTTCATCCTTGAAGCAATTTCCATATCCTATCTCATTATTTCCATACACTATCCCAGCAAGAAAAGCAAAGCAAGTATTTTTATCACTATTTTAAAAATGAGAAGACTGCATCTCCAATTTAGCTGCACAGAATCTCAAACCAAATACACATTTTAGTCTGAGGTACTTTGCCACCATGCTAAACCCCGGTCACATGTATTCCAATGAGTACAGTAGTTCCCCCCATCCCGCCCCCTGCCCTTTATCTGGGGTTTCACTTTCAATGGTTTTAGTTACATACTGTAGTTATATTTATAGTACATTTTCATGTGTACTTTTCCTATATCCTAACTGAATTGTGAGCACTTTATATTATTCTTTTATTTATCCTTACTATGCTTAGAATATGACTGGATTCAAGGGAGGCTGTCGATACTAGTCTGAAACTCTTGTAATAGTTGGCACAAATTTAACCTACTTTAAAAAAATGTCTTAATATTTTTTTCCTTAAGACTATTTAACAAAATGATGTGAATATGGGGCTTTCTGTAAACCACAAAACTATGTTCTTGTCATCTTCTAGGTTGGCATGCCAATCCATAATAAAGCAAAGCAAATCCATTTGGATCAGAAAAATCTGGCTAATCTGCCAATTCAGTGTAGACTGAAGACTTGTTACTCAAGTGCTTTCAAGACCTGTTGCATAAGGTTCACCTGGGCACTTAGGGGAGATGCAGAGTCTCTGGAGCCGCCCTGAACATGAAAACAGGATCTGAAGTGTTTCAAGATACCCACATGATTCATATGTATATGAACATTAGTGAAGCTGTGATCTAGACTTGATCTGAGCTTTGAGCTCCACTTTATTATTTGCCACCTGGTTATCTTTTGACAGGTTCCATCATTTTGAAAAAATGGGGATTAAAGAAAGAAAGATGGTTTTGTAAAGCATAAAGTAGTGCATATACACACACATATACAATTTATATAAAACATTTAAACCTACTTTTCTTAAGTTGATTTACAGGAGTAAATTATCAAGATATCTGCAGAAGCTAGAGAATAAGTGAAAAGACTGTGTAATGTTCTCTGAAGATTATTCTAACATTCATATGGAGCTGATATCTGCAATGGTCTTGTCATAGGACAGCAAAAGAAGCCAAATGGGACTACAAGGAAGGAGATCATGAAAACTAGAGTGGAAATAAACAATATAGAGAACAGAAAAACAATACAAAAGATCAACGAAACCAAGAGCTGTTTTTTTGAGAAGATAAACAAAATTGACAAACCTCTAGCCAGGCTCATCAAAAAAAAGAGAGAGAGGACTCAAATTAGTAAAATCAGGAATGAAAGAGGTGAAATGACTACAGACATCATAGAAATACAAAAAAAATTCTAACAAACTACTATGAGCAACTATATGCCAACAAATTTTACAATCTGGAAGAAATGGATAATTTTCTAGAAGCATACAACCTTCCAAAGCTAACTCGAGAAGAAATGGAAAATCTAAATAGTCTGATTACTACCAAGGAAATTGAATCAGTAATCGACAAGCTCCCAACAAACAAAAGCCCTGGACCAGATGGCTTCACAAATGAATTTTATCAAACATTCAAAAAAGAACTATCACCTATTCTTCTCAAACTATTCCAAAAAATCCAGAAGGAGGGAAGCCTCCCAAATTCTTTTTATGAAGCCAATATCACCCTGATTCCAAAACCAGATAAAGACAGCACAAAAAAAGGAAAACTATAGGCCAATATCACTGATGAACACAGATGCAAAAATTCTCAATAAAATATTAGCAAACAGAATTCAGCAACATATTAAGAAGATCATACATCATGATCAAGTGGGTTTCATCCCTAGTACGCAAGTCTGGTTCAACATTCATAAATCAATTAATGTGATACACCATATCAACAAAATGAAGAATAAAAATCATATGGTCATATCAATAGATGCAGAAAAAGCATTCAACAAAATCCAACAGCCATTTATGTCAAAAACCCTTAGCAAAATGGGTATACAGGGATCATATCTTAATATAATAAAAGCCATATATGATAAACCTACAGCTAACATCATACTCAATGGGGAAAAGCTAAAACCATTCCCCTTAAGATCATGAACAAGACAAGGCTGTCCACTTTCTCCTCTTTTATTCAACATAGTTTTGGAAGTTCTAGCTACAGCAATCAGACAAGAAAAAGAAATAAAAGGCATACAAATTAGCAAGGAAGAAGTAAAATTGTCATTATATGCAGATGACATGATAATGTATATAGAGAACCCCAAAGACTCCATTAAAATCTATTGGAACTGATAGACGAATTCAGTAAAGTAGCAGGATATAAAATCAATATTCAGAAATCAGTGGCATTTGCATATACCAATAACAAACTAACGGAAGGAGAAATTAAGAAAACTGTCCCATTTACAATTGCTTCAAGAACCATAAAATACCTAGGAATAAATTTAACCAAAGAAGTAAAAGATCTGTACTCAGAAAATTATAAGACACTGAAGAAAGAAATAAAAGAAGATACAAATAAATGGAAACACCTACCATGCTCATGGATAGGAAGAATTAATATAGTTAAAATGTCCATACTGCCTAAAGCAATATATAGATTCAATGCAATTCCCATCAAACTACCAAGGGCATTTTTCACAGAAATAGAAAATATAATCCTAAAATTTATATGGAACCATAAAAGACCTCGAATAGCCTCAGCAATCCTGAGAAATGAGAACAAAGTCGGGGTATCATGCTACCAGACATCAAAATATACTACAAGTCTACAGTAATCAAGACAGTATGGTACTGGCATAAAAACAGGCACATAGACCAGTGGAACAGAGCAGAGACCCTGTAAATAAATCCATGTGTATATGAAGTTAATCTATGACAATGGAAGCAAGAATTTACACTGGGATAAAGATAGTCTATTTAATAAATGGTGCTGGGAAAATTGGACTGACACATGCAAAAAAATGAAACTGGACCACCTCCTTACGCCATATCCAAGAACAAATTCAAAATGGATTAAAGACTCAAATGTAAGACCTGAAACCATAAAACTCCTAGAAGAAAATATAGGGAGCAAATTTGCAGATATTACTCTGAGCAATATTTTTACTGATACATCCCCAAGGGCAAGGGAAATAAAAGAAAAAATGAACATATGGGATTATATGAAACTTAAAAGTTTTTTCACAACAAAGGAAACCATCAATAAAACAAAAAGGAAGCCTACTGAATGGGAGAATATATTTGTCAATGATATATCTGATAAGGGGTTAATATCCAAAATTTATAAAACACTCATGCAACTCCATACCAAAAAAACAAACAACCCAATTAAAAAATGGGCAGAGGAAATGAAGAGACATTTCTCCAAAGAGGACATACAGATGGCCAACAGGCATATGAAAAAATGTTCAACCTCACTGATCATTAGGGAAATGCACATAAAAACCACCATGAGATACCACCTCACTCCGGTCAGAATGGCTATCATCAATAAATCAACAAACATCAAGTGCTGGTGGGGCTGTAGGGAAAAGGGAACCCTGCTGCACTGTTGGTGGGATTGTAGATTGGTGCAGCCACTATGGAAGTCAGTATGGAGGTATCTTAAAAAACTGGAAATGGAACTACTTTTCACCCAGCAATTCCACTCCTAGGCATTTATCCTGAAAAACCCAAGACACTAATTTGAAGAAATATATACACCCCTATGTTCATTACAGTGCTATTTACAATAGCCAAGACTTGGAAACAATTGAAATGCCCATTGGTAGATGCCTGGATTAAGAAACTGTGGTACATTTACACAATGGAATATTACGCAGCTATAAAGAAGAAAGAAATCGTACCATTTGCAACGATATGGATGGACCTAGAGACTATTATGTTAAGTGAAATAAGTCAGTCAGAGAAAGACAAATACCATATGATCTCACTTATATGTGGAATCTGAAAAACTGAATAAATGAGCAATGTAAACAGAAATAGTCTTAGAGACACAAAGAAAAAACTGATGAGGGCTAAATGGGATGGGGATGGGAGAAGGGGAAGGGACGAGGCAACATAAAGTGATAACTAGAATACTACTGCAGAGACAGAAGAGACAGTTTAGGGAATATAATCAATAAGGTTGTAAATATTTTTTTTTAGTGAAACAGACGGATGCATGTCCTTTTAGGGAGACCACTTCATGGACGGTATAGTGCCTTTACCACTGCACTGTACATCTGAAGCTGCTGCTGAACAATATTATATGTCAACTATAATTTAACACATATATAGTCATGGGATGTGGAATATAGTGTGGGGATGGAGTCAATGTAATTGTAATAGATATGTATGATATCGGGTGTGGGAAGTCCGGGGCGGGGGGAGAGGGGAGTCACTTTGTAAGGGTTTAAAAAAAATAACTATTGCATTGTTTTGTACATCTGTAACTACTACTACTACTACTACTACTACTACTACTACTACTACTAAAATAAAATCTAAAAAAAAACTCATTACAAAGACCAATGTCAAGAAGATTTGTCCCTAAGTTGTCTTTTAGGAGTTTTATGATTTTAGGTCTTATGTATAAATCTTTAATACATTTCAAGTTAAATTTTGTGAATGGTGTAAGATAAGGATCCAATTTAATTTTTTTTCATGTGAATATCCAATTTTCTCAATACCATTTATTGAAAGGACTACACTTTCTCCACTGAGTGTTCTTATTGCCCTTGTGAAAGGTTAGTTGACTATATATATCTGGGTTTATTTCTGGGCTACTTATTCTGTTCCATTGTCTATGTATCTCTTTTTATGCAAGTACAATGCTGTTTTGAATATTTTTTCATTTATTTGTGTCTTTTGAAATTTCTTACATCAATGTCTTATTGTTTCCAGTGTACAGATCTTTAAACTCCTTGGTTAAATTTATTTCTAACTATTTTATTTTATTTTAATTAAAGTTTATTGGGGTGACAATGGTTAGTAAAGTTATATAGAACATGAGATTATTATGCTAAGTGAAGTATTTTATTATTTTTAATGTTGTTTTTATTACTATTTTTTACTTATAAAAATAATTATTGAGGTGAAATATGTATAATATAGAACTAACCATTTCAAAGTGAACAGTTCAATGGCATTTAGTTTATTCACAATGTTGTACCACCACCACCTCTATCTAGTTAGAAAACATTTCTGTAATTCCAAAGTAACCTGTTAGTCAGTTTCTGTCCATTTCCCACCCTACCTGCAGCCTCTGGTAACTACCAGTCTGCATTCTGTATCTATGGATTTATTTATTCTGGATATTTCATATAATATGTCACCTTTCGTCTTCTTTGACTTAACATGATGTTTGGAGGTTTGTCCATGTTGCAGCATATATCAGTACTTTATTCCTTTTTGTAGCTGACCAATATTCTGTTGTATGTATGTATCATAATTTATTTATTCATTCAAATAACTTGGGTTGTTCCCACATTTTGGCTATTGTGAATAGTGCTGCTATGAAATGGATGTTTATTTTTATTAAATAATAGTTTCTTTCGTTAACAGTGATCTATTTTTTTAGTGCTATTGTAAATGAGATTGCTTTCTTAATTTCTCTTTCTGATTGTTTTATATATATAGATATGCACCTGACTTTTGTATATGGATTTGGTAGTACCCGGAAACTTTACTGAATTAGTTTATTGGTTCTAACAGGTTTTGTGTGTGTGTGTGTGTGTGTGTGTGTGTGTGTGTGTGTGTGTGTGTGTAATCTTTAGGGTTTTTTATGTCATTTGCAAACAGGAATAATTTAACTTCTTTTCCAGTGGGTGCCTTTTATTTCTTTTTCTTGCCTAATTGCTGTTATTAGGACTTCTAGTATTCTGTTGAATAAAAATGGTGAGAGTGGGCATTCTTGTTTTATTCCTGATCTTAGGGGAAAAGCTTGTCGCTATTGAGTATAATGTTAGCTGAGGCTTGTCATATATGGCATTCGTTATGTTAAGGCACATTCATTCTATACTGAATTTGTTAAGACTTTTTATCATGAAAGAATATCAAATTTTGTCAAATGCTTTTTCTGCATCTTGATTTGATTGTATGGTTTTTAATTTTCATTTGTTAATGTGGAGTTTCATGTTTATTAATTTGCATGTCCAACCATCCTTACAACTCAGAGTTAAATCCTACTTGATCACAGTGTATGATCCTTTTAATGTGTTGTTGAGCTTGGTTTGCTTGTATTTTGTTGAGGATTTTTACATCTATATTCATCATGAATATTGGTCTATAGTTCTCTTTTCTTGTGGTGTCCTTATCTGGTTTTGGTATCAGATTAATGCTGTTATTTTAAAATGAGTTTAGAAGTGTTCCCTCTTCTTCAATTCTTTGGAAGAGTTTGAGAGGGACTGGCATTAAGTCTTTTTAATTGTTCAGTAGAATTCCTCATTAAAGCTATCTGGTGCTGGACTCTTCTTTTTGGGGAGGTTTTCGATTATTGATTTACCTTCCTTGCTTGTTATTAGTCTGTTCAGATAAACATAACACAATCAAATACGGTACTTTTACACTTTTCTCCCCCCTTGATGTAATTGATGTCAGGTTTTGCTTCCTTCTCTATTGTGTTGCTATTAACAAATTTCGGTGGTGTTAGTTATTTGTACTACTTTTGTTTTTTATATACTAGTAATAAAAGTGATTTACATGACAGTATTACACTATGCAATAGTCTATGCTTAGATTTATCTTGAACACTGAGATTTATATTTCATATACTTTCGTGTCCCTGAGTGGATGAGAGTGCCTCCAGGACCTTAGTCAATATTTCTAGTGCTGAGACAACGTCTGCTTCAGGGTCCACAGATGGTGGGCCTATTGTCAGGAATGCAGATGCCTGTAGCTTTCTCAGATCGCTGGGAAAGGTGGGGAGGTGTCTTCTAACAAGTCCCTAGGTAGGCAGGATCACTTTAAGACCATGCCCGTAAGGAGCTGGAGCTAGTTTATGGTACCCTTTCAAGATCTGTAGTTGGACCAAGGTGAAGTGATTACCTCCAGAGACACAAACCTGTGTGTCTCTAGGCAAGTTTCTGGGCAATCAGTACTTCTCTCTGATTATGGCTGTGAAGAATTGGAACTGGGTTACAGTGCAGCTTCAAGATCCATACTCAAACTGAGGTTGGCATGTCTAACTCCAGGGGCTCAGGCAAGCATGTCTCCAGGTTGGCTCCTGGGTGGGCAGTGTGTTTCCCAGCCTGAAGGTGCAAGGGACTGGAACAGATTATAAGATAAATTCAGGATCTGCAGTAAGACAGGTGTTGGAAGGCCTGTTTTGGGGCACAGAATGGTGTGTGTCCTTTCTGGTCCCTGGACAGACAAGACTAGAAGTGGCTGGAGCTAGGTCACTGTACTTCAGGGTCTACAGCTGGGATTGAGGTCAGTGAGCCTGTTACCTGGGGAATAGGGAGGCACGACTCCTGATGGGTCCCTTGGCAGGTAGTGTTGATGGTGGGATCAAGGCCATTTAGTGCTGTAGCCAAGTCCACAGGGACACAGGGTCAGTAGCTGGAACCACTATCCATGGTTAGTGAGTCTCCAACTTGGGCATGGGCCTGCCTTTTCAACATGGCTCTATAGAACGTAGCATCTATTAGAAAATTACAGTCAGAATCTGTGCTAAAAGACTTTCTTAAACACTTTAATTCGATAATGTGTTATCTATCTATCTGAATTCATGCCCCAAACTATCCATTCTGTACTTTTTAAACTTTTTTGGCTTTAAACATATGAATTCACTTTGGTCCTATAAGTTTATTTATTATAATGCTTATCTATATTTATTTTAATTTCAAAGAAGTTTGGCAATAGCATCCTGCATGACATTAGCCTTTCTAAAAGAATGAAGATGAAATAAGAAAAGAAAAATTCTGTATTTAATGCATAGCAAATGCTTGTTTTTATCTCATTCATAATATATAGATAATTTTTAGATTCTAGCCTTTTATTTTGATAATTATCATTATCATTTGAATTACGATCTTACTTTCAGTTAACTCTGCTTTGGTAAATATTTTAGACTAAATTTTAGACTAAAAAGCCCTCACATTTCACAAAGTTTGTTGGGTGAACATTTGTCCCTGTTTCCAAAAGTTACACATATAGGAGAATGTCATTTCATTTCTGAGCTTTGGTTCAGCTACAGTTTATTTCCAACACCACTCTTAATTGGGTCTGTGGGACACTGTCCCTCACACACCAAAAAGTTTCTCCATTGCACAGATATCTCATTCCAAATTTAAATTGCTTTGGGAACTGGGGAAACAATTACAAGGCCTATTGCATAATAAATATTTATTCTTCCACATCTGTGGAATCTGGCATTGTTTGTTGAGCCTGACTTTAATTCAAATACTGATATAAATACTAAGAAGAAAGTAACTGTTTTTTCTAGGAGGTGGAAATAATATGCCAGGAGAAAGGTAAGTTTTGAATACTGTGAAACTGTATGTTTTCATCCCACAATTCAAGCTCTTATTAAATATGGATTTAAAATGTGAGCAGCATGAGGCAAAACAGATACTAATTTATTATTATTCCCAAATAGCTATGATTTATTGTCACTGTTATTACCTGTATAATACCCATTAATTCATAAAACAATTTCCATATGTTACTGAATTTTTCTCAAAAACAAACCTGGGGTAAAGTAAAGTAGGTGTTTTTATCACTATTTCACAGATGAGAAAACTGAGACTATATATTAGAAGAAAAGAAGCTTAAGCCTAAAACTTCTGCTTCTAAGTCTCAGGACATTTTTCACTAGGCTAACCCCATGCTATATCCATTCAAGTGAGTACCAGGTGATCCTTCTCTACTTGCATTGCATACATTCTTAAATATTTGTATAAGATGACATCTTATTAGGATGGGCTGAAAGATACTTTTTAAAAAACTGAATCTGCTGCAAATGAACAATTTGGCCATATTAAATTTTCTTGAATATTAATCCACAAATACTGCACAGGGAAATTGCTTAAGAGCCTAGAAAGTAAACCTTCACCTATTCGGTTAACATCTAAGATGTGCAGCCACTTTGTTAGGCCCTAGGTGTAGAGGGATGAGCAAGATAGACAAGCTCCTTTCTTTATGTCTCTTGTTCTCTTACAACATACAACGTAACCAGTGCAAATTTCCAGGACAAGAACAAAGACAAGATAGGGTTGGCTCAAGGTGGACTTGAATTGGTGAGGGAATTTCTGCCTAAGAGGAGAAGGCTTGGAGCAGGTGGCAGGAGAAGTGGTTTAAATGGCCTATGATACATGGTCATTACATTTTTCCGGAAGAAGGAGCCCATAAAGGGGCTAGGTCTGCAGCATCACCACGTTTTCCTGGTGAGTCAACATTTGGTGTCTTCTTTTGTATTCATGCCCAGGCTGATCAGAGTGCTCATGTCCCTTATCTAAGGCATCCTTGACCAATCTCTGTATCCGACTTAGGGAGAACTTTGATTTATCCTGAGAAGTAGTGTAGAGTGAGTGTAAAATCATTTCACAGAAAATGGAGTGTTTTAGGACCTATCATTCAATCCCACAGCCCCGAACCTTCCTTCATGATAAGAAGTACTAAGTCCTCAAGACATAACCATTCTCCTTGTGCACTGTTAACTGGGTACAGGCAAGTTTTACCTTTATGGCTTCAAGATATCTGCGGTCTCATTGACCATTTTCTGTTGCTGAAACATGTTTTCTATACAGATTTTAATGCTAACCCTTGAGCACAGAAGTACTGGAAAGAGAATGGGCTTTGGGTTTTGTATCTGCCTGTTATTAGCCATGTGACCTCAACCATGTAAATAATTTTTTAAATTAAATTTATTGGGATAACAATGGTTAGTAAAATTACGTAGGTTTCAAGTGTACATTTCTATAAAACATCATCTATATATCACATTGTGCGTTCTCCACCCAGAGTCAGTTCTCCTTCTATCATCACATATTTGATCCCCTTTACCCTCTTCTACCATCCCCTTTCCTCCCTTACCCTCTGGTAAAATCAAGTGAATAATTTAAAGCAGAGTATCTAGCACATAAGATCCTGCAAGAAAAATTGTTAGAACAAATGGAAATTCTTTTTAAATTTAAATAAAAGGTTTTTTTTAGGTACTTCTGGCTTTAGCTGAATAAATATCCATTAAAAATTGCTTTGATGCTCAGTTTTCTCATGTCCAACTTTGAGATTCAATATTCTCTCATTTACATCTCTCATTTAAGTTGAAATTTTCTACTTCATATTCTTTAACTGAATTGCTTCTGAGGTGAGAATCCCTCTGTTGAGTTTGGTTTCTGACTCCAATACATTTCTGGCAGAGAAACTTTCCACCTATCATCACTCAACGAACTGAGCATTAGAGTGAGGCACTGAGCTTATGCTGACATTTTCAAAACCGTTAGCCTACTGAGCCCTAAACTTGCAATTTGGTTAACCTGAAAACTGGTGGAAATTATGAAAATGTAATTTGTTTGGAGTACCAGTCAGTAATTAATGATAACCCAATTAATCTAAATGTTTTAATTCCTTGTGTTATATATCTGTTCAAAAACCTCATAAAATCCAACTATATGATATCAGTTTAGAAGGGCAGCTAAAATCACAGGGTCTAAGCACTCACCTTGGGTTTGGTGCTTGTAATCATGGGCCCCTTCCCCACAAAAAGAAGTGTCAATTTATCTTCCTGACTCTTGGACCTTTATATTCACTTGCTTCATTTACCTTTTCAATTATGCTTGGCATCACTTCTCCACAGAAACCCCCTTAATTGAAAAGGCGGTACTGCCATTTTGCTTACTCCTAAACTTTGCTTAACCTGTTTTCTTTTGGGATACCCCTCTCTCCCTCTTCTCTTCCAAACTTGCCTCATCTGTTCCATGATTACAGATCCAGCCAACATTTGAGATTCTTCCAGAATTCTCTCTTGACTCGATTATTTCTCATTGACTTCCTCCTTCTGGAAATACTTACAATATTCACTCTGGTCACACATTGTAATTACGTTTTATATCAAGTTGTTCCATGTGTAGTTTTACTGTTTCCCTCACTAAATTGTGAACTTTTTGATGACAGAACCTGCTGTGTTATACTTTTCCTATCCTTACTCAGCTTGGAGCAGGAATGGGCTCAAGTTAGGCTCTCAGTAATACTCTACACATATTATAGTAGTCCAGCAAATGTTTATCCTGCTTTTATAAAATTTGTCTTTTAATAGTGTTGTTTTCTGGATTGTACTGAATAGCGAGATGTAGCCCTGGAGTTTGCTGGAAAACACAAATCAAGTATGCTGTTGGTCATTTTTTAAGTTGTGCTAGTCCATATAATAAAACAAAAGAAAATCTATCTGGATCAGAAGCACCTGGAAAGTCTGCAAACTCCCTATAGGTAAACTAAAGACTTGCTACTCAAAGTCTTCCCCATACCAGCTTCTTCAACATACCCTGGGATCATATTAGAAATGCAGGATCACCATATATTTGATCCCTTTTACCCTCATCTAGCACCCTCTCCCCTCACCCTCTGGTAACCACTATACTATTGTTCATGTCTATGAGTTTTTGTTTCTTTATTTGTTTGTCTTGTTCCTTTGTTGTTTTCAGTTTTATATCCCACATATAAGTGAAACCATATAGTTCTCTACTTTTTCTGACTTATTTCGCTTAGCATAATAATCTCAAGATCCATTAATGTTGTGGCAAAAGACACTATTTCAACTTTTCTTATTCTGCCATTGAATATATTCCATTGAATATATGTACCACATCTTCTTTATCCAATCATCTATTGAAGAACACTTTGGTTGATTCCATGTCTTGATCAAATATGTGGTGATGGAAGGAGAACCTACTCTGGGTGGTGAACACACAATGTGATATATAGATGATGTATTGCAGAATTGTACACCTGAAACCTATTTAACTTTACTAACAATTGTCACCCCAATAAGCTTTAATTGAAAAAAAAAGAAAGAAAGAAATGCAGGATCACAGGTCCTGCCCCAGTCTTACTGAAAGACAATCTGCATTTTAACAAGATCCCCAGGTAAATTATATATATAGAAAATGGAAAGGCTTCAATAATTGATTCTTCATTATTCCACCAAGGCCAAAAATTCTGATTAGTGGTTGGAGGGAAAACAGTATGACCTTTGGTGTTGTAGCCCCAAGAGCTCTATAGTTCCTTGGCAAAGGTCTGAGCTTCAAGCTCTACCTTTCACTTATAGGTTGGATAACTTTGGCCACACTTTGTCTTTAGCACTTGAGAAAAATAGGGATAATGAGAATAATAAATTTTTTTGTAAAGTATAAAGTGCTACATACACATATACACAAATATATTTAAGTATTATTACAGTTTCCTAGGTCCAGTTAAATAAATTACAAAGAATAACTCTGAAGTCACAAAATAAAACAAATGGAGAGAGACAATTGTTCCTTAAAGGAACATGCATATCTGGCTTACACACTGGTCTTGGAGCTAACAAATTAGTAAGAGTAGGCTGTAACTATGAGATTAACAACTAATTTTATCTTTGAGCAGATGTTAAATTGCAGCTGTACATGGTCCAATTAACTACGATCAAATGTCTGCCCTATAAAAACATACAATTTAAATGACTAAAAAGAGATACAGAATGTCAAGTAGACAAATATACATAAAAATTAAATTCACTTTACACTTTTGAACATTTCTATTAAACGCTGAATCAGAATTTCAGGCCTTGTTAAGTTGTCTTTTGCCTTCCCCAACACTCTCACACTGGACCTGACTAAATGAAGAAGTCAGGTTTGTGGTCTGAAATATTCTAAGGTCTTTTAGGAAACTCAACTTAGGGCATCATCAACAGTAGAGAAGGTTGCTTCTGAATTTGCTTCTGATCCTAGGTAGATCTTAACACATTAGACACAGGGCATAGAAACACTCTCAACATCCCAGTATCATTGTATTCTCTGCACAAAAACTGTTGAAGATAACAGATGACAGAAGTCAAATAAACAAACAAACACAACACAACACAACACTATTTCACCCTATGCTTATTCAAGACTTTGTTACATTTGTTGATTGGCAGTGAAATATATTATGTTGGGTCTTCCTTTGATATGCTGAAAGCTGGAAAACGGGTAGAATAAACAAGACATTTGTGAAAGAATTCATTCTTCTGGGACTCTGGTTACCCAAAGATTGAGATCATTTTCTTTGTTCTAATTCTAGCCATGTATCTAGTGATTCTGATTGGCAATGGTGTTCTGATCATAGCTAGCACCTTTGATTCCCACCTTCACATCCCCATGTACGTTTTCCTGGGCAACCTCTCTTTCCTGGATATCTGCTATACATCCTCCTCTGTTCCCTCAACATTAGTGAATTTAATCTCAAAGAAAAGGAACATTTCCTTCTCTGGGTGTGCAGTGCAGATGTTCTTCGGGTTTGCAATGGGGTCAACAGAGTGTTCGCTCCTTGGTATGATGGTTTTTGATCGCTATGTGGCTATCTGTAACCCTCTGAGATACCCCGGGGGCATCATCATGAGCAAGGTGGTGTATGTACTGATGGCTTGTGTGTCATGGTTCTCCGGTGGGATCAACTTGATTGTGCAAACATCTCTTGCCATGCAATTGCCTTTCTGTGGTAATAATGTTATCAATCACTTCACATGTGAGCTATTAGTTGTCCTCAAGCTAGCGTGTGCTGATATATCCCTCAATATTATCACCATGGTGATATCAAATATGGCATTCCTGGTTCTTCCACTGGTGGTCATTTTTTTTCCTCCTACATGTTCATCCTCTACACCATCTTGAGAATGAACTTAGCCACAGGGAGATGCAAAGCCTTTTCCACCTGCTCAGCACATCTGACTGTGGTGATCATATTTTATGGTACCATCTTCTTTATGTATGCCAAACCCAAGTCTCAGGACCTCTTTGGGGAAGACAATTTGCGAGCTATGGAGGAGATTGTTTCCCTGTTTTATGGGGTAGTGATCCCCATGCTACATCCTCTAATCTACAGCTTGAGAAATAAGGATGTAAGAGCTGCTGCAAAATATTTGCTGAGTCACAAAGCTGTTAACCAACAAGACCAATGGAAATGTGGATCTTTAGTGGATAAAGAATAGAAATGGCATTATTGGGCAACCATTGAGGACCTTCTTTGCAGAAAGCAAAATTACAGAGGGAGACAATTATTATTTGTCTTCACTAGCTCAGCTTAGCTACAATAACTGAGAACAGTAGTCTGCTATGAACTAGGTTCTGATAAGTATCTTTCAAAGACCATGAATTCCTTTAGAATTTTACCCTGCTGATATCTGAAATGAGTGTTAACAGTGTACTGTGTGGCAGCATAGTGAAAAACATCACAGAAAAGCTTTGGAAAGAGAAAGACAAGAGTATAAATTCTGCTCTATCACAACCTATGTAAATTAATATTGGGAAACATATGTACAAAACACTTGACATAATACCAAGTCCATAGTAATTTTCTTTGTTGAAGATGCTGAGTTTGACTCTTCCTGTTGACTCAGAATTTAGGAACTGAACACTGCAAATTGAAAGTGAAAGACACTAGCTACCACCTCTTTTTTTTTTTTAAGTTACTAATTATTAAGGTCAGCCATTCCTCTTTACCCCTCCTGTCTACATACATACATAAAGAAAACATCAAGATAGGGGAAGATAGAATCAAAGGAAGCTTTTACATCATGAGGAGTGCTCAATGAATGGTGAGAGGTGTCCCTGAGTAAGAATGTGAAGACTGTTCCAATCCAAGCCAAGTAAGGGGATGCTAGAAAAGAGCCTCTTGAAGTTTTAGGGTGCCTGCAAAGAACTGCTGTCTGGCTTGATGAATAGAGGCTTGCTGAGCTTTTTCTCTCTAGGCTGTAGACTAAGCAGAGGAACTAGTCTAGCCAAGGGCTTAAGGATGGGTATTTTAGGGCAAAAATAACAAGGCTTTTTTTTTTAGCTTGCCTGAAATATTTTTTCAGGCTCTGAAAGAGGGCTGAAATGAGTGACTGAGATAAGAAAACAATTTCAGTTTATACTCCTGAGAGTTGAAACTCCTCAGTAAACCTATTAATTTTTTTTTTCCTTTTCTGTAGATTATTCTTCCATGGCTGAGCACAGCATATCATTAGTCCACACCACTAGCCATTGTGACAGCTGGTGTTGTCACTGCAGTGAACCTCTATCGGCTAGTCTGCTTCTAGGCCTGCCCAGCGTCAGGGCGGCACCCGCACCCCCAAGGTCTAGGCCAGCACCTGCTGCTCATCTCCATAGATGCAGAAAAAGTTTTGACAAAATTCAGCCCCTTTTATGATAAAAACTCTCAATAAATTATAAGAAATGTACCTCAATATAATAAAGGCCATATATACAAGCGCATAGCTAACTTTATACTCAGCAGTGAAAAGCTGAAAGCTTTTTTTCCAAGGTCAGGAACAAGACAAGAGTGCCAACTCCTGTCATTTCTATTAAATAAAACTGTGTGGTTGTAGCCAGAGCAATTAGATAAGAAGAAGAAATAAAAGCCATCACACTTGGAAAGGAAGAAGTAAAATTGCCTGTGTTTACAGATAACATTTTCTTACATTTAGAAAATCCTAAAGACTCCACCAAAAAAAGTGTTAGGATGAATAAATTCAGTAGACAGGATACAAAAATAAACATAAAAAATCCGTTGCATTTCTATACACTAACAATAAACTCTCGAAAAGAGATTATTAAAACAATTCCATTTACAAAAGCATTAAAATTAGCAAAATACTTAGGAATAAATTTAACTGAGGAGAAAGATATATACACTAAAAATTACAAGACATTGATGAAAGAAATTGAAAAAGACACAAATAAATAGAAAGATATTCTATGTTATGGATTTAAGGAATTAATATTGTTAAAATGTCCATATCACCCAAAGCAGTCTACAGATTCAATGTAATCCCTATTAAAATTCCAATGGCATTTTTCACAGAAATAAAAAAACAATCCTAAAATTTGGATGGAACCACAAAAGACCCCAAATAGCCAAAACAATCTTGAGAAGAGCAAAACTGGAAGCATCACACTTCCTGAAATAAAAAACAAACAAACAAACAAACAAACAATCCAAAAAAAAGCATGCAAAACTGTAGCAATTAAAAAAGCAGGGTATTGGCATAAAAACAAACCTATAGACCAATGCTACAGAATAGAAATGCAATTGGTTTATGTGATCTGGCACATTCTAATAGCTTGCTAAATTCTCTTATTAATTTTAATAGTTATTTTGTGGATTCCTTGGGAATTTTGTAGTTGTTTACATGCGCTGCTTGTTAATACAATTCCCTTATTTTATTTCTGTCCAGTTGTAATGCCTTCTATTTATTTCTCTTGCCTTATTGCACTAAGACACCCAATAAAATGTTATGTAGGAGTGGTAATAGTGGACATTCTTGCCATGCTTCTGATCTTAGCAGAACATTCAGTCTTTTAATTGACTATCCTGCTGTTTCACCTTGGACACATTCTCACATTCAGCCTTCAATTTTTCTTGTCTCTAAAATGGAGGCAATTGAAATAGTCTTGATTTTTCAATTGTGGCAAAATTGGTTAAATTTACCATCTTAACCACTTTTAAGTGTACAGTACAGTTGTGTTATGTATATTCATATACTTGTGCAACAGATCTCTAGAACTTTTCATCTTGCAAACTGAAACTCTAAAACCACTCTGTGTTAATTCCGCCCCCCACCCCTTAGCAACTAACCTTCTAGTATATGTTTCTATGATTTTGACTACTTTATATGAGTGGCCATCATACAGTGTCTCCTCTTTTGTGACTGGCTTATTTCACATAGCATAATGTACTTGCAGTTCATTCATATTGTAGAATGTGATAAGATTTTCTTCTTTTTTAATGCTGCACAATATTTCATTATATGTATATTCAATATTTCCTTTATCCTTTCAATTGTTGATGGGCATTTGGGTTGCTTCCTTCTCTTGGCTGTTGTGAATAATGCTCTATTAAACATGAGTACAGGCATTTGGCTTCAAAGCTAGCTCTTGGAAGTGAAGGCCAGAGAGTCTCAGACGCAGTAGCCGCCTCCGCCCGTTTCGCCATGGGCATCTACCATACCTATTGATTAACTATGGAAGACTATACCAAAATAGAGAAAATTGGAGAAGGTACCTATGGAGTTGTGTATAAGGGTAGACACAAAACTACAGGTTAAGTGGTAGCCATGAAGAAAATCAGACTGGAAAGTGAAGAGGAAGGGGTTCCTAGTACTGCAATTCGGGAAATTTCTCTATTAAAAGAACTTCGTCATCCAAATATAGTCAGTCTTCAAGATGTGCTTATGCAGGATTCCAGGTTATATCTCATCTTTGAATTCCTTTCCATGGATCTAAAGAAATACTTGGATTCTATCCCTCCTGGTCAGTTCATGGATTCTTCACTTGTTAAGAGTTATTTGTACCAGACCCTACAAGGGATTGTGTTTTGTCACTCCAGAAGAGTTCTACACAGAGACTTGAAACCTCAAAATCTATTGATTGATGACAAAGGAACATTTAAACTGGCCGATTTTGGCCTTGCCAGAGCTTTCGGAATACCTATTAGAGTATATACACATGAGGTGATGGAGAGACAATGAAGGCTTCCGTGTGGGAGAAGGACATCATCAGATCTGTGAGGGTGAAAGGCAACAAAGATTAGGAACCCAAAAGGCAAGAGAATATTTCCGGTGGTCCCACAACCTCTACAGTTTTTTTAAATGTGTGTCTCACAATAATAAATTGTACTTATGGTCTCATAACTTTTAAAATTAAGAATAAAGTGTTACCAAAAAAAATGAAAAAAAATTTAAATAAAAAAAACATGAGTACAAAGATATCTCTTTGAGATCTCACTTTGAGTTCTTTTAGTTATATACCCAGAAGTGGGATAGTTGGATCATATGATAGTTAGTTCTAGTTTTCTAATTTTTTTTTGAGGATTTTCCATAGTGTTTTCCGTAATGGCTGCACCATTCCATTCTCACCAACAGTGCACAGAGTTCCAACTTCTCTGCATCCTCACTAACACTTGGACACAGAAGCTATTAGAGGGTACCTCCTACTTAGATGACCCAGGTAATGAAAAATCAATGTTTTTTTTTTTTTTTTTTTTTTTTTAGCTGAGCCATCCTGCCACCTGTTGGCAGCTCAACGGCAACTCAGCTCAGGCTGGCCTCGAACTGCTGTTGCTCAGAGCTCAGCTTGCACTCTTGAGCGAGCTCTTAACCAACTGAGCCATTCGGCCGGCCCAAAAATCAATGTTTTTAATACTCCCATTCCCCCTCACCCCAAACATGGAAGCAAGCAAGCAAACAAACACCATCTTTCTTCTGCTCTATTCTGATCTTGAATAAACCATTTCATCAACACCCACCAATTTTCAATCACTATGTTAAGTGCTGGTGATCAGACGATGATAAAAGTATAAACCTTTCCCTTAGCATTTCTCAGTTTAATTAGGGAAATTTGGCATAAGGATAGAATTATTTGTGAGGCATGAGAGTGAGTGAGTAACCTTTGCTGTGGTCTGAGAATGGGTTACAAAGGACTTCCTGGAAGAGTTGATACCAGAGTTAAATTTGGAAGGTTACTAAGGGGAGCCGAATGATTATATGAAAGAAACACCTTACATGCAAGGAGAATCACATGTACTTAAACTTGGAGTTATAAAATGTCATTTTGCATTCAGGAAAAGATAAGTAGATCAGTGTGATCTGATCATTAAATGTGAAAGAGGGAGTAGCAGGTGATAAACCTGGAATATCACATGAGATAATCTCTGCCAATTTGGGAGTTTATAGCTTACAACATAGGTACTACAGAAGAATATTTTTTATAGAAGAAAAGGAATATGAATATGGCTTGAATTTTGAAAACAATCCCTTTGGTGAGATTGAAGAGAAGGGATTAGAAATAAAACAGAAATTAAAGTTCTAACAATGAAAATGGATAGAAGGAATTTGAATCGTGAGATATTAAGATAGATTGAGATATGTATTACTTGGGTTATAACGTCATCTGGTGTTCACTGTACAGTATAACTTAATTCAGGGAGTTAGAGAGACTATCATGTTGAACATAATGTGAAAAAACTTGTAAAAGGGGAAAATGAGCTCTCAGCTGAGACTGTAACATGCCCTTGCAGTTGATTAATATCTCATTTTGACACGTTTCAGAAGCTTCTTAGAGTAACATGAATGATGTACTTATAATGGGCACTGGTGGATGGGATGCCCCATTTCAGTGATCTCAGGATGAGCTATGTGCATAGATGCATTATGAGGGAAGTGACCTGATGGCTATGTGGGGCTGAGGGACTTTCTTCACTGTTTTATCGATCTGCCCAAAAGAAGACAATCATTCATCCCTGACTGAACACAAGTCTGGCTGAAAATCATTACACCTCCCCAAAGAAGGGTCAAGATCAAGGAAGAAAACAACCGCATTTTCTCAGAACTAAGGCTGTTACTCAAGTTGAAGACTCTATGGAGCCAAATTTTCTAGAGGGGAAGGAGTATTGAATTAAGATAGGGTTATTGGTTCTTGCATAGGAGAATGTGTTCGTTTGGTAGGATGTCATGATAAAATACCCCAGACTGTGAGGTTTAAATAACAGAGATGAGTTTTCTCCCAGTGTTGGAGGCTGTACGTCCAAGATCAAGGTGTTGGCAGGGTTGGTTTCTCTCCTGAGGAGGCCTGCCCTAAGCCACTCTCCTTGGTTTACACTTGCTGCCTTCTCTGTGTGTGTTCACATGGCCCTCTCTCTGAATGCACCTATCTGGTGTCTCGTTTCTGTCTGTTTAGTTTCCTCTTCTTATAAAGACATGAATCATATTGGTTTAGGGCCCACATGAATAAACTCATTTTAATTTGATTATCTCTTCAAAAATCTTCTCTCTAAATATGGCCACGTTCTGAGGTACTGGAGGCTAGGACTTCAACATGTGAATTTTGGGAGACACAATTCAGACTGTAACAGACGGCATGGTCACTTGGCACCTGGCTCTTTACACTTCTTCAGGAACATACTCAGGGCCTATTATTAAGGCTAGTACCCGGATGTGGAAAAATTGAGGGGGTCCTGTGAAGTAATCTGCCCTCCCAAATCCATTCTGATCTGATTTTCAAATAGCAGTGAGTTTTCTTTCTTGGTGGCAGGGAGCATGCCACATGATAAACTTCCTGGCACCTGTCTGTCTTGAACTGGGATACCAGCAATGCAGATGCTTTAGGCAGGTGTAGTGGTCATTGTTGACAGCTGTGTGCCCAGCATTTCCTAAACAGAGAGTAAAGAAGGCACCATCTCATCCCCAGGACAGGGACCTCAGGCCTGAGGATTTCAGTGTAGTGTCATTTCTGCTTCCCAGTATAGTTTTTGGTTTGTTAAGTTTCTGTAAGTTTGGCATAGAAGCTACTTCTTAAAAAAATCATGTTTAGGAAATATCTCTGAGGAGAAAAGTCAATGAAGTTCGGCCAAAAAAAACCCCCAACAACCCCAAAAGGTGGTTTTCAGCCTGAATCAGGAACATGGGGGCCAAGCCAAGGGGTTAGAAAGTCCAGGGAGATGGAAGGAAGCAATAAAGGATCCAAATGGACAGAGGCAAGCTATTATTAGTGAGCAGGATAACCACAAATGAGTGGGATTTTGAATATTCCGTGGTAGTATAGCAAGAGCAGAATAAAGCAGTTTAAACAGACTGACTATTTTCTGAATAAGGTGTCTTATACCACTTGGATTACCATTACAGTGCCTGGAATATACCAGTGGCTGAATAGAGTGAATAAATAATTCACCACAAAGGTCATGGCCCTGCAAATGGGCACAAAATAGCCAGCAAATAAAGTCTACACTGGCTTACCCTCTGTAGAAAGAGAAAGCAGCTGACATGTGAACTCTGTACTCCTGTATTTTTCTGAGTATAGTTTTAACTATGCATTTCTTCAAAAGGACAAAGTTTACATTTAAGCGTTATACTGTTATAATTCTCTGTTTTCACTAGATGGCGACAGAGACTAGCTTGTCTTTAAGGCCGCCCTCCTGAACCGCTTTCTCAGAAAGGAAACGGAAAGTCACTGGTTTTTCTACCTATAGTTATTGATAATTACAAGTAGTTAAAAAAAAAAAAGTAGTTTTACTTATATTTTTATTCAAAGTATTTTAAAACAAAAAAACTATTGGAGAGAGTTAATAGTGTCTTATATCAAATACTAAAAATACTAAATACTAAAAATAGTTATGTGCTCAGCATTAAGCTGGAGGCTGTGGAGAATAGAAATAAGGAGTAGGCTTCATCCATGACCTTGAACTCATTAATACTCCTTACATTCATATACCAGTCAGTGGCTCTTTCACCTTGCCAGGGCTTTGGGTAAACAATAGGAAAACTCTGTGAGGAGCACCTCTGGCTCTAGTGCTGGCACAAGTGTTGGCACAAGAGACCAAGATAAGAAACAGGATTGGTTTCAATGGTGAGTTTTGAAGCTTTAGCCAAGGCAGAGCTCAAGATGTCCCATATAGGATGGTTTCAGTGGGGGTGAGAGCGTGGGAGTGGCCTGTCTTGACAAGACTGACACTATTGTTTCCGATCAATGACTGCAGAATACGAGTTTTAGTTTGCCAGGGCTGCTGTTATGAAGAATGCAAAGTGGGAGGCTTATCCATCAAAAATGTATTATCTCACAGTTCTGGAGACTGTGAGTCCAAGAGCAAGGTGTCGGCAGGGTTGATTCCTTCAGAAGGCTGGGAGAGAGAGATCTGTTCCATGGCTCTTGTCTAGCTTCTGATGCTTTGCTGGCAATCTTTGGCATTCCTTGGCTTGGTGTTCCTTGGCATCACTCCAATCTCTGCTTACATCTTTGTATGGTGTTCTTTCTGTGTCCATTTCTGTGTCCAAATTTTCCCTTTTCATATGGACACCAATCATACTGGATCAGGGGCCCACCTTATTCCAGTATGACCTTGTCTTAACTAATTACATCTCCAATGACCCTATTTCCAAATAAGGTCACATTCTGAAGTACAGAGCATTAGGACTTTAACATACACATATTTGGGAAACACAATTCAACTCTTCACAGAAGGCTTTAAAACTATGACCTAAGTGTCCCCTGATTTATTTCCTTTTTGGGTATGTGTGTGTGTTAAATTTCATGAGATGGCTATGATGGCCTTATGTAGAAATATATAAAATATACTATAGAATCTTTATATTAAAAAGCAATGATCATTATATTTATTTTCCCCTCTCCCCTCTCTCTTTTCCTTCTTTCCTTTCTTTCTTCCTTGCTCATTGTTTTTTTTTCCATATAATGATATTGAGATTACATCTGGTACATGACTGGGAAATACTGAACCAGCATAAAAGTAGGAAAGGATGGGAGAAGTTTATAATTTATCAAAATATTTGCACTCATACATGTGTTAAGCAAAACATGACAACATAGATCCTCATTAAGTTATTTATAACTAAAATTCCTATAACAGATTTCTAAGGTCTCTTGGCTAACTGGACCTAATTTTTTTTTTTTTTTTGAGCCTTGAAGGACACTAGCTTCTTACCTCATAGGCAAGTGCAAGATGTTCCCTTGTAACATCATTCTGTATTTTGTTTGCTCTAAGATGAAGCCCATTAGGGAATGATGTGACCTATAACAAACTGGCCCTGAGGAAGAATGCTCAAAAAAACAGGATGTTAGTGAGTGTTTGCTTTAGTGAGTGCATGAATCAGCCACAGTCAAAGAGTACTTTTCATGTGAAGGCTCAGTTTTCAGTACAGAGAACTCCAAGCTGGACAAGGCTTGATTTATGTCTTCAGGAGAATAACCCCTTGCAGTTAAGATTATTCATTAAACAACCTAGATGCAAACATGTGCATTACAGCAGCATGAAGGAGGACCTGAATATTCACTGTGACCAATGCCAAAAGCCAAGGCAAGTGCCAGAAACTCTGCAAACGGTTGATGGAGATACCATGCCGGCTTGGGGGTAATTCTTGTGCTCTTGCCATTGCTGCCATCCTCAAACCCCTTTGACCATTCTGCTGGCTGTGTTTATAGGTCAGATAAGTGAGGGTGGGCAGGACACCTCCTGGATATATCTTTGAACATATGTACTGAGTATGTTTATCATGATGCTTAGTGTTCTCTTCCCCAGTGAAGGGCAACTCTTGGATGTCCTCTATTCACCTTAATTTTCTTATTCTTCATCAGCATTTTCAAGTAATATTGTTTAAATACTCAACTCTTCTTCCTCTGGCTTAAATTTATTTTCAAAACTCATTTTTTCTTCATGTAACAGCTCCTGAATGTCTGAAACAAATGCAATCCTGATTATATAATTTAGTTATGCAATCGAGCCACATTTCTGCATAAAAATTCTTCCTAATTTCTATGCCAGATCAACTGTTCGTCTTCAGAGCACACCATGTTTTTCAGGTGCTCTGCCAATGGAGTAAGTGTGAGACCCACTGTTGTAAGAGGTCACAACTGAGGAGGTGGGAGGAGAACTGTCAGACAAAACATATATTCTTAAAAATAGCAATAGGAGCCCTCGTAGTAGGATCTGGCCAAAAATGGAGGTCTACATACTAAGATAAGATGTAATCCAAGTCTTCAAGGAGTCATACAGTTTGAAGATGGCAACTCATTTGTTTGCCCTCACACTGTGTTCTCAGCATTAAGCACAACATAAATATATATTCACTGAACAGATTGAAAACAGTTTTTTCATAGGAGGTCCTATTAAAAACCCTTTAAAAGAC
Organism: Aselliscus stoliczkanus; assembly: GCA_033961575.1. Taxonomy (NCBI): domain Eukaryota; kingdom Metazoa; phylum Chordata; class Mammalia; order Chiroptera; family Hipposideridae; genus Aselliscus; species Aselliscus stoliczkanus. Next base: position 139,133,882 of record CM066728.1, read on the forward strand.
CAACAATTTATTTGACAAATGATTTTCACTTAAGTCACAGGAGACTACAAGTCCAGCTGTTTTTATTGTCGATTTTCTTGTTTTTAAGAATAAATCATTTAGAAATTGAATGCAATTGAAGTGTGGCTTATCAAGTCAAATCAAATGTACACATTTATAAATCAATAAACCAGAAAAGTTGTATATCATGGCATAAGTTTAAATTCTCTGCAACTTTAACTTCTTATTAATTCACCATAATGCCTACCTAACATAGTGCACCTGACTAGTTTGCATGGTATTTGCTCCCTTAGCCAGTGTTCAATAACTATTTCTGAATTCAGAATTGAAGGAGAAATCTCCAAAAAGTAATCTCAACCCAAAAGCAATGAAAATTCTTTTGTAATCAAAACTTTAAAGCATGATGACAGGTTTAAAGCTCTCATTTAGCATTACTTGAGTTTCTACTATGTACCAGATATACAGACTGATGATGCAACTTCCTTTCTGAACTGTACTATTCAAAAATAACAATTTTTCTTACCACATTGATACAAAATTAAATTGTATCTCATTATTAGTAGAGACAAAGAATTTCTTTTCTGAAGCTCTTATTGCAAACCAATTCTTCCCACTGTAAGAAAGATCAAATAATTTTTAGCCTTCAAAGATTAAGGCCAGGAATATTTCAATTAGGAAATATGTGCAGTGGTTAACTTGTTTAAGAGCCTGGCAAAAAGTCATTTCAAAGAGACTCAGTTCATAGAGGACATTAATTATAGCAAGAGTTCTTTTGATATTGACATGTTTGTGCTAAGGTCATAGACTCATTATAATTTAAGTGTTTTGACATGTGGTGATATGTTTAACTTACTGAAACATTTAAATATTTCTGTAAATCATCTACTGAAAGTGAAGAGATTACCCATAACACCAAGCATTCTTGAGAAAGGACCAAGGCATTCATTATAAAGTCACATCACATGGTCTAAGTTGCTAGTCGTTTTGCAGTGTAAAATGAAAATGTTTTATATGTCTTAGTAGTACTAGTGAGTATTGGTGCTGCCCTTTCTATAGGAGCCATGACAAGGTGACTTCAATACTTGTGGGTAGATAAAGTCATCCTCTGCGATGGTATCTCATAGGACTCAGCATATAATATCCAAGAGTTTAATCATCTGCCGACATAACCATACAGTTTACAAACAAAGAAGATAAAGATAAATGACTGACAATGTCATTTATGTTATGGACACTGTCCAAGCCTTACTAAAATGACCAGGCTATAACAAGAGAAAATGGCCACTGAACCTTCTGTGGTGTGCACATTCCTGTGAAGAAAAATGATATCTAAGCTACTGAATTATCTTCTGTCTACTACCAGGGAAAGAGAGCCCCGAGTTTGTTGGAAGTGTTTATTCTTCTATGGTAAATTAACAACTCTGCTCGTGTCTGCTTTACCATCTATCTCTTGAGAAATTCGGTTGTTATGAACCTGTCCTTAAGAGACCAGTTAACTCTTGGCACATTGAAAAATTCAAATTTTGAGACTGAAAAGGGAGAAACTTTTGGAGGTGACAGATATAGGTATTGCCTTGACCCTGGTAATGATTTCAAGGGTGTGTAGATATGTCAAAACTCATTCAAGCTGTCTACTTTAAATATGTGCAGTTTCTCGTGTATCAGTTGTACCTCAATAAAACTGTTTAAAAAAAAGAAAGAAAGAAGGGCCAGGCACTAGGCCCTGTAAGCTCCACAGGCTCTGAGGGAGGCTCTGAGACCTTCTAGGGCCCACTCTTGTCCTCTTCTCTGACACCTGTGCTTTCTAAGTCAGCACCTTCTAATCATGACCATCCTATATTTAATTACCTAATTAGCTCTTTGCCCTGTAAAACAATTTCCATTTTACAGGCAAAGTCGTAGAGGCTCAGAATAATAACGTAATTTCTATTTATGGTTTAAACCAAGGCTTCTCTGATTCCAAGATCCATGCTTTTAAATTATATTACTGCTCTCTTCCTCTAATTTAGTAAATGATTTTTAATAAAGATCCTGTCCTTTACTAGTACAATAATTTCTGGCAAAGAAAACTGCTACATCACAAACAACCTAGATGGTACAGTAGAATAGATCTCACCAATTAGGACAATGGGGTACAAAATGTGATATCTAGTAATTGAATTGATTTAGAATTTCTTAGTAGACCTTCATTTAACTAAAAAATTTTAAACTATTAATTAACTCAGCCATGGTTTGGCTGGATTGATTGTCTGTGGCTTAATTGCTTCCAGCGGCTTCTGCATTGGCAGTCTTCTCACAAATACATTTAGAATTGAGTGCATTACCTGGTATCTGTGAAAGGCTACTCAATTTACTAATATTTAGGCTGAATTTTCCAAATAGCTCAAGGTCTAATAAAAAAGATAGTGCAATAAATATAATTGCAATGAAATGTATTGTTACAACCATGTGAACAAATTGCTGTGGGAGCTAGAGGTAAGAGCAGTGAATCACCTGGGCTTGTGGGAGAGCATTACCACTCAGGAGGTAGCATTTGGGTCAAGACATAAGAGGTAGATCCGTGTTTGTGAGGTGAGGAATTGAATAGGGAAAAGCTGGCTTTGCAGGCAGGGGACCCAGGTTCTACAAAGGCATTCGCATGTGGAAAAGTTCTATAAGACCACAGAAGGATAAGAAATGCAATGTGGTAGGTTTTTATTTATTTGTTTTTGTAATTCTGGGTGCATTGGCTAGAGGTTAAGATAGTAGTTTGTAAGCTAGAGCTAAAGAGTCATGCTTGACGTGCGGAAGTGCTAGGCTCTGTTGCTTACAGGTTTTTGCTCTCGGTGAGTGCTTCCAGCCTACAGGAGGAGACTACGAGAGAGACCTAGGTCCTCCATCATCAGGTAGGTTTTAATTTTAAAGTCTGATTATTTCAGCTTCCTGGACTTTGATTAGCCTCTGCATCTGATCGTGTTCAGTGTATGCAGTGGAAAACAATGAATCTCTTCATTCACAAAGAGTATTCTTTAGATAAGAGATTGTCAATGTGTGGCTATGAGACTCTTGTATCAGAGAACTATGGAGAGCTTCCTAAAAAGGCCAACTCCTGGGTCCTGGGATTCCGATATTGTTGGTTTAACTTAAGGCCGGGAATCTAAACGTTTACAAACATCCTGCAAGATTCTGTTTCATATAAAAATGTGGGTGCTCTTGTCCTACAGGATAAAATTAAAAAGGTATAGTTACTTTGATTCATTGGAACTGTCATATAACTCAAACATTTTCTTCACTTCAAGGGAAAAGAAACCACAAGACAATATATTGATAGCATTAACACAGAATTACAAGTTCAGCTTCCAGATCTAGAAGACTATATACAACATGGGTTAAGATTAGCTCAATTTATGTAGTATTCTCATATACATTACAGCAGAGGCTACAAAATGAATACCCATTCAAGTGGAATTTGCCCAGGGCAGTGGGTTTTTTTGGCCTATACTTTCAAATTTCTAGAAACTCAAATTAATGTCCTCATTTAAACACAACAATATTTTAAATAAAATATTTCATCCACACAATGCAATATGCAGCTAGAACTGGCTAGGGGATGCCTCCTTTGAGAAAAAAATCTAGGATATCTAGCTCACCATAGACCACACCCAGTCTGTTCCACCCTGGGCTCATGCCTGGCCCATAGAACTGGTCCTGTCGCCCTGAAGCAAGGCCGCCCCTTATCTGGCCACTACATGCCTTCCAGTTTCATTCCTGCTTTTTCCTCAATTCTCCTCATGCTCAAGCATTAGCAAATATTTGGAGGCAGTTGGGCAGCAACCTTCACACTCTGTGTCTTTGCACATGTTCTCCCTTAGGTTTACAATGTCCTCGTCAAATTTATATTCTTGTTCATCTTTTAAGACCCATTGTAAGCATCATAGCAATTATATAATTTGTCCTGACTTCTCCCAGATTAAGTTAGGAATTCCTTCTCTTCTAACAACTTTGCAAAATTCCCCTGTTCTTCTTATCACATTGTACTATGATCAGCTATTTGCTTGAACATCACCACCAGACCATGAATGTATTCAGTAATTGATATTGAAAGGAAATTTTTACCTGGGCTTGATATAGAAAGGATCCTATCAAATTCATAGTTAGCCAGAAGATCTAATAACCCCACAGACCCAATTCCAGATTTCGTGGCATTATTTTAGAAGATGCATAATAGTTTGACTCTACCCAGAAATGTTTAGGCAGAGTTCTTCAAATAGGTGTATTCTTTTCTTATTTCATTGTTGTGATTACCCTTCTGAATGAAGTTGAATATATCACAGGCGGCCTGAAAACCTACTTTATTAAAATTCTTCCTATACTTTGATTACATCTTAGCTGAATGCAATTTGTGATAATTTCTTAGCAGAAAATCCTATTCTATATTTAATTACAGACTTACCTAACATTGAAGCCACATTTAATGCTGAATTCTCTGTATTCCTTTTTTGGTAAAATAATATATTACCCGCTTCATCATAATGTTAGTTTCAGCTATTCTTTATCACTTTCAACATTCCATTTCCTCCAAATATCATCTAAAATTATTTTTCCTGTTCTTGAATATACTTATTAGTTTTTCCCTCTCTTTTTCTGGCCAAATTCCATGTGGGTTTTAATTAATTCCTTCTATAATATTTGCATGCCTTGATTTTCTTTAATTTATTCTGTCAACACTCTTGCCTTATTTTATTCAAGGGAACATTTGGGGAATGGATATAGTTTGCATAAAGGATGCTACACAAATAAATTATGCTGCTTCCAACTGCCAGCATGGGTAAGCAAAACCTTGCAAAGCCATTTCTACAAAGTCCATCTACAAACAAGGAGAACCCTTCTGATTAATGTTGGTTAAAGCTGCACCGAAAGTCATTAGCGCACCTTAATTGGACTTGCCCACTTCAGGTTTTAAAGAGTGATGCTGAGTTTAAATGTTTGAAATTACTTTTTTCAGCACCGGGCCTAAAAAGATTGTCTAAATCTGGCTTGGTTTGGCTGATTGTTCTCTGTCCAGATGGAATTATGCATGGGAATATTTTGAGAGCTTTACACACTTAGAGGTTCAGTGATTGTACTATGATATTTAACAAATCAAATTCTGGTCCTTTGTGAATTGTTGCTAAGATGAGAGTATTTAATTCCTTGAAAATAATTTCAATGCCATTAAAATGAACTGGGTAAATTAATAAAAAGCATATTTTTGGAAGTTGTTGGGAGACAGATCAGCCTGAGAAGGAGAAGCAGGGTTGGAGTTAGAAGTGGAACAGAGAGGGGAAGAGTCTGATTAGAGGCTTCCACAAGAGACAGAGAAAGAGGATACAGACAGGCAGCCAGGCTAAAATGATTTTTTTCACACTTTTACTCTCTATTACCCCTCTCTGGGTTTTTTTTTTATAGAAAATTTTACAATTCAATATTTTATAAAATACTTGTTTCATTACTTACTATCTGTCTCCTCCAATAGAATATAAGTTCCAGGAGCTCAGGGACTGTGTGAGTTTTATTTTCAAATATATTCCCAGGATCTATCACAGTGCTGGTATATTGTAAACTCTCAATAAATATTTGTTCAGTAAATAAGAGAGGCGGAGAAGTTAATACATTTCTAAGTTCTGGGATTATAAGCCATTAAGATCTGAGCAACCGAGGCAGGAAAGGAAGGCAACTTAAACTTAAGTACAAGGGAGAATGAAATAGCAGCAAGATGAGACATGGAGCAGGAGAGAATTCTGATGATTCCCTACAGAATCAATGCGATAGTCTTTAAATTTCCTTAAAAGATAAAATAATTTCTTTATAATGGATGAAAGTAGACAAACAAGTCATGAACATTAGCATGTGTATAGACAAGTTTTATCTGACGGTAGGAAAATAACGAAGGAGAGGAGGTAACAGTGGAATATTTTCATGGTGTCATGCCAGGGATTCTTATTGGGGCCATGTTTCTGAACAAATGGAGGGTTCTTTTGCTCACAATCAATGTAGAAATTCTTTCTTCTACCCAAAGAAGCTTAAAACAACTTCTCATAATAACCTCTCCATTCAAGGCAGAAAGGCAATATGGTGCTGAGTGGGCTCCTTAAAGGCTGCCCCCTGTCAGGCAAAGGATTGGGGTGATTTCCATATCAGCTTATGGTTGGGCATAAGGAACAGGCTTTATGGGAGAAGAAGGAGTATCATAAGGTGAGATCAGCAACACAGAGATACATAGGGTCTGCCAGCCTCTCACCATTGCACAGAATGGTACATCAGAACGGAGACTTTCCACTGATGAAGTTGTGGGTCTTCCTTTTAAAGGGTAAACATGAGAAAGTGGCCTTATCAAGGGAGGATTACGTACTAGTTATTTATACGAGTCATCTGGGATGCTCACAGCCCCAGTATCTAAAGATCTTGGTACCTGTGCAGTACTGCGATTCTCTGGGGAAGGAAGCCCAGCATCTAAGATGCTGAGCCTGCCTGAGCTTCTTTTATTGGAGCCCATGTCAGTTACTCAGCCTGCTTCTTGCCTGGAAAACCCAGGCAGAGAAGCACAGGCATTGGTAATACTTATTTTGTGCCTTTGACAAATTAACTTCTCAAGGTCTCATCACTTTCTTATCTCAAAACAGGAATTATGTGTATCTCATGGAATTTCATAGAAATATGGATCTTATTCCAAATAAATTGGATGTATTTGTTTCTCAGAATAGAACTATAAAATCATTTATCAGTGACTACAAGAAAACACAAAATTGCATTTCCCTCACCTTCATGACTTTTTTAGAATGTAAATACAAATCAGTCTAGGTATGAGTTAATACTGGAATGTAAGTAGAGTGCCAGAAAACTAGAATTTTTTCTGAATTTAAGTACTATTTAACATTTGTTTTAACATATCACATGGACATGAATATTAGATAACATGCCTACTGATCAAGATTTTGAGACCTTTTAAGATACGAGTTCTAACAATTAAGTTCTCGAACTCGTTGCAATGATGTTGCTAAATTTTTTTGATATCAGAGGGATTATTCATTATGAATTTGTACCCACTAGACAAACAGTAAACCAAGTTTACTATTTGGAAGTGCTGAAAAGGCTGCATGAAAAAGTTAGATGACCTGAACTTTCGCCAACAATTCATGGCTCTTGCATCACGACAATGCACCAGCTCACATGGCACTGTCTGTGAGGGAGTTTTTAGCCAGTAAACAAATAACTGTATTGGATACCCTCCCTACTCCCCCTCATCTGGCTCTGAATGACTTCTTTCTTTACCGAAAGATAAAGGAAATATTGAAAGGAAGACATTTTGATGACATTCAGGACATCAAGGGTGATGATACAACCGCAGCTCTGATGGCCATTCCAGAAAAAGAGTTCCAAAATTGCTTTGAAGGGTGGACTAGGTGCTGCTAGTGATGGTACATAGCTTCCTAAGGGGAGGACTTTGAAGGTAACCATAGTGATATTCAGCAATGAGGCATGTAGCACTTTTTGTAGGATGAGTTTGCGAACTTCATTGTCAGACCTCATACACTTTATTGCAAAGTAACTCTAGCAACAAAAAGAAAAGTGTAGCTTGATTATTTACGTAATGTCAAAAGGACAATTCCAGTATGTACTAAGAGCATATTTCCCTGATTCTCAATAAAATTGGCATGGAGAATCTCAATGTCTGTATTTTATTGCTCAGAAAAAAACTCAAGCAAGACTTAGACAGGCTAAGGACTTTCAGTCTATCAGGAGGGGAGTTTTAGTGTGGTGTGCAGTGGAACTCACAGAATGCCTTCTATGTACCAGCCACCATGATTTATCGTTTATACATATTATTGGACTGCATTTTCACAACAGTTCCTATTGCTCTCCTTTAGTGGTTTATCTAAGAAAAATATAGATTCCTAAAGCATACTGGGTAGCTATTTGAGGAGAAAAGATATCCACATTTTTTTTATTAAGGGAATAGTTTGTTTATATACCAAAGTTCGCTAAAGGAGACTAAATTCTAAAAGGCAGAAAAATTTAAACAAGAAAAATGTCAAGGACAACAGCTACACTCACATTCTAGTGAGAAGACAGGTTTACAGTCTACAATTAGGGGATTAGATCGGCTATTCCCGGGCAGGGCTTGAACTCTCCCTTGTGCATAGATAGAAGTCAGGAATTAGAAACTGGAGTTGGATTGAAATTCAATCCAGGCTTCACTATTTTCCAACTCTGTGACTTCATGCAAGTCATATAGGTTCTCTGCATATTTGTTTTCTATTTATAAAATGAGAATAATAAAATGCCTATGTCATACAGTACAGATTAATTTAGTTTGTACAAATAACACCTAGCCCAGGTTCATGAAAGTTCAGTAAGTGGTGTTATTATAATGAATATGTTTATTGCCTGGGAAACTTAAATGCTGTGCTTCCTGGTGGTACCTAGGATTCCTGAATCCCCAGGTGAGAAACCAGTGGCTATGGCACTGTGCCTGGGATCAGGGGTTCATACCTTAAGGGGGTGACCCTAATATTTTTCCACGTATAACACAAGGAATCATCAAGAAGCAGATGCTCTTCTTAATACATTTCAAACCAGGTTCCATGTTTCCAATTCTGTTCAAACCAGTGTTACCTGCTTTTCTTGTAAAGCAGCACATGAACTTTAACCCAACTGAGTGCAAATATGAACTATGGGCTTTAGGAAGGCATTTGTACTATTTTAAAGAGTTGGTATTGATACTTGTTACTTGTATATTAATAAGAACACAATGCACAAATGCATAACCAGACACAGATCTCATCTGAGTGTTTTTTGACAGCATAGTTAACAGTTCGTTCCTTACCACCTTTCTCCCATGGTAAAGAAAAGCCATCAATGCTTCGGAGTGAAGCAGGAGAGCTATTTTTCTGTATAATAGATTTACAAAGATATTCAAAGTAGAATACTGTTGATATTTATTTCAGAAAGTGCTTTCCCTTAGGGCGTTATGTTGTATCAGACCAAGGACTCCCTTATATCACTTTGTGTGAATTTTATAAATTAATAAAGATCTTGAATGGGGTGGAGAGGTCATGCCATGTAAGATATTGTGTGTTAGGGAGAAAGAACTCCAAAATTCATAGGTTCCCTTCAATTTAGACACTTTAAGTACACAGATTATTCTGAAAGCTTCTTGAGGAATTTCATGTACAGTTGCCTCTGCAAGCGAGCAGTCGAATTCCAGAGGGTCATCTGAGAACTATTTAAATCCATACTTGATGTCACTAGGGGGACCACTCAGTTTAACATAGACACGAGAAATATTCAAAAACCTAGGATCTGGGGTTCAATTAAAAGGAATGGAGGGAGGTGTTAAGGGGGATTTTTTTCAAGAGCATCAAGACAAGAGTTAATTGACTTCAAAGACGAAAAAAGTAGACAACATGATAGTCCCAGAAGACAGAATAAAACGTGCTAGTAAAAATGGTGCAGCATTTACATTTCTATTTATGACCTCTAAAATATTGCAAAACAAATTGAGAACATGCAAGACACCTTCACAGCCCTAGTTCTTAGCTTTCTATGTGCATCAGGATCATATATTTGAAAGCAGATGCCCCAGCCAGATACAAACCCTAATGACTGAGATTTTCCTGAGGGAGAAACTAGGTGATTCTGATGCAAATCAAGGTCTGAGAATAGCTACTCCATAGTTTCAGTCACCCAATGTACCAGGCAATAGGGAAGGAAAAAACTGGACTGAAGAGAGTAAAGTGTCATTTTGGCTTTCTCTCTTACCATGTGCACTTATAGAAAGTGGAAATTTTATCAGATGTTAAGCAGTGAGGTAAGTTTTGAAGATTTGGTGTTGGTTATGTATCTGTGTATTCATTCGAATGCTTTTTTGAGGACCCCACTATGTATAATATAATGTAACTCCTGTTAGCTATAAAAGAATGAATCAAACAACTGAAATTATCTTGAATCTACTCACATTCTACTTGTAGAATGTGATAGAGGGCATTAAGATAGAGACAGGCATAGATGGAGGACGGCAGTACGCAGGAGCGTTAACACAAATTGAAGAGGGGAATGGATGTTGCAGAGTAAATTATGCTTAAGCCAAATCCTGAGAAATAATTGTATAACTAAATTAATTTGGGACTGTCTGTAAGAGCATATTTTATTCAGATCGATTAGGTAAAAAGGGTCAAGGTCATGAAGCAGCCGGAATAACCACAACTATTTAAATATATTACTTTAAATGCTTCTGTATATATTAAATTAATACCAAATAAATATAGTGATTAAGAATATCCAGAATAATAGTCATGTGCAGGGGTTGGCAAACTTTTGAGACTGAAGAGCCAATCCTGTCCCTCATAACAATATAAAAATTATTCAAGAGCCATAAAACAAATGAAATCACCATTATGTGAATAATATCCTTTAAAATTTTTATAAATTAAACTATGATAGCTTTATTTTCATTTTCAATTTTACTTCAGAGCCACATGCACGTACCCAAAGAGCCGCATGTGGCTCGCGAGCCGCAGTTTGCCGACCCCTGGTCATGTGAAATGCATACAAAAGATGGACAGGGACAGCTTATGACAGTCTTGTTTGATAAAATAAGGAATTTACATTTTATCCTGTGAACAAAGAGGTACTCAAGGATTTTTAAGGACCAAATGAAAAGACTAGATTTGCATTTTTGAAAGCCCCTTCTGCCATTCTGATCAAATTTTGAAGGATGATTAAAGGTATGGTAATGCAATTGAGTTCTGAGAAAATATGTTAATCTGGATAAGTGACAATGTGAGAGATGAGAATGGATATGAAAGATATTAAAAAGACATTAAACAAGGCTTGCAGACAATATAAGTGTATTGTGATTAAATAAATCAACAAATCAACATGTGCTCTGCAGAATTCTTCACAGGCAAATGTTGAAATACAATGCCCATTCTCCATAAGCATTCAGGATGTGGGGAGAAAGTTAAAGTGGACTTGGCTCTCTTGAATCCAGAAACATTTATCTGTCCTCTGAGGTGTGGGGGGAGGGGGAAAGATTTGGGGAGGAGATGGCAAGAACTGTGAGGTTGGAATGCTCGGATAGGCATTCAGTCTTATTTATTGTCTTAATTACAAAATGACCTAGTAAGTGTTTTAAAAATACTAAATCTGGATCAATGGGAAGGAAAATATATGGATCTTTTCTTAATGAAGGTTTTAAATGACCTGATATTAAGATGGTTAACCTAGGGTTCACAGCATCTATTGAGCATTCAACAGTATTAGGCAGCTATTGCATTCCATGAACTGAGGAGATTGAGTGCAGAATTCTGCCTTCATAAATAAGGCTTGTATTTTAGTGTCAAAGGAGGAAATGACACATTGTATCAAATCTTTCCAGGTGGGTGGTGTGAGGTGAAGAGAAGGGTGGTCACCTGGGACACTTCATGGAATGACTGAGACAACATTTGCTTTAACAAGCATGCTGTTTTTGTCTTCCACAATGGCACAAGAAGATGCAGAAAAATATTCATGAAGGAAAAATGTAGATACACTTACAGGGATGAATAATATTTGTTTTGCTGGTTCATTGGAAGAAGAAGCAGGGAGAACGGAAGAGAGGGAGGAAGAGGAGAAGGAGGGGGAGGGGAACGAGAAGGGACAAAAGAGAAAAGAAAATAAGGACATTATTTTTTTAAATTACCTGTAATACTTCCATCCAGAGCTAAGCTTAATTAGCAGTTTACTGAATAATATTTAAGTCTGTTTTTAAAATACATATGATAGTTTTTGCAGCTGTTTTTTTTTTGCTTTAACTTATAGCATTTTACATAAATTACGAGCATAATAAGCTAGAAGGTATGCATGAAAATATTAATCACAGCTGTATTTACACTTGTCTGTCTATCCAGCTTTTTACAGTTAGCCTTTTAAGTGTCATTGTGTTTATTATTTTAAAATGATAACAAGCACCATAGAAAACAACATAATTCTACTATGATAAAATAGCAGCATTAATGTTTTGATATATTTTCTATATTTCTAGTTGTATATTTATCTAATAAGTTTTTGGATAATTCTGTGTGTACAATTTAATATTCTTCTTTTCCTCCTTACAATATAATTTTATCCTAAGCTTTTTAAATATTTACTCAAGCAACATTATTCAAAATGGCGACATGGTACTCTATCATATGAGCCATATTTTTTTGAAATATTGTTACACCTTCTGGTTATAAAAAAGATACATACACGTATATGTATTTCCTTAGTACACCCTGGTAACATGCTGCTAATAAGTAATGGGTATTATTTCACTGGTTCATACTCCACCTGCTAGTGCAAAATCTCACCTTCCCTTTTTCCCAGCATCATTTCTGTAGCCTCCTAGATATATATCATGTGTGCTAGCACCCAGCCTGGCCTGCTGCCACCTGGAATCTGTCATTTTGCTTGCTCTATTGCCTGTTTAGACTCCAGTGGTCCTGCCTCTACCCACTAAGCCATGTTAGTTTGCTTTGTCTCACCTGCCTGCAATCACCAGTGAACTGCCTCCCTTTGGGTGCCATGCTAATACTGGCTACCACTTCATTTTTTGTGTGTATTTTCTTCTGGCTCTGAACTTTCTCAGTGTGTCATCTCTTCTGAAGGGACACTATACTCACTGCCTCATGCTTTCTGCACTGCAGGTCTTTCCTGGTTGTCTCTCTTACTGTGATGATGTCTGGTTGACAAAACGGCCTTGGATACTCGGAGCCCCCCATCCCAAAGAAAGTTCTCTCAGGAGCAAAATCTTTCTTTGCTTTTTTAAAATGACATTTTAAGTCCATAAGGGAGTATATCATGTGCCCTAACCATTTATAGGGATTTTTATAAACTAGCTCTTTCAGCTTCTGTTTAGTGTTCTCTCATGGGATTTAGATATCCAGACAATACCGAGCCAGCAAATACATTTAGAATGGGCACCACATTATATTTGGAATCTCTCTGCCTCTTGGACAAGTGTGGCTTGTTATTAAGTCAACCTACTTTTACCTGGCTTCTTTCCTTTCAATCCTTAAAATGATTTATTTGGCCTTATATACTTTTAAGAAAGGATAGCGTTTAGGTTTAAATTGGTATTCCTGCTCACTTTTTCTTCAGTAAATCCTTACAATGCTTGGAACAGGTCCTTACTGTAACCCATCGCCAATAACCCATTCTGTATTTGGGGGATGGGGATATTTTTAATAGAGTCACCCTGTCTTTTTTCCTTGGGCAGGCTGACAGAGATGGAAGACAGCCTTTTGTCAACTATTGCTCAAAGTGAATGAGGTTTTCAACCTCAACCTATGTAAGCTGGTTTCGGCACTTGCCACATTTCTTTGTCCTTTTCTTGGGAATCTCACCCTCTAACCAGGCCTTTCCCATCCCTGAGCTTTCTCTTAGGCATACTTTGCATTCCCTCAGACAGGAAGACTGTCTCATAGCTGGTGTGATGGAACTAATGCTCAATCATTGACTTAAGGACAATAGGATTGGATTTGGCAAGCCTCCTAAGCCCCCTCCTTCCTTAGCTGATTTTCTCTAGTTTCTGCTTCAGGCACTGCTCATAATCAACTAATTATCAGAGAGCTGAAGGAACTACCTCTGTGAACCGTGGAATCTACGTGCTTCTGTGTAGGTTCACATGGTAACTGCCAATAGCCCCTTTCTCTGCCTTGGTTCTTTTCTCTGGTGTTCTCTTCCAATACATCAGCAAAGGAGAAGAACCATTGCCCCTAAGCATCTGACTTCTGAACTTAATTGACCTGGGCTGAACATAAAAGTCAGAAAGGGTATAGTTGATAAAAGGAGAAGACAACCAATAAACATGAGAAGGTGTTTGACTTTTTCATATATATAAAGAAGTGCAATACATTAAAACAAATGTAGAATCTCATTTTTTATATATCATGTTGACAAAAATTACAAGATTTGATAATATCTTGACCCAGTAAGGACAAAATTATGCAGAAACATACTGGTGCTGAGAGAGTAGATGTGTACCTACCTCATCAGTGTCAATTTGGTAATACACATATAAATTAAAGCGGCCCACACATTTTTATTGTGGGCATTGCACCACTCAAGTATGTCTCATAGACGCCCTCACCAAATTGTACCAACATATATGTGTAAAGATATTCATTTAATATTGTGACATAGGAAACTAATAACCACAAACAGAGAAACAAAAAGACATCAAAATGATCTGGATACAACCAGAACTTTAATCAACAGAGAACTAAAACAAACAAATAAACAAACAAACAAAATCCATGTTGTTGAAAAGAATAAGGCATATACCAAAAAGGAAGGATTTCTGAGATATCTTAAATGAAAAAGGCAATATAATGAACACAATGTATAGTGTGCTTCTGGTCTGTGGAAATAAAAACAAATCTATCTATCTATATGGGATTAAATTTTTTCTTTCTAGAAGATAAAGGCAAATACTAGTAGCTATTACCTTTGGGAAGATAGATTGGTTGGAGAAGAACAGTTTCACATTTCGTTTGGAATCCTCTTTGTCTATAATGCAATTTTTATTTTCAACAGGAGATATGTGGACTGTGTGTGTATTTAGACCAAATTTTTGTTATATAAATACACAAGACAAAATGTGTGTGTCCATGTGCATTAAAAAAAATTTAATTTAAATTAAAGATGTTTAGATCATTATATGTTTTCATGCTTTTGCAAGGAATAATACAGAAACTGTTTTTGAGTATGTCTTTTTGTATAGCTTTGCTAAATGGGCAGCTAAAGCTGTTTAAATATATAAATGTTTACTGATTAAGGAGCTGAAGTTTTTAAAATATTATTGTATTTTTTTGTCTTTTGTCATTTTATTTTTTTATTTTTATTTTTTATTAGTTTCAGTTGTCCAGAAAATATTTTAAATGCAGTGTAGAAGTCCATAAATCCTTATATTTGTCTCATTAAGTCAGAATTTTAGTTTTTAATTGCTTTTTAAATACAACTCTCGATTTTAAAAACAAAAAAATAAAAATAAAAATAAAATACTATTGTATTAAAGAGTGGCTGGGGTGGGAAAAAGACTCTCAAATATGGCAGGACATTAGAATCACCTGGGAGCTTTTAAAAAATAGTAAGGCTCAGGCCCCACATAATTCCAATTAGATCTGAATCTTTTGGGAGGGCAGGGATTGGACACATAAGGCTTCAAAAGTTCTTTAAGTAGTTCTAATGTGCAGCCAGAGTTGAGAACTATTGGCTCTACCAATGCTTCTCACACTTTAATGTGACAGGAATCACCTGGGAATCCTTTTAAACTGCAGATCTAATCCCAGATGTCAGGGGTAGGGTCTGAGATACTGTATATCTAACTGCATAGTTTCAGAGTGATGATAATGCAGACCATCCATGGACTATACAGGGAGGAGCAAGGGGCTATAGGATTTGTGGTAGCACTTGCTGAAACCTTGGATTTTGAAATTTGTAGGGCTCTATGTGGGCATCCAGGGGCTGCAAACAGAGAGAAAAAGGTGAGTGGAGGAATAAAGAGTAGCAGGGAAGAGGAGAGGGAGAGCGTGATGGGGAAAAAAGAGAATGCCGGTGAATAGACAGTAAATAGATGGATGGTTTCCAAGGTAGCACCTTTCCCATGTAAGAATACCATTGTCCTTTGGAGGGATTTTGTCTAACTTTCACCATTATCCTAAGAAGTCATTATACCCATGAGTAGTTACGATTTTTGAAGATGAGATTTGAATTTGTTCCTTGAGAAAATATGACTGCCTCAGTGAATTTATAGCTCAGTTTAGCCTTGCCTGAGTAAATGCTTTAACAGTATAATAGCTCTAAATATTTTGGAAACAGTGTTAAGGGCAATGAGAGCTCACAACCAAATGGTAACAAATGTTTATTGAGCACCCAATATATGCCTGAAACTTTCACTTGCATTATCTTATTTAATTTCACAACAATTCTTTGAGCTAAGTATGTATTCGTATTCCTGTTTTGGAGATGAGGAAACTGAATCTAATACACTGAAGCATTCAAGTTATTTCCCAAGGTCACATAAATATAAAATAACAGGCTGACATCTATACTCAGATGTTTTTACTCCAAATTCAATGTTCTTTCCATTTCAACTGGAAGGGTTTAAAACTATAGAAATAATAGATTGAAAAATTAAAAAAAAGTATATTGCGAATGTATCAGTAAAAGATGGAGACTAGTATGTAGAGTATAGAAAAAATTATATAAAGAGCATTTATTTAAATAATATTTTAAAATTCCAGAATATAGTCTTTGAAAACTGTGAATGGTTTGCTAATGGACTGCTCCAGTGAAAGATTGAACTATGAATAAATAAATGAAGAGTATTTTAGAAATTTAATACTATATTTAGAAAGTTCCTTGCTCTAAGAATGCTCTAATATTAAAACAATCCTTAGTTTTTCCCAGCTCATTTGCTCAGAATTGCATGATAGACAAAAACTCTTGTGCAAAGCTCTAAGTACTGTATGAGAATACTATAAGTACACAGAATAGTACCCTAGGAATAGAGATGATGTGTGAGTAAGCGAGCGTGTGTGCGTGTGCGTGTGTGTTAGAAAGCTTTCTTAAAAAGTGGATGAAGACATTTTGGCATCAAGGCTGAAATAGGTTCAAGGCCACAGCTCTATGGAGAACATGTAAAATGAATTTTGGATTATGTTGAGATATATACACTCATGTCTAAAAGACAGCTAAAAGCCAGTTCAAAACCCTGATGCATCTACTATATGCCTATCTATAATGTTAACAGTGGCTGCCATAGATATTTTCAGAAATAATCCTGGACTTATTTTTTCCTCTCCCTCTCTCCCTCTCTGATACACAAACTCACTCTCAAGTTGCTGCTCTGTTTCTGCTTCTCCTCCTGGTTTTTGAACTTGACATGGTTTGATTCCTTCTGATTGATCAATTTTCAGTTCTGGGAAGATGGTCCTTGCAATTTGATCTCTCAGAACTCATCCTCTGGCACCAGGTTTTAACCAGTCCCTCGTCAGGACCTTCCCTTTTTCATGAGTAAAAGAGGCTCAGGTAAATATATCCTAATTACAATTATGTTGAATATATTTCCAACACACAGGACATTGATATGCAAGAAGTATTAAGTGTTAAACATCATGGCTGATATTGTTATCACTACTACCTAGAAACACATACTGACATGTGACCTAAGAAAACCAGAACAGCCAAGGAAATCGATTCTAGCTCATTTATAAATTTTGATCTATAACTGAACCTGATTGATCTTTGTTATTGTCAAGTAATGAGATAGTGCAGGGGATGTAAAAAACCAAACAGGAAGGAATCTGCCAAGAAAGATTGATTCAGACCAAGCATATGGCTCCCCCTCTATTTAATTTTCTTGTTTCTTTACTAGTTCCAGACTCAGGCATTTCACAAAACTCTGGGCAAATGCCAAGGATAAAATTCAATATGTTGTGCCTGACTTGAAAAACTAAATGCTGAAAATCACAGAAAAAGTACCTTTCAGGCCTATTCCTTCAATCTCAGTAATGCTAAAGCATAGCTAAATGAAACCCTGCCTGTATTATTATTGCAATTGCTTTTTATCATTTAAAATGAATTTTTATTCTTTATTACTATTAAAGAGAAAAATCCTGGCTTTTTATAAGTGTTTATAAATAAACAAGTAAATAGATACTAAATTAGGGATGATGGCCTCTTCCGTATCTTCTCATTGAGTGACTTTTAAGACACTTACAAAGCCATTAACATTTACATTCTATTTCTTCAAAACAGAAGGTGGATCCCCATCACCTTCAGATATCTTATACCTTTTGAAAGTGTCCCTTGAATGCTTTGTTCTGTTTTTCTTTTCCATTTTTTTTTCTCTCTGTGTTTCAGGTTGGGAAATTTCTATTGACCCATCTTCAGATTCACTGATTCTTTCCTCATCTGTTTGAGTCTAATGATGAGCCTGTGGGAGGCATTCTTCATTTCTGTTAGTGTGATTTTTAAGTTTTTTCTTATACTTTCCACCTCTCTGTTGACATTTCCTATTCTCATCTTCATGTATGACATCAAAACACTTTTGCAGAGCAGACAAACTTACACAGAGTTTTTTGTTCTTTTTTACTTTACATTGCACACGATAGGTGCTCCAAATTATTTTATGTTACCTGGAAAAAAACAACAACCCTGTCTAATTCCATGTTTAATGAAATTCTTATATTTCAATACAAAGCTCAAATGTTACATATTATACTCTATTATACCTATTATATTATATTATATTATATTATATTATATTATATTATTATACCTATTGTTATTTTATCTATTGCTGGGTAACTATCTTTTGTATAAGATTATAGCATCCTCGAGAACAGGGAAAGAACTTTTATCTATATTTACAATTCCTGGCACATAGTAGATATTCAGCATTTTGCTACTTATACTCAGCCTTATTCTTAAGAGCACGTAAGGAGTTTAGAATAAAATACAAGCACTAAAATAATGGTAAATTATAAATAGTAATATAGAATCCAAACAAGTGAAAATGCATATAAAGTTAAAAACTTGAAATCCTTTCAAATAAATGCCCAAGTATGCACATTCTTTAAGGACACAACTGAGTTTTAAACTTGTAAAATTGGATATATGCTGTGGTAGGTAGCAATTGCCACAACAATGAGAACTAAAGAACCACAACATCTCAATGGTCCATTCCATTTACTTATTACACATGTCTGGATCAACTTGAGTAATTCCGTTGATCTCAGCTGAGATTGTGGGTTGGCTGGGTGTTAGCTGACCTGAACTGTAGTGATGCATATATTTTGCTTCAAGCTGCGGGTGTGAGGGTCTGCTCTGGAGTCTCTTAGCTTCCTTCAACCAGAGGGCTAGCCAGACTGTGTTGTCAGGGAGACCCAGGGGTCTAAAAGACAGAACCAGTATTGCCGGCACTTTTCAAACCTTTGGCTCTGTCATGTACACCAGCTTTCCATTGTCCAAAGTAATTCAGACCCAATGTCAAGGGGCAGGGATGTACCCTATTCCCATGGAAGTGCATTCATGAGGCACTAAATATTTCTGAGTCATACATGATAAGTTTTGAAATTTTTTTTAAAAGAGGAAGAATATTATTTTGTAAGGTAAAACAAAAGTTTACCTAGTCCCATAGGCCAAACAGTATTTCTCAGGTGCTATTTTATATAGGATGTTCTTAGTGATACAGTGGACGTACCACTGACAATATTCTCTAAGCCTGTCTGGTTTTAAACTTATATCACTGTTTTAGCTTCACTTATTTTAGCTTTATTCATTTACTAATACCCCCAGGACCATGTCAGAAAGGGAAGGTGTTATCTTTATTTCCATTTTACAGATGAGATATTACTCAGGGATAGTAAGCAATTTTTCAAGTATCAAAAGTTTAATAAATGACATAACTCAGATATCACAAACCCCTAGTTCATTTTATCACATCATCTCATATTTCTAAGGCTTGGAACTTCTTTAATTCTGAAATTGATAATGATAATATAAATAGAAACTATGTTTATACACAAGGCTAATAGATGTGTATAGTATTAAAAGAGCTTATTGTTGCCAATTTTTCTAGCCTCATCAAAATTCAGTGGTATTTAGATTTTTTATTTTTGCTTGTGGACGTCCATTTGTTCCTGCACAATTTGTTGAAAAGCCTATCCCTTCTTCATTGAATTTCCTTTATTCCTTTGTCAAAGATCAGTTGGCTATGTTTGTATGAGTCTATTTCCATATCTCTATTCTATTGATCTATTCTTGCACCAAAATGGCACTGTTTCAATTTTTGTAGCTTTATAATAAGTCTTGCAGTCATGTAGTGTCAATCTTCCCACTTTGCTCTTCTTTAGTATCAATGTTGACTCTTCTGGGTCATTCACATATAGACACTATACATATTTTGTTAGCTTTATTTCTAAATACTTCATTTTGGTGCTAATTGAAATGGTAGTTTTTATAGACTTTTTTTTTTTAGAGCAGTTTGAGGTTCACAGCAAATTTGAGTGGAGGATACAGAGGTAGTCCATGTACCCCTTGATCCCACATATGCCTAACCTCCCTCATTTTTATCATTCCCCACCAGAGTGGCATATTTGTTACAATTGATGAAACTATATCAAGACCTCATTATCACCCAGAGTCCATAGGTTAAGTGTTTACTCTTGGTATTGTGCATTGTATAGGTTTAGACAAATGCATAGGAACATGCGTCTACCATTATACTATCATACAGAGTAGTTTCACTGCCTTAACAATGCTCTGTCTATTTCTCCTCCCCCATCCCCTGATCCTTCTGCTGTCTCTGTAGTTTTGTCTTTTCCAGAATGTCATGTAGTTGGAATCATACCGTATATAGCCTTTTCATATTGGCTTCTTTCACTTAGTAATATGAATTTAAGGTTTCTCTATGTCTTTTCATAGCTTGATAGCTCATTTCTTTCTAGCACTATACAGTATTTCATTGTCTGGATGTACCAGAGTTTATTTATCCATTCACCTGCTGAAGGAGATCTTGGATACTTCAACGTTTTGGCAAGTTTAGGCTGCTATAAATATCTATGTCCAGGTTTTTGTGTGGACGTAAGTTCTCAACTCCTTTGTGTAAATATCAAGAAGCATGATTGCGGGATCATATGGCAAGAATATGTTTCAATTTGTGAGAAACAGCCAACCTATCCTCCACAGTGGATGTGTCATTGTTTTTATTCCCACCAGTAGTGTTAAATAAGAGTTTCTGTTCCTGTATATCCTCACCAGTGTTTGGTATTTTCAGTGTCCTGGATTTTGATCATTATATTGTGTTTTTAATTCAAATTCCAGTTTTCCATTCTTGGTATATAGGAAAGCAATTGACTTCTGTGTATTAATTCTGTATCTTATAATCTTGTTATAACTGCGTATTAGTTATAGGGTTTTTGTTGCTGTTGATTCTTTGGGATTTTCTACATAGACATCATGTCATTTGCCAAACAAAACAAAGAAAAAACAAATAAACAAAAACAAACCAAACACTGACCAGTTTTATTTGTACATCCCAATCTGTATACTTTTAATTTCCTTTTTTTATCTTATTGCATTAGCTAGGACTTCCAGTACAATATTGTAAAGAGGTGGTGAAAGGGGCATCACTGTCCTCACACCATCTTTCCTTTGTTCATGCACATCCCTGTTGTCTCTTTTGTGTGTCCAAACTTTCACTTCTTATAAGGACACAAATCAGATTGGATTAGGGCCTACCCGTATGACTTCATTTAACCTTAATTACCTCTTTAATGATACTATTCCAAACATAGCCACATTATAAGGTACTGGGGGTTAAGGCTTCAACATACCAATTTTGGGGGACACAATTCAGTCCATAACAAATGCTAAGCTTAAGTCTGCTGAGAGCAGCCTCCAGGCTCTAAGAAGGACTCAGCTTCTATTCCATTTTCTATTCTCCCTTTTTTCTGACTGAATGAATATAAAACAGATGGAGCTGGAGCAGCCACCATGTGATACAGAGTTAAAGGCTAAGTGAGTCAAAATACATCAGAACCTACACTGTGGAGTCCAAAATTAATTCAGTAAACATCTACCTCCAGACTTCTTGTATATGAAAATAATAAACCCTGATTCATTTAATCCTTTAAACTATTAAAATATTTGCTGCTAGATAGAATCTGACTTAATATACTTCATTTGTTAGATATTTAGCAAATCTTAATTATTAAATTTTGATTATTAGCACAAAGTCACCATGTCTGTTTCAATCAGGGTCCCAGAAGAAAACGGATTCACCCCAAATGTTCCAACTGAAAAGACTATAAGGAAAGAGTTACGTATACTGGGTATACGTATAAGGGAAGAAACAAGGGATGGTGAGATACCCAGAAATGAGAAGCAGAATAAAACAATGATTACTCTTAAAATCAAATCGATAAGGGAAGATAATTGAATCATCTCATCTCAGTGAGACCTAAAGCTATGGAAGTGGGGTTGCAGGTAGAACCTATAGACAGAGAGGATCACAGCCTCAGCCAAGAGACATGGCAAGAAAACAGAAAAGAAGTGAAGAAATATGGCAGTCTCTCTCTTCTTGCCTTCAGATCACCTACCTCTGCTCCCAGTGTCCAAACCCAACTGGAAAACTTTTGACAGGGAAGTCTAGTAGATGGAGTCCATTTATGTCAGCCTCCTAGGGAAAATGCAGGGCAGAGAAATGCAGGCAATAAATCTTGGAGAGATAGGGGGGAAGTGCAAAATAATCAGCCCAGTGTCTTAAAAGCTTTATCCTCATTTCAGCCATTTTCGTTTCAGTTACTGTTTGACATGATACAGGTCAGTAATTCTACTCCAATATCCGATATCTACCCTTTAGCTTGAAATGCACAAACACATGAATTAAATTAAACTACCCTTGGGAAATGAGATTTGACTAAAAAGCGTATGAGTAAAATGTCTATGATAATGCAAATTGTGAAACTGCAGCTTGTAATCAGTCATCCATCAGAATATTTTTAAAAAAATACCATTTTTACATCTTAGGTACACCTGGGTTTTAATCCAGTAATGATGAAAAATGATGCTTAAAAGCAGTTAGAAGTTTTGTGAGGAAGTCTCAGTTTCTTTATCTGTAAAATGAAGGAAGCAATTCTGTCAGTTACATTACAGGACTCTAAGAATAAGACAGAATATCAGTCATAAAATATGTGTTTTTAGACTACAGGTTAATAAACATTTCTATAATAAATATGGTAATTAGGTTCAAGGAAAGTCTTCATGTTGATGATGGCCAGAATTTATTAAACACCTCTGATATATGAGACAAGTCCTCCCTCCTTCTCTCTTTCCTTCCCTCTTTGTTTTCCTTCTTGCCTGACTACTCTCCTGCCATCCTACCTTCCTTGCAACTTTCAACAAACAATTTCTGGCTTTGTGGCACTTACTAAGAATGCAAAGAACTCTGATCTATTTTGAGTTAATTTTGGTATATGGTAACAGATAGCAGTCTAGTTTCATTCTTTTGCACATGGCTTTCCAGTTTTCCAAGAACCATTTATTGAAGAGGCTTTCTTTTCTCCATTGTATGTTTTTGGTTCCTTTGTTGAAAATTAAACCCATATATATGTGGGTTTATTTCTGGGTTTTTAGTTCTAATCCATTGGTCTGTTTTGTCTATTTTTCTGCCAATACCATGCTGTTTTGATTATTGTCACTTTGTAGTACAAATTGAAGTCAGGGAGTGTGATATCACCAGCCTTGCTCTTTTCTCTTAGGATTGCTTTGGTTATTCAGGGTCTTTTGTGGTTCCATACAAACCTGATGATTTTTTTTGTTGTTCTATTTCTTTAAGAATGCCATTGGGATTTTGATGGGGATTGAATTAAATCTGTATATTGTTTGGATAATATGGTCATTTTAATTATGTTGATTCTTCCAATCCATGAACACAGAATGTCTTCCCATTTCTTTGTGTTCTTCAATTTCTTTTAATAATATCTTACAGTTTTCAGTGCATAGGTCCTTCACATACTTCCTAAGTTTATTCCTAGATATCTTATTCTTTTTGTTGCAATTGCAAAACGAAGTTTTTTTCATTTCTTCTTCTTAAATTTCGTTGTTAGTATATAGGAATGCAATGGATTTTTGTACATTGATTTTGTATCTAGCAACTTTACTCTATTCTTTTATTGTTTCTAATAGTTTTTTGGTGGAATTTTTAGGGTTTTCTATATGAACAATCATGTTTATATAGTGGCCATATAACTTCCTCATTCCCAAAGCCTGTTATTTCTTTCTCTTGCTGATTGCTCTGGCTAAGACTTCCAGCACTACATTGAATAACAGTGGTGATTGGGGCATCCCTCCCTTGTTTCTGATTTTAGAGGAAAAGCTTTCAGTTTTTCACCAGTAAGTATGATATTAGCTGAGTGTTTGTCATATATGACCTTTATTATGTTAAGGTACTTTCCTTCTATACCCGTTTTATTAAATGTTTTAATCATAAATGGATGTTGTATCTTGTCAAATACTTTTTCTGCATTTATTGCTATAAGACCTGAACAATAAACTGCATAGAAGAAAGCATAGGTACTAAACTTATGGACCTTGGGTTCAGAGAGAATTTTATGAATTTGACCTCAAAGTCAAGGGAAATAAAAGCAAAAATAAATGAATTGGACTATATAAAACTAAAAAGGTTCTGCACAGCAAAAGGAAACATCAAAAAAACAAAGAGGCGACCAGCTGAATGGGAGAAGATATTTGCAAACAACATCTCTTCCAGTAAGGGGCTAATATCCAAAATATATAAAGAATTCATACAACTCAACAAAAAAAAACCCAAGCCAATTAAAAAATGGGCAGAGGACCTGAACAGACACTTCTCCCAAGAAGACATACAAATGGCCGGCAGATACATTAAAAAAATGCTCAACTAAATTAGCTATTAGAGAAATGCAAATTAAAACAACAATGAGATATCACCTCACACTTGTTAGAATGGCTGTCATCAACAAGACAAGTAATAACAAGTGTTGGAGAGGCTGTGGAGAAAAAGAAACCCTCATATACTGTTGGTAGGAATGCAGATTGGTGCAGCCACTATGGAAAACAGTATGGAGGTTCCTCAGAAAATTAAGAGTAGAATTACCACACGACCCAGCAATCTCTTTCCTGGGTATCTACCCAAAAATCTGAAAACATTTGTCTGTAGAGATATATGTACCTTTATGTCCATTGCAATACTATTCATGATGGCCAAGACATGGAAACAACCAGTGTCATTTGATAGATGATTGGATAAAGAAGATGTGGTATATATATACACAATGGAATACTGTTAATACTTGGCCATAAGGAAAGATGAAATACTGCCATATGTGACAATATGGATAGATCTTAAGATTATCATGCTAAGCAAAATAAGTCAGACAGAAAAAGTTGAGAATCACATGACTTTACTCATATGCGGGATATAAAACTGAAAAGCAAAAAAGGAGCCAGAAAAACAAATAAAGAAACAAAACCTGTAGACACAGACAACAGTTTTGTGATTGCCAGAGAGTGAGGGAAGAGAGAGGGTGGTAGAAGAGGGAAAAGGGGGATAAATATATGGTGATGTATTATAGAAATGTAAACTTGAAACGTATATAATTTTACTAACCAATGTCATCCCAATATATTTAATAAATAATAATAGAAAGAATACAAAGAACAATGGTATTACAAGGAGAAGGATATATAACCTAAGCTGGGGGAAGGAAGGATTTCTTGAAGAATATAGGACCTATTCTAAAATTTGAATATCATACAGAAGCTGGCTGTGAAAAGAAGTGAGGGAGGTATATGGACCATGTACAAAAATATTGAGGGCAGAACACATTATGCTTAATAATATTGCAAATTTCTAAGCATGCTAAGAAAATATAGTTTGGAGGGTGGAGGCAGTCAATGGTGGTGGAATATAGGTCTCAGAGGGATTCCTATGATTTGCTGAACAGTGTAGGTTTAAAACTAAAAGTATTAGAGTCTCTCTGTTCTATCATTTAAACCAGGCAAGTTTTGAGAGTGAGAGTTGGTGCCATTAATAATGACCCTGCGACAAATGTTATAACTGAGAATGAGCAAACCAGAACTTGTGATTACTTTACATATTAGATATACTCATACATTGAAGGGTTTTAGGGAGAGATGTGGTATTATGAAAATTCTTCTTTAGGAAAAACCAGTTTGGATCTTATTGGAATAGTCACTGAGACAGGTTCTGAGAACCTGGTCCAAGCCAGCAGAAGTTGGGTTGAACACAAGGAGTTTTTTTTGAAAAATATAAAGCAAGTAGTATTAACAGGACTAGGCACAGAGGGTGAAGGGGAAAAATATGTCCTACGTCACTTATGCAAGATAGCCATCTCCCATTCCTCTCCAATAATAATATTGTTTGATAGCCATATCCACTACAAATAGATTTTTAAATTATAAATCAAATCTTCTTCTTGCTTAAAATTCCCAAAGGACACCCCATTGCCTTTAGAATAAAACCCAAACTCCATATAGTCCAAAGGTCCTCTGGAGTCTGATGACTGTCTCTCAAAGAAACTCGACATCATCCTTCCTTTCGTTTTTCACTCAACTCCAGGCACTCTAGCCTCAGTTCTGTGTCCAAGTTCTTTCCAGCCATGGACGTTTTTCACTTGCTCTTTCTCTTGTCTGGACTCCCTTCCATGGTCTTTTCATGGGGCTGGTTCATCCATTGCTTCAAGTTTCCACGATGTGCGCCTCTATAGGGATGTCATTAATAAACACCCTGACACTAGGATTATTTTGGTGAGGAACTTAGGTGAGTGGGAGTCAAGAACAGCGAATTTGGAACTGTTGATCAGTGGATGGCACATCATCTATTCCCCACACAGCACCAGAGCAATCCTTAACATTTAAGGAACAAAATCTCTAGGCTCCTTCTCTTGCAGTTAAAGTACAATGAACAGTCCTTTCTTTAGCCTTTATGACCCTACATCATCTTCCACTTGGCTCCCTCTTTGACCTGATAGCCTGCAGTTCTTGTCTTCCTACTGTCCTCTCCAGACCCTCTTGCTTCCTTGATGTTCATCAGAAACTCCAAACACACTCTTACCTCAGGGACTCTGAAGCATTTCTTATTCCTTCTGCCTGGGAAGTTCTTCACTCACTCCCTCTCATCACGCAGGTCTCTAATCAAATGCTACCTCCTCCAAGAAGCCCCCTAGACCCATCTATTCATATGACAGCTTTCTCCAGTCACTCTTACTCCTAACCATACTTTGCTATTTCATAGCAGTTATTACTACCTACCATTATATGGATATGTATTTATTGTTATCCCTCATTAGGTTGTAAGCTTAATTAAGGCAGGAATGTTGTGTGTTTTGTTTATTCCCCGGTGCTTACAACAGTGCATGGCACACGGTAAGTGATTCATGAGTGTTTGTTCAACAAATAGACTGACAAATGGATTCTCCACACAAAGTCTTCTCAGGCTAGGCTTTGATTGGAAGACTAAAATTGATATAGTGGTTTTTGAGCTAGATGAGACCCAGAGAAGTCATTGACTCACTTACAGAAAGGTAATTTAGTAGTATTAGTTCAACAAAAGAAAGTGAGACTCAGTTAATTTATTTATTTAAAGTCACACATCTTGTAATCAGAGCTTGCGGGAATCTACCGTTTCCTGTATTTTAGCCCCACCCAAAACACATTATAGTGTATTTTCTACATGCCAAATCTGTGTTAAGTGCTTTATTCAGTAAATCAATCCTATGGATAGACACATGGCTAAGAGGTTAAGTAGCCTAAGGTCACACAGCTAGTAAGTACCAGAGTTGGAATTTGGTAGCAGGTCTACCTGGCTTCTCAGCTTCATGATATCCATGTGAGTATTTGTTATGAGTGCTTAGTCTTAGCCCCATCTCAGTGTAAACCTCTGAATCAGAATTTTAAAATCTAGTAGAAAGTTAACAAACAATCCCAAAAATGTGTTCAAAAAACATGTGTTGAGATCTCCAAGAAAGGGAGATCAGAATAATGTCCTGATACTAATACACATTTTCTTACTCAAATAAACTATGAACTTCAATCAATTAAATAATTGTATCATTTATTTAACTAATGTTTACTGAGTATTCCATGTGCAGTGCATATCATTGAGAAATGGAAAGGCACAGAGTAAAACAGACATAGTCTCTCAAGAAATTGCTGATCTAACTGGGGAGAAGAAGCATGCACAGATTGCACAGACAAAATGTAAGTATACATTGTGATAAGAAAGGAAGAGACTTCCAAGAATATATATATATAAAGAATTTATATATATATATATATATATATATATATATATATATATATATATATATATATACTTCATTCAAATCTGTTGTTTTCATTTTTCTCCACACTAAACCTGCTAACAAAACATCAAACAATTACCAATTAGACTAATTGGACTGAATATACTCTATTATTTAGCATGTATTTTAGGCGGCGATACTCTGGGCAATTAATGAACAAAAATTAAGTAAGGAAAAGAAAAAGTTGCGTAATTCATAAGCAATTTTTTTTTTCATTTATTCAAGCTACTAGGTCAGGGACCAAATTGGGTGCTGAAGATACAGAGAGGATAACACAGACATTGCCCCTGTCCTGAAGAATTCAGAGTGCAGTAGGGGATAGAGTCATAAACTCTAGTGCTCCAAGACTCTTACATGTGTTGTGATAAAAATCAGAAAGGGGTATGGAGCATCAGTAAAGCATGTGGAGGTTCTGGATTCTGTCTGTCAGAGTTCATATTTCTTTACACCACCACTTACGACCTGTGTGGCATGGAGCACAGTTCTCCATCCCTGTGATTCCCTAAGGAAAACTTAATCTTGGTTTTCTCATCTGAAAAATGAAGATAACAATATATCCTGCTTCCTAGGCTTATTGCAATTGCTAAATGAATTAATAAGTCTAAAGTTCCTGGCAATAATAAGAGATACTCTCATTAGCTGTTCTGTCTACGGTCATCTAGACAGCTTTCTTACAAGAACTTGCCTCTGAGATGACTCAAGGAAGAGTAATAATGAAGATTTCCAGGTTTGGGCAAACATTCTGGATAGATCTATTGTGAAACAAAAGTCACTGTGAAAGAGACACTCAGGGCAATGTAAGTCTTTTGATTGGCCTGGACCTCTGGTCCTCTAGTTAAAGGTGGGTTTGTCTTTTGGGAGAGAGATGAAGTTGGAAGACAGATAGAGGTCAGATAATGTATAGCACTGTATGGTATGTACAGAAGTTTGGGCTTGATATAGACCACAGTGTAGAAAAAGAGAATTTTAATCAGAGAAGCCACATAGTCAGATTAGACTTGGAGAGAAGTGGGAGAAACTGGCAGCTAGAACAGCAGTTGAAAGATGGTTGTAATAGTTCAGGTAATGGTCTGAAGGTTGTAGCTGTGGGGGTGGAGAGGAAGGCATGATTTTGAGAGATTTTCGAATGGAAAATGTATAGGGCTTAGTGATTTATTGAGTATGTGGGGTGATTAAGGAGAAAAAGTCTAGGCTCTCTCACAAAATGTCTGCAAAATGAAAAAAACACATTCCTCGAGATAAGTTAAGTGATGACTCTTCCAATTAGTGCCGCAATTTGTTTCACTGTACTTACCCCTGGGTGAATTAACAATTTTCCTCACTGATTAAGTACTCACCTGATTGAAGATAGGCAAGCACATTATTGATTCTTAAAGGGCCATAGTTAATTCTGTGCCTAACCATCATGAAAGCTAGTGCTTTTGCTACAAAATAAAATAAATTTCAATTATCTATTATAATACAGAAAGTTAGAGCTAGTGGAGAGATCTGTGACTCAAGAGTGAATTTTGAGTTTATTTCTGATTCCAGTATTTCAGTGTTTTAAAGCCTGTTCTCTAATGGATCTCATTCCCAATGCAACCAGCATTCTGAAATTTAATCAGGCAATTTCATTAATTCTGTAGGGGAGGATTCCCCATCTATGGTTTACAATTACTATATTCATTTTGATACAGACTACAAAAAACAGTATTTGTATAGCTTTCTTGCTTTGCAAACATTTACTTCATCCTAGAAAAGCCTAAAATAGTCAAAGGGACTGAGTCTGTTGTGATTACTGATTAAAGAATTTTAAATCTACCTGAGTTCCTCTGCTTTCACTCTTATTTGTTCTACTGGTTAGAAGGCTTCCTACTAATTAGTGTCCTCATCCAAGGAGACAATTATGCAGTCAGTAGGCCTTCCATTTTGGTTTAGGAATGGAGGACAAGTTGTAGCCTCTCTTTAGATTAGGCATCATGAGATGGGATGAAATGTTCTCTTTCAAATTGCATTTTCTTTTTGTTCTATATGCTAAATATGGCTTCAGCTTTTTTCTTTGTGCATGTGACTATTGCATATTAAGTGAGGGCATGCATTAGTTAAGCAGAAGGTTGTATGCCAAAATGCCAGCACTGACCAGATGCATCAAGACTTTACCTGGTAACCGTTAATAATGATCAGAAGTTAAAATTACCACAAAAAAAAATAACATTGAATATATGATAGTATTAAAGAAAGAAATACCAAAACCTTTTTGTTTCAGTCTTTCTTTAGAACAGCCTAAATACTTATTATGAGATGTGATATGTTATGTTGCAGGAAAGCTGACTTGGGAGGTGACTAAAGAAGAAATTATGAAATATTCAAGAGTTTATTATACATAAGTTTTTGGAAAAATGTTTACTTCTTTGAATTGAGCATAAGGCTTCACAATTTCTATTCTAACTCCATTAATTTATTGAAGGAAAATACTCCAAAATATTAATCGTGAAGTATTTAAGAAGCTTAAAAATGATAGATTTGGGATTTGAGTCAGTTTTTTTCAGTCTAAATTTCACTCTTTACTACAAGAATAATCATACATAGTCATTAGGCTTTATGATTATGAGCAATATCACCCATGGCTATTTAGATTGTTCCATTTGAGTAAAGTGACAAAAATTCTGTCAAGGCCAAGCAATCATTTTTCTTTTTTTTGAGTGTGTTATATACTTTCTTCAGTGAATCATTCAATTCTTTGACTTGTCAGCAAACTATGGCAGGCTTCAGATTTGTTTTATGTCTCTCCTCTTGGGGATCCTGCTCCTCAATAATATGTCAATACAGCTCACTCAAATGAATACCCAAAGTATAGCTTCTGGTCTGCAAAAAGCCCTTAGATGACAAGAGAAAGAAAAAATTATTATAAATACTAGCTCAGAAGGACACAAACACACTACAATGTACAAAGGACAAGAGTTTATAGAGATATGTGCGATGCCTTGTTACACAGAAAAAAATGCATTCAAACTATATAATAATCTCAGTGTTGTAGGATAGGTGAAAATTAGGTGTTAATACTACTAATTTTTGGTAAGGCTCTCTATCATGTAAGAAATAATAAACAACCATTTTGATCCAAATTTATGGTTATAAGAGGTAGAGAAGGGATGAATAGGAATTGCTTCAACTCACAATGATTTATAGCTATTGAATTTATTATTTTGGGTTGTAACTTTCACCTATAGAAAATGCAAGGGAGGGAGTCTTGACATGACTGTAGATTCAGTTCTTTCGACATAGCAATCTTAAACTGTAAAAGTTCAGTTGATTTGTCATCAAAAAATGTGCACAATAGACATTACCTCAGTTCTGAACCTTGCCCAGTTTCTTGTTTTCTTCCCCTGTATTTTTATTATTCCTAAACCATCAGTGTGATGTGAAGAATTTGATGAGGCTGAGAGATGGAAAAGTTGTTTCTGTTGTACGTTTCCAAATAATTATTAAAAGGTGAAAATGTTACTGTTTGTAAATTAGAATCATATTTAACATATTTTTCTCTAACATAATAAATGGATGAGAGGGTCTTTCTAAACCCATGATACTCAAGACAGCAAAGTGAAGGAACAGATTGATTTGATCAATATGACTCCATAAATATGAAACGAAAATATTGAAAAACATTTAGAAATAAGCCAAAAACTTCAATATCAAAAGCCTATCTGAAGGGCAACTTCATGAGGGAAAATAGTTACAAAGTATATGACAAATTAAACATCGATGTTTTTAGTAAACGAAGTGCCGTCATATATGAACAAAAGAGGATGGAATGCAGAATAAATAACATTGCCATGTTATTTGGCCCTATTAGACAGACCAGCAAACATTGGAATTCAGGCTAATGCCAAGTGTCATAGAAATGAGTGTGTAGGAAGCCCCAGCCACTGCTAATGAAAACATAGATTGGTGCAGCCATTCTGGGAAGAAATCTGGTAGCATTGGGTGAAACTGAATATATACGTGCCATATGACCCAGTGGTTCTACTCCTGGGTAAATAGCACAGACAAATCCTACCTTGATCTGTAAGGGGACATTTTTAAAATGTTCATGACAAAATTATATATATCGTGAAAGACAAATGTGGAAAAAATAAGAGGAAATGAGCAAGATGGTGGTTACACGTCATAGGTTTGTAGCCAGCCGTGAGAAGCAATAGACTAAAACAGGGGTTGGCAAAGAGCCACTTGCGGCTCTTTGGGTACATACATGTAGCTCTGAAGTAATATTGAAAATGAAAATAAAACTATCATAGTTTCATTTATAAAATTTTTAAAGGCTATTATTCACATAATGGTGATTTCATTTGTTTTATGGCTTTCAAATAATTTTTAAATTGTTGTGAGGGACAGGATTGGCTCTTCTGTCTCAAAAGTTTGCCAACCCCTGATCTAGAAGTACATAATGCTACATGGATAGATCTTAATAACATAGACCTGTGTTTAACGTATGTATGTATGTATACACATATACACATATATGTGAGTATATATACACATATTTATATATGTATTAAATGAAATGGAAATAACCTTATAATGCTATATTATCCATATAAATTATATATGCATACAAAGGTTGGACAATTAAGTTTGGGAACTTCTCCTAGAAAATGTGCTACATCCCTCATTGCTGAATATCACTACAGTCACCTTCAAAGTACTCCCCTTGGGAAGCTATGCACTGACACTGGTACCTAGTCCGCCCTTCAAAGCAATTTTGGAACTTTGTTTCTGGAATGGCCATCAGAGCTGTCGTCGTATTACCCTTGATGTCCTAAATGTCATCAAAATGTCTTCCTTTCAATAGTTCCTTTATCTTCCAGTAAATGAAGTCATTGGGGGCCATATCAAGTGAGTAGTGAGGGTGTCCTAATACAGTTATTTGTTTGCTGGCTAAAAACTCCCTCACAGACAATTCATGATTGCAAGAGTCTTGAATTGTTGGTGAAAACTTCAGTTCGTTTGGTCTTTTTGTGCAGGCTTTTCAGTACTTCCAAATAATAAACTTGGTTAAATGTTTGTTCAGTTCGTACAAATTCATAATGAATAATCTCTCTGATATCAAAAAAGGTTAGCAACATCATTGCAACAAGTTCACTAACTTGTCAGACCTTGTATATATATATATATATATATATATATATATATACATTTTAATTATATATATATATATCAAAGGATGCAGTAAACATTTTATTTTATTTTATTTATTTATTTTTTAAGCTGAGCTATCCTGCCACCTGTTGGCAGCTCAGTGGCAGCTCAGCTTGGGCCGGTAATCAAACTGGCGACGCTGTTGCTCAGAACTTGCACTCTTGAGCGAGCTCTTAACCAACTGAGCCACTTGGGTGGCCACCAAACATTTTAAAATGGTTGCTGGAGTGGGGATGGATAGAAACTGGAAAAGGGATAAAAAAAAAATAATTAATTGATTACAATGCTGGGGCTTTATTTGACCACTGGTGACATGGTTACTCCAACTGCAGAGTGCTAAATTAATTAAACAAGGTGGTCATTAGACTGAGGTGATTTTAATACCTTAGCAGCCTAAGTAAGCAACCAAAACTAAGCCTGTAAATATCTTGAGATTAAGTAAACAAAACCTAAGGAAAACCAATCACCAGTAGCCAGCTAGCCTTTCCCAAATATGGCAACTGCTTA
The DNA here is from genome assembly GCA_033961575.1 of Aselliscus stoliczkanus. Taxonomy (NCBI): domain Eukaryota; kingdom Metazoa; phylum Chordata; class Mammalia; order Chiroptera; family Hipposideridae; genus Aselliscus; species Aselliscus stoliczkanus. The sequence continues at coordinate 139,167,478 of CM066728.1, forward strand.
AACTATAGCCAGTGAATTAATTTCCTTGCTTTGCTTTCGCCTTGTCTCTATAAAAGTCTTTCCTTTAGTTCCTATGGCAGAACACTTAACTGGATTGACACTACCCAATTCATTACCCTCGTAACTGAAACACCTTGTACTCTATCATCTTATTTTATATTGTCTATGCATGCTTTCTTGATATATCGTTAATTTTCTATATTTTGGTTTTTTTATTATGATTCTTTTGTTTATAATCTCTCCATCAGTTTGAGAGTTACTTATCTTGTTTATCATGTCAATAGGATTGTATAATAAATGTTTATTGAGCACTTACTATGTATAAGGTTTTGTCTGTAAGAGCAAATACAAATTAAAAATGAAGCCTTAGATATGGGGCTTCAGAGCCCAGGAATCAAGCCCAGGCACAGGGGAGAGCACCAGACTTAAACCCACAGCCAGAAAGAGCAGTACAATGGCTGCAGGCCACTAGCAAGGAAGACCAGGCTGGTGGCCAAATACTTCAGCCCTTAGCAATAGCAAGCGCAAGCATACAGGTGACAGGAAAAAAAAAAATGAGGACTTAGTGTCCCTATTGAAAATTAAGGGAAAGACTTCCTCTCTCTTTTTACTTATTTATTTACTTTTTTCCCCAAAAATAGATTTAATCTTATTCAAATTAGAAATGTCCTGTGTTTCTCTTCCAACCCTCCTCCAAACAAAGGTCTCCTTGTTTTTAAGTATGAGTTGTTTGAATTTTTTAAATAAAAATTGTACATATTTAAGGTGTACAAGGTGGTGTTTTGAAATATTTATAAAATTTGTAATTGAGTTCTTTCTCTGTCTGTCTTTTTGAGATGCATGTAAGTGTTTTAAAAATTAAGTAGGCCTCTTTCCAGCTTTATGACTCAGGAAGTTTTTTCTTTTTTTTTCTTAAATTAATTTCAGGTGTAAAAAACAATGTAACAGTTAGACATTTACTATGCTGTACTCCATATTCCATGAATATATATATATATATATATATATATATATATATATATATATATATATATTTAATTATAGTTGACATTCAATATTATTCAGCTTCAGCTTCAGGTGTGTAGCACAGTTGGTCAGGCATCTACAGTCTATGAAGTGTTCTCCCTAGTAACACAAGTGCCCACCTGGCATCCTATATAATCTTTATAACATTATTGATTATATTCCCTAACCATAGTTCATATGCCCGTTGACTACTCAGATTGTGACTACTAATTTGTACTTTCTAATCCCTTTACCTTCTCCCCATCTCCACTGCCTCCCATCTAGCAACCATCTTATATATAGTTATTATATATTATCATATATAGAGATATAGGGATATAGTTATTTTCCCTATATCTCTGAGACTGTTTCTGTTTTGTTTGTTCATTTATTCTGTTCTTTAGATACGAAACATAAGCAAGATCATATGATATTTGTCTTTTTCCATCTGACTTATTTCAAAGGACCTGGAGACTCTCTTTGCAATGTAATCATCAAGGAAGATAGGGCCTCTAGGTCTCAGTTTCTGTGCCATGGTAGCAGCCTAACTTCATCAAGTGCCTTGCTCTAAGTTGTAAAACTACCTTTTGTCATAAAGATATTAGAAATTTATATTCCTTTGGATAAAGCCAATTAGCTAACACAGATGGTCATTCCAATTACCAAGTGAATTTAGGATGAACTACGCATATGTGACAAATGGTACTGTCAAGTCCACTTACTTGAGGAACCAGTTATTGTTTATCTTGAGGATATGTATGTAATGGATTGTATCTGCTTGGCTGTATACACATGGAGAGATTTATTTCTGTTTTTACAATCCCTTAGCAAATGGCCTGTGATGTGCATTGCATTCTGGTTTAATGCTTATTCAATGATAAAACTGTTTCCTTTGTCCTTCTACCTTTATGGAGAAAGTTTCTGGGTTAGGAAGAAATTTTATTATTAATTATATTTTTCCAACATGTGCAAGAACTGAAAGTTAAACAGTAAATAGTTAAATAATTGCTTGGGATGATTTATTCAATCACAATGTTCACACTAGTCTGTACTTACTTATTCAAGGTCGGACAATTAAATTCACCAACTTGTTGCAACAATGTTGCTAGCCTTTTTTGATATCAGAGGTATTATTTATTTATTATGAATTTGTACCAGCTGGACAAACAGTTAACCATGTTTACTATTTCGAAGTGCTGAAAAGCTGTGTGTAAAAGTTAGACAACCTGAACTTTTCACCAACAATTCATGGCTCTTCCATCATGACAATGTACCAGCTCACACAGAACTCTCCGTGAGGGAGTTTTTAGCTAGTAAACAAATAACTGTATTGGACATCCTCCATACTCACCTGATCTGACCTCCAATGACTTTCTTTACCCGAAGATAAAGGAAATATTGAAAGGAAGGCATTTTGATGCCATTCAGGACCTCAGGGGTAATATGACGACAGCTCTGATGGCCATTCCAGGAAAAGAGTTCTAAAATTGCTTTTTAGGTTGGACTAGGTGGTGGCAGCGGTGCATAGCTTCCCAAGGGGAGCACTTCGAAGGTGACTATAGTGATATTCAAAAATGACATATGTAGTACTTTTCTAGGATGAGTTCATGAACTTAATTGTCAGCCATTGTATATGAGTTTATGCTTCCATAAGTAGGTGTAATATTACCCCCTCTCCTTGTAACTGGACCTTTAATAACCAATCATCTGTTGCTATGTTGAAGAAAAGGTGGCAAGTTAAACTATGGAGCACTCAGTTGGCATTGATGTGTGCTAAATGAATATTCCAGGTAAACCAGAGGCCACATCATTGCCAAGATTCTAACTATGAAACTAAGAATTCTGCACTCAAGTTCATGAAAAGCTTAGTGCCTTGGTGGATGCATGTGGAGGGTGGGTCTCCACCTGTCACCAGTGAATATTGCATAGGCCTCATACTGTTTCTACCCCTGGAGACTGGAGCTGAAATGATATCTGTAAATAAACTAGACTTATGTTGCCTGCCTCCTTGCCCACACTTTGGAATATTACTCATCTATCATCCTCCTTGACCTCTAGCTACCACTGTTCAAACCATAGTACCTTTCATTCTGAATCTCCCTGAAAAGAGGTGAGAGAGTGGACCCCTAGTTGGGAAGGAACAGTCTCATACAATAGCCAAGAAATTGGGAGGGTGGTAGGCAAAGAGAAATGGGGGACAGCACGGAAGGAGAAGTTATAAAAGAAATGATCGTAATCATGTTGCTAACACAGTATGATATTATGCAGGTAATTCTGAGGTATGTATGTGTGACCATGTATGTGTGCTCATATGTGTTTCAATTCAATTATCTTCATAATAATTCAAATCAGCCAGCAAAATTCATTTATTTATTACAGTTCTCTGTATGACTTTAAGGGATGATATTCACGATCTTTTTGTTTTCAAACCAAGCCTGTGCTTTTTACAAATCTGAGCCACCCAGATGCCAGGTAGCCAGCACCTAAAAATAGTGAGGTCTAGAAAGGACATCCCTGTTTATAGCTGATGTCCTTCTCTTTTGCTCCCTGTTTGAGCACTTATTCTTGCCTGGTTTCTTTCTTCATCAAGCTGCTGAACTCTTCTCTTGCCTACAAGTAGGATCCAAGTACTTACTCTTTAGAAGTAACTGACAAAGATACACATTAGCTTGGCTTTTGAATCCTGGCTATCCTTAGACATAGCTTTGTTTTATGGAACCTCCAAGTAGCTATTTCTCCTTACCCAGACTCTCCTAAAAGATAATTTGTAATGTTTATGTGAATAGATTGATTTTAAATTGCTAGAATTTTTGTTCCTAAGTATTTTAACCATTATTCCCCCCCATACTCTAATTTTTAAAAATCATATCTGCTGATTGCATTTAGAAGTGTTGATTATGTAAAGCAAGTGAGAGTATATTCTGGGGCCACATAGAATTAATGAAGTGTCATGGTATACAATTTATTCTCTTAATCTGCAAGAGATACGTATTCATCATTAACAGAAAGATTCACATTACCACTGTAGGCCTAGAAAGTCTAGAGTAAATTAATAGTCCTAAAGTAAACTTAGAGGTCAAAGAGGCAAAAGTCAAAATTTAAGAAGTATGTGTTATTAAGGAGTCATGTTCCAGTTTACACACTACAAAGTGATAAAATGTAAAATCAAAAGGAATGGTCCAGCATATTGGATCACTTGCCTAGAGAAATAATGGCAGAAACAGGGGATTAGGACAGTTCAAGGGGTCTGTAAAAGGGACAGAGAATGAATAAGTAGTATTTCCATTTCTTTTCAAGGCAAAGGTGCCATTAACTTGACAAATGGCTGGTTCATGGTTGTACTGTTGATCACATACGCTTATAATGTCAGAAAGATGTGGTGTGACAATGAGAAATAGGGTAGTTTGAAACTGTGGTTAGCAAAACAAAAATGAGAATAACTGAAAAATTCTCTTAAAGTTTTCTGAGATAATGGAGAATAAAAAAAACAAAAAAAACCTATGAGCATTTGTCACCCATGGAAACTCCCTAGCCTTTGAATATCAAAATCAAAAGAGCTAAATTGATCTAAAAATACCATCAGTTCTCAAAACTATTTATTTCCAGGGGAAAATTTGGGAAGCTTGTATCTATGAAAAAGATTATATCAACTGCTTTTGATAAATACTTCCCCAAGCCTAAAATGCATTTCCCTGGGCTAGAGATTGGGGAGAATAATATGGAGACAAAGCAGATTGGAGGATCCTAGAAGGAAGGAAAGTGAAAGAGTGTTAAGAATGTTGCAAGATCTGAGATAGAAATCAATGCATACACATAGTCAGATAGACCCTGTATAATCTGGCAGGAAAAGGTTCCATGTCCTTAGTATGAAACTAAAGTAGCAAAGAAAGAGCCAAGGGCTCCTATGAGACATTATTTGAGTACCCAACAGCTGCCTGTGAGCCAAGTCATCCACAGCTTCCCCTCCCCCACTCACCCATCTCTGGCTTTCACTGAACCTATATCTGGGATCTGTGATGTTGGCTATGTCAAACTTTGATGTGGACTTGAGTTCATCAGCAGCTAGAACCTAGCCTAGCAATCTCCCAGCAATGATTTAATGCTCGACTATGCCCTAAGATTTTGTCTAATCCCCACCCTACTTAAGCTATATGGACACCCACCAACTATCTATACAATGTCCAGTGATACCCACACATTCGGAAGGGACATAGGCCCCTCTCCCTGATAAAGATGAGGGAAGTACTTGCTTTTGGGAAAAGGCTGAAAGAGCATCCCTGTTCCATTTCTCTTGAATCAAACAAATGGTAGATGTTCCATAAATGGTGCTGATTATCATCATCATCATCATCATCATCATCATCATCATCATTATTATCTGTTTCAATGTATGTTACTTATCATTTTGGTGAAAATGACTTTTAATGTTACTCCTTATAATATGGTAATAAAGAAATACACTAACAGAGTTGAACTCATAGTTAAGACTCTGATGTGAGGCTCAAAGGCCAGTCTTCCTTATAATGTGCTAGACCAGGACTTGTTTCTGTCTGGCTGTTCAGTGTATTATGTCTCTAATATTGAAAAATTCATTTTCCTGGGCTTGGTTAATATTTGCTTTGTAATTATGGGAAATATTTTGTACACCAGTTGGCCACAACTTATTTCTTTGAATGTATTTTATACTTTTTTCATCTTTATGAATATAATGGTGATCCCACTGCCATATCTGTCACCCTGTTTTTACCCCAGGTTTGGTTCTGATGATCTGTCTTACTAGCAGTTGCCCACTGTATCCTTTCCTGGTCCAAATGTTCCTTCCTAAACTATATTCTTAGCTGAAGAGACAATCTTCTTCATTCAATCAATAATTTTTATTGTATCCCTGGCCTCACAGAATTGGCTTCAAATCCGAAGTGATGATTAGATGTGAAATGGAGTCTACTGAATGAGAGAGACACTAATTAATCAATTTATTTTTATGCAATTAAATAACTATATAAACCAATGTAAAGAATTTTAATGTGATAAACTACATGAAAAAAGATTTTCAGGACTCTAGAGCCCTAATGTAGGGCCTTCCAGCTAGTGGTGGTGGTTTTCATTAAAGGCTTTCCTGAGAAATAGATGTTTGTGCTGAGATTAAAAGGATGAATATAAATTTAGTAGACCAGGGGAGGTGGGAGGAAGGATGGGATAGAGAAGACCATTTGAGGACAAATATTTTGCTGCACTGCAGTGTGATTTACCAGCAATAAAGGGGAATTTTCATACTGCTGATTGCCATGATTTCATTCAGCATAGATTTATTGAACATTTATTATATGCAAGACACTTTACAATACGCTGTGAATGTAATGATGTGTAAATAGCTATTACCATGGCTCTTTATGCAATTATTAACTTAGCTTATAACGTGGTGGGGTAGAAAATAACCAACAAAATGATTACAAAATAAATATAAAAGTTCATATGCAATAGTGCTGTAATAGATACAAGATGCTTTCATAACATATAACAGGAGGAAGTCTTTCCTGAAAATGATATCCTTAAGCTAAGAGCTGAAGGATGGATAGATATTAAATAAGAAAGGATGGGAGGGGATTGACATCAAGATGAAATAACAGAAGGCTGGTATTGTTAGAGAAGAATGCATCAGAGAAAGTGTAGTGAGAAGTAGGTGGAAGCTAAGCTGAATGTATTAGGCCTTCTAAGTAGGATGTGTTGGTCTGGGTCCTCCAAGAAGCAGATGACAAGATGCAATTTCATTAGGCAGAATAACTCTTGAAATAAGGAGTCAGGGAAAGCTGGGAGAACTTTCAGACTATAATGTAAATTGGGTGGAAGCATGGTAGACTGATATTCAGTTTAAGGAAGTTTCAGTGATATCTGGCGCCATTGTATGCAGACTAAAGAGCTCTGTGTCTCTTAGGAAGAAGTCTGTCTTAGTGATTGGTGAAGAGCAGCTCATGGGTGTTACAGCCTTGCAGTAAAAGTAGAAATGGATTTCAGAAACCAGCAGCCTTGTATTTTGCTGATTGCATCTCTGATGTCACTTAACATATTTCTCTGAGCTTATTATACCTTTAAACCGGTAGTTATATAGTGACTAGCTCAGATTCAAATATAATTTCTTTACAACTATGGCTTTTTGCTTCAGTTTCTTTAGGGTACTTTTTGATATGCTCGTATACATACATTTTATATTTTGCTGCGTTCAAGTCCCTCAATATTTCCCTTTTTATTCCCTTTCTTGTTTACAATGTTTAGTCTGTGCCTATGAAACTCTGTGTAGTGGTCAAGAGTATATGGACTTTAGACTGCCTGGGTTAAAAATCTGTCCTTATTATTACATAACCTTAGACAAGTTTCTGAATAGAAGTGATATTTATTGAGCTCTTATAACATACCAGGCACAGTGTAATGTTTATTTCTTTGGTTTTTGTTTCATTGCTTTTGTCTTGGTTTGTTTGGTCTTGTTCTCTTCCACTTTTATACTTTCAATCATTTTTTTTTACTTTTGCATTGTAGATATACCTTTGTGTTTTTATTCAGCCTAACAACCTTTTTTTTTTTAAGTGGAGCATTTAGTCCACTTTCACTCAAAAATTATTGATATATTTGGAGGCTTGCAGAAAATTAGGTTACAAAATTTCATGCAAAGGGCAGTGGATTTTTTTCTGTATTCATTTGTTTAACAAACCTTTACTGAACATTGACTCTAGACCAAGTATTGGGACACAAAGATGAGTAAGACTTGATTCTTCCATATAAGCTTGTCTTTGACTAGCCAGGGAGACAGATGGCAGCACATCAGGGAACTGATTTTTCTTCCTATAATAACTAGTCTACTAGATAGAAAGCAAAGATTTGTTATTAAAAGCCATATATGTATTATTTCAATGAGGTTAAATCTTTTAGAAGTGGAATAATATCTTTTGCTTCCCTGTAGTTGAATGCCAATAGTGAAAGTATGTTCTTCCATGAAAAAAATGCTATATAATCAGTGGTCTAGTGAAAGGCAACGCCCTTCACTGCAAACTCAATACCTGCCTCAGGTCTTCTGTGTAACAATTGACAGATGCTAAATTATTATTAGTTTATGTATATACAGTGTGAACAAAATGATTTTCATTCTATATATGCACAAACCCAGTAAATTATTTAGATACAAATATTTGATTATTTATAGTTGGTCTGCAGGAAATACATGTATATCATCTATTTGACATGAACACATTCAGTTGTCTTTTCTGCATCTATGCACATGCTGCTGATAAAATATGACCCTCTTTTTTTGTAGTCGCAGACATGGTTACACAAAACCCTGTTCAGCACAGTATTCCAGGCAGCTATTACCAATCAATTCACGTTGGCACATGGAATGAAACCTATTTGCTTTCTATGATCTACATACAGTAAAGCATCTGTTAAAAATACAACTTAAATGGCATAATCAATCATTTTTAAACAAAGCCTCTTAAATATGTACCTGACTAATAGGTATTAAACTTTAAAAACATAGTTAGCATTTATTGTTGGTTTACAATATATTAGGCACTATATAAGTGTGTTCCTTATATTATTAACTAATTTAAATTTTAGAGCACTATTAAGTAGATACCATTGTTGTATCCATTTTACAGGAAGGAAACTGAAGCACAGAGATTAAGTAAGCTGTGTATTGTCACACAACCAGTAAATGGGAGCCCTGGGATACATTCTGGCTTCTGAGCCTATGCAATTAACCACCATGGACCCAACTGAATCTATGTAAACAGCCTGAAAACTGCTTGATTCAGAAAATGAAGAGAAAACCAATACTCAAACTCTAATTTGTGCTAAGGTGTTGTATGTGTACATGTGTTAGGAAATGTTATTGCAAGTTAGACTATAGGGTAGAATATGAAACTGTAGCCACCATATAAATACACACAAACACACACACACACACACACACACACACACACACACACACACACACACTTTGCTTATATGCTACACTGTACCACAAACATTACATGACAAAGTCAGGCGACCTAGGTGTCAGTGTCTGTGGGGCTGCTCACCTCTCTAGGCTTCAGTGAAACAAAGTATTGGCAGCACTTCCTAAAATAAATACACATATCCATTGCTGTTAGCACTGTGCATTAAAACAATATATTTGGAAACTGGTGTGGCAATCAGTCTTGAAAGCGTTAATATTTTCTGACCTGGTAATTCCAATCTGAGTAAACCTTCCAAAGAAATAATTTAAAACATTAACAACAGGTATTTATACAGCAAGATTAAGTAACTTAAAGTTAAAAATGGCTATATGTCCCAAACAAAGGTGATGTGGAAAGAACTATTATAAATTTGTTATTACCATTCATATTATCATAGCTTTAAATATTAGTAATAGAATAGAATAATAGGTGCCAGGAATGAAGAATTAACTGCCTGCATAAGTTTAATGGCTATAAATCAAAGAATCAATTGTTGTTGAAATGAAAATCATGATATTGAACCAAAATGGCTTTATGTCAATAAATCAGTGAGAAAGGGGGCGGGTCGGCCAAGCATGTGTGAGTGGATACATAGATGGCAAATTTCCAGGGAATTGAGATGGGTCAAGCAGGAATTCAATCCAATTGCTTAACTAAGAAAATTCTTCCAGAGAGAATTTACACATGAGTGCCCTGATGCCAGAAATCCTAGTATTGTCAAGATAGTGACTTGTTGCCAAAGCAAACACTTAGAATTAAGATGTCAAAACTTTCTGACATGACCTACTATGGTAGTTATTTTAACATATTAGAATGGACAGTGGGCCTTGCAAGATGACAAAGAAGGAAAATCAAGTCATTTTAAGTAGAAGCGGTAATGTGTATATCATAGTCCCATTACTGTGCATAAAATATCCAGGAAAACAGGAATTCTGTAAGACATTATATCAAAACTAAAGTCTCTTAACTCTTGCAAACCAAAAATTAGGTCACTATGTCACTTTAATCTGCCAACTGAACATTCATTATGTTTTAAACACTCTATAAGGTTCTTCCCAGGTGTTATCTCATTTAGTCTTCATGAGAGCCTTATTTATTTAACAAGTAACTATCGGTAAACTATTATTATGTTCACATAATAGGTGAGGAAAATAATATAATACTTAGACATTCGCCAACATACCTGATGTAATGGAGCAACTATTAATATATGCTAGCACTATTTGAATTCAGATTTGCTGAATGCCAGAGCTCTTTCTGCTAGTTCACTTTGGCCCTATAGATAATTAGTGGGCTTCCTTCCTTTCTCACTAGTAATTTGGCAACAGTGGAGCATACTGCACAAGTCTTCTTTGAAGACTTGTGAAGAGTGGTAAGCTCCAGAATTAAACTCACAGCCATAACCACATTTTTCTGGGAAGCTCCCACTCAATGACTGAGCACAGTGAGAAGAATAAGGCTTGGACTTTCTGCCCAGCTTTTGCCTCCTCTAATGGGCCGTCTTTGTTCCAGCACTGCCTGTAGGGATATACTGCCTATTCAGAAAGAAATTGCTTCCCTATTTCCCCTCAAAAATTACCTCAGGAATTAGAAGCGACACTAAACTAAAGGATTTCTTATATATACTTTTATTAAATTGGAGTTGACAACATAGATTCAGGTGTACAACATAGGGATTAGATATCTATACCTTATGATGTGATCACCACAGTAAATCTAGTAACCATCTGTCACCGTACAAGGTTATTACAATATTATTGACTATACTCCCATTCCATCTCCATGATTTATTTATTTTATTACTGGAAGTTTGTACCTCTTATTCCCCTTTACCATTTTCACCCATCCCCCACTAGCCTCCCTCTAGCAAGCATCAGTCTGTCCTCTGTATCTCTTAAGTCAGCTTCTGTTTTGCTTTTCTTATGTTCTTATATTTACTAAACTAATTATATTATGTTCCATAGTATTAGGACTCTCTTCATCTTTAGCCCTTTTGCTGTCTTTAATTCAAAGTGTTTGGAGAAGAACACCACTTCATGTGCTTGGGAAAAAAATAACAAGCATCACTAAAGAACATTAAAGCAGACAAAAATCTTCATCTGCACCCTCCCCACTTCCTGGTCCTTCTTCCTGGAAGTACACACTTTTAAACATTGAAGACAATGTCTAGGAAAATTTTTTGCTGTTTGAAACAATTTAGTGTACTTGTACTATCTCATATCTCCTTCCCCAATGCTTCCATTTTAAAAATAAATTATGTGTGTGTTTGTGTGTGTTCTATCAGTAATCTAACTTACATACTTAATTATATACTTAAGCTTAAATTGATTGACTTTACAAGATGAAGGAATTATAAGATGAGAAGCGAAAATTGCTTTTCCATTTATACTGTTTTTATTTTATTTTATCTCTGCTGACCTGTTTCTTTGTTAACTTTCTGTCAGATGAACTTATAAGTTGTCACTATTTATAACATTTTCATGAGTTTTGAAGTATAAAACATTTTCTTTTTATCCTATGGGTTTACTCTAAAAATTAAAAAAAATATGAATTCTTATTATGACCATGAAAATATTAATCATTGTAGAACTAAATAGTATTACTCATAGAAAAATAAATGTAATTTTAAATAACAAATACTTTGTCAGATGAAGAATGAAGCATCAACGTGAATAAATTCTATTGTCACATTATTAATTATTCACAATTGTGCCACATTTTAGTTTTCATTTTTGTATAGCCTATTGTCTTCTCTGTAATTTCTATTTATCTTTCTTTTTGCCCTTGTTGATAGATGGAATACATATTATCTATATCTTATTATTAAGATTTTCCAAGTTATTATTTATATATTATCTATTTTGTATTTCACTTATTGAAATTTCTGACTTACTGTACTAATTTAAACTGTTTGTTTTCTATGCTGGCTGCTCAATGCACTCCTGGGTTAATTTCATTGTTTGTTGGACTCCAAGTCTTTTTTTTTTTTCCTGCTGGACTACATCCTGAATGAATTTTAGGTGCAGAGAAGATAAATTTCTAAACATTTATGCCCATGAAATGGTATTTTTAATTTATTTTCACATATTTGTGCTAGTTTGTCCAGGTAGACAAGGGTGAAATTCATTCAATTTTCAAATTTTGAAGACATTGCTCCCAACTGCCTCATCTTCTTATAAGCAATGTTGGTGAAAAGCCAGGTGCCTTTCATAATGGATACCCCTTTTCTTTTATCAGTTTTCTGCCAGGTGAACTTTTAGATTGTCATGACTGACTGACCTGACTCCTGTCCCACAACAAACTCCATACTTTAAGTCTCTGTAGTGCTTGTCCTGGAATAGCATCTCCGTCTCCATCACTGCCTCTCCGAAGGTGTTTTCAGAGCTAGAGTCATCTCCATGCATAGGAACATAATGCTGCCCAATCTTCATCTTCTAGAAATTCATAGAATGTATTTTATTCATGAAAATTTCTCTTCCTAAGTTACATATGTATTAAAACCTACTTTCACAGTTATTCCAACGGGATCATGGAAGGTGGGAAAAATTGTGTGTTGTATCTGTCACCTGGAACAGGAAACACTTTTTTGCTGCTGTCTATAGATCCTCAAGGAAGGAACTTCCATGTTTTCTTGAACCCAGTGGATACAATGAGTTGTGATTAGCAGAATGGGTAGACTAAATAAGGAAGATAAAATTATCATGAGTGGTCCTTTCTTAACAGACAGCAATATAAAATTAAACCATGTCTAAAATATGATTAATATTAAGTACCAAGGGTTTTTATTTGGCTGATGAGAAAGCAAACTACCTTGTACAGTCATCATCTCTTTGCTCTAATTTTTTTTTAAGTTCTTGTAGAAAAGTATTTTTTGAATGTAGGGAACAGGATTCAATTTTGTTTTGCTTACTCAAAGAAGTGGAATTTTAAAATAAGATTTTGGGGTGTTAGTAAATCTAAAGGTGTTAGTAAATCCAAATAGTGTCAACCTTAAAAATAAAATGGGCAGCTATTTTACCAGCATTTTTGTGGGGAATAGCAGAGAATTGCAATCCGGGACAAGTAAGTTATAGCAGATCATAGGCAAATCTGAAGCAATGAAGGGAAGGTTAGCTTTCATTAGGTTTTAAGAGGAAACCAAGAAGGGTTGTTTTGTTTTGAACAAAAGCTCAGTAGAGAAGAACAAGTCTGAGATTGTAATGGTTTCTCATTGGCTGCAAATGGTAGTTAGTGCATTGTTGCTGGGGCAGGGAGGGACCTTCCTTCCTTTTATTAAAAGCAAGAGATAAAATTTCTACGTGAAAAATATCCTCCCTTGTCAAAGTGCTTCCTCTCTTCCTTCTTCCTGCTGGTGTAGAGGTTGCAGCAAGTGCATGAGAGCCCGCTCTCTTAGGGCTTCCTGATTCTGTTTTAAAGAGCTTTCCTTTATTTATTTTTAAGGTAGTCAAAATGGAAATGGCAGAAATCAGAGAAGCTCTAGGAACCCCCAGAAGTCAGTATTCATGAACCTTCTTTCAGAGCAGGAAATTGACAGCTTTATTGGCTCCTATTCACTATATCCATTCCAAATTCTTGGTAGAGAGCTACTGATTGGCTCAACATTTGTTAGGAATCTGTCCCTCAGTTAGGAGGAGAGTTGTATAATGTAATTGTCCCTGGGTATCTGTGGGGGGATTGGTTTCAGGAACCCCACAGATATCCAAATCCTCAGATGCCCAAGTCCCTTATATAAAGTGGCATAGGATTTGCATATAATCTACACACATCCTCCCATACACTTTAAATCATCTCGAGATTATTTATAATACCTAATACAATGTAAATGCTATATAAATAGTTGTTATACTATATTATTTAGGGAATAATGACAATAAATAAAAAGTCTGTACATGTTCAGTATACATGCAACCATCATACTTAGTACCCATTAAGAACAATGTAACATTTTGTGGAGATATATTTTCTATCTGCAGTTGGTTGAATCTAGGGATACGGAAACCATGTATACGAAAGGCCACTCTAAACAGAGCCAAAGATCAGCCCTGAAAAAATCCTACTAATATAAAGCATTAACAACATGCTTACGCTTTGTGTGGTGTCTATGGCTGTCACTTCACTTAAACAAACACCATTTCAGAGTGCAGTGTCACAGGGAAGCTCATTAGCCACTGGACCCAAAGGTCAAAACATCCTTACAATAAACTTCTCTGCCTGCTATTGCTAAACAGGAATTCATTAGCTCATGTTGGCAGCAAAATCTTCCCTTTTTCCTATGTATTTTTCATAGTTTCAGATGTGAAACATACTAGGGCCTCAGAAAGCAAAAGGAGTTTTACATTGTGCTATCGACCTATGTTTATATCCCTTCCAAACAAATAAATAAGCAAACAAAACCCAGTATAATTGAGAGTGAGAAAAAAAAAATTAGTCAACCAATGAAACAAACCAGAATAAATGAGTAACCCTCAAGAGACATTCATGAATGTCAGTTGACACCAAGAATCACCTGATAGTAGCTTTCCAGTTGTCAGTTAATATACAATCCTAAATTAGAAGTTATGATATCTATACTTAAAATAATAGAAAAGTGTAACTCAAAAAGATGACATAAGTAAAGTACCTCATTTCACAGACAAGAAAACAGCCTCAGGAAAGAAAAGTCTTTTCTAAGACTAAGGAGTTTGCTTCTGCAAGGAGCAGACTCCAAGGCAGGCCTTCTAACCTTACATCCGGGGCTCCTGGAGCTCATTTCTAACAGGGAATTGCAGTATTCCAGGAAGCTTCTATTCTGTCAGCTGTTGGGATCTTTTTGTAATAATTGGGTTTATTCTACTGAAAAAAAAAAAACATTCTGCTACATTCTATAAAAGAATGATTTTTCACCAAACTGATAATCTATATGCTTGTTTAAGCAGAAAGTAGGAACTATTTTTTAATATGGGGACAGAAAGCTAAATAATATATGGTTTCTACTTTTGAGGAATTCATAGGATAGATAACTAGAGGGAGAGATACATTAAAATAATTATAATGCAGTACAATGTGATGTAGTATAGAGAAGAATCAGAGTGTTATTAAAACATATAGTATAAGCCACAGAGAGAGTGTGTGTGTATATATATATATATACACAATAAACCCCATGACAAATATTTTGGAAGAATAAAACATATTTTCTTCATGAAAGTTACCAAAAAATGTCACATACTTCAGAAAAACAGAAAATAGAGTGGGTCTGAGTCAATGTGATGAGTTTAATTTTGCCTTATAGGTAAGGGTGTAAAAGGAATGAGATGGAAAATAGAAAATTAAAATAGAAGGATAATAAACTTATTCAAGGTGTTCAGAGCAAGGTATCCAAGGAAGAATCCTTTGTCAGAGAAGGGTATAGACCAAATTAAAGAGGGTTGTTAAGGGGCTGTGTATATCGCAAGATTGGAAGATTCCTGGGGAGGGAGAATATGTCCCTCTTCTTGCTACTTCTGACCCCCTGTAGTCTTAAGCTTTTGAACTTCGATTTTCTCATTTTTCAAATGGGTATGATATTTTCTGCTGGTTGTTGGTAATTATTACGTGACAAAATGAATGTCTTGGAACATTAGTATCTATTATGCACTCAATAAATATGACACGGATATTAGATGGTTGAGAAGTAGAAGATGGAGGGTAGTAATAACTAAATGACAGGTAACTAGGGGTTGTGGTGGATGGTATAAATGAAAATAAGTGGAAGGGAAAATAATGTGTACCACCGACAGAACACAACCAGCTTCTTGACACATAGGAAAGGTTTATTATATATATATATTTTTTTAATGGAGTTAAAAATATGGGTTTCATCACTGACTCTACTTGTATTCTTTGAGATACACCTTTTGGGACCTAACTAACCCCAGTTAAATGCAACCGCAGAAATAATAGCACCATGAATCTTCAAATTGGCAATTGAATCAATCTGTATTTATAATTATATTAGGAAGCCATCATTCAGTCTCATTGGATACCCAGTTGATGAGATGTTTTGTCTTAGTGAGTTTCCCCATAAACCGTGTTTTTAAATCTAAATTAAATGAGAAAGCCAATTTCCTATGGCTCCCTGGGATTTTGCCCAAAGATACATTCCTCTAAAACCCCAAGTTCCTTTGCTGAATTGCTTTAATGATGTTCTTTTATTAAAATGCCTATGACAATTAAAAAATAAGGCAATGCATACTTATATGTATAAAAACAAGTAAAAACGATAAACATTTTAAACTCCAGTGCACAGTATAGTCATCTGTGTCTCTTTCCCTCACCACAATTTGCTAAGCAATTTGAAGAAAATTTGTGATCTGCAGGGCACCCTGCAGAGACTTAGCATCATCCTGCTGTTTCTGAAAGAGTAAACTGTAAACTCTACTTGGGCTTCCCACACAATTATAAAATAATTAAGCTGAGCTCTTTAAGGATGCGTTCAGGACCAGAACTGACTTCTTCTTGGCTAAATAGTGCTCTGAGGGCAAAACAAGTATAAAAAAATCATCTTAACCATACACTCAAACACACACACACACACACACACACACACACACACGCACACACACACACAGCGTCCTTTATAACAGCTTCTATAAAAACTGCAGCCATTTTTTTGTAATGGATCTGTTTTACAAACCAAAAGATTTTCTGATTACAAATGAGCAGAAATAGAAATGTACTTCTTGAGAGAAGGTGACACACATGAAACCTCTCACCGAGTAAAATCAGAACATTAAAAGCCAGCAGAGGGCCGGCCGAGTGGCGCAGTGGTTTGGTGCTGGCTTGGGAGGCCAGCGGCCCCGGTTCAGGTCCCGCATGTGAGGGTCAATGACACTGCCCTAAAAAAAAAAAAAAAAAAAAAAAAAAAAAAGCCAGCAGAAAATTTTCAAAATCTACCCACCTAAAGAACATACAAGAAACCAGTAGGTTATTAAAAGAAGGTGTTTCTAGAGACCCTCAAATCATTCCATCTCTGTAGTCATTTCTTCTTTGGCTCTGTGTTTTCGTGAACAGGAAGTAGATAGGAGAACTTCCTTTCTATACCTCTTCTAAAAGAAATAAAGTAAGATGCTCCAGATAGATATATACACATGACTTCCAAAAGGTGGCTGTCCTCAATCTCTCCTTACTTGCCTACCCTGGTCAGTTGCCTGGATTTTGTAGAAAAATAAAATGACATTTTCTCTCCCAACCTGTTTTTATGTATGTAAAATGAGGCAATGTTTATTTCATAGGATGCTGTAGGAGTCAAGCAAGGTATGCATATACCTTGGTAGGAGCTACAAAGTGACCTATGGTTGGTCACTGCCTGTGCTGGACCTGGAGGTGCCTGGGGGTGGCCACACTGAAAACGGAGGTTTGCTGCCACCAGTATTGGGCCAGGGACCCCCCTAGGCCTGATGCCACCTACCAGTTGCTCTTAAGGTTCAGCTGCTGAAACAGCCTCCTGAGGTGTGGGGGGTGGGTCTGGTTGCTTTAGTGCTGAAAAATCCCTCTGGTGGTGTGGTGGGAGTTGAGTGGGGTGGGGCCCCAGGGAATCACTGAGATAAGCTGGGTTGTCTTCACAAGGCTAATGCTGATCAGTTCTTGTGCCAGTGCTGAACCTGTGACCACTCTGCAAAATGCCCAGAGAACACTGAGGCCAACCGCCACTTGCCTTGGGCCCACAGGTCCCGGAGAGTTGTCTAAGAAAGGCTGCAGCATGAGTTGGGGTTTGTTTCCCCTAACCAAAAATGCCTCAGGCAGCCACACCAGCTGCGGTTGTTTGCAGGTTGGCAGAGCCTCCTACCCTGTGCAGGGCAGGGCTGGTTGCCCAGGAGCTGAAATTACCTCTGGCAGTATTGCTTGAGTTGGGCCTCAGTATGCTTTTAATCTTTTCAGACATCTTGAAAATCATTCATAGTGCAGTCTTTGGTTAATAGTCTATATAATTCTATTTTTGTAATTCCAATATCTGGGTTACACAGGTTTGTGTTTAATATTTTTGTTCTTTTTCTTAGTACTTGTTATGCCTAATTTTGATTGAATGCCATACATGTATAAGAAAATTTGTGGATGATGTTATTTTCCTCCAGAAAGGATGCACACTATCCAGTGATAACTAGAATTAATGGATCAATATAACCCAGTAAGGGACTGAGTTGACTTGATGTCACATTTAAGCCTCTAAAGGCTTGTTCTAATACTTCTGATTTACCCTTTCTCCGAGGGTGCACACCTCCAGTGTCTTTACCAGAGATACTCTGTTATGAAAATTCTTGAACATAATATTTGTATCTTTGGAATTGTAAGAGGACAGAAAACTCTGGTCTGTGTTTCAGATTCTTTCTTCTTGGCTTCTTAGTCTCATGTCGTTATGCATATATAAGGGCTCTGGAAATTATCTTAAAGATATAAGTGCTAACTGCGTGTTCTAGTTCTCTGTATTTGACTTCTTTTGGAGATGCTTGCCTTCAATCTTGGCTTCTTTGGAAGTTCTATACTCAAATGTTTGACTCTCCAGTGCCATTTGACTTTAGAAACCTCTGTTGGATTTTATGTCCCTTATCATCGAGCTTCTCGCCTTTTTCCCATTACCTCCAATGTTAAGAATGGGCAGTGTTAAAAATTTTTTGAGAAGAAAATATACATTATTTATGTTGAGCTCGCTATAATAAACCTCTTCTCTCTATAATCTTGACCCATTAAGTCTTCTTTTTTAAATTTTTTAAAATTAGTTTCAGGTGCACAACACAATGCAGTAGTTATACTCTTTACCCTCCAAAGTGACAACCCCCTCTCCCAGTTCGCCACCTCACTCCCCCACCCCATATCATACATATCCACTACAATTCCTTTGACTCCCTTCCACAGTATACTCCACATCCCGTGACTATCTATAGATTCAGTTACAGTTGGCATACAATATTATACAACATCAGCTTCAGGTGTACAGTGCAGTGATCAAGCCTCTACTCCATCCATGAAGTGGTCTCCCTAACAAGACATGTGACTATCTGACACACCAGAAAATTTTTACATTATTATATTCCCCGAACTGTGTTTCATATCCCTGTGGCAATATTGTAGTTATATCCCTTCCCCTTCCCTCTTATCTCCACCCCCCCTCCCAACTAGCAACCCTCAGTTTTTCCTCTATATCTATGAGTCTGTTTACTTTGCTCGCTCATTCAGTTTTTCAGATTCCATATATAAGTGAGATCATATGGTACTTGTCTTTCTCCGACTGACTTATTTCACTTAACATAATAGTCTCTTCACAACATTATCAATTACATTCCCAGAACTGCCCCCATATCCCCGCGAAAACATTGTAGTCACCCATCTACGCTGTCCAAACCTTCCCCATCTCCCTCATCCCCACTCCCTCCCAGCCAGCAACCATCAGTTTTTCCTTTATATCTGCTTGATATGACTTCAATCTCCTTAAATTTACTGAGACTTGTTTTGTGGCCTAACATGGTCTATTTGACCCATTAAGTCTTGATTGCTTCAGTTTTGTTTTGTTTTTTAAAACCCAAATGTTCTGGCTTTTCTCAGTAGGAGCATTGATCTCCTTTAGGTTACTCTAATATAGCCGGAATTATATACATATTTTAAAAATCAAGGTATGTACATATATATTTTGATTTACAAGTCTGTACATAATCTTTACACACACACACACACACACATACAGAAAAACAAAAAACAACAACAAAAAAACCCTTCAGGGCTAGATTTTAATTTGTGATTTCTACCAGATATATAAAAATATATTTTATCCCAAGTACTGTATATTATTACAAAGGATATAACCCTCCCTGCCTCATTTTATGAAGCTAGAATAATTTGTATATCAAAATTGACAAGGACAGTATGATAAAGAAATCATAGTTCAATCTTAGTTATAGACATACAAGGTCTGACATTTAAGGTCATGAACTTGCCACAGTATGCTTACATTGGCAGTACTGTGCAAATAGCTTGGTAAGGTTTCATAGCCTTGGTGTATCAGTGTCTCACAGCTGTGTTCATGTCGACGTGTGGTGGTATCTTGCTGAGTGGCGTTCATTATTGTTGTTGTGTGTTTTTGTGTGCTGTTGAGACAATGTCTGAGCTTGAATTAGAGAAATGAACAAACATTAAATTTCTTGTTAAACTTGGCAAGAGTGGAAGTGAAATCAGGGACATATTATTCCAAGTTTATGGGGATAATGCCATGAAGAAAACGGCAGTGTACAAATGAATTAAATGTTTTTCTGAGGGCAGAGAACACATCACTGATGCACAGAGGTCAGGGTGGCCAGTAATGAGCAGAACTGATGAAAACATAGCAAAAATGCATCAAACTGTGCGGCAAATCATCAGCTGACTGTGAGAAACAAAGCAGACCTACTAAACATTGCTAGAAAAAAAGTTAGGAAAGTCTTAACTGAAAATCTTGGCATGACAAAGGTTTGTGCAAAAATGGTCCCGAAGGAGCTCTTGCATCACAATAATGCACCAGCTCACACGGCACTGTCTGTGAGGGAGTTTTTAGCCAGTGAACAAATCACTGTATTGGAACACCCTCCCTACTCACCTGATCTGGCCCCAATGACTTCTTTCTTTGCCCAAAGATAAAGGAAATATTGAAAGGAAGGCATTTTGATGACATTCAGGACATCAAGAGAATACGATGACAGCTCTGATGACCATTCCAGAGATAGAGTTCCAAAATTGTTTTGAAGGGTGGATTAGGTGTTGGCATCGGTGCATAGCTTTCCAACAGGAATACTTCGAAGGTGACCATTCAGCAATGAGATATATAGCACTTTTTCTAGGATGAGTTCACGAACTTAATTGTCACACCTCATAGATACAAAAAATTACAAACAAAATGCTAATAAAGCATATCCATAAACAAAAAATAAGTTGGTATATCCTGATCAAACTTGGTTTATTCCGGTAGTTCAAGCTTTGTTAAAGATTAGAAAATTGGTTAATATGATATGTTACATTAACACATTTAAAAAGAAATGTTATAGGATCAACTCAGTAGGTATCCAAACAAAATTAGATAAAACCCAAAAAGCCATATAAAAATAAACTTAGCAAAATATGTATAGTTGGGCTATAAGACTAAATATGATAAGTACTTTGGACCTCTTGGATATAGATAATAAGTTTATAAATCATTATACAAACAAGATAACAGACTATGATTAGTATTATAAGGGGAATAAAATAGGCACTGAAACAGAGAGGGGAGGCCACATTTTATAGAGCAATTAAGAAGGGTCTCTTGGATTTGAGCTAGGACACGAGCCAGCCATGCTAAGAACTCATAGATAAACATTTCAGACAAAGGGAAAGACAAATGCTAAAGCCAAGAGTTTAGAAAGGGCTTCACATGTTTTAGGAATGGAAATGAAATGAGTAACTAGGAGTGTAGAGGGGAAAGTAGGAAATATATTTAAGAATGAGTTTGGAGAGCCAGGTCATGGCACACATCGTCCTTGTATACCCTGGTACTAAATCTGGATTTTGATTCCAAGATATATACATATTTGAAGCAACTGAAGAGTTTTAAGAGGAATGGGGAGGAAACATGATTTGACTAACATTTCTAAAAGATCACCTTGACAAATCTATGGAGAACCATTGCAGAACTGCAAGAAAGTGATAGGAAATCAGATATGAGGATTTTGCAATTATCAGATTAGAAATGGCCGATGACTTGGACCGACTGATGTTGGAGGAAATAAAATGATATAGAAACAAGAGGACTCGGCTATGGATTGGGTGAGCATTTTTGGAAAGATGGTGGGTAAAAAGAAACAATTTAGAATGAAATCTGAATTTTTCCATAAGCAACTGGAAAAGGACAGAGAAGTGGCATTTTTAAATATGAAGAAGAAATAGATTACATAAGAAACATACTGGCACATTTCATTAAAATTTTGGAAATACAATTTAGATTGGTTTCTCATATCATACAGTCAGAAAAGTTTCAGAGAGATTACATCATGGAATGAAAAAAACAAACAAACTGAGGACCAATTTAATAGAATAAAGTATAGACAAATATTTACCTCATTTTTATTTAAGAAATGTTTCTAATCTCAAAAATAGCAAAGGAACAAGTCAGAGAAAATTAAAAGATTTGACTGAATATTTGAAAACTTCTCAACACTAAAACTATGACTAGCTTAAAAATAAAAATCACAAGAGAGAAAAGTTAGCAATATAATTCTTGAAAAAGGGTTGCTATTCTATATTTATCAATGATAAATTAGAAGGTTAAATTAGAGATATTTGATAAAGCTAAAGAGTAAGTATACAAGAGGAAGGATCTAATACAAAACCTTCTATACAATAAGCTCCAAGTGATTATTGGAGGGTTGAAACTGGAATGCCCTGACCTAGAAGAGACACATTAAAATGTGCAAATTTGGGCCGGCCGAGTGGCGTGGTGGTAAAGCGCTGGCCTGGGAAGCCAGCGGCCCTGGTTCGGTCCCACATATGAGAGCCAGTGACACTGCCCTCAAAAAAATAAATAAATAAATAAAAATAAAAACTTAAAAATAAATAAATAAATAAATAAAATGTGCAAATTTTATCTAAGGGCTGAGAGTTACAGATGATCCCAGCTACAGTGGAGGGAGTGGTTCAGTATGGGCAGGACCAGAAGCAAGAATACTGGTTAGAATTATGCAGGAATCAGATTAATTTCTTAGGTTTTGGAAATGTGGGATGTAATCTCTTCATGGAGTAAGGAATAGTATTACAAATGACTTCTAGGAATTTGTGCCATCCCTGAGGTTTCATTTACACTTCATTTACATCTAGAAAATAGATCTGTTCTCTCCATATATAGACATCCACAAAAAATTTCTCTTTCGTGATATAGTTTTCAAGTTATGTATATCACATATTCTCCCTGTTTCTACCCTTTATATTTCTAGCCAAATGTCTTTCAAGCTGAAGAGCTTTAGATTTTATGCTTCATGTTATGATTGTGAAGTTAAAACTGCTGGCTTTTATGGATATTGTATCTATATTTGATTCAGGTTTTTAAAAACTTTGTGCCAAATCTTTGATCCAGTAAGCCTCTTTCCTGAGACTTTAATCATACTGAAATAATAAAAAAAGAGATAAAAATATCTGGAATAAAAGAATTATGAATAACTAATTGCATGACAATTAACACCATAAAATAATATATAGCCATTAGAAGTGACTATTGTAAAGACTAGCAACAAAAAATATTCCTTTGAATTCTTTAAGCAGAGTATAAACGTGTATCTACACTATGGTTAAAGCACTGTAAAAATGATATATATTTGGGGGACAGGTCTGGAAAGGAGCAGTAAAAATAAGAACAGTTTGATTCACAGAGGTGATCAAATGGTGGTCTTCAAACTATAGTGTGCAAATGAATCATCTGAAATGCTTCTTAAAACTTCACATTCCCAGGCCACCATGAGATTTGTATTCAAATGATTCTGAAGAGGGACTTCAGAACTTAGATGCTAATAAAACATTCCCAGGTGACTTTGAGGCAGGTCATAAGTAGTTCACTGTTGCAGGTATTGTGACAGGATCATGGATGATTTAGAGGATTGTTATATTTCATTTAAGTGGTTATGTTGTTGGCCCCACAAATATGTAATATGGAGGAAATCAGGAATAGACTGCAGTTGTTTGTTTGTCCAGCCCCTAATGAAAATGTAATAAATTGAGTTTTTCACAGTTGATGTATAATTATGATATCTGTGTATTTTGGACCCACGTTAGTCATTTACTGTTGTTACCTATGTCTGTGGGATGCTATCTTCCTGACCCACTCCCTGGGAAGAGAATGACTCTATTTGTTACCTTACTGCTATCCAGTTCTCAGTATTAAGCAGGACAAACAATATATTTATCAGAGTCCACTAACTGATGGGGATTTTTAATGATAGTTGTCTAATGGAGGAGATTGGAGTTAAGCCTGCTCTTATGGACTCAGTATCCACATTTCTGGGTGAACTTACCTTTGCTGTATCTTGGCTCTCCTCCTACCTCCTCAAACCTGTTGAAAGAAATCCCATCTATGACCCAACACACGTGATATCCTGCTGTATTCTTGCTAGCATTCCCTCAGATACTCAATTGTCTCTTTTTGGTCAACTTACTAGTTAGCTTCCTGCTTTGAAGGGATTTATCAGCAGACAGTATAGAGCCTGCTGTGATTCAATTAATGATTGCTACCTTAATGGCCTCTGTGCTTCGAGCTGTGACTGACATATACTTAGAAAGTGGATGACAAAGGTTAGTGACTATTTACTCCATCTGCTGGAGACCTTTCAATAAGAACATTGCCCCTAACTCTAAACATCTGTGTCTGCATTGAGTGCTTGGATTTGAAATAAGTTAACCGTGAATGTCCCATATCTCCAGCGTCTTTCTGGTCCTTGTTTGATTTTTCTCCCCATCTATTCATGAGGATGAAGTCCCAACAAGCCTTGTACTCAATCTCATCATGTTTACAACAGTTAGATTAGAAATTATTATATGTAATTTTTAATGTAGACATAGACAGGGCACTCACATTAGGGGTAGTTGTCTTCCCAAAGTATACTGTACAAACTGCATTGAGTAGAAGAAAAAGGAAACAGTACTATGTTAGGTACTTAGCACATATAATTACATTTGTTCCCACCAAAATTTCATATTATATGAGGAAACTAAAGTTTGGAGATAATAGAGGTTTAAGTGAAGTGACAGAGGCAAAATTTCAGCTTGTATCTGTCTGGCTATAATGCTTTTTTTTTTTTTGCGTGATTGTATTACAATGCCCGTCAACCTGTCTGGTTAGTTGAAAAGGTAAAAACAAACCACTTGGAAGGAAAAGTTTATTGCTAGCAGCATGATGTCAGACAAGCCAAGCCTCGAATGAAGGTTATTTTGCTTGTGTGTTCTTTGTTTTTCTAGAACTGTGTATCTCAATCATTTGACTACTGTATAACCTTAGATTTTGATCAAGGTCAAAAAAATGAAAGAGAGAAGAAAGGTAAGGTTTTAAGTGGAGATGAGATACTAAGAACAAATCCTTAACATAAAATTAATATGCAGGGCAAATGGGTAGCTGAGCAATGATGATTAATTTCTCATTAAAATTTACCTTGGTATTAAAGTGTGTCAAGGGCGGATAGTTCTGAAAGGCTATTGGCCAATACTAAGAGTGTGAGAAAAATAAGAAACAGCTATGAGGTCATTCTTCTGCTCTGTGAACCAAATAGCATGGGAACCATTGCATAATGACTGGCATGATGATATAGATAAAAAATGAACAACATAGCAATGCAAATTAAGAGGCTGGTGTTGGTCCAACTTTGGATAGGAATAATGAATAAGCAAGGTCAGGTCATGTGAGAATTCTTTTATTTAAGAGTTCTAATAAGAGTTTTAAACAGAAAGTAAATTGCACTTCATATTTTAAAGATATCAGTATCTTTTCTATTAAAATACTCATGAGGACAGTTAATGATAACACCTAAAAATCATTCTGAGAACTAAGGATATGTGTCAATTATTGGAAAGAGACCCAAGTGGCATTTCCATGAACCACCAGAAGTAGATAAAACTAGATTGAGAAACATAATTATGACCCATGGATTGAATCCTGAAGGGAAGAATTAATGATTTGATTAAGGAGAATAGGAAATCAGTATAAATATGTTTTGATTCCTTCCAACTCAACTTGGAGACTTTGGCTAAAACAGCCTGAACAATTACAGATTTACCTTGTTAGTATGCTTTCTTTCCAGCTAGAAACAGAACAATGCTACACTCCTCCCCAATCCCTCACCAGTGCCTCTCCTTTCTCATCCATTCAAAGAAACCAACTCCCAGAGTAAATATGGCAGGTAGAAGAAGACTAACTGTATACTGTATTTCTTGATGTGCTTTTTCACTTACATGTAGTGATGTATGTGCAGAGAGAGATAATAATATTGAGGTAAATAAATCTGAAGATTGTAGGACTTTATGCATTCTATTTAATGGAAAAAGAGCCACAGACACATTTTTATCTCAAATTTATTTGTTGATATGACATAATTAAGGCAATCTTAATTTATATCAAGTCAATTTTTGTCAATTTAATGTGCTTTTAATTCTTACATTTAATTCTTCACACTATCTGGTATTTATAACCTTGATTATTTCTATTATTTTACTTGTATTATTTTTAGTTTTTATTTATTTCATTTATCCTTTTTAAATTCACTTTTTCTCCATTTTCCTGACCATTGATTTTTGTTCTGGCAGCCTATATTTTTAGGATTATATATTTATAATGTTTTAAAATATTTGGCAGTGCAATTCTCACTTATTTTCCTTTGAAAATGTTGATTTACCTATTCAAGTCCACTTTTACTCTCAAAATTATTGTAACTATTCTCAAATGTATCTATATGCAATAGAAAATTAGTGTTTGCAAGGATGTGAAGAAACTGGAACTCTTGTGCAGGAATATAAAATGGTACAGCTGCTATATAAAGTGATATGGTTGTTCCTTGAGAAATTAAACATAGAATTGCCATATGATCCAGAAATTCTACTTTTGTATATACTCCAAAGAACTGAAAACCAGGACTCCAACAGATGTTTATATTCCCATGTGCATAGCAATATTGCTCACAATAGCCAAAATGTGAGCAATCCAAGTGTTCATTAACAGATGACTAAATAAACAAAATGTGGTATACATATATACAATGGAATATTATTTAGCCTTTAAAAAGGAGGGAATTCTGACACATGCTACAACATGGATGAAACTTGAAGACATTACGTTAAATGAAATAAGCTAGTTCCCAAGGGACAAATATCATACAATTCAACTTATATGAAGTACTTTTATGGAGACAGAAAGTAGAATGGTGGTTTTCAGGGGCTGAGGGGAAAAAGGAATGGGAGTTATGGTTTAATGGGTACAGAGTTTCGTTTAGGAAAATGAAAAAGTTCTGGAGACAGATGGTAATGATTATTGCAGAACAATGTGAATAATGCCAAGGAACTGTACTCCCCAAACTCATTAAATTGGTAAATTTTATAGTACGTGTATTTTATCACAATAAAAAAGTCATGAAGCACAGCTACAGCAATGCTGAGAGGAAAATTTATAGCACTAAATGCCCATATTAGAAAAGAGGAAATGTCTTATATCAATAATGTAAAATCCCACCTCAAAAATCGAGAAAAAGAACAAAAACAAACCCAGAGCAAGCAGATGGGAGGAAGTAATAAAGATAAGAACAGAAATCAGTAAACTTGAAAATGCAAAATCCAATAGATATATTTAATAAAAAGCAAAGAGCTGGTTCGTTGAGGAGTTCAATATTATCTACTAAGAATGAGAAAGGAAAAAAAAAAGAGAGAAAATTCAAATCACCAAAATGAGGAATGAAACTGCATGTCACTACTGGCTCTACAGAATGTATATCAAATGTCCTGTTTGAGACATATTAAGTTTGATATATACTATGAAACTTCCAAGCCATAAAGTAGGCACTGGGATTTAGGAGCCTTGGTGCATGGGGACTCTTGTTGAAACCTGCCTAAGCAGGTCAAAATGTCTTTTAGTTATGTGCTCTGTAATAGGGCATCCTCCATCTGAGAAAAAAACCTGATTAAACTATTATGTGGAGTGCATTGCACAGCAAGGCTTAATTTGTTTCATTTCATGGAGATAATTTAATTAAGACATAAGAAATAAAATGAGAGCATGTAAGTTTCCTTTCATTATGTCGTGGACAGTTTTGCATGATTGCTACTTTGTAATAGCTCCACTGGAGAAAGAATCACCCACCTCTACATCCCCAATTATGTCAATGTAGTCACTGGGTGTAAATGAAGGAAGGTCACCTCACGGAAGAAAGGAATGAATGACCAAGTTGTGTCTATGTACCTTAACTGCCATTGAACCTTGTTTATCCACCTCCTCACAAGATAGGTGGGGGCTTGGGTGACTGATCAGGGAGCATATTCTCCAGTTCTACTCAGACTTTTGAAACTTGAAGTAGAAAATCATCATTAGAATGCAGAGGAATCAGAGTAGGTCATGGCTGAGTGCTATTATACTTAATGTTGAGTAGAAAGTGGGGACTTTGTTGAGAAACCATTTAGGCTGATGTCTGTCTCCAAGTTCAGAACATTTCGCTCACTGATTATAAAAAGAATCTATTATATAATTAGCCCGCTGAGAGTAGAGTAGTCTCTACTACTGGTTTTTAGCTACAACTTCCACTAAAACACCAGGAAGCCACCATAATATATGTTGTTTAAAGTCACAGGGATTTCTGCAGTTCTATGGAACAGTTATACGGAACAGTGTTTCTCAACTTTCGGCAACTTTAGGTTACAGACTTTAAAGTACATTTAAAAAAGAGTCATCAAAATTTAAAACAATGATACAAATAAAGCAGAATATTTTAAAATTGATAATTCTGATGATTTCAGACCAATGAGAAATGAAATTATTTGAAATCTTTCATCAAGGTTTCTGGTTTAATAATGAAGGGCTATAGTTGACAATTGGGGCCATATTCAGTTGATAGATTGTTTTTAATCCATTTTTTTCTACTAAATTAGAATGTTCTAATTTAAATTGTAGTCACCAAGAATGGACAACTGGGCCGGCCGAGTGGCTCAGTTGGTTAAGAGCTCGCTCAAGAGTGCGAGCTGAGCTCTGAGCAACAGCGGTGCGAGGCCAGCCCGTGCTGAGCTGCTGCTGAGCTGCCAACAGGTGGCAGGATGGCTCAGCTAAAAAAAAATAAAATAAAATAAGATGGACAACAGTTCAGTGTTTGATGGTTTTGGAGAATCAGATTCAAAATGGATCTAAAAGTTGTAGACAGATTTTTCAACACCTACATGACACTATAATATCATCTTAAAAGCTGAAAGTCAAATGTTTCAACATGAAAGATAATAGTAAATGGATCTTTATCCACTTTCTGTTTCATTCATCTCTGTAAAGCATTCCTTCAGGTTTTGATTAAACATACCCAATAATATATACCAATTTCATTTGCCAGTAGGCAAAAAAGCCATTAGGTATTGTGATAGAGTGAAACTCTGCAATCTGCAATATGTTTTAGTTTTCTTCTGAAACCTTAATATTGCATCCTTAACTTGAAAATTTGTGATATTTTAGCATGGTGTCGTAGATTCAGACTGTTCGAGATTCTGCCCATTTCCTTGAGAAACACAATTTAACTAAACCACTTACAATCTTGGAAATGATCAGGCATTATGAGAAATGTTTCATCTAATGTCTCATTTTACTTATTTGCATATCTTTATAACTGTCTCCATAAGCTTATGTCTTTGCATAGCATATTGAGGGAAATGCCTGATTTGAACATATTCACAATTATCCATTTTTCTTTTGATCCTGAATTGAAATCAGGAGTGGGCTCTGGAGTTGGACTTCTTGGGTTTGAATCCCAGCTTTACTACTTTCTAGCTGTGTGACTGGACAACTTACTTAACCTCTCAGTTCCTGTATTGATAAGCTGAGAATCATACTAAATAGTAACACATTCATAGGTCATTGTGGTAATTAAATGAGTTCATTCATGTACAGGTTTTAGAGGTTTTAGAGAAGTGACTGACACATAAGTGCTGATTACATGTTATCCATTATTATAAATGAATAGCACAAAACCTCTGAACTTACTCAAATATCAGAGATTTTTACCTAACTGTCATATATGTAGTATATGTGGTTTTAATTATTTTTCTAAATAATTATGCTTTATTAGTCAGAACTCATTCTGATGTGAATTGAAAGAAAAAACCTTGAACCTAGCTTATATGGAGAAAGGGATGCATTGGCCCACAGGAGCTGAGGAGATTTCACACTAAGCCTGGCTGAATTAAGAATTCAGACAATCTTAACAGTAATAAATCAATCTCTTTTTCTCTCTCTTTTCAATCTCTTGGTTCTGCTTTCCCCAAAATGGCTTTATTCTCAGGAAATAATGGCTTTTAGCCACTCTGTGCTTAAAAGACAGACTTCCCTCTCATGACATCCATATAAATCCCCATGTAAAATAAACACATGAAAATAGTTTATGGGAAAACTGTAGTCTCTAGTTAATTGCCCCTTTCAACCTCTCTCTAGAAACAGCTTTTCTTATTCCTGAATAGCATCTCAGGCATCTTTTAATTAATAGCAAATAGTTTTATCTCCCTATGTTAAAACATCCAGGCTAATATTAAAGTTTCAACATTTCATCCACTTTAAATTTCTTCCATTCCCTGGCTTGGCCCTTCTTCAAGCTGGAAACTCTGCGATTGGATAATACAGGTTATGTTGCTTTCCTCACCCGCATTCCTACTCCTTCTCTTCCACTCACTATGTGTCTTTTGAATCCTCTAGTGTTGGAATAGGGGAACACGGGGAGAAAAGGACAGGAAAGTTTTGCCCACGTGACATAATCATAATTTGACATTGGTACCTTCTGAGAGTGGCCGATACCCAAATGCTATTCTCCTTTTACATGTGGTTTGTGTGTGTGTGTGTGTGTGTGTGTGTGTGTGTGTGTGTGTGTGTGTGTGTGTCGGGGGGTGGGGGGTGTCTTGGGGACTTGCTGGGAACCTCTTACCTGTAGATTCCAGAGACTTGCAGAGATTCCTTCTGGCTAACTAACCACTGATTAATTCCTGCTCAGTTCTGACAGGCATCCTAATACTCCAAAGAGTCTACTTACCACTTCAGGAGATGCTCTTGATTTTTTATTTATGGTTTAAAATATGCAAGTCCAGCTATCTTCCAGCTTGTCCTCACGTGCCTCACATCTTGTCCCCAAACTCTGGAAGTCCAGGCCACCTCTGCTACAGCTCCCTTTGCTGGTCTTGGGAATGAGTCTGTCTGCATGCAGTAGGAGTCATCCTTTTCCTCTTATACCATCTGGTCATGTGTCCCTGCTGCCTTAGTCCAGTGCTGCCTGGAGTTGAGTAGATAAATTTTACTAATCCTGGAACTGTTTTGCTAGGTATGTTTGGCTCTTTCATAAAGTGCATTTTTCAACTTAGCTTCATCAATAATATAGGTATTATTTTGACCTCCCATTTTATTATTTATTTCTCACATTGTTCAGCATCTAGGTATGGAAACATGTTCTCTTTACTAAGTAGATGGATAGAGCGTCTCAGTGGTCTTCAGACCACCATACTGAGAAACACGAATCTGTTGGGGGAACATATAGAATGAAACAGGAGGGGGTCCAGGATATGGCCTCAAATTTTTAGTCTAATTAGAGAGCTAGGCAAGTAAATCCACATGTAGTATTCAAGGTACTGAAAACAATAATGGCTGTATTTATGGCGTACTAACTATGTGTTGGGCTTTACATCTATTTTCTCATTTCATCCTCACAGCAATCTTTCTTTAGGGACTATTATAACCTCCATTTTACAAACTGAGGCTCAGAGAATTCAATAACTTGCCCCAAATTAGGAAGAATCAGGGCTCAAATTTGAACTCAGGTCTGACTCCAGTCTCTCACCTCCCCAAGGCTTTCCTGTAGTAAATACTAGGATGGAAGGTCTCCCCTCATATGCAAAAGCCGTTACTTTTCCATGACAGAGCGAGTGTCTGTCAGTTTGGGCTGTTGTGACATAGGTGCCACACACAGGGTAGCTTATAAACAACAGGAATTTATCTCTCACAGTTTCGCTGGTTGAGAGTCTGAGATCAAAACATCAGAAGGTTCTGGTGAGCAATCTCTTTCAGGTTGCAGATGACTGACCTCTTGTTCTCTTCTCACAGGGAGGAGAGAGGGTGAGCGAGCTCTCTGGCCTCTTCTGATACGGGCACTGGTTTCATTCACCAAGGCTCTCATTCAAGACCTAATTACCTCCCAAAGGTCGCGCCTCCAAATACCATCACAATGGGGATTAGATTTCACCACAAGAATTCTGGGGAAAACAGACATAATAATGTCCTAAAAATAAATACAGGGATCTGCAGGAGTCTTAAAGCTTCTCTCTAGCACCCATCCAGCTCAGACACGCTTCAGTGTGTACACCCACCATTTGTGTGTGCTCACCAAAACCCAATGCATTTTAAATATATTCTGAAATATAAACAAACTCTAATCAGAATTAGAAAATCCCACAGTTTCTGAAATTCTCAAGGTTTGTTTTTTACTGTACTTTATTACATAGTTAATGAACTATAACATTAAGTTTCATAAAATTAATAACGTTAGTACTCTGGTTTTATTTTAAAAGTGATTTTGTTCTACATCCATTCATTTGATACCTATCATGATTGTATGGAGTAGATTATTATTATTATCAACATTACATTATTATTATATTGTAAGGAGCCTAAGGTTCAGAGTGGTAAAGTGGCTTGCCAAATCCCACACTTAGTAGCTGGACAGACTCTCTTCTGATTGTAAATCTTTCTACTCCATCTCAGTGCCTCAGATACTGCCAGCAATCACTAGGTTTTTCTTGGCTGGTTCCTCCAGAATGATGGATATCTTCAAAAGTTGCCAACATGACTGCAAGAGCTGATTATTGGCTGCCTAGAAATACAACATCTATCAGACACTGTGGCGAAGCACAAGTGCATTTATAGAGGTGTTGTTTTTAACCCTGAAAAGCTGGTATGACAGGTCATTTTTTGAGATAATTAAATTGTGTTTGGCTTTTCCAGCTATAAAAAAATAAATAAAAAGTATGAGCAGTATTTGTTTTATATTTTGTATGTTCCTCCCCGTCTTCCAAAAAAAGGCAGCCAGGACTTTGCATGTCTTTCCCATAGGTGTAATTTCTAAACAAAACAGAATTACTGATAGAAAATCATTTTTTAAGGCCTTTTTGGAAGCTTAAATTCATGGTGGATATCATGAAATGAAGGAAAGATGAGCAAGTCTTTTCCAGGGTGAGAAGTAGATAAAAGCAGTAAAAGAGAGGGGTTATGTCACAAAATTTAAAAAGAGATGACAACCTGTTAATTGATGGTGTATTTGAGATGTGATGTATGATCCATTGAAATATTCATGGGAGCAAGAAGGAACCCCAAGAGGGAATGGCTGCTTGATAAAACTCAGGAGGTTAGGCCCCAGGTACTAGGGCTGGATCATAGACAACCATTCAGGTTCCTGACTCTGGTACAAAAGTTCCAGAGCCACAGGACTTCAGTGTTCATGATAGGATGGATGATAGGTTTATCAACTCTTCCCGGATGCCTCAGGGGCAAGAGCAGCTTTCGTGAACACAGAACTTTACAGAAGCCCCATCACCATGTTTGTATGAGGGCAGGGACAGAAAGAGGATTCTGAAAAAGATTGCTTTTCTGGACAACTATTAGCTGGAAAGTTGAAGTCAGATTTCATTTTATTTAAAAGCACTAAAGCATAATCATCAACAAATCAACAAACAACAAGTGCTGGCGGGGCTGTGGGGAAAAAGGGACCCTGCTGCACTGTTGGTGGGACTGCAGATTGGTGCAGCCACTATGGAAGTCAGTATGGAGGTATCTCAAAGAACTGGAAATAGAGCTACCGTTTGACCCAGCAATTCCACTCCTAGGTATTTATCCTGAAAAAAACAAAGACACTTATTCAAAAAAAGTTATGCACCCCTATGTTCATAGCAGCACAATTTACAATAGCTAAGACTTGGAAACAACCAAAATGCCCATCAGTAGATGACTGGATTAAGAAACTGTGGTATATTTATACAATGGAGTATTACTCCACTATAAGGAAGAATGAAATCGTGCCATTTGCAATGATATGGATGGACCTAGAGACTATAATGTTGAGTGAAATCAGTCAGTCAGAGAAGGACAAATACCATATGATCTCACTCATATGTGGAATCTGAAAAACTATGAATGAGCAAAGTAAACAGAAACTGTCTCATAGACATAGAGGAAAAAATCAGGGTTGCTAATTGGGAGGGGAATGGGGATGAGGGAGAAGGGGAAGGGATTAGACAGCAAAAATAGGCAACTACAATATTGCCACTGGGATAGGAAAAACGGTTTGGGGAATATAATTAATAATGTTGTAAATATTCTGTGGAATGTCAGATGATCATAGGTCTTGTTAGGGAGACCATTTCATGGATGGAGTAGAGGTTTGATCACTGCACTGTATTACTAAAGCGGAGGTGGTATATCTACTGTAATTGAATATATATAGATAGTCATGGGATGTGGATTATACTGTGGAAGAGAGTCAGAGGAAGAGTAATATATATGATATGGGGGAGAGTGGGGTGGTGAATTGGGGGTGGAGGGTTGTCACTTTGAGGGGTAAAATGTATAACTATTGCACTGTGTTGTACACCTGAAACTAATAAAAAAAATAGTTCAAAAAAAAAAATTAAAAAAAACAAAACACTAAAGCATATATATGTACATGTGTGAGGTGGAGCTGATTAATTGAAACAAGTTTGACACATGTGGATAATTTTTGACATTGAGTAGAGGGCACATAGGAGCTCATAATACTATTCTCTTTTTGTGTGTTAGAAAATTTTCATAGTAAAACATTTTAAAAGTCAGTAAGGCAACATCCCTATTTTGTGGAATAAGGTTTTTTCTGGCCATGCTGGAAAGAGCCTAAGAAGTGCAAAATAAAAGAAGTAATTCAGTAGCAATGCCTGCCATGGGCTTAGCATGGAGAAGTGGCAATATATGTGACATTCATTTTCCACCCTGCATCAAGATTCTCCAACTCCTATTTTTCATATAAACAAAGTTATTAAAAATCAAAGCATGCCGTTTTAGTCACCTTCACACTGAAAGAGAACAAATATGTCTTACTTTTGTGGGGACAGATTAATAATTTAAATCAATAGCCATATCTTTTATTATAAACAAGGTTATTGTCCAATATTTGATTCTATAGCCTTCCCCCTCCCCCCCCCCCAAACATAAATGAAATGTTTCTCCTTGCTTTAGTTTCAGGGAAAGCTCTACTAGAAACAGAGATGGAATTTAATATATAGTCTGTATCAGCTAAAGCTGCTAGATCCAGATAATCTTACCGGATTTGGTCCACCAGGCTAGGAGTAGACGAAATAAAACCTGGCCTGGATCCTCACTGGAGTCTGAGGACTGGGCTTTATTTCCAAATCAGACAAAAGCCCTGGTATCTAACTCTTGCCCCCGCTACCAGCTGTGATGCCCCAAACCTTCTCCCCCGAGTCCCGCCGTGGCTCTAGGATGACACAATCAGCCATCAGGGCTCCAGGGCTCTCCGATTCCTACTCTCCCAGATCCCTGGATCTGTCAGATTCACTGATACTCCTGATTTGTTAGTCTCTTTCCAATTCTTCCATAGGACCCGCAGCTCAGCAGGCCCAGAAGCCAGCACCAGCAAGGATCCTTCCAGACCAAAAGTCTAACACCAAGACACAACAGTTGAGGAAAACACAGCTGGGGGAAGTCTAACCGCCACCAGACACCCGGACACCCGAGAGGCCTGGAGCAGAGCTCTAGGAACTGCCTCTTCTCTAAGTGGAGCTGACCTGGGGAGGGGCAGTGTTCGCCCTGAGCCAATCATGAACCAACAAAAGCTTCCAATAGCTCAAGGAGATTTGAAACTAGCCCCTGAGGAGCTTGACCTACCAACCAGCTCTCCACAGGCACGTCTTGGTCTTTGGGGAAATGCCCAAACACACTTAGGACTGGCCCAAGTACAGCTACTCCCCCAGAGGAAACAGATTCTACTTTGGTAACGCCACCAACATTAAGTCTCCTGAGAGTTCCTTGTCCCTTGGGGCTGGGGATGGAGTGTCAAAACCTGAGAAAATGTTTCAAAGCACCGCCCCCCGCCCCCCCCCCAAGGGTCTCCAAGATGATGTGTGGGAAGAAAAATCTTATAACTTTTATTTATATTCATTGTTATCTCACAGGCTAAAAGGAAAGCATGCTTGAATAATATATAATACAGGATTGGCAGTGGTATCCCCACTTGGTCCATGTGTCACTTAAGATATAAGTTGTTCCCTGAGGGGAGAATATAAATTCCACATTTCAAGGGGGTTGACAGCTGCACCCTCAAACATCCGTTCAAGCACACTGCAGGATCCATGGTGCAGTTCACATATGTTTGGTGTGTGCTTTTACAAATTTAGTATCCTAAGGAGTAGAATCTCAATAATACTGAAATTTGTAATGACATAAGTTGTGACCATATAAATCTAGTTTATGTATTGCTTTTATTCCTGTTTTCTGCAACATAGTTCCCTTGTTACCTTTTGGCAAAGAACCTAAAAGAGTAACAGTGTTTTTTTTCACTAAATGACAAGTGCCCCAAATTTGCTGACCTTTTCTGTGATGACAAGTAGCTGTCAATAAAATGCCGCCTAACAGAGATCTTCAAAAAAGATAAAGACACCTATTGTCTCCTTTCCTGGTAAAGGTGACATTGTAACGAGTGAGAAAATAATTGTTTTTTGTTTGGTTTTTAAACCCGCTATGGAGAAAGAATGTTGAAAAATAGATGTTTGGAAATATTTACATAATTTTAGTCAAAAATGACATGTCTCAGACATAAACTTCTGATGTCTTACAGTAAAAAAATTAGCAACAGAATTCTCTGACCTATTTAAGAAAAATGAAGTTTCAGTGATTTTTGAAACCCTTTCATTAAAGTACTAAAAAGGTTTCTTTTGACTCATTTCAAAAAAAATCTGATTTGACATCAGGGAAAGGGAGAATTTATTAAATTTAACCATATAAATGAACAAGAAATGTTATGAATGGGACTAAGAAATTAATGATTTAGAAAGT
Organism: Aselliscus stoliczkanus; assembly: GCA_033961575.1. Classification (NCBI taxonomy): domain Eukaryota; kingdom Metazoa; phylum Chordata; class Mammalia; order Chiroptera; family Hipposideridae; genus Aselliscus; species Aselliscus stoliczkanus. Next base: position 139,204,270 of record CM066728.1, read on the forward strand.
GCAGCCAATGATGCACTGCCTCCATTGGATTCACAGATCTTTTGAGAAATATTTTGCAGTTAACACAGTTGTCAAAACCAAGAATCAAACTAAAATGAACATGACTGCACCTTTAATTTCTACAATAGGAAGCATTAAGCCAAAATCCTATTTAAATAATGAAGCATATTTCATCATATCACAATGCTCAAAATGTTATAAATAATAATTGAGTGAGTCCTTGAATGCAGATTTTTATTTTTTTAATATATATAATTTAAACAGGTAAAAATTCCTAATTTATTTTTATTATATTCATTGTATAATGTATATTTTTGTAAATGGTTTTTAGTGTGCATAATATCTAATAATATCATACATACATACTATATATATGTCTGTATATATTATATATATATATATATATATATATATATATATATATATATAGAGAGAGAGAGAGAGAGAGAGAGAGAGAAAACCAAAAAAATAAGCAAGAATGTCCCCCTGGGTCTTACACATGAGATCCAGAATAACTGGCCATAGCTTTGGAACCACAACTTGAAATAGGGTCTCTGAAGGCGATGCATTCCTGTATCCTTAGCCCACAGCTTAGCTATACTCAATAAATGTTAGATGAATACATGAAAATTTCTATATTGGTAGAAGTATGAATTATTCTCATAAAAATAAACATACAGCAGCAGTGAAATAAAATTGCAAAATATTTATGCCTTTGTAAAAAAATGTAATTGCTGTTAGACCTGAGAAAAGGCCCCTGATGTTTCTGTTATTAGCCACTAGATGGCAATAGCTCTACATTGCTCTGGAAACTTGCTCATCTAGGAATCCTTCCCTAGGGGTCTTGGAGTTAGTACTTGGAATGAATGTTATCTCTGTGGATATTTGTCAAGGAAAGGCATATCTGCTTTAGGAACTCTGAGATTGATATTACTAATGCAAATGTATTTCCGTGCTTGTTTTTCATTGCATATATCTATGACTATAGCAACAGTTACCCACCAATTTGATTATCTTGAAGCTGTAAATTATTATAGCAAAATCAATAAAGAATTTATTTTAAGTTATGGGAGTCCATAAAGATCTGCATATGGAAAGTTTAAGATAATGGCAGTGCTTTTTATGTAGCATTCTGTTATTCTCCGCTCTCTCCTTCTACCTCCGAACCTCATGGCTTTGGAAGGACAAAGCGAAGACATGAACACAGCTACAAACACAGATCAAGATGGCAGAAGCCAGGGTTCTGTTTTTGCTTCTCTTTCTGGATATCGCTGTGCATTCACAACAAAACCTACTAACTGAGTGAGAGCTGTTCAGTTCTACTTCCGTGGAACATATCTACAAAGAACACCTGCAAAATTCATGAGATTTTGAACAGAAAAATGACAGAATTGGAGACAGGATAATGACCTGGCAACATGAAATGCTCTTCAGTTCAGTACCTTGGGAAAATGATACTGTGAAATTTTCCTTTGAAATAGGAACAAACTATAAATCAATACTTTTATGGGCTGTTTTGTTTGAATTTATTCATGTAGCTATAGCAGGGTAGTGGGAAGAAACCATACCTAAAGTCTGGGAGTGGGTGTCATCACTAACTAGCTTGGTCGACAGCCCTCATAGATAATACATGAATCTTTTAAGATTTCTTTATTTTTTATATGTGACTTCATAAACTATTAGCTCTAAATGACTCAAAAGCTGGGAAATGAAGCTAAATAAGTTTTTTAAAACGCTCTAGACATTTAAATTTGTATCTTTTTATTTCTCAAATATTTTTATTTCTCAAATATTTTTAGCTTCGATGGGTTCAGAAATGCAATTTTATTTTAGTATCTCTCTATGCCCTGATGACTACTCCCTATCCTTCTCCCCCAATTTTTAGATCTTTCTGATGTCAATATGAATAGAGAGCGTGAGAGACAGCTAAAATGCAGACACCCTATTTCTTTTTAAAATTAAATACGTGTTAGTGATGAAAACAAAAAAAGCCACAGATTCCTGTGATTTATTTACAGACATGTTTGGCTGTTTTATGATGGAAAATAATCCATGCTTTCTCTCGCATGCTTTCTGCATTTATTCAAGTTAAATCCCATCTCAATCTACTTCTAATTGGTTTCTTTCTGAGAGAATGCTGAAGAATTGTTTTGAGTTTGACTCTTCTCTTGACTACCTATAATCAGTTGTTGTTGCAAATTATTTTAAAAATTGACGAAATCTATTAGAATGGATGTGGTATCTCCACGAGAACATTCATTCATTCATTTATTACTAACCAGCTCAGCCTTTGTGTTCGGTGTTCAGAGCTGGAAAGAAGAAAGGGCAAAGGGGACTTGTCTTCTTCTTGTGCTCTTTTTGTTTCAGGGAGGAAAATCTTTTGAGGTATTTCCTAACTCACTTTCCTCATATCTCTTTGGCCAGAACTAGGCCTCATAACTCCTCTATGCCAACCTCTGGGGAAAATGTAGGAGGTTCCTGTGACTCTCTTAGACCAATTATGAGCCATTCCCTAGACAAGTCTGGGTATATTGTCACCTGAACAGGCATGGCTGATAAAGAGACAGGTACTTGGACAGCACAGGATAAAACTGTTTAGGACGGAGGCTAGTGAGTTTGCACAAGTAGCAGGGCCAGGGCCAGAGTTTCTGCAACCCTGAAGAGGCAGTCGTGAAATGGGAGTGTCCACATGTATCAAATGCAGAGGGGACCTCAAGAGCTAGATTGTGGAGGAGACTGAGCATCTGCAGCATGGGATGACCAAGGCCACAGTGTGTCCAGTGTCATGGAAGGGGGATCTGTCTCCCTGTGTTATTGTTAGGGATGAGACTGGTCAGTCTCAAGCACTGGATGGGGAGTGTGTATCTTTAGCCCTCTTTTGGGATGATTCAGGTTGTCGTTGGGCATGTGTTGGGCTTGTTTGCATTGCTGCGGGAGGGTGTGTCAGTGTCCACTGTACTTGCAGAATGAATCTGGGGAGTGTCATGTGTGGTTCTACTACTAGATGCTGAGGGAGATCAGTGAATCCATTACAGTGGACCAAGAAGGTGTACAGTACTGTGGCGGCAGGTTCCAGACTGTCTGCCCCACTTACAGCTCTGGGAGACTCTGGACACGTGCCACTGACTGGAGAGGGTGTCGCAGCCCTGGGTCTTGGAAGCAAGAATGGGAAATTTGAAGAAATGTTAGGACAAGGTTTCCATGGGGCTACATCAATAATGGGCAGAGCTGATATTTCTGAAGCTGATATTTCTGGATGATAAGACGCCTGTGTATTCGGAAAAAAATATGGATTAAGTAGGGTATAAAGGGGAGATGTTGCAAAGCAAAGGGTAAATTATATTCTATTTACTGTGTTTGGTCTATGTGACTGGATTAAATTGTACTTTATCAAGTATGCATCACTACTACCTTTTTCAAATGTGTCCTTTTCTAAGGACAACAGAGGACAACCAGCAAATTCACTTTCTAGAATGTTCCTCCCCATATGGTTCAAATTTAAAATGTGCCAATGAAAATCACTCACATGTAATTTGGAAAGTAAATGAGAAGGAGAAGCCATTATTCCCTGGGACCATTGCATGCAGACACCTGGATAGATGCGAAGTTTATAGCAGCTTCCTAGGGAGAAATGGGAACAATTGAATCCAGCATTTCAAACTGAACTGTTTCCATAAAGGTCCCATACTAGTTGGTGAGAAAGGGTATGTGAAGAAGTTGTAAAGGGACTACCCAACCACATTTGGAATGTTTAAGGGAAACTTTATAGGAGAAAGCATTTGAACTTGGTCTTGAGAAAATACGTAATATATTCAGAGAACGGAAAACCATGTCCATCATTTTCTTTCCAATGAGTAATTTATGATCCTCAAAATACATTGCGCAATTCCCTTTCATGCTACTAGTTTCCTCTGATGATTTTAGAACTAGAAAAAGAAAACAAGTTATTTTACCTGAGAAATCACCCCACTGGGCCAAAGAATATAAAGTAGCTTGTGATGTTATAAAGGAAAGAAAACAGGGAATCAAGCAGAAACTGAAATTTTTGAAAAATCAACTGGAGTTAAAAAGATCAGTCAAGACAGGAAACAGTGCTGGTAGCTCCAAAGGTTAGCTCAAGCCACGCTTTCCTAATGGGTCCTTACAGACATACCAAGAGAGGGTGGGAAAGGTTAGTGGGAAAGAGAGCCAAAACTTTAATACAAAGACCAGTTTCATCCTGTCACTAAGGAATTCAATTTCCACTTCAAGGAGAACTAGAAAGGGCATTATTCCATAAAGCAGTACCTAGGATATTATTCAGTGCTAACTAGGGGAGTAAACCTAAAGAATATTTCAAGTGAATTTTGGAAATTTCCTAGCTGTATGGGTTCCATGGGCTTTAACCTAAATGAATAAGAGGTTAATTCCCAAACTCTGTGACTCAGTAGCTAAGTGATTTGACAAGTCGCTTATTTTTCTAAGCCTCAGTTGTAAAATGATGCCAATAATAGTATCCTGTAACAAAGAGTTGCCCTGAAGATGAAATGAGATGAAGATGAAACCCAGCACAGGGGTGTCACGTAGTGTAGATGCTCAGCATATACTAGTTCCCTTTTCTCTCTAGAGTATTCCCTAGCCTACCCAACCTCTCCGCATCAGTCAGAGACCCATCAGGAGATAGAAACCACACAGTGATTTTAATAAGTTTCATAGAAGAATATTATTAACAAGAGGGGGTTGGAGTAGCAAGGGAGTAGCTAATAAGAAGTAAAGAGAACTCTAAAGAATGTAGGGATGGCAGATATAAAGACTATTCACTACCACTAGGGGTATGACAGAGCATCTAAGAAAGAGCACTCTCCCATCTGTCACCACTATGGCTGAGATTCAGATCTTGTTAAAGAGGTCATGGCCATGACCCGCTGGATGGCCGAGAAGTTGCCATACTGCTGCACCAGCACAAGTTGCTGGAAATTTATCCTATAGGCGAGTAGAGCTGGGAAACTATTTACTGGGAAGTATCTTGTCAGAGGCATTCCACTGCAAAACCACAGAAAGGGTGCTAGAGAAAGCTGTTGGTGGCAGGTGCTATTGGCCACTGTGCACTGCAGAAGCAAGGTGTCGGAGAAGATATCTGGGCTGCAGAATCCTGTTGCTGGAGAAACCGCTGTGACGCAGGAGCTGGGTGCTGGAGAAGTTATGCATGATGCAGGAGCAAGGACCGAAGAAGTTGTGTGCACTGCAGAAACCAGCCACTGAAGAAGACACACACACTCTAGGAGTCTACACAGTGGAGCATGCTAAAATCAGAACAAAGGTCCTCTTTTCCCTCCATTGATTGTCTCTCCAGAAATCTCTACTGACAAAGCTTGGCATCATCCCATGTGTCACAGAAGAAATAATTGAAGAGCCCAGCTCCATTTCCCAAATCAGTCAATGAAGAATAGATTTGTAGCTGAGAGGCAATAAAATAAGTGGCACACTGGCTAACCTAATTTCCTCTGTGGGGTGCATCGGTGTGGAATCATTTTCTGTGAATTTTATCCAAAGGACCTAGTAGGTATATACGGCCAATCAGATATAGGCTGGCTAGCTCCCAAGAGGTGCTATCTAGGGATGCTAACAGCCATAGGCAGGGGAGATTTCAGTTTCTTTCTCTCCACGTGTATCCTAGCTCTCATATCTCCCCATGAAAAAAAAATTGCTAATCTCATTCATCAAATTCTGGGCCATAGATTCATCCACATTTGCTAATGAGCAAGAAGTCTTGGTCATAAATATCAGGAATCAGCACTAGTTCTTTTTCATATCTTCCCTTCCTTGGTGCTCTTGGGAGAAGCTCTGTCACTTCTCTGGGTTTTTTTTTTTGTTTTTTGTTTTGTTTTGTTTTGTTTTGCAAAACCACCTAAGTATCACAGTCAGGTCTCTGTGTCATGTGGCTGGTTAGTAGGTGGCAATAGTCCAATACTGTAATTGGCAAATGCACGCAAAGAACTGCTGACTTCCAATTCAGCTCTGCCAATGTTTTTTTGCTTTAGGAGTAATGAGGTACTTACCCAAGTAATAATAAAGTAATATTTGTTTCCCATTGGCTTTTCCCCTCATGTCTGTCTCCCTATAGAATTTTCAGGGATGAGCTGTGATTTGTGGAAGAGGATTCAGGCATTCTTAGGTTTTTGAAAATACCTTAAAAATTCCGTCTTATTTTCTAACAACTGCCATCTTGTTTTTGCAGCCAAACCCCTAAAGTGGTTGGCATTTTTTTTTTAAATACTCATGCTAATAATCACAAAAACAGAAATATTTAATTAGCAGTGTATACTTTTCAACAGAAATGTTTGTATACAAATTTTATAAGCAACTTTTCACATGCTTACTTAAGTCATCTTCACAATTTTTATATGAGATTATTGTTCTTACTCCTGTTTTACACTTAAGAAATCCAAAATTGAGAGGTTAAATACATTTCCCAGAATCACACAATTTTAAAAAGGCAGATTCAGATTTAGGCACAGGTTTTCTGATTCTTAATCTTATGCTTTTTCAAGTAATTAAATAGATATGTATTTAAAATTCCTGGCACATAATATTGCATAAATGTTGATATTACAAGACCCTGCACTCTACCTGTGCTAGCTGCTTTCTCTGTGCAGAAGGTGGATTTGTTAAGGCAGCTTGTTTTCAGCTCCCATTGCTATGGAAATGCTAATAATTTAACATCATGTTGTAAAGGTCAACATCCCAGTGGAGATCATACATAGGGCTTCTGGTGGTGGGAAGGAATTCATTTTGATCCCTTTCTACAGTATTACAAAGTTGTTTTTCTGTTTGTGATTTTTGTTTATTGGGAAAAAAAGATAAATTCACCTCAGTGTATTCCTGCTGCTTAAACCTCCACATTTGGTTTTAAAAGTTCTCAGGAAATGTAACTCTAAAAGTCTGCATTAAAAACAGCAGGATCAAGGGTTGGCTGAGTGGCTCAGTTGGTTAAGAGCTCACTTAAGAGTGTGAGCTGAGCTCTGAGCAATGGTGGTTCGATGCCAGCCTGAGCTGAGTTGTCTTTGAGCTGCCAACAGGTGGCAGGATGGCTCAGCTTAAAAAAAAAAAAAAATTTAAAAAAGAACAGCAGGGTCAATTATCATAGAAAGATTGAGATAGTGAAAAACCAAAACCATCTGATGCCTTTAAAAAGGAGATTTTCTAAATATACTTATTGTTGGGGATTAAGCTCTTTTGAACAATGCACACACTATTATTGCCAGACCACATTTAAATAGTCCCCTATTCATTCACAAGTCATGGCTCACACAAATACATGTCATTGGCAATGTAGGAGACTTGCATTAGTATTCTATAGAGAATTAGAAAATGAAGATGATGCCCTTTTCCTTCTCCCTATGTTTCTAGGTTATCTCTGTGAGTGGTCCCCGCACTTGCTGTAGAAGTGAATGTGCTCTTGAAATCTGGGGTCACAGCTGCAGTCTCTGACCTTGAGGTCCATCGAATCTGTTTTCATTTCAACCAAGCTTCAAGTATCTAGTGCTTTATCATTTCCTCATTGTTAATTCCCCATTGTATATCTGAAACCAAACCAAGGTTTTTATATAAGGACTTATTAAAGGTGAAACTTTAATAATGATAAAAGGGAAGATAGCAAATAATATGTAAATTGTTAGACTGTAGAAAAAATATTAAACCATATTTATGTTAGAAGTTTAGATTCAAAAGATCAATACTTAGAGAGATATCCAATAGGAGTTATGCCTCTTAACTGAGTCTTGCCTTAATAATGCATCATTTCCTCTTATCTCCCTTGTCCCTTATCTTAGGAGTTGCCTGTTCCAAAGATAACTGACTCTGATAATATCTTAGCCTTTTAGGGAGATCACCCCTTCATAAATCTCTCAGACTATAATAATTCCAATGTCCATACAAAAAGATGAACATAGTATCAAGTGGTCCATTTAACAATTGTTTTAAATAGCAAAATACAAAACTACATAAAATAAGCAGTGTTACATTTTAAAAATGACTAAAAACAAAGTGATAGATATGAAAAATGTGAATATATACATGTGTGGAAGAAAAACACACATTTGTGTTAGAAATACAATTTAAGTGAGAAATATATAAATAATCTGAATAGTATAATTAGTAAGTTTAAAAACATGAAGTTTTTCAAGGAGTCAAGGAATGTTTGTAAAAATTATGTGTTTTGCATCAAAGGAAACAGAGAATCTGAGCCACAGACTAATTGATTCGTTTCAGCATCTACTGTTACTGAAGGTCTACCTCCTGTTTATAGGAACTCTGCTTGTAGGTGGTCTTTGTAAGGCTGATAGATGTGGGGGCTCTTCGTGCTAACTATGGAGCTACGACAAGCAATACAAGCTGTAGTTGACTAGATGGCCCAAGGTCTACCTGAGAAATATTTTTAAATATGAGTCTAGGGAATAAGTGAATGGCTGTAATAAGATGTTAAAGAATCAAGGAATTTCGAGGAGCAAGTTCAAACAATTACAATGAATTGAAATTACCCACAATCTAGGGCCGGCCGAGTGGCTCAGTTGGTTAAGAGCTCGCTCTGAGCAACGGCAGTTTGATGCCCGGCCCAAGCTGAGTTGCCGTTGAGCTGCCAACAGGTGGCAGGATGGCTCAGCTATAAATAAATAAATACATAAATAATGGAATCTAAAGAACAGAATAAATGAGCAAACGAATCAGGGGAAAAAAAATACATAAATAAAATGTAGTTGAAAATAAAGCAAAACTTTCTAAGTTAGGTAGAGTCTAGGGTTATAATTCAATTCTTCATTATTACAAAGCTAATGGGTAGTATATGATAGTCAAGGAGTGGGAAATAAAGCAAGAAAAGGAAATCCGACTTATTTTGAACATAAAAAAACTAATGCAATAATTTGGCCTCAGTGTAGTAAACAGTGATGGAAGGTCAAAGGTAGTAGGTGGTAAATGTTTATTGGGGGATACAAGTCATTTAGGAAGGAATTTACATTAATGTTAATTCCAGTTACAGAGTGTTTGATCTGAATTACCTCTCTTCTGATGACATTCACTGCTTTTCCTTTGGTTAAACTACAAAGAAATGAAACTAATTTCTAATTGAGTTCAAAAGGCCATAAATAGCAGTGATAGCTTAAAATAAACATTAAATGCTAATTCAAATATTTGTAGCTAACAGGGATAGAAATTGAAGGCACACTTGGTAATTAGAGAGGGTCTTAAAATCTGAGTTTTATCACACCTAATAAATGATACTTGAATGAATTCAAAGTCTGATATGATAGCTGCTAAAATCTTACCTTCAAAACAATAGTCAATGTTAAACATCAGGAAAGTTATATCAAGGCTTGGAGATGCCATTTACCACATAACTTTGCATAGTTTGACCATTTTCTTCCACTGAGTTGGCCTTGGAAAATTTATTTGCTCATAATGACGGTTTCTTGATTTCTATTTGTTCTTTCATCAAACATTTATTAAACAGCTTTTATGTTTCAGATAATGGGCTTTGCCTTGGGCATACAGAACTGAGTAAGGCCTGAGTAAGTTCCAGACCTTTGGGGAGTTAGGAGGTTGGGAAGCATTCACATCAATAGGGGAAGAAAATTCTTAATAGTGGCATAAACAGGAAGTTATGCAGAAGGAGAAGGACCAGTAGAAGGCTAGAGGGCCAGAGAACATAATATTTACTGAAGACATGTTTAAGATGTGTAATATTTATCCATGAGAAAATGATTAATCCCGAATGTCTCATCTGATCATTTCAAGAACCATGTAAAGTAGACATTAATCCACTTTTGCAAATGAAGATTAGAGACTTAGGATTTTACAGGCAAGTGGTGGGACTTGAATGAGAAACCAGGCTTTCTAATGCTCGAATTCCAGGTCTTCCATCTAATTAGCCCATCATGCACAACTATTCTAAATAATAACATATCCAAGAATAATATTTTAGAACACTTTAGGATTGTCATTTGTGTAACTATGATTGTAGTTTTGCTGAGGAATATATCACTTGATTGATTGATTGATTGATTGATTGGGTGCTTTGGGGTGATATAATCATTTAGACAGGTCTCTCACACCTTCATGCTGCTCTTTGTCTATCCCTCTGAAAGCTGGCTACTTATTAAAAAGTAAAATCCTTCCAATCTTCAGTTAAAGAAAGTATTTGGGTTCCACTACTAGAATTTTAAAATATGCATATTATTTTATTTAATGACTATTGATAGCGCATGTACTTACTATGTGTAAAATATTACACTGGGACTGTGTGGAAGAACAAAATTTTTGATAACCTGGACTACCCCAAATCAATTATAAGATATACTGTGTGATGTTGTGCTTTATAATAGAAATATCTATTTGGTCTTCATCCCGATTTCTCTTTGAGCTCATAAAACTCTTGGAATCCCCAAAGTGATAAAAGCCATAAAGGTGTCTTTTATTATGTTAAGGAGATATCTTTTGGAAGTCTTCAACTATGTGATTACAGTGTTGGAACTTTTAGTATCTCCCCTGCCCGCCCCCACTCCTCTTCCAGGGAGGACAGAGGTATTGGAGATTGAGTTCAATCACCAAAGGCCAATGATTTTATCAATTGTGCCTGTGTAATGAACCCTCCATAAAAAACCAAAAGGACAGGGCTTGGAGATCTCCACGACTGGTGGAGCTTGAAGAGTGGTGCCCTTGGAGAGAGCATGGAAGCTCCTTACCCATTTCCCATACTTTTCCCTATGCATAAATTCCATGCATCTGTTCCTGAGTTATATCTTTTTATAATAAACCAGTAATCTAGTAAGTAAACTGCCTCTCTGAGTTCTGTGAGCCACTTTAGCAATTTAATAAAATTCCAGGGCTTGTGGAAACCTCTGATTTACAGCCAGTCAGTAGAAGTACAGGTAACAACCTGGATTTATGATTGACATCTGAAGGGGAAGGGGAGACAGTCATGTAGGACTGAGCCTTTAATCTATGGAATCTCATGCTATCTCCAGAAAGTGTCAAAATTGAGTTGGATTGTAGGATACCAGGTAGTGTATGAGAATTGCTTGTGGGTGCAGAGGGACCTCTCCCAGCATGGTGAAATTGCGTCCAGAACACTTTTTAAGCTGTATATCTTACAATATATAAGACTATATTACTATATTCTTAGATAGTAAAATATTAGTCCAAGGATATCATAAGTCTCAACATACTTTGGTTGTTATTACTTCTATTATTATTCCATTAAGTGAAAAATCAGCATAACTAATAATAGAATAATTTCCTGTATTTTAGTTAAACCTATAACTTCTGAGAAAGTGGGGAGGATATATCACTTAATTTTATTCAAAAAAAAAAAAATCAGAAAATCCAGGGACAATTGCATGAGTATTGATACTGCAAAAAGTCCCAATAAGATAAATGTGATGAAGCAGAGTACAGGTGCTGGAGTCACATGGCCTGCCAATTATCAGCTTTGTGACCTTAGAAACATTACCTGATGTCTATGAACTTCAATTTCTTCATCTTCAAACTGGGAGTAATAATAGCATTAAAAATTTAATATTTAATATTTGTTAATATTTGCAAAGCTCTTAGAACAGTGTCTTGTATATAGTAGGTAGGATATGAGTATACTGAATAAAATAGATATGATCCAGAGATACAAGCTTGGCAGTATGTTTCAAGGGAAGACCTGGTTAATTCTGAATAAGTGATTCAGGGAACTTTCCTTGACAGACGTCATATTTTGGGTGGCTGTGCCTACTATATTACCATAAGATTTTTGTCTCATATTACAGTGTTTAATGAGTCAATATGGATCTTTTTGGATGATTCCCACTGTAAGCCTATATGACCTCCAACCTAAATAGTAACACAAAGAACCTTTTCTGTACGATAAAGGAAGATAAGTCTAGGGTTGAATACATGATAGAGGTAAACATAAGCCGTCTAGAAATTATTGGCCATAATGCCTGGAGAGGAATCTATCTTCCCCCTGACAACCAATGCCAATGTCACCCAGGCCCTCTCAGAATAGGGTAACTTGGCATTACTCCTTCAGCTTTGTGGAAGGAAAGCAGATACTACAAAGTTACAGAACCCTGTGGCCCTAACACTGGGCCACCATGTATCCTTGATCATAACTCATTCTTAGGAAACTGGTGACAATGGCGTACAAAGGAAAGCCTGAACAGCCTCCCGAGGTCAACTTTCCCCTAGTTTTGATTCTTTTTTTTATTAATCTTATGAGTTTAACTTCAGTGGTCAGCTGGAAACATCACTGAACCACTTAGGAGAGGAAACAGATCAGTGAATTATCAGAAAACACCTCCTTCCACCTTCATGTGGCCCCATTACTGATTTTTAACAAGTCATATGTAGTCACGTGGTTTGAAAGTCTGGGCACCTAATTTATGCAAGGCAATGGAAATGCAGTGATGAGGGCAAAACAGGTAAGACTTCAGCTTTGAGGGAGCAACTAAATAAATTAGACTTCATATTATGCTGGGATCAAATCAGACAGAGGGAAACTGACTTAAAAAAAAAAAAGAATGCTGTAGAAGACCAAAATTGTCTCAGTCTATAGAGATTTCACCATAGAATAAATACTAATGAATTAATGAAAGCATAATTGACAAGATCATTTACAAGGTGAGAGAAGAAATTCAAGTTTTAATACAAATATATAATTTAAGTGAACAAATATAACTTCTTATCGCAGACATGTTTGACAAAAAGAAGTGTTTGAACTCTTGACATTTAGAAGATATATAGTCATCCTTTTCAGAAAGTCTTATTTTGTTGTACTAATTATTGATAAATATAGAAAAGGTCTCTTAATCAACATTGACAAAAAGCAAAGCATGCACAATTTTGTCTTTCAAAAAGCCATTTTCCATCTGGCTAGCATCTTCATTCATATTCCTGTGGTTACAAGAAATATACATTCGCATTCCTTCAATTTCTTATTTTGTAGAGAAAGAAATTTTCAGCAGAGCATTTGCATTCTTCAGGTACCTATGTCTATAAATACGATTTAACCCCCATTTTTTTATAACTAAAGTGTGTCAACATAACTAAAATTTCCTAATTTTGATTTCCACAGAATTTATAGTGTAGCAGGGACCCGTTATATTGGCAGATCATCCCCTTAGGCCATCGTGAAAATCCCTTTTGATATTGTCCCCAAAAGCCTCTAAAATGGGTCAGTAAAGGAAGTAATTGAGTGAACCTAAGGGCATACTATATATTAAGATAAATTGTCCAACTTCCTATGTTCCCTTTTCCTGTCTATTCATCAGATAAGCTAGTACAAGATGTGTCACCTAACAGCAGAGCCCAAATAACACAAGGCCACTAATTTCAAGTGCCCCAAATTTGCTACCAAACCTGTTCATTTTAACAATAGTAACCCTTCATGTTATTATATAAAACTTTTACCACAGGGAGATTTAGTAGCTGCAATGAAAGCTTGTCTCCTTTTTACAGATAAATTACTGTCCTAGATTATGTCTAAAGGCACTTCCTCTCCTGCAGTTTCTTCTTACTTTACTGAGTCCCAGTCAAAGGAGGACTCACTTAATTTCTTGGTAGAGAAACGGGGGTTTCTTCTTCATCAGCAATATCCTGATTAAGGCCTATGTCCCTTCATTGGATGTAGTAGAGCTTTTTAGCACCCCCACAAGGACTTCTTCCAACTGAAAAACTCTCCCACATTTTTTTAAAGTTTCAGAGGGACCCCAAGATACCGAAAAACACCACGGCACCAGCCCCACACTTCATCCACAAATACTCAGAATCCATGTAACATTAACAGCCCCTAAAACCTAAGCATATTCCCATAGACAAAAACATTTTCCAAGCAAAAAAGAGGTCCCTAAAACACAAAAGATGTTATAAGACAGACCCACATTGTATTGCAAGTAATATGTAACTTCAAAGACCTTGTGATAACTGGTAGAAGAGCTAAAAAGGAAAAATACAAGAGTTTAAGGAAGGAAACTTTGTTGGTTTATTTAGCTTTTCCAGCCTTTAGTACCTGTGAATTTAACCCCCATATGTGAGAAATCTCTTACTCAGAGATAATTGTGACACTCAGCTTCTTATATTCTGAAGGGAACAATAAAACAAAAAAGAAGAAAATAACAACAAAAAACACTGCCCTGCATACATAAATTAGGAAAGGTTTATTAAAATATCTTTATCGTGTGTGTATGTGTGTGTGTGTGTGTGTATTTCAAAGATTTCTTTTTATTAATGCCACCTTTTCCTTTTTATGTCATATTTTGTCCATTGATCTTAATTTGTATTTCCCTTTAGACCAGAGTTCTTGGAATCTCAGTTTTTCACTGAGTGTGGACTCTGACAAAGGGCTAGAATTTCCACTTTCTCGTGAGCTGAGAATGTCAACTTATAACAAAAACTAGTATTGTTTACGGCCTTGCATGTTGTACTCACCCAAATTCTTGCTTCTCTCTGAAATTTCCATCCCCAGAAGAGCCACCATCTTCCTTAGCCACTTGCTGACATTTGCATTACTAACAATAGCTTCAGCATCAGGTCCCAGCTCCTGAATTCCTTAGACCCTAGATTCTCCCTCCCAGGGAAGATTTCTTTCTGAGTTCACGTTTGCCCCTGCTGGAAAATAGACTTATGAACTGGAGACTTATAAACTGGAGATGGAATTCCTTCTGTTTTCCAAACGTATACCTCTGGACCCAGTGCAAGCATTTGTATATACTCCTCTCCCAAACACTGATTTTCCTTGAATTCCCTTAGCTTCAGAAACCTTCTCTATCCCAGCTACAGCAGAAAAACACCTTGCATCTTTAATTCATTACCTATAGAATGAAACCTGACTATACCAACTCTAGGAATACATTTCTTTTCTACTTTGGTGTCTCCGAATACCCTTTAGAAAAGGCCAGTTGAGATTTTAACACTTCAATGTGCTTTGTAATTTGATCCATGTCTCCTTGACTGTCTGAAACTAATGTATGCTGAATTTGAATGTCTTCCTTACTTTCTTTTACTATTTACTACTCATGTTTTAACTGCTAGATCAAAGCCTTTTATAAGTGGATTTCCTGACTCCTAAGTTTCAGACAGTGGAAATAACAGTTTCCTGGTACCTGCCTGCTTACCCACTGATTATAGTTACCTGGTAGCCTATTAGCAATTCTGATAATAGAGGCACTGTGTTGTTTCCTTCTTAGCAATTGAATTTTTGATAGATGCATTTAATTTTTCTTCAGTGCAAGGAGATGGTACAATTCTATATATTAGTGATTCCCATTGTTCTTTATCTTTATTGATGAACTCCAGATGTGCTGGAATGCATACTCTGGCATCTGAGTGCCCCCCTCGCCCCCAATCCATGGTATTACCAAGATTTAGTAATACATGGATCCTTCAGAACTTGGCTAGAGATAGAGGGGAAGAAAAAGGACAAAAATATCCTAGTATAAATATGTTAATCTGAAAGTCAGAAACCTCTATCAAAGGGTGGCAATTTTGATGTGAATTGTTCATAATCTTGGAAATGAATATGAATGCCTGAGCCACAATAAGCAGAAGAGTGGCAGAGGGTATGTGTTTATGAAAACTCATTTTTCTCTTCCTGGGCTCATCATAATCAGACTGTATTTCCTAGCCTCTTCTTCAGCTGCTGAAGTCTGACCCTCAGGATTTGAGTGAATATGTGCCACATCCAGGGCTGGCTCAGACAAGCTTTCAGTGTGATCCTGCCTGTGTCCTTATCTCTCTTCGCTTATCTGCCAGTCAAAGAGCATTCAGCTGCGGTCTCCAAGGCCTAAGGAACAGTGCAGCTGCAGAACAGGAGGAGCCTGGGTTTCTCAGGGACTGCAGAGCAGAACACCTACCCTTCCCCTCCAACCTATTAGCCTGCGTGTGAGTGAAGCATAGAATTCTATTTTACTAAGCCACTGAGATGTTGGAATTCTTTGTTGTAGCAGGTAGCCTGCCTTGAATAATATAATAAAAATAGAAGGGCCGGCCGAGTGGCGCGGTGGTTAAGCGCTGGCCTGGGAAGCCAGCGGCCCCGGTTCGGTTCCACATATGAGGGCCATTGACATGGCCCTCAAAAAAAAAAAAAAAAAAAAAAAAAAAGAAGAAAAAAAGAAAAAAAAAAAAATAGAGATTGATATAAGATTTTTCTCTGTGTCAAGGATGGATTTATTCAGCTTTAGAGGAGATTTTTCTGACTCAAAACTAAAGTATCAGTGTCCTGAAATCAAAACCACTCTAAGATAAATCACGTTTCCAGAACTTTTTTTTTAATCATCTTTTACTTCCTATCTATTCAAAGTAATAGCTCACCATTCTTTTTTCTTGGAAGATCTTGCCTTTACCTTTTTCTTAGTTTACTGCATGTGATTTCTATTGTTGTAACTTTTTTGGTTGTTGCTATATTGATTCTGCACATGTAGGAGTGACCCAAGAAGGGCACAAAATATAAAATTGAATACTATAAAATGCTGAGAGCTCACAAGATAAAGCATACAAAGAAATGTCTCCAAGCAAATATCTCTAAAAAAATTAATGGTTAAACTTGAAGTTCATGTTTACTTTTTCTCTTATCTCCTGATAATGTCCAAAGCAGGCACTGTCAAATTGGTTGGAGGGTTGTGATGATGCCAACAAGGCACTAAACTGGAAAAGGATGATGAAATGTTGCAATAAAAAAAGGAGTTTTTCCCTATACAGTCCTGGTCCAGAAGATACAGTTCTTGTATACAGTCTTTTTCCCTAGGATCTAAGCCAATGTTGATGATGGACTGCTCCTAAGGTTTAGAGTCCTATAAAAACACAATAATACTTTGTTTTTATTTTGCTACTTTGCATCTCCACATTTTTTTTTCTTAGTTTAAAGGGTATTCTTACCTGTTCCATTGAAATAAATCAAATGTAAATTATTTATCTTTTAGGATGTCACAGAGAGAAATAGGCACTCAAATTTTTATGGCTGCCTAGTACCAAAATTTTGAAGAGAACAATATATGAATGTATAACAAGACTATGTGAAGGAAAACTTGGTTATTTCCTGGGGCTGTCTCCTCAAGACTCCTCCCCCCCCCAATTATGGAGCCTAAATTGTAGTGAGTTAGACCAGAGTGCAGAACTCTGTAACCCTTGGGCTGAGACCAGGCAGTCTTAAAGTTTTCTTTTTTCCAATAGGGTTTACTCTCTATGCAACTTGTATCTCAGTGGGGCTGAGGGGTGGATACAGGAGAAATCTATTCTCTTGTGGGCCATGACTTAATGCAACCTCCATGTGCATTAAGAACTGGAATGGAACCTACCGTGACTCAGCTCAGAGGCTAGATGCTTTCCCTTCTTGACCCGAAAACTCCACCCTCTGTCACTGTAGTCTAGTGAAGGAGAACTTAATGCCCTCTCAACAAAATTATGTCTTCTTCAGAATGGAATGAAGGAAAAGAGATAGTTTCCAGGTTAATTAATTTTTTAAATCAATAGACATAGTACAAGGTGGTAGGAACCTTTTATCAAGTGTAGTAGCCAAACTCTTGAGAAGAGAAGCAATTATTAAGAGAGACAAAAATAATTTAAATGTTAGTAGGCTATAATTTTGATTTAATTTCCCCAAGTGAAAAACCGTTCTAACAATATTTTAATGCCACTTGATAAAATCAGGATAGAAATTTGAAGAGGAACATGGATAAATCACAACACGAGGAAACACAAGAGCTGGGTCACCAAATTGACTTTTCTTGTTTTTGAATATTTTTAATTACTGATTTATAATCTTTGGTTTCCTAAGTGATGTTGCATAGTTTGATAGCTATTCAAGATAGCTCTGATATCAAAATAATGGAAGATACCCTTTCCAATTGATGGATAGTCTGGATGTCATTTTCTACATTCTGAATAACATTGTGCATTGCTCTAGTGGTGACTTCTGGTGTCCCACATAGAATGTCACCAATAATCACAGATAGGAGAAAGATTCCAAGATTCCAAATTTTTTTTAAAAAATGGTCATATTACCAAAATAGAAGATAAAGGTGTAGATATCACAGGAATCAATGAATTACATCTGTAGGTTTCAACACAAACTAAAACAATGGTAGCTAAAGGCTGTTAAATTGTAATCAGTAAAAATTAAATCTGTCTAGTTTAATGCATATATTGGAAAGATGGTAGAGTATTTTAAAGAATGAAAAGAAGGTTGAAAAATTCATACTCTATAAGAACTGGAGACACCTTGAGGACCCCAACAGCATGAGATCAAGAGCTACTCTAGAATGCGGCTACTTTTGTAACTTGTCTCTAAAGAAATCCGTAGTAGTTAATTATTGCTACATAACAAATACCCCAAAACTTGGAGGCTTAAAAGAAGGACGTTTATTTCTCACAATTTCTGTGTGTCAGAAATCCGGGCATGGCTTAACTAGGACCTCTGCTTTGGGAATCGGTAGTCTTCTCAAGGCTTGACTAAGGAAAAATCTGCTTTGAAGCTCACTCTTGTGATTGTTGGCAGTTTCCAGTGTCCTGTGAATTGTTGGACAGAAGAATTTTGTTCTTGCTGCTGTCACCCAGAGGCAACCCTCAGTTTCTGGTCACGTGGACCTCCTCTCTAACGGGATAGTTTGCTTCAATGAAGTGTGAAAGTATAGTAATCTCCCCTTATATGTGGTTTCTTTTTCCATGGTTTCAGTTCCTTTTGGTCAACTGTGGTCTGCAAATAGTCACTAGAAAATTCCAGAAATAATTCATAAATTGTAAATTATGTGCCTTATAAGAAGTGTGATGAAATCTTGTGTTGTCCAGGTCCATAGCTCCATCCTGCCTCATTCCTTTATCCTGGATATACACTCTGTATATGCTACATCCCAGTTAGTCACTTAGTAGCCATCTTAGTTATCAGATTGATTGTCGTGGTATTGCAGAGCGTGTGTTCAAGTCACCCTTATTTTAGTTCATAGTGATGAACTAAATAGTAACACAAGAGTAGTGATGCTGGCAGTTCATATATTTGAAAAAGAAGCCATAAAGTTTATATATGTATAGGAAAAAAAACCATATTATATATAGGATTCAAAACAATCCGAGTTTTCAGGGCTCTCTGAACATATACCCTGCAAATAAGGGGTCAAAATTGATATACAGGAATGTATGTGTCCAGGGAGAGTCCCTCCTATTGTCAAATGAGTCTTCACAATTTTCTTTGGTGCTTTTGGTAAAATTTCTTTGGTAAATGTATTTATAATGCTATAAAGAGATTTAGTATAAGGCAATTGGCTCGTGCATTTATGGAAGTGGGCAAACCCCGAGATCTGCAAGGTGAACTGGCAAGCTGCAGTTTAGCTCTAGTTCAAGTCCAAAGGTCTGAGAACCAGAGAGCCAGTGGTGTAGTTCCTGTCCAAACTTTGATAGGCTCAAGACCCCCAAATAGCCAAATTTTCAATTTGAGATTGAATACATGAAAAAAGCTGACGTCCCAGCTTGAAGAAAGTGAAGCAAGAATTTTCTGTTACTCAGAAGAAGGTAGGACTTTTAGCTCCTTTCAGGCCTTCAGTGGACTGAATGAGGTCTCCCCATATTAGGAAAGGCAACCTGCTTTACTCAGACTTTCAATTTCAATGTTACTCTCTTCCAAAACACCCTCACTAAAACACCCTGAATAATGTTTGACTAAATATATAAGTAGGTACTTTTGGCCCAGTCAACTTGACGTAAAATTAACCATCACAGCCATAGTACCTAATTTAATAATTTCCTGCATACTTTAGGTATATGCTTGCCTCTGTCTTCAACAGAGTCAGCATTTTACAAACATTACAAGTAAAATATAACATAGGTTTTACATATGGCATAGAAAATATTCTTGGTATCATTTTAACCAGATCTAAAAACCCAACAAATATTTTGAAATTGATACTAGCAATAAATATTTTCTTACCATGAAATGTGATAAGATTTTTTGGCTAGTTTTATAACACAAAGAGATTTCAAGGCACAGACTGTTTTGAGAATTGATATGTCTTAAATATGCTAGAGACACTATCCTGGAGTGAATAATCAGCTATGATTGGTGGTACTATATCCCCATATCACATAGCTCAAGCAACACAGAAACAAAGAGTGGAACATCTAATTACTAGACACCGAAATTAAAAACAAGATACTTCATCCTACTCCTACGATTTTTACTTGATTAGGTCTGCCTTTTAGCTTTGCATTTTATTACTACACATCAAAAAGTCTTTCAGTTAGTGGAGATGATATGTGTTGATTTGTTCCTTTTAATTATTCTGAATGTAGAATCACTAGAGGGTAAGTCATGCCCATACTAAATTTAAAATCAAAGATTACATATGTTTTTAAATGTTCAGGCACAGATCAGTGGGACTTATCAGAGATACAGGAAAAATAATTTTCCTCTTTCCCCTATTGCCTGTTCAAACTCTCTTTATGAAGTTAAGTTGGCCTTTGTCCCTCAATTAAATCCCAGGTTGACACCATAGTTTTTGTTTTTTGTTTTTTTTTTAAATCTCTCATTTAGTAAAAGAATGACAGTTACTTTAGTCCTCCAAACAGTCTCAGTTCATAATGGAATAGCCAATCCAAGGAAATAACCAAGACTTTGAATATCTAGATTATTAGCTCACATCACACACACACACACACACACACACACACACACACACACTCACTCACTTTTAGATGCATGACATCTAATCTTAAGAAAACAAAACAAAACAAATGTGGTGAGACAGACCTCTGAATACCACACATTCATGCTCCTATTTCACAGACTAGAATTGTTGCTAAATTGAGGCAGAGAGTACATTTCTCAGCCTTCCTTTCCTCCAGGTAATGCCATGTGAATGAGTTCTGACCAATGAAATGTGCGTAAGACTTATATGTTTACTTCCAATAGTAGCCCATGAAAAACCTCCTCAGCTATTCTTCCCTCTCTCTTTCCTTCTGCTCACTGAATGTCAACCCACAGGGCAACCTTGGCAACTATGCTTTGAATCCAAGTGATGGATGTTTGGATATTCATTGTGATATCTTAAAACTTCGTTAGTTGCTTTATTTGTTCTCACCTCCCCACACTGGGCCTAATTTGGGAAGGCTAGTTTCTGTGGGAAAATAGCCGTACCCAACTCTTTCCCTAATTTATCCTTTATCCCTTCTCTCCCATACTGGTAATCATGGTTTCTGACATGTCCAAGGTTCATGTGGAGAGGAAGAGGATGAACACAGAAGATATAAGAGAACAGAATATTCCTTTCTTGACTAGTCAGTCGTATTCTAAGGTGTTCACAAATTCTCTATGTGGTAGGAGAATAGGACTACTTTTTCTTTTTTGGAGTATTGGTAGTGGTCTTTGGTGAGCTCATCAATATGTGGGGACCTCTTGTGTTTAGTTTCCTTTGAGATGTAGTCTTATCTCCCCTCTAGCTGGTTGTTTTGGGCTGTTTCTAGGACAAATTGATGGCAGTGCTCTCTCTAATAATCCATGTCTGGTTTGTTGAAACCCAGTCCTTAGATCCAGTGGCAGCAGAGTATGCCTAATTCTTAACTGAACTCTCTCCCTTCCAAGTGGTAAGGGTTCCTCCAGGCAGCCTCTTGTATTTTAGGTTTCTCAAATGGGAGTCATACACAAGTCCACTAGGTCCTCTAAATTGCTGTGGTCCTATATAAATCTCCCTCAGTCCTCACAGAAAGCTACTAGACTTCAGTTGAAGTGTGGGCACCTGCCACTTCTTCATAGGAGCAGGGACTCAATGCACACAGTAGAAAATGATCTCCACTGAATGTTTTTTTTTTTTAATACAACTTACCTTTGCTTCTCAAATTCCTTTTCCTTTTTAATGCTTTGGCATATGTGATTTTTTAAAAAAGGATGTATGCAACTTGTGTTATATGTGTGATGAAATGCTGTCTGCAGAGAATGGGAACCAAAGCTATGACTTTCAAAAAAAAAATAGCCAAATAATTTAGTAATTAGTGCTGGGAAACATGACTTTCCATATATATATTTTTAAAAAAATCTCTCCATAATATAAAGATAATTTCTACCTGGTTAAAATGTGCAAAACTAAGCTATAAAGATTTAGAAAAATGTCTTCATGGCACCAGAGTAAGGAAGGAGTCCTTAAATGATTCAAAAAGAACAAACATAAATAAATAAATAAATGTAACCATATTATTATTAAAAACTTCTATATAGAGCAACCCAAGCCACTGGCATTTAGAATGCATTAAACCACTAAAGGATTAAATGCACACATAAATGTATATCTTATAAATCATTGAGAATTATTGAATAAAACACTTTAAAAAGAAGAAAGCAAATCTATGTAGAATGTACAGAAAGGGGATTTCTCATACATTATTAGTGAGATTAGTTGAAACCATTTCTTTGGGAAATAAAGTTGAAGATGTGCATATTCTATGACTCATCAATGCCCCGTTTAGGCATCTACATGTAGACTTTTTGTAGGCTTGTGCATTGTAGGTAAAAATAGGCCTCATCTTAATTATTTACTGATGAGGTGGATTAATAAATTATTATGAACTCACAGAATGGAGTCTCATACAATAAAGTGAATGAACTGAATATAAATTTATCAACAAGGATGATTTCCAGAAACTAAAAAATGTCTAGGGAGAAAAGATGTTTTCTTCTCTTCAATATGTGATATTCATCCTGGGGCATCTCTGCCACTATCCGTAGTCTCTTCTCTCCCTCTTGAAGAACCCCTATCATAGGATTTAGATATGTTTCAGAGTCTGTTTTCTGGGTTCATGCATAAACAGTTCCTGTGCGTACAGAAATCCTGAAAGTATTTGACTCTCTGAGAGTCTGTCTTTTAAAATAATGACTTTAATTTGTACACTGAAGGTATCTGTTCATTGAGCATTCTAGACCCATTGGAGCTTTTTGTCGCATTAAGTTGCCTCTGCCAAATTATCTCTACTCCTTTCTTTAAGAATAGTATCGTTTCTCCATCCCTAATTTCAGAGATGTCTTCCATTTTTCTACCTTCTTTTGTCTTACTGAAAATATTTGTTTTTATCGGCAAGCCTCTTGTGATTCTTTAAATCCTTAATAAGTTTGAGCAGTAGCTATTTCCTGAAATCTTTCCTATAATCATCTTAAGCCACTTCTTTGGGAATTAATTTGAATCCTGTGCACCCCGGAAGTTGAAAATAGAATAAACAAGACACATCATCTCTGTTGACTGGGTAATTTCAGCTGTTCCTAGTAGTTTCCACAATGGATTATCCCTATATTTAAGGGAAGTAAGGTTTGGTCATTTTTCACAAGCATAGGTCCAACATGTTGCCTCTTAGCTGGTAAACTAGTCTGCATCAGGAGGACAAGAAATGGGAGTTATTTTACGTTTTACAATTATTCAGAAGACATACTTGGAAAAATGCATAATAAGCTATTTCTGAAGATCATAAACATGCCTTTATGAGTCACTGGAAACTATTTGTTTAGTCTTTTGCATTTCTGAATGTATTCACTAAAGTGTAGAAGTTTCTTGATTTTTCAGAAACTATTTTGCAATTTGAGAAGCTTCTTCTTGAATTGCTCTGATTTGAGCTAAAATCTTTCTTAAGACTTTAAGACCAGTTAAACGAGGTGAAGGGAGGCATTATAAACTCATTTGGTGAACTTAATGAAACCAGACACAATCTCACTTCAAAAGACTTTTATTTCCATTTTTTAGTTTGAGTATGTTTTCCTCTTGATTTTTGAATAATTTTTTTCCCAAATAAAAATGTCTCCATTTTAAGAAATGTAATTTTTACCAGGTGTCAAAATATTTAGTCTGCATAACTGCTAAACAACCAGAATTTTGGGAACATCTAGACAGCTGTTCCTAGGTATCTTCTATTACTTCCAAATCAACATCTATGCACATGTATACATTTTTGTGAACTTTTTTCTTGTTTCTCTATTTGGTTTTTCAGTGACTCTCTTTGACAGATGATTGACATTGCCAATATTCATATGTTCTTTTTAAGAAGATATTACACCACAGTGATTGTGCTGGTTTTCCATCAGGAACCTGGGTAAATAAACATCGTAGCATGATACCTAAGATAATTACTGTTTTTGTTAGCCATTCTCAGCATAGATGTTAATTATTAGAGCAGGTATTCTAAACGGAATCTTTAAGGATTCAGAGCTTCAAGGGGCATTAAAATTTAAACAAAAGTTTGAGGAAAGGTAAGTATCTGGACTCTATCTTGACTATTTAATATAGCAAATACAATAATTAACAAAGAATAAGTTGTCCATTACTAATAATTGCAATAAAGTGGGAGGGAGCATGGTAAAGCATGAGCATAATTATTTACCTACATATATGCTGACTTGTTCTCCAAGTAATTTATTGTGTTAGTTGATGAGGATGTTTAGAAACATGCCAGTATGAGGAATGACACCATACCTCTATTGAGAAAGTACACTTGTTTAGGGCTTGCTAAAAATAGAAGTGCCTTCTGTCAGTACAGAGCTTCATTATCTTTCATTTCATCCCTCATACTTGACAGTCATCTATCCATTTTTTTCCTTAGTTTAAAAACCTTCAGTGAGTCCTCACAAACTTCTGCATTAAATCTCTCCCCTAGACTGACATGCAAAATACTTTGCACCAGTCAGTTTAAGTGGTGTTATGCAGCAGAAACAAATGGCCCCCAAATCTCGATGACTTGCATGACAAAGATCATTTCTTGCTCATGATACATGTCAGTAACAGGCTGACTGCAACTCTGCTCCAAATTATTTTTATTCTGAGAACCAGGCTGCAGGAGCAAATTCAAACTGGTTAAGGCACAAAGAGAAAATATTTATAGTGGACCAAACACTGATTTTTAAAACTTTATTGGAAGTGATAATCAGAGCTGTGGCTCTCATTTCATTGGTTAAATAAAGGAAGTGGCATAGACAAGGAAGTTATCAGTGGAGTATGAAATGTGAATCCTCCTGCAGGGAGGGATGCTGAAGGGAGAAGCAAAAATCCAATTCATCACATTTTTCCTGAGCTTATTTTTATCAGTCTCTCGACTTTTCAAAGCACTCCCAATTTTCTTTCACGGCTTGCCATTTCAAAATGTGTCATGTTTGTGCATGGATCTGAAAATTTAAATCTGCCAGAATTTCTTGTTTTGACTTTCTCCTGACAATTTTCTACTTATTCTTTAGAAACTATAAGATCTACTAAGGACCTTTCAGCTTCAAGGATCCATGTGGTATATTTATTTTATTGGGAAATTTCTGATAAGTGTATACCCTCTATCATTACTTTCACAATAGCCACAGCTGTATATGTCAGTGCATGTCGGATGCTTGTGCAATCTGTCTCACAGCCTCCAAAGCTGAAGTCTCCTAATTTGGAAACAACACCGTGCTTGTTGTTGTTGTTTTAATTAAGTGGTATGTGACAATTAAACAGAACACTGACGGGGAGATACCTGACTTGACTTCCGTTTAAAGGCAGACATATTTATTTCTTGAATTCCCTAATGTGATTCTGAGTTACAAACCCACCACTGCTCCTCTTTAAGCAGGACATCTCACAGGCCATGAGGGCTGAGTATCACAATATCACCATAGAATTAATGTATTATTGGTATAGGAATATATTGATTGATGTATTACTATAACACATTATTTGGTATGTTACTCTTTTTCTTACATGTAGTAACCCCCAAATGGTTAGTCTATCTTCTTTAACATGACTGCTGCCCCTTATGTCCAGTCTTTGGTCTAGGAATCTTGTTCCTCCATTGGAATAGTTTGGTGTTTTCCAGACCATCCTTCATCCCATGGCAGAGGGACCATTATGATCGCAGGAGTTACAGTTCTGCTGTTATAGAAGAATATAGGGGCAAAGACTTGGAGATATTAGATGGAAATATTAACATTGGAAGATTGGAACACTCTTGCTCTCCTCTCATACTTCTAGAAGTGTCTTCACATGTAGGGGCTTTAGTTAGCTCTAGGACTTCATAAACCTGAGTCGACCTGAGGCTTACGAGGCTCTCATAGTCTTATATATTTAAGGAGAGATGAGAACTGGCAGAACTGCCAGCTGCTAGTAAAAATCAGTAGATTTGCTGAATGCATGATGACTATGTTCAAGTAAGACATTTGAGAGCTGAAAGGAACTCCAGAAATGATCCAGTCTAGAGGATCATGAACACAGCTGTACATAAGAATTACCCTGGCAGATTTTTAAATGACAGGTGCAGGATTCAAAACTGCAGAGGTGCTGATTTTGTGCATGGAGAGGGGCACAGAAGGCTTAGTCATTGAATCCAAGCCTCTCTTTATTCTCCACCAATCATTTCTGTTATCTTCCCACAGTATTCAATTCAGGAAGCTATAGAGAGCAGCTGCATAATACATACAACTGAGTGACATCTAGTAGAAATTCAAAATCCATTTTTTACTGATCATATCCCACACTTGTCTTGTAAGAAGACAGACAGCTTGAATATTCTCTCGTCCTGTAACATTTAAGTCAACTTCTTTAGTTTCGATAAACATATCTGATTCCTACCTAATGTTTCTTATGTAGGTTCCAGAGTCAAAGAGAAAGCTGAATATCATCTCCTCACCAACAAATACAGATCTCTGACAGCGAAATTCTACTTAACCTACTCAGCTGAAAAAGAATGTGTGTGAATATACTGGGAACATTTTCAACTCCTCGTCCCAATAAAAATTTTAAAAATTCTAATTCAATGTAAATAATTTTGAGCACTCTTATATGCCAGAAACTCTGCTGGGTGATGGATTATGTGACCTTAATTACTATGATAACGAGCATGCAGGATCACAGTAGAAGACCGAGCTAGTTATCATCTGCCTCCTTGCCCCTTACACTTAGCTTAATTATGTGTTCTGAACATGTTCTGGGATGCAGCTTCAATGTCTGGGTGC
This sequence comes from Aselliscus stoliczkanus, assembly GCA_033961575.1. Classification (NCBI taxonomy): domain Eukaryota; kingdom Metazoa; phylum Chordata; class Mammalia; order Chiroptera; family Hipposideridae; genus Aselliscus; species Aselliscus stoliczkanus. The sequence continues at coordinate 139,231,217 of CM066728.1, forward strand.
GCTTTGCTTCTGGTGCCTTTATCTCTTTCAAGGTTGCATTGAACAAACATCTCCTTTTCCTCTGCCCTCTGGGTTATCCTTCCTTTTTTACCCTAGGACCCAGTGTGCTTTTTTCTCCCTTAGTTCCACTAATGAAATCTAAAATGCCTAATCAAGTTTCTGGATTTTTTTGTCTTTTGAAAGTAGTTACATTTAATTCTTAAACAATTACTTAGAAGGGAATATTAGCACTTCCTTTTTTTAAAAGAATCCAGATTAAGATTAAAATACTGTCACATGGATTCAAGCAGTCATGTTGCAATGACTATCCAAAACTAGTCTAGTTAATTCTTAGGTGCCATACTGACTGGCTCTAGGGACAACTTGCTTTCTACGTGCCTTACTCTTGCCATTGTTGATGTCTTGCCATCACTGTTGGCCAAGAGACATCATGACATAATTGTCATTGTTTGATTTTGTGTGAATTTGGTTAGTGCTGTTCACATTATGTGACATGTTGTCACATTAACTGAATTATGTGTAGCAGTATTCACATTGAACCTAATTGCTTTTTACAATGTTCATCAAAAAGATTGTGACAATTTACCATTGAAATAAAAAGTGTATGTATGCACAATGTTTTGGACACAGAACAGCATGACATAAGAAAATATTCTAAGTGTAAAATAAATCTAAAAGTATTCTTTCAATGATTATCAAATGAATATTCTAGATGGAAAAAAGATCATGCCATACTTTCATTGGCAGGAGCTTTTTTTCCTTCTTTTTTAGTGGTACATGAAGTGATGTGTTTCATACTCAGTTTTGTTGGAAGGATTGTGCCCAGCAAAAGACTTCCTTCCCTAGCTTTGCTTACTGATTGACATGGCCATGGAACTTAGTTCCAAACATTGAGAGATAACCAGAAGTCATTGCATTGAGATTTTGAATTGGAAAGAAAAAAAAGAAGAGTGAGAGAGAAAATACCCTCCTTTAATGGGCAAACTTAACTGCAAATGCTGCCTTCTTTCTTTCTCACTGGAATGAGGACTTGATGCTGGAACTTGAGTATGCTTCTTAAGACCAGGTGACCTTGACTACATGACAGGATGACAGAGATAAAGATAGGAGCAACTTGAGTATTTTATGAGTGTGTAAGTTCCTTGACCTGGACTTCCTACCTGCAAACTCCCTAGTAGATAAGAAAAATGAAACCCTTAATTTTTACTATTTTTCAGCAGATCACAAATCTTGACTCTACACATAGATTCAAATGCATAACATGAAGTTTATGAAACTTTTGACAGCTCCCTAATGAAATTATTTCCAAGTAACCCAGTAAGAATATCTTTCTAGGATATTTTACTGTCTTTTTAAAATTTATATGAGTAATACATAATCTTTATGTTAGAATATGTAGATGAGTAAATTAAAAATAAACATCATCTAAATTCCCACCACTTAAAGATTACTGACTAATTAAACTTCACCAATTAATATTACAATTTACATGTTAAATATAAACATAAATAAATTTACATTCAAACTTTTACAAAAATGGATCAAAATATACAAAGTGAAGGATTTATGGGTGTTTGTTGTACTCTTCTTACCATTTTTAAGTAGGTTTAAAATTTTTCAAATTAGATATTATGTAATATATGTATGTATATAACTTCATACATTTTCCAGAACATCTGACTGACTAATGCCCTACTTGGGGGAACTTTGACACTTCCTTCAATGCTTCTTTGGGCAAATTCAGGGTTCTAGCTCTGAAAAGCAAATATCTGCGTTTTCAGTTCATTGAGCCTAGTTCCACAACTATCTCCATACAGAGTCTTGAAGACATTCTTTTATTTATTTATTTTCCCTCTGTCCTAGAAACTACATCCGTCAAACATACACCCACTACCCAACTTAAACACTGAAGGGAAAATTCTGACAATACAGCGGTGTGTTATACTGTAGAGCAAATTAGAATCTTTTGAATTTCAATGAGAAAAGGGAACCTGATGTATTGAGACAGAATTATTGCAAATGCCTACTCTCAAGTATATTCAAATTTGATAAGTAAAATGGCTTTCAATATGTTGTTTAGTAATCCCATAGTAGAACATTAATGAGCTAGTCCCCATAACTGATTACAAGTCAGTTCTAGCAAGGGATGTAATTAAAGTTTCAGATGTTTCGATTTTCACAAACAGAAGTTTGTCTTCCCTTGGTGCCTTTTTTCCACGCTCAGAGTTCTTTGCAATTATTAGCTCATTAGTCCTACTGGATTTTTTAATTTAATTGTAAATTAGTAGACCCTACAGAGTTAAGTATAAAACAAACAGAATGTTAATAGCCCATTTCATGAATATATGTACTAATGACTCAACCTTTATTATCTCAACATATACATTAATAATACCAGCATGACTTCAACTCTCCTCTGAAGCACAGCTCCATGTATTCGTAGTGCACAGAATTTGTCTCAAACTGAAAATGACTTTTCTTTTTGGTATTTTATTTGTTTTTCATATCATTCCAAAGTTTAGTTTTTTTTGTAGAATCTCTACATATATTCATCATACTACTTTGGTTTATTAGTGTAGCAAAATCTCTCTTATATGTTATGGACACAAGATAGAACATTTTGATCAACTACTCTGATTACTGAGGTATCCTTGTATTTACCAGAGATCTTACATTCTTATTGCTTTCATTAACCCTTCAATCTAGGAAGGAAATCATGGACAATTTCAATGTTTCTAGGGCCCTGAGACATACCTGGCCTTGTGCAGATGAGCAAATATGGGATAGTTGAAGGCCTGAAAAAGGACAAGGATTTATCCCATGGATCAATGAAGAAGTAAACCTTAATGCCCCCAAAATACAGAGAAAATAGGAAGTTATCAAGTTGACAGCAGAAGTTTATTCTAGCCAGCTTCCATGTATCCTCCAGCTCTAACTTACCCCGAACTAAAATCTCCTCTTCACTCATTCCACTCCAGCGCTGCCATTCCATTCCTGGTGTGGTGAGCCTGCCTGTGGCTCAGGCCTGGCCAGAACAAGGCTTTCGCCTGACCATGGTCCACGTATTTGTTTTCTGGAACTGCCATAGTAAAGTAGCACAAACTGGGTGGCTTAAGCAGAGAAAGTTAATGTCTTACAGTTCCAAGATCAAGGTGTCAGCAGCATTCTGGGAGCTGTGAAGGAGAATCTGTTTCCTGCCTCTCTGCCAGCTTTTGGTGGTTTACTGGCAATCTTTGGAGTTTCTTGTGTTCTGAGACATCACTCTGATCTTTGCCTCCATTTTCACATGGCATTCTCCCTCTGTGCCTGTCTGTCTCCAAATGTCTCTCTTTTATAAGGACACCAGTCGTGTTAGAAGAGGGAGCCACCCTACCCCCATGTGACCTCTTCTTAACTAATTACACCTGCAATGACCCTATGTCCAAATAAGGTCACATTCACAGGGATGGAGGGTGGGGTAGGACTGCAACACATGAATTTGGAGGGGAAACAATTCAATCCATCACAGTCCAATATAAATGCATAAGACTCAATGAGGCTCAATAAAAATTTCACCAAATCCTCAGAAATACTCTTTTTTCCTCCACCATACAAGAGCATGCAGGGTGGGAACTGCTGTAGTCATCTTACAACTGCTAGGTAGGAGTAGGGGTCTGCAGAAAATGAATCTAATATTTTGAAAGCAAAGGCAAACAAATGGAGATAGAAATGTCTATTTGCTTCTTATTGAATACTCAGTAAAACCACATCTGAAGTCAAACACTCCCATAATTGTTCAGTTATAATAGCTAAAATATTCTCCCCCTCCCCCACTTTAAGCCTTTCTTAGTATCGCTTTTTGCCCATTGCCCCAGAAATAGAGCCATAATTAATATGATGAAAGACTGGAATTAAGAATGGGGTATCTGTGTGATCTGCAGAAAGAAGGGTGATGGAATGAATAATTCCTTTCTGTTTTTGCATTATTTTAGATCAGACTCAATTTGATGAGCTTCTGCACAGTAATATGTAATACTTCAAAAGCAAAAGTAAATCTAATCATTCTGTTTCTATGAAATACTGAATCCCTTCACACAACAGAAATACACAAAGGTACAATTTCCTGTAATAACAAATCTCCCAGCAAAAGATCAAGCTACATGTTCCCAGATGCTGGGCTCATGTCTTATTGGGAATAAAGAGACAACCAAGTAAGGGCAGGAAGATTAGCACAGAGCTCACAGGATCACCGGCCAAATGCCAGCAGTCAGTGACCATAGAGAAGTGGTCTTCAATCAGCAACAATGTTCAAACTGTGGAATTAGAAGGTTCAATCAAAAGGAAAGCTGTTTTGGGGAATGGGATGGGAACTTGACTTTCAAAGTGCATAGTAGCGATGATGGCATATCAGGCAAAGTAGGATCATCTCTGAGAAATGTTTGGGAGCAGGGATGAAGAGAAGCAAAGCCTACCTTCCAGAAGCATAGCAGATAATAACAAGTCGGGCACATGTGCTGTAGCAGGTTCTTCCAAAAACGTCCTTGACCATGAATCTTCAGAATAGGGGAAAAACCCCACCACTTTATTTGGATGCCCTAGGAACCCAAGGAGCCTGGTGTAAGAGGACCAGTAGTCTTCTTACTGTCTCTATTGGTGTTTGATAGTGAGGTCATACTAGCCAAAGAGAAAACTTCTACCCCAAATCTTCTAGGCTGTCTGGTACCACCACTATAATGTCCATATCTTGTTCATTTGCTAAATGTATAACATAGATTTAGGGATTAATTAGCTTCTCATTGATCACAGGTGAAATATAATACAAAGCGATGCTCAGTCTGAACAGAAAGGAGAAGCCTTGGATAGGGACAAGAATTGGCAGTATATGGAGCAAGGGAGCTGACATTGTACAGAGACTTCCAGGGTAACAGTATGCAAAGGGCATAACTGCACGTTATTTTTGGTAATTAGGAGAACTCTGGAAATATTTCAATACATAAATAAGAATACTCGGCCTTGGGACCTAACAACTCTAAATTGCAGATTCAGTGTGGAACAGTGACCTGTTGATATGGCCTGCATGACAATCAGACAACTTTTATGCCTCGTCTCTGGTGTTCTTGGCCCACCTTTTAATCTGTCCACTGGTGTGACAACCAGCTTCACACAGTATGTCATCTGAGAGCACCTCACCTTTGCCTGTCTATACCTTCTGCTTTGTGCTCCAGGCCTTCTCTGACATTGTGGTGTGAGATGCTTGGGGGAACCAGGTGGCACTTGCACATGCACAAACTGGGATGCCAGAGAATTGACACCTGCTGGGGCCAATCCTTGACTAATGGGAGATGTGAGCTGGTGCCTAAGTGCCTTGCTCTGCTGTCCTTCCAATGGGCCGTTCTGAGGCACAGACTACATTGCTTCTCAGGGGATCGCAGCAGAATCCAACCCCACAGCAGTGACCAACTCAAGAATATTTCTTGTACTGGCTTTTCTTCCCTCCACATGTCATTCCCTAATCCCTGACTGCTGTTTCCTGGGATTACTTCCCAATTAAATTACCTGCACTCAAGTCCTTATCTCAGACTCTAATTTTTGGGAGGATCCCAGGCTACCAAAATGACCTGGGTTCTTGTTATGTTTTACAGCTAGAATCCCATTGTGATTCAAGGGACTTACTTATCACCTGGTAAATTACAAAATCTTTTTGAGGACACTAAAAAGAGTTGCTGATGTGTGAGAAGCAAGGGATCACAAATCCGAACTGGCAATTAAGAGTACCCTGCCATGTGATTTGGTCTCATATTTAAAATGTTTATTGTTTGTTTTCTCTGTAACGTGTGCCCTCATAGGAAACCACACCGTCCTGAGCTGCCACCATGGTTACAATACTTATAGACGATGACAGATGTAGGCTTTGGGTTGCTGGCAGGGCCCTCCAGAGTGAATTTTGTATATCCTTTCTGAACTACACGTTAAGTCAGACCAATTCAAACTCTATATTTGCTTCTTGGAGTATGTGGAGGAATGAGAGTGGGGTCGCATGTGATGATAGGAGATAACTATCTAAAATATTTTATTCCCAAACTTGGTTGAGGTCTATATTTTTAAAAGCTTCCCAGGAGATTCTGATACACAGCCAAATTAGGGAAACAGTGGTCTAAATAATTCACGTAAAGGGTTTTAGGAGAACTTGTTACCTAAAACTATTGGGTTGTCGGAAAAGTCATGATGAAATTTTGCAATGAAAAACATAGAAAAAAATGTCATGACTTTTCTGACAACCCAATATTTCTACCATAGGGTAGGAAGCTCAGGAATTTTGTAAATCACGTATTTGTATTTATAAGTGAGAAAAATTCTTAACTTTGTGATTTGGTAAGGGAAGTTTAGAATTAATTTTTTAAAATAAGAGGTTTATTTTCATATTTGTTGATTTTACTGAAAATTAACATGAGATAATTTTTTACACACTTTCATTTATAGGCATCTACAGTCAAGCTTAGTTAAAAAATTATCTCTAGGTATAGTAGCATATTGTGAAAAGTGTACACAGTTAATTATAAATATTTCATCAACTAATTAGCATTGATTAACTGTACAATTAAGAGTTTGATTGACACAGGTAATTAAGTTGATTCTCCTCAAATATGCTGATGTTCCTAAAGTATTAATTAACTTATTTCAACCATAAAACATTTCCTAATAGACTTCCAGAAATGGATACGGTATTTTCCCTTCTTTTCAGAAATTAACTTAATGAATGAGTGCTCCTTTGTGTCCAGGTGAATCCACAGCTGTTGCTTGAGATTTGGTGAAAAGCCAGAGGGAGCTGAGTTCAGGAGCTTAGTAGGCAAAAGGGTATGGGCCATTCCCTTCAGAACTGAAAACAAATTGTTTGTTGTTGTTTGTTTACTTGTTTTAAACGGCCATGCTTTTTTGAACAGAACAAAACTAGTGATGGAAATAACATAAATAACAACTTTCATAAGCAAGATTGTAAATATAAATTGGTCTCTTGATGTCATTTTTGTTAGGTATGTTCCTTAGTTAAGGGATTTTTCTGAAATGATGAACTTAATTTTGATGAAAGGAGGTTTTATGAAAACACAGTTAATATAAATCATGAATTGTGACTATAGAGTTCCTTTACTTCTCTGTGGCCCCATGGAAAATGAAAAGGGAAACACAATCATGGTGGGCTCTATCAAACTGAACTGAAACCCATAGAACAATCGTAAAGTTACTAATTTGCAATTTCTATTCATTTATTCAGTCAACAAATATTTATTTAGTACCTATTCTCCTAAGTACTGCCCTAAACAGTAGAATTATATCCATGAATAAAATAGAACAAAATCCCTACATGACTGGGGACTCACCTTTTATGCTTTCTGCTTCTGATTTTTATTAGAAAAATTTCTGTGATATTACCAAGGGTACCAAGAATTACATATTGTTGCTTGTCTGAATATAATGTCCAAGCAGGAATACACCTGAAATATGGCACAAACTGCAAATTATTATACCCGTGTTTCACCTTCACCTTCTTTTTGTGATGATTCATGAGGATACCAACAATACTTGAGAGTACACTTGGTCTTATGGAAATCGTCATATATCTGGAGACCGCAAAGTATGTGCAGCACCGTTGATGTAATTTATGAAATCATCTCACCTGAATTTGCCTAAGTGAAACTTTGCTATTTCATTTGGCTATGTATCTCATATTCAGAAAGTCTCAATAGAGTGTATTTAAAATGATGTATTTGCCTAATACTAAAGTGAGACAAACTATAATAAGGATCTTTGAGAAATTAGAGTCAGGTTAGCAGTTTAATAAGAAATTTAATTTTCTCAAAGGCAATTTCATGAGTCTGATCTAAACAATATCTCCAAAAGTAATGATTCAAGTTTAATTTCTTTTGTCTAATCTTGTTTTGCCTGTAACTTGGTTCTTTTGCATCTGAGAATCCCTTATTTGTGTCGCTGAGCCTTGAAAATAGACCATTTTATTATGACTCATTAATGGAGTTTAGGGCCCTCGAAGGAGTAGGCAGTCTTGGATTTTTGAGGTGCAGAAGCAAAGCATGGTCTAGAATACCCCCTGTACTCTAATAGGGCACTCTAATACTGGCATAAAGAAAGAGAAAAAGAGAAATAAAATCCACAGTAAAAGTGCCTCTGAAACAAAGGATGAATAATGACCATACATTTTGGCCACCATGGAAAAAGCAGGATTTTTGACAAGCCCTTTCTTCATCCTCCTTATTTTTTCTCCCTTTTCCCTTCTTTTCTCTTCCACCTCCTCCTCCACTTCCTCCCCTTCTTCATTCTTCATCTTTGTCTTCTTTCTCCTTTGAATTAAGGGGGGAAGCGGGTTTGCCATGATTTATACCTTGGGTTACTTTAGAATGCTCTGAAATGCGAAATTTGGCTTTCATTTTTCTTTTCAAGCTGCTAATGCTATTGTGTCTTGATTCTAGATCATGCTGCCAGTGAGAGCCAATTAAGGTCAAGGCCACCGAGTGCATATTTATCAGACTATGCCCACACTTTATCCATATGTGGAGCACTACCAACAGTGGTGTTCTGGTCAAACAAGCCAGCTGGGGCTGTGCGTGAGGGCTCTGATTTAACTGTTGATTTCTGGGATTCCAAGTACCCTCAGTGTGGCTGATTTCAAGGTATGAACGTGATATAACTGAACTTAGCATTAGGAAGGGAGCCACCTTATACTCCTCTTGGTTTAAAAATCAGCTTCATCTTTTCTAATGCCCAGAATGAACAACTTGGTGATTAATATGGGACATTTGAAGTTTGCATGTAAAGAGTATTGTCACTATAAGAAAGAAAAGGAAAATTCTAAGTAAAAGCTGCTTGGGGAGTTTTTAGCAAGGATTTTAACTAACATTGGGGGAACTATGATAATCCCTCTGCTGAAAGAGAAGGGGGACTGGATGCAAATTTCCTGGGACTGTTATTTCTCATCTCCAAGATTAGGTGCTATTAGTGCCTTCTATTACCCAGTGTTTTCATATGTATTACCAGTAGTTACCTGCTGTATAATTTATCTCAGAATATTTTGCCTTCCTCTTTCTCTAAGTGTAGGACTCACCTAGCATTGGGTGCCATCAGATTTATTGAGAAATAAATAGGGAAGTTTCCAGGTGATATATCAGTATCCGGATGTTCAGAGAGTCCAGATCCATCTGGAAATATTTCAATGCTCAGGTCAATAAATGTTTCCTAAGATATCCCAAGTCCGATGGCTGTCTTTTGGCTCTCCATTATTCAGGATCTAAAGGAGCTGCAGCTTCTAAAGTGGGACAAAGAAGTGAGAAGAATCCTCAAGTTAGTACTTTCTCAAAAATTGGGTTAAATTCATCTGTTATCACAAGTTACGTTTTCTATTTAAGAAGTTGATATTATTATTTACCCATAAGCTTTTTTATATGTGAATCTCCATCCATGAGATAGATATCTTCATGAGGACTGAAAATAGGTTTTTTCATTTAAACTTATGCTTCCCTTTATCATTACTGCCCCTAGGTGTGGCTAATTATACAGTAGTACAATACAAAATAGAATGCAGGTCCTCGTGAATACTTAAACATGTCATGAAACCAGAAGCCTATTGTAGATAATTCATAATATGAGCTAAACAGATCAGTTCTATGATGATTTTAGTGTCAAGAGTCTTTTGATTCAATGATGTTTATAAAATATACTTAGTAACATGAGAAACATATATATGTTAAAATACTATTTAAAGTATAAGAATCCAAATTATATATAGTCTACGATCACAGTCTTATGCATAGACTGTAGAAAATACACTGTGATGTTAATGTAGTGAGACCATGGATAATTAATATTCTTTTTTAATTTTCTAAATGGTGTGTAGTAGAATATTACATAAAATTTTAAGATTAAAAAAATAATTACTTGGTTTACAACCAAAACACTTATTAAAAGAAAATCAGAATCTTTAAACATTCTGGCTTTATCCTTATTTGAGAAGAATATCTGAATTTCTTGCTATACTCATCAACTTTTAAATCCTGGGTCAAGAATTTGAAAGCTGCCTTCAAAATTTCTCATAAAGATTTACAGGGTTTTTGAAGTGAACAGATGTTGCTCCCTGTCATTTTTTTTTTTTTTTTAAGATTTTATTGGGGAATTGGGGGAGGGGAACAGCGTTGGGGAATTGGGGAAGGGGAACAGACAAGTTGCTGTCCTTTTGTTCTTCAGTCTACTTGTGGAGGGCATTGCTTCACTGGCCCATGTTGGTATCATCACTGCGTTCTTCCCGGATGAGGCAGATTGGTCACTGGCCTCTGGATGGTCACTCACCGTGGCTATTGGCAGCTCATGCTGGCTGCCAGCCACTCACTGTAGCCTATGGCAGCCCACTGCAGTAGGGGCTACAGCCTACACCATTGCAGGGGCTTGCACAGCCCAGCGCCAGGTGCAGCTGTTGTTAGCTGTAGAGGGCAGTGTCACTGGCCCTCATATGTGGGATCCGAACTGGGGCTGTTGGCCTCCCAAACAAGCTCTTAACCAGCCGGCCCCTCCCTGTCATTTTTATTCATCCCCCAAATTGAAACCTTCCAAACCCTTTGTGTTCCTGAGTCAGAGTTTCTGATGACTTACATTTTCAGAAAAAGTAGGGCAATGATTGACAATCAATGGAAATTTTCAGAAATCAAATGGAATCAGATATCAATGAGCACACATCTCTTCTATTTGGGAGGCCAGAGCCAGCAAATACTCTTAAATATCCCTGAAAACACAATTTACCAGGGTCTTTGAAAGTTCCCTCAGGGTCACGTATGGCTTTTGCATTTCAACTTTAATTTTATTTCGGGTTGAATTAAGTTATTGTGTTATTTTTAATTATAAAAATGTGCTTATTTTAGAGGATAAAAATTATGGGAAAAGAGAGAGATGAATAAAATCAGCAATCTTACCCCATGAAGGTAAAAATGGCTAGCATTTTATTGTGTTTCCATGAATATTTTTGCTCACAGATGAAAGTATTACAGTATACATAACTTAAATTTCCACTTTGCTTAACAACTTAACATAAGAATTGTTCTGTGGGGCAGGCCGAGTGGCACGGTGGTTAAGTGCTGGCTTGGGAAGCCAGTGGCCCGGTTCGGGTCCCACATATGAGGGCCAGTGACACTGCTTTCAAAAAAAAAAAAAATTGTTCTGTGTTATTTCTAGAGACACCAAATAAGGTTAAATTGTAGGATCAATGGGAAATTGCACAATGGAGTAAAAAACACATTCAACTGGGGACTACGAGCCATAGGTTTTAAAGTTTGGAAGTGCAGATATAGGTGCCGGTTTCTTGGCAGGAAGGATGGAATGGGTAGACAAGATTGAGTTGGTGCAAATCAATCACCTAATAAAGGTGTTAAAATACAGCTCTCCTAATTCCAGCTTCAGATATTTGAATTCAGCAGCCTTGAGGCAAGACCCAGGGGTCTGCATTAGATCACACTGTGTTTTCAGAAATTCTTAGGGAGGAAAAGTCCATTGACAGTAGAGGATGTGCAGGAAAGGTACTAAAGTTGCCAGCACTATCTCTCTTGAGTCCAACAAACCCAGGATAAGTGGCTTCCCAGGCATAGCTGGTCAAAGGGCTATAACCACATTCCCTAAGGCCCTTAGTCTTTTCCACCCAGTTACATCAAACATTCTTTACTTTCATAGCATCCTTATTTTTCTTGTCTCTTCCCTTCATGCATGCTTCCCATTATCTTCCAAGTCATAAGTTCAGTTAATGACAGAGTTTGTATTGGAAGCTAGGTCCCTTGACTCCTTTCCAAGGATCTTCCTCCTAAACTATCCTTCGATTCCTAATTTCCTGGGTTCCCAAGCAATCTCTTTCAAGAAGCCTCTCTCAGTCTTCCAGTCTTTCCTGTGTTTCTATAGTAACTCCTCCCACCCCTGTGTCCTTACTTCCTTCATAACGTTTACAACACAGTTCACTTACCACCCTTCCCCACTAGATTGAGTTATCCTAGTCCCTGACACAGATTATATACACAACAATATTTTATGTATTAACAAATAGATATAAAATCATGTTAAGGCATATATGGTTAAAAGGATGTAGCACATCTATATAACATGGGTTTTTCTCCCCTTCATTAAGCTTTGTGTTTTTTCAGATGCCAATATTTTGAAGTTTCATCTCTTGTGTAGGCAGCATTCATAGTAATTTACATTTCCTGAAACAGCAGGGGTGTATCATTTTACTCTATTACACGTACATCTTTAGGTAGGGTTTCTTTTTATATTTATTTCAATCAGTTGGCCTGATTTCCATCAGAAACTTCATTTCAAATTATTTTATCCTCTGATCAGAATAACTACTCTGTAAAGGAAAGGAATAAATGTTCAAAGAAGATAGTTATGTATATTGACACTATATTAAAATGCAAATGAAATGCAAACTGGAAGAAGTCAAGCTGCCAGATAATCTGGATCACTTCTGAGTCTAGGGGAAAAATTCAAATTACTCATTTTGTCTATAACAAACCATTGCAAGCCTCTATGTGCATATTCTTTGAAAGAAAAACAGAGAAACTAACTAAAGAAGTGAACCGGAGCCTTTTCTCCATGCTTGGTTACCCAGTGAGAACATCTATTGATATTTTCTAATACATTTTCAAAAATAAACTTTCATTTAAAATAAATGTCATGCAAATTAATTCTGAACCATTTTGGGTTTTAAGAAAACCCTAGTCCCACCTTGTTGGCCTTACTCTGCCTCCATATACCTTTCATACCTGTCAATCGACCTCAAATAGTCACCCCGTTTTGTTCACCTGTAGGTAGTCATTACCTTTGGGGATTCCCTTCCTCTTAGACTAGCCAACAAGTTGCATAGAATCTGTCAAGCTTTCTTGTAAAACTTGGGCCTAGGTTGCATAATTTAAGAATTTCCTTGCTAAGCCTCATCTCACTGTGTTATCCGGCCTACAGTTACCTCTCTGATGTTTATCTCTCATGTTCTTTTTTGCTTTATTCCATTCCACCTTCTTTGATCTCTTTGCTGGTCCAAAGCCACCAAGCACACACCTGACTCAGGGCCATTGGCCTTTCTGTCATCTCTGCTGCCTTTCTTCCCTCTGCTTAATTTTTTTTTCCATAGCATTTATCACTCACAGATACATTATATATTTGATTGTTTCATGTTTATTACTGTGAATCTGAATATGCTGACATGAGAGCAATGGCTTTTTCTGTTTTCTTTACTGCTTCTGCCCTGTCACCTAAAATAGTGTCTGGCACATAATAGCTGCTCAAAAATATTTGTTAAATAAATGAATAATTACTATGGGGGAAAAAGCGAAGGGGTTTTTGAAATAGGTAAGTGACAGAAGTTCTGAGGTTTTAAAACAGAAAATAGTTCCAGACTTCAATTTCTTAACTCCTTTTGTGATAGTTAATAGAACCAGTGGCATTTATTAACTCACCTTTTTTCTGTGAGGAATCTCACCATTACTCTTTCCTTTTTCAAGCTCTGGACTTTAAAACAGAACTCCGTTCTCTACTGAAATTCAGATTTATGTGTCAAAAAAGCGTGTATAAAAATGACATCATATGTACATTCTGTTCTATAACTTCATGTTACATAAGACTAATACAAGAGTACATTCTCTGTCAAAAAATAGCCTTCATAGTGTAGCTTTGAAGGATAAAGTATTCCCTTGATAAATCTCAAATGATTAAACATTTAAGTTGTGTCCAGTTTTTTAGTTTTCTAAACTATACTGAAATGTTCATTTGTGTGGAGAAACCTGTAAATGCACCCAAAGGTACTTCTACTAAATTAACTTCCTAGATGTAAAATTGTTATCTCAAAAAACATGCCTATTTTGAATGCTTTGGAAGCACACTCCCTAATTCCCTTCCAGAAAGCCTGTAACAGTTTACCAGCCAGCAGTGCATGAGTGTGACTATTTATGGTGTTTGTATTAGTTAAGGTTCTCCAGAGAAACAGAGCTAGTAGGAGGATATAAAAGGAGATTTATTATGAAGAATTGGCTCATACAATTACGGTGACTGAGAAGTCCCACAACCTACCATCTACTAGCTAGAGACCCAGGAAAGTCAGTGGTATAACTCAGTTTGAATCAAAGGCTTGAGAACCTGGGGAGCCAATTTAAATCCCAGTCTAAGGGAAGGAGAATGGATAAAATATCACAGTGCAAACAATGGGGCAGAAAAAGGGACAGAGTTTTATCTCTTCTGCCCTTTGTTCTATTCAGGCACTCACTGGGTTGGATGATGCCCACCCCCCCATACCCCTCCTTACACACACACATTGGGGAGGGTGATCTACTTTACTGATTCCACAGTTCAAATGCTAATCTCATCCGGAAATACCCTGACAGACACACCCAAAAATAATGTTTAAAAAGGTATCTGGGCATCCCTTCATCCAGTCAAGTTGACATGTAAACTTAACCAATATATCCACTCTTACCACTTTTACTCAATATAGTATTGGAAATCTTACCCAGAGCAATTAGGCAAGAAAAAGAAATAAAAGGCATCCAAATTGGAAAGGAAGAAGTAAAACTGCTTTTGCAGATGACATGATATTATATATAGAAAACCCTAAAGATGCCACCAAAAAACTGTTAGAACTAATAAATTAAAAATTAATTCAGTAAAGTTGCAGGCTACAAAATCATTATGCAGAAACCTGTTGCATTTCTATACACTAATAATGAACTACTGGAAAGAGAAATTAAGAAAATAATCTCATTCACAATTGCATTAAAAATAATAAAATACCTAGGAATAAAATTAACCAGGGAGCCAAATGACTTGTACACTGAAAATTATAAGACATTGATGAAAAAGAAATCAAAGAAGACACAAATAAATGGAAAGATACTCCATGCTTGTGGATTGGAAGCATTAATATTGTTAAAATGTACATGCTTCCCAAAGCAATCTACAAATTCAATGCAACCCTTATCACAATTCCAATGGCATTTTCACAGAAATAGAACAAATAATCCTAAAATTTTATGGAATTGTAAAAGAGCCTGATTAGCTAACACAATCATAAGAAAGAACAAAGCAGGAGGCATCACACTCCCTGACTTCAAATGATATTACAAAGCTATAGTAATCAAAACAGTATGGTTTTGTCATAAAAACAAATACATAGATCAATGTAACAGAATAGATTACCCAGAAATAAACCCATGCATATATGGTCAATTTTTTTTTTATTTGAGGGCAGTGTCACTGGCTCTCATATGTGCGACCTGAAACTGGGGCCGTTGGCGTCCCAAGCCAGCTCTTAACCACCGCACCACTCGGCTGGCCCTGCATATATGGTCAGTTAATGACAAAGGAGTGAAGAATATTCAATGAGAAAATACAGTCTCTTCAATAAATGCTGTTGAGGAAACTGGATAGACACATGCAAAAGAATGAAACTGGACCACTATTTTACACCATACACAAACATTAACTCAAAATGGATTAAAGACTTGAAACCATAAAACTCCTAGAAGAAAACATAGGCAGTAAGTTCATTGACATCAATCTTGGAGATATTTCTTTGGATTTGACACCAAAAGCAAGGGCAACGAAAGCAAGTGGGACTACATCAAACTAAAAAGCTTTTGCACAGCAAAGGAAACAATCAACAAAATAGAAAGACAACCTACTGAATGGGAGAAAATATTTGCAAATCATATATCTGATAAGGGGTTAATATCAAAAATATATAAAGAACTCAACAACTCAATAGCAAAAGAAAAAAAAAAGATGATTAAAAAATAGGCAGAGAATCTGAAAAGACATTTTCCCAAAAAAGACAACAGGCCAACAGGTCCATGAAAATATGCTCAACATCCCTAATCATCTGGGAAATGCAAATCATAACCACAATGAAATACCATCTCACACCTTTAGAATAGCTACCATCTAAAAGACAACAAATAGTAAGTGGTGAGGAGGTGGGAAAGGGGAACCCTCACGCACTATAGGTGAGAATGTAAATTGCTGCAGCCACTGTGAACAACACTACGGAAGTTCTCAAAATATTAAAAATAGAACCCCCATACAACCCAAGAATTCCACTTCCAGTATTTATCTGAAGAAAATGAAAAACACTAGCTCAAAAAGACATATGCAACCCTATGTTCATTGCCGCGTTATTCACATAGCCAAGATATGGAAACAATGGGTGAATGGATAAAGAAAATTACACACACACACACACACACACACACACACACACACACACACACACATATGTGTGTATACTGGAATATTATTCAGCCATAAAAAAGCATGAAATCTTGTGATTTGTGACAACATGGGTGAACTTTAAGGACATTATGCCAAGTGAACTAAGTCAGACAGAGAAAGACAACTACTATATGATCTCACTTATATGTGGAATCGAAAATAAACAAACCAACAAAAAATTAAGCTCATAGAGAACAAACTGGGGGTTCCCAGAGGCAGGGATTGTAAGTAGGCGAAATGGGTGAAGAGAGGCAAAAGGAACAGATGTAAAGTTATGAAATAATTCAGTCATGGAGATGCAATGTACAACATGGTGAAGATAGTTTATAATACTGTATTGCATATTTGAAAGTTGCTAAGAGAGTAAATCTTAAAGGTTCTCATTACAAGAAAAAAAGTTTTTGTAACTACACTTCTTGGGGTGATCATTTCCCTGAAATCCCATTGGCATTACCTTAAACCAAATGATCTGAATTTTATTTTATTTATTTATGTTTTTAGCTGAGCCATCCCGCCACCTGTTGGCAGCTCAGCGGGAGCTCAGCTCGGGCTGGGCATCGAAATGCTGTTGCTCAGAGCTCAGCTCACACTCTTGAGCAAGCTCTTAACCAACTGAACCACTTGGCCGGCCCTGAATTTTAAAATAATTTAATGTCAATAGCATTGTGTAGTCTAATATATAAAGTGAAAGCAATAGTAATAAAAAACAAACAAACATTTGGCCCTGCCCTGCCTGTTGAGTTGACAAGTGGACGCACGAGGCACTCAGAGGGCTCGCTGGTGTGTATGCACTTGTGGCCCTGGGCAGCCTGATCCTACTTGAAGGTCTTCCCAAGCATCATTTTGCTGCAACTATTTTGCTTTAGTTGGTGGTAGGAAAAAAGCTGAAATACTCTTGCAATAAAATGATAAACTAGAATGATCTGTTATTAAAACAGAATTTTCTACAGAAGTCAAGGTGGTCATATATGCATGGACCACTACATGATCAAGGTGGTCAAACTGAGGTGAGATGGAATTGTGGTCATTTCAGACTTATGATTAAGGTGGTCACATGCATACACAATTCCCATAAGTTGCATGTCTTTGAAACCTGCTATAAACCCTAAAGTAAAGGCCTTTGTGTCTTGTGTCACAATGGTTGCGATTCCTTCCTGGCCTTCCTGAGCAAGTACATGAGTGGTATGCAGCCTGTGGACCTGTCCAGCACCAAGGAGCTGCCCAGGGGCATTCCTGCGCATGAGGGCATCCTGACCTGTATTTCTCTCAACAGGTAGGGAACAGAATTGTCGTCTGATAAAGGGACTCTCATAAGAACAATGTGCTACATCATCAGGACATTGGATCCAGTAACTATGAAGAAGGTACCAAGCAGCAAATATCTATTGCATCAACTTCAGTCAGGATGCTTCCTCTCCTGTGTATCTAATGACCGTGGCACAGTGCATATTTTTTGCTGTCAAAGATCCGAAAAAGGAATAAACAGCATAATTTGGTGTCACCCAATTTCCTAACAAAATACTTCAGCTCCAAATGAAGTTTACCCAAATTTCACATTCCCTCAAGCTCTCCATGCATTTGTGCTTTTGGAACAATGTGAAATACTGTCATTTCAATTTCTGCAGAACGTAGCTACTATACACATTCCTATCCAACTTCAAGGAGTACATCCGGGATATTTATGTGCAGTTTCTAGAGATGAACCAATAGCAAGCTGTGATTCTTCACAAGTGTGTACCAACAACGTCCATGCTGACCACTCAATTAAGTACTGAGTACACCCCTCAGACTCCTCCAGGGCTAGTGCTGACACACTGTGGACCTCATAGGCAACAGGCTTGGAGGGACCACTCCGATGACCCTTGGCTTTGAAGCCATTTGTGGTTGTTTGCTTTCCTAAGGAAGGCTTCCCTTTTCCAGTATTAAAAGAAAGAAATAGTCACCAAGGCACAAGTAGATACTTAAGTGACATTGAACAATTTGTGCCTGTCGGCTTGTTGCCTTTTAGTTCAACTGTGAAGTCTAGCTTTATCGGCTCCACTGCATCCTTTACATCTAAAATTTGGGGGAATTCCATACAAACTTAGAAACTGTGTTGAGAAAAGGATGAACAAATTCAAATTTGTGTTTGGAAACAGATTCTGTCATTTCTACTGAGTCTAAAGTGAAGAAATGTTAGTTCTTACAGTATAACAAGATTTAAATAGAATAATAATACCAGCAGCTTGCCTTAGGAAAGAAGAAAAAATGTTTCTCCAGTCTGAACACGAAGGAAAAAGACATAACTATGCTAGAAAATACAAGGTGGACATTTCCTCTGTGAATATTCAAGGCTGTTGCTTTTTTCATGCCTGAACATTGTTTGGTTATGTGTGCACATGTGCTAAATGCGGCCATGCCCTGTTTTTGTGTTGGAGTTGTTGGAATTGATGCAGAACCCCAGCCCCACCCAATGAGCCCAGGAACTTTGTGGTATGATTGGCCGGAATAGTGGGTCTTCCCAGGGGGTGTGACTGGATCTGCTAAACAAGGAGAGTTGGCTTTATTCATGGTTAAAACCAAATGTCTGTTGTGTGTAGGGAACAAAGTAATGCATAGACCTTAGATGTTAGTAATTTAGAGCATATGAAGGAAAATATCCAACATCTCTTTCAACAGAGTGATTCCCAAGAGTGTTCTCTGGTGATTTTGGTTGGTGTTGAGCAAAATGCCTTAGCTCGTCTGTACTTTCTGTTTACCTTCCTTGCCAACTTTTTCTCTACCCAACATTTATAAGAATAGTTGCACACTAACATTTTGGGAACTAGAGGCACATTGCCTTTTTTTAACCACTAAGTTACGGACTCTATATTGTTAAGTACTACATAAATACATATAAGGTATATATGTACTTAATTTTCTTAAATTGCTGATAGAGAGATTTAATTTTGCCTTTTCAATTCCAGGTTGCAAACATTTAAAATCAGCATAGCAGCACATTTTCAGTTTTGCAACAAATATGACAAAGAGACTAAAGCATGAACATAATATGATAATTATGTACTTCCTGGTCTTGACCTTAATTTAGGTGTCCTTAATGGACACTTAAATTTTACTATAATGCTTAATAACTTCAGGAGGGAAAAAAAAATCTGTGACACACTATTAATGCCTTTCACTTCCAAAATATATTGCACTTTGATAAAGTTTTTGTTTTGTTTTTAATTCCAAACTTGTGCTTTAAATTTACCTTTGTGAAATAAAATTCTCCGTTTTAGGAAGTGACACTTTAGCATTTGTTATTTTATTGGGAATTTTTACCAGAGTAATCCTCAGCTCAAATTGGTAGAGATTGATGGGTGTGTACGTTGAGTAATGCATGCTGATTTTTCACAGGAACAGAAATGTTTGTAGGGATTGACAGAGCAATTCTTTTCAGACAATATACACTTTGCTTTTCTGGCTATTCACACTGAAAAAAACACACACACAACAGTTTTCTTAGTTCAATCTTTTCACTTCTCTATTTGTTTTGGGTTAAAAGGCAAGCATATCTTCCAAACATGCATGTCTATAAAATAGTGTTCTGGGTGAACATAAACAAAATATAAGTAAACAAAAGTCCCTGAATACAAAGTTCCTTGATTACATGCAGAATCTTGAGGAAAGTGTTTAATTGCATTATATCTTGGGTTTTGCATTTTTAAAAATTAAGATCATAGTTGTATTATCACCATGGTTTAAATGTGTTTCAAAGAGGCTTTACTTCCTCATTATGTCCAGGATGCTTTGCAATAGTCCTACCCTCTTTCACCCATAGTAACACCACAGATGTTTTCTAAACTAACAACCTGATTATGTTTCTCTCCTTAGGAAGGTTCAAAATCCCCGCTTGCCTCAGGATGGCTATAAAGACATTAGCCCTGCTTTGAAGGATTTGCCACTTTCTTCCGCTGCCCAAACTTCTATCCCTTCTTCTTATTCCTCCACGCCTCCCACTCCTCAAGTTATGTTCCAGCTCTCAAGATTTTCCAAACTAGGCTTTGTTGGCTATTTCTTCTGCATCAAATGCACGTCCCCAGCTTTTCTGCCTAGCAAGACAAAGCTTCATCCTGTAAGATTCATCACAGAAGTAACTGTCTTAGTGAAAATCTGCCTCCTTATCACAAGATAAATTAGTCCTTTATTCTTCACTCCCATAGCGCTGTCAAGTTGGCTACCATTATACCATTTATTATGCTGTTATATATATATATATATATATATATATATATATATATATATATACACATATACATATATATCTGATAATTTATGGCTGTGCCTTCTATTAGACTGTGGGCTGTTTGAGGTTGTGGATGGTGTCTGTTTCCCAGTGCTGGAGGTGTTCAAGTTCAATGCTGGAACCAAAGGATGAAGCAGGCTATAGAAGGAACCCAGCCTTAAATGGGTGGTTTCCCGAGATGACTGTGGGTGCCCCTTTTAAATCTAAGCATATGGGGTTCCCTTGCCCAGCTTCATTCTGGTGGAGGAAGAGGGAGGGAAAAGCTGGGGCTGGGGGCTGGGCAGAGGGAGAAGCCCCTGGTAGCAGTGTACCTTTTCTAACTTAAATCAGCAACTTTAATAAACACATTCCTTTCTCCTCCTCATGTTTTGAGATCCCAGGGCTCTGATAAATGAAAAGCAGCTCTCCTCACTAGAAAACATTTTAGGAAACTGCTGGGCTGATAATAACTAATGTTATTAATGTTATTGCTATGTGCCAGGCATGCTTCTAAGGGCTTTACATATATTAATGTGCTCAGTCCTCATGGTAACTCCATGAGATAGGTATCATCAGTGTAGATGAGAAAAATGCAGACAGAGTTCATAAAACTTGCTTAACTGTATATTGCAAGTTAAGTGGCAGAGCTGGGATTCAAACCCAGGCAACGTGGTCCTGATTTCCTACAGCTTCTTCAGGCCGTGATTAGGGATCCGTGGGCCTCAAAACTACTGTTAGCCTCTGAACACTTATTTGGGCTCCAGGTCAGCCCTAACTGAACACAGCTGTTTTCCGAAGTTGTTCCCTTTCAGCCCCCAGGAAACAACATACCAAACTCATGTGACCTTGTTTCCCTTTGCTCCAGTTATTCTTATTACTCTTATTGCTTTGTTCTTCTTTCCTTCGCCCCTGTTTACCCACTGCAGCCAACTGATCATAAAATACACAAATCTTTCATGTGACTTCCCAGCAAAACAGTCCTTCAATATCAATCTTGCTTTGGGATAATATCCAAACACTGAGCATAAAACGAAAAGCCTTGTGTGAGGTGGGCCCACTGTTCTAGTGTCAGATCAGGGCTTCGTGGAGGCCAGGAACAAAGTAGGCAATTAGGCCCTAAGGAGACCCTGAGAGGAGCTTCAAGGTGTAAGGTTCACCATAACTTGTATGCCCGAAAGTCCCCAGAACCCCAAATACCCCAGGTCTCTCATGCATTGCACATATGAGGCCCTGCCTGACCTTTGCTTCCTGACAAATTCTTATTTATTTTGAAGTGTTGCACTAAGTCATACCACAGAAGGCTGGTCTAGGCTGGAGAGCCTAGCGGAAAGACTGCTCAGACCTGGCTTAGTTTGTTTCATAGGAGTGGGCCAAGGAAGAAGCTGAACTGAGATGCAGTTGCAGCAAAGACCTCAGCTGATCCCATGCTGTATTTGTGTCCTGTGGCTGCTATGCCAAATGACCATAAACTGGTGGTTTAAAACAATGCACATATATTCTCTCACATTCTGGAGGCCAAAAGCCTTAAATCAGTGTCACTGAGCCAAAATCAGGGTGTCTGCGCGGGCCTTCCTCCTTCCCGAGGCTCTAAAAGAAAACCCACCCCTTGCCTCTTTATGTGGTTGCTGGCATTCTTTGGCTTGTGGCCACATCCACTCCAATTTCTGCCTCTGTCTTCACCTCACCTTCTCTTCATGTACGGGCATTTCAGACCCATCCTGACAATCCAGGATCATCTCTCAATCACCCACCCTAAATTTAGTAGCATCTGTGAAGTCTCAGTTTCCATATAAAGTAACATTTACAAGTTCTAGGTATTAGGACCTGGTATCTTTGGGGGCCATCTTTTTGCCTACAGCATATGGAGAGCTCTGGAACTAAGTGACCCTCCACCAGAGGCAAGACAGTTAAGATTCTGCATCCCTAAACTGATAAATTAAATAAACCAGGCTGCCCCTGCCAGTGGATGCTTACCTTTTGGGGGAAGGCAATTTCCAGGGAACAGACTCAGCTTTGAGCTTTTTGGCAGGTAACACTACTGGAAGCGTTGAGTGATTGGTCCTAATGGGATGATCTGGGTGGCACCTCACTGCATCTACTTAACCTGGTGCCCTTTGTGGCCCATAACTGTACCACAGTTGCTGATTTCTGGATTTTGTCTTACTGTGCCATGCTTCCTTCCAGCAGCCTGGCCAAGGCCAACCACAAGGGCATAGTTTAAATGTCATTTTGTCTGTAAACCTTCCTGTATCTTGCCTTTCTCTACTATTCTCCTGTGCAGAATTAGTCTCTCTTTTCTGTGTTCCCATGTCACTTTATTCATGCCTCTTTTAGTACTCACCCTCCTTGTATAATGATTAATATTCACATGTCTGTCTTCCCTTGGTAGACTGTTAACACCTTAAGGTTAGGGTATCTGGTGTGTTCTCAGCACCTCGCAGATAGTAGGTGCTGATAAATGGTTAATGAATGAACTAATAAATGTAGCTTAAAGCAGCCAGTCTCTGCCTCTTCATCAATTGATGGGGCAGACGGAACAGCCGACTGTGTGACCGAAAGCCATCAAGCATGTCCAACGAAGTGACTGAGTGTGTATTGGGAGGCAGTAAAGTAAACAATATCTCAAGGGTCACAGCTGTTTCACTCTGCCTCTCAGCCAAGAAATGCCATGATTTACTTTCTGCTCTTGCCAAGGAAGAAGAAATAAAGTCATAAACAAAAAGTGAAGGAGTGAGAAATTACCGAGTTTAGATGGGTAGGTCAATCTGCTTGTCCACCTGTGGCCACGTAAGCACAATCAAAGAATAATGTACTTTCGCCGTCTGTTCCCATTTCACAGTCTTTATTCTTTCATAAAAACAAAAGGATCTGCCATGAGAAATGTATAATAGTTCCAATCCTGGCGTCACTAACAAAATCATTTTTATACACAGATGACATTGGGTGCCCCCAACATTATGGGTGTATCAAATTTTTTCCACCCCAAATATACCTCTTCTTGCTTCAGGTTGTTAATTTCTAAGACTGTTCTGTATAATACCTATTTCACTGCGACATTGGAAGGATTTAACTGATTAGGAATTGATTAATATAGAAACTCTGAAGACAGTGCCCATGGTATGTGCCTAATGAATATTTTCGTTTCCCTTATTTTCCTGTAACAGTTCAGGTTCAATAACAAGTCATTTACTCATATGGAAGGTTTAGAGAAATGAGGCAGTGTGGCAGTTAATATGTGTTTTACTTTGGAAATTTTACATGTATTAAGTAACAGGTACATGGTAAAAGTTCAAACAGTATGAAGCAATATTAAATGAAAAAAAATTTTAGATAACAGAGTTGCGCAGTGGAAGCATGCTGGGCCCATTAAATGAAAAAAAATTTTGTTCTGCTGTCCTGAAGATTGTTAGCTCAATTATTCTAAATAATCTGCTGATATCTGTTTTTCTCAATATATCGACTTTGAATAGTAACTATAAATTTTGCCTATGAAAGATTAGCAATTTAATTTTATACTACTTCCCTACTAATTTTATTTATATTATTTCTTAATTCTTCTATTCATTTCATTTATAGCTCTAAGTAATATATATATATATATATATATATATATATATATATATATATATATCATCATGTAGATTATTTCTTGATACCTACATTTCAACAATTAAATTATAAATTTGCAGAATCCCATACCCAGTGGTTTGCATTTCAGCTGACCCATTGGTGGGAGAGGGGGTGCTGATTTATAGGCTTTGCCTGTTTCTGTTGGTGATTTCAAGCTACCAACCTGACTTTACCTTCCCTTTTATAATTGTAATCACATTCGAGGCTTTTTCTATGGCTTCACTTTTTAAAAAAATTAATAAGCTGCATTTACAAAATTATGGTTATGTAAATGTTATTCAATATAGACTAGAACCAATATTGTGATTTCCCAGACAGAAAAAAATGAATCTTGATGGGAAATAAGGCATATAATCAAATAAACTAGAATTTTTAAGTCCCAATTGTAATTTAGAAATAATTAAATCCATCCATCTGAAAGGCGACATGGCTCCTCCAACATTCAAAAACAAAAATGCAAGGTAACAACAAGAACAACAGATAACGGGAAATGAGTGCCAACTCTTACATAGTTATGGTCACAGTAGCGCGCTCATTTGCAGAACGCTTGGAAAGGCATCTAGCATTCTCGGCGATACTAAGGGTTACTACCAAAAAGAGAACAGAGGTAGAAAGTTGTCTCCTCGCCATATCAAAATGGCCACATAACGGAAGCAACCAGGAGTAGGGGCGCCTAGATTCCTAGCAGGAATTCGAGTGGTGTGAAACAAAGTTTTGTGGTTTTGTATACACATGTGAAATCCAGCCTTCCTGCCTGAGAAATTGTTGGGAACTGCAGACCTGTTACTTCTCCAAGTACATATAAATACTAGGATGCAAAATTGACTATCGTCTTTAACTCATTTTTTTCTACTGGTAACCATCATTTGCTGGACTGACAGCAATTGCTATAACGATGTTGATGTTTTATTTCTTCACTGTTCAATTTTATTTATTTATTCATTCATTTGTTCATTCATTCATTCAACAGTCACTAGCCTATTGAGTACTTGAAATGTGGCTAATATAACTAGAAAAGGATTATTTAACTTACCATAATTTTAATTCCATTGAAATTTAAAAAGCCACATGTGGCTAGTGACTATGTACTGGCAATACAGTTCTTAAAGAAATCATGGATTAAGGAGAGGCCAAGATTTCTCCACGGGGAGATCTATAGCTTGGTCCGGGAATGAAACCATCTGCTCACCTGCTGCTTAGAAAGTCCTCCTTGCCCTGGAGGTCTGCAGCACACAGTCAGGAGGAAGTGACAGAGCCAACAATTTGATGATATTAAACCTGTACTCCTGGAGGCTGACTATTGTAAGCATGAAAATCATTTTATTCTCTTTATTATTCAAAAGCATGATTCATTTTATTTTGGTTCATATTTGGGCTGTGATGTTCTTGCATATATCTCTTGTTTCTGGAGATTCTAAGTGCTTTTGCTTTACCTAGTGGGCAGAAGAACTCTATGCCTTCAAAATATTAAAAGCTTCCAGTGGCTCTTTAAATGCCATATGTTTAATGCAATCCACTTTTTTATGAAGATGCCACTCTCGGGACCCTGTGAATTCCTACACTAATTTAGACCTCTTGCTTTCTTTACCTGCTAAACAGATGGCATCTTGAGTTTTCTTGTCAGATTCCTGAGTTAATTCATTCATACATTCAATTAATATTTATTGAATGCCCACTAAATGCCAGATATTGTCATAAACACCAGGAAATCAGTAGTGAACAAAACCAAGTCCCTGAACTCATGGAGTTTATATTTCTATAGGGGGACACACTGGGTTAAGACACAAAAATAATATGTAAGGAAGTGAAAATAAAACACAATAATAGGGATAGAGCATGCCATGAAGAGAGAAAGATATGTGATTGTTTTATATGGGTTCATCATGAAAGACTACAATAAGATGGAAGTTATGACAAAGGCCTGAAAGAAGAAAGCCATATGAGTATCAGGAGAAGAACATACCCAGCAGAGAGAACCACAAATGCACATGTTCCTAGGTGAGACTGTTGGGGTGGTGAGTTGAGCTGTTAATCCATGGACAGGGTTTGTGAACTGATTCTAATATGTGAGAATGAGAGCACACAGACAGGACACTTTTTTGGAAGATTTAAACTCTGGGGTAGGTAGGTGCACCTTTATTAAAAACCCTAGTTTTACCTTGGCAGGATGCTTTTGTTTGATAGGGAAGACCATGACCCAGCCTGATTCACTGTGTGTGTGTGATTGTGTGTGTGTGTGTGTGTGTGTGTGTTAGAAGCGGAGGGATAAGATGACTCACCCAGCTGTCCTGACAATAGTTCTCTAATTACTTGGACTTCTGTATCATCATGACCCAGCTGAGTTCTGTCCTCAGCTTCCTCTTCAACTACAGAGTTTCTTTATTTGTGTTCTGGACCATTTGCTTTCTCTGTTATGATTTATCAAGCAAAACAATCTATACTACTTTCCATATTATAAATATTCCTCAGTATCTCTGATCACTAATGACTCTATTCTCAGATTGGGGCTATATATAGATTGTTCTCTACTTATTAACATTTTAATAGATTTCAGAAGGAAATAAATCATGTGCTACCTTGAACTTGAAGTCAGAATTCTTAAAGGCTGGTGTGACTGGAGCATGAGACAGAGCAGACAGAATGGGGCAGCTCTGAGTGGGTCATCACAGTGAGAAAAATATTAGAGAATCAGCCCTTTACTGTTCGGAGAGTCCTACTGTATGAAGAGTACAGGGACTGGGCTATTACAGTTTTGTTGTATATGGTATGCTAAGAATTGGTGTTTTAAGACTACAAATCAGCGCACTGATGGACTGAGTGACTTTTGGAGGGTCCATAAGAAGGTGAAATAATAGTTAAGTTTGGGGATGGAGACAGACAACAGCAACAGTGATTCACTGATATCTATATCGGCATGAAATGGATATTCCTGTCAAAATACAAAGACATCTCAAATGAGAGAATGTGTTGTAAAGAGTCTTGGGTGTGTAGTTTTAAAAGATTATGTTTATGTTTTAAAGTCTTTTACTTACTTGGGGGGAATAAGTGAGGGAGTGGGCTAGCCTAGAAGTGGAAAGTGAAGGCTCTGGAACCAGGTTTGGGGAGTTTGAAATCTATCTGTTAAATACAACAGTTTGGTAAATAAGCAGTAGCCTGCAGGCCTGGAAGAGTGTGAAGAAGTGGTACCGTGGGATTTCAGCTCAGTTTGGTGAATGTGTACTGATTATCATTGCATGGTAATCCTAGCACTCATCCCTGAGGCCAGAAAGATGGAAAATGGATTTTCCTGTGTGTAGGGAGCTTACCACCAAATAGGGAGATGGTGGCATAAAGAAATGACTACTCTTGTTTAATTTTTCTGGATTAAATTGAAAAATAAAGATGTGACATGAAAAATCACATCTTATAAGTTTGCTATTAAAATATGAACAATTTTATATGGATATTAAACTGTTTTCAAGTCAAATGCCAGAACACATGCTATGTAACTCATCAATGTGCTAACACATAGTAGGAGTCTAAATGGAACTGGGTTGAAATTCAGGAAACTATTAATAAAATTACTAACAAATTTGATAGCGGTGTATAAGGGAAATATCCTAAACACTAAAAGAGAGGACGGAATTTACAAAATTCCTAGTTTATTCCCCTCACTTTACAAATGAAGAAACTGTGACCTGGAGATTTACCTAGGAAAGACCTGGAATTTGAGGCCAGATGCAAACTTTCAGCCAGAAGCTCTTTCCCACTGCAGTTGCAGGATACAAATCTCAGAGAAGGCTCCCATGGCACACAAAAGGCACATAAATTGATTTTATTATGTCACAGCACCTATTATAATGAGTAGTTATGCTTCTCTTGCCTTCTTTCATTTTAGCCAATTATCCATTAATTCAAAAATATGAAGAGAGGCATCTATTCCAGACCCTGTGTTAAATGCTGGAGATACAGCCCTCACCCTCATGGAATTCACGGTCTAGTAGAGAACACAGGTTATACATAACAATCATATTATAACAATTATATTTTATATATATATATATATAATTATATAATAAATATGATTGCTAAGTAACTAGGAAAAAAGAAATGAGTATCTATATGTAAAAGCAATAAACGGCATGGATGAGGCACAGAAGAAGCATAGACAAGAAGGTAATTGACTACATCGTCAGGGAAGCTTGTAAAGAGGAGGTTCCCCTGACCATGTTGCTGAAGAATGAGTAGGATTTTTCAGGTGGGACCTGGCAGGCAACTAATCTAAGTGACTGTGCCTATCTCCAGATGTTTGGGTGTGCTTCTCTTAGCATGAAGAGGTTTGGGTCAGATTCTGCCACATCCTGGGCTACATTGGCTGTTGTGTTTCACTGAGGCTTTTTCTCTTGACTTTCGCTCCAGAAATGCTTTCTCAGCTATACCTTCTGATATTTGACTGGCTGCAAAGTCATCCTCTCACCAAGAACACACCTGTGCTGGTGATGGGGGTGGGGTGGACTTACTGAGCTGCATCATTGCTATTTTTATTTATTTACATTTCTATTCACCAGGAATGAGTGGTGGTGGATATAAAGCCAATTAAACTCTACTAAAAATGTGCTGTGAGAAGTGACCATGTTGTTTTGCTCTTTAAAAGAGGAGGGGAACCTCCAAGTGCCCAGACTTTGGGAATAGCTCAGAAATACATTTGCCAAGTCAAACATCTCCACACTCTTATTTCAGGAGAGAAATTGGAATGAAAGGCATGATTTCAGTTAACAGGCTCACTGGAAACTATAGAATTTCCCTGTTGCAATAAGCTTAGACCTATTCAAAACTGGAAAGTGATTGTTTATGAAAACAGAGAAAAAAGGGAGCATTAATTTTAAAATGAGTATTGATTTTTTTCTTATTAGGACAAAATATGCACACTGAGGGCAATACAAAAAATTATAATGAAGAAACCAAAAATACCTAATAATCCCATCTCTCCAGGTTAGTTGCATAGATAACATTGTGAAATATTCCCTTGAAGCCATTCTTCTAATTATATGACACTACATTTGCAAGATAAAATCATTTAAACCACTTGACATATTGTAGCATTTTAATAGAATCCAGTTCTCATATTCAAAAGCTTTCTAACACTTTCTATTTCACATGAAAAAATTATCTCCCATTCTTTGAATTTTTGGAGCAATATAACCGGAAGCTACTTTCTCTCTCTTTCCAATGCACCTCTGTCCAAATTTTCCAAGCCCCTTTCTTCCCTCTTTCTCTCCCCTTGAGCCTGTGATCATCACATTATTCTGCACCTTTCAGGCTTCTGTCTTTAGCTTCCATGTTATCTCAGCTGAGGTGAAACTACCTCCTAGTAGAAGGTTTTTTTTTTTCATTCAACAATGTTAAGAATACAATAAATAATTGATATTTGAACTTGACCCAGTAGGTCTCTCCTCAAGATATTAGAACAATTCATGAGTACAAGGACATAAGGGGATTTTCAATCTCTATATTCCACAAAGACATATGGTACCAATTATTTAAATCTGGAATAACCTTATACTTTTAGCTCTAAGGACGGGAGAATATTCAGATCCATGTGAGATACTATCTTACAAAGAAATCACAGTAGAAAAGGGAAATAGCAAGGACTTGGTAATACAGATGTACACAAAATAGGAAAAAATTCCAGGAAATCTGCAAAAGTTTCAAATAAAAAGTCCTCACTAAGTTACAGAGCAAAACATTATTCATGCTTATTGTGATTGTGGTTACCTTAAATGTAGCACTCCTTAGAGAACTTATCTGCAACACAATCATAATGGCAGATTGTTGTTAATGAAAAATGATGATCATGTTCTTTATTTCTAAAGTTGGCAAATCAGAATCTGGGTCATGCTTTTAGAACACAAATAGTGTGTTCAACAAATATATGTTGAACAAATAAATGGTGACTGAATGAACACTGCAATGGTTTTGGAAGTGTTTGAGCAACTGTAATAAGATTTAGACTGTAGGGGGCAGGATTATATTGGGCAATGAAGTTCACCCCTAGCATCAGCAGTAGGATGACCCTGATTGTCCTTTAAAAGCAGAGGAACAGACAGAGGCAGTAATAAATGATAAATCAAAACTGAGTGGCCAGGAAGCAGCACAGAGACAACTTCTACGGAAAATTTGATTATGGGCACCAGAGGACCACATGAAGTGGGTACACTGTTGTACTTGTAGCTGAGCACAATGCCAGGCACAGAACAGCTGCTGAGTAAATAAGATTTGCTAAATGGACGAATAAAGAACTTGAACCCAGAAGGGTGGGCACTCATGCATGTATGAGTGTGTGGGTGTTTGTTCAGAAACATCAGTTACAAGTCTGTATACAAATTGCTGTATATAGAACAGCAATTTTATATACCTAATAATTGTTGTTCTACCATTTTTATAGGTTTATACTACAGATTTCACTCTGGAATATCTCAAATGGTCCACGTATCTTTTCACAGAAGCTGACAGAATTGATTCCGATCAGTTGGAGGATATTGATAGATTTCACCCCAAAGCAGAAACAGTGCATTGTTTTACCTTGCAAAAGTTCAAGATTTAAGGACAAAATGGTGCAAGAAGTATTTGGGTTTTCCTTTTGTATTTTCTCTTACCTCTATAGCATTGAGCAAAAGGCTTCAAGGATAATACAAATTGATATTAACTTTCACTTTAACAATTAGTTTTTATAAAAATCTATGTGGTCAGTATTACATCCCATTTTTTAGTTGGAAAATTTGGGATTTATTAAGTTAGTCAATACTTTTCAAATTCTATGTGCATGAAAATCAGAATATCTTGTTAAAATGCAGATTCTGACTCAGCAGGCCCTTAGTAGGACCTGGGAGTATGCATTTCTAATAATCTAAGTGATGCTTTGCACCTGGTCCACTACCTCCTTTTAACTAACAAATAATTAAGAGACAGGCTCAAGGTCACAAAGCCAAAAATGGTAGGACCAAGATTTGAACTTACTGTATATCTGAGACCAGGAAGCATGGAGTTTGTACTCTATTTTCACTAAAGATGAGAACAAAGATTAGTGAGGATCTGTCACCTTGACAATGTCTCACCCTTTGGGGAGGGGAGAGAATCAATCACCCTGATAGGAATCAGGAGGGTGTAATAGGAAACCTGCTCTTCCCCACTTGTGGAGGTTTCCAATAACTCCTCCTGGAATTCCCTTTCTGTTACCAATGAACTTGCTTGTCAATGATCTCCTTGATTTTAAAAACACTGGACATTTTTTTAACTTGGCTACTCAGGAATATTTGACACTGAGGATCACTCCTTTCTCTCCTTGGATGTCCATCATAGTGCTCTATTTGCCTTTTTTTTCCCATTTGTCTTCTATCTCTCTGGCTGCTGCTTCCTAGTCTCCTACATGTGCTTCTTCTCCTCTGTTCCTCCTTCACACACTATTGGCTCCTGGTCTCAGCCCTCTTTTCTTTCCCTGTGGGATCAATGTTTAACCCACCTAGGGAATTCAACTTTTACCTGCAAGCTATAACCTCCAGATTATGTCTTCAGCTTAGATCTTTATACTCCAGATGTCATATACAGGTACTTATTAAATATCTCTACTTTTATAACCCACAGGCACCTCAAATTTAAAAACTAAACTTAATTAACTTATAATATTCCCTTAAATTAAGGGTTTTTCCCCTATTGGGTTATATCTTTGGTAAACCAATCATCTCATTGCCCAAATCAAAACCCCAAGTCATCCTCTTCATTTCCCTCCTTTTCGTTCCACATTTAATCTATCTAATTTTATGGATTGACCTCCCTAAATGGTTCTTAAAATAACTCTCATCTCTCCACCTTCACAGCTTCTGCCTTATTTGAAATTCCTGATGTCTCTATTCTTGATCACTGACAAACCCTCCTAACTCCCGCCTTATTCCTTCTAATCAATTATACACACTACTGCTACAATAACCATCCTAAAATACTAATATGATTGTGTCACTGACTTACTTAAATGGCTCAACTTTTTTTAGTATAAGTGGTAAATTCCCCAAGTAACATAAAAGATATCCAATATGCCCCTTTCTACCTTTCCTGCATCGTTGTCCGTCATTAACCTCCTTATCCTATGAACAAGGCTATAAGTATCCTGGACTACTTCTGGTTTCACCACATGGCATGATTTGCATTAGAGCTATGCTTTTCTACTATTAATCTTTTCAGAGCTCCCAGAGCACCCAACAGCCATTTGCCAAGATAACTTCAATATTTCTTCTCAGATATCACCTCTTTAAGGAAACCTTCCATAATCCTTTCAGGCTATATATCTTTTATATGTACTAACATAACACCTATGTTTATGTTTTACTACTGGCAACACTGAATCGTTTTGGATTATGAGCAGTTTGAAGACAGTGATTATTTCTTCACCTCTAAATAACCAGCACCATGGACAGTGCCTGGGAAAGTCTGGAAGTTCAGTTAACTTTTGCTGATGAATGATGTTAGGGAAGGGGAACTTTCTTGATAAATCAATAGTTTCCTTTCAATGTCTCTGCCATTTTAAAGGAACCATACATTATAAACCCATAGATTATGGGTTTAATTTTTGATCTTTACATAACCAGGCACATACTGTTAAAAGCATTCAATAGTTAGGGAGCCTCCTCCTAGCAAATATCATTTTATCATTTACCAAGAGATCTAATTATCATGCTGACAAGGAGATTACACTGGGTCATCTGCCCTCTTTGCTTTTTTTACTCAGCAGCACACTCTTGGAAAAGGGAATATGGTTCTCATACAGTCTTCTTTAACTTCTTTGGACCTAATTTTATATCAAGGGCTGATTTTCTACTCGTGATAGAAAGACAAAAGTGAATGCCTTAAATGGAGACACAGATAGAGGCAGTGTTCCTGTGGATTGAGGCTTATTCTTATTTTCTGGAATCTTTTTGGTTAATGTGTTCTTATTTTTGTAACACAAGTAAAACAGTCCAAATTATAAAATTAACACTTGTTCATTTAAAAAGATTCAAGCAACAGAAAACATTCAGAGAGGAGAGGATATCACAAATCACATATAATCCCACGTTCCTGTGATAAAGTGTTAAAATTTTGATGTATATCTTTTCAAAATAGATGAAATCAGTTATATATATTATGTAATTTTATTTTTGAAGTTAATTATTCAGTTATTTTATAACATGTATCAAAATATGCTGTCAAAATGAAAATTATCATCTTGAAAAAAATTTTTATTTTTATCCAAGAGATATCAAAATGCAGAGTGGTAAACTAAATACAATACTAATTACTATAATGTTATTTTAAAGGGTTACCAAAATTGGAAATTACCAACTTTGTATTTTTTATATTTTTAGAACAAAACACTTTAATTATGTGAGTAATTTATAGAAATAAAGCTGTGTTCAGTATGCTAGCCATTGACCACATATGGTTACTTAAATTTAAATTCACTTAAATGAAATAAAATTAATAATTCAGTTCCACAATTGCATTAGCCACATTTTAAGTGCTCAAAAGCCACATATTGCTAGTGGCTTCAGCATTAGACAGCACATACATAAAACATTTTCATAATCACAAAAAGTTCTGTGAGGGAGTGTTGGTGTAGAGTTCTAATAAGTATGTCATGATTTAAGTTTAACAAATAATTTGTTAAGCACCAAGTATGTGTCAGATTTTATATTAAGCACTCTTTACTTTTCTCAGTTATTATATTTAACACTCACAAAAAGGCTATGGGATAGATTTTTTTTTTCTTTTAGAGGACAGTGTCACTGGCCCTCACATGTGGGATCCGAACCAGGGCTACCAGCATCCCAAGCCAGCTCCCAACAACCCATGCCACTCGGCCAGCCCTGGGATAGACTTTTTATAGCAGCTTTTGAAGTATAAAAATAATGGGGACTCATGGAAGTGAACTGATTTGATTGAAAGGGTTGTATTCAGTTGCCTGACAATTAAGTTCAGGAACTCATTCTAGAAAAAGTGCTATATACCTCATTGTTGAATATCACTATGGTCACCTTTGAAGCATTCCCTTTGGGAAGCAATGCACCAATGACAGTGCCTAGTAGTCCACCCTTGAAAGCAATTTTGGCACTCTTTTTCTGGGATGGCCATCAGAACTGTCATCATATTACCCTTGATGTCCTGACTGTCATCAAAATGTCTTCCTTTCAACATTTCCTTTGTATTCGGGTAAAAAAAGAAGTCATTGGGGGCCAGATGAGGTGAGTAGGAAGGCTGTTCCAATACAGTTATTTGTTTACTGGCTAAAAACTCCCTCACAGGCAGTGCCCTGTGAGCTGGTGCATTGTCGTGATGCCATGAATTGGAAAAAAGTTCAGGTCGTCTAATTTTTTCACGCAGCCTTTTCAGCACTTCCTAATAGTAAACTTGGTTAACTGTTTGTCCAGTGGGTACAAATTCATAATGAATAATCCCTCTGATATCGAAAAAATGTTAGCAACATCATTGCAACAAGTTCGTGTACTTAATCGTCAGACCTCATAATCTGTCCAATATGACAACGTTAGTAGCTGGTCATTTGGGGCATTTGGACTTACGGTATATAAGCTGCTGATTTCTCCTGTCAAAACAGCAAGGAAACTCAGCCCTTTGCATTGCATGTTGGGAATTGGGACTTAGAGACAAGCATTTCCATCCACTCTGTTCTTCTTTATGGCCACATCCCCTTTAATCGACCTGGACTGTTGGGCTGTGGTCTTCAGTCGCTCCCCTGAGGTCTTCAAGTCCAAGTTTCTCAACATTACTCACAAATCCCATCACGATCTTGTCTGAACCTAACTCTCTACCATATATTCTTTCAACCTATTTAACTATTGATGGTTTCTATTAGTCAACTCAAGTCCTGCCTACCCCAGGATACTTTGCCTTAACCACAGAATATGACTTAGGGATCCTCCAGCATGTCCTCATGATATCTTGTTTTAAGCACTTCCATAAACCACACTTATCACAATGTAATCATTGATTAACTTGGGTGTTTCTCCATTGACTATAATCTCCTTGCGAGCATGGCCCATATCTTAATCAGCCACAATACCAGATATGGAAATAAATATTCAATTCCAATAAGTGGGACAATTTTTTCCCCTTCAGGCATGAGATGTTATGTTATCTGATGATAAGGGAGTGGAAGGAGAGGGAATTCTTTCACAGGCAAAATAGACTTTGAAGGATCAGAGAGTCTCCATCTTGTTTTCACATCCCATGTGTTCACCTTCTCCAAACAGAGGTAAGGAGAGTTGCTGTCTTTGATGGCCCTATACTAACATGATCTCTAAGAATAGCTTAGCTGCTTGCTTCACACTGTGGGGAGGAAGAGGACAAGCCCCATAGAGAAGAGCCTGTAGCTACCCAAGGAGGTGGGGACAACACCCTTTTCTGTTAACCTTGTCCCCCTCAAAGGCTGGAAGTGGACTACTTTTCATGTGCTTGAGAGGGAGGCTTCCTCCTTCCATCCCCGAACCCCCAGCCATGCTGTTTGAATGTTTTGAGATGTCCCCCCTTGCGTTCCTTCATTTACTCTCCTCTGTGCTAAATCGAGCTGGCTTGCTGTGACACCTGCCATAAAGTGTAACAAGCTGACAGGCAATCACTTCATGGAGGGTACTGCTCTGCTACAGAACACACATCAGACTGACATACTGCCTCTTGTTGATGGGAAAGAGCAATTCTTCCACATCCTTAGGTAGAAAAAAACTGGTCTAAAATGCCAGGCTCCTGTAGCAATATAGTGTGAATAGGGACATTATAAATATGGGAGTTTTTATAACTGTCATTCACATGCCTGGCCCTGGGATGTGTGACACATGGTTATGATAATTACTTGCGTTTTTCTCCAGCATATTGATTCATTTATCCATGCATTTATTTATTCATAGATTCAACAAATTTTTTTTTGCGGGGGTACTTTCTAAGATCCAAGCATGTGTAGGAAGTGACAAGGGGACCCAAGAGTAAACAAAACATGTTCCCTGCCACTAAAAACATCTCACTCAAGCAGGAGACATGGGCACATAAATATGATTATAATACAGCGAGACAAGGACTTGTAAGAGAGTGAGGCATGAAGTAGTGTTAGGCAGACAGAGTGGAAGGAGCCATCCATGAAGCCCGAGGGAGGCAGGGAAGGTTTCGTGGGAGGAAAATGCAGTAGGAGGTGACATGTGAAGGATAATGACCTTCACTGGACTGGTAGGGAAGATGTCCCTGCTGGCAGGGGCAATGGTGTGTGCAGAGGAAGTCAGTGGAAAGGGGCCTGGGTACAGCACTCGATGACTGGAGTGTGAGTTATGAAAGTCACAGGTGATGCCATCAGACAGACCCATGGGGAATAGTGTGCAGGGCCTTTGACTTTCTCATGTTGACAATGAGCAGTCATCAGCTGTTTCAGCAGGGTTGAGCACAGTCTGACATTCTTGGGTGAACACTTCTCAACTTTATGGAATCAGGAGCAATAATAGGCTTTTAGAAGTCTCTGTATTCCTCTTGTTTGTTTTTATCTTTGTGTTTTCATAATGGTTAAACATGCTGAAACAAACATATGGAAGGGTTGATGGTTTACATTTGTGGGTATCATGGGTGGAGGAAACTTGGAAGAGTGAATCCCACTGTGCAGGATAAAGCAGGTCATAGAAGCATAATAAAGAAAGGGGTGCTGAGAATCCTGGAGTTAGTAAAGTAAGGGAAAGAGGGGGCCCAGAGACACCAATCTGAGACAGAGACATGGTCAGATGGCCTTGGAGGCTAATTGCCCCCTGCATCTCCCACGGATCGATCTGGTGTAAAGAGACAATTGCAGGGCAAGGGTCTGGACAACATATGTATATATTAATATTAGGAAAGAGCCATGGAATGAGGCTAATGAGACATGGTAAACACCACAAATGGCAGACTCATGCAGGTAGAGGTTGACGCTTTGCTGAGTGAATATTTACTTAGTTAGATAAGATATGTCCAGTAAAACTTGTGTGGGGGGATAGAGAAGGAGGTGAGAAAGATATTGGCAAGAAGATGGCTGTGTGGGTCTTCCTTTTTTATTCCTAAAGGCCATAATCAACCCGAAAAATCAGGAATACTGTGTAAGATTACTCCAGGTACCTAGCATCCAAGGTGTTGGGATCAGACAGAACTAAGTTTAAATCTACTGCCAAGTCTGTCTTCCTATTTTAAAATAAGCATGGAAATACTTACCTTTTAGCATGATTGAGAGTCCTTGCTAAAATGATGTATGTAAAATGTTCAGCCCATGCCAGGAATTCAAAGAATGGAGATATTATTTTACACAGTTTATAGATTTTCTATGTAGCACAGTTCTGGGCACTTAAGAAAGTTAGAACTATTCCTTGATATGACTTCTCTTGGTTTACAAGTCTACTAGAAGTTTAAATTAACCTTTTGCAAGGAGAAGGCATATTAAGAGTTATCACGGTTGGTATTGAAGGAGATAGTCATTTGTCAGTAATATTGACCCAAGGTAAACCAGTCAGCTGTAAAGAAGCATCACTCTGAGATGATGTGACAAATGAGGCTTCATCACTCGAATGAAGAGACAGTAATAGGGTCACTGGATCTTGTGGGCCTGCTCTGACACGTAGTTAAATAGTCATTGCCATCCCAATAAGCAGGATTCCTTAGTCATTTGTACAAGCTAGGGGTTAGGGATATGAGTTCATGTTAAGAGTAGAGATAAAATTTGTATGCCTCAAGCATCAGATCCTGAGATAGAATGAGAAATAAACATAGGAACTTGAAAAAAAATGCAGTAAATAGGTGTCAGTGTTCCAAGAAAATATTAGTACCTTGTTAAGTATTTCTTTGAACATGTACGAGCATATTACTCATTTGTTAGAATTATTCACCACTAAATTTCAAGTGTCCATCTCTGAAGGAGAGCAAATTTTATTTAAATTTAACCAAGAGCAGGTGAAATTTTGACATACTTCTATTACTCCTTTGGCATTCAAGCTTATGTTTAATTCAGTGTTTCATAATTTGCAATGAAATGAACTTCTTCATGCTATAAAAATGTTACCAAATGTGAAGCAAAGGGAGTATATGTCAGGTATACAATTGTATTATTAGCTGCTTAAAAAATTGTTGCTGTGCCATGAACTTATACTTGTGTATTGAAAAGGGAGATATAACTTAAAATGATATGTTAAAGAAACAGGAAGGTTTGTATTCAATGTCTATTAATAGATCACCATATGAAAATTGGAGGTGTATTGCCTGCCCAGGACGGTCCTAGAGATTGTGAGGACAGCACAACCTCCAATCTGCTGGTCTCCTGGCCTCCAGCCTTTCTCGCCTCTAATTCTCCCACAGTAACATGAGAATTGCCTTTATAAAATAAATATGTCATTCCAACCTTCATTTTTTAAGGTCCACACCTTTCCCTTTTCTCTCTCCTTTTCTCTCTTTCTTTCCTGCAGTAGCTGGAAGCAATGAACTCCAGTGGCCCTTGTAATTGCTAGCAGGAGTAGCAGTGGGTAACAGCCAATGCCTCCCAGGATTTACAAGTCCAAGAGTAGCCAGTAGTTCTGGGAGAAGCAATTACTAGAACTGTAATAAGCTTCACCACCATCAGTAGTGAGTCCTTTCTTGGGTTTGTTAATACCATCTCCTCTTTTTTGTTCTTACAGTCCTAGGAACTTCCTGTAGTTTCAAAACTGTATTACCTCATCTTCCCTTTTTCTTTCTCAGCTCTTCAAACAGCTTTGAAACAATTACACTCTACTGAAGTACCTCTCTTTGAAATACACAGCGTGATTTCTGTTTTCTTCATTGGACCTTGATTGATTCAAGGTCCTATCACCCAGTGAGTATGGATAGGGTCAGAGTGACAATAAAAATGCAAACTTTGTTTTTCCCTTCATCTACTCATGTAGACCTTAGTCACCTGCAATACCCCTCTCACTCAAGTGCAATGAAGTGTCCTTAGGAGCTCTCCCACTGCATTGCCCAGTTTCTTGGGTATCT
Source organism: Aselliscus stoliczkanus (assembly GCA_033961575.1). NCBI lineage: Eukaryota > Metazoa > Chordata > Mammalia > Chiroptera > Hipposideridae > Aselliscus > Aselliscus stoliczkanus. Next base: position 139,270,389 of record CM066728.1, read on the forward strand.
GCTGTCTCCTATCATGCATCACAGTATCTATCATTGCTTTGCTACAGCCTTCCTGGGTCCTTCCATTTGTGCCAAAGCACTCCGTGTGCTTGTCTCCATACTTCCCCATAGCTTTTCAAAGCAGCAATACTTGAGTCACTGGACTTTCTCATAAAAATAACTCCTTCAACTCTGGTCTAAAAAGCCCCATATTAGTTAGAATACAAGCTAGGCTGATGTAATGAAAAGATCCCAATACATGGTACTTCAGCATGATAGAAGTTTATTTCTGTTGATGCCTGTTCTAGAGATGAGAGGCTGAGGCTGATGGCAACTCTGTTTCCCCCAGATCGATGAACTATCTCTGCCATCCTCAAAACATAGCTTCTATCTCTGTATTCAGAATGGCTACCCCATTGTTGCCATTTCCCAGAGGAAAAGGGAAGAGAATCCAGGACAAAGGGCTTTTCTTATGGAGATGATTAGAAGTCATGACAGACATCACCTCCGCATACATCTCATTAGCTGAAACTAATTCATGCTACCACTCCTATTACAACAGAGGCTGGGAAATTTGTCTCCCACTGGACAACCAAAAGCCCCGTTTAAACCCTGGGGTTCAGGGTACTACAGGCAGATGTAGGGTTGTGGTCTGAACAAAAGTGCCCTGCGGAGAGACTAGGGGAGCTTTTACCCAACACATGCTCTGCTCACCAAGCCAGGAGCCCTATTCCACCTTCTTTTTAATTCTTTATTTTTTATTTTTTATTATTAGTTTCATGTGTACAAAACAATGCAATAGTTATCCTTTTCATCCCTCACAAAGTGACAACCCCTCTCTCACCCCAATTCCACCGCCGCCCCACCCCTGATACCCTGATAGCATACATATCTATTACAATTCCATTGACTCCACTCCCCACACTGTACTCCACATCCCATGACTATATATATATATATATATATATATATATATATATATATATAAAATTATAGTTGACATGTAATATTATTCAATGGCAGCTTCAGATGTACAATGCAGTGGTCAGGCCTCCACACCGTACATGAAGTGGTCTCCCTAACAAGACATGAGTCTATCTGGCCCCCTAAAAAATATTTACAACCTTATCGTTTATATTCCCCCAACTGTCTTCCCTATCCCTGTGACAATATTATAGTTACTAATTTATGTTATCTCATCCCTTCCCCTTCTCCCTCATCCCCACCCCTGTCCCATCTAGCTAATCATCAGTTTTTCCTCTGTGTCTCTGAGACTATTTCTGTTTACATTGCTTATTTATTCAGTTCTTTAGATTCCACATATAAGTGAGATCTTATGTATTTGTCTTTCTCTGACTGACTTATTTTACTTAGCATAATGTTCTCTAGGTCCATCCATATCGTTGCAAATGGTACAATTTTATTCTTTATAGCGGAGTAATACTCCATTGTGTAAATGTACCACAGTTTCTTAATCCAGTCATCTACCGATGGGCATTTTAGTTGTTTCCAAGTCTTGGCTATTGTAAATAGCGCTGCAATGAACACAGGGGTGCATGTAATTTTTCAAATTAGTTCCACCTTCTTCTTCACACCAAACTTTCACTGCTTATTGAGCAATGTGTCCACAGGACTGTTTCTGCCCTAAAGGGTACTTTTAAAAAAAAATTCGGACAAACTGGCTATTTAGGGCTGTTGGCATCCTTGGGACTCTTAATGAAAGACATTAGCAGTCTATACCACATAGTCTCTCTGTATAGGGCTCATATCTAGTACGTGGGGCTGGAGAAGGTAGAAAGAAGTCAGGAATAGACATTACCCTTTTCCCTCCAGTGCTCTCTTCTGTAGGAGGACCATACCAAACTCTTCCGATTTCAACCAAAAATAGAAACTTTAATAAAAATTATCTCAGCAGATTGATTGCCTCTCATATCTTCCCCACTATGTCATTCATTTCCTTTATTCTCAGAAGTCTGGCATTGTTATTATTGTTTATATGTTATATATAAGGGAACTGAGACACAAAGGTATTAGGTAACTTGCCGTAGGTTGTACAGCTTATTAGCAATTAGATATGAATTTGGTCCCAGGTCTATCTGACTCTAACGCCATTGCGTATTTTATTATTCCACACTGCCTATTAAGTTACAGGCACTGGTACCTTGTGATAAAAAATGAACTACTTATAATTTGAACCTTTTTAATAGAGAAGTTCCAGGAAACAGGACATCACCAGGGCCACTGTCATTGTGGTTTACACTTCCCATGAACTCTTTCCAATAAACATTTCATTTAAATTTAATAAAGTAGTTAATAAAAGCATAAAGGTTAATTACTAGTTAAGGGAAAAATATGACTTCATTTTGGCGAACATATGAAAAATGAATCAACTTCATTTTGCCGTTAACCCAGGATTATACAGGTAATAAAGCATGATTATGGGTTTAACATGTTAATTCCCAGTGGATTTAATAGCAATGTTGTGAAATACATGACCAATCACTAACCCATCAGACCTTCAGATAGCGCTAATCAAGATTAATTCACTTGGCCCACACGTGGATGCAATACATCTTTCAAGATGAAATGACTATAATTTTTCATCATGCAGTTATTATAGTTGCCTGTTGATAGGATGAAAAATAGAGAAGGGAAAAGTGGGGGGCACCATATATGATCTCATTCTGACACCTCACTTTGGTACCTGTTTTTTTGAAGAAAATCGCTTTACTTTTTTTCATAATTTCAAGATCCTCTCCAGAGTAGTATTGCTGGCTCTAATGGTCCATGATTTACCTGTAATTTCTAGAATTAGACAAAGCATCCACATTTCTTAAAATATTTTGCCTTTACAAAAATAAGCCATTGGCAGAGTCAGCCCTGTGTGGCACTAATATTCTACAATTCAACCACTCTCTCTACTTCATTTAATTCTTAAGAATCAGAATCCTAAATAATACTATGTTTTCTTCATCATGAATTGTACCATCTGGTAGCCATAAATGAAAAGTGGTATGTTCTTTTTAGTACTTAAAGGTCAAGAACGAAGATCTGAAAATGTTGGACCATAGGCCAAATCTGGCCCATCAACTATTTTTGTAAATAAAGTTTTATTGGTACATAGCCACACTGTTTAATTTATGTATCATCTTTAGCTGCTTTCATGCTACAGTGGAAGAGGTAAGTAGTTGTTACACAGACCATGTTCTCACAAAACCTAAAATATTTACCGTCTGCCCTTTTCAGAAAAATTTTGCTGACTCTTAAGTGATTTAGTTTTCTGAATTCAAATTTAACTAAAACATGGTTATTTTTAGGGCCTTCTATTTTTCCTATTCATATAATCAAAACTGTTTCCTACCTCACATCATGGTGGTGAGAATTAAATATGGAAGCATGTAACTCTAATATGCAATAGATGCTAGAAAATATGAATCTATTGCCCCTCCTCCAAAATGTTGTTAATATTGCTGTTTTAATAGGAGACGATAAAGTGTGATGGTTAAGAGCATGGACACTGGCTCCATACTGCTTGGGCTAAGAGCCCAGCTCTGCCACTATTACATGAATAACCTTGGGCAAGTTCCCTAAGTCCTCTGTGCTTAGGTTTCTTTATGTGCAAAACAGAATCATAATACCTTTCTCAAGGGTTCTAGGTAAGATTAAAAGAGGTAACCCAAAGAATTTGTTCAGAATACTGCTTGACACTGTTATAGTTCTTATATACCAATGTCGGCCCTCCCTCTCCTCTTCCTCCTTTTTCTCCTCCTCCTCCTTATCCTTAAAAAAACTTAAATCATATTGGAAAGAATTAGCTCATTTCCTACTGATTAAAGAATGGATTTACTTTAGCTAAGGGTGAAGAGTAGGATGGTTAAATCTAAGCAGACCTTTGTTCAAGTCAAGCTCTGTTACTTTCTACTTTTTGAATCTTAAATATTATGATTCGTTTAGCTTCCTTGCATCTCAGTTTCCACATATGTAATATGGGGTTAACAAGACAGACCTGATCAGTGAGTTGAGGATGAAACTAGCTAATAGAGCCAGCGCTAGAGCTAGATAGGCTGCTGGCACTGTCCCAACACATAGTATGTGCTCAATAATTGAGTTTCCTTCTTTTCTTTGCCTTTCTGTTCCCTTTATGGTAGCAGACCCTCTTGAGTATCTATCTTAGTTCCTTATTATTTATGCACAAAATCCTAATCACGCTCATCACATCACAATTGCCCAATTGCCCTCGTTTGTTCTCTGCCTCTTCAATTTTTGTGGTGGGCCAAGTCCTGTGTCCAGATAAACCTGTGTCTTCTCATATGCCAAGTCTTTAAAATGATAATAAATGATAGCAAAGACCAAATATATATAAACCCTTTGAGCTAGGTACTATTATTATCTTCATATATAGATAAGGAAATTGAGGCAGAAGTGTTTTAAATAACTTGCCCATGGCTACACAGCTAGTATATATAGAATAAGACTCTGGAGTTTGTACTTTTAGCCACTATGCTATACTGCTTTTTAAATACTTTTTAAATGCTCTAGTTAAATTTGTGTTTTCTAAAGCTTTCTGCATTTTATCAAAGCTTAATCCTAATGGAATTCATAAATATACCCTACCAGTGTATTTCTGCCTGTGAATTTACATTCATGTACATTTCATGTATAAAATAGTCCATCTGTTTCTTACACATATAATGTAAAAGTTATATATTCTATCTATCTATCTATCTATCTATCTATCTATCTATCTATCTATCTACTTACCTATATTTCTGAAAAGAAACTCATTCAAGTGGTCATAAATAATGAAGAATTACATAAATTTATTAGATTCTGTTTATATTACCTCAATTTTTTTATTCAACCTAAAATCTTGTTTATTGAAGTCACAACTGTTGTCTAGTACATGATAGCAGGCATGTATTTTAAAATTTTGGGTAAAAGCATAGTTTCTAGCTGGAGTTTTGCCCCGCATCTGTTATTTTAAAGACGTGTTTTTCAAACTAATGTGCATATGAGTCACTGGGGATAATATTAAAATGAATATTAAAATTCTGATTTGGATTGAAGCTTGAATTCTGAATTTCTATCAAGTTGCTAGTATCATTTTGATGTAGTACATAGAGTATTTCACATTAATACATAAGTGATTATCTAAGGGCATCCTTTTAAATCTTCTTGAGATTTACTTGTTTGGGCACATTGACTGACGTTTTGGTTCTATACAGAAAAGTGATTCAAATAGGTCACATTGGGTTTCATGGCAGGGACCCTATTTGAGTCACTATTTCCTCATGATGGCTCTTACAACTGATAATGCTGTTCAACTCATACCTAAGGCTTTGTTCTGTATCCTTCAGTATTTATTTATCCATTCAGTGTTCACTGAGCATCTACTATGTGTCAGCCTGGTCATCGTCTTAAAGAAGCTCTAATTCTTGAGGCAGTAGGAAGGGGAGGGTACCCTCAGCCATGTAAGATAAAAAGTCAAAATAAGTACCTTTGGTATTATAATACAAGTTTGTATGGGGGCACAAAGGAAGTAATTGTTCACTTCTAACAGCTTGACATTTGGGAAAATATTAAATAAAACTTCAAAGAGAAGGTGTTCCTTGAATGGATTCTAGAAAGTAAGTGTTGTCTAAACAACAGTAGAGCAAAGAACGTTCTAAGCTAAGAAGTCAATATGAAAACGGACAATGGCCTGGCCTGACTGAGGGAATGACATTCCACTGCTATCGTTACATCATGGGCCCTTAGATCACATTTGAGAGGAAAAACAAAAGTAAGGAACTTGCTATGGTAAACACTAGAACCTGAGAAAGCATTAAAGGGATCAATACCTTGCATCAGCAATTAGGCTGTTGCATCTGTTCCTTGCTTGTTTTAACACCCAGGCACTATATTTATGCTGATGTGTAGTATCTGTTCTTCTCAGTTTTGATAAATAAGTGTATATGCAGAATCTTCATATTTCAAAGTATTTTTGCATAATACTTGTTACATAAAAATAGTATTTATAATATATTTGTTTGTTATGAAGCCTAACATAAAAAATATACCTATCAAACCCCGTATGCAGCTTTACAGTTGAGCATTAGTGAAACTGTTGAAGCTACGTGTGTTCAGATACAATATAACTTACATTCATAAATGATTTATCAATGAGACAGTATTTCCAAACAATGCCCTAAAATTTTATTTGGGGTCAGTTAATAATATGATAAAATGTGTTATCGGTATTTAGCTATACAATACTTCTAGTAACTCAATAGTCATTTTGAAGTGACTGTTGAATTTAATTAAACCCAAAAATCAAATATTTATAGAATATTAGAAATTGGAAGAAATCTAAAAAATCCTCTAGCTGAGTATTGCCAAGTCTAAATTATATTACAGGCTCATAAAGAACTGAAAATCCTCCATAGACCTCAGTAATGTGATTTCAAAGAAATGCTAGGTGAGTGTGAAAGATGAGTGCAGTCAAAACCACTGACATGAAGTATGAGAAGGTTCAGATGTAAGGCCATGACATTGTTTCACAAAATGCCAGATCAGTGGTTCGGAAAGTGATTGAATCAATTTCATTTAACTGAGATGAAAACTGAATTGCAGGGAAGTTAACTGACTTATCCAAGATCATACATTTCAATAGTATTAGATCAATTAGGAATAATGTGTTTATTAAACACCTACTATATGGAAGACACTGGAAAAGTGTTGTGAAGGGAGTATATTTATCTAAGGCAGAGAAGTTACAATCTATCCTATTGGTATAAATGATACATGCAGACATAAGGATGTGTATATGTGTATCACATATGTGTGTGTGTCTGTGTTTGTGTGTTTTGTCTTTCCAGACAAAAGGATAAATGTGTAGGAATGGATTGGGGCCATAGAGTCCTTAGATGCAAGATTAAAGAATTTGGACTTGATCCTCTGTGCAATAGGGAACCAATGGAGAATCTTTGGCAGGGAAATTACACGAATAAGTTTATATATTAGAATCACCATAGCAGTGTGGATGATAATGTGGGGAGAGGGAGCCCAGGGGCAGGGAGACCAGTTAGGAGGATTCACTAATGGTTCCAGTGAGCACAGATGGAAGACCCTTCCTAGGCAGGTGCTGTGGGGATTAATAAATACACATTAGCAAAAATATGCATCATAGGAAGATTTAAAATATTCACATCTGATGTGACTCTAGTGTCTTCGGAAACCTCATTTCTGCTTACCAGAGATGAAAACTGACCCTGGGCTTCAGTGTTTCAGCTGACCCATATGCCACAGAAGACACTGTACGAACTGAAGCAGATGTACTGAAAATCATTCACCTGCCTCCTCCCAGGTGGCTGAGATGAAGCCCATTCCCCTCAAAAGGACAGTTCAGGGTGAGCTTGAGAAAGAGAAATTGGCTTTTATCTTTACAAATAAGTAGAAGTGACCCCTTAATGTCATACCCTGCCATGGTTATGTTATTAAAAATATTCTGGGTTTTGAATGAAGTAGTGCTCTCAACAGCAGAACGGATGAGGTGAGTAAGCGTTGTGGATATATTTGAGTCAGATTTGAAAAGCCCAGTCAACCACGATAAGCTGTATAAACACAAAGCATGGGCAGTCAGACCTACAGTTTGGCTGGGTATGATACTACCTCTTTGAAACTTATTTTTCTCATTGAGGACAGGCATAATTAGTTCATTTTCATTTGTTGTAAAGGGAAAATGACATAATGTTTGTGAATGTGTTCACCAGAGGGTATAAAAGATAGGAATTAATTGACAAAGACAAAAAAAAGGAGACAGTGTCAAATTGGGTTATAGACCAGTGTCTCTGGAGTTAGGGCATCCGGGTATGTTTTCAGACCGCAAGCTTACTAGCTTTGTGCCCTTCAGCAAGTGGCATCATTAAGCCCCAATTTCCCTCATCTATAAAATGGGGACTGAAATAATAGTGTGTGTGTGTGTGTGTGTGTGTGTGTGTGTCCCAAAGAGTAAACTTTCAATATTATTGTGTTATCTTTGGATTTTTTTTTTTTTTGAGGGCAGTGTCACTGGCCTTCATATGTGGGACCCGAACCAGGACCGCTGGCTTCCCAAGGCAGCACTTAACCACCACGCCACTCGGCCGTCCCTATTGTGTTATCTTTGAATGTTTGTGTTTTCCTTTTTCCCATCCAAAAAAAGTTGTTTTGCTATTTAAGTGTTAATATTTTCGGTTGATTAGCAAATTTCTGTGACTCTTTAATGAATCTTGGAATCTCTAAGTTAATGGGGATTTATAAAAACATCCAGTCAAATTCCCCACACTATTGGGATCCAGCCAAGCATGAACGCTTCTAGGGATGAGAGCTCCCCTCCATTGGCCTCTTGATTTATAGTATGTCCACTGTCATAGGAATCATGTGACCATACTAATAGGATAGGCATCATTGATTAAGCAAAATTTACGTCCCTGTAACTTTCTCCTTAAACGATGCCCAATTTATTTTCTAAATCACCCAGAGAAATATGTTTTTCTAGAAAACATCCATTCATGTTTTTGAAGATATTTAGATGTCTATTTTGTTTTTCCCTCCCCAGAGAAATTCTGTACATCTTCGAATGTAGCCAAACATCGTAAGTACACTTTTGACCACAATAACAGTTTTACTTTCTTTTTCAATGTTAATTACTGCTAAATTGTAGTGACCTTGGACCAGGACAATTAATTTCCTTTTCCTAATTTCAGGACTTTGCATATATTCCCACTAATCTTCACCATGAAAGGTTTAGCTCATGGTTGATAATGGACTGCTCATCTAATTGGATTAATATGCATTGTGGATGGATATATATATATATATATATATATATATATATATATATATATCAATGTTTATAACTACATGTAATGGAACATATTTATAACTTTACATAGATTTTCTAAGATTTCTGGAAAAAAAGTCTTGATTTTTAAAAAGGAGCTATTAAAAACATGATATTAAAGATATAAATTTGAATTTTGAGACCTGTGCTACGTTTACATGCTTTGTGACTGCTATGGGCCCAGAAAAGCCAGGTTTCATTCCTGTGAACAATGTGGCATCAACCTCCTTTCTCAGTGTGTCTCTCTGAATTTCCCAGATACGCTGGAGGGAGAATGCTAGGAATTTTATTCTTCCTTTTTTTTTTTAAGTTGCTCATTTTTCTTGCCAGCCCTTGCCAGCACTTTTACTTGGGAAACTACTACTCACTCTTCAAGATCATATTCATATATCACTTCTCCAAGAAGCCTTCAGAAACCTCCCCAAGGGAATGGTTGCTCCCTGTCTGTTCTCTCACAGACTTCCATTGTACCACTTTCCAGTGAGTTGCCTGATTGCAAGTAATTGGAAATCCCAGAGAGGAAATGTATTGACTCACAAAACCTACAGAGGGGTTAAAAAATAAAACCATGTAAAGGGCAAAATGGCAAGTTCTAGAAAATCCAGGTCCTGACTCCAAGACTCTCTCCTCATGGCTTACCTCTCACTTTTCTATGTTAACTTTCTCCTGTCTTACCTCAGACTGACTTTCTTCACAAATTGAGAAATATAGCTATAAATGGTATCCAAGCTTTAAACCTCTTACTATCTTCCACTAGACAGGGAGAATGACACTTTTCATCAGAACCAGTTTGAAAAATCTCAGGAAAGTACTATGACTTGACCACCACGGGACTCATTAATTATGTGACCAGAAAGTCAAAATACTGCAATTAACTTGGCTTAGATGTAGTCACCACCACTGGATCAGGTTACAGTGGGTAGGGAATCAGTGTTACCTTAAAACATGGCAGGTTTTAATGGAGATATCCAGATGTCAAGAGTATGTGAAGGCACAGTTTTCAGGGTAGGAATATGGAAAGGTAGTGCTATAAATGTTTGTTTTCCTACTTGCAGCTATTTGCAAAACTAGATTGTTAAATAATTGAAGGCAATAATTATATCTCAAGACAGTGACCACATGCCTTATTTTTCAGACCTAGAACACACACACACACACACACACACACACACACACACACACCACATATACACAGGGTGCCAAAAAAAATGTATACACATTTTAAGAAAGGAAAAAATTTTATTAAAATTGTAATACTTGATATATACCAATAACGAAGGATGAATACAAGTCATGTATATACATATTTTTGGTATCCCCATACATTTGGCATCTCTATATATATATGGAGAGAGAGAGAGAAAAATCTATACACATTTTTTCTTCTTCTTTTTTTTTTTTTTTGAGGACAGTGTCACTGACCCTCATATGTGGGACCCGAACTGGGACCGCTGGCTTCCCAAGCCAGCGCTTAACCACCACGCCACTCGGCCGGCCTGAAAATCTATACACATTTTAAGATAACATCTCTTAAAATGTGTATAGACCAGCGGCCCCGGTTAGGTCCCACATGTGAGGGCCAGTGATACTGCCCTCAAAAAAAAAAAAAAATGCGTATAGATTTTTTTGGCACCCTCCCCCTCATATACACAATTTTTATTAAATTTATTCGGGGATATTGGTTAGTAAAATTATATAGTTTCAAGTATATATATATATTTTTTTTAATAACACTTGTGTCTAGTAGTACTTAATATGTGTAGCTTGTGTTAAGTGACATATGCCCTTATAGTTAGTATGGTGTTTGCAACATTTGGCAGCCAATATTCATAGTTAAATCTGGGAACTGAAAAATCAGTCAAATATTTTAAGAATTCAGTTCATAAGAAAAAAAGCAGACAGAAAAGATACTTAAATATATGACCAATTTAATAATATGCATTTGTCTCCAAATGAATCCTGGAATTTAATCATCAGGGTTTTAGTTCCAGTTACAAAGCGATGGGATGAATCGCTTTAGTAATCCTTTTCTGACTATATTCACACTTTCAAAGATCCTTCCTGGTTAGTCCAGTAGACTGATTTGCCTTTTAAAACAATTTGCACCTCTGTGTTTCCGATACTTTGTTTGGCCAGGTGACGTCTCTGAAGGCTGGAATTCTTTTCCTTTAGGGTTTGCATCCTGCAGGAGGGTGCACACTTAGAAAGACTAATCACTTGCCTTAAAGCATTCAGATCCCCCACTTAATCGCTGACTTTCCCTGTGGTTTATATATTTAGACTCTGGCATTTGTTTTTGTTTTCTGTGTGTGTGTGTGCCCAGCTGCTCTGGTTTTTCTAGCTCTAGAAAATGTGTTTTCTCGGTGTCATCTCTTGTTTATTTGGGGATTTATGTGTCTCAGCCTGTGAGCATGTGGGGCTGTTACACTGGCTTCCAGCTTGGGAAGCACCTTCACTTTTAGAAGACCACTTGGACCTCTTCCCAGCAGCTGAAGGAAGCTTCCTGTATTGGATTGTGGTTGGAGATGCCCTCCTGTAGTGTGGTTCATAGCCATGCGTATTCTTCTCTTCTGAGGACTCACAGCATATATTCTGCATGAAGTATTCATGTCTGTGGCTTTCTCTCACAGAGGGATTACTTGATTCTCTGCTTACAGATCTCTTTGTAAGGCTAATGCACCACGATTTGGATCTGCGTGTACTGGACCTTGATTGTCTTTGGATTTTTCTACTGGAGGGCGAACCAACTTCTGCAAATTGGGAGGAGTGTCTGCACTTCACCTTCTTTTTTTCTGAAAGAGCCCAGCTTCCTACCATCTCTCTTAGAAGAAAGGGCAGTTTCTGAAATGCAGCTCCAAGAGGGGTCCCTATCTCTGGATTTGCAATTTATCAAGGAAGTTTCTCTGGGAAATTGTTTTTGAAAGATCTGTGGTGAAGCATCTGAGTATTTCTTTTTCTCTGATTTTTTTTTCCTGGAAACTCATCGTTGGCCGAGGCTCAAAGCCCTTCTATCTTTTCGGCTGTTCTTCCTTTGCTTCCCCTGATTAAAATCTGCTGGGGAGCGGAAGGTATGAGAAGTTGTTTTGCCCTTTCCCAGATCCAGGACATGACCAGGAACCAACTCTGTCCCTTCTGTCTTCCTCTCTTGAACATTTTGCTTGCAGCTCAGTGAGCCTGGGCCCCTTTTCCTTGGTGTAGACCAGTTCAGAAGCATATTACTTGTAGAAATTGTGCCTTTGTGATCACCTGATCCTGGTTTGTCTGTGATCCAGGCATGGATTTTGCTTGCTGTTTTAGGATGGACTAGGGGGATTTCAAATGCCTTCAAGGAAAAGCTACCACTTGGAAACTGCTTCAAGCCTGACAGAGGCTTCTGCTTATTATTCCAGTGGCCATGGGTGTTTTCAGACTGCCCTGTATCATGTTGAGATGCCAGTAGGGCCTGGTCCCTAGGCAAAGCAAAACAGGCACAGATGCAATGGACTGACTTCTTTTTTACCCATAGGGTAGCAGAACATTCATAGATGGCTTGTTGGTCATAGGTCTCCATGTTATAAGGTGAATGAACAAAACTGCTAAATTGATGCAGAAAATGCTGGGTGTGTTGTTGGAGATAAGTTTCCAGGAGGTGAATAAAGGCCTCACTCTCCAGGTCATGTGATGGAGAATGGTATTTAGGATCTTCTTCACTGTGTAGCCATAATCCCCATACACAGCTGTTAGTTCCTGTTTCAGCCAGGGGACCAGCCGGTGTAGGCAACCAGGGTTTCTCTTGAAATAATTAGCTGAAAAGTGCTTTTCACATCTGTAGCCTTGGACATCTGTCACCCATATTCCAGAATAATACAGAGCTCTTCTGAACTTCCTTACCACCAGATCTTTAAAGAGGCCCACCGATATGGAGTTTAGTTGAAGCTTCCAGCTGTCTCCAAACTCCCTCAGTAATTCTTCAACAGTCAGCTCTCTCAGTGGTCTGATTTTCCTCGTAATGCCCTCAGGATTCAGACTGAGGGGATTGTTTTGAGAAGACTGGGCATAGCTATCCTCCTCTGAGGAGAAAAACGCTGAGCCTTTTCTGTTGTCATTCTGCATTCTGGTGGAACAACACTGCACACCAGAAGAGGGTTTGGATTTCTCTCTTGATCTTGAATATGAAGAGTCATTCTGAGTACTCTCCAAATGGTTAGGACACTCACAGTCAGGTGAAAAATCTAATGGCATTTCTCTGAACAGATTCTATTTCATAATCATATGTAAGAAAAATCAGTTCATCTGGCATGAAAAATATCTATTAAAAACATTTCATGAGGGCTGGCTGAGTGGTGCGGTGGTTAAGCGCTGGCTTGGGTAGCCAGTGGCCCCGGTTCAGTCCCACATATGAGGGCCAGTAACACTGCCCTCAAAAACAAAAACAAAAAAAAACAAAAAAATTTCATGCAAATTTCTGTACTGTTTGTCCCCATGGAATAAATTCTAGAATAAAGCCAAGAAACAAACTATTCCCTCAAATTAGTAATAATGTGCTCAATTAAACCCAGCATAGGCAAGGCAATAGGGATTCAGGCACACTGGTTTTTGTCTTTCTCTCTCAAAGCAGTTGTATCAAATTCTGGAAAGCAAATTAGAAATAAACATCAGCATTTAGGTATCATACCCTTTAACCTAACTCTAGAGATTTAATCTAGATATACAAATCTGCAAATATATATATATATATATATATATATATATATATATATATATATTCATTGATTATTTTTTGTAATAGCAAAAGGCTATAAACATCTATCAGTAGGGAACTTGTTAAAATAAATGACAGTTTATCCATAGTGTATAATATTATAAAGGCATTCAAAAAAAAGAGGAAGGAAATCTATATATACTAATACAAGAAAGATGGCTGCCTATATTGTCCAGAGGATTTCAGTGTGTCCACACTCATTTGAGCCTTAGCTTCTGGATTAATTGGGTTGTAGTGGATCACCTCTGTTTTGTTTGCCTTAGAGACCAAATTTAGAACACAAAAGAAGTACTGCTATGGACTGTAGAAAGAGAGAGACAGTTCCAAGTATTCCATGAAGCTTGGCATCTTATGTTTCCCAGCAGTATCCCTAGTGATGCTAAGATGCAAGCCCTGAGTAAGACAGGATGCAGATCCATGACTTAGAGGTTGCCAGAGCTCTTTAATTTTCTAATAGACCAGTCAGAGCCAACACTGTGACAAGTGATCTGATTCAGACAAGAGCAGTAGATGGAATATAGGTTTTCCTGATGAATGATTTCCACAAAGGAGACTCGCTGGTCTAATATTAATATTTGGATTTCAATTATTTAGTAAGAACATTGTCACTTTCTCTTTAAATGCATAATATGAATAAACTATTAGCATGCATGCAAGGTGGTTAATTAACTTCTTAGTTGTTTGTGTACCAAGTTATTGGTCCAAAATTATTCAAATTTTTGGATCAAGATTATTAAAGTGTATTATTGGGGGGGGAGGCTTTATTCATTATAGCTAAATACCAGTTGATACAAACAACACAAACAATGCTCTGTCTCTCTCTATATAGTGACCTTCTGTGTGTGTGTGTGTGTGTGTGTGTGTGTATGTGTGTGTGTATGTGTGTATGCGCATTGCTTTACGCACCTTTATGCTCCTTTTAAGTTTAATAATCTGTACCAAGGTTATTCAACCTCTCTCAGATCCACGATGAAACCAATTCAGCTCACCAGATATTTTGGGGATAGATGATCTATTTTGTGTTAGTGATTGGTACCTATTATTCTTTCAACAGACCACTCATTTTAGTGTTATCTGAGTAGATTTCATTATGAATTCCCAAGGTAATGTGTCGCCTTTTTTTTTAAAAAATGTATTTTGTATGATTTTATAATCCAAACTAAACACCATTTCTGATACCCTCATAACAATAGGGCAACACAAAACCACATATCCCCATAATCTGCATACCTATGTCAGCAATATATAGACTAAAGAATGGGACATACATGAGTTCTTGTTCTGCTACTAACCTGGGCAAGTTCACATACTCCCCCTCAGTCTCAGTTTACTCATCTGTGAAATGAAGCTTATAAAAGACTCAAATGAAATAATAGATGCAAAAAGTACTTTGTAAAATATAATGCTTATTAGTAATGAAGTGCCCTCAAGTGCGGGGGGCAGGCCCCCACGAGGTCCAGGGGTTCCCTCGGGTGGGACGGGGTCGGCGAGGAGAAAGAAAGATGGAGACACCAGAAAGAGGTTCACAGGAGTGTCACACCTTTATTGTTAAAGACTGGCCCCTTTTATAGGGGTTTCTGACTATTAACTCAATTACAGGTTATGTTTCACATGATCATGATGTTTTCTATTACTCAGAACTTTTAATTTTTTGTAATTGTATCTTTCCAGGGTACACTGTGGCCTGTTCAAGGATTTTACTTATCATCTAAAAAGTGGTTACCATGACTACCTTACAGGGCGCATGTTTGAATTATTGCCAAGAGTCTAGCAGTGGCTGAGTTTTAGGGAAAAAAACTATTTCTATGTGATTATAATACTTAGTAGCAAAAGGAGTTTCAAACTTTTCCTATCCTACAAAGAACTGTATATTATTGTAATAGAGGGTAACATCTGTTTCTCAGTCAAAGCTTCAGTATCTGTTGCTACAGCAATGTACAAAGCAAAGAGTTAAAACAAGGCTGTTAATTAAAATAACTCATGGTCAGTAAGTTGTCTCTTATCAGAACTCTCATGGCCAAGAGACCTTGGTCTCCTGGTCTCCAAGGAAACCTTTCACAGCTGAATAAGCAAGTAAGCTCAAGGTCGGATGATATCACCAGTTTCTCACTGACACCGTCTGTTTCTCACAGACAGGATTTGTCCATGCAGCCAGAGGCCTGAGCCTCCGTTTCCAAGGGGCTTGAGTCCCCTATTTCTCAGTCCTGGAGTCCCCTCGGACTGTAGCCTGTTTTAGGGAGTTTCCTTATCTTTAGGAAATCTTGCCCCGTCATTGACTTACACAGCCAGCTATCATCAGGGTACCCCAGGAACTTGCCATAAATGCAGTGAAAGTACTGTCTCCTATAGGATCTGATGTGGAGGAAAGGCACATGGGATCATAGAGACAGGAGATATTACATGACCAACCATAAGGCAGCATCCCAGACATCCAGTGCTGAGCTTGGATCTTTATTTCAATGTGGCCTTGTCAGACACTAGGATGCTGTCGGCTTCCCACACTCAAGAGATAATCTCATCTATACACTGTGCCTAGCACAGTAAAAATAGTCAATAAATGTCTGTTGAAAGGAAGAGAGAGGGGAGAACTGGAGGAAGGATGAAAGGGAGGAAGAAGAGAAGGAAGACCATAAGAGAGAGCCATTCAAGTTTCTCTTTCAGCTGCCTATATGTTAGTCTATTTCTTCTTTTTTGTTTCTGCCATCAGTTTCCTTTTTTTTTCTTCTTATTTTTCATTTCTGAGTTCCTAAATACTCAACATTCTGAATCAACTTAAAAAGTAATACATTGTTGGGGAAGGGATGCTTTGGCATCTAAAGCATTTCAGATTTAGGAAGATCTTAAATTGACAATGACAGGATGTTGCTGAACAATTAATCTGATCATTAGAAGCCAAGAGATTAGATCCTTTATTTTTCCATCTGAGGTCTGAGCTAGCTACATGGAAATCTTGCCCTTCTGGCTTTTTCCAAGTTCCATGGCTCTAGAGAAATTTCTCCGAATAAGCTCTGTTAGGGCCAGGTAACTCTGGGTTTTACCTTGTAGAATGTTAAGCACCATCCCTGGATGCCAGTATCATGCCTGACCCAAGTATGACAACCAAAAATGTCTCAAGATATTGTCGAATTGTCCTCTGGGGAGGCAAAATTGGCCCCTGTGATAAAAAACCATTGCTCCAAAGACTATTATTTGCATTTTGAGATAAGCTTTTCCTCACTGGGGCTAGAAGTTCTTCTACCAAGAAGTTGGAGTTGTGTGCATTTATGAGAAGGGTGAAGTTTAAATTAGTAGAGCATGGGACTGGAAGCCAGAAAATCTGATCTTGAATTTTGACTTTTTTCATTTGGATTTGTTTTTCATAAGCAATCTAGATAACTTCTCTGAGTTTTATTTGCACAGTCTGTATATTAAGGCTGTATATGCATAGCACTTACCATCACCAACATATTTACGTGTCTAATTTCCTTCCTGCCCCTACTAGAATATAAGCCCCATGAGGAGGTAAGGATTTTGATTTATACACTACCATTTCCTCACTACTTAGAAACTGTTTGGCACATTAAAAGACTTCAAACACGTTAGTTGAGTAAATTTCCCATAAGTAGTACCAAGTCCAATGTCTAGTAGATAGTAGGTATCAACAATTGTGCTTACAGTCAATTTTCATTATTTGAGGTAGTGTTATATAAAGTCATCACAAACACTGAATTTGTGAATTTTGAATCATTTCTCCTAAGGGAATTACGAGGTTAGATTTCTTCAAGCCCTCACTCACATTTTCATCTATGTAACAATACATAATCTTGTTTTATTTGTGTCTGTTTAAAGACATATTGTTTAGTATATATTTTCAATTCATTAACATTGAACTCACAGCCAACAGCACTATAACTCATGCCTGAATGAAGTTAATCTGACACATGTATTTTCTTTGTAAGGCACACCACAGTTTTCTTGCACTTAGGAAAACTAGACAGCATTTTAGTATTATGCTTGGAGGTCATTTTAAACAGCAAAGTCATAAACAAACAACAAAAAACACAAAAGCACAAAAATGCAAAAAACATGGCACCAAATAGTCTGTGGAAAGGAAACTTGTTTATAGAATGAAAGCTAAAACAGAGTGCAGAGCATCAGCTTGTTCAAACTCAGCTGGGAGTATGTGAGTTGGGTCACTCAAATTTTTCACCACTCTTCCCATGTCCATGAATGACCATGAAAACACTATGAGCATTGATTTTGGAGTTATAAATAAATTTTACGGAGTAGGCAAATTCATGAATACAGAATCCACAAATAATGAAGACTGATTACATTTGTGGACAAGGTCAGCTTCTGCAAGGGGATACAAGAGAATTCTTACTAACTTAATTCTCAGGGAGAGAAATGAAATTTCATCCCAACCACAATATTTTCCTCTTTACATCTAACAACAGAGCAGAGCTTCTCTCTACAAGATATCCCCTTCACCAATACACAAAAGGAAACAGTGACTTCAAATTCCTGAGTGCATGCTTTGTTCCAATTCTGTGTTCCTTATGGTCCCTAATTCTTTACATATTTAGATCTTTCCCAGTTATATTTCTGTTATTAATTTCTAGTTTAATTCTATTGTGGTCTGACAGAATACTCTGCATGATTTCTATTCTTTCAAATTTGTTAAGACGTGTTTTATGAGCCAGAATGTATTCTATCTTGGTGAATGCTTCATGGGAATTTGAGAAGAATGTCAATTCTGCTGTTGTTGAATAGAGTATTCTATAAATGTCAATTAGATCAAGTTGATTGATAGTGTTGTTTAGATCAGCTATATCCTTACTGATTTTCTGCCTGTTTTTTGTATCAATTACTGAAAGAGTGGTGGTATTTAAGAATCCAGCTATAATTGTGCATTTGTCTTTTTCTTTTCAGTGTTCTATCCGAACCTAACACTGATAGCAATTCTATCAGTGTTTGGTTCATCTATTTTGATGCTGTCTTGTTAGGTGCATATTGTCTTGGATAACTGAGCCCTTTATCATTATATAAAATTTGTCTTTATTTCTGAAAAATTTCCTTGTTCTTAAGTCTACTTTGTTTGAAATTAATATAGCCTCTTTAGCTTTCTTTTGCTTAGTGTTAGTGTGGTATATCATTCTTCATCCATTTACTTTTAATCTAAGTCTTTATATTTAAAGTGGATTTCTTATAAGCAACATATAGCTGGGCCTTGTTGTTGTTGTTGTTGTTTTTTTTATGTACTCTGACAGTCTCTGTCTCCTATGGTGTATTTAGACCTTTCGCATTTAAAATGATGATTGATATAGTTGATTGAATGTCTGCCATGTTTTTAACTGTTTTCTATTTGTTGCATTTGTTCTTTATTTCTTTTTGGTACTTCATTTGATTCTCATAAAAACCCCATGAGGAAAGTAGCTCATATTAATCCCCAAGAAATGAACACTACTGGAATTAAGTTATTTAACCAAAGTTACATAGGACAAAAATAACAAACATAGTTTGAAACTTACCTATGTTCTTTACTTGACTAAACATTATCCCCTATATGCCCAGTGATTTCATCAATAAAACTCTGATAAAGCCTCTAAGCCAAGTAAAACTAGCCCTTCAGAATCTCTAAAATCTGTGTTTTTCCCCAGTGCTTTCTTTTCTCCAAAACAAACCAGGGAAGGAGGTGTTAGAACCCAGAATCTCTGCTCTGATTAAGCCAAAACACTGTGGATTAATAATCAATTAATAAATTTTAATGAGGTTAGCATAAGGCCAAGAGTAAAAGTGGAGAAAATAGGTTTGCTTCATTCATGAAGAGACTAGAATTATCCATTTAAACTGAGCCTCTAAATATAGGATATCAGGTTTCTTGAAGAGCAAGAAAAAATTTAACCCTATTCTCAATCCAGGTTGTTTAGTTTTATGTTTCCATTGACTGAGGTCACTTAAAATAAATTGTTACAACCTGGTTCCTGAATCATCATCTATTTTTCTATAAAACTGCCTCTTTCTGCTTCTGTGGGGAAGAGAAGAAAGACAGAATTGGACTCAGGCCCAAACCATAATTTTAGTAATTACTAAACCAAGTGACTGCAGCCATAATTGAGTCATTTAAAGCCAAATGGTAGCAGTAATTAATTTGTCAAATTTGAATAAAAGGGCTTTTTTAGAGGAAACAAGTAGAGTTGTGCTAAGGAGGCCTGAACTGTCAGCCATGGAGTGGGAGACCTTTTCCAAGCAAAGAGTGTCTTCCTAGCATCATGGTTCTCTTGTGTGACACTGATAGATGTTTCTCGTTACAGATTATGGCCTTGTCACACTTCAACTTTTCATGTCTTCAGGCTCTGTTCATTCCTCGGGGGCAGCAGTCATCAATTTACATGGAGAGGCATCTAGAGAAACACAGAATCTATTTATCACACTTGCTCCAAGTGTACTAACAGCAACTTCAAACCAAGCATGGATCCACATTTCAATCAGGTTTCACCTCCGCAACATCATAAATAGTGTCAAGGGGTGTATTGTTAAGAAAATGGATGGAAGGAGAATGAGAAATTCGTGTGAACTATGGGAGTCAGTGAAATCCACTCTCATATGACCACCTCAGTGTATATAAGAATTCAGCATGCCTTGGACCTCCTAGACTAGACTTTAAACTTCCTAGAGTTCATCTGATTACTTGTTAATTGCCACTACAGCATGCCAGCTCATGGAATAGAAGCCATATAAGTTTAGGAATACAGAAGCAGGAGAGGCAGAATTCATATCCATAAATCCCCTTTCCTCTAGCTCACCAATCATGACGTACATTTAATTATTTATTTCATTACAGCCATTTCCCATATTCCCTCCTACCTCTTAAGCTCTATGTTCATTCCACTGACATTGGTCAGTGTATCTCTTCGCAAAGTTGAGTTTGCTTCATGCTTCCTAGGAATGTGCTTCCTTCCCAAAGTCATAAATTTCTCAGGCGTTGCTAATAATACAAATGGCTCTCATGGTCAGATAGTCAAGTAGAAAGCAAATCTTTCAATGCCATTGGATTTAAGGTCCCAGAGGTCCATCAATTTAGAAGGTTGGGATTTCTCCCCTTTTCTGAATCTAACTTGAACATAATCAGCCCGTATTTATTTTGAGTAATTTTTCATGTTATTTCTGACAAAAAGATTCTTTTGAGGCTACACATATCAATTTCATGCAGTAAACTAAAGCATCCTCAGTATGATTTATTTTCAATAATTTTGTATGCCTTTTCCCCATAACCAATTATTTTCCTTATGTTGATTTTTCCTGTCACTTTCACACAATGGTTATTTGAGTTTATGCATTTTACTGTTCTTACCAAATTTCCACTAGGATTGCCTAATAAATATATGACTGTACTGCATATTGATAATCAAAAATGGTATGATCTGTCAAAGATGTCAACAAATGATGGGAAAGATAGAGCCAGCAGATCATGACTAAAATGAAAAATTAAAGAAAAAAGAACTTCCTATGCATACCTCACTAAATTGATATTATTCATCAAACTAGTTACAACTTTGTATTAAAACTTAAAAACTGTGGCCAGATATATGCTTAAAGGCTAATCGATTGCTTTATAAGCTTTAATTGACAAAGCAGAAAAAAAGCGAGCTAATAAACTAAAATTTTAATTTAAGAAATTAACAAAAAGAGAAACCCCAAATACACAAACAACAGTGAAACAAAGATAAAAGCAAACAATTCTGAAATAAGAACAAGAAATTTTGGTGAATTGATACATAAGGGGATGTTTTAAAAAAGAATAATAAAGGAGAAAAGTATAGTATCAAAAACAGGAAAGATAGTTAAAGCATTAGAGACAATCCAAACTACAGCACTTTGCTTATACAATGTGTTATCTTGGTAAAGTTTGCTCTAAGGCCATATATCTGCAAATGAGGCTACCTCAGTAAAAAAATCCCCATTAATTTTACTGATCTGCCTCAGACAGTTGCTATCTTCATGTCTTTCTCATCCCTCTCCTGCCTGTCTGGCTGAAATGGACACAAAGACAATGATTTCACACTGGCCTGAGGAGTCCCAGATGGCTGAGCCTGGATTTCCCTCAGTTAACAGATAAGAACTGTCATGTTTATGTCCTCTCTACACCAGGTAACTCAAACACAAAAAATTGCCTCCCAGGAAACAGCAATATTAGGCCGTGTAAAACAATAAATGAATTTTCTCCTTTTGCTGCTTCTGCAACAGGCTACCTAGCTACAAAAAAGAAAAAGAAAGCTAAAAAGGAAATTTCACAAAGTAATACATACTTTTTTGGACATTTTTACTATTTCTGTTGGGTTTTTTAAACTCTCTCCAAGTTACTGCTGCTTATGTCACTTCAATCTATTTCAGATTTTAGACTGTTAGAGCTGGAAGAGAGCTCAGAGTCTTATGACTGCTTGAATTTGTGCTTTCATATAGTCAATTTCCTCACATGTTACCTCCATTTCTTTGTGGGTAAACTCATCCTCAGTTCTTCAGCAGATATGTCATAACTCCTTTGAAAGGCCTTTCCTGGCCGTTCAAGGTTGTTGCATTGCCTTTCTCTATAACTCCCATAACACCTTGTGATTTTATACACATTACCATTGAGAATTGACTGGGGATACTAGGTAAGAGGGACACACTCTAGAGCCAAGAGACCTGGGTTTGAATCTCAGCTCCATCACCTAATGGATATGTGACTTCCAATAATTTGCACAGCAGACTCCTCATTTGTGAAAGGGGAATAATAATAGTTATAAGGATTAAAAGGGTTAATATGTATAAAGTTCTTAAATAGTGCTTGGCGTTGAGTAAATGTACTGATGATATTATAGTGAAAGGCAGAATAATTGAAAATTTGAAATAATCTCTTCCTTGAGATTGTAGCTCTTTGAGAACAGGATATGTCATTCCTTTGTTGAAAGAATGTATAAGCACCTTCATCTTTTTAACAAATTTATTGAGACATAATTGACATGCCATAAAATTCACCCATTTTAAGTATATAATTCAATAATTTTTAGTAAATGTACCAAGTCACACACCCATCACTACAATCCAGTTTTAGAGCATTTCTTTCACATTGTTAATTTACAGTTAATGTCCATTCCCATCCCCATTTTATGATTGAGGAAACTGACAGCCAGAGAAATTATCTGACTTTCTTAAGGTCGTAGAAATGACACGTGTAATAAACAGGTCTAGAACTCAAGTCTCCTGATATCTTCTGTGTACAAACCCATTCACTATATAATGCTCTCTGCCAGGATAATAATAACAAGAATTAAATCTGAGAATCAGGTATTACACTATCTTTCTGTGTCAACGACAGTTTACTATCATTGTTGTTATTAGCATTTTTATCATTATCCCTGATGAGGATTATAATATATAACACTCATTTCCTACCTTTCCCAGGCATTATGCTGCATAGATTATCTCCTTCAGGACAGAAGCTATCACTCATCCCATGTGGCAGCTCCAGCCATTTTTGAGTTCTAAACATGCTCAAAGACTTTACTGTTGGGGCCATGTCATTTTCAATTTTAATGATTATTTGCCTGGCTGCCAACTCAGCAAACTCAATCTGGAATCTTTAAATCTATCAGTAAAATGAGTGATAAAAGCTGGAACATGAATTAGAAATCCCAATCTCATGTAAGACAGTGTTGTAGTCAAACTTTTGCTTAACAATATCAACATTTTTGAACAAAGGGGAGCAAAAAAAAAGCATTCACAGCGAAATCATAAGAAGTTTAGCTTCCTTTTTTCTATTGACTTGCTTTTTGATATGTGTAGCATCTGTCTCCTAATCAGAAAACCATTAGATATCAAAGTTCTATGAATAGTGCAACTGCTTTAGTCCCTGAGCTCCACCTTGATTTGCTCTGCTGTTGTCAGAGCGTGGCAAAAGTGAATTTTACCATAAATTCTCTGTGCACCCATAATGTTTTGGTTCATGCTTCGAGTAATGGACTAAATCAGCTCTCACTCAAGGCAGCTGTTCATAACTCACTAATCCAGGATGATGATTTTGTGAAAACAAACACCTCTCAAAACACTGTAGCAGATATCTACTTGAAAAGAAGATAATGTTGGCAGATAAAAATGAAAATAAAAAGTTGATGTGTAGTCCTTACAGAAAGCTAATTAACATCTTGGCAGTTCTAACATTGAAAGCACCCGGGGCCGGCCGAGTGGCCTGGTGGTTAAGCGCTGGCTTGGGAAGCCAGCGGCCCCGGTTCGGTCCCACATAGGAGGGCCAGCGACACTGCCCTCAAAAAAAAAAAAAAAAACCCAAACAGAATGTCAAGTGGGATTTTGGGCCGGCCTAGTGGCTCAGTTGGTTAAGAGCTCGCTCAAGAGTGTGAGCTGAGCTCTGAGCAACAGCTGTTCGAGGCCAGCCCGAGCTGAGTTGCTGTTGAGCTGCCAACAGGTGGCAGGATGGCTCAGCTAAAAAAAAAAAAAAAAAAAAAAAAAATTACACAAAGGTGGATGAGGACACACCATAATGTTTGGGCCAGCCGAGTGGCACAGTGGTTAAGCACTGGCCTTGGAAGCCAGCAACCCCGGTTCGGTCCCACATATGAGGGCCAGTGACACTGCCCTCAAAAAAAAAAAAAAAAAAAAAAAAGAAAGCACCCAATTATCATAGGCCAAGATACTGGTCATCAATGTTTTTGTAATGGGGCTGGCACTGAAAGTGTCATACAAATAACTTGCAGCAAAAGGCTAATGGAGACAGACAGTAATGCCTCAGACCAGCTTGAAAATGGACACTGGAACCCAAAGTGATTAGACCTTTCATTATGGAAAAAGTAACTGTGGCCATTTCAAGAGTGACATGATTAAGACACCCAATTGCTTCTCAAGAAATAAACTACCACATTTTATTCTACTTTGTGTGAAGTTGAACCTTCATCCTGTCAAAAATACCTAAGAACATGTATAACACTCCTTCCAACTGTGAAGCAAGAGGCAATCAGAATGCGCTGCTCATAAGGTGGCATTGCTAAAAGGGATGTTCTGCCTGCCCACATACACCCAGTATTGTGTTCAGACATTCAGGGCTTTTGTGGTTTCTCAGAACCCCATCCATGGAGGTCCCTATTGTAATGCCTTTGTAGATATGATATAGGTAACATACAACAGGAAAAGGCTATTGTCCAAGGAGTTTGTTTTGATGGAAGAATGACCAAAGTGAACAACTATAGGCTAATTCAAACAAATGTGTGTCAAGTGCCTAATATGGGTCAAGTCCTGTGCTATAGGCACTGGGACACAAGTGTCAGGAAATCATTGTCTTTGCCCTTGAGGCTCTTCCATTTTTGTGCGGAAGGCACATTTTTCTTTTTTTTGTTTTTGTTTTTTTTTTGAGGGCAGTGTCACTGGCCCTCATATGTGGGACCCGAACCGGGGCCGCTGGCTTCCCAAGCCAGCGCTTAACCACCGTGCCACTCGGCTGGCCCGGGAGGCACATTTTTCAAAAAGAGATTCAATATGAGTGTTGCGTTGTGATAGTGAAATGATTGGGTTATAAAGAAGAACCAAAGAAGAGCATTGAGATCAAATCTGGAGGTTGGGGTGGAGAGAAAGATAATGAAGGCTTCATGGATCTCAGGCTGGTTTTCATTTACTATAGCATGTATCCATGCATTTTTGAACTTAAGTTATTTAACTTTCCCACATTGTGAACTGTATAAACTACCAGGGCCTGTCACTGAAACATGGTACTCATTTCCTATGTGTTATGTAGTTGGGTTATATCAGCCATCTTCTTTGGGATGTGAAGACAAAACCTTCATGGTTGAATACTCTCTGGTAACATCTTTCCTATGAAGAAAAGTTACTGAGTATCATGTATGAAAGGGTGGAAAACAATGCTCCAAGCAAATGGCATTCAGAGAAAAGAGGATGTAGCCCTACTTACATCCGATGAAATAGACTTAAAGACAAGAAAGGTAACAAGAGACAAAGATGGATATTTCACAATACCATTATAAACCCACAATTTCAGTGTTAAATCAAGGTCTCCAGGATGTCAGGACCATTAGTGCTTTGGAAATCCTCCATCTTAAAAGTTTCCCTTTTAGCAAGTGATTGATGCCTTTTTGCTTATGAGTAGAAATCTCACCTGGGAATGTCTACTCTACTTTATTTTCTTATAGAACTCTTGTTAAATCTTTCAAGGATCAGTTTTATGTCATTTCCTCTCTGAATTCTTTGTACACAAAAGCTACTGAATATACATGGTATCCATCACAGTTAACAAACCTTTCTCTAAAATCCCTTTTTACCTTGCTTTTCAATCCTATTAGAGTGAGATTTCAACACCTTACCCTGACTGTACCAAACTTTAATAACCAGGCCCAGGCCCTGGGAAGCTGGCACTTCAGCTCATGCACTTCCACTTTGATTTTCAGTTTCTCTCCTTTTCTGGCAATTAGCAACTTTTCCCCTTTCCCCTATTTTTTCCTTTTGAGCTCAGTGATACATCTCTGTTGAAGTTATATTTTATCCAGAACTTCTAGGTGTTGGTAGCAGGTTTTTTCATATTAGCTGAGTCCACTCTCTTGTCTGAACTGCTGTATTTGCTCAATGTAGAACTCTTTATTCAAGTATCGCTTTTCAACCACAGCAACATAACACTCATTTCTCAAAGGTGGCATTTTTCAACTACCCTTAAAGAAACAGATATCCATGGTAGCATTTGGTTTATATCCTAACATGTCATTTATCGAAACAGGCTGCACCGAGGTTACATCCCAAAGCTAACTGCTGAGGTAACCACTGCAGTATCACTTGACATCAGTTTTCTTCTGCCTCATCCCTCAGATGATATTGTGCCCCTTTGAAAGATAATGGATGCATTTTGAAGCCAGTCTCCAAGGTGATACAGCAATAAGAGCTCTGTGTACTCAGTAATGAAAGAGCTTTAATTTGTCCTGTTTGGCGGTGTACTGCATCCTGATTCACATGATAATCAAAATCTCTTTGCTTTAGTTTGTAGACACAGATAATGAGTGTGCCTCTTTGACGCTGCTTGGTAGAATTAAGGTGCAGCCTTCCTCATTTGTGAAAGCAGGTTTACTCGAAGTGATTAATAATTGATAAAAGACAGCAATTAAATGCATTAAAATGAATTACAACGTTTTGGAGAAATTGAATCTGGTGTTAACTTGATGATCAATGATGACATTTGCATTCTGTTTAGCTTTATAATTTAACTTTTCAGCTACCCTTCACACCTAAACCAATTTATGAGAGACAATTGTTGGTACATGAAATATGTAGCTGTTCTAGCTATTATGAGTATACTGTTTATCTTTTTGGATTCAGCAAGCTCTTGATTATGTTCCATAAATAGCCACAGAAAATTCATTTATCTTTTATTCTCAGACTGTCCTGAATGTCTCATACAGACGTAACTTAATAAAAATCACAATATGGTTAACAGGGGAAAAAATAACACATATTGTTTGTTGGGTGTTTACTCACACTAAAACAGTATAGGTAAAAGTCCATCAATACAACCCATTAGACAAAGTGGAATTGCATCAAATTTTCCTTCAATAATATTGCGCAATTCTGTTCACTCTTGCATACTTTTTGACCTTTATTCTCTACTTTCCTTTCCTTATAATGTCCCTTTTGTAAATGCATACTCAGATATCACTAAGAATTTTATAAACTATAAATATTTGAAATACAATGTATCTGTTATGAAATAGTTTCTATATCTTGCATATGAAATTGAAATATAGATTCAAAAATAAAGATGCATAGGTTATAAGAAGAAAGTAAAACTGTAGTATGATAACCTTTGCTATGAAGTATTTCTAATTTTTATATTTGAGATCAAAGGAAACAGAAGGGACACGAAGTAACTCAGCTCCTCACCCAGGGCCTTGGCACAGGATGGGGCAGGTGGTAGGGTGCTTAGGGGAAGTGTTGGTCTTGCCTAGGTAAGGGACTGTTAGCCTTTCAGGAAAGTCTCTCATCCCACGTGACAATTCATCCAACATGGTAAGGGAACAGTGGATGTTAAGGGTAGGAAGAGGTGTCTAGATTGATGGGCTGAGATAGCACTATCAATTGCTCATAGACTATCTGAGGCATGCAAAATATCCAAGAGGGAAATCCAAGGGACACCAGTGAAGGCACAGAAGTGCTGAGAAGCGGGTGGATCTAATGAGACCTGTGATTGAGATGGTCAGGTACAGCTATACAGACCCTATAAACCAAAGCAATGGAAGGTCAGTGCACTGGCACAGGCCCATATCGCTAAAAATACCAGTTTTATTATCACCCAATGCAACAGTAAAAAAGGCCAGTGCCAGAGATATAAAGGATGGGCCACATAGGCTGGAAGCCTACACAGAACAGAAACTAATATCTCCATGCAGTTTCTGCATGATGCAGCCAGACTCCACCATTACCCTCGGGTTGAAGGGGAGTATCCTTTATAGAGAGATTGCACTTTGAATTGGCTGAATATGTCTCCTCTTCACCAAGTTGGAGAGTGTTTAAACCTAAAATGAAGAAGTGCTGATGATGCTCAGGTGTTTTATTGGTTAGATTCTTCTTGCCTCGCACTGGGCCCTACACACCTGTCCTAAAATTACCAGATTTAACACGGGCTCCAGTTAAAGATTAGCTAAGTGATGGAAAACAGATAAAAATACATTCTTTGGAACACCTGAGCTGAAGTGATTTAAAATTTATTCTTACACACTATATTTCCATGTCGTACTCCTACCTATTTATATGCGAGTTTTTGGTAGCATAAAGATGACACAGGTTGAAAAATACTTTTATTTGTCCACTTTTCTCTGTGCATGCACGTACCCACTCATCTACCCATTCATCGCTTGTTTCGGAAGGGAGCACCTCCTCCTGCCAATGGTAGTACAGGGCTGTCATTTGCAAATCACATCATTAGAGCTTCTAGGGGAAAATAATGTTAATGGTGGCATTCAGGAACTCCAGAAGTTCCTGCTGTTGCTAAGGTTTTTCTTGTATAATTCTACCCTCTGGGCTTCACACCTCTTTTTCTTTTAAGGCCATATCTACATTTGGGCCAAATCTCATAATCCATGCCTTAAACCACACACACACACACACACACACACACACACACACACACACACACACAGTGTAGTTAGAAATACCACTTCTCTAAAAGAGGTTATCTATCTTACTGGAAAATTATTCAATTCTACCAAACTTTAAACAAATTTAGTTCTAAGTCCTCAGCCAATTACAAGTACATTTTTTATTTCCCAAATAAAATTAGAAAATGATTTAGAATTTTGTAACATCAAGTCACTATGTTTTATAAAGCCATGATTCTCAATAACTGCCCGAGATTCAATTACATAGGAATCATTTCTCCTAATAAATTTTGCTGTTGAAATAATTTATTCTGTAGGAAATTTTTTGTTTATCAGCAGTCAAGGTTTTCTGTGTGTGTGTGTGTGTGTGTGTGTGTGTGTGTGTGTGTCCAAATGGAACTTCTATTTTCGTTGTTTTGGTAGCGTACATATTTTTTTCTACCCAAATAGTTTTGATAATTTGACATAATGAAAACATATCACTTTTGAAAGTAGGGCAGTCTCTCTAATGAGAAATATGCGTATAAGGATTCAAATTGGAGTAGGTCATCTTCAGAGATAAGCCAAACTGGGTTGAATTCCTGTTCAAGCTAGCTGTGTAAGATGAATAAGTTATACCATTCCTTTGAGCCCTTTAATTTCTGTGTCTCTAAATTTGTGGCAGTGTATGACCATGAAAAGGTTAACCCTATAGTGAGGACTCAATAGGTGCTATAATTAAAGTGCTTACCACAGTACCTGCCATAAAAAAGGTTCTCAATAAAAGTTACTCTCTTTGAAATTAAAGCTTCAGATTCCATGTACCATTAATGTTATGAGCCTTTGTTTCAGAATATCGATCTCAGCTTCCCTTTATCAATGTTTTATCTCTGCTTTTCATCAACTATTTTCCTCTTGTTCATCATTTGAGGCTGAACAGACTTTCTACAGTCATATCTTTTTATTACAGTCACCCTTTTAGGTCTATTCTTGATATGGCCAATTCAATTTGATTTTAGTTGGCGAGCTGAAATATTAATTTCTTATTTAAGTTTGGGTGTTTAATTAAAAATGATTCTTGAGAACATTTTGGAATTAAAATATTCCTAATTATAATAATTGTTGCATGAACTTTTAGATTAATTTAGAAAATCCTAAGCACAACCTAGGTAGGAAGTATAATATGTAGCCTCATAAATATTTGACTCATGGCTAATACTCAACATCGTTTATTGAATAAAGATTTTAAGAGTTCTAAGATGTTCATATTTCCATATGAGAAGAAAAAAATTCACAAAAGCAAGCTGAAAAATATGATTCATAAGCAACATTCCAAAAATAAAGCGCACCAAAGAGAACTCTGATGTTCTCTGGCTCCTACATTAACCCATCTGATGACCTCAGACAAGCTATATCCTATCCCCAGGACTCAATTCAAAAATGTATAAAAGGAGTTTGGAGTCATGACCTCTAGAGTTTTTTAATTTCTGCCCCATTTCTTCTTATATTTTTCCTACATGAAGTAAATAACACATATTCACAACTACAACTAGCACAATTTTGATTGTCACCCTACTTGAAATGATCTTTGATGCCCTATAGATTTCAATAAATATGGAGGTAGACAAAGATTACTGGAAAGAGGCAACAGGGCCAAAAAAGAGAACTTTGTGGTAACTATTATACCCACATTATACATAGTCCTCTAGCTTCTGTATGCTGTGACCCCAGAGAGGGCAGGAACCATACTTACTAACTCATCGTTGAATCCTCAACAACTTTTATAGTAGTTGGCACATGGTAGTTGATGAATAAATATTTGTTGAATGAATAGTAAAATGTCTTCTCCATGATTAAGGATGTCTGGTTACAAGGAAGTTTTCACTGCAGTTTACTATTCATTATCTTAAACAAAACGGAATACCATAGTACAAAAAATATGTACCAAACTCACTAGGAATCAAGGACTACAATTTTTCCTGGAGATACAAACTCCTAATCCTGAAAAAGTGACTGTGACGAGCATGTAGTATATTATTTCTATGTGATATGGTAAGAGAAATAAATAACAGAGGCATTTAGCCCATCCTGTGATGAAGTTATGGCAAGGTGTTTTGGAGGATATGATCTCTGAGGTGAATCTTGGAGGACAAGTGGAATATAGACAGAAAGGGAGAAAGATATTGTAGGTTGAAGTAACATGCCACGAATTAAGTCACACCGTTATAAAACAGTTCTAGTCCCTTCTAAGAGTTCTAATTACAGTAAGCTATTTAGCAACTTAGAAACCTAATACATGGGTTCTGAGTCAGATGGATATTAAGTTGTTTAGTAATTAACTAGGCTGTAGTGGTTACCCCAGAGAGAATCCTAATTGAGAATCCATTTAACTGACTAGCTCTTAAGAGATTGGTTTATAACACAGCAATGACAGCATTTAAATCATTGTTTCCAACAAGAAAACACAGTTATTAATTTTGAATTGATTGAAATTGAGGTGTTTTTTTTTTAATTCCATAACAAAAGTCATGGTCAAGGAAAGCTGACCATAATATAGAAAACGTAATTTTTTTGACATTATCTTCCATTGGCCACACCGGTGTATGAAGTATGCGTTTTAAGAGTGTGTCTGAAGTTGTTACAGGTTAACTCCTGGAATGCATACTTCACGCGAAATTTTTTGAGAATTACAGTGTTGGTCTCGTTTTATTCCTGTCCTATCTTGACTCCCATTCCCTGGTTTTACCATGATTCCAGAGATATAGATTAGTTTGACAATATGTGACTGACAAGGGCCTGTGTAAACTTTCTAAACCACTTGCTCAGAGATAACCAAATGAGGCACCCACAGACATTTGGGTGTTGTTCCTGAACAATTTCTTCTGATTCCCTTTTTGTATTTCACACCGGACTACAGCCTCACCAGCACAGACCTTATCTGTCACTGTTGTCTCCTCTATGCCTAATGCAGACCTGGCACATTGTAGGTACTCAGTGAAGTTTGTAGAATGAGCTAATGAATGGCTGTAATTATGCTCTACATAACTGCATTGGAACACATATTAGCATATAGGAAAAAATCCTAAGAAGCAAATACATGATGCCACCATTTGATGTGCCTCTCACAAGGCTTTACAATAAAAACACCTTCTATTATTCTCCCATCTGCCTTACAACCTTTCCTCTTCCCATTTCTTGATTACCACTTTTTAAAATTACTCCCAATAGCAGAATCATTGCCTCCCTGCCTGTTGCAGTAGGCATCATTTTTAGGCTATTTACTTCACCACTTCCCCTACCATGGCCCTCTTTGTTCTTCAGGGATGACATCTTCACAAAGTGAGACACCGCCAGGCCAAAAGTTTTTCTTTCCTAACATAATTTTCTTAGAGGATTCACCAAAAGCCAAATTCCTCACTATACCAGGTTTATCTCCCCATTTCCCCAAGGGGAATGTTGTCCCACTGAACCCCTTTCCATTCATTTTCAAGAGGTAGCTTGGTATTGGTCAAGAAAATAAAGCCCGCCTCCCTGCCTACAGAGCCATCTGTGATTGCAAATATCATGACGTTATTTCTTCTCGTTTCACAAATATCGTTTTTTCTCTTCAGAGCTAACCCCTTTCCTTGGGCTCTTGACCTCAGTTCCCTCTGTTTACCCAAATTGTTTGCTCTATCAGTTGTAACATCTTTCCTATAGCTTCATTGTTTTCTTCCACTGGCTCCTTCCTCTTAGAAAAAATGTACCTCTAGCCCCTAAAGAAAGGCCTCCCTTAATTCCATGTCTATCTCCAGATACTAAAAGCAATCTGCCTCCTTCTCAACCATCATTTCATTTACATACTCATTCTGTAGTGCTTAATTCATCGTGATTTGGCTCGTATTTCCGCTACTCTATGGAAACTGCTCAGCCAAAGGATACTTGCTGGAAATATCCTTATTAACAAATCCAAAGAATGTCTTTGCCACAAATGATATAGTTGACCCTGCTTCTTATATCTTTTTAAAGTATTGGTTTCCATTATACCCTTTTACCTTTATTCTTCTCTTACCATTTTTTTTCTTTTTTTTTTTTTTTTTGAGGGCAGTGTCACTGGCCCTCAGCTGTGGGACCTGAACCGGGGCCACTGGCCTCCCAAGCCAGCCCTTAACCATCACGCCACTCGGCCGGCCCTTACCATTTTTAAAACCACTGATTCTCATTGTTCTTCTTAACCTATTTGTACCCAGTTCACGTCTTAAATATTGGTGTTTTCCCAAGGATTCTATACTGTGCCCTCTCCATTTCTCTTTCTACTTCCTTTCCCTGGGTGACTTCAACAATTATTGTGGTTTTACTTTCCCTCTATACAATAAAACTTCAATATATTGTCACTACCTTCAATCCCTCCTCTGGGCTTAATATAACCATCTGTCTACTATACCAGCTGAGCATCACCACATAGATGTTTCATATAAATCAAATCCAACATTTCAAAGCTAATTTTTTTGTTTACGTACTGACTTCAAATTTATTCCTCTCATGTCTCTTCTATTACAATGCATTCTGCATTACCCACGGAATGACCCCACACAAAAACCTGGTGAGTTTGTACACTCTATTATTCACTATATCTGCATCTGTCAGGATTTGATCAGAAAAACAGAACCACTAGGAATGAAGAAAATATGGGTTTATATATAGGAATTTTACCCCAGGAATTGTTGGAGCTGGCTGGTGCTTCTGCATCTGCTGCTGGGTCTGGCTCAGGAAAAGCTGCAGGAAATCCAGTGGGAACTTGATGGGCTGTGGGCCCAGCAGTTAGCTGCTCAAGCCAATAAGGTGAGCCAGTGTATCAGTAACAATGTGTCTGAGCTGTGATGATGCCCAGTGTCCCCACTGGAACTTCCAGCATAAAAAGAATATTATTGCTATTTTACTTCTGCCTTCCAAAACTCAGACAAAATGTTTCACATTATTCATGCTCACCTGGAGCTATTCAGGGAAGGGAATTCTGAGAAACACAGGTCCAGATTAGCTCAACTGATACACTAGAAACTCATAGCAATAACCAATTAGTCAAACTCTACCAATTTCTCAAATCTCAACCTTTATCTATATCTTTGCTGGTATAATCCAGCTCAATTGGTAATAACCTTCTTCTTGATGGAATAACCTGTTTTCTGCCATCTAGTCCACCTCACATCTGTGAACCCATCCTTCATAGCACCACCACTCTAGCTATAAAAATCAAATCTGACAGTAGTAACTTACACATAGGTGCCATATTTCCAACAAAGTTAAGACCAAGTACTTTAGCTCGACCTAAAAACCTTTATGATCTGGTCTCTAACTCTTGGAGGTTCGTATCCATTACTTCTTGTCTTGAACTTTAGCAATTCTGCACACTATGAGTCTCTGCTCCCCCAACCACATAAATTTTTGAATTTGCTCATACTATACCTTTCATATCAAGTATTGGACATCCAATCCTTCCCTCATACACAGTTAACTGGGCTAAATCATTCTTATCCAGCTGAGGTGCAATTTTATTTGGAAAAACCTTTCACTGATTCCATCCATTCTTCCCCTTGGGCTGGCTTAATGATCCCTCATTAAAGGAATTTTGTTAGCAACCACACCTTAGACATTTCACATTTTTAGCAAGCACCAAGTTATTTTGAAATCTATGTGTCCTCTCCACTCTTGGACATTAGTTCCTTTGAGATAAGAATTAGAACTGGTTTATTTTCTTTTCTTCCCAGACCTAAGGTCAGTTTGATGTATAAAGGATGTTTGACAATGTTTGCTAAATAGAACTGAAGTGAAGTGACGATGCCTTCCTGTCCTCCAAAAAATGTATCCTGGGACTGGCCCTATGACACCAAGGTGGGGAGAAAAGAGGAAAATATACCCATTGTATTTTACATCAAAAAAGAACTATTACCTTATCTCCTTCAAATTTGTGCCTTCCACTATTTTTTTCTGAGAAGATTTGAATGAGATGAGAAAATTAGACTCAGAAAATTATAAAGGTTTTACTTTTTATGAGGAGATGATAGCTTCATGAAAATTTATATTTTTATAAAAATGTTACATTGTAATAGATAGGATTACTCAAGATAATTAGGTGAAAAATATATGATGTATAAGAATTAAATCAAGTTGTCAGCTACACAATAAATATGTGGAAACCTGTAACTTTCATTTAAACTAGCAATGAACGTTTTAAAAACATTCTGAAACAAATAGTGTATTCCTCATCTCCAGAGAAAATACTTAGAAATAAACTTAACAAATATAGAGGATTTTTTATGAGGAAAACTATAGGGATTCACTGAGGTACATAAGGAGATATGAATAAATGACCATGTTCCTAGATAACAAGAGTGTCTCTTTTAAAATAATGTCATTTCTTTTCATTGTGATTAATAGATTTAATGCAATTCATTCAAAATCTAAAGAAAACATTTAAAGACCTTCACAAAACGACTTAAATGCTCATTTGGAAGTGTAAAAGGACAGGAATCAAGAATAAGTATGTGAATTTTGAAACAGAAGCGTTATTACAAGGACCCAATGTTCTCAAATATTTTAAAGTGTCTTATGGAGTTATTATAAAATAATTAAAATATTTTAGAAATGAATGAGAGATTAATGAAATAGAAAAATAGTTCTAAAAAATAAACTAATACATATAAGAAATAAAAAATAAAAGCAGCATTTTATTTTTTTATTTTTATTTTATTTTTTTTAATTAAAGTTTATTGGGGTGACACTGATTAGTAAAGTTACATAGGTTTCAAGTGTACAATTCTGTAATACATCATCTATATACCACATTGTGTGTTCACCACCCAGAGTCAGTTCTCCTTCCATCACCATATATATAGTTGACCTCATTTACCCTTATCTACCACCCTCCTCCCCCCTTACACTCTGGTAACCACTAAACTATTGTCTGTGTCTATGAGTTTTTGTTTCTTTGTTTGTCTTGTTCCTTTGTTGCTTTCAGTTTTATAGCCCACATATAAGTGAAATCGTATGGTATGCAACTTTTTCTGTCTGACTTATTTCGCTTAGCATAATAATCTCAAGATCCATCCATGTGGTCACCAATGGCTCTATTTCATCTTTTCTTATAGTAGAATAGTATTCCATTATGTATGTGTGTATATATATATATATATATATATATATATATATATATATATATATCACATCTTCTTTATCCAATCATCTACTGAAGGACACTTTGGTTGTTTCCATGTCTTGAAGTGAGCCTTTTAGGTCAGTAGGAAAGGAAGCATTATTCAATAACCTATGCTGGGACAATGGCTTATAGATGCAGAAGAAAAATGAAATAAGCTTCTGCTTTCATTCCAAAATCCAAAATATATTTCAACTAGATAAAAGAACTATACGTTTTTGTTTTAGTTTTACATATATATAATGGAGGAGGCCACCCAATTCAATTCAACCAGAAGTGAATTTGGCTCCCAAGGGATACTGGCAAAGTCTGGCAACTTTGCGAGGGGGTGATTGTTATCTAGTGCCCTAGTATCTAGCTAGGAAAACTACTAAACAAACTACAATACCCAGGAAAGCCTCCCATTGCAAAGAATTCAGTTTAAAATATCAGTAATACCAGTGAAAAATCCTGATCTAATCAGAAGGAAAAAAATCTTAGTGGTTAACTATCCATAATACTATGATAATTAACAATATTAGAGACAAACTGCCAAAATGGTTAAAAATGTTATTGTATTTTGCAAAAGTATGAAAAATATGACTCTTAGGGTAGCATCAACTAGAATTTGGAATGGGGAATATTAGTCAAGGTCTGATCAAGAGACAGAAACCACCCATTGATTTGAATAGGAAATTTAAAAACATAAAAACATGATTAAGTATAATGGGGATTGGAATAATGATGGATTTGCCTATCAGAAGTAAAGAAAACTCTAAAATTACAGGGATAGCAGTTATCAGGTGCAGTCAGTACCCCTAGAGCTGAAATAGCATCCAAAGAAGAGGTGCTCCCAATTATTGTTGCAGATTTGCGGGAGAGGGCACAGCTCACTGGATGGCAGAGAAGTGGTTCCATGCCAGTACAACTTGCTGAAAACCAATCCTCCAGACTTCAGTGCATAGGGCCAGTACATCAGCTGATCTTAAATTACAGTGGTAGAATTTTCTCTCTACAGTATTGCCTTATCTGTTGCAAAGATGGGAAAGAGGCTGCGATAGACTGCACTCCCTGATGGACTCCCCCTGTTGACATCTAGAATCTATTCTTCTCTCTAGTTCCTGGTTGCAAGACCTTTGTGATACTCAGGTGCATTTTCTGCTGTTGAGTTGTGTGAGATAGCTCTATGTTTTTATGATCCATTCCCCTTTTTGCAAAGGGACATGGGGGAGAAAGGGAAGGGGCAAAGGAAAGTGGAGTTGAAGAGGGGGGAGAGCTGGGGGAAAGGGGCGAGAACAAGAAAAACAAGCAAACGACATGAATAAAAATTAAAGACGAAAAACTCAAAAGGCTAATAAGCGTTAAAAAAACTATTCATTTTCCCCAATCTCTAATTCATAATTATATACCACATTTTAGTATTAAAGAAGGTTTTGAAAAATTATGAAGAGCTATAATGTCCTCTTCTCACCCCTTTTAGTACCTCCTTTTTTCGTCTCGTATGGATCATGATTTCAGTTGTGAGTTGGTGTTGGATAAATTGCTCTCATAGAAGTAATTTAAAGTTCATTACACCATTCAGTGGTCCAGATGAAAAGAAGTGTAAGAGTAATGGCAAGCATTTAACAACAGGAAGTCACCAGGGAGCATAAAAATGGAAAAATGCAAAATAAATATCTTGTCTGCCTGCATTAATTGATGTAATCAAGAAGCATGTTGCTGTTGATGCCGTGATTACTGTGATGTACCCACAGGGGAAGCTGAAGCCTTTGTGTGCACTTGTGCTAAAAGCTATCACAAGATTTATTATCATACAGCTGACACATTTTCAAAACACTGCATTAAAGTTAACTAAAAACTGTAACCAGGGAATTGAGAAATGAAGACCAACTATTCAGCATACCAAATACTTTTAATTATCTAAATATGAGGAAGCCACTATAATAAATAAAGAGGCCAAACAATTTGAGAACTTATTAAATGCCAGGCACAATGGCTAGTGCATGATCTCATTTCATCAACTTTGGAGGTTGGTATCATTAATATCCCCATTTTACAGATAAGAAACTAAGATTAAAAAGATGAAATTAGTGGTAGTAATTGGATTCAAAATCTACCTGACCACAAAATGCATACTTATTAGATAAAATATGTATATCCTTATATACATTAGTTTTGAGTTATATAATTTTATTTTGATTTTAAAAATAACACTTATTCCTTTTAGGAAAAAAAAGAATTAAAATTTTAAAAGTACAAACAAAACTGAAAAATGTTAACATATTGTCATATTTCCTTCTGGCAGTTATTTTGTGCAAATGTATGCTTTTTACCCCCAATTGAGGTCATACTACATACCTTGGAATCTGTTTTGTTTTCCCTATGTCATAAGCAATTTCTCATGTTATTATAAAACATGGTAATTTAATAATTGCAAAGTATTTAATTATGTAGTTACAAAATGATATTTTAATCATGTCTATAGTATTAAACATTCAGTTTATTTGTAATGTTTCAATTTTATAAATCTTTATGTATATTTTAATATTTGTAAGAAGTCATTTATAAACTTCATTCCTATAAATTAATAGATATAGCATTACATGGGAAGAAATCGTAAAATATTAACCTCAGAAAAATTGGAGCAGTTTCTAGAAATTTATAAGAAGGCACATTTTCTTGTCTTCTTGACTATAACTCTTGGCTATTGTTTAATTTTAACATTTATAGGGAAAGTAGTGTCTTCTTGCCTTACTTTTGATTTCTTTGCTCATTTTCTATATTTAATTCATTTTATTCCAAGGATCATCTTAAAAAGGTCCTAATTAACTCAAAGAAAAAAGGAATTTTTTAAAAGAATGTTGGATAGCTTGCAGCATTGAAAATACAATTGAATAATCTGATTTCAGTTGAAACTGGGTAATTCTGGAGATTTAGGAAACATGAATTAATGGAGAGTTTCTTGAAGGTGCTGCTGTTTGAGCAACTCAGCCTTCACTTTTCTCTGGAAGGAGTGTTGATTGTCCTAGTTTGTGTTAAGAGGGGCACAGTTTGGGCAAGACCCTCTGGAGTAGAGGAGGTATGTTTCCCCCAAAGGAAACAATATACAAAAACAACACACAACTTTGCTAGTGAAGGAAAAATATCCCCCCATATATGTTGGCTATTAGTACTTCTCCTTTTAGTGAATTGCTTCTCTTCTACATGCGCTTCACTTTCTCAACTGCTATGTTTGTCCTTTTCTTATTGATTTATAATATCTCTTTATATATTAAGAACATTTACACCATATCTTTCATATTCGTTGTAAATCATTTTTCTTCCTAGTTTGATTCTAAAATCAAAATTTGAATGTAACATGGGAGCTTATTTGCAAAAGTTTCCATTTTCATGTAGTTAAGTAAGTAGATTCTTTATGTTATCATCTTTGCCCTTACCATGACCACAAGGTCACTGTCAAGACCCATGGAAGACTTTTCTCAACATACTTGGCAGTGCTTAAGCTGTGGAAAAAAGAGATGCACAGGGGCTCAGCAGTCATTTATTGTAGTTTGCGACCACCACCCTACAATTTTAGGTATCAGGGAACAGTAGGCCAAGTCTCTTGATTCCCAGTGTAGTGTTCTTTGCACCAAACTACATGTCTTCATACAAATTAGTGGCTTGTGATATAGAGATTTTTATTTAATATGGTATAACTCTGAAAGGCAAAATGAGAAGGACGTGGCTAAAGTGAAAGAGAAATAGTTTGCACCCTCTGTAATATGTAGTAGGTCCAAGAAGGAATGGATTGTCTAGTAAAATAATAAATTTGCCATTAATGAAGTATTAAATGAAAGCTCCAGGGCCAGTTCTTGGGGTCTTGCTGAAGTAATGATTTGTTTCAGGTAAGCTCAGTGGTTCTTTTCAACTGTAAAAACTACAATAACAACATTGTCTGTTTTAATTTTTCTTCTGTGGTCAAAATTTAAGTATTTTAGCGTTGTCTCTATAGGGAAACTGTTCATCCTAATAAAAAAGATCCAACATAATTATAAATTGTATTAAGTATCATAGTTGTGGAAAATTGCTTTTATAGTGTGACCTTGATCAAATTACTGTGCTTCCTAGTGACTCACTTTCTTCATCTTCAAAAATGTGAGTATTAGTTAAAGCTAAATAATAATGAATGTCAACAGGATGTGGAGTATAACATAGGGAATACAATCAATGGAATTGTAACAGCTATATACGAACTCAGAGGGGTAGTAGGTTGGGGGAGGAGGTTATCACTTTATGAGGGGTGTAAATGTCTAACCATTACTTTGTTTTGTACACCTGAAACTAATTTTAAAAATGTGAGCATTAAATAAAACATTGCATGTAAAACATTTAAAATATTGTCTAGCACTAGGACATACTCAGTGTATGTTAGCTGTTAGTATATAGTTATAGGAAATGAAATATAATGATATTAAGGCATATTTGAAAAAATTGTGTAAAGGTCATTCATTATTATGACTCCCTAAACAATTTTTCTAGTTTGTTTCAGTCTTTGTCCATGCATACTCACATTGTTTACATCATTATAATTCGAGTGTACCTATAAACCATTTTGTAAAAGCAAATGGCAAAAGTGAGTCTGTGCTACAATTTTTACATTTAAAGCTCTGAGAATATATATACATATTTCCAAAACATAAAGAAAACAGAATTAATTGTTGGATGATTTCCTTGCCTTTTGATTGGGGTTAATCTTGTTAGTGCAATAAGGGGAAACAAAGTTAATTCTTAAAATTGATACTGCTCAAAAAGCACTGAATCTTGAAGGATCCCAAAGGACAAAACATAATTTCCTCTATGTTTGCCACCCTCTCATTGCCTATGTACCTCTCAACGAAGGTGGTTTTAAAAATCATTTCTTATTCGATAGCATATTTCATGTCAGACTTTCAGAATAGAACTAGTGTATTTGAACAACAATAAATTTGAAAAGTAATTTCAAGGAGACCTTTCACTGGAACAAGGACATGTTTTCCCATAATATTCTAATTTGTCATCATGATTGTTCCTTTTATAAAATACAAATTAATAAATGTCTTAATCTACCCATTAGCCATATGTTACGTCAATAGGATGTCTTCCATTACAAGTTAGCTAAAGTGACAGGGCTCTCTTCATGAATAACAGTAGATGTGTGTCATAGTAGATATTGATAATACTTTTTAAAATCATTTTCCCTAACCCATTATAGGTATCCTTTCTGGATGCCACTTAGCAGATGCATTTATTGTTAAGTCTATATTCTCTAAAAGGGAAAGAATGTCATATAATGGCATGCACTTTAAAGTGCATTATATTTATTATATCATTTAGCTTTAACAATACCCTTTGAGGTAATTATTTGCTTTTTATAGATAAAGACACAAAGGTTAAGCTTACATAAGTAGTAAGCAACATACTGGGGATATTAATACAGATCTGACAAGCTCCAAAGATCCGTTACCTTTTCAACATAAAGATCAATAGGCAGTGTTGCTTATGAAATTGTATGATAACATATATAGATCTATGATTTTACTATGAATTTCGTAGTACAAATAAGAATACTTTAGAACTTTTAGGTTCACATAAGATAATGGCAGCCATCTTAATCTGATTCTCCTTATGCATTCTCCAAAACACAT
Source organism: Aselliscus stoliczkanus (assembly GCA_033961575.1). Taxonomy (NCBI): domain Eukaryota; kingdom Metazoa; phylum Chordata; class Mammalia; order Chiroptera; family Hipposideridae; genus Aselliscus; species Aselliscus stoliczkanus. Next base: position 139,311,904 of record CM066728.1, read on the forward strand.
ACAAATCAACAAGAAGAGCAAATAAAACTACTTGTGGCCTACACGTACAACTCAAGAAACAGAGGATTCTATATAAAATACAATTTATAGTAAGTATGTAAAACACATTTGAAAATTGCAGTGTCTTCCTCATAGCCCATGCTGAAGCCGAGAGTAAAAAGACTAGGAATAGAAGAGGACAGGTAAACCCCACCCAAAGTGAGATAATATGATAATATACTGAGAATAACTTCAAGGCCTCTTGGGTCAGACCCCTCCCTATGTATTGAGGTATACAGGAAAGGACCTGAAAAAGCCTAGGATTGCAGAGAGCAGTCTTGGGAAGACACCACTTCTGGGGGAGGAGTCAATTCTTAGAAGCTTAGTGGTAGAGGGAAAAAAAATCAAACAAGAGTTAAAAATTAAGATTCCTTGGGCTGGCCAAGTGGCGCATTGGTTAAGAGCTGGCTTGGGACGCCAGCGGCCCGGTTCAGATCCCACATATGAGGGCTAGTGACACTGCCCTCTACAGCTAAGATGGTGAACAACAGCTCCACCTGGAGCTGGGCTGCTGTGAGTCCCCGGGGATAGCATAGCTGCAGCCCCTGCTACAGTGGGCTGCCATAGGCTAAGTGAGTGGCCGGCAGCCAGCGTGGGCGGCTGGCAGTCAGCGTGAGCTGCCAAATAGCTGCGGTGAGCGGCCATCCAGAGGCTGGCGACCGATCTGCCTCATCTGAGAAGAGCTCAACAAGGATACCAACATGGGCCAGTAAAACAACGTCCTCTGTAACTAGACTGAAGAACAAAAGGACAGCAACTTGTCTGTTCCCCTTCCCCACTTCCCCAACGCTGTTCCCCTTTCCCAATTCCCCAATAAAATCTTAAAAAAAAAAAATTAAGATTCCTACAAAAAAAGAAGAGTATCAAAATCCAGAAGCATCCACCCTCCCCTGAACAAAAAGGGATTCAACTACTAAAAAATTACATTTCATTGTATCAAAAGAAAGAGAAGCCCCTGAACTAAAACCTCTAGGAAACTACCCAAATTCCACACCTCTTATCTACAAACACATGGTATTTCTATTCTGGGAAATATGGTTATTTTAAAATGAGCATAAAACAGCAGACCATATACATGTAAAGTTAACATGAGTAGAAAAAAAATAAAAATAAAAATATTTTGGCTACTGAAAATTCTACCCTCAAAATCTGACCCCAAATCAAAACAAAACTATAATATCTTTCAACTAAATTAAATATTCTTAAATAAATATGTGCAAATGGGAATAAGTTCTAAATCAGAAAATTTTTGAAAAAAAAGAAGAAAGGAGCATGAAGAAAGAAAGATTTGCTGAATGCCTTAAAAAATTAAAGAAAAAGAAAAAAGGAAATGTGTTTTTAATGAACTAAAAATAAATTACAGAGTGTACTGGAGAGAGTAGATTTTATTAAATATATAGTAAGAGGATAGCAGAGATAAATTAAAGTAAAATAGATAAAAAGATAAAAAGAGAGGATAATAATAGTAGACAGAAAAATACAATAAATTTCAACCTATGTGAAATTGAGTCCTTGAAGAAAAATGAAACAATAGACTATAACTAATGTTTATATCTATAATTGAAGAAAATATTCCAAAAATAAAAGAAAATCTGAATCTCTACATGTACAGAGCCCAGCATGCAATCTGGGAAAATTTACCAGGAACAGTTAACTCTAAGACATCCTGCCAAAAAAGTGGATCTTAATGATAAAAGGAAACCATCAGGGAAAGCAAGTCAGATTGACATAGGACTTGTAAACAGCAACATGCAAAGAGAAGCAAAATTGTAGCTTCATTGTAAGAAGCTTCAGGGAAAAAATTGTGAGCCAATTATCTTATACCCAGCCAAGCCGTATTAAGATTTTGAAAAATATTTTTAAATATAAAAGAATTCAAAAGATAACATATTCATAAGCCTTACTATGGAAAGATCTACATTCAACAATGAGAACAAAAAGTGACTGGGAAAACTTTATCAAATGAGCTTGACAAGGTTGAGTGTATTTATTTTTAGACTCAAGATAAATACCAGACATAGTGCCAAAAGAAGACTATTATGTGTATGTTAGAGGTGTAGATGAAGTAAAAATAACACAACTTAAAAAACTGGAGGAGGAAGGAAAAAAATAGGAGGTATAATAAAATCAATAATTAGTATGTAAGAAGTATATGGAGGTTAAAAGATACCACTTATTCACCAAGAAACAGAACCTCGAAATACATAAGCAAAAACTGAAATACAAAATAGACGAATTCACAATTATAACTAGAGTTCAAAAACCCTCTTTCAATAATTCGTAGAACAAGTAGAGGTCAGATCATTAAGGATATAAATGATTTGAATACTATTAACCAATTTGACCTAATTCAAAATTATAGAACACACCATTCAACAAGTAAAGAATATTTGTTCTTCTCAAGTGTATACAGAACATTTACCAAGATGGTTGACTACATTTTGGGACACTAAACTAGTCTCACTACTTTCAAATGGATTCAAATCACATAAAGTGTATTCTCTGACCACAATGGAATTAAATTAGAAATAACTGACAGAAAGTTCATTGGAAAAATCTTCAAATGTTTGGAAATTAAATAATCCACTTCTAAATAACCTATCAGTCAAATAAATCAAAAGGAGAATTAGAATGCATTTTGCATTGAATGAAAATGAAACACAATATATCAAAATGTGTGAGGTGCTGCTCAAGCAGTATTTATAGGTAAGTTACAGCACTAAAAAGAAAGGTCTCAAATTAATGATCTAAGGGTCTACCCTAAGAAATTAGAAAAAGCATATGAAACCCACTGTAAGAATAACCAATATATCAATTTATATAATAAATTGTTGGAATTTTTTTGCGATTGCATTCAAGTTGCAGATCAATTGGGAGAGTTGCACCTTAATGCTGAATCTTCCAATCTATGAACATTACATATCTCTTAATTTACTTAGATCTTCTTTAATTTCTTTCAGCAATATTTTTTATTTTTTGATAAGAAAGTTCTAAATATTTTTTGTTGGATTTATTCCTAGGAATTTGATATTTTGATGATATTGTAAGTTAAACTATATTTTTTATATTTTCCAAATATTTGTTACTAGTATGTAGAAACACAATTAATTTTTTAATATTGACCTGTATCCATGATCTTGATATATTCATGTATTAATTTCTGCAGTGGGCACTATCCATTTTTCTGTGTCTATAAATTATAAATATTCTTGCATGAGTAATATATTTCAGAATAGATATTTTAAGACTATATCACAGTATTTCTAGAATGAAAATATGTAAAAGTCTAAAATTTTTATTAAATTAATATAAAAGCATGCTATTATGTTTCTCTTGAAAACATAATGCATTTGAAAATAAAATATCATAAAATTGAACTAAATACTGTACCCCCAGGTGAGATTTTAATGAGTTCACTTTTTAAACTCTTGTTAAGCTTGGAATACTAGCAGAATAGGAGATGGTTGTCTTTTGTGTTTTGTGGGAAATATTTTAGTAATATTATTAAAAGTATTTGAGGGCCGGCTGAGTGGTATGATGGTTAAGTGCTGGCTTGGGAAGCCAGCGGCCCCGGTTTGGATCCCACATATGAGGGCCAGTGACACTGCCCTCAAAAAAAAAAAAAAAAGAAGTATTTGACCATATCTGTGGGTTAATGATATATACCAATTTTCATTTTTTGTTATCTCCAAGGATCTAGAAAGTGTTCAACAGGCTATTCAATGAAGAGCAAAAAGGAATTATTACTGAGGAATAGATTCATAGCCTTAGACATAAAGACAGAATGAAAAAAATGATTACCAGTGGTGATATGTACTCTAGCTAAACTATCATTTTCCTGTTGTTTGCCTATTTTAACATTATTTTCTAATTAGAAGAGTTGAACTCACTTAAAATCCACCAAGCATCAAAAGAAAGAATATGAGCCAAATGGCCTGAGTAAAGGGCATGAGATTAAGATACATAATACTATTTTTTAAATGCCTCTCAAGTTTAGCACTGGAAGAATGGATTCAAACCCCTCTGCACTAATTCCATCCACCTCCACTTTCTATCCCCATGCTTTTTGTCCCCTTACTTCCCCACCTCTACCTCCAGTGCTTCTATCTAAATATAGCCCCTCAGATTCTCTCATCTGGACATTGCACATTTTTTTTTACAGTTTCCAATTTCTCACCCAATCAATGCACCTTTTAAAATATCTGAAACAGAAATTGGCCATACAAACAAAACTCCTTAGGCTTGCAAGTCTCCGTAGGCTCGCAAATGTAGTCTTAGTGTTCTGGTCACTGTCCATCTCCAGCCTCTCCCTCTCCACTCCTTACACCAGACCTCAGTGCCATTAACAACACAGCTGTAACAATTACCCCTGCAGAGCTAAAGAATGAAAATATGTACACAAAAACTACCAAGAGCAGGGCCGGCCGAATGGCGCGTTGGTTAAGAGCTGGCTTGGGACGCCAGCGGCCCCCGGTTTGGATCCCACATATGAGGGCCAGTGACACTGCCCTCTACAGCTAACAACAGCTCCACCTGGAGCTGGACTGCGGGCCCGGTGATGGTGTGGGCTGCAGCCCCTGCTATAGTGGGCTGCCATAGGCTACAGTGAGTGGCCAGCAGCCAGCGTGAGCTGCCAATAGCCACAGTGAGTGACATCCAGAGGCCGGCGACCGATCTGCCTCATCCGGGAAGAACGCAATAACGACACCAACATCGGCCAGAGAAGCAACATCCTCCGCAATTAGACTGAAGAACAAAAAGACAGCAACTTGTCTGTTCCCCTTCCCCGATTCCCCAACGCTGTTCCTCTCCCCCAATTCCCCAATAAAATCTTTAAAAAAAAAAACACTACCAAGAGCATAATTACTTCCTCAAGAGATGGGTAGTAGAGTTGTCTTTTTTTTTTTATTCTATTTTGATCAAGAAATACAATTCTTCTTTCTTTTCAGAAAAAATAGAAATGATATGGTTCAAAATACACAAAGATGACTTTATGTATGTCTGTCAATTTTGTCATGTTTATCCTTAGAGTTACAATTTTCTCCCACCAAGATTTTTGGTCATAATATTATGATTAGGAATTCTCTGTTGTGTCTCTAAGAGTATACTTTCTCAGTCCCAATGATTATCTCCTCAAGAGATAATCATTCCCTGAGGGGTGTGACATCATCCACAAGACAAACCGTTATCTCAGAGCAAAACAAAAATCATAGCGTTTTTTTGCCTAAAACAATGGGTAGTTAAAGGCTGTGGGAAAATAGGTAGATCTTGTGTTTCTTTAGTGATTTACTGCTATTTCTGAAAAGAATTGGGATTCACATTTGACCTACTCAAAGTAATTCACTTTGATTAAGAATAATTATTCCAAATGGAAATGTAATAGATACGTATGATATGCGAGGGCGGGTTGGGGGGGGGGAGTGGGGCTGCAGATTGGGGGAGGGGGATTGTCACTTTGAGGGATAAAAAGTGTAACTTGCACTGTGTTGTACACCTGAAACTAATAAAACAAGTAAATAAATAAAAACAAACAAACAAAAAGAATAATTATTCCAATATACATGAAACATCCTTGTGTATTTTTTGATTTTACGAAGATATTCTGAAGAAAGGCAGGATTTTAAAACATTTGTATCAGCATGTTCTCCCTGGATAAAGGAGCTCTAAGCAATTTCAAATTAGCAGCTTCAAAATCACAAAGCCATTCCTCAAATACATGGCTTCTGTCTTGCAGTTTTTGGATGCCCAAACCAAAAGTAACATAAACAAACCTAGATGTGTTTATTTCTGTCCATTAGTGATACACTTCACCTTCATTGAATGCTGAAGGGTCGTGGGGAAATGGTTAAATTACACATTCCTTAGACCACCTTTGTATATTCTCTGGAAACTCCTAGCATTGACCTTTTGTATTTTGTGCTGCATTAGGCTGCTTGGGAGGCTGTAAATTGCATCAATGAAAAGCTTTGATGCTTGTCAGGATAAGTACATTTTGTTGTTTATTCATATAGGACATTTCAAAGTACATTATAATGACTTGTTTGTACATGTATCTTTTCTCTCAACTGTTGAACTTTCTGTTTCACTGACTGACTGTCTGGCAAAGGAGAAGTCCACAACTACCTGTATATTGTGAAATAAAGTAAATTACCCTCAGAACTTAGACATAAAATCAAATTCTGCAAGAGTTACCAAGAATTAACACCGAATTGGAAAGAGTAGGGAGGAAAAGAAGTGACCTAAGGTAGGTTTACAGATGTGTCCCTCAGAGAAACTTGGGAAGCCATCCAAAATAATAAATGTACAATGAAAATGTTCCATGTCTTGACTGAGGTGGTAGTTAGATGGGTGTATACATTTATTAATACCCATCAGATTCTACAGTTAAGATCTGTGAATTACATTTTATGTCAAGTTTACCTCAATGAAGTTTTACAAAATGGACCATATTTTCAGTTATAATAATCCTAATGAATTAACATGTGCTATGAAGAAGGTATACATGTATTAAAGGCAGGGGGAAAGAGAATAATTAAAAAGAGAACTATTTTAGTTCTACCTGGAGAGTTCCCCTGATTCCATCCCAGGTTAGAGGAAACATGAAGTCAGAGATTATGTGTATTCAGTGTATTTCTATATCTCAAATGCCTACAACAGAGCCTCATGCATAGCAGTCAATCAATAAGATAGAGTATTTATGTACTGATCAGTGTGTTAGCCTATACCTAGTTTCTCAGGGATAATGGCTTCTCTTTCTTCCAATTCTTGAAGATAAGTTCTGTGCTATCCTATGTCAATACAGTGGACATGAGTCCTGCTTTGGTATTTCTGAAATTAGAAGCTCACCTCATCCTTGTCAAAAATGTAGCAGGCTTTTGCACACCCATATTCATTGTAGCATTATCCACAATAGCCAAAAGACAGAAGCCACCTAAATGTCCAACAGTGGGTAAATACATAAACAAAAAGTGCTAATTACATACAAGGAATATTATTCAGCCCTAAAAAGAAGGAAATTCTTTCACATGCCACAACATGGATGAAATTGGAGGACATTACGTTAAGTGAAATAAATTAGTCACAAAAAGACAAATGCGGTAGTATTCCATTTATGAGGTATCTAAAGTAGTCAAACTCACAGAAGCAGAAAAGAGAATGGTGTTTACCAGGGGTTGGGTGGAGGGCAAATGGGGAGTTATTGTTCAATGGGTATAGGGTTTGTTTTGCAAGATGAAAAAGATCCAGAGACCTGTTGCAACGTAATGTTAATATACTTACTCAGAATATACTTAATATACTGAAGTGCACACTTAAAAATGGTTAATAGGTTAAACTTTATGGTATGTGATTTTTAATCACAATTAAACATTGTTTAAATGCAGCAAACTCTTTCATGCCTCCTGTTGCAGAGACAATGTAAAAGCAAGCTACCAGCAAAGATTCTGTCCCAGGTTTTACTGTAGAATAACTTCCTTTACCCACTGAACTTGGCCCTCTGTGTTTTGGCAGCCATACTTCTGTGATTTCCTGGCTCTGTCCTCCAATTTTCAATATTTCACCCTGGCTCTTTCCCATGTTTTGGTGTCTTTCCTGACTTCCTGCTGCTGGTTGACTGGATCCCCACTATTGCTGAACCCTTGCTGACTCACCATCCTCCTGTGATACTAAGAGCACCAGACACCTGAGAAAGAGGAATGTTCTCTACATTGGCAAGACCCCATGAAATCCTCATCACCTTGGTTACCCATCCTGTCCTTCCAAGGGAAAATGGATGGGGATTTTGTATCTGGCAGCAAAATGGGCCCAATGCAGACATGTGAACTTAAATCCATGTCACCTCTATGTAAGCATTCTTCAGCAGAAAACATTTAGATTGGCTAGAGACCTATGCACAAAGGCACACAGCCAGGGTACAGTTAGTCTAGGTGCCGAAGTGTGGTACGGGAAAATGGCTTCCTAAAGCCACAGGAGCAGGAAACCCAGAGAGACCTGTAAGCTGAGATGTGGGGAGAAACCAAGTTCAAGCCTGTAGAAGCCTGTTCTGTCTTACCCACAGAGCGCTTAGCCAGGAATTAGACACAGTGCCTGGCTCACACTACTCTTAAGTGAAGTTGCTAAATTTCCATCACAATCACCATACCTATTTTCTTTTTAAAAATAATATTACTCATCCTATCCAATAAGCCTTTGCTATTATCTTCAGAGTGATATGTTAACTGTTTTCCCCAAACTCATTAAAAGTATGCTTTTAAAAGTGGTACATGGTTACAATAAGCAACTAAAATAAATATGGCACATGTGTGTACCTAATATGCAACTTTTTTAAGGTGATTTTTTTTGTTTCATCTCTGATATTGCCTTTTGGATGTTATTTTTCTAAGATGCTGGTTTAGATATTTATCTCTGAGTTGTCCAAATATCTTCACTGTATCTACTTTGCATTTATCTTAAGTCAGAAGAGCACCAATGGGCACAGACATGAAAAAGCCTGAGAGCTGCAGGCTGGGTAGCTTTTACAGAACCACCAGTATTAGGATATCAGGGCAAGAAAGATACCTTAGAGATTATCTAATTAAACCATTTCCATGTTTAAAGAAACTAAGGCTTAGAACAGGCCCGACCGTTGACCATCTCCCCTCAACAACCAGTACTGGTCTCACCCCACCCAGTGCCCTCTCCCCACTGTGAGACCCGCATTGAGCGCATCTGAAACACTGTGTCTTCCCACCCAATGGTTTAGAAATTCAGATCTAGAGATATTGGAGGCATCCTCTTTTTATGCTGCAGACCATATGCATCTCCACAGCTCGTGTCGGAAGACATTGCCATATTCTGACACATATCAGTCTCTGACACTTTTCTGGAGTGCCACTGACATGACAGGTACTTTCCAACCAGTACTGAAAAAATGTTGAGCCCTCCAACAACTTCAGTAGACACACTGGTACCTTCCTGCCTCCACTGTGAAAGATGCTCAAGCCATCCTTCCATCACGTTCTTTAAACACACTCCACACCAAGATATCTACAGTACTGGGCGAAAGAGTCTAAAACAGTATTGCCCAATAGAAATTTCTGTGATAATGAAAATATTCTATCATTCTGAGCTGTCCAATACAGTAGTCATTACCTACATGTGGCTATTGAGCCCTTGAAGTATAAAAAGTAAAGTATTTTGAGTGATAGCTATAGGCATTTGGGAAAAAAAGTTAAACTGTAAGCCATCTCTTGTAAAATTGTAAAACACTTCTCACTGCCCATCCAGCTCCTTAGAGCTCTACACCACCACACAAAATTTTCTACTGTTACTCTCCAAGCCTCATCAGTTATTCTTGACCCTAGGATCCCTGAATCTTCTAAGGAATGTGGAAATATGCCATCACATCAGGGTTTCTACAATACTTTTTGAATGCCAGGAAATTTCCTCTGTCAATTCTCACTCCCACTCCGCCTTTGAGCTTAATTCATTTGCACCGCAGAGTGGAGGTTTGCTTGAGGGAGTCGGGGTAAGTAGCTTCAGGCTTTTATGCATTTGGTGGTTTGTTTGTTTGTTGGTTGGTTTGCTTTAAGTAACCCTCTAGTTGATTTATTCAGTCATTTGTTCCTTTTACACGCATCCGCTGAGTACCTAGGTGTTGGTAGTATAGCAATAAACATGAGAGAAAATTCCCTCTCTTCAGAGGACTTATACTGTATTGTGTGAGTCCAGTAGTAAACCAACTAAGCAACTATTTATAAAAAGTAAAGCTACCTAACATACGACATTAGTGATATATATTATGAGAAAGAAACTAAGCAAGTAAAGGGGAATGAGAGACAAAGCAGGTATTTTAGGGAGGTCTCAGGGTCTTTCTGAGGAGGTGGTATTTGAGCACAGGATGGAATGAGCTGAGGGAACAATCACGCAGGTACCTGGAGCAGAGCATGGCCTGGGGCAAAGTTCTTGAAGAGGAAGCATGTTTCCTGTGTTCAGACGCAGCTCCTGGAAAAGGCAGCTTACTAAAGCAGGTGAGTCTACAGCAGAGTGAGGGTAAGGGAAAGTGAGCGCAGATGAGATCTGAGAGGCAGCCAAGAGCTACCTGCGAAGTCCTTTGAAAAAAAGTTCCAGGTCTGACCAGAACCACAGCAAGAGCTGAACTGGGCCAAGGATCTGTTTCAATATGTCTTGATTAAAGTCATTCGATGGCTCTAGATCAGTGCTTCTCAAAGTGTAATGTGCATAGGAATTGCCTGAGCATCTTGTCACAATGGCAATCCTGATTATATAGATTTAGGTGGGGCTAACATGTTGCTGGTCCAGTCTGAGATGCAAGGCCCTACTGTAAAGATCACCATTGGGATCAAGTCCAAACTCCTTTAGGGACAAGGCATGATTCATCAAGCCTTGTCCCTAATTACGTCTCAGCTTCATTTCTTACTACCTATGCTCCCTACCTCCACTCCTCCCTGCTTTATATGCTCCAGATATGTCCTTCATCTTTTGAGCACACTGGGAATTCTCATGACCCTTGGCCTTCACCCAGTCAATGCATCTCTTCTAGAGCAAACTAGAAAAATGTCCCTCTTCACCAGGCTAACTCTAACTCATCTGTCAGTTCCTAATTTAGTTCTTACTTCCTTTTGGCCTGTTTTGATCCCCAAGGTACAGGTTAGCGGCCTTCCCATGTGTCACCAAGGCAACCGATCCTCCCCCCATGATACTTACCTAACTCCCTATCTGACTGCTGGGCTATTTCTCACTTAACCAGGCCCATGGACAAGAAGGAGGAAGAAACAGGTTCCTTGTAGTCCTACAGCATAGCAAATACTTCCAACAAAAGTCCCCAATAAACATTTGATGAGTAAATGTATGACCGAAGGAATCAATCATAGCACAAGACATACCAGCATATCCATCTACAGAAAAGGAGTGTGTAGTCAAAACATACTAGGTTATGGGCCGGCCGAGTGGCACGGTGGTTGAGGGCTGGCTTGGGATGCTGGCGGCCCGGGTTCGGATCCCACGTGTGAGGGCGAGTGACACTGCCCTTTAAAAAAAAAAAAATCAAAAAAACATACCAGGGTATGGTGGTTATATAAGCTAAACATATAATAAATAATTCTCAATAAACAACTCAGTATCATGATAATATTTTTATGTTAACCCAGGTTCATTAACCTTGTGAATCAATGTATTATAAATTATGTTTGAATTTTCATAAAATATGATAAATAACAAGGAGAAGAATTGCTTCAATTACATTTCTTAAACTAGTTAAGGGGGGGAGGACTGTGCATAAACAAATCACTGCTGTGTAGATATGATCCATAGATTTATAGATTTATCACCCTTTTACTTTTCCAAAATGCTTCTAACATTGGTTAATCAACAGATTGTCTATGAATTAAACAGTGCATTGGCTTTTGTCTGTCCTACCTCCTCTCTGAATGTTTTAGTGTGCCTAGTGTGCCTATTAGTGTGTATCAAATCCAGTAATTAGTGCGGCATACACAAAGCCATAGGTTAACATGGGACAGTATAGCATTAGTTCTGAGCCGGTTGCTTCATTATTTGTCTTTAGAGGATTAATCTGAACAAAGAGGCCTGGAGGTCCAAACAGACTGTCTTGAGTCAAGACAGGGACTCTGAATATGGAGGCAAAAATCAATGTCATATGTCAGACCCTGGGGAGTGAAGTTATAATATCAAAAATTTTCATATTGTATCAGCCAGGGTTCTCCAGAGAAATAGGCAAGATAGATGATAGGTAGCTAACTAGCTAGATAGCTAGGTGATAGATAGATAGATGATAGATAGATAGATAGATAGATAGATAGATAGATAGATAGATAGATAGATACATAGATTTTAGGAAATAGGCTCATGAGATTGTGGGGGCTGCAAGTATGAAACACACAAGCAAGCAGAAACTCAGGAAGCAGTTTCAGTCCTGAGTTGCAATCTATAGGGCAGACCACCAGGCTGGAAACTTGGCAGAAGTTGACACTGCAGTCTTGAGGCAGAGCTTCTCTATAAAACCTCAGCTTCTGCTCCTAATGCCTTTGACTGATTGGATGAGGCTCACCCACATTATCAAGGGCAATCTACTCAAAGTTAACTGATTGTGGATGTTAGCCACTTTTATTACAGTAGCACCTAGATTAATGTTTGATTAAATAATAGTCTTGTCAAGCTGACTCATACAATTGACCATCACACACTAAACCACAGATCTCAGGTAGCTAAGAACAAATAGAGCAAATGAATGGCAATGATCTAAGGTGCTAGTCATCAGCCAACTCCGAATAGCCATAGGGCAATCCAGGTTTAGGGGAAGAACATCTGAAAACTGGACACAAGGTAAGAAATCTAGGCTCTAATAGGAATTGTGGAACATGGCAGGCGTTAGGTCCCTGAGGCACAGGAAGACCTTACTGGATATTGCTATAGAAGAGGATGCAACATGTTAAATGCTCAGTTTTAGAGTCAAAGAGCTCTGAGTCCAAATTTCAGCTCTGTATTTACTGGGAAAATCTTTAACCTCTGTAAGTATTATATTTTCACCACTAGCATGGACATTATGAAGCCAAACAGCCAGGAATGTGATGAAAATGAAATAAAGTCATATAAAAAATGTGCTCAGTAGTCGTTGTCACATGAGAAATGCTCAACAGTTTTTGTTGTTCTTTCTTTTCTCTTTACTTATAGGGAATTAAGATAAGGTCTGGAAACTGAGGTACCCAGGGCAGAGCAGAATCACCAGGCAGTGTCAGCTCAGAGCTGCAAACAGTAGGCCAGTCTCCTCTGGCCTCCCCTTTTCATATATCAAAGGTCCGTAGCTGTTTCTGAATTCAGCCAAGGAAGGACCTAGGGTTGACATATTCTAGGCATTTAAATTATCTTACCATGTATGAAATTCATTGTGTCAAGTTTTGAGCTTGTGAACCTTAAGACAAACTTCATATGTCTCACAGCTAGGAGGTTCCACGTCATTATTCAGCACTTACTAAGCAATCATATAATTCTCATAACATCAGCATCACATGAGCACAGATGGTGAGCAAGGTTTCTAAGGACCTGACTAAAGGACTCATTTCATAGATGAATGCCATTGGGGTCATTTAAGGGTTACCTGCAAGAATTAATTCCTTCAACCTGTGCCCAGCCTGGCCATATGGCCCCAGACTCTCTGGGAGGATCCTCTCAGGGCAAATGCTATAGGGACAGTTAAAAAAAACCAGTATCCTTAGCACCTAGAGATACAAAGTGTGGCTGATTCATTAGATTGTTGGTGTCAGGTGCAAAAAGAAAACTAGCAAATCAGAGAGGATGAAGTGACTTTGACACTTGGATGCAAGCATCTTATACAGATTAAAGGCAGGTACAAAAAAACAAACAAATAAAAAAAACTAAGCAATGGAAAATCAAGGAGTCTGTCTCTGCACCCCCTCCAAATCTTAACCATTTCCCAAAAGGAAATGTAACTGTTTTCACAAAACAAAACAGCGTTCAATCAGACAAGTCAAGTGTTGTTATAATACTGCAAATTAATAGAGGAAGCACAGTATTATAAATCGGAATAGAAAGAGATGAAAAAAGAAATATGGGCTAGCCTAGAAAGAGTCTAATTCACAAAATATACTGTGTGAGGTCCTTGCTGCTTTTTTAAAGACATGCAGAAAGGTACTTTCTTTTTTGGTTTTAGAATAAGTTCAACATTAGGAGAAAATGAACCACAATTACCCTCTCTGTATATTCTATTTATCATATTTTACCATCTAGTATTTTTCATCATACATCATATTTTAGTTATAATCACTATAAATGCCATTTTATGCTGACAGCTCAATTTCTGTGCAATTTTCCCATATGACTAAATCGTTTTAAAAGTTATTATTTTTTCTCTTCTTAATACCTTTACTTGTTCTTATTTTGTAGCTCTCCAGAGAATAGGAGATAAATCCTACAAATATTCAACGGCTTGCCACGTCTGAACAATTTCTAGGGCAGTTGTTAAGGGCACAAAAAAAAAAGAACAAATTATAACTCAGTGTATTTACTGCTACGGAGGAGGAAGCCCAATGCCTGGCAAGCCACTCTGCATCCCGGACTTAGCGTATTTTACACCTAGGAATACTACTCAGGCCCATATACTGTAAATGGAAAACAAACAAACAAAAACTAAAACTACCATCTTTGAGTAGGATCCAGAACAGGAAAGTCTGTATCAGGAGCAGGTTATGGTTCACCAAGTCCTGCTGTGAGGGAAATAGAATCTGGCAAACTCTATGGCAGACCACAAAGCTGCTCGGTACAGTATATGGCAAATCCCAATGGAAGAATCACAATGAAGTCACCTTGGGAGCAAGGCCACTAAAACTAAGATGAAGAAAGTTAATTAGAATAAATTATCACCACTAAATTATATAAATCGTAGCTTTTAATGTAAAATTTTGTCATAATATTTATAGTCCCAATGATTGCTGTATTGGAATCCCTATTTATATGTGTACTTATTTCTTAGATCTAAACTGAAATGTCATTTAATCATTGAAGAATTTTCTGACTTTCCCCATTTAAATTATCCCATCCCCAACTCATCTAGGGTTATTCTCTTATAGACCCTGTTATGTTCCTTCATAATAATAATCACACTTAGTAATTATGTTTGTCTGTATATATATATATATATATATATATATATATATATATATATATATGCATCTCAAGCTGTGATCACCAAGTCTGTTTTGTTCACCATCATATATACTCAGTGCCTAGCACAGTGCCTGGCAAAAAGTAGATGTTGAATGAATGAATGAATGAATGTGCAAAGATTTTTTTTCTTTTCTCTTTTGTTCAAAGCTTTCTTGTAAATAAATATGATAAAGCTCACCAATTTAATGGAAATGGAGGATGAGCTTGTTAGAATTCTGACTCTCATGGAGCTTTCATTCTAGTGGAGGCTTTTTGACAATGTGACATCTAAGCTGACTCTAGAGACCAATCCTGAAAAGGGGAATGGGGAAAGAGAGCATTTGTATGCAGAGATGGTAACAAATGCAAAGGTTCTGTGGTGGAATCAGATTCGGAAAATACAATGAGCAGAGAAGTGTCCAATGGGTCTATAGAGCATAGTAAGGAGATAATTATTGAAGATGAGGCTGGGAAGGTAGGCAAAACCAGGATCATGTAGGCTCTTCTGAGCTTTGGTAAAAATCTCTCACTTTATTTTAAATGAAGTGGAAGATCATGGGAAGTTTTAAGCAGAGCAGCAATATCTAATTCACATCTTGAAAATACCATTCTTCCTTTGTGGAAAATAGATTGGGAATGAAGGTAGATGGAAAGAGTGGAAACAAGGGCACCAATTAGTAGACTGTTATTTTAGTGTAGGAGAAATATGGTGGCTTGAACTAAAGTGATAGTTTGGGGGCAGGAAGGCAAGAGAAAACTTCGTACATATTTTCAATTCTAACATGAATTGAGGGTGGTTTGCGTGTGAAACAATGAGGGAAAGAAAGGGATCAAAGAAAGCTCCTACAGTTTTGACTCAAGAAAGTGAGTGGGGAGGTGGTATCATTTTTTTCAGAGTGAAGGCAGTTTTGGTTGAAGGCAGAGTCAAAAATCAAAGGTTCTCTTTGAGGCATGTTAAATTTGAAGTGCTTAATAGAATTTCGCTGAAGATGTCAAGAAGACAGTTGGATAGCTGAGTTTAGTATACAGGGGAGAGATCAGGACTGGAAGGAAACATTAGGAAGTAATCAGTGTATTGTTGAGTTCAAGGGGATGTGAGATGGGAAAAAAGAAAAGAGAAAAATAAGAAAAAGAGCCAAGGTAAGCTGCCAAGCACTTACATTTATAAAATAATTGGACAAAGAGAAGCCAACAAAGGAGACTAAAGAAAACAATTTCAGGGGGAAAGAAAACAACCTAGTCGACCAAAAACTGTTATAAAAAGAAGAGTAAAATAAGGAACACTGGATCTGGCAAACTGGAGATCATTGTTGATCATGGCAAAAGTAGTTTCAATGGAGTAGATAGAATGGAAGCTCAATTAGAGTAGATAGAAGGGTAAACACCTTAATGATATTGGCATTATCACTATTCCACTATCATACCTATTCAGCAGATTAGGTATTTAGTCAATAAATTCACAATTCATTTATTCAGTCATTTAGCAGGTCTCCCTATGTAGACGCTAAGATTTCAAAGTAATTAAGGGATGGTCCCTGTCCTTGAAGATATTATTTTTTACGTATCTCAGAACTCTCAGGAATATGTCATTCAGTTGTTCTAATGTAGTTGTTTAGTATTGTATCTGTCAAAAATTGACTTAAAATTAAGCACCCCCTTGACGCTTTACTCAGTAAGGAATGAGGCTAAGGCTTAATTTAGTCAAACACCTTTTCAAATTCTTCACACTGGCAGAGTGTCTTCATTCATTTTATAATGTCTTTTCATGTTCAATATATTAAAAAATACTTTTATGGGCTTAAGTGAAGTAGAGAGAATGGCTACTGATACTTGTAACTTCTCTCACAAGTTACCTTTATTTGTCCTATATTCTTGTCCTAAATTACTTGGCAGTTTGGGGTCAATAACTGACTATGAATAGACACATTTATTAAATTTACTAGTTCTTCAATAACAGTAGAAAATTCATTACAATGAATGAGTTTCTTAGTTCAGTAATTAGAGAGTTGATATTGATTTCCCATGCCGTGGCAACTGCTGGCATTTCTGTGACAAAAATAACCATTGTATTTGGAGAATCCTCCTGACTAGAAATAGAAGTTTGGGGCAAAGATACATCCATCATTATACCAGAAGTAGTTAAATTTTTTTTTGCCCCTTTCCCATAATCCAAATAAACCGAACTGTTCTTTTATCTCATTGACTTGAGATACAGGTTAGAATGCCTTTTCATGCTATTTTGCTTTCAAAATGGAAGACATTTGGTTGTTGTTGTCACTGATACTGATTTAAAAGTAAAAGAAATCCATGACTCCACTATCTAGAACTAATTACTGTTAATATTTTTATATATAAAACCTCACAAACATTTTCTAAATCTTTAAATTTAATGCCTGACAGGAGATCTGGCTGGTACAATAGAACTTCTTCATGCTTTTCAGGGAGATTTTAAAAATTTTATTTAGTTTTCTGTTTTCAAAGAAAATGTTAGTCCTTGTAGAAAATTCAAATGCTACATAGTAAAAAGAGCTCCCCTCACCATCACTACCACCAATCTCATCACCCAAATATGAAAAGAGCCATTATCAACATTTGGGTGGTTATCTTTCCAGAATGCATTCTACATTTGTAGAGAGTTTATATTGTTATATTTATATTAGTAGAAAGTCTGATGTGGATGGTTTTATATAAATTAAATCATACCATGCATACTTTTTGCAGCTTGTTCTTTAAAAATAAATTGAAGTCATGATATCTTTCAATGGCAATGAATGCAGCATATATCCTTACATGGTTGTAAATAAGTTATTATTTATTCAATTACTTTTTAATTAACACTTAAATTATTTTCAGTTCTTTTTTGATAAATCAAGTTGCAGTGGACGTTCTTATACCTTCACATTTGCACTCTTGTCAGTTTATCTGCTTTTCTACCCTTAATCTCAAAGTAGTATTCTCTTAAAATATGATTCAGGTATTCTTGAAATGTAAATGATGTGGCTGTAAATACAAATGATGTTAATGGTCCTTCTGGGTGTTCTGGGCCCCTATTTCTCCCCTCCCTCCACTTTGTTTTTAAATAAGGAAATCAGCAGGGTCAGATGTGGTCATAAAACATCCTTTAATGGGTAAGAAGGGCACCAGGGCACTGCATCCTCATCCTGTAAGACAAATAAGTACACACTGATTAATTCCACTTATATGACATTCTAGAAAATGCAAACAAATCTATGGAGACAGGAAACAGATCATCAGTTGTTGGTGAGAGGGGAGAAGCAGGGCAGAGGGACTACGAAAGAGAGGAGAAAGCTTCTGGAGGTGATGGATATGGTCATCATCTTGATTGTAATGATGGTTTCATAGGAGGATACATATGCCAAAACTTAATAAATTATACAGTTTAAATGTGTGCCAGTTTTGCTTACCTTAAACCTAACACAATGTCATAAGTCAATTATATCTTAATAAAGCCGAAAACAATTCATTATGCCAATTCACTGCTTAAGGACTTCTTATTTCATGTAGAATAGAATCTAAACATCTTACTGTGACATATAAGGTGTTACACCATCTGGTCCCCACTATGTGGTCCTTTGGAACAGCTTGTACCACTGTCTGCCTCTCTCAGCACCCCTGAGACCACTGGCATTCTTTCCCTTTTGGAGCATGTCAAGCTCCTGCCACAGGGCATTTGCACATGTTACCCCCATGCTTGAAAGGCTTTTTCCTCCACTTTTCAGACAGACTCTTCTTTGTCCTTTGGATCTCAAATATCACTTCTTTGTAGAAGTCTCTCCTGAATGACTTATCTAACATGAACCCACTCATTAGTCTCTCTGTGTTTCCTCTTTGTTAACTTAAAGGCATTTAACATAATTTGTAACTGTTGATTGACTTTTGACTTTTTTTTTCCTTCCCCTCACTTGATTCTAAGCTCTTGAGGGGCTGGGACTATACTTGTTGTGTTCAATATTAGCCTGAGAACCTAGAAGAAATTTGGCACATAATAGGAGATCAATAAAAATTTGTTGAATGATTGAATGAATAAAAACAAAAATTATATACAACCTAAATATGTTCAATAGAGGAATAGTTTTTTTTATAAAATACCATTCAGTTGTTTAAAAGAATGAGAGAGTTCTGTGTACCATTGTTAAATGAAAAAAGTAGGCGACATAATAGTGCATCAATTACAGTAACATTTTATATAAATTATATATTTATGTGTGAGTATAATATATACATATAGGTATATATGTATGTAGGTGTACACTTTATGTATGTAGTGGTGTGTGTGTGTGTGTGTGTGTGTGTGTGTGTGTGTGTGTGTGTCATTCTGAGCACCTACAGAGGAAATTATGAACAATGATTATAGCCAAAGAAGGAAATAACACTGTAGAATTTTGGAATTGAGTGATAAGAGACCTTATTTTTTTATTTCATTTACTTTTGTTAGAGAGTGAATTTTTTCTTCTGTGAGCATATTCAGGTTTTTTGTTTAATTTAAAAATCAATATATTATTTGTTTGCTAATGCCTTTATTTACTATGTTGCAAATTAATTTGGGAAAGTGAATAATCAAATAGGTGTGAAAAGTTACCAAAATCAATATATGGTACAAATAAGGATGTTATATAGATATTGATTAATTTCAAGCCCTTAAACTGAAATTGTTAGACAAGAATAAATTTTTGATGTTGGAAACACTAAGGGCAAAAACAAGACAAAACAAAACAAACACATACACTCACATTTTTGCTCCTTTAAGAAGATAAGCTGTTTGCTGTTGTCATGGGTTTTCAGGCTTGAAATACTGTTGTTTTTAATACTAATGGAGAATAAATATATTTGAGAGTTGTACATTATATTCAGCACTGTTCTAATTGATAACACAGAGACAGACACGGGAAGTTTTCCAACCAAGCACAGTTATATACATTACATTTATACAGTTGATCAGCCTGTCACATTTACTCAACTTCCAAAAAAGCAAGCAAACAAAAATAGAGCTTTGTCTATTTTTATAGGCTGTTGGATCAATGTGGTAAGAATGCATATGTCCTTTATGTAACTCCAAATTCAAACAGAAAAGATGATTGCAGCAATGTAATTAATGGTTTCCTGAAAGAATTATCATAAAATATAGGTCTGAGGGAACTGCAAGAATTCCAGCCTCTGCAGAGTATTTGAAAATGTGCCCTTTCTCCCCTACAGTAGCCACAACTGCAAGGCAGCATCAGCTTCTCAAGACAGGCATCAGACAGCCTTGTGGACTTTGGCAGGGTTGAGCTTAAGGCCACTTTTATACCCCAAGTTCTGCCTTTATCTTCTTTGCCTCAGGTGTCTTCCTGCATCCCTGTCATCTTTCACATTGTTGTCATCAACACTTGTGCTTCTTTCCCCCCGCAACCAGCCCAACGGCAGAATGGAAGGAATATATTCTCCCCAGAACATGCTTTCCCTGATGTTCTGAAAAGATTTTGTGGCCTTGGGCATAAACTAGCTCAGTGACAGTCTCAGAGTCACAGGCAGAGCAGGAGTGGTGGTGAGAGCATGCTAATGGTTCATAAAGATTGTGGTATAAAACCATGAGATAAGATTTTAAGTTTCCATCGGTGCCAAATGGGCCATTTCCAGCCCAGTTGGGATGGCTGCCATCTCAGCGGTGTGTAGTTTCATGAACATATATTTCCAAAAGGCATTTCCTACTGAGAAAATATGAATATTGAAAGTATATATTTACTCTCTTGAAAAGTATGAGGGGAAAACAGCCTGTCTTCCCCCATCACTCATGCCACCAGCAGAGGGACTGAATGACAAGGTCACCAGGGGAATGTCACTGGTTTTCTCTAAGGGTCCTCCTACCTCACAAGCTTACACAAGCTTACACATAACCCCCTTCCCCTCCACTAGCCCCTCCCTGGAGTCAGGCCAACAGGGCAGGCTTTGTCCTTCTGTAAAGACCCTGATAGTCCAGCTGTTCTGTACCTAACTGGGTAGGGAAATTTAATTTTGGTGAAAAGGAGCAAGAAACCCATTCAGATCTTGAATCTAGGCAATAGACAATTTTTTTCACCAAAATATAAATAAAAATAAAATAAAATAAAGCCTACTGACTAAGAGGGAATAAGAGGGCATAGATATGTTTTTCCCTATTCATCTCACTAAGTACAGTGAAAGACAATCATAAGAAGACTCTGAAAAGTGGAGAGAGAAAGTACCCAGTGCCCCTACTCCCCCTGACAGGGGAGCCCAGGTGGTATAAGAGAAGACCAAGCAGGGGTCCGGGAATTTCATCCCCACTCAGTGATACTGAGGCCCAACCCCCACCCCACCCCCAGCCCTGCAGGTACAGTGTCAGCAGAGGCCATGTTGGGACCCTAGATTTCCATCCCCTGCCCAGTGGTAACAAAGCAGCCCTCTCCCTCTGCTTCTGTTAGAGGAGGCCAAGTTGGATGTCAAAATTTTGAGATGATTTGTTATATAATAGATAACTGGAACAATAACGTGCATAACTTCGTCAGTGCTCATGAAAAGTAAATGAAAACTACATGTACCAGTAGACACCCACTAGAATGGCTACAATGGAAAAGTGACAAAACCAAGTGTTAGTGAGGATGTGGAGCAATTGGGAGTTTCATGCATTGATACACCCACTTTGAAAACTTATTTGGCAGAATCAAAGCTTAACATATTTATACCCAGCAATCACATTCCCAACAGAAATGTACTACACACATATACAAAATGTTCTTAGCAGCCTTACCAATAAAAACCCTCAAATGCAAGCAACCCAGTATCCATAAAGGGTGGAATGTATAAGTAGAGTATATTCATAAATAGAATACTAGGTAGTAATGGCAATGAAAGAATTGCTGTTACATGTAGCAATTTCAATGAATATCACAAACAAAACAAAAATAAGCATTTATTTTTAAAAGTAATGCTTGTCACAGGGATATGAGACAGTTTGGGGAATACAATCAATGTTATAAAGATTTTGTAGGGTATCAGATGGGCACATGTCTTATTAGGGAGATCACTCCATGGACGGTGTAGATGCCTGACCACTGTGCTGTACACCTGAAGCTTAAGAGGAATAATATTGTATGTCAACTATAATTTAATATATATTTTTATAATATATATAATATATATTATATTATTTTGTATTATAATTTTATATATATATATAGTCATGGGATATGGAGTATAGTATAGGGAATAGTCAATGGAAATGTAATAGATATATACGACATCAGAGGGGCAATAGATTGGGGGACAAGGATTATCGCTTTATGAGGGGTGAAATGTATAACTATTACATTGTTTTGTACACCAGAAACTAATAAAAAAAAAAATAAATAAAAAGTAATATTTATTATTTACCCAAAATAAAGCTGATATTTCAATCCTTGATTCTAGACTCTATTTCTCAATTGGTTCAGAAATGTTCAGGAAAAAGGTCTTATACGACTCAGGAAAGTTCACAGCCTTCTCAGTGGATGTCTCAGGCTGATGGATGCCTGTCTCTAATCCACAAACCACAGAATAACATGGGTGTATGAGATTGAATGAGGTGACATTTAATAAATTTAAGAAACTTTTATTGAACTTAGCACAGGGAAGACACCAAACAAGCCTGACAAAAGAATGAAGCTAGAAATAGCTAATATTAATGGGCATAAACTATGTGCCAGAGTTACACTCAATTCAGTTGAGGTCCTATAGGAAATGAAATTCCCCTCAGAAGGTTTCAATTCAAGGACCTTTATTGAAGAGACTGAGCAAAGTTAAGAAAACAAACAATGCATGCCAAAGCGCCCAGGAACTAGAAACAGGTGAAAGCAGTAATGACAACACTGAGGCCCAAAGGAAGAGAGGAAGACAAGAGTTGCTAGGGCTCCGAGAGCTGATGCAGGGGAGGGCACACCATGGAACAGAAGGATAGGGTCAAATCTACTGCTATCATGTGCCAGGACCAGGACACTCACACAGGGAGAAAGCAAAGAAGGGCCAGCCACCTCCTTCTCCTTTTCTCCTGTCTCTGGTCAGTGCTTTGTGTTGATTGGAAGCAACCAGAAACCAGCCAGCCAGGGAGCCTGAGTGGGTGTGGAGGGATCAGCCTTGAAGCACAGAAGAGGGTAGAGAAGAACAAAGAATGGATGGAGTGGAGCAGGGAGGGGAGACAGTGAATGGAATGTCACCAACACAAATGTGTTATAAGAGTTATCTTTTAATTTCTAAAACTATCTTGTGAGATATATAGTTATTCTCATTTTTAAAGTGAAAAAAAGTGAGATTTCGAGACTTAGAAATTGCGTAATTCCTGAGTTAAGGGCTTATTGACTGAACGATTTTAGGTGCAGAGTATATGACCCAAAATATTGCAATAATTTGTCAATTGACTGGCGGGCTATAGTTGATGTAATTGGGCATGCATTGTGTTCATAAATGTAAGCTAACAACAGAAGGAACACTCTGGGTTAGAGCTAAAAGGCAAAGGAAGCAGTCACTGGAAATGGAGACAAACTCTAGGAGGCAGGTTTTTCTCAGGCAGCCCACCGAGCATGCGTCCTAGCTGAGTTCCCAGAAACCGTTTTCCTGTTGGAACCTCCTGCATGGTTCGGGCAAACTGTGTCAATCTAGTGTTCTGAGCATGTAATTCAGGCCCCCTGCCCCTGTGCTCTTCCACTTGCTCTTCCCTGGGCCTGAAATAACTTTCCTCCTTTTCTCTCTCTCTTTTTTTAGCTTTATTATTATTAGTTACAGATGTACAAAACAATGCAATAGTTATCTTTTTCACCCCTTACAAAGTGACTCTCCCCTCCCCCTCCCCTGCTCTTCCAACCCTGATATCATACATATCTATTACAATTCCATTGACTCCATCCCCACACTATATGCCACATCCCATGACTATATATGTGTTATAGTTGACATATAATATTATTCAGTGGCAGCTTCAGATGTACAGTGCAGTGATAAGGCCACTACACCGTCCATGAAGTGGTCTCCCTGACAAGAGATGAGTCCTTCTGATCCCCTAAAGAAAATATTTACAATATTATTGATTATATTCCCTAAACTGTCTCTTTTGTCTCTGCAGTAGTATTGTAGTTATCAGTTTATGTTGCCTTGTCCCTTCCCCTTCTCCCACCCCCATCCCATCTACCCCTCATCAGTTTTTTCTTTGTGTCTCTAAGACTATTTCTGTTTACATTGCTTGTTTACTCAGTTCTTTAGATCTCACATATAAGTGAGATCATATAGTATTTGTCTTTCTCTGACTGACTTATTTCACTTGACATAACGTTCTCTAGGTCCTCCTTTTCTCTTACTGATCTAATTATCCAACTTCGTTTTCAAAGCTGCCTTCAAAGCCATTTCCTCTATGAAGTCCTCCTGAAGGCAGGTAATGTGTTGGATACTTCTGTGTACTCCTCAAGCCTTACAAATAGGCTGAAACATATACGGCACTCTGTGAATGTGTTTAAATGAATTAAACTGAGGAGAAATGAAATGTGAGCTCTGAAGAGTGCAGACGTTTGTGGAAGCAAAGCAGAGGGACATGGGGCTGCAGCAGAGAGCAATTAGAGGCAAATCAGAGAGCTGTAGACTAAGGAGCCATCCATATAATGTACTTCCTGCACGGCACAGAGCTGGACTCTATTCCCTGGCAATTGCCTCCTGTGGACATCTGCTCAGAGTCTACCAAGGTCCCCTCTATATCTGTTTTTCTTTGAAGAACTATGCCCATGTGTTTCTTTACCTGTCTCACTTTTATGTTTAAGCCTCTCTTTTACAACTTTCAGCGAAAATTGACTTGAATCAGTTTTATCACAAGTAAACATACATTATTCCTTCCCTAACAGAATACCTACATGTTAATAGAATCTTTTCACATGAGTCATTATTCATCTCAGATTTGACTTGTCATAAAAATCCATTATTAAAAATGTCTCCCCACTCCACCGCGCCTCTCCACTAGCAGATTTATATGGAGTTGATTGCTACAGTGTTAGCTGAGGTATCATACAAGACACAGAAGAGGCTATGAAGATGAATAAGGTATGGTTTCTGACACTAGGAAGATCAGGCTATAGCAGGAAGGCCAAGAAAGATACAGAGTAATTAATCTGAAGAGTAGAATTTTTGAGGTGCAAAAATAATTTCTAGGGAGTGAAGAGATGGAAGAACTCACTTCTAATAAGGAGACTAGGAAAGGCTTCATGAAAAACACAACATTTTTATGTTCATCCAGTTTTTTAGGTGCCATAGATCTTACGTTTATGAACCAAGGAGCAGACAGAAGAACAATGAAGGTTTTGTTCCTATCTATTGCAAAAGGATGAGAAAAGGAATGGCATTCCATATTTAGGGTGACATTGGAAGAAAGAGAGACAGCATGGTGCCATAGAGGAATGATCTATAAATTATCTTCAATTAATTCAAGGGAAATTAATTCAAGGGAAGCAGAAGCTCACACAGCCTTATGACTCAGGAAAGCCATAAATCTATTTCCCTCCCACCCAAGCTCACCAATGTTCCACAGCATCGTGAGACACCATACACATGATAGTCTATAAAATTGTGACATAGTAAGGAGCCATAAGGAGTTTTTTAGATTGTTTTGCCTTATTGCTTTCTCATGAAATTTTAATACCACAGATATACCATACATCGGTTTATGTACTGTATGTATATCTGTACTTCATACTTGAAAGAGTAATATCTGTTTCTTCCTCCTCTTACTCGCCCCCCACCAATAAGAACAACTTTTTACCCTCTCGGGAGTGGCATCGTGTGTGTGGAGAACTCATGGAGGAACAGGAGTGCCCATCTATGTTATAGCGGACATCTTTAAAATAGACCGTGATGTGAACAGTTCTCCTGGAATAGAGAAACCCAGTTCCCCCAAACCATTTTGAATCACCCGAAAGATTAGACAATAACTTACTGATCCTATCACAAGCAAATTGGATTTTGAGACATTTTAATTTCAATCTCAAATATTACATTATCTCATTTGACACCTAAGTCACATCATAAATAATAGCAAAAACTATTGCCATACTGAGAAGAATTCTCATATTTTTACGAGACTAATGGAACTTTATCCAAAAGCTCTAAATCATCAGTCATACAGGCATCTGAATGTGTAGTAGACTTAAAAAGAATTAAGGCTGCTCATCCTCAGACTTTCTCCTCTCAATACAATCCCCCTAACTTTATTTTGTGGGGCAATTAGCCCCTCATAGCCAAAGATTCATTCATTATTCTGAACTGGCAAAGACTGAAATATTATTCTTTCATTCTCACTCTTCCTATTAAATTTTTCCATGGAAGAGGTCAGTATATTTATTTTCGTAAATATACTGATATGAATTGCCTCCCAAATATACAAAGGTATTAAAAGGTTGGAGATATTATTGTTCACCATAGTTTTAAATAAATAACTTTTTTTTTCCATTATGGTAATTCATGTATCATTATAAGTATTTTAGTTTAAAATAGAAAACGATCTATTTGGGGTTGCTAGCCAGACTCTGGTTTGAATTCTTTGCATTTTTCGAGTATTGTTCTTTGTGTTGGCAAACAACAGCAAAACACTTTCACTTTTCTTTAATGGAATGATCTGTCTTGAGACTAAATTAGTTTTTCAGGGGCCTATTCAAGCATAAGACCCGGTCATTTTCAAGTTTATTAAATATAAAGAAAATTCTCACATAGAAAACAAGCCTAGACTTTGAAACCTCTAAGGTCCCATCTAACTCATGAGATCCAAAAAGTGTATTTCTTTTTTAATATAACAAGAACCTAGGAAAAAGTCAGTGTATCAGTTTTGAGTGATAAGCTATGTCCATGGTAAATATTTCACCAGCCATTTTCCTCTTCGGTATATTAGCCAGAGACCTGGTCTACACCATACCCATCAATCTCTTTTCTTGCCTAGATTTTTGTGATACTTAATTATCATAAGGTTGGGAGAGTTTATTGCATGAAGTTTAAAGAATATGTCTACATTGAGAAGGACCACAAAAGTACCTAAGGAACTCTTCTCTAAAACTAAAACCAATAATTAACAACCGACACCTCCCTTAACAAGCTCTGACACAGCTAACCACACTTTGTTCTCCATCAGCATCACGCTTTGCACATGTCTCTGTCATATCTCTTCTCCCACTGAATTGCAGCTGTTTGTATACAGGCTTGTTCCAACTAAAAGGCAGACTCTTTCTGAGAACAAGGACAGTATTAACTCAGTAAAGTGCTTATGACATTATGCATTTATTTATTAGGCTGAGCTATATGAAATTGCTGATATGTAACCTTTTTTTGACCTACAACAATGACAATACCTATATTATTTCTCTTCTCTCTCATTATAAAAATACTTCTCAAAATCCTGGCAAAAATACTCTGAGAATGGACAGTATGTTCACCAAGTCTTCCATTTTGAACCCTTACATTACCTGACTCCCTTGCTATCGGGCGGGGCCTTGCAGCCAGGTCGGGCCTTAATGAAGCAACAAACAAGGTGAACAGAAGTATGTCAGTTGCTGGCTGAAAAAGTGAAAATAGCATGTGCATCTTTCCAGATTCTCTTCTCTTGCTACAATGACCAAAGAGACTGCGTGTTTCAGACAGCGCAGTTGCAGATAGTAAAACTTTAGCAGGGGTGGCTGAGTGACACAGAGACAGAGCCCTATACCAATCATTGTTGTGTTAAGTCACTGGGATTTCAGCTTTAATTTCCGGCTACTCTTACATATAACCAAATGAAATAAATAGACAGAGATTAAGTAAAGGGACATAACGGTAGAGAAATGAAGACAGAATGAGACTGAACCCAAAATACAAGCCATTATGTCCTCTATGTACTAGAGGTATGATACATATTTGATTTGAGCTTCCCTGAGGTCAAGAAAAAAGAAGAAATGATATCTCTTGCAAAGTTGAACCTCTCCAAAAATAAAAACTAACATAACAATGCTTTAAATCCTTGATATATATTGAAGGAATAAACTTCTTATATTATTATTTATCTGTACACTACTTATCAGGAAAACAGAAAATAGTAACATTAGCTATTTAGATTAAAGAGTTTTATGACAATGGGTCAGAGAAACCTCTTTTTTCTTTTTTTTTTTTTTTTTTGAGGGCAGTGTCACTGGCCCTCATATGTGTGACCTGAACCAGGGCCACTGGCTTCACCAACCAGCGCTTAACCACCACACCACTCAGCCGGCCCTGAGAAACCTCTTAACTGTGTTGAGCCTAGTCTAATATAGATCAATTACTTGGCTATTAACCTCAAATTTAAAAATATTATTTAGATAATTCTCAACTGCATATTAACAAATCCACAACAAAGGATATTATGTTGCATTACATATAAATTCTTAGCTCAGAGGTGACCACAGCAACTCCAATAATTTTGTGAGTATCACAGTGCATAGAGAGTCACAATGAGATATTAATAATTTTATTCTCCACACATTTGGTGAAACTAAGACAGTAATTATCTGAGTTGCTATCTTTCCAGTTATACATTTCCAAATTATGATATAAAACTAAAATATGTAGGCATATACAATACAGTAAAATCTTGGATTGAGAGTAACTTGGTTTGTGAATGTTCCGCAAGATGAGCAAACATTTCTAATACATTTTAACTTGGTAAACGCACGATGTCTTCCAATATGAATAATTTGTTTCTGGAACGAATTATGCTCACAAACCAAAGTATTCCTGTATATGTGTATAAGCATTTGAATCGAATGGTTTGTGAGATTATGGATCACTTTTTATTATATTCTTTCTACTTTGCTTTTTTCAAAATATACCATAACAAACTACATTTTTTTTTAAAGATTTTATTGGGGAATCAGGGAAGGGAAACAGATAAGTTGCTGTCTTTTTGTTCTTCTGTCTAGCTATGGAGGACGTCACTTCACTGGCCCATGTTGGTATTGTGATCATTGTGCTCCTTCTGGGTGAGGCAGATTGGTCACTGGCCACTGGATGGCCACTCATGGCAGCTCATGCCAGCTGCCAGCCACTCACAGTAGCTCATAGCAGCCCACTGCTGCCCCACTGCAGCCTACCCCAATGCTGGTGACTCACAGCAGCCCAGCTCCAGGTGGAGCTGTTGTTCACCATCTTAGCTGTAGAGGGCACAGTGTCACAGGCCCTAATGTGGGATCCGAACAGGGGCCATGCTGCTCAGAGCTGGTGTCCCAAGCCAACTCTTAACCAATGTGCCACTCGGCTGGCCCCAAACTTCATTATTTTTAAAGTCAGAGAAACGCATTTTAAAATACATATAAATTCAAACACTTCTCAATTTTAGTCCAGCCCATTCTCAGTGCTAGCTATTCCCCCCTCAGTTCCTCATTCACAGCCTTGAACTCTTTGTAAACATGATTGTCATCCAAAGTTTCTTTAAAGAAAGAGAACATATCACACTTACCACTTATTACCTTTTACTACCTCTATTATTTAGAGCTTTCTTTGAGCACTTACACTCTTGTTCTAAATGAGCTGGATAGGTCTATGAAATACAAAACCCCTGTGTTCCCACTGGCAAAATTCACAGAGAATCCCACTCCTAGTTTACTCCTAGATACTTGTGCTTCAGCGAATGTGCACCAGCATCTCCCTCAATGCCACAGTGCCCCGGTTTATTTAATCTGATCTTGAGTCTGTTCTGATACCTCTTTCCTCCAAGCCAAAATCACTCAAATGCTTTCTTTCTATGCCATTTTTACTTATTACTAAAGCTACACTACTCATTTCCAGAAAAGCACCTCCGATTCTGTTACCCAATTCAAAGCACATGGCGTGTCTGCATGGCAGTTAACTCTGTCAACTGGTGGTCATTGGCACCATTTCAAAGCCAACAGAAATTCCCAATTTGGGGTGCAGTGAAGAAGGAAACTTTATTCAGTGCAAACAGCTCAGCTGTAATACAGCACGGCTGTGGAGCAGTTCAATTGTGATACAGCTCAATTAGGAAGCAGCACAGCTCTGCTCTGCTTGCTCCACCCTGCCCTGCCCAGTCTGCTCAGCTCTGCTCTGGGGAGACATCTTCAGTGTTGCAGCTCCAGCCGAGGGAATTGCTATCTTTATTTTTCAGTGGAAAGGGAAAGTGCCCTCTCCAAGACAGAGGGGAGCTGACTTATATAAACAGAAGTCCCTGCCCCCTGGTCCCGGACAGGTCTATCCTCATGCAAACAAGGACTTCAAATCCTCACAATTTGACTGGTCCAAAAACCCCTGTCCTAATTGTTCAGAGTGCAGCTGCTCGGATTGGTTGATTGGTGAAGATACTGATGGGGGATATAGCTGTGCAGCTCCAATTGGACAGTGAAAACTTCAGACCTATTGGTGGAAATACAATTCCAAGAACTCCTTTATAAAGGCTGGCTCAGACGGCAGGGGCACAGGAAGGCAGGCAGTATAGTACAGGCTTCTCCCCAAAGTGAGAGTCCCCAGTATAGAAATGGCTGCCAGGCTTTGTTTGTTTGTTTGTTTGTTTGTTTGTTTTAAATTGGAGCTCTATTAGCCACCAGTAACCCTTCTGGAGGCATCCTCTTTCTCAGGGTCCACACTTCTCATAAAATGTTTTAACAAAGTGGAAAGAAGGAAAAATATGAGTTATTTTATCATAACAGTTGATTTAAAATATGGAACACCAATCTTTTCACTTGGTGTTCAATAAACAATTATAAAATCAATCTATCAATAAATTATACCATATTGCAATCATCTATTGCTCTTTCTAAAACTTAGGAAAGGAAACTTAGGGAAATGAAAGAAATACCTCCCCTGTTCAAAACATTAGACCCTCCATGTTTTGAGTAGATATTTTTGAGTACAAAACACACACACGCTCACACACACACTCACTCACTCACAAAACCCTCCTGTTAGGGCTCACCAAACAACCATCATTTTTTCCCTCTCAAATCTCCAATTTCAAGTTCTCCTTAAGTATAGTTTTCAGAAATAATTATCTCTGATCCAAAATAATGTCTTAATACTCCTCCGATTCAGACCTCTTTGTTTCTACTACTCCTGGGAGTCAATTCATCTCCACCACAAAAGAGCTACCTGTTTTTTTCATGAAGAAATGCAAAAGAATATATCAATAGTATTTAGACAGAGCTGGTAGTAATATTTAGTTGGCACAACCTTCTCAAGGGCAGTTTTGCAAACTATATGCAAAGTGTTAAATTTCTCCATAAACTTTGGTCCAAATATTTCACTTGTGATCATGTATTTTAAGGAAATATAATGAAGGTGTGTGAAGTTCGCTGTTTTAAAAAAATGTTTATTATAAAATTATGTATGATGTTTCTAAAAGAAAATACAAACAGCTTTTCTTTCAAGTTTAACAGCTTTTACTTCAAGGTGAATGTGATCGTGCCTTTCATTTGCTTCTTCCTAGGTTTTTTAAATGTATTTAAGTTTTCTCATTACAAAAATATAATCAGATGTAAGAATTTCAGTTCTGATCTGAGGATAGGCCTTTTTCACAGGCAATTGGCAGGGATGACGGATAAGAATAACTTCATCTTTCGTGTAAAACTTTTCCTCCAGAATCAGGAGAAAGGTGTTGTCAAAGCCAACATGCATTTAAGAAGTATTCATCTAAAGTAAAAGGCGGGCCATTGACCCATACTGCTCTAATGAACAGGTGTTTTTAAAAAGTCACTTTTAATTTGAACAGTCTGAAGTAATTTCTGCTAAGGTCCTCTTTTAGCCACTCAGTTTAGGAGTTCATATTTGCTTTCTTGTACAGTTATAAATTATCAGCCCCCTAGTTTAGTTTGAATTACTGAAAAGTTCCTCAATAGCAGTGTAAATATAGAAACATGTGTTCATATTCCTGGAATAACCCCTGGCCAATGTTAGTAGTCGGCACCCAGTGACTAGTTGATGCCAGGGTACATTGATTTATAAATTGAACCAATGTCGGAAAAGCTTGCATCAATTTATAAAAATCTCTGAATTGATATTTCAACTCTAGAGTTTCCTATTTAACTGACTAGGACAGCAGTAAACTGGTCAGGCCATACCTACTCACAAAGCCCAGTCTTTAAATATTCAAGGAAAGCACACTGGATTTAGTTATCAAAAAATATGTGGCATGGAATTGGCTTGGTAATTAATTACCTTATCCTCTTGAGCAAAGTTTATTTAATTTCTTGGAGCCTTGGCAGCATCATTCAAAAATGGAATAATTCCTACCACTCAAGAATATTGTGAGGATTAAATAAGAAAGTGCCTCACTCACAGTAAATATTTGTTAAAATGAGAATATGTTAGCAAAAATAGTAACTGACCACAGGAAGTTTTTCCATTATGTTTAGTGAGCTCTTGGCCATTTTCCCTTATTAATGCCCCTTTTTTCCTCTTTCCAATGGCATTTTCTTGACTGGTAAGGTAATGTACTGGAAAAAGAATATTGCAATAGAATGAAAAGACCTAGGTTTCAATCCAAGCTCTGAACCTATAATATGGAATAATGCTTTCTGGGTTATAATGACCTTAACTACACAAGGCAGAACAACTATTTAATTTAAGGTATCTTCATATGATTTTTTTCAACTTTTTCCACACAAACTTCCATTTTTGGATCAAGCTTGAACCTGATCTTTAGTTCTACCTTTTCCCACATAACCACATCCCTTTCCAAGTAGCTTTAAATATTCTAGTCATAACTCAGCCATGAGATATGTCTGGGAATGTTGTTATGCAAACTTCAGCTTAAATTGCTTCCAGTGAACCAATTGGCAAATGGATCTATCTTTTCCTCAATGTCGCAATCATGCATTGGGAACTAATTGGGTTCGATTTACTATACATGTCTCAACTGACCTCCAGCTCACTGGGCTAAGCTGTTAGGTTTGCCTTTAAGTAAGTAACACTTGGGCCCCTTTTGTTCTTCATCAGAACATTGGGCATTGCACAAGCATCATTCACCTTGCTTGCCTCAGTCAGTGACCTTTCCCTTTAGTTCACTAGAGCTTCTGGGATGTTTTCTTTTTATCCTCCTCAATAAAATACCTTTCACAATTGAGATCTCAGAGCCTCAGATAAGAAACCAGTTAAGGTCTCTTAGGCCATTTTCCTGTACCTTGGAAAGATATTATTGCCATAATACATTGTTTTCTTTCAACAGAATTACCCCTGTGAGACCCCTGTGTATCTCTTGGTCCCTCTGGTTATCCCTGATTTTGAATAGTGGCATTAGAGATTTAATACAATAGATATATACTGCCCATGCCAAAAATCCAAATTGCTTGCAAACCATGTTCACAAATTTAACTGATACCTAAAATTTGTGAAATGCTACCTTTTAATTATGAGGTCAATATTTTTACTTTCCATATTTATTTCAGAACATTTCTATAATGCACTTAAGCAACAACTTAGTAAAAGGCAGAAATAATCTATTAGGCTTTTGAATTAGAGGTTGGACCCTGGTTCCAGAGAGTCCCCATAAGAGAAACCCTATGTGAACCATGTAATAGCTTGAAACTTTTCATTTCTGGGAAAGCCTGGATGGTATATATTTTAATAAAAAAAAAAATCCAAGACAGCTATAAAACTACCACTCTAAAACAGGCAACTGAGAATATCATAAGGAGTAGCTTCTGCTAAATGTATAAGTGCTCTTCAGCCATTCTGTTGAGGCAAAGCGCTTGCTAACTCAGCAAGCTTTTCATGAACGCCAGAGTGATCAGCAAGACTGGCAGCCGCCTAGAAGCAGCTGATGGGGGTAACACTGATTAGGATGACCTGGGTGCCTTGGATTCTAGCAACGGGGAAATTAAGTGAAGGCTATTTGGATGGAAGACATACCTATGTGGCTGGTGAGTGATGTCCAACAGACACTGAGCAAAGTTCAAGGAGACTGTAAAATCATGAAGGCAATCCTGACAACTGTTGGAATTCACCCAGAGGCTCACGTAGTCCCTCACAGCAGCCTCTGCAGTGTTGTTCAAAAGAGACACCTTTAGAAGACAATACAGGGCCTTGTGTTGATACAAACCAAAGTAAAGCAAATTGAAACAACAATTATTGCTTGGTTTTTTTTTGTTCTTTTTTTTTTTTCTTGTTGAATAGAAGTGGGTTCCAACTGTAATGCCAACATTCACCAGCAATATGATTTGGGGCAAGTTCCTTAAACTTTCTAGGCCTTGCTTTCCTCATCAATAAAATCAGACAAAATAATATATGCCTTATAAGGTCATTGTAGGGATTAAATTCAATAGCATATATAAAGTACTTGCTATGTAATAGGTTCTTAACAAATGGCAGCTGTCATTACTATTAAGATGATGATGAGAATGGTGATACTGATTTTAGACAAGTACTTATCACTGAGTTTGGCATGTAGTAAGAAATCAATATTTATTTTTCTTTCCTTCTCGTTTTGAGGTTACTTCATTTCAAATATTGACAGTGTAGTCTACCTATAGCTTTTCTCCCTGAAGCCCATACTGCATCTTTTTCTCAAGAAAGAGAATCAGAAATCTTCTCCCTGCAAGATTGTGTTTTGTGCTAAGACCTGGGGGGCGCGAAATGTCCTTTGGAGGCAGAATACCTGATTTTTTCCTCTTTCACTATTCTCCAAGTATTAATGAACATCTGTGTTAGAGTCGTTTTCTGTTCTATTAAGAGGACATTAATTGCACCAAAGCTCCTGAATCTTAGTCCGTCCAGAATATAATGCGAGTAGCTACCATTTGAGGACACTTACATTGTACAGCTCCACCATCTCATTTAATGCTTACTGTTTTATTAAGTGATTGTTACTGCCATTCTCATGTTACACATAAGGAAAATTTGGCTTAGAAAGGTAAAATAAAATTGGACCAAGGTCATGTAGCTAAAAGGAGCGGAGTTGGGATTTTAACTTCTGTGACTAAAGCCAGTGCTCATATCCACTATATACCTCCTCATCAAAGATGGAAACGCTAAGAAAGCTTATGGTCTTAGTGAACTATAAAATAATAAAAACTGAGTGAACCAAATGTCAACTAGTGCATTAAGATAGGAAGTACACGCAACATAAAAATGATAAATCAGGTGACTTTTTTACAACATTGGTGTTCCATTAGAAAAGTAAACTCATCAATCTTCTTCCCAATGACTCTTTTCAGCATTAATACTTTCATAAAGGAAATTAGGAACTGGAAATTAATTTAATGAGCTTTTCTTCCTAATGACATAAGACATATCATTGTAGTTTCCAAAGCAAATTGCCATTTAAGTTTTCAAAAGGGGTGGACTGCAGCCATCTATGGAACTCAAGAGTTAAAAATGGAATTTAAGGGGCCGGCCGAGTGGTTTGTTGGTTAAGAGCTGGCTTGGGAGCACGAACTCTGAGCAGCAGTGCTGCCAGTTCAGATCCCACATGAGGGTCAGTGATTCTGCATCCTCTACAGCTAAGATGGTGAACAACAGCTCGACCAGGAGCTGGGCTGCCGTGAGTCGCTGGTGATGGCGTAGGCTGCAGTGGGGCTGGCTGGCAGCTGGCACACACTTTTGTGAGCTGCCGTGAGCAGTGTCCAATGGCCAGTGAGCGAGTGCCTCAGCCAGGAAGAGCACAATGATCACAATACCAACATGGGCCAGTGAAGCGACGTCCTCCACAACTAGACTGAAGAACAAAAGGATAGCAACTTGTCTGTTCCCCTTCCCTGCTTCCCCAACGCTGTTCTCTCCCCCAATTCCCCAATAAAATCTTTTTTAAAAAATGGAATTTAATAATTAGGATTTTTTATTGAAGTGGACATGTTTATTCTAAAAAAAAAAAAAAAATGTATGTTAACATAGCCAGTGGCCTCATTTCCTTAGCAACTTAAGAATGTTAGTCTCTTGTCATGTTACCTGCTCCATAAAACACATGCTGCCAGTATAAAATATGGCTTGTATACATATTTAAATACACAATTATAATTTTCAATGAGCCATGTACAAGAGATATATTGCTTCATGTCATTTGCATAAAATGTCAGTCAAATTGACAGCTAGTTCACCCTTTTGCTGTCCTTGAGGCAGAGCACAGAAAGCTGAACCCCACACTGTCATTAGCAATGCCAATCAGAATAAGAATGTCTTTTAACTGAAAGAAAGAATGAAAAATTAAATTGCCTCTGATTTGTCAAATCATTTCACAGAGTAATGGTTCCACTAATAAATTGTATTAGTCCTACAGAGTCCAGAGTTCCCATCCTCACATTTATGGGCATGTCATTATAATTGAGGAGGAGGAGGAGGATTAAATCAAAAGGTTTGGATACTTCTTTAAGTATATTAGTACTTGAGAAGGAGTAAATAACTTGATTATCTTTCCAGTCAATCTACTTTGTTTTGTTTGTTTTAATACCCACCCTGGACAAGACCCTTTTGATAAGGGGAATGACAAAATAGATTAAGCAATTGAATTGTCTCTCTCCTAAAAGATGAGTAATTTACAAAGTTTACAGGAGAGGTGAAACCAAAATGGCGAGGGATTTTGAAACACACGATGCGGAAACTGGATTTATTTTGTCTCAAGAAGATTCAGCAGAGGGCTTGCTGGATGCTTCTCTTAATTTGAAACTGTCATATGGAAATGCATTAATAAACAAAGCAAAGGTAAATGGGTAGAAGATACTAGAAGACAGATTTCTACTCATCACAGGAAAAGACTCCAGAAACATCAGAGCCATGCACTACTGTCTAATCTGGAAACCACTGAAAATACACAAACATAGGTTGCAGTTGCAAATACTCTTGGGGGAAAAGTATTGTATACAATAAGAAAACTAGGTAGATGATCGGTAATGTTTCTTTCAGTCCTAAACTTTTCCGTTCTAGAAAATAAGAAGACATAGGAAAGAAATGACCTAGGAATAATTTAAATAGAAAATGACAGAAATTAACAAATGCAAAACAGAAACATTCAAACTGAGTGTGAAAAATTGTTAGAGGCTGGGTTCCTCTGGAAGCTGACTCTAGGACTGAGTTCAGTTGCTGAATGCTTATTAAGGAGGTCCCTTAGGGACAATCTCTGTAGAAGGGAAGAAAAGGAAATAGGATTGAGCAGAGAGAGGAGGGAAGCCTTGTGGCAGTACAATGGCAGCCTCAGACTACTCCAGAAGTTTTTCTGGCCCTAGAATATCTCTTAGGAGTTGTCTTGAGTTGGGTCAAGATGGCCAGGTTTTATTCACTTTCACCAGTCATTCATTAGATGTGGACCACCCACAGAGAGATGCAACCTTGGGCAAGGTGACTCACTCCAGCTGACTCAGACCCTAAATTAGCTAATACCTGAAGGCTGTCTGTCAGCAGCACTCCCAGCAACTGGGGCAGTAAGTCCGTCATTGAAGGGAGATCTGGGTGGTATATCATAGTGTCTTTGAAATCCATGCCTTGTGCCAATAGAATCTACTTCTTTATAATAGTATCTGGGAGCAACTGCTACAGGATTCTAGTAGACTTCTCTTCTTGAATGAACTTCGTACAGGAGGGAAGTTAGTGGGAGGAAGTGCAGCCACTCCAGCTGGGCTCAGAGCCACAGCTGACATGCATTGTCTCCCTTCCCCCGTGGACCCACACTCTCATTCTAGATACACCTCATAGCGATATTAGCTCAGTCAGCAATGGTTAGTGAAAACCCATACTATTTGGTGCATGCATAGACCCTTTTGCATTATGTGCCTGTTGTGTCAGGTGGCATGAGCCAGGCTCTTTAAGGAGAGGTCTGGGATAATATGGTCTCTGTCACCCAGGTGTTTCTCATGCCAGGATTCCCATGCCACCCACCCCCACTTGCCCTATATTTCCCAAGATCCTATAAGAGCGGGCTTCCTCTGGGAAGAGTGATCATGGCAGTAGCACCTTGGGCCTCATTCAACCATTCTCTGAACCTCCCCTGAGCCCATCCTCTCCCTGATCCTCCATCAGGACCCTCACTTACTCCCCCATACACCCTAAGCCACATTGCATAACCTGTGGGCTCCTGTTTGCCTTCCTGGAAAGCCCCACACTTCCCCTCCCCATCAGGCCCTGGCCCTCCGGTGTCATTTGTGGTGTTCAAAAGAGTGGGACATGTCCTGATGGAGGAGCTTGGGGGAAGGGGACAGTTCCCATATCCCAGGATGCTAGCAGTTGGGCTGGGTTAAAAGAGAGAGCAATGAGTTGAGGCTATTCTTCAGGGGAGGCTCCAGAAGCAGGCAGCAGTGGTCCCCTGGGAAAAGAAATCTTGTTGCTGCTGGGAGGAAAACTGGCCCCAAGGATAAGAATGTAACCAAGCCTCATATTGCTGTGGCCTTTGACCCTGCCAGAGGTAAGTGTGGCACTCCTGAGCCTGTGCCAGTATCCTGGGGCTTTGGACTCTCGGGCATCCTGGAAGGTGATAAACTCCTGGTAGTCACATGGGCGATTTTCTCCCCCAGCCAGTTTCGGATGTTCAAAGCCTGGTCCCTCACTGCTGCTGGGACTCTGTGACTCTAACCGCTGGGTCAAGGAAAGTTTGCTGTGAGATGTACACTGCCATGGTCTCCTGAGGTTGACCAGATGCGGCTGAGGGCGGGAAGGTGGGGCACTGTGTAACAGTGGTGGGTTACATGGGGGTCTTGGGCTGGCTGATAAGGGACTTGTACTTGGTTCCTGATGCAGTGTTTTTATCTTACAATGGATTGTTGCTGGGCACAACTGAGCTGCGTGGTCCCTGGGTACTCCATTGTTATAAGGGCTCAGTAGCACACCAGGTATTGTTTCTCAGAAGATATCAAAGCCTCTGCTCCCAGGGCATGGCCTTGCCTTATGGGTCTGCGCTGTGAATATCCCACTGGGGCTTGTCAATTCCACATGGTGTCTTTTCCCACAGATGGTAAAACCACAGGGTTGTTGGTCATATGTTCCAAATGGCAAAGCTTCATCCGCCACAGCCTGGCCTTGCTGCAGAGCTTTTCCTGTTTTGGGCCCCACTCAAAGTGTCCATGTCACTTGATATATGGGTTGACAGGGTATTACCAGGTGTTGAATATATTGCCTTCTGAGCCTGAAGAGGCCTACCAGTCATTGTGCTTTTTTGTTTGGGGAGATACAAGAGTCAATCATTTATCTTGTACTTTGTATGGGTGTCCCGGAATGCCAATGACCACTAGACCATTAAGATGTCGCTTATGTGGTGTATCTGTGAGCTGTCATAGGGTTTATCTCCAATCCTCCGGATCACGGATGTCTTAACAAGGCCTCTAACATGATCACCACTTCTCGTTCATCCAGCCCAATTAGCATGACATTATCGATACAGTGGATCAACAGGATATTTGGCAGGAGGTTTAGACTGTCCAGCCCTCCACATATTATAACAGAAGGAAAAATTATCCTGGAACTACCCTCTAAATACATACTGTTTCCTGTTATATAGTGTATTTGTGATACACTACTGGTAGTGATGGAAAAGAATACCATTGATAAATCAGGAAAATAATACATTTGATAGATTGCTAGCTATGTCCATGCACTCAGGGCTGTTTTAATCTGCTCAAGCAAAAATATTCCACCTGGCATGGTGGCTGTAATTAGGGCCATTCCTTGGTTGAGTTGGCCATCGTCTAATACCATTTTGTAGGATCCATCTGGTTTGGGCAAGGCCGGACTGGTGAAATAAGTGGTGAAAAGGCTGGGGCCACCAGCTGTGCATTCTGTAGATTGTTAAGAATGGGATCTGGGATATGATATTATTTTTGATTTGCTGTTTTGCAAGGGGGTTTTACAGTCTCAAAAGCTGCTGCTTAGAATTTCACACCAGAACCGTTCTTACCCAGAAGTCCAAGGACACAATGTAGATATTGTACCATTATCAAGCATGTCTACTCTGACTATATTTGGGTCCAAGAAAATGAACACTAGGTGGGTTCAGGCATGCAGGGTACCCCTGTGAACCAGTTTTTGTTTGTTACCTAGCCTCCATATTCCTGCACCCTCCCCACCTTTAACAGATCATGGCACTTTGGACCTCCAGGTATCAATTTAATGAAATGACTCTTTACCCATCATTCCATAAAATGTTTGGCTATTTACCTTTTATAGGGCACAATTATCCTAGCATATATTTAGGTCTTCTTTGTTAATCCAATCTGAAAATTTCTTTTAATTGGTTGTTTACACCATTTTCATTTAATGTAATTATTGATATACTTGGATTTAGGCCTACCATTTTCTTGTTTGTTTTCTCTTCACACTTCTGTTTTCATTCTTCTGGGTTTGTTTTTTTTTTTGTCTCCTGAATTGTTCTGGATTATTTGACTATGTTCTAGAATTCCATCTCAATTCATCTGTGGGGCTTTGGGATTTTATGTCTTTATTTGTGATTGCTGTAGAGATACAATATACGTATATACCTAAATTTTTTTTTAAAGATTTTATTAGGGAATTGGGGGAGGGGAACAGCGTTGGGGAATCGGGGAAGGGGAACAGAGAAGTTGCTGTCCTTTTGTTCTTCAGTCTAGTTGCGGAGGACATTGCTTCACTAGCCCATGTTGGTATCGTCATTGCGCTCTTCCTGGATGAGGCAGATTGGTCGCCGGCCTCTGGCTGGTTGCTCACAGTGGCTCTTGGCAGCTCATGCTGGCTGCCAGCCACTCATGCTGGCTGCCGGCCACTCACTGTAGCCTATGGCAGCCCACTGCAGCAGAGGCTGCAGCCCACACCGTCGCTGGCCATCTTAGCTATCGAGGCAACCAGGGGGAGTTGTTGTTCACCACCTTAGCTGTAGAGGGCAGTGTCACTGGCCCTAACATGTGGGATCTGAACTGGGGCCCCGCAGCTCAGCTGGCGTCCCAAGCCAGCTCCTAAACAACGTGCCACTCAGCTGGCCCCGTATATACTTAAGTTTTAAATCTACTTAGTATTTTAACCCTTCAACCAAAATATAAAATTGTTATGGCTATATAGGTCTCTTTACCCTACCTCCTTTAGTTTGTAGTTGTCATATGCATTACATGTGACAGGAAGAGGGAAGAGATGAGGGGGAGAGGGACTAGGACATGAACAAGAAAGTAATGAACTAAGGGAGAAAGACTAGGCTAAAAGGCACAGTTGGAAAGTACCTAGCCTCTTAATGTTTATAAGTTCTATTGAAAATTCTTAGGTTTTCAAAAAAATATACCGACATTTTAAATGAAATTGAAAGCTCTTAATTTCATTCTTCCTGTCAAATGTAATAGTATTTCCACTAAACGTGCTCCTTATTTCATTTAGCAATATGTCTCTTTTGTACTTTTGGTCATGGCTAAGAAAGGCTTAGACTAAGGCTGACAAGGAGGGCTGGGTGTGGTGCTTTGGAGAAGATATGTATATTTAGGATCAGAAAGATTCACTGAAAACCCCATCAGGCAATTTTATGATTTTTGTTTTCCACAGTCATATACATTTTAAAGAGCTAAAGATGAAAAAAGTTTATTTTATGTATCTATTTACTGTTTCTATGTTCCTTCCTTCGTTCTGAATTTTCTCTCTGATATTATCCTTCAGCTACACAACTTCCTTATTTAGAGACGGTCTGCTGGAGACAAATTCTCTTTGTTTTAGTTCATCTTAGAATGCCCTATTTCTCTTTCATTTCTGAAGGCTATTTTCTCTGGATAGAGAATTCTGGGTAGACAGTTTTTCTTTCTTAGCACATCAAAAATATTTTTCCACTGTTTTCTGTCCCTTGTGGTTTCTGATGAAAAATCTAATGTCATTCAAATTGGCGTTCCTCTGTATGTGATGTGTTGTTTTCCTCTAGGCTGATTTCAAGATTTTTTTTCTTCATTTTTAGTTTTCAGTAATTTGATTATAATGTATTAGAAAGTAGTTTTCTTTGCATATATTCTGGTTAGATCTCGCCAAATATTTTGTACGTTCAATTTTCTTGCACCAAATTTTAGAAATTTTTAGCCATTGTTTCTTAAAATAAATTATCTGTATTGACTTTTCTCTTCTCTTTTACTGGGACTCCACTGACATAAATATTATTTTTTTAATATTGTCCCATAAGATTCATGAGGCTTTGTTCATTTTTTTCCCCAACTTTTTCCCCATCTTTTTTTTATTGAGAATTTTTAATTGGTCTATCTTCAAGATAATTGATCCTTTCCTGTCAGATCCACTTTGCAAGTAAGCTATTTAAGTGATTTTTAAAAAAATTCCATTATATTTTCAGTTCTAAAATTTCTATTTTTTTCTTTTTTATAGCTGTTACTTCTTTGCTGAGGGTTTCTATCTTCCCCTTCATTTCAAGAATACTTGTCCTTACTTCACGGAATGTGGTTATAATTTCTGCTTTAAATGTGATAGTTCCAGCATCTGGGTCATCTCAGGGTTAGCATGTGTGAATTTTCTAGCATCCATGAGCTTTATTGAGATTTTACTGGTGCTTTATATATCAAGTACTTTTCAATTGTATCCAGCACTTTTTGCATATTATGTCATGAGATTGTGACATTCCTCAGAGAATGTCGACATTTTGTTTTAGCAGCAACCCACTTCGTTAGGTTCCGAGGAAAGTTTTAACATTTTGTGGGCTGTAGCTTTGATGTCAATTTAGTTTTCAAAGTTTATGTAGTGCTATTTGTGCTAGTTTGGGAATTCATTAGTGATATAAACTATGGTGTGACAGCACATCTCAGGGGTCCCATATTTGTGCAATTCCGAGGGTGAGCCTGGAACTTAAAACAGATTTAGGGATCTCATACTACAGATTACCTCCTCTCTGTGATTTCCCCACACTCTGTCTGTGGGAGATTCTTTTTGCTCATCCTCTGGCCATTAAGCAGATGCTGGGCTGTCACACACTTCCTATAGATCAGGTCTACTTAAGCAGCAAAGTGATGAAAGAAAACAAGAGAAAAATAATCTGAATTATCCCCACACTCTTTAGACCACAGGAACTTCTTTTCTTAGTCCTTTATGTTAGAAGTTTTTTGTTGTTTATTTTTCTCAGTTTTGGGTTCCTAAGTAACCACTACTACTTCCTTGCTATGTCAAGTACAGCTTCATGACTGAGGTTTACATATGTCTGGGCTAGGCGACTTTTATTAACACAGGGATTTCTTTTACAACTATTTTACATGGTCCCTTTCCCTCATTCTCTGGCCAGAAAAGGACAGAGCATGTCTTGATGAATTTTCTCTCTATACCTGCAGATCTGGGATGCCCTAAAACCTAAGGCAGGAGTCATGGAAAAACAAAATGAAACAGGAGACTAAGGCTGTATTGGTTATTCTTCAAGTTTTTATTTCCCTCCAAAATCTGTTTGACATTAGTTCTTTTTCAGAATTCTCAGTGTCTTTATGTGTTTTGTCCAGGGTTTTTAGTTTTAATAAGGGGGATATAAGGTGGAGTGTGTTTACTCCATCTTAACTAAAATCTGAACCCCAAAAATTGAAGTTTGAAAAAGTTAATAAATTATTGTGAACCTCACAAAAGTTTTTTGTTTTTTTTTTTGTCTTTTTAGAGGGCAGTGTCACTGGCCCTTATATGTGAGATCCGAACTGGGGCTGCTGGCATCCCAAGCCAGCTCTTAACCACCGCGCCACTTGGCCGGCCCAAGAATATTAAGTATTGCTAAGTCATTACTATTTTAATAAATTAGGGTCACAACATTTAAGAAACCTAAAAAATAACACTAAGGAACACGAATAGTTTTTCTTATTAGACCAATTTTTCCTTAGTTGGTTGGTTTTTGAATTATCCTGTAGTTTCATTTCTTCTCATGCATTAAATGATTTCATCACTCTGTGACACAATAAGTACTTTAAGTGTTTTGTTTCACAAATAGCTCATTTGAATTGTTTCTGAATAAATGTAATTGTTTGACATGTCTACT
Organism: Aselliscus stoliczkanus; assembly: GCA_033961575.1. Taxonomy (NCBI): domain Eukaryota; kingdom Metazoa; phylum Chordata; class Mammalia; order Chiroptera; family Hipposideridae; genus Aselliscus; species Aselliscus stoliczkanus. The sequence continues at coordinate 139,355,507 of CM066728.1, forward strand.
ACAGAGAGTAAATGTCTTTTAATTTTCCATATTATTTTTCTTCTTAAGTGAATTGACTCCTTAAATTTAAGGATTTTAGTCATTTGAGAATAAATTACTTTATAGCAAAAATGGTTTTAACATCTGTATATCATAATAAATTATAAAATAGCATTTACATGCTATATGCACAACTTAAAATTTTCAAATTTTAAAATGCATTGACAAGCAAGAACATTGACTATAGTACTATCCCTTGATGATGAGCTAAATAGTTTTCGTAATAAGAAGAAACCATCTAATTTCTAATGATTGCCATGACTCCTATAATGTTCTACCTTTTTAAATCCCCATAAATATCTTAGCCTTGATGAAATTTAAATTAAAATACCCATTTCTATTCTGCCTCAAACTAAAAATCATTCTAAGCAAGTTATTTCATCTGTTTGTTATGCAGCTATAAAATTGGAATCGCGCCCACCACTTGACATAAATGTTACTAGGATTAAATGAGGATAAAATATCCATGAAGTTGAGAAACATAGTAATTTGTTGTTACTAATGGTTACAATGTATTATTGTTTCTCCATACCACCACCATAACATCTCATTATCGAAGTCACCCACTGTCAGTAGATGACCTGTGCTACTACTCTTGGTGTCCAGAACTGGGCCAAGTTTGGCCCCTGTGAGCCCATCATCTTCGTAGAATCCTCAAGCGTTCTCTCTTTAAAAATGTGTTGGGTGCACAATGGTACTGGCTCACTATGTCAGTTTCTACTGGCCAATGTTTTTAGAAAGTTTATTATAAAGACAAGCTTTGTATTGATGACATTACAAGGCTGAAAAAAGCCAAAGGGACAAGTGAATTCTTTTCAGGAGTGCAAGGGCATCATTCACTTAATATACATTTCCTGAACTCTAGGTATATGCCAAGAACAGGACTAAGATCTGAAAATCAACCTGTGAGAAAAATGTGCCTATCCCCAGATTTGTAGAAAAGTCAGAAATCCCTAAACTAAATTGTAGGTCCTTTCAGGACAAAGACTTTGGTTCATTCATCTAAATACTCTCAGCATTTAGCAGACTTTCTGACATATATAAAATAGTTAGATTTTTGAGTTAACTTTCATGGCTAATATTTGTTTCTCGGTAACAGCACCTTTAGGATATACCCTGAAGCACTTCTGGTCTAAATTGAGAGACCAATGATCCCAAATATTCCTATTACAACTTTCTGAAGGAATAACAATAATCTTTCCTTTCCCATTTCTATTTTCTTCTTTACACCCGAAGTGAAAAGAGAAAGACACACAGTAGGGTTAAATGCTATACAAACCTATTCTAAAGTAGTGTTCTACTTTTTAAAATATATTCATATTTTTAGGATCACACCCTTTCTACAAAAATAAAACCCAGTAATAAAAAGTTAAACTGCTTTGATTCAGGATAGGAACTCAAAGCCACTTGGCTCCTTTGAACTTTATGGCAGTGTCTATGGAACCCTGTGGAACAAAATTTGAAAACTATGCTTCTAAAGAAATATCACTGCTTGTCATAAGATGTGAAGAATGTCTCATTGAATGGTGTCTGCATGGTGTATCATTTCTTCAGTGCCTCCCATTTTCTCTTATGTACAAATCTTGTCAGAACAATGCACTATCATTACACCAAGCAAAAATCACAAATTCCATTGTTCCATTTTATTAGAACAGTGAGAGTCAGAGGCTCGCCCTGTAACAAGAAAGGAGTTAAGGATCCTATCTGCCTTGAAAGCAGATGTAGTTCTAGCAGCTCCTACAAAGTCTCTTGGCATGTGGGGAGGGACCCAGTTCTGTGGACGATCTGCTTAAGCCTCTCTGCCTGATTACGGTTTCTAGAGGTATGTTTCAGTGAGATACTGTAAATCCTATTCTTTTCTCTCTCCAGTTCCTCATTTTATTCCATACAGCTCAGAGTTCTCATCTCTAAGTGCTCTGTAGGGGCAAATACAAATACAAAGTGGGAGCGAGGTAAGTCTACTGTCTAAAGGGATAGTGGGAAATAGTTGAGTTTGAAATAAGAATGTGGATTCCAATATGTAACATATTTAAGAGTGTTTCAAAGTGCTGAGCATAGTCTCCACCCTGGCAGACCACTCTGACCAGGAAGCCTGGTCATAAGAAGCCTGGTCAGAGATCCCAGGCAGACGTGGAGCCCACCCTGCAGCCCTGGGAGCAGGAGGGCAAGCCAGAAGCTCCGCCCACCTGGGGAGCACAAACTCCAGTTTCACTTGACCAGGGCGGCTGACCCGACTCCAGCCCAGCCTAGGATACCATTTCAATGCATATCTTTTCCAGCACCGCCAAATAATTAACTTAATTCTCTGTGGACACTGACCCTGATATTCCACAAATTTAACTCAGTTCTGACACTATCTCCAAGGAAATAGTGTCTGATTCCACAGATGAAGGGCTCATCCCACAAAACTGACCCAGCTTGAGTGCCTTCAAGTCCAGATTGTTTCCTGTGCTTCTGACCAACTTGCTATAAATCAGAGGTTCCTATGACCCTCCCCTTGGGTTCCACTAATTTGCTAGAGCAGCTCACAGGAAACCAGTTTACTTACTAAATTACTGTTATATAAAGAATATTAAAGGATACAAACATAAAGACATACACAGGGCAAGGTATGGGGAAAGGGACATGGAGCTTGGTGCCCAGTGAGGACGCCCCTCTCCCAGCACCTCCAAGTGTTCACAAACCCGGAAGCTCCTCCAAGCCCATCCTTTTAGGTTTTCATGGAGGCTCATTAGGTAGGCTTAATTGATTAAATCATTGGCCACTGGTGATTGAACTCAATCTCCAGTTCTCCTCTCCCCAGAGGTCAGGGGTGGGACTGCAAGCTCCAAGTCTAATCTCATGGTGGGTTCCTTAGATTACCTAGGGGCTTTCCAAAAGTCATCTCATTAACATACCAAAAGACACTATCATTATAATTATTTAACAAATTCCAATGATTTCAGGAACTGTGTGCCAGGAATGGGGGGAAAAGAGCAAATATCTTTTCAAATTAGTGTTTTGGATTTCTTAGGATAAATACCTAGAAGTGGATTTGTTGGAGCATATGGAAGTTCTGTTTTTAATTTTTTTAGGAACTTCCGGACTGTTTTCCATAGTTGGCTGCATTAATTTGTAATCCCACCAGCAGGGCACAAGGGTTCCTTTTTTTCCACATCCTCTCCAATATTATCTGTTGATTGATAATGGCCTTTCTGACAGGTGTGAAATGATATCTCATTGTTTTAATTTGCATTTCTGATTAGTAACATTGAGCATCTTTCATGTCTATTGGCCATCTGTGTGTCTTCTGGAGAAATGTCTATTCAGGTCCTCTGCCCATTTTTTAATCGGACTGTTTGAATTTTTATTAAGTTGTAAGAGTTCGTTATATATTTTGGATATTGTTATCTTCTCCCAGTCAGTAGGTTGTCTTTTTGTTTTGCTGATGGCTTCCTCTGCTGTGCAAAACTCTTTAGTTTGATGTAGTTAGTGCAGTCTTTCAAATTGCAGCTTGATCTCTGGGGATGAATTTTAGGACACATTCTCAGGTCTGTCATCTCTCATTTAAAATTTTGTGCTTTTATTTTGATAAGTTTAAAAATGAATACCTACATATTTGGGGTGCAACAACTTGCATCTCATTAAGCCCTGTGGGGTGATTTCAATGCTAGCATTTATACTTGTATGACAATCTCTTTATCATGAAGTAGCAGTATTTTAATGCAATGGGCCATGAAACAAAAGGTGTTCTTAATATGTACATGGTGTGTCCCTAGCAGAATGAAGACCAGTGACGTTAATACCATGCTGTACAAGGTTTTAAGAGTGGTGTGCACCAGACTGGGAGGGAAATGAGTCATTACCCACCGCACGTTAACATGCTAAAATGAAAAGGTTCTGCTCTGTGGCAGACAGCAGTCTCACGCTAAGCAACTTCGTTTCACCCTTTGCCAGCGTAGACAAATACTAAGCTAAACTTTTTGTGGTTGTTTGGACTTACTTTATATTTTTTATTTTATAGTTGTATGAAAATGGATGGCAAAAGGAGTTCATTTCAAACTTGATACTTATACATATTAGAGTAAATCTTCTGCAGGAAACGTTTTTCCTTTAGTTTTCATATTCAAGTTTTAGAAACTGTGTAGTTGAAAGATCATGAACCTTGAAATTAGACATATTCAAATTGATTCATTGCACTTTAACTGAGGAAGTTAATTTACTTCTCTGAGCCTGTTTTCTCCTCTGTGAGAATAATAGCAGCTTCATTGTTAAAATGAGGGAATAGATGAAACTATGTACAATCCATGTATACCTGTTTTCATCCTTTTTCTCTTGAATCTGAATTTTGCCATGCTAATTTTTCAGCAGCAACCCACCAAGGAATAGCATAGGGCATGAATTAGCAGCACAATGTACTTTTGATTCATTTTAGTCCTGCTGGAAATTATGTGAGAGAGGGAGTGGAAGATGTGGCTTCAAGTATTGGAATTATTTATAAAAGTAGATTACCCATGCTCTTTCTGGTTCCCAAAAGCAGAGGTAATCAGGATGTGTTTAACACCTGCTTCCTTATGCTGTGCTGGAAGCAATCTCAGGATAAAAATCTGTTTCAGATTTCTTTTTCTTCAAATTAACATCTGCCTTGAATTTTTAATCCTAACTAATTATCAATAAAGCAAACTTTTATTCCTAAATTACTAAGGGGTTTTTAAATTTTTGTCTGATTAAAGTCAATAGATGTGAAATAAAAATCTTCCAGCTTTAGAACACAGAAGTTCAGACAATTTATATAATTTTGACATCTATAAAAAAAATAAATAGGAAGTTTTAGATACAACATAGAAAAGGGCTGACATCAATTCTTTTAATTCTTAGAAGTCTCCAGCATGAGGTTTGCTTTAAAAATTTTACTAAGAGACTTCAGTACAAGCATAGTTATATGACACAATCCAAATAGTAACTTATCAGAATGAATATGGGTCAATCTAATTCTAGTCAGTTTGCTAGTGTACTGTGGATCATGAACTATATACACACCATGGTCGACGGTCCATCTTTAACTTTTATGATTGTACTCATTCATTATGCAAATAATCCTTGAGATCAAGGCATTAATAGGCTATAGGCTCTAAAGAGATGCACTCCGCAGTTTATAGTCTACTAGAACTAAGACATGTGTTCAGTTACTGTTATGGAATATTCGATGCCTTATGAAAGGGGGATGGGAACAGAGAAGGACCCATAGAGGTGGTGATGACTTTGGAGAAGAACCTTGAAGGATGGGTACACTGTTGACAGGCATAGAATAGAGTGGTATATTGTGAGGAGCCACGAGCAAAAATGTAGAGACAGAAAAGAAAGTGGTGTTGAGGAATGGCCATTGTTGCAGGCTGAGTAGAATGTAGGATTCATAAGGTCAGTTAGCTTTAAGATAGGCTGGAGCTCCACAAAGTGGGCAATTAGAGGGCTTAGAATGGCAACCTGTTCAAACAGGTAGTGACACGTGATGTGCACTAGGACCAATATACAGAATGCAGCAAGAATGAACTTGAAGAGAACTTTAGAAGATGCATAATGACCATCAAGTACCAAAGTTCATCTTACAAAACCACATAAAAAGTTGTCTTGTGGGCCGGCCGAGTGGCGCATTGGTTAAGAGCTGGTTTTGGGATGCCAGCGGCCCTGGTTCGGATCCCACATGAGGGCCAGTGACACTGCCCTCTACAGCTAACAACAGCTCCACCTGGAGCTGGGCTGTGCGAGCCCCGGCGACGGTGTAGGCTGCAGCCCCTGCTGCTGTGGGCTGCCATCGGCTACAATGAGTATCCGGCAGCCAGCGTGAGCAGCCGGCAGCCGCTGTGAGCTGCCAAGAGCCGCTGTGAGTGGCCATCCAGAGGCCGGTGACCGATCTGCCTCACCTGAAAAGAGCGCAATGATGATACCAACATGGGCCTGTGAAGCAACGTCCTCCGCAACTAGACTGAAGAACAAAAGGACAGCAACTTGTCTGTTCCCCTCCCCCAATTCCCCAATAAAATCTAAAAAAACAACAACGTTGTCTTGTAAAGGATAATATGTAAAGCCTCAATCTACCGAAGTCTTGTTCTTAACTGAGGCAAGAAAGGGAAGAGCTTATGCCTACCATTCTGTCATGTTTAGGGATTAGTAGCCATACTAAATTGGTATAAAACGATCCATTGGCATGATCCCTAGATCTAAACCCAACCTTTTGGTGTACAATGGATTTAAACGGTATCTCTCCTAGCTCCCACCCATGCATGACTAGGGTCTATGCAAGGCAGAATGTGAATGTTAGCTCAGCAATAGACACAAACCCAGGAATGTACTTAACTCATAGTTATGGCTAAGAGTATGGGCTCTTAAGCCCAATGGTCTGAGAATGTAAATCCTGGCCTCTACCCCCACCACTTTCTAGCTGTATAACTTTAGACAAATTATTCTAGTTTCTCACCTAGAGTTCAGAAGAAATGTGAAGTTGAAAAGGGGAGTATTGGATTATGTATTCTTTCTTGATACTAAAAACAAAATGAGACAAGTGATACTTTAAGTTAGTTGCAATGTGGAATCTAAAACTATCAATCAAGGGCCGGCCGAGTGGCGCATTGGTTAAGCGCTGGTTTTGGGATGCCAGCGGCCCCGGTTCGGATCCCACATGAGGGCCAGTGACACTGCCCTCTACAGCTAACAACAGCTCCACCTGGAGCTGGGCTGTGCGAGCCCCGGTGATGGTGTGGGCTGCAGCCCCTGCTGCAGTGGGCTGCCATAGGCTACACTGAGTGGCCCGCAGCCAGCGTGAGCGGCTGGCAGCCAAGCGTGAGTTGCCAATAGCCGCGGTGAGCGACATCCAGAGGCCGGCGACTGATCTGCCTCATCCGGGAAGAGCGCAATGATGATACCAACGGTGAAGCAACGTCCTCCGCAACTAAACTGAAGAACAAAAAAGACAGCAACTTGTCTGTTCCCCTTCCCCGATTCCCCAATGCTGTTCCCCTCCGCCAATTCCCCAATAAAATCTTAAAAAATAAATAAATAAATAAATAAAACTATCAATCAAGTTCTCATGTTCTGGAACATTTAAACCCATCGGCCTCTCCTGTACTTAGAAAGGCTATTTTACCCAAGCAGGATTTTGTAACATTAAACATCGGTCACTGGATATACCACTCACTGAGTTATGCAGATCTTAATACATTCCATAATACCATATAAAAAAAAAAAACCCATTTGTTAATATTACCAGCAGTGTTATCAGAAAAGGCTTTAAGTATAGACATCAAACTCACAACGATGAACACAAGTTTGCCAAAATTCTAATTTTCATTTGAAAGGTACAATTTTGTTATTTGTAACAAATATGTCAGGTTCCTATGACAGGTCCACTTTGTTCATTCTTGAGAAATATCTACCAAATACCGTAGATTTAACAGCCACATCTGTCTTCGTCTTCTGTCCAAGGAAACATGGTATTCCATGAAAAAAGTAGTTACCTCACACACCATCTGAAATAACTGCATTTCTGCAAAATACCCATCAAGTTTTGGTATGCAGCGTGTTTTACGCATAATTTCCATTTAATCAAATGTACTCAGCAGGTTGATATGTTAATTTTTACAGCTTCATCAGTCATTCTTAAGGGGAACTGCCACTAAAAAATTCACTGATAAGGGCCGGCCCAGTGGGTTGGGAGTTGGCTTGGGAGCACGAGCTCTGAGAGGCAGGGCCACTGGTTCAATTCCCACATGGGCCAGTGACGCTGTGCCCAAGCGCAGCTGCCAAAAGGTGGCAGGATGGCTCAGCAAAAGAAAAAAAAAAAATTCAGTGACATGTAATCAGTACTACTAGTAGTATGTTGTACTGCCTTGATTTATGCTAAGATGGCCAGTTTTTCCCACCACCGCTTTTGCACCACTCATGCAAATGTCAACATGTGTGTTCCAAGTTCTTTATACATCTTTCATGCAATTCTGTCAGCGCTATACATTGTAAATGTCTTCTGTATGTCTTTTCATTTTCTTAGTGTCTTTTGAAGATTTTTAAAATTTTAATGTTCCATTTATCCATTTTTTAAAAGTTTGTGTTGTGTCCTAAGAAATCTTTGCCTAATCAAAGGTCACATTTTCTGTTTTCTTCTAGAAGTATTATAACTTACTTTTAGGTCTATAACTCATTTTTAGTTGTTTTTTGTGCATTGCATAGGGGTTTTTTTTTTCCTCTGTAAATATCTACCTGTCAATACCATGTTGAAAAACTTGAAAATAGCTTACTCTTATAGATGTTAGATTCAATTTGCTAATATTTTCAGGATTTTTGTTCCTATGTTTATGAGAACTTGTCCTGTAATTTTGTTTTGTAATGTTTTTGTCAAGTTTTAGTATTAGAACACCGGCCTCGTAAAACGAGTTAATAATTGTTCCCTCTCCTTCCATTTTCTGAAAGACTGGTGTCATTGAATAGCAAAATTTACAAGTGAAACCATATGGAACTGGTTTTCTTTGTAGGGAGATATTTAATAACTGCAACTGCCTTTAAGATGTGAGGCTATTCAATTTTTGTATCAGTTTTGGTGAGTTTTAGTTTTCTAATAACTTTTCCATTTTAGCCAAGTTGTTAAATTTATTAGCATAAAAATGGTCAGAATTTTGTATCCTTTTAATTTAGGTAAAATCCATAGTAGCAACTCTTCTTTCATTCCTGCTATGAGTAATTTATAACTTCTCTGTTCACTTGATTGGCCTAGAGATGCTGCTCTTTTGAGAACTAGATGTTGGTTTGATTGATATTCTCCATTGTTCTTCTGTCTTACATGTTGATATCTACCTTTTATTATTTCCATTTTTTAAATTTGGGTTTACTTTGTTCTTATTTATCTGAAACATAGATTAAGGTAGAGCCTTAGGCAATTAAATTTGTACCTTTCTTTTCTAATAGAAGCATTTAAATCTATCGTTTTCTAAGTTTTTAAAAAATTGAAATGATAGTTTTTAAAAAATTGAAATGATACAAAGTATAATCCCTGGCCATAACAAAATTAAACTATAAGAAAAAAATTAAACTATAAGAAATCTATAAGGAGAAAGGTACTTGAAAAATCCAAAGTATTTGGAAATTTAAAAATACACTCCAAAAAAATTGAAAACATTTCCCAATTCATTTTATAAAGCTAGTGCTGCCTAAACCCAAATAAAGGCAGTAGGGGAAAAAAAAACAACCAAGAAAGGGGCTTAACAGGCCAATGACCTTCATGAATACACAAAAATCACGAGCAAACTATTAGCAAATTGAATCCAACAACACATAAAAAGAATTATACATCATGCCAAGTGGAGTTTATTCCAGGGACACAAGACTGGTTTAATATTCAAATATTAAGCAATACAATTCAGAATACTAACAGGCTAAGTTACGTGATCATAGCAATCAATCAATGCAGAAAAAGCATCTGACAAAACTCAACACCCACCCATGACAAAACCATGATGAAACTAGGAATAAAAGGAAACTTCTTTAACTTGATAAAGAACATCTGTCAAAATCCTACAGCTAACATTATACTCAGTGGTGAAAGACTGAATGCTTTCCTCTTAATCTGGGGAAAAAGGCAAACATGCCAGTTCTCATCACTCTTATACAATACAGGCTAGAAGTTCAACAGGTAAAACAAGGTAAGAAAAGGAAAGAAAAGGCACACAAGTCATGACTATGGGAATATAGGCCTGTTAGGTTACTGCACCACATTAGAAGAGGACTGTCACATCTGTGCTTTACATTTGCTGCTGGGTCACCTGAACTACCCAAATAAAACTAAACAAAACCACAAGGAATTCTTTTCAAATGTTTGAGGTCCTTCCTAAAGGTATTTGCACATCCTGCTCATCCAGGTATCTCTTGAATGTATTATGTACAGTAAATACAAATGTTCAAGCTGTCAGAAAGGTTAGGGTTAGAGAGTATATCATAGGTTCTGGAGACCAACCGCCAAGAAGTGTATCTTGGCTCTGCCACTCACTAACTGTACTACCAGTGTGGGCAACTTTCTTAACTTCTCTGCTCAATTCAATTTCCTCAATTAATAATGCTGATAACAGTACTTACCTCACTGGATTATTACTATTGGATTAATTGTGAAAATATGTGCAAGTGAGACTAGTGTCTGAAATACAGAAAGAGTTCAATACAAGTTAGCTACTCATATTACTGTGGATGTGTGAAAAAAATGTCCCCATTGTTCTTAATGTCTTCTCTCTAATCAAAGAATGACAACATTATTCACAAAAATTTAATGTTTTCCGAAGAGCAAAATGAGTAAAAGACAAAAATTTGGAAAGCAAACAAGTAGAACATTTGTGGCAGAGGAAATAAGTTTAGTACATAATGGCAAAATATTGAACCTTACAAGTTATTTATGAAAATGCTGGTTAAGAAGTACCTTTTTATACATAGTAAATCAGAAGTATTAAAATTCACAGCCAGTGCTGACCAGGTTGTAGTCAATAGGCATACCATATTGGTGACAGTGTAAATTGTTATCGTTGTTTTGGCAAACAGTTTGCAATACATTTGAAAGAAAAAAATCCAACTTATATCTGTCTGTTCTATGTGATCTGAGGCTTCCTGTAGCTCAGCACTTACAGCTTTGTCTCCCTCACCTTCCACAGGAGACAGAACTAGGTCCAGAGTTAATCCTTTCCCCTGTATTCCTTATCAGTTACCTGGGGGTTAACTGACACCCTCACATGTGGATGAGGCTGAAGGAGAAATGTTAAACCCAGGGCCAATGAGTATGAGCATATATCAGGGAAAAGATAACACAAAGGAACTAAAAAGGAAGTATGAGAGAAGGGATATGAGGTCAAAATAGCACACCGGTGATCAGATTAGATCATGTCAGAGCTCTCGAGATTCAGAGACTGGAGGCCCTACTCTGGGGATATACCTAGGAAAACTAAGAACTATTCTTATGGTGTTTGTTAGCATAATCTTTTGAGTTCTTAAAAGAACTTCATCTTTTTGAACTAAAAAGCAGAAGACATTAAAAAACATAATAATCATCAAATTCTGAGTCCTTTTGGTAGAACAGATGGATCTAATTTACTTACACATATATCAGACTGAAGAAAAATGATAAATTTGGTTCAGTCTGCTAGCACCTACATTCTCATTCACCAATAGACTGTTACTGTGATTGAACTGTGAAACGCTGACAAAAAAAATCGCTGAAAATATTAGGGGGCTTCAGATAAAACTTACAGCAGGGAGCAATAGCATGCAGCACACCTTTCCCAAGCTTCTACTAAAATATTCATAAAGGTTTTTTTAAAAAAAGACTGCACAGACCAATTACTAAGCATACAGAAACATGATACTCAAACATCATAAAATGGGAAACAGATCTTGAAAGACTTCTGTCATGAGTCTAAATCAGGGATCTAGCATTGTGTCCTCCAGGACCTACCCATAAATAGCTCAGTGCCTGCCTAAGAGATTCCTTGTGTTCCCTTTGTTGGTCCAGCTTCTTGCTTTATAATTCCTTCTTACTTGAATGGCTTTATTAGCAATAGAAAAACACATTAATATTACCTTAGGAATTAAACTAAAAGCTGATTATCAGCTATATTTATCCTATAAGTTAATTTCATGTTTCTTTGTATTTTTGCTTTTACAAACAGAATTTACCACCAACCAAGCATCTTGGGCTCCCCAATATATAAAAGACTTGTGTAAGAAAAATAACTGATGACATGCATAAAATCACAATCACAGTAATTGGGCCATAGTTACACTGTAAGAAAAAAGGAATCCATGTTCATTCGTAAATGATTATATAAAGGGAAAATACAGATTAAGTAATAAAATAACATTCAAGTTTTACATTAAATCCCAAGTTCTTAAAAAGTTAGTTTAAAAAATGGGTCAAGCTGAAGGAGGAAATTTAAACTTTTATAACTTCCACATGTGATCACTTGGGTCCTTTTGCCTTGGATATGGTTTCCTTTGGAGGTTTTCCATTTTGACATTGAGTAAATCTGGCTACTGTAGAAACACCATCCACAAACTTGGTTTTGAAAAGGACGTTTGCATTGTTGAACATACCTTCTTTAAGGGACACCACAATGAACTTAACGGAAAAAGAAAAAAAAGCATAAAAAAACTTTTTGTAATATCCTTGAAGAAGTTCACTCCTTTTTTTATACTGGGGTTAAAGAACTGTTTGGTTATATTTTGATTTTGTAATTTCTTTAAATGCTTGACTCCAAACAAATACACATCCTCAAATGCAGATAAACAGTTATAATATCAGACACCTAAGTGAATTCTAGCTTTCCGTGTTTGGTTTCCGAAGTCTTTCGGGCGCTTCATTCCTCAAGTTCACTATTTCCTGCTGGCTGATTGCTTGCTGCTGTCTTCTGCAGTTGGCAGCACTGCTTTGTTGCTAGCTCTAAATGCCCTGGTGAGATGCTTTTCCTCTGATATTTTAATAATATCAAAAAGATTTCTAGTTCCTACAGCACTACCACTAGCTGAAATGGAACATTTGTATTTGTATAATTAACAGGCACCCCTTCACTGCTGTCTGCTAAAAAACTGCCACCATAAACACACAGTCTATGATACCTGTGATAAGTGAAACCCCTTAGAGTTGCATAATGCTTTTCTATACAACCATATTTGGCAGCCCAGTTCAATAAAAACAAACAGTGCTTAGCTTTCTCTACTTCCTTGCCAGGGGAAATGAGGAGTATCCCACCTGGTGCCTCATGAAACTGACTCAAAGGCCTATCCCAGAAACACTCCTGTTTAGACTGCATCTTCTGGTGGCTAGCTAGAAAGGTGATTACACTTAACCCTAAGTGAATTCCAAATTATGAAAAACATTAGATTCTCCCTTATGCTACAACCAACAATTGTGATGTCTATTTTTTTCCTTAATAGACTAACAGCTCTTTCTGTTCTAAATTCATATGACAATAAGCATATATTTAATAAATAATGCCTTAGTACTCCTCCAATTTTGAATATCTTATTAATAATGATGACTAGTAAAGAACAGTTTTAGAAAAACTAATACTGTTACTGAGACATTTTAAAACTGTTTTATAAAGACACTGGTTTTTACCTGCGAATGTGTGAAATGAGTACGCAGCATCTGTCCAATATTTTGGGTATGAGAAAGATCCAAGGCTGCATCGACCTCATCCAGAATGTAAATTGGAGCAGGTTTGAAAAGGAGCATGGACAATATTAATGACAAAGCCACTAAAGACCTAAGAAAAGAAGGTGGGAAGAAAACCGTTAAAACTTTATTTTACCACCTTTTATCAAGTAAATCTGTTACCCTGCTATTTTGTATTATGAATAGTCCAGATTTAGCTAAAAGATAGTCATAGGAAAACAAACCTGAAGTTTCACACTTCAGCACTTATATAAGAATGTTTCTTTTATTTTAGTGTTCCATTTTTCCTCTCTTCTATGAGTCTTATTTTGAATAGAACAGACTTATGTTCTCCTTTCCAGTCAAATAATCAGGATATTATACTTGGCACCTATCCTTAAGAACAGATCATACTCATGTTAACAGTTTTCTCTTTCCTTCCCATTTGCTTATTAGAGGCCTAGGTAGCAGGTGAGTGAGGGCTGTATACTAACATAACAGCTATTGTCTTGGTAATAGTATAACTGGTTTAGGTGCCCTCTTTCAAACTTTGATTATGTATGCATCCACGTGTGCACACACTCTATCCATTTTTTTTATTGGCACCGTTTGAGTAAATTCAATAGATTATGGCCCATTGCTCTAAATATTTCAGTGTCAGAAGTTTAAGCAATTGTTATGTGATGGTTACTATGTCAGACATTTGGTTGGCTGAACACTATTTCTAGGTGTGTCTGTGAGGGTGTTTCTGGATGAAATGAGCATTTAAATTGGAAGAGTGGGCAGACAGCACTCAATCCACTGAGGGCCTGAACAGTAAGAAGGGCAGAGGGAAAATCCATCCCTCCTGGCCTTATGACTTGAGACATTGACCTTCTGCCCTCAGTGCCCCTGGTTCTCAGGTCTTCAGACTGAATTACATAACCACTGGCTTTCCTGGGTCTCTAGTTTGCAGACAGCAAATTGTGGGACTTCTCACCCGCCAGAAAAAAACGAGCCAATTCCTTGTGATAAATCTCTACATATATATCTCATCTTACGCATGTATATCCTATTGGTTCTTTTCTCTGGAGAATCCTGACTAACATACCTTATTTAAAATTTGTTGTTATGCTTACTCTTAAGATTCTGTAGTCCTTTTTCAGTTCTCTTCTAGCTAACCATTCCCTTTAGTTGTTTTGGTCCTATTCTGGTATGAAGAATCATAATTCTTATAACATTTTTTTCTTAAATGACGTTTATAAAAAAGCCTTGTTTATTTCAACACAAACTATAATTGTTCAACATTAGAATAAAAATTTAAAAAATATCTGTAAGACAGTTATTCTGTAACTTCAATTATCTCCTGATATGCAGCATTAAATTGTCAATCTAATGCTTACTGCATTCCAAGAGGGTATTTATTAAGAAACATGTAAGTGGAAAAGACAATGTGTATACAAGTGGAAGGGGCTAGGAAGGTGAAACCAAAATTTCTGGTGAAGGAAATGAATGAAACAGTACAATAAAAAATAGTGAAATATGGCTCTATAAAGGGTAGCTGAGGTCATTCAAGCAACCCAAAATTATTTTTCGTTCGCTTTCTGTACCAAATATTTAAGGGATTGAGCTTTAAACTTCCTCATTCAGAAAAAAAAAAATCTCACGAAGAGTTAACTACTTTGCTACAAATAATTTTATGTCATCTTAATTATGGAAATAACTTTTAGGTCCCAATAAGAAAATAAGCATATATTTTCTGTTTTCCTCAAAACTTTCCCTAGGATTTTGGCAAAAACAGTTAAAGATACAGGGATCTAAATTGTGGAATCCAATTTTGGTGAAAAGGCAGCAGAAGCTGTCTTTTAGACTCAAAATTTATTTAAGAATTTTATCAATAAAGAAAAATATAGAATGGGCTGTTATTCTACTCATAAAAATGACAAATGGCTTCATAAGGGAAATGAGCAGGTATCAGTATTTTCTATGTACATAAGAGAAGAATTACGTGATGGCACTACAGGGCACATGAGAGAACAATTCAAGGACTATGGATTGTACATCCTGCAGGGGGGGAAATTAATAACCATATTCAATTAGGTAAACATTCATAATTTTCTCTTAGGGGGTTTTAATTATTTGGCTCTCAGAAGGTAGGGAGTTAGGCCACATGACCCTCTAAGTTGCTCTCAGTATGCTGATTGTCTGAATCACTGTGTAAGGCTGGAGAAACTTCCCTGAAGCCCAGAGCATCTATTTCCAACACTCTTCACTTATTCCTTTATGTGGATCTAACTTTCTATGTGGTACCACTTTCCTTTCACATGACAACTTCCTTAACCTGTACAGTCCTGTTAGGATCAAATTCTTCTGGCTTTTGTTTTTCTGAAAAAATATTTACATTGTCTTCAATCTGAAGCCTATTTCTATTAGACACAGAATTCTGAGTTGACATGTTTTTCTTTTAGCACTTACTTTACAGATGTTCCAAACTTCTAGCTTGCACAGTTTTTGGAGAACTCTAAAACCATTCTTACCTTTATTCCTTGGCACCGTAATATGCCCTTTTACCTCTGGCTGCTTTTAGGATTTTTCTTCTAATCATGGGCATATAAAAATCACAGCAATTTTATATGACATGCCTTGCTGATTATTATGTGTGTGGTATATGGTTTATCCTACCTGAGGTTCATGGAAATCATGTTGTAGGTTTATAGAACTCATCAAGTTTGGATAATCTGGGGCCATATTTCTTCAAGTTTTTTTTTGTTTTGCCTCTTTCTCTCATTTTGGAACTCCAATTACATATATGTTAGACTGCTTGATAGCGTCCCATAGGTCAGTGAAACTCTACTTGATTTTTACACTTGTGTTTCTCAGTTCAGCTTGAATAGATTCTATTGCTGTGTCTTCAAATTCACTCATGTTTCTTTTACATTGTCTAACCTGCTGTTAATCTCATGCAGTGAACTTTTCCTTTCAGGTATATTTTTTTATCTCTAGAAGTTCTACTTGATACTTTTTTGAAACAGTTTCCATTTCTCCCATCAAATTCTTTATTTCTTGTAATTCTTGGAAATAGTTAATGTAACTCATTATCTTCCTTATATGCTCATTTTATCACCCATCATTTCCAGGTTTGTTTCTATTAACTGATTTTTCTCTAGGTTATGGGCCACATTTCCTGATTTCTATCTCATAATTTTTTATTAGATGCTGGACACTATTATGTTGTTCAGATTCTCAATTTTGTCTTTCTTTAAAGAGTGTTGGGCTTTGTTCTCAAACAATTAAGTTACATGCAGATCAGTCTGATCTCTTCAAGGCCTACAATTAACATTGCTAATGTGTGTCTAGAGTAGCTTCATTCCAGAAATTGTAAAGACCTAATACTAAGGTGTAGCCCACTGGAGCCTCCCAAATTTCTGTTTCCTTAAATTGGACTACTGGGCTTTGTGTGGGTTTCCCTCCCTGCATCTGCAGTCCACAAATTGCTCCTAGGGAGAAATCTGGGAAAAACAATGGGCTCAGCACTTTTGTTTCCTTTCTCTTAGGTACAAACTCCTGGGCTACTCATTTTCCAATGTCTGAAAACAAATGTTTTTCATATATTTTGTCTAGTCTTCTAGTTACTTATCCTTATATCTCCTTTGCTGCCTACTATTTTAATCAAATTGTTTTAACTAAAATGTGTAGTGTTATATATAAGGCTCCTTAAATTCTAAATGCCAAGAGAGCTAAGTAAAGAAAAACTGAAGTAAAATTGGGAGGCAATGAGATCATGGATTATAATATAATGAATGAGGAATTATAACATAGCTAAGGGATTACTCACCTCTGACCACCACTAAGTTCAGTTAGGTTTTCTTTCCAAGTATTTCCTAAGGCAACCTTGAACTCCAGACCATCCAATACAGTTTGCCCCTCTGGTGGTGCAAGCATAGCATTAGCACCAGGCAAAAGAGTAGAAAAAATAGATCCAAAGTCCTTGTTCACCTGGTTAAAAAAATGATATTAAAATATCATTGGTTTTCCAAAAAGAATCAAATGTTGTTGTATGTATATGCAAGCCAGCAGTGCATTTTGTTGTTTGCTACTCTAACTCAAGAGATTGGTAAATTATGGCCCATGTGACAAACTGGCCATACCATTCATTTATGTATTGTCCATGGCTGCTAGCACTACAATAATAGATTCCAGTAGTTGCAACAGGCTACATCACAAAACCAAAAGAAATTATTATTTGTACCTTTACAGAAATAGTTTACTGAGCCCTACTCTAATCTCTAGAAGGGACTAGAGGCTGCACCTCTGACTTTACCCTGGAGTTTTGATAGTGTTTTAGGCCGTTATAGTAATTGCAGGAATCCTGAGAGACACACAACTGTACAATACAGGAGACTCAACTTTCAGGTGAAGAAGCAAAAACCAAACAAACTTTTTGCTATAAAATGTTCCCTTATAAAACTTGTTTTCTATTGATTGACATCGTAAGATGTGCCTGTGGTTTATGGCTAACCTTAAAAAACCTAAGATGATCAGGGTGATTCTAGGAGAAAAAGAGGCATGGAATCAAACAACCAGCTCTGTTCAAGGTGTTGAATGGCTCTTTTTATACACTCCTTCTAATAGCCAAAGAAGTTAAGGTGTCAGGGGACAGGAACAGGATTGGACCCCAAAAGAAAAAAGCTACAGAAACTATTTGGCCCATCCCCACCAAGCCACAGAAGGAGATTACAGAGATTTAGGGCCAATATTCTAGCCTGTAACTGGGTAGGTTTTGTTCATACACACTTACTCAGTGCTTTGAGAATTCAGCCATCTGTTCTCAAAGACATGATTAATAATCTTAGAGTGCAGCAGAGAAATTTGAGTGTATACACACACAGCACACACAGCCATGTTCTCTAGGGAAATCTCCAAATTCAAGTACAAGATTCAAGTGCAAATGTACTTTTTGAGTATTTGTAGTAATAAGAAAATCTAATAGACATTCACAATGTTCCCGAATATAGACTTACGAAAGAAGACACATTTTAAGACCAGCTGCACACATGCTAAGTAATATCCTACCTATACAGAGGATGCAGGTTCTAATTTTATATGGGATAGATTTCCAGAGCTGGGCAAGGTTCATCTTACTAGCAAGAGGACGACTGTCTCTTTTGGTAAAGATGGAAGATAGCATAGTATTTATAAACACCCTAGGTTTTTTTAAAAAATTTTCTGCCCAGGTAAGAAACAGGCAGCTCAGAACTAAGACAGCAGAATGCTGCTAAACTCTGAACATGATCTTGTACCTGATGTAGAAATTCCTCCAAAAGGAAAAAAGAGAAAGTAATTTATGAGTTAATGGACAGAGAAGAATATAGTGTGTCTTAGACAGAAAATAAATTATATTCATGGACAGATACAAAGGTGAAATGCAATCAAATTTTGAAAATCCAATGAGGCTAAGAAGGAAGCAAAAATGCAACCAGTGCCTAAAATACTCTGGCATTGTGAATCAAGTGTGCTGGAAGCCAGAAAGAAGTATATACAAGTAATGCTGATAATCATACCTACACCTCATTAGGTTACCATGGGGAATAAATGAGAAAATATGAGAACAGTGCATGACATATAATAAGCACTCAATAAATTTACTTGCTTTGGGAGAACCTTGGAAATTGAAAAAAAATCAGTTTAAAGAAAAAATTTGTACTAGCACTAAATCCAGGAATCATGGGGGAAAAAGAAAAGAAAAGAACTCCCAGATCCAGTGTTAAATCCACATGTACAAAAATAATGGGGTCAACTTTTTGCATGCATTTTTAAGAGATGGAACACTGAAAGGCAAGTTGCAGAGCAGAAAAAACAAGGTGACTGAAAGGCATTAATTGTTACCATTACTGAAAATAAAGTTCCTACAGAATTAAAAAGAGGAAAAGAGGCGAGGAATCCAGAGGCACAGGACTGTTAAAGTACCAAACAGCACGGTAAATACGTTCAAAATTTTTGAGAACGTGCCTTTTGTTATGGGAAATATATGAAAACTTCCATATAAAAGACTAAGGAATTACTCTAAAGGAGACAAATACATACAGCCAGGAAAGTAGAAATTATGGCAAAGAACCTTGAAATCCGCCAAAGTTGTCATAAAACAAAACAAAAATGGTAACTGGGATTTAAGAAAAAATAAGACTCCAGTAAAAATAAATACTACACTTCCTTGTTTTATTGCCCAATTCTTAAAGAACAACAAGGATGACAGCAATTTGCAACAAAAGGCAATTTTAACTTTGGTTCTAATTTAGGGAAAGAGAATCCCAGTTTTTCTACCTTTTGGCTATATGATCTTAGGCCATTTCATCTTTCTAATGTAACCTTTGGTTTCTTCATCTATGAAATAGGAATAATAACTATCAAAGTTATGGAACTGTTTTAAAGTAATTTATGTAAATTAATTAACAGAGTCACTTATTAATGTGTTAACTAATATAGTTATTAATTTGATGTGTACAAAGTATTTATTAAAAATCTACAGAATATATATTATTTATAATACTGAAATGCAATTAATAACTTGTATAAGTGGTAAAGAATACACCAGTCTTGCTACAGAAACATTCTTAGCACTAATATTTGACCTCTGTGAGTCTGGGCAAGAGAAATGGAGGAGGTTAGAACTGAAGGGGTCCTTGAGAAAGATTTTGCAAGCATCAGAGCTTCCCCAATGTGAAAGTGATACTGTTTCCAGTTTCAAGCAGATATTGGACAGTACCTAAGGTTTCTTCCAAACATAAGAGCCTCTGAAAGAGGACAAATAGAATAACCTTTAAAGGTAACACAGATCTGGCAAACAAGGTAAGAATGAAAAACTGGGAAATCTAAAAAGTTAGGAATTTAATATGGCTTAGAAACCAGAGCAGACTATGGAAGTATGATAGTGTGACACAAACTTATCTCTGCAAATTGGTAATAACGTCCAAAAGGACAGTTTTAATTCAAATGACACCATGTGCCTCCTTCAAACCCAAATTAGCCATTTCAAATTCATCTTAGAGTATAAACCTATTGACAATATTATTCATCTTTGCCTCACACAGAATAAACAATAATATTTTAGGTTCAAATACCTTTTGCCAAGCAATATTTAGGGCTTGGTTTTTCTTCTGGTCAAGATCTTCTATAGTTGCAAGTATTTTGGATTTGTCATTTTCTACAATTCTCTTCTTCTTCATCAAGTCATTATACTAATAAGATAAAAAGCAAGCTTAATTAGGAAAAATGTAAGACTTTTTATATTATAGAATGTAGTCAGGAATAAAATGCTAAAATTAAAAAAAAAATGTACACTCATATTTACCAAAAACATATACTGTATTAAAAGCTATAATATAAACCAATTAAGGAAAGTAAATATATCATGTATGTGTAAAATTCAATTACTATAATTGAGAATTTATAGAACAGACTCCTAAAATATTGTGACTCCACTAATATTCCCTTCTCTTCCTAGTAGTCAAGGCACAAAGGAAAGTGTGTCCTATATAAGCTCAAAAGCATCCCTGCATACTTTCTTAAGGTCAATCTTAGCAGGCACACAAAATTCTAATTCTTCACCACAGTGTACAAATCCTACATAATCTGCCCCTTATTTATCTCTGATTTTTTGGCATAACACTCCGCCCCAGGCTCCAGCCATATGGTCTTTATTCTAGTTCCTTGAACATAATAAGCTCACTGTAGCCTTATGGCCTCACTGTTTGCTCTTCCTAAAAGTTCTTTCTGTATTTCTGACAGAACTGGTATCTCAAGTTTCAGCTCAAATATCTAATTTGCAGGGTGGCCTTCACTGGTTAATGCAGAAACTCACTGGAATAAAATTTGAGGAAGGCTGCAAAGGGATAATTATACCATGAGAAAGCAAAGATTCCTAAAAATCACAACTCATTTTCCCTAAAGCCCCACATTTCAAAGAGGCCTCAAACTCTTCCCTAAAAACTCCAGCCAGTCCTGCTAGCTTCGTTGCTGTCCCTATCCTTTATGGCCAAGCTCCAAAAACCTCCTCTCCACATTTTTATCTTATTTCTTGCATAATTCCATGTAGTAGTTTCTTATGTGGATAGACACAAAATACAAAAGAAAAACCAATTTGTTTACCAATAATAGACCTTTCCTCTCTGGTAAGGAGATGGAAGTTGGTAAATTCCTTTTAAAAAAATATTAGACTCAGTTATCATTAATGAAAGCAGACAAGTAAAAGTGAACAAGTTTCATGATGTTAAAGCAGTTCAAATTCAGACCGATTTCCTCCCACAAATATGCTACACATTGCCAGGCTTTCATGGAGAAATGAAAACCAGCAGGAACATTTTACAGAGCGATCACAAATACATTAGTAGCCTGTTCTAACATGATATAGATTCTTTGTAGATACTAATGTCAACAACCGTTTAAAAAAAACCCATTACAGAAAAATTTCTTAAAAGTAATTCAGTTCATCCTAAGTATTATCACTTTTACAATCCTTTACTACTTCTATTATGCAAATTCAAACAGGATTTTGCAGAATTAAAGATGGTATAGGGCATATTGCTCTGACTGCTAATTCCTATGGGGCCACCAAGAATAGGGATTGCTTTGCCCTCTGGATTTCTCTAGTGACGCGGAAGACTCTAAAAGTTTTCAGGGTAGAGGAGCTGGATAACACTGTAAAGTAACGGAGAGCACTAAAGTAGAGAAGATGCTGCTGGTTTTAGAGACCAATAAAGCAGTGGTTATGTATGTAACAATTTTAGTAATTACTTATCCAATGGTTCCAGCACACTCTAGAGTTAAGAGGAAACAGTACTCATGAGTAGATTGGTGAGGAAGCAGTATACCTTCTTTTTCATAGTCTTTCAAGGTAAGTGAACGAAATGATGGCAATGTGAGGAGTTAACATGATCAAGTGCTTTATTTATACCAAGAATAAGAGTAGAACATGTTTATGACAAAGGACAAAACAAGCAGAAAAGTCACTGAAGGCATAACACAACATATAAACAACTGATGATGCAAAAAGAATGAAATAAAACAAAGAATAGAAAAGGGAGAAAAGGAAAACAGAAAGAAAGCAAGTATCAAGGGCATCAAGCAAAAGCTTATTCTAATAGTTGCCTCAGGGTCCTACAGAGCCAGCGATGTATGTTCTAACATGGTCATGCTCATAGGAAAAGGACTCACCCGCTCTTCAGCTTCTGTCAGTACATTCATGGCTCTCATGTTGACATTTCTTCCTAGTTTCTCCTTCATTTCTTGCAACTTCTGAAGTCTCTGACCAGCTTCTTTTGGGTTGTTAGTTTTGAAATCATAGGCACTATTTGGTAGCCCAAAGAGGTGTTTCTCTGCATTAATCCAGTCATAATCTTTCAACATTTTGGATACCTAGCCACATGCGATAAAAGAAGGATGTATCATTACTTATAATTCTACATTTAAAAACCAGTGTCTTAAACATTTACGAACGTTAAATCAAACACTTTGGAGAAAAACCCCACAATGACTCATTTGAAAAAATGAGGTTCATTGTTGACAGTAAAGCTATAGTAAGTATTAATATTTTTACCTGGTGGATAGGCTCAGGGAACAAGAGATTATATAGAGGTACTCCTACTACTTAAGCATTAGAAGAAAGACAATTCAGAGAAATTTTTACAACATTTATGTAAAACATCGCCATTAGAATGAAATACAAGTCAGATGAGCTTCCATAAGATTTTACCAAATTCCATCTATTGCTTCAAAAATCAACTTGTGAAAATTAAAATTCTGATAGTACTTAACTCATAGATTTGGTAAAACTGTGGAAATTGAATCCTGACTGATACCTAATAATTCTTTTCCAAATTATAATTAAGTAAAAAAACTCCTAAATGTTGATTCCACACCCATCACCCTATTTTGACAAGGCACAATAAAACACTTGATCATTTAAAAAATTAAAATATATATAAAAAAAAATTAACTTGTAGTGCTTAAGGAAGACTTCCATCCACTATAATAGATTTGTTTAAGGTGGTTCTGACTGGGTAAGACTACTCCTTGTTAGTTTATCCTTATTAATTTCCAGGGTATGGTCTCACCTCTTGGCTCCAAAGTAAAATGATCATTTCTGGTCTCTCCTCCCTGCTGATTCGTAAGCTCTATGAAGATATTATGTGTACATGTTCCTCATTTTATATCTTTAGTGCCTGGTACAGTACCTGATGCTAGTTGGTATGCACCAAGTATTTGATAAACCACATATTCCAATCCTTGGCTTCTTAGCAGTTCCACTACCACTTGCAAATCCCTTTCTTTACCCCCTTAATTGTAAATAAAATCCCCTAGCAATCACCAATACTAGTAACATTAGCCTTGGTCATATTTCAGTGAATCCACTAATACTAGACTAATAGGCTAATGAGAAATCAATACCGATAAAAGATTAGGATATTATGTGGCCATAAAACAATGTTCTTTAAAACAAGTAATGAACCTGAACATGGCTCTTTCAGAGGGGAGAGAGGCTGTTCTCTATGCTCTGATCGTTTTGAAGTTAAATGTCTTGTACTTTTATGATGCTAAAAAACGTTTAAAAGATGCCAAATTGTTACACGCCCATTAGAAAACATAATGGGTAAATTATTAAGACCATATGGATTCAGCCTCTTAACCAAGCAATGAATTTCTGCAAAAGAAAGTACTTAAGTAAATGTGATACAAAAAAGGAAGAAACTTTAATAGTGATCAAAAAACTGTGATAACCTCAAAAAGATAGCTTCTTGAAGAAACATCAGATTTCAAATGAGGCTGCAAAAATTGACTATACCAACCCTTGTAAGAACACCCAGAACCAATTAAGTTTAGAAGATGACTTTACGTACATATTTCTGTTAAGTCTTTAAATTCAATTTGAAATAAGGTGAAGAAAATACATTATTACTACTATTACATTAGTAATAGTTCTATGAATATTGGGGAGAAAAAACAGTCACTTCCATGAGAGACCACTAAATATTTGGTAAAAACATCTTGTAGAATGAATACCTGAAATTAAATTTGAAGACAAAATATTTGTACCATTTGGTGAAAATGGACATTGCTGAGAAGCAGTTAACATAGCTGTAAAGCCTCAAAATTATGTTACACAATAGTTTTGTCATTTATACTGAGTTCTGCATCTAGCAGTTCACCGAAATATTTTAACCCAGAAGCAAAAATATGATTACGGGTAAAAATGAACACAAACATGCCTTTGCAGCAGCATCTTCAGTTTCCCGTTTATGTTTGCTGATTTTGTGGTCCAGTTCCTTAATTTTAAGCTGAGAATCATTGTTTTGTTCCTTATACTTCACCACTTCTGCATATTTAGCTTTAATTACATTGTCTTGGGCTGTTATCACTTCTTTTTGCTTGGTCACCTCTTCTAGAGCTTTATTTAACGACTCCTGAAACAAACACACGTAATTAGAAGACAATATATAACAAGATAATAATGAGATATTTTTAGTTTACTAAAAGATCATCCAACAGACTTCTGGGCAGGATGGCAATGTGATTACAGGCAGATGGTCACCTAATCCTCTAATTTTATGTCCAGGTTAAAATGACTAATGGAGTTACACATGAGAAAACCTGAATTACCACTAGAATAGAAAGATGGGATACAGTATTCATGCTGGAAGCAACTAAGTTTTTGCTGAATACAAAGTGTTTAGGATTAAGTGAAGGGAGGAGAGTACTGGAATCTGATCTATGAGGTTGCTCAGAAAAGTGGCATTTATGGGTAGTTAGCAAGATCATCATTTGACAGACCTCCAGATGACATCAAGAGGGGAAAGGCACAGAGGTAGACGTCAGGTAGCCTGGGGTGTGTTCTTTTCCCTTCTGTATGTTAAACCATATAGGCTTTATCTGTAGCAATGGAAGGTCATAGTGTTTGGTTCTAGCACAGGGGTCAAAACGGAAATGGAAGAGAAACTTTTCTGCTTTGACTTTTACTCAATCTCCAAAGTGATTATTACAACTGGAATTTAGTCTATCACCAGTCCCCATCCCCGACCATGCAAAAAAAAACAAACCCAAACCCTCTACTTTATCCTAGATAGTAAAAGAACTCGCACAAATGTCTAAAAACAAACAAATAAAACTAGCTCAACTTGTATTCAGGTGGCAGAAAATAAAGAAGGACAATGTGCTTGTTAAGAGACTCTGAAGAATGGTTGTCTGTGATTAAAAACACCTGTAAAAATTTAAGATTTTTATTTTTTTTTTAGACACGCTTATTAGAAAAAGAGGTAATTTTGAGCAATAAAGAATACTTGACATTTTGGTTAGGTTACTGAATGTGCCCGAAGTGCTTTAATTTCCTTCTAATGTTTAATTAGTGTCATTTAGAGGGCTTCTGCAGAAGGAAGATGAATCATGGTATTCATCTCAAAGACCCAAAGATATTTTAGCTTTTTAAAATGCTTGAAAAACAAGAAAAAAAATTGGAAAATACTCTGGTGACATTCACCAAAGAAAAACAGACAAAGGTTTATTAACTAACACTGTATGTGACAAAAATATGTTTATGAAGAAGATTTTCTCATGCCTAGATGTTAAAGATTGCATTACAGGTGTGACTGTTTCAATCTTTTTTAAAAAAAATCTGTTTCAGAAAGATAAGAAAAAAAACCCATAGTAAATCTGTGATTTAAGATTGAGCAGAAACAATATTTTAGTTTTATTTGATTGAGGCTAATTAGTTAGTAGTCAGTTTCTTTCCTTAGCTCCTAAAAGTGTACTTTGCAACTCTTATCAGTAAAGAGAAATAATTTAGAATGTAGAACCTGGAATAACAACCTTTAAAAACTAAGTAATCCATTTCAGTTTTCAATAAAGAGAAATGGATACCCTTTTATAGAAACAGGTATGTGTTTTGATTTTATCTTTAT
The DNA here is from genome assembly GCA_033961575.1 of Aselliscus stoliczkanus. Taxonomy (NCBI): domain Eukaryota; kingdom Metazoa; phylum Chordata; class Mammalia; order Chiroptera; family Hipposideridae; genus Aselliscus; species Aselliscus stoliczkanus. Next base: position 139,381,625 of record CM066728.1, read on the forward strand.
TTAGATCAAGGAAAGAGTGGCTTATTTTCACACTTCTCTTTAGAAACATAGTATCTCATTTTAAAAAATTCTATACCATGATGTTCATGAAAGACAGTAGAAAATACGGAGGAATGAGATGAAAACTGAGATTAAAAGACAAAAAAATCTGTTTGTTTTGTTCATTTGTTGCTGCTTTCAGTTTTATATCCCACATGAATGAAGTCCTACGGTTCTTGACTTTTTTCTGACTTATTTCGCTTAGCATGATAACTTCAAGATCCATCCATATCGTTGCAAATAGCAGTATTTCATCTTTTCTTATGGCCGAACTCATAAACACAGACAACAGTTTAGTGGTTATCAGAGTAAAGGGGGTGAGGGGGAGGTGGTAGAAAAGGGAAAGAGGGGGGTCAAATATATGGTGATAAAAGGAGAACAGACTCTGGGTGGTGAAGACAAAATGCAATATATAGATGATGCAGTGTAATGCACTCTTGGAATCTATATAATTTTACTAACCAGTGTCACCCCAATAAATTTAATACAAATAAGAAAAAGACAACAAATAAGAAGAAAACAAAATATTTTTAAAAACTAAAATTTACTTTGGAGGCAGTAGAAACTATAGAAAACTTAATCAGTAACACAAAGCTGAAAAGCATTTCTATCCCTTATCTTAAAAAAGTTAAAAAATCATTTTGCTGTTGATTTGATAAACATGTGTTAAGAACAGAAAACTTGAATTTAACCACGAATAAACTCAAGAGTAAAGACCTACTTTCCAAAGCACTGGATGCTACAACTATTACAACAATCATTTCAAGGGGAAAACAGGATAAAATGTAGAAGTAGATAACAAAAACACTTTACTACAATGTAGGTAAATGAATACATCCCCCTTGTTAAAGCTGTATACATTTTGTTAACATGAAAGTCAATGACATATACTACTTCAAAAATAGTGCCAATAACAACATGACCGAAAACTTACAAAATAAAATATCACAAAAGTACATACTATATAGCATGGTAACTATAATACTGTATTGCATATTTAAAAGTTGCTAAGACAGTAATCTTAAAAGTTCTCATCTCAAGAAAAAAAATTAAATATGTATGGTGACACATGTTAACTAGATTTATTGTTATCATTTCACAATATATACAAATATCAAATCATTATGTTTACACATGAAACTGTTAATTATACCTCTATTTTTAAAAAAAGTAGAAATAACATGAAACAACAGAATTCAAAGTCAAAATCACAGAAAGGGACAAGAGGGTATCAAATATTAATGAGGGATAATCTAACAGAGTATCTTCATAACATATGAAAACCCCTGACCCCAAATCCACCCTTCACTGCCCTGCTTCTGATACTGCAACATTTCTCCCTCACCAGCTACAATGATGAAGCTGCAGTAAAGGATGCCATAGGGACACTGTAGAAAGAAGGGGCTTTAATTCCTGGTTCTGGTGTGCTTTTCTCAAGTGCAAGCACATCATGGGCAAGGGCTAGTAGCTTGCATGGTTCCCCTGACATCCTAGCAGGCGCTTCTCGGCATGTACACAGGCTAGGCACCTCCCCATGGCCAGTTACCCTGGCATCCAAGAAAGCTATTTCCCAGGAAGTGTGGCCCGTGCGTACTCTCTAGATGGCTTCCCCTGGCACTCCAAACATCATCAGTAGGCCACAATTACGTCTTCTCCAACTAAATCTGGTTCTCAGCCCTGCAGATAGAATGGGGCTCTTTTCCAGACTTGTTCATTCCATGGGTGCACAGCCTCAGCTCTCTGGGTAATGGCTGCTCCCTGTACCTGTTGGTCCTATAATTTTAGAGTTCTCTTTGCCCATTAGTGAGTGATCAATTCCACTTCATTCCAACCTCCATTATAATTAAGAATTTTTTATTTAAAATTTACCTGTTCAAATTACTGTGTAGTTTTGTCATCTGAATACACACAGACTAAAATAATTAGTATTATTTCAGGACTCCTGGATCAGTAGTCATCGTTTTTGCCTCTCATCACGAAAAGGAAGAGGAGGCTGAGGCCTCTAAAGTCAAATATCTTCAAGCCAACACTTCCTAAGTAGATTAACATTTGCAATTTCTCCAATATATTAAGCGACTCTTACCTTAGTTTCAGCCACCTCAGCTGCCATCACTTCAATCTGACCTTCAAAGGATTTGATAGCTTCGTTTACAGCTTCAAGCTGTTGCTCACAGGATGCATGCTCTCTCTTGAGCTCTTCCAGCTCCAGAGTGATGGCTTCCACTTCCTATAAAAAACACAGTATCTGGTCAGCAAGAAGCTCATGGAGGTAAGACCCCCAGCTTAGTTACTGAACTACCAAAAACACATATAAGCTACTTCTCCAGAAGATAGGAGGGAAAAGGAAATTATTTTCCTATACTGAAAAAATGATGACAAATACATGTACAATATTTATGGGTTCAAAGAACTTTGCATAAATTATTTATTTTATTATTTTATTGCTATAGAGAAAAGCAGTACAGAATACTACGTGACAGATAAACTAAGCAGAGGTAAAGCCTTTTCTAAAATTGGAAAACACTTTGTGCAGCTATAATGACAGAATCACAAGATGGGTTAAAAAAACAATTATGAAGAAAAGTAGATTTATGTAAGGTTGTATGGAACACTGATTCAGAGAGTAGCTAGGTTCAGAAAAACCTAGGTTCAATTTTCAGCTGTGGTACTAGGCACAAGATATTATCAGATTATCACTAATCTACAATTGAATGGCACTTAGTAAATATAACATGCTTTGCCCTACATCATTCCTTCACAGTATATGTTCACATAAATGATCACCAAATAGAAACATCAACACTGAATCTCTGATATGACGTGGTGCCACCACATATTGTAAGTTCTGGTCCATTCTAGAATGAAGCATTTACCAAAAGGCAACTTTGCTTTCTCTAAAATTAGCAAGCCAATGTTAACTAACACAATTATGTGACACTAAATTACAAGGTTTTCAAAGAAGACTGTATTTTAATTTGACTTATGTGTAATATAGTTCCTGAAAAAGCACACCTTGCTTTTAGACTTTTGTGATGAATATTGATGAGTCAGGGCAACCAATGATGCTCTACCACCTCGGCTTTACGTTGATGTTAAAGGGCTGGCTTAGTTAAGAAAGGTTATTACCTGTTGCTTTTCTTTCATTTTCTTGCTGGAAGCATCTGCTTTTGTTTTGGCACAATCAAGTTTCTTCTGAGCATCCTTCAGTTCTTTCTCTCTTTCAGCTTCTGCGTTTTTCATTTTATTCTCCAATACTTCATATTTTTCTTCTGCTTTTTTTTGAATTTCTTTGGTATTTTTTAAGGTCTCCTCGCTTTCCTCTGCGTCATAAAGTAGGCAAATGTAGCTAAATGAAGTCCTCCAACTATTAACAGTTATAGATAATGGCTTACAAATTTAAATAGAAGAAATGGCCTGGAAAGTAAGAGGCTAGAGTTCTTAAAAAATTAACTATTTCAATCTTATTCTAGAAATGGTATGGTGCCTAGGAGCCATACTTGAATCATCTGAAGATCTGTAATGAAATTACTTCCAATTATATGAAATTGAATAATGTAAACTTTCCCTACTTTAAACATGGTTTTGAAACAACTTATTAAAAAGATTACAGACCATCTTTTCAATATACCTGCATGCTTCCTAAAACCAGAAATGAGAGAATAACTATAGTACTTTTCCCTTTATTTTATTTGCCAGAAAACCTGTAATTAATTTCAGAAACAAGCTTTCTTTGCTCAAGGAAACTCTTATTAAATAGAGAAATATTGTGAGAACATGTCTAGGATGAAGCACAGTAAAAATATCTCTAAATTTAAAAAGAAAAATATAAAAAGGTAAGATAGAATGAGCATGTTACTGTCAGTGACATATACATACATTGTGTTAGATCCTAGGTAACATATAATTTTGGATGCCATGTCTGCACGATTTCCTATACTACTCTTCTGTGCAGAATATCATTGCAAGAAATCAAAAGAAAAACAAAAAAAATACCTTGAAACTAATGAAAATGGAAATACAACATACCAAAATGTATGGGATATGCAGAAAGGAATTCATAGTGACAATGCCTACATTAAGAAACAAGAAACAGTTCAAATAAATCACCTATCTTTACACTTCAAAGAAATAGAAAAAGAATAAACGAAGCCTAAAGTTCATAGAAGGAAAAAACAAAGATCAGAGGGGAAATAAATTAGACTAAAAAGCCAATAGAAAATAGCAATGAAACTAAGAGCTGGTTCTTTGAAAAACAAATAAAAAACCACATCTCAATTACAATCAGAAAGGAAAGAGAAGATACAAATGATACCAAAGAAATATGAAAGATCATAGGGACTACTAGAAGCAATTATATGCCAACAAATTGGACAAGCCATAAAAAATGGACAAATTCCTAGAAACATACCACCTATCAAGAAATCATGAAGAAATAGAAAACCTGAATAGACCAATTACTAGTAAGGAGATTGAATCAGTAATCAAAAAACAAAAGTCCAGCACCAAAGGACTTCAGTGGTGAATTCTACTAAACATTCAAAGGAGGATTATACCAATCTTTCTCAGTCTCTTCAAAACTAATTTTATGAAGCCAGCATTACCCTAATACCAAAACCAGACAAGAATGCCACAAGAAAAGAAAATTACTTGCCAATATCCCTGATGAACACAGATGCAAAACTCAAAAAATTATTAGAAAATCGAATTCAACAATACATTAAAAAGATCATACACCATGATCAAGTGGCATTTATTCTACATATGCAAGGATGGTTCAACATCCGCAAATCAATGTGATACATTAACAAAATGTAGGATAACAAAATATAGGATAAAAATCAGGATCTCCATAGGTACAGAAAAAGCATCAGACAAAATTCAACATCCATTTACTATAAAACTCAATAACGTGGGTATACAGGGAACATACCACAATGTAATAAAGGCCACATATGACAAGCTCATAGCTAACATCATACTAAACAGTGAAAAAGCTGAAAGCTTTTCCTCTAAGATCAGGAACAAGACAAGGGTGCCCACTCTAGCGACGTTTAATCAACATAGTATTGGAATCCTAGCTAGAGCAATTAGCAAGAAAAAGAAATAACACACATCCAAATTGGGAAGTAAAACTGTCACTACTTGTAGGTGACATATTTTATACAAAAAACCCTAACATCTCCACCAAAACTAACCTGTCAGAACTAATAAATGAATTCAGTAAAGTTGCAGGATACAAAATCAATATACTAAAACTTTTTATGTTTCTATATACTAATAACAAACTACCAGAAAGAGAAATCAAGAAAATAATTCCATTTATAATTACATAAAAAAGAATAAAATACCCAGGAATAAATTTAACCAGGGAGTAGAAAGACTTGTACATTGAAAACTATGACATTGATAAAAGAAACTGAAGAGGACACAAATAAATGGAAAGATATTCCATGCTTGTGGGATGAAGAATATTATTAAAATGTCCATGCCCTCCAAAGTAACCTAGAGTCAATGCAATCTCTATCAAAATTCCAGACATTTTTCACAGAACTAGAACAAATAATTCTAAAATTAGCATAGAACTACAAAAGACCCAGAATAGCCAAAGCTATCTTGAGAAAGAACAACAAAGCTGCAGGTATCACATATCACACTCCCTGATTTCCAATAATATTACAAAGTTATAATGATCAGAACACTATGGTATTGGCATAAAAACAAAGACATAGATCAAAGGAACAGGACAGAGAACCCAGAAGTTGACCCACACAAAAATGTAAAATACTTTACGGAAAGATGCCGAGAATATACTATGGAGAAAAAGGCTGTTGCTTCAAAATATGGTGCTGGGAAAATGACACAAGCAAAAGAATGAAACTGGACAACTATCTTATACTACACACAAAAATTAACTCAAAATGGATTATCATAAAACTCCTAGAAGAGGGGCAGCTGAGTGGCACATTAGATAAGAGCTAGCTTGGGATGCCAGTGGCCCCGGTTCGGATCCCATATATGAGAGCCAGTGACACTGCCCTCTACAGCTAAGATGGTGAACAACAGCTCGAGCTGGAGCTGGGCTGCTGTGAGTCCCTGGTGCATGGCGACAGTGTAGGCTGCAGCCCCTGCTGCAGTGGGCAGCCATAAGCTACAGTGAGTGGCTGGCAGCCAGCTTGAGCGGCAGGCAGCCAGCGTGAGCTGCCAATAGCCGCTGTGAGCGGCCGTCCAGAGGCCGGCGACCGATCTGCCTCATCCTGGAAGAGCGCAATGATAATACCAACATGGTCCAGTGAAGTGACATCCTCCACAACTACTGAAGAACAAAAGGACAGCAACTTGTCTGTTCTCCTTCCCTTATTCCCTAGAGCTGTTCCCTCCCCTTATTCCCCAATAAAAATCTTAAAAAAAAAACAAAAATAAAAACAAAAAATCTCCTAAAAGAAAACAGGCAATAAGCTACCTGACATCTGTCTTTGTGATGATTTTTGGAGTTGATACCAAAAGCAAATGCAACATAAGCAAAAATCAACAAATGGAACTACAAACTAAACAACTTCCGCACAACAAAGGAAACCACATCATTAACAAAATGAAAAAACCTACTGAATGAAAGAAAGTATTTGTAAACATTTATCTGATAAAGGATTAATACCTAAAATAGATAAAGAACTCATACATGTATCTGATGAGGGGCTAATCTACAACATATAAAGAACTCATACAACTCAAAAGAAAAAAAAAATCCAATTAAAAAAACAGACCAAGGACCTGAATAGACATTTTTCCACAGAAGGCATACATGGCCAACAGTTACCTGAAAAGATTGGCAACATCACCAATCATTGGGGAAATCCAAATTAAAACCTCAACAAGAAATAATTTCACACTTGTTAAATTGGCTATCATGAAAAGTCAAGAAATAAGTGTTGGCAAGGATGTGGAGAAAGGGAAACCCTTGTGTACTGTTGGTGGCAGTGTACATTGGTACAGCCTCTATGGAAAACAATATGAAGGCTCCTCAAAAAATTAAAAATCATACTACCATATGATCCAGTAATTCCATTTCTGGGATAATTATCTGAAGAAAACAAAATACTAACTCAAAAATATATACGCAACCTCCCAACATGTTCACTGCTGCATTATTCAGAATAGCTAACATATGGACACAACCAAAGAGAGCACCCATGGATGAATGGATAAAGACAATGTGATATATACACACACACAGAGGAATATTCTTCAGCCATTAAAAAAAAAAGAGGAGTCTTGATATTTGTGACAACATAGATGGACCTTGAGGACATCATGGAAGTGAAATATGTCATAAAGACAAATACCACATGATCTCTCTCATAGGTGAGATCTTAACGAAGAAATCCAAGCACACACACAGAACAAATTAGCAATTGTAAGAGGCAGGGGATAGGGCAGTGAACAAAATGGGTGAATTTTTAATTGTAAAAAAAGAAGAAAAAAGGAGAAGAAAAACATTAGTAGGGAAATAGGTGTGCGGATACTGTCCCAAAGGGCGAGAAAAATTAAAACTGCCATATACAATTAAATTCTGATTAAAAGTATAAAATAGGTTCTTAAAATTAGGGAAAGAGATACCTATACATTGAATTACATTAAACATAAAAAACTTTCTGTATAATAAAAATACTATAAACATAAATAAGGTTAATAGACAACCACATAAGCCAAGAATATTAATATTAATAATGCATATAACCTCCAAGAAATCATACATAAGAACAACATAAATAAACTATAAGCAACCCAACAGAACACTGGGGGGTAAAAAAAAAAAGTTACAAAAGCAGAAACTTTCCAAGGAACATACAAAAAAGAACTCAAACTTAACCAGCAATCAGTTAAATGCAAATTCAAATATTAGTGAACGACCTGTTCACAACAATCAGATTGGAGAATTTTAAGTCTGCAAAGGAATGGATTTGGAGAAATGATAACTTGCATATGACACTGGTGGAAATGTATACTGCTATAAATGGACAGAACTTTGGCAATGTGTAATAATTAAAATAAGTATTAAAGATAATTCAAATAAATATATAACAAAGATAAGATCTAAATACCCAAAGTAAGGTTATCAGAAACAGATTAAGCACAGAATGTTTTTATCTTACCAATGGTTTTTTTAAGAGCATCTAATTCTTCTTGTTGCTTGTGATATGAGCTTTGCTGGAGCTTGGTTTGTAATAAATCTGCCTCCTCAGTTTTCATCTCCAACTGCTGTTTTAGTTGGTGATACCTTAAAGTTTATAACAAATGCACACAATTTTTCTGATGTTTAAGACATGCAAACTAGTTTTTTAACTTAAAAAAACAAAACAAAAAATGAAACTCAGACTATAAGGTATCACTAGTTACAAGAATAGTTTTGATGGCTCTCACATTGCTGAGGCATCAATTAAATTCAAGTCTGATTTGGTCACTGAAGGTAAACAACTCTAAATGACCAAGATCGACAATATTTATAGAAAGACCCTTAATTTTAGAAAACACTGAAAATCATCTATGAATAGGTTTCCTTAAAAATAATACCCCCTACTGATCCTTACCAAGAGGAAAAACCTCACAAAAGTTCCCACCACAAAAATAGATTAAAATAACAGTTACATAAAATTTCAAGAATTTTGGTTATCTATTAATCTCCATTTTCAAATGTTAAAATAATATTCCCTACATTTCCTAATGAGATGGTACTGAAAAAAAATTTGCAATGTACTTTTCTTGCAAACCCTGTAATTCTACCCCAGTTCTAGCTGCTTAAAGTTATTTCTTTGAAAGGTATTTAGCTAATTCAGCTCCTGAGAAATTTCAAGTGATTAATAAATTCACAAGGTATCTTGTCACTAGAGATTCATGAGGTTTGAGAAACGAAGTATAAAACATAAATACTCCCTTGAGTATCCTGCCTGAGACTGCTTGACAGCAATTAAAACTGTAATTTTAACTTAGTCATTTTTTTCAATTTATTAAAAAAATGTACAGTGTAGAAATTAAAACAAAAACAAAACTAAAGCTATGTTCCTAAAATGGTCTATGAAAGAATGGCTTTAGGTGATACTTCCACTGTCAGATTTGTTGTGTTTCCTTGACCTCAGTGCCACAATTAGTCCACAAGACAATTCTGCAAAATAAATGATACATTACCTCCTAACAAAGTTAACAGTACTAAGCCAAACATGACCATAAACCTCCACATATCTCAGAGAAATTTTGTTGCATTTTTCACACAGAAAAAGTTCATTCACTTTATGGTTCATTTATACTACTGAAGGTAAAATGCAGGCTTTACATGTATATGATGTGTAAACGAAAGTGGGCATTTCAAAACAATTTATATGCTGGCATGTCTACATTGACTGATTATGACAATTTCTTTTATATACAGTATCGCAAAAATGTCTTCATATCATTCTCAAGTTTATTTAGGTTTTTTTTTAAACCTTTACTCATTATTGTGACTTCTGAGTAAAATACTTGATTTTAATTTTATTTCAGTTGCCATTTGCCAGCTTCAGAGGGACCTGAAAAAATTACAATTAAACTTTCAAACAATGTACTTTCTAAGATTGTGGCAATTAAACTCCTGAAGCTTTTAAAGCAATAAGGACTCTTCACCAGGACAATCCATGTGGAGTTCACTCACATCATCACTGTCTCAGTGACGCTTTCCCTGGCCTCCCAAGCTGAAACTTCAACACCGCTTTGCTCTGCATAGTTCATATCCACTTTACTGTTTTACTTTCAACTTCTTAAAAGTTGGCATTCCTTAACATGTTTTACCAATTTACTTTTTTGTTGTGTTTCCCCAGCTATACATATGAAAATAAGATGAAGGAAGAGATTTATCTGTTTAATTCATTACTGTATTCCCAGCTCCTAAAAGAGTATTTGGCACATAGGAGGAATCACTCAATAGTGAATAATGTTAAGTGATAGGTAAACAGCATGAGCCCAATTTTGAAATTATAAAAACATGCATATACCTGTATCACACACAAACAGAAGTAATGGTGAAAAGCACACCTACACACCTCTATCTACACCCACAGAAGAAACTGTAGGGAAATACTTTTAATTTTAGCAGTGACTTTCTCACATGAACTTATTTACCGTCTCCATAGGCAACCGTATCTATAGGAGTATGGCAGCCATAATTCTGCTAAAGTTAACGTAGACTGATCAATGCAATACTGTATCATTTCATTTCAAATTAAGATTCAAGTATACTCTGGTATCAACTTCCAGAGTATTACCCATGGGTTTCCCCACCAATCCCAGCAGAGTCTACCTCCACCAGAAAAGGGGACCATTTGGCTGATTTTTTTCCCCCTTTCTTTTGTTTAATTAGCTTTCCCTAATTTCTTATAACAAAGACACTATTTTTATAAATGAAGTAAATAAATGAAAAAATAACTGAAACAAGTTATCCATTCATAATTTATCCAACTAAAACCAAGGATCTTATGAAAAAAGTCAGAAGTTGTATTTCTTTAAATAAAAGTAAGTTTTCTTTCATGCAAATCTTTGACCAAAAAAAAAATACAGCTTAATGCAACATAAGTCTTACTTTTCAGCAGTGTTTTTAAGACCTGCTAATTCTTCTTCTAGAGCCCGTAGCTCATTCTCCTTGATTCTCAGCTTATCTTGAACGTCTTTGAGTTCTTGAAACTTGGTTAAAATAGAAGCTGCCTGGGATCGAGCACCTGACAGAAGCAAATTGAAACATTAAGGCCTTGAACAATGAGTTACCAAATATTTAGTAAACAATAAAGTTTTCTAAGAGATTTATACTTGAAATGATTCAGTACCATATGTTTACAGTGCCCTTATGAAGCCGTAGAATTCATTTCCTAGTTTGGACCTTAGGATATACATACTTGATAAGAAATACTTCTGAGTAGATGTGGTGGGTTATTTATTCAAAATGATCACTATCCCTGCCTAACTGGGCCCACCTCTCCCAGGCCCATTTCCTCCCCACTATCATCAGGCTTAGCCATGTAATTTGTTCTGGCCAACGAAATGGGAAACGTGCCTCGACTGGAAGTAAGCTTTAAGAGGCTGCACATAACTCAACATTTGCCCCCATGACCATTTTTCCTTTACCCTGGGTCCCAGAACGAGAAGAGCATGGAATAGAGACAACAGACCTATAAATAATGTAGCATAATTATGAAATAAACTTGCTGTAAGCCACTGAAATTTGGGGGCTGTTTGTTATCACAACATAACCTTATCTGAGCTCTAATATAGCAGAGCAGATTGGTTTCACTTTATAAGCAACTATAATTATCTGGCAGTAATGGGCTGAGTTGTTATATTTCTCGATCCCAGAAAACTTATTGGTTTAAGGGGAGAATATGAAGGTCAATTGGTGGTGCTATTATGAGCACTTTGTTAATATGATACGGGGTTACATATTTGCCATCCTTTAAGTAGGAACTTCAAGAACATGCAAATTAATGATATCTAACGTTTCTTTTGTTTCAGCTAATTAACAATATTTGGTCTATCTTCCAATTGCAGATACTAGTCATCTTATTGTGTACTGGGGAACTTGCTACTTGATCATGGGATTTGTTTTGTTAACTATTGTTTTCTTGACCTAGAAAGAAATTAAGCCATGTGATATCCTAAAAGGAGTTATACAATCTCTTGGTTTGGTTAAAAGCACACACTGAAATTAGACTGCCTGAATTCAAATCCTGAGTTTTGACTCTTATCAGCAAGTTATTTCAGGACTCTGTACCTTACTGTCTACAACTGTATTTTGGAGAGGATAGTACATGCCTACTTCATAGTTGCTGTAGGGATTAAATAAGTTAATCATTTAAAGCCCTTAGAATAGGGCCTTATAGAATGATAGAAATGTTCTATATCTGCATTGTCCTTACCCATTGAAATGTGACTCAGTGCAACTGAGGGAATTATTTTAAATTTTATTTAATCTTAATTAAACATAAAAAGCCACATGTGACTGAAGGGTACTGTTCTGGACAGCACAGTCTTACAACATTGCCGGGTACACAGTAAATACTCTTCAGTGTTCGTTATTACATGATCACTTGACACAGATCTGGAAACTCAGTGTGGCAAATATTAGAACAAGAATATGATCATTATCTAAGAATTCCTTTCTTAAGGCATTAAGGCACCATTGCGGGCAGATTGAACTTTTTACTTTTGATAGGAACAATGGCATATATACAAATCAGAAATTAACATGTTTCCTCAAGTAAAGTGGGTAGTTAAGCTAAAAATGTATGGAAAAAAAAGGCTTCATTTCCCTGTAGTGATTACATTTCCCTGTACTGATTACAATATCCTAACAGGGAAAAAAAAAAAAAAAAAAAAAGAGAATAAACCAACAGGAATAGACTTACTTGAAATGAATAAAAAAAGGCTACGGGACTGATTCCTAGACTAGGAGCTCCTTGAGGACTATGACATTGTTAATATACTCTCCCAATGTTACTAAGCAGCTGTCACATAAAAGGTATTCAAAAGAAAACCTAGATTAGGAATAAAGTTCTTGATTAAATCATTCCAACCCTACTATTTCCTGTTTTTTTAAAAAAAGCCCCATCCTATTTATCACACAGACATGTGAGGACATAATGATAGAAAACCTACCTCCACTCAATGTCCCATGAGGATCAAATACATCACCTCCTAGAGTTACAGTTCTAGTCATTATCCTTTTATCAAAGGCCACTTTTTTTGCATTATCCATATTGTCACAAATAAATGTTGTTCCAAAGACAAATTCCATTGCTTTCTGAAGTTCTGGTTTGTATTCAACCAGGGAAAGAGCCACGTGAACATTGTTAGGGCCAACCTGTGGGAAAACAATGGATATGTCATAACATACACTACTCCTTTCCTTTCAAAAATTATTTTATAAAATAGTGAGAATTACTATAATAGAAATTTAGGTAATACTTACCTAGCACTACAATTCCTTTTGAACTTCTAAAATGCTATGGACAACTCCAGAGTTGTAGGAAAAAAACAATTTCAAGTTTAAATACTGAAAGATCTCTTGCTAAGTAAAATAGCTAGCTAAATAAAGTACCAGTCATCATGAGAGTTTCTATCAAGCAGAAGCCACTATCAAATTTCTCCAAAATGGACTATTTGGACACACTTTGTTAATTATAGTATAATAGTTGGATCAACACTATCACATAAAACGTTTTGTTTCAATTACTGTTAATTTGGTTGTTCCACAATGAATACTTTCTCATTCAAATTAAACATGCTAGGACAGCCACCTGCCAGTTACAGAAATAAAACACAACTAATAACAGAGTAAAAAAACCCTTAGTCCTTTCCTTTAATCCATCTCTTCTCAATCTCTGTTAATAGTGTCTACCTCTGCCCATCTTTTTAGAACAAGTAAGCATCCTTATGAAGCTTAGCAGCAAAGTCAAAATGATGGCAGCTCTATGTAACATATGTTCAGCACTGTCCCCTAACACAGCAGTTACCATTAAACGAGTCTGACTAAGGGATCTGGGTGGAAGTATTTTTACTGATACGTGAAATCCCAATTTACTTCTAACACTGAGATTGACATAACTTCCAAAGCCTTCAAAGTAAGTACTAACCAAAACTACCACCTTTCAAATACTGTTCATTCATCTTCCATTTATTGACAGTGTATGGATGAACACAATTATATTTTGAAGTAATTTTCATTGAAGGCTTCTCATTTCAGCAAGTGCACTGAAATGTCCATTTAGTATCTTAATTACAAATGCATTGCTAGGTTTCATGGAGCTGTCTTTTCAACTCATGCACTTGAAATGCTCGCTTAATAACAAACCGATATTGCTGCTGGAATGTTATGTTTGGTTTCATGCTTTAACTCAATATTATACAACTATAATAGCCTTTTAAATGAATTTCCTTGCACTCATTTATTTTTTTAATAGTAGCCATACCACTTTAGATCCACCTGAGCAGCTGACTGGATATTTCAGTCGCCTGCTTTGTATGTCCACAGGTTGGAAGGCAATATAGAAGAACTCTAATAGAGAAATATTTCTGCAAGTCTGATGGATGCCTTACATAATGGTGCCTGCTTTGGGAAGTTTAAGTGTGCCTGGCATAAAAAAAAAATTAAAAATTCTGGTATTTATAAACTCTGTAATTCTAATTACTCATAAATTAGAAATTTAATATAGTCAAGTGCAACTTAATGACAGGGATATGATCTGAGAAATGTATTGTTAGGTGATTTTGTTGCTGTGTGAACATCTTAGGGTGTCTTTGTACAAATGTAGATGGTGTAGCCTACTACACATCTAGGCTAGATGGTATATATAGCCTATTGATCTGTAAAGGAGGAAAAATCATTTTCCCCTTTTCCCTTCTGGGTTCTTGGCTTAGACATCCCTGCAATAAAATAACAGGAGAAAAACCAGAGTTTAATAACCTCCTGCACACATGCGAGAACGGAATAACTCCTCAAAATGGCTGAAGCCATCACCTTAAGTACTATCTTCAGTGAAAGACAAAAGAGGGTGCTGGGAATGAGGGAGTCACCTATGACAGGTTACCACAAAAAGTACAGTAAACAAAGGTAAAGCTGCTTTGCAGATTTAAGTCCTTGTCATCTGCAGATACGACTGTCTAAAGATAAGGTTAACCCCGTCTTCCTGATGTAGAGGGAGATACACTTACAAAGATTTCCATTAAAAATGTAAATGTCTTTTACAAAGGATTATTTCTACTTAGTTTGCAGAGCTTCTCCCAGCCTGAAATAATTCTTATGCCAAACAGATATATTTTAGCGTGACAAGTTGTTTTCCTACAGCTTCTAGGCTACAAACCTGCACAGCACATGACTGTATGGAATACTGTAGGCACTGTAACACAATGGTATTTGTGTAATATGTCACCACTATGATGTTAATAAAGCTAGGACTTCATTAGGTCATAAGAATTTTTCAGCTCCATTATAATCTTATAGGACCAAGACCTTATATAGGAACCTTTGTTAACCAAAATGTCTTTATGTATTACCACCTGTTAACCATGTGACTTGACTATTTGTTTAAAGGGATTCTAATACTAAAACACTGAAATATCAAAGGCAGCTTTAGCCTTCCAACATTTCTATTCTATTTCCATCTAATTTCAACACCAACTCTACCTTTCGTATCTTAATTTTTTAAAGCATGGCAACAAAATTTTACGTTCTGCATATGATTATGTCCTCTAATTAAAAAAAAAAGTTAACATGCAGCTAAAACATTTAAATAACTTACAAGATTCTGAGCAATCCTCAGAGTTTCTGGAGCAATACACGTGGCGGAAATTTTATTGAGTGGGATTATAGTGTATCGACGCTTCAGTTCTCCCTTTTGTAGTAGCTTTTTCCCAGTAACCTAAAAAATTGTGTATTTGAAATAGAAAAATACATATTAGTAATGATGACAGAAAACATTCAAATGGAGAGAGTATACATTTAGGAATCCAAAATCAAATAAATGTTTAGTGCCTACTACCTTGAGTAATCAAAGTCTAAGGTTTATGATATGCACTCTAGATTCGTAAGCATGAGACTCCCTCTGGAATACAGCTAATCAAAAATAATCAATACTATAGTAAAAAAGTCATTAAGAATAGTTTTACCCTGTAAAGATAAGCAACCTTATGAGAAGCTTAAAACATCAAGAAAGTACCCAATTCTAGCAGCACATGACTTTTCTGGCTAAACAGCAATTATAAATGGCCTTTATTAAAATCAATTTACCTCTGTGTCTACTACAACATTGTAGAGTCGTTCTCCAGCCACCAATTCTAAAGCTGTGGTTGCAAAAGTATCTTTCACACTAATCAAAGAAGCTACAAGTCCTTTCACACAATTTCTATTCCAGTTCTTCTCTGGATCCCTGAAATGGAAAAGTTGACAAAAATTAATCTTAGATAAGAAAATACAAAAAGTTGTTTGTGTATTATTATTCAAAAGCTTTGACAACACATTAAATTGAAAGCAGAATCATATAGCTTTAACAAATCAAAAATTTTTAAATGCCCAGATGACTAGCCAGCTATTGTTTGTAAATCAATCAAAAGATCTTTCAGTATATATATTATTTTCAATGCAACAAAAAGGACTTTGACTTTGTAATCTTTGTAGTACATATATTACCGTAAGTATTCCATGAAAAAAAAACACCATGTAATAAAACAGATTGTAAAATGTTGACGTATTGGGTTGTCTGAAAAGTCGACGCATTTTTGCAAAGCAAAACAGAAAAAATACACCATGACTTTTCCGACAACCTAACAGGTATTTAACATTAATGATAGGATAACTTTAAAGAAACTTTGGACTGAAACTTAGGACCAAAATGAGGGGAACTGAAGATTAGTGGAATGGGCAGCCAGTAAATTTCACATTTATTCCCCCTGCCCACATCTGAAACACTTGAACAGACATTTAAGGAAAAAAAACAGTATTTAAGGTAAGGCAGCTTACAATAATTTTCATATGAAAATCTTAATGTCTATGAAACATTCAGGTTGCCTTCCAGCTTAAATCATAAATGTCTTAGTTATTACTATGTTAAAATTCAAGATTTAAATCTCCTACCTGTAGGAAAACTGAAGGTTGGGAAACCTGGCCAGGAGAGCTTCATATGTTTCTTTCAATCTACTGATATCACGAGATAGCTGCCTTCGCTTTTCCAAAAGCTTTTCCTCCTTGTTTTCTGAAAAGTAAATCATAAATAAATTGAAACCAAAGTTTAAAAATTGAAATATTCTACTGTTCTAAGGAAAATACTCATAACCTCTATTTCCAAAGCATTTCTAGAATCAAAATACAAATTTCTGAGAAGTATTAAATAAAAAGCATGGTTAACATTCAAATTTCTATCAAGTGTCAAATAGACATTATTTCCAGCAAAAAAATACAAATTCACTGTAAGAAACAACAGATGACTTGAATGCCTACTAATGTAGAAATACACAAATAAGATTTTTGAGTTTTCATGTGGCACTTCAGAATGATTGAAGCAGGAAATTCTCAGTAGTGAGTTTTTAAAAATTCAAAGCGCTGTTTATATTTAAGATATTTTTGTGAAATATTTACAAACATTTTTTATGCTAATACCCATTAGTAGGGTAAAAGATTTTTTTTTACTGGTTATTTATTTAAGTTAGTTTCTATCAACAATCACTACCTCCTAATGATTTAATATGTCTTTAAAGACAAACCTTCATAATTTAGCTTTTTCATTTCGGCTTCAAGTTTTTCTTTAAGTTTCTTCACAGACTCTAAAGCTTCTTGATCCTTCCTGTAGCCACTATCCATGTTCTTAACTTCAGCTTGTTTAGTCTTTAATTCTTGTTGGGCATGTTTCAATTTCATCTGAGCCTATAGTAGAAAAATGTAACAGACTATATGTGGCAGACAGTGCTAGTGATTAAATGCCAGATTCAGAATGGTTTGAGAGAAATCAGCTTCAAAAATTTAACTGGTCACTTGGATTAATATCTCAACAAATCAATTATTTCCTAATATTTTTTCCTCAGAAAACTATGAGTATAAACTAATATATGCTTAACATAAATCATTAAATAATTTCTAATTTAAGTCCATATTTTTAATAGAATTTGACATTAATGAGTTCAAAAATTATATCAAAGAATAACTGTCATTAGCTGGTGAAATTAACAACATTATAGAAAGCTACAAATCACAACTCCAGTTCTCTTCCTTTCCACTTAGGTTGTATTTGTGTATATTTGTGAGTGTTAGTCTAACAGTAGCTGTATTGAGCAACGAAAAATAACACATATGAAAGGGAAGCTAAACTGACAGAAATTTAAATGATAGGAGCCTGATATTTTAATGTTAGTTTATATAATTGAGCACTATTCCTTAAAACCATAAACTACTATTCTAAGATCTGCTTGTATATGGGTGTATCCTTCCTCTAAAATTTAATAATGGTGGACTTTCCCCAATACTTTCCCCAACATAAGGTTACAGACACCCTGAGAGGACTTCAAAGTTTCTTTTGCTCTTCAGTTCTTACAAACTTTTTGTGACCATCATCTTTTAATGAAACAGCTGCAAAGATGTATTAGAAAACCTTGAATGGGACTAATACACATTTTTAAAGATGACTCTTCCATTTAAAAAAAACTAAAGGAAAGTGTATGTATGTACTTTTCTTTCTGCCATCAAAACTGTTGCATTCACAGAACTTCAAGTTGCACAGCTATCTAAACAAATTTGAAAACCATGAAAGTAAATTGACACCCTTCTGAAGATAATGAAATCAGAGTAAGGAAACCAAAGACTGGAATGGGGGTAAATGGGAGGTAGAGATACTTCCAAGGAGTATGTTGTAAAGATTCAGAAACAAAGTTTGAAGAATTAGGTGTGGTGAGCCTAGAAATGAAGAGGATGTTTTTGTATTCCTGTTAAAGCTTAGGACTTCAACTTCTTGATGTCAAAACATCAGCCAAAGAATAAAATTGACTAACATGAAAATATCTCAGATAGTGCTACAAAACAGAATAAATCATTTATTGCACTTACAATTTCAATTAACCTATAAAGGTATTTTGTTTACAGGCATCTTAAACTATCATCATCAATATTTAGCAATCAATATATTTGAATTTCATTGTCTCAGATGCTACAGTGGCAGAATACAGTAAACAAGTTCCTTATTGATTTGATTATTTTTTAATATTTTATAACAATTGCCAAAGCATAATATGAAGCAGCTTCTCAAAAAGAAGAAAGCAATCACATAGTGCTTAATGTCTACATTTACCTGTTTGGCTTCTGTCTGAGCTTTACTTATGTCATTTTTACAGGCCATCATTTGACCAGCAAGAGTTGCTTCTGCTCCATCTTCATTACTGGACAGGCCAGCAGAAACGGCATTAAAGTGCTGCTGTGCAGCAGCCAAAGCTTCGGCATCTTTATGACTTGCTTCCTGAAGGGTGTTCAGCCCATCTGCTATCTTTTTAACCTCTTTTTCCTTTGCCGCTAGAGTTTTAGAATCCTTTAGGAAGTAAGAGTTTCAGATTGGAGAGTATTAAAGTATAGGAAAAACATCCATTTTCTTATACACATATAGACTTATGTTATCAAATTTTATAGCAATTTGAAGTGGGTATGGTAATAAGGAAAATAACTTAATTATCATAATTTTATTTCCATTTTGATATTCGCTCTCAGTTTTTAGGATAAATGTGGCTCTTAATCTACTCGAAATACTTGCACGTTACAGTCGAATTAGTAAAAGATAAACATCATTGCAAACTTAAACAAACCACTTGAAGAAACTAAGAGCCAATTTTTACATCTAAAAAATTGAAATAGCCAACCTACACCACGCTTAAAAGTAGAGATTTCAGAATGAAGAGCATGTATATGAACATATTTTTATAAACTGTTAAGGGCCATAAAATGTAAACAAATAATTGTGGAGATGGCACCACTTAACACCTTTGAAGTTATACTAACCAGCTATCTAGCACCATGCAGGTTACCAGCACTAAGCAACAAACAAACAAACCTATCTACATTGCTTACATAAATGTGACCAGATTCTGGCCCACTTGTTTAATTCATGATTCATTAAATACTTATTAGATACTTCCTACACACTGGGCATTGTTCTAGACATTAAAGATACAGGTGCCTCAGCGAGTCTGTATTTCTGGGTGGAAGACATAGCAAGCAAATACATAAACGTAAAGGGGTGGAAAGTGATGGAGACTACTGTTTTAAGAAGAATGGTGAGCAAAAGTCTTTTTGTGATAACATTTTGAGCAGAAAACTAAATGAAATATAAAGGAGCGACCGTGCTAATACTAGAGGATCATGCTAATACAAGCTCTGAGGAATATGCCTGAGGAACTGAGGCTGGAGCGGAGAAAAAGTGGTAAGAAGCCAGGGGTCATGTCATGTAGGGTCTTGCAAGCCACGGTAAAGACTTTGAATGTAATTACACATGTCACTTTGAAATCATTTAAGGATTATAAGCATAAGAGTGATGTGATCCAATTTATTTTTTAGCTTTTGTAAAAAATAGACTGTAGTGGCAAGAGTAAAAGCAGCAACTAATAAGGACACTACTGCAGTCTGCCTCATGGGAGGTGATGGCATGCGGCCAGGTTAGCAGGGGTGGAGGTGATGAAAGGTGGCTGTATTTTGCATATACCTTTAAAGTCAACAGAATTTAGTGTTGGATTTAGATGTGGGATTTGAGAAAACAGGGGTAGTCCAGGAGAACTCTAGGATTTCTGGACAGAACAATTAGGTTAACACTGGTACCCTTTACTGACATGAAAAAATTCAGTAATTCAGGCAGATTTGGGTAGGTGGGGAAAATTTAAGAGTTCTATTTTGATATGTTATTAATAAGTTTTAGACTTTGTTAGTCATTGATGTAAAAATGTCAAGCTAAAATGTCTAGACAAATGAGTCTAGAATTCACGGAAGGAAGGAGTCAATGCTAATTATAGATCTAAGAGGCAACAACATATAGATTATATTTAGGGCTATGGGACTGGATGGGATCACCTAAGAAATGAATGTATATGGAAGAAGTCTGAGCACCAGCCTTGGGGCAAGCCAACATTTGTATTTTGATTTGTATTTCTAACCGGGGTTCAGTATTTGGATACAAAGAAGCCATGTTGAGGCCAGTAGGAGGGGTGGAAACATGGAACAGGCAAGTGCCACATCCATGGTGTGGCGATTAAGAATGGGGGTGGGGGATATCTTGCTTGTGGAAGTCCCTCTGAGAAGGAAGGGGTCCCAGCCCTACACCACTGTTCCCCAGGCCACAGCTCCAATGCCAGAAACAGGAATCCCCATAAATCTGCATGTGAAACCCAACAGGGACTGCATCTGAGTGAAATGGAGCAGTGCAGGAGACCTAGGCACTACAGGTCTTAAAAGGGCCTACACACACTTGCTTACAAACTCACTTACTCTGAGCTTCAGAGCATAGGCAGAAGCTTGAAAAGCACCAGGGACATACAGGGAGGAACTAAACTGACTAGCTTCAGGGAGAGGGGTAGAAGGGGAGAGGTTCTGACAGCTCTCTCTGAGATGCAAGTGCTGGCAGGCACCGTTCTTTTGTTGAGCCCTCCCCCATCCAGATGGCCCAGTGCAGGGGCGTGCCAATTCTGAGCTCTTCATTTTCCCTTCCCTGGTATTCTGAGACTCCTTCCCACCCAACTTGCCTGCCTCACAGAACCTCTTCCAGTGTCTCCTCAATATAAACAGCCCACCTAGACTTGTGCTGTGGACTTTTCTAAAATCTCTCAAAGGTCCACAAACCCCAAACAAGCCTCATTGCGCCCTGCTCCTCTTGCTTAACTACCCCAACTCTCACAGAAGCAATGACTGGTCTCAACTTGCAATGTAACTCCCATCAGGTAGCCCCAAACCTGGCATAAGCAATAGCTAGTCTTGGCTGGGAATGTAGCCTCAACTAAATGACCACAAACCCGGCACAAAAGCTCTCATCGTGGTGCCCACCAAAGTTTCCCGAACCAGATACTAGTAGAAGCCAGTCAAAGTTCACAGAATAGCTTCTCGTAAGTGCCTACAAACCCAGCACAAATAGCAACCAAGCGCAGATCACTTTATAGCTCCTACCAAACGGCCTCAAGACAGGCACAAGCAGTGCTTGAACTTGACCAGCATCCGAGCCCCTCCCTAGAGGTTCCAGAACCAGAACACCTGATGGCTGGCTTCATACCACACCAGAGTACCACCCAACCAGCTCCACAAACAACAGGCCCGAGTCCACCCACTCAGCTGGCATTAGAGCCCTGTTAAAGTGACGCCCACTCTGTGGGGTCAACACTTATACAACAGCTCCTCCGGTGTGATCATGGCCAGGCCTCACAGATGGTCAGCCTGAGGGTCAATCCCACCCGCTGACATGCCAGTATCAATCAAGGCTGAACTACAATAGAAATGCACAAAACCCACACAAAGAATAACACTGCAGCATCCAGCTCAGGTGAGCAGCCACTGTGTCCCACAGGACACCCAATATATACAGCCACTCTGCCAAGACTGGGAGACATAGCACATCTAATACACAGAAACACTGGGAGGCAACCAAAATAAGGAACAAAGAAACATGTCCCAACTGACACCACAGAAATACAAAGAAAGGATTATAAGGAAATGCCAGAAACATATGTCAGCAACTCAGACACCCTGGAAGAAACAGATAAACTCCCAGAAGCGTAATCTTTCAAGTTTAAATTTAGAAGAAACAGAAGTTCTGAACAGACTGATAACTACTAATGAAATGGAATCAGTAATTAAACACTTATAACAAACAAAAGTCCTGGACCAGATGGTTTCACAGGTTAACTTTACCAAACATTCAAGAAGAATTAATACCCATGCTTCTCACACTACTCCAAAAAACTGAGGAGGGAAGGCTTCCAAACTCATTTTATGAGACCAGCATTACTGATACCAAAACCAGTCAAATATACAAAAATAAAAAGAAACATAGGCCCATGTCCCTGATGAATACAGATGCAAAAACACACAATAAAATATCAGTAAACTGAAGTCACCAATACATTAAAAAGATCATACACTATGAATAAGTGGGACTTATTCCTGGATGCCGGATGCAAGGTTGTTTCAAAGTCCACAAGT
Organism: Aselliscus stoliczkanus; assembly: GCA_033961575.1. Taxonomy (NCBI): domain Eukaryota; kingdom Metazoa; phylum Chordata; class Mammalia; order Chiroptera; family Hipposideridae; genus Aselliscus; species Aselliscus stoliczkanus. The sequence goes on from CM066728.1 coordinate 139,404,381, forward strand.
CAATTAACGTGATATACCACATAAAATGAAGGATAAAAATCATCCAATTATATCAATAAATGCAGCAAAAGCATTTCATATAATCCAATATCCATTTATGATAAAAACTCTCGGGGGCCGGCCGAGTGGCGTGGTGGTTGGGCGCTGGCTTGGGAAGACAGTGGCCCGGGTTCAGGTCCCACATGTGAGGGGCAGTGACACTGCCCTCAAAAAAAAAAAAAAAAAAAAAAAAAAAAAATATTACATTAAAAAAAAAACCTCTCAGAAAAGTAGGGATATAGGGAATATACCTCAACATAATAAAGGCCACATATATGACAAGCCCACAACTAATATAATGGTGAAAAGCTGAAAGTTTTTCTTCTAAGAACAGGGACAAGACAAGAGTGCTTATTCTCACCACTTGTATTCAACGAAGTACTGGAAGTCCTAGCCTGAGCAATTAGTCAAGAAAAAGAAATAAAAGGCATCAAAACTGGAAAGAAATAAAACTGTCATTATTTGCAGATGACATACCATAAAAATCTCTCAAGATTCCACCAAAAAATGATTAGAACTGATAATGAATTCAGTAAAGTGGCAGGATACAAAAGTAATACACAGAAATTGATTGCATTTTATACACCAATAATGAACTATCAGAAAGAGAAATTAAGAACACAATTCCATTTACAATTGCTTCATAAAAACAAAACAAAACAAAAAGTTAGAAATAAATTTAACCAAGCAGATAAAAGAGCTGTACTTAGAAAACTATGACACACTGAAGAAAGAAATTGAAGATACAAATAAATGGAAGGATATACCATGCTCGTGGATACGAAGATTTAACATCATTAAAAATGTCTGTACTACTCAAAGCAATCTGCAGATTCAATGCAATTGCTATCAAAATACTGATGGCATTTTTCACAGAACTAGAACAAATAATCTTAAAATTTATGTGGAACCACAAAAGACAATGACTAGCCAAAGCAATACTGAGAAAGAATAACAAAGGTGGATGCACCGATAACAAAAGATGAATACAAGTCACATTTGACTTCTGCAATTACAAGAGGTGCTCAAAGTAGTTACCATCAGTGTCCAGACACTTCTGATTATGGCAAACTACTGTTGAGCAACGGTGACCAGTATCCACTTTTATACATTTTTTTTTTTGACACATCCTGTATACTACAAGGCTATAGTAATCAAAACATCATGGTTCTGGTATAAAAAGAGACACACAGAGCAATGAAACAGAACAGAGAGCACAGAATTAAACCCACATGCATACAGTCAACTAATCTATATATGACAAAGGAGGCAAGAATATGCAAAGGAATAAAGACAGTCTCTTCAATAAATGGTGTTGGGAAAACTGGACAGATAAATGCAAAAACAAAAAAACTAGACTCCTTTCTTTCATCATATACAAGAATAAACTCAAAATGCATTAAAGACTTAAATAATTTAAGACCCCAATCCATAAAACTCCTAGAAGAAAACATGGGCAGTAAACTCTTGTGCTTAACAGTATTTTTTTTGGATGTCTCCTTGGGCAAGGGAAACAAAAAAAATAACAAACGGGACTAAACCAAACAAAAGACTTTGCACAGTAAAGGAAAACAACAGAACAAAAGGACAACTTACTGAATGGGAGAAGATATTCACCAATGATATATCCAATAAGGATCAATATCCAAAGTATATAAAGAACTCATACAACTTAACAACAAAAAACCCCACAAACAATCTAATTAAAAAATGGGTAGAGGACCTGAATAGACACATCTCCAAAGAGGACGCACAGATGGCCAACAGACATACGAAAAGATGCTCAACATCACTAATCATCAGAGAAATGCAAATAAAACCACAATGAGTTATCATATCTGTCAGAATGACTATCATCGATAAACAAGAATTGGTGAGGATGTGGAGAAAAGGGAACCCTTGCGCAGTTTTGGCAGGATTGTAAATTGGTGCAGCCAATATGGAAAACAGTATGGAGGTTTCAAAAAACTAAAACTATCATATGACCCAGCAATTCCACTTCTGGGTATTTATCCGAAAAAACCTAAAACACTAATTTGAAAAGATATGTTCATTACACCATTATTCGCAACAGCCAAGATATGGAAGCAACCTAAGCGTCCATCAATAGATAAATAAATAACTAATAGGCGGTACATATATATAAAGGAGTATTACTCAAGGTATAAAAAAGAATGAAATTTTGCCATTTGCGACAATATGGATGGACCTAGATGGTATTACGCTAAGTGAAATAAGTCAGACAGAGAAAGACAAATACCATATGATTTCACTTACATGTGGAACCTAAAAAAACAAAACACATGAAACAAAACAAAAAGCTTATACAGAGAACAAATTCATGGTTGTCAGGTGGGAGAGGGGATCGGGATAGGTGAAAAAAGTGAAGGGATTAAGTCGTACAAGCTGACAGTTATAAAAATAGTGACAATGATGTAAAGTACAGCATAGGGAATAGTCAATAACATTTTAATAACTATCTATGATGTCAGAAGGGTACTAGACTTACGAGGTGAACACTTCATAAGTTATATAAATGTCTAATCACTATGCTATACACCTGAACCTAATATATCATTTATGTTCATTTGTAATTGAAAATTTAAAAAAATAAACAAGAACAGTTCTATTAAAACATCAAGCTTCTGCTCAACCAACTCCAATGGCTTCTCATGTCACTTGGAAGAAAGGTCAAAATCCTTCACACTGTCTTGTAAAACCACATGCAGTCTCCTACATTCCATTACTTTTCTGCATTCCACTACTTACTTACTGCTAACCAACCACACTGCTGTCCTCGCTTTTCCAAAAGTTTTGGCACTGGGGCAATTCCTGTCCTTTTGTCTGGACCACCTTCCCCCATAGCCTCCCTATTTATCTCCACAGTTCTCTGACCTCTTTTGGGTCTTTAATGAAATATCACCCTCTCAATGAAAGCTTCAATGGCTATCTACTTTAAAAAGCTCAAACTGCTCCCCTCTCTCCTATACTCATCTTCTCCCCTGCTTTATTTTTTTCTCCACATCAGTTATCATCATATAATCTGCTTTATATTTATTTTTTTTCCTTTATCATTTCCCTCACTGGACTGAGGACCCATCAAACATTTTGTCCATTTGTGATTTTGTCCTTTGCTATGTACACAGCCCAAACAACTACACATAGTCCATAGCCGACATTCAATAAATATAAACGGAATAGAAAAAATGTATAGTAATGAAATTAAATTAAGCTTATTTGCTTACCTCAATCATATTTTTTTCCAGCTCTTTGCGTCTGTTCTCTTCACTTGTCAGATTTTTCTTCTTGAGATCTAAGGCGCTTTGAGATTTAGTATTAACTCTCTGAGCTTCTGCAAGAGCATCTTCTAAAGATCGGAGCGCACCTCCAGTTTCCTATAAGCCAATGTACTCAATTCAATCAGCATACTTAAAATCTGTTCACATTGTCAATTTCTTGTAATTTCTGTATGAATTATTTTACTTTTATAAGCTATTTTATTGTCATACTTTAAGATTAACAAATCAATATGCAAGACAATGCCCACTGAACCCTTGTTATTGTATACAATCTAATATTTTTCTTTCTTCACAGAGTATATCATCTAGCCTAACACATATGTCTGACCTTATCTTTTCTTTTTTCCAATTCTTCTATTTCATCGCTAAGTGTTTTTATTTTTTTATCATTCTCAGACAATTCCTCTTGGAGCTTTACAATTTTATCCTGCATTTCTTTTAATTCCTCAGTTGAGCGTTCTTTGGTACCTTCAGCCAGTAAAAACTGATGAGCAATATATAAACGACTCAAGTGTTCTATTTCCCTCATAACTTTTTGGTATTCCAAGTAGGAAGATCTTTCCTGAAAGAAAAAGCACCAATAAAGCATAACTCAAAATTCATATTTTAAACAAGTTTGGAAAGAATAAATGACAGCAACATGTATAAAATTTCCCATTACACAAAGTAGAAAATGTCTTGGACTAAGTCATCATGATTTATAAATTTAGGAAACTTTAAATAACATCAGAACTCGGTTTTTCAGATAGCATTACACCATCTCTACTGAATCCGATGTAGCTATTTCTTCTAATGTATATTATAATTAGGCAGCTGGGATTAACACAGAAATGTGGACATAACATTCTTAGACTGGGGGTAGTAAGAAGTCTATAAATACAGCCTATACAACCACCAATGATACACTACTACATGTATTTTGTGATGTAGAGTCAGCCCTCTGTATCCATGGGGGATTGGTTCCAGAGCCTCCCCTGGGTTCCAAGGTCCGCAGATGCTCGAGTACCCTACATAAAATGGCATACTACAAAGTACACGAATTACCGAAATGCCTACCCTATATTCATTCATGTAACTATTTACGAGCATTTACTCACACATTACTAAACTTGATTCCCATAAGGACTCACTGGGACAGACACAGTAACAATGAAAATTTCCAATTAGCAGATAAAGAAACAAGTTCAGAGTAGTTGAATGACCTGTCCATGGTGTCAGACTTAGAATGAATTTGGCAAATTCATGTATGAAACCTAGATTTAAACTCATGATCAACTATTTTCTGCTAAATCATGCATACAAAGGGGGTACCTTCAAGGTGACAATTTTTCAGGTTTTCCAACATTTATGCTATTATTTGGATTCAGATGACAGCTTTGACAAGTATCAAATTTTAATAAGAACTTAATAAATTCCTAAATGTATGACTTTAAAAACAATGTGCTATAAATGCACTTTCACTGAAACATTATAACAGAAGCTGCAAAGGTTATAGAGAAAACATAATTATTCATTTTAATACTTTTCACTTACCAATTGCCTCAACAACAGTAATTGCAGTGATAGACTTTAGTATCCTGTAAGTTATTCACTCTATCAACAAAGGGTTACTAAGAGTGCCCCATCTTTAAGAAATGTTGTTCTGTTTAATTTTAATGATCCAAAAAAATCTAGACTTGCTTCTCTTCCTACAGAGTATTAAATTCTGGCAGATTATTATCTGAGATTATGAAGAGGTATTTAAAAAATCATTATGACTTAATAGACACGAAGTGTATGTCCTCTACGAGCAGAAGCTTGAGTATGGGGTACCGACTCTAACTCTTTATCTCATCCCAGATAATAATCCCTAAGGAGTGGTACACATTTCATCCCTATGTGTATGATCACGGATACATCACCAATTGTGAGAGGCATCCTAGCAGCTGTCCTCGTATATACAGTATATATACCTCTTTTAATTTTTGAATGGTTGGAGTGATCTCCTCTTCGAGTATCTGAAAAACAAAGAAAAATGAAATTTTTCAGTATGTAAACTAGTACTAAAAAATTTAAAAAGGAGAAGTAGCATGGAAGACGATGAAAAATTGTGGGTCAAGGGGTATTTCCGTCTTTAGAGCAGAGAAACTTTAAATGCAAAATTACTTTCTCCTCTAAAAATGTCTTATATAAATTTAGTAATTTAATTACCGTCTTAATTTCTTTCAGCTTAGCCTCCTTTTTTTCTATAGTTTTCTGGGCAGCTATTTTTTTGTATTCATACATCCTTGTTCCAGCCGCTTCTTCTATCATGGACAAAATCTAGAAAGACAATTGCATTAATGTTTTAAGAATCCAAGACAATGAGTGTCACTGGAATTTACATTAAGTATTATATCACTTAAGGCCTTGGTCTCACACTAAGCATCTGACCAAAATAATGGTCCAAAATTGACCATAAAAGTTAAGTACACAAAAATGCACATATTAGCCATAGCCCTAACATTCAAGAAGTATTTTTGGCCTTCACTACAACTTTATGCTATACTAAGGTTCCAGAGTACATTCTTTTAAAATTGAAGCCAGCAATTTCTTACTCCTCTTTTCCTTCAAACATAAGTCTAAAAGAAATAAGGGCTCATTCAGCTTTCCTTTTAGAAGTTTCTACTTAAAATTGTCCCAAGTAAGACTTCAGCCTTTCTGTGCCTACAAGGATGAAGCATGGCATAATATCTGCATCCCAACTGCAGTACATGCTTCAATAACTTGGGCAAGCAACTTCATTTTCTCTGTGCCTCAGTTTCTTCACCGAAAAAGTACTGATATCTCACAGCATTGTTGAGAATTAAAATAATTCATGTCTAAGGCACTCTGAAAAAGACAAATATTAATCAATTATAATTTTCAAGGATGGGCCATTTTGCCAGTAACTCTTTTTCAGGAGCCTCTATTCATCATCAATCCCTATCTCAAGAGGATTATTTCTCTGGAAACCACTTTGATTTCTATGTATTTGGCAGGTTTAAAATTAGACGTTTTCCCTTAAGATGTTATCTAAAGAAAATAAGTATGCCCCACATTCTAACTAGACCGGTATTATCAATTATCAATCTTATTAGCTCTTCTCAATAGAAAGGAATAACTAAAGAGCCTGTGTTCTCTGCAAAATATTCATTCCTTCATACCAACTCTTCTCAAGGGGGCTCCAAGAGAAAATTAAGCCTTAATGCCCTAACTAATCCATTATGTGTGATGAATTAATTTCACTCAAATCTTTTTCTGCAGGGTTTTTCTATAGGGTTTAACTAACATGAAACACTGGTTGAGAGAGGCTGCTTTATACAATCAAAACTTCCTTAATATTGGGTGCATAAAACTTGTAGAAGAAAACATAGGCAGTACGCTCTTGACAAACCATCATAGCGATGTTTTCTTGATTTGACACCAAAAGCAAACACAACAAAAGCGAAAATCAACAAGTGGAATTATATCAAATTAAAAAATCTTCTGCATAGCAAAGGAAATCATCAATAAAATGAAAAGACAACCTAAGGAATGGGAGAAGATATTTGTAAATCATATATCTGATAAGGGGTTGATATCCAAATACATAAAGAATTCAATTGAAAAAACAAAGAATCCAATTCAAAAATGTGCTAAGGATGGGAACAGACACTTTCCTACAGAAGACATACAGATGGCCAACATGTACATGAAAAGGTGCTCAACATCACTAGTCATCAGGAAAATACAAACCATAACCACAATCAAATATAATCTCACACCTATTAGGATGGCTATTATCAAAAAGACAAGAAAAAACAAGTATTGGCCAAGATGTGGAGAAAGGGGGCCCCTTGTGCACTGTTGGTGGGACTGTAAATTTAGGTACACCCAACTATGGAAAACATAGTTTGGAGGTTCCTCAAAATATTAAAAATAAAACTACCATATGATCCAGCAATTCCATTTCTGGATATTTATCCAAAGGAAACAGACACTAACTTGAAATAATATCCACAGCCCCATGTTCACTGCATCATTATTTACAATAGCTAAGACATGGATAAATATATAATGAAAACGTGGTATGCAGGCACACCTCATTTTCATTGCACTGTGCTTTTATTGCACTTCACAGATATTGTGTTTTTTACAAATTGAAGGCAAGACCCTCCACAGGCAAAAAATTATGATTCACTTTATTGTGGTCTGTAACCAAACCAGCAAAATCTCTGATGTATGACTGTTATGTATATACGATGGAATACAATTTAACCATAAAAAAAGAAGGAAATCCTGCCATTTGCAAAAACATGGATGGACCTTGAGAGTTATTATGCTAAACAAAATAAGTCAGAGAAAGACAAACATCGTGTAATCTCACTTATATTTTTTTTCAAAAAAGAAAACAAAACCAGATTCATAAAGAGAACAGACTAGTGGTTGCCAGAGGAGGGGGATTGGAGGTGGGTGAAATCTGTAGTCAAAAGGTATAAACTACCACTTATAAAATAAATAAGTCGTGTGAATGTAATGTACAGCAGAGTGACTACAGTTAATACTGTACTGCAGATTTGAAAATTGCTAAATCTTAAAATTTCTCATCACAAGAAAAAAAAGCTTTGTAACTGTGTGGTGATGTTAACTAGACTTATTGTGGTGATCATTTTACAATACTTGTATATACATATACTGAATCATTATTTTGTACACCTGAAATTCTGTCCATTATATTTCAATTAAAAACAATAATTAAAAAAAAATCTGCTTAACGATGTCCCATGCTTTTTCTTATATATTCTCATTTAATCCTCAGAACAGACCTGAGATTAGCATTATTGACTCCAATTTATGGGTGATAAAATTAAGGCTCAGAAGGATTACGTTACAAAATTAAAAATAAAATAAAATATTGGGCACAGTGTCAAATATTAAAAAAACAAAAATAAAATAAAAACCTTTCTTTACTAATCATTCTTAGATAAATGTTTCTAAGAATTTCAATAAGGAAGAAATTATGTGAAAAAAATTGATTACTTAGGAGATTAAAAGAATATCTATTATCACTGTTTTTACTGTCCCTACGTAGTACTCTTACCTCTGGAGGTTTCATATTCAATACTTTTGTGATTCGGCCCTGAAAATAAATGACAAACTTACTACAACGATAACAAATTACAGAAAGGGTAACCAAAAGGCATACATGTTTATCTGCACTGAAGCTACTGTATCCTAATATACCAAGCTTTTGGGAGTTTCTTTTCTTACTTACATGAAAAGATGTTTTTTTTATTTGTGACTGAAGTTATCTTATAATTCTAGAATTTTGCTATTCACTTTCTTACTTACCAGTTACAAGTTACAAGAGTTATTAAATGCTACAAAGTTAACTCAGAACATATTTCTGCAACGGTTAATACTAATGATGTAGAAGTCTCCAATTCTAAAACACATAGGTGTATCAATACATTTTAGCATAATTATTGAACATTTTTAACTTTTTAAAAAAGGACAGCTCTCAAGATAATTTCTAGAAATAGACTGCATACTTCTAGGCCTCAAATAGGATAATAAAATGTCTTCTTTCAAGGCAAGAAAATCATCAAATTCATTACAAAAACAAAAAACAAAAAAAGACAACCCCCCTCTCAAAAAACTGCTACTCAACTCTCAGAAAATGGTATTACTAAAAAGTCAGTCTCATATGAAGTGTAAATCTCCAGCTTTGAGGCTGTGATGTAGGGAAAATAATTTTATTTTGGTCCCATCAGGATCCTGCTGTGATTGTCTCAAAGTATAGCTGGATGGGTCAAGTGAAATAACCTAAGGGCAAGATAACATTAGACCTTATTTTTCACTTCAATAAGTCTTCAAAGAAGAAAATTATATAAAATTTAATATGTTTGAAATAATAAAATACTTTAAAAGGATATACTACAAAAATATTTTTAAAAAATACTTTTTATACTGAGTATATACTGTTCTTCTAGTGACAAAGTAAAAGTCAAGGAAAATTATTTCTAGATGTTCTTCAAAATTCAAATGTATACAATACAAGCTAACCCACATTTCTTAACAGGTGCTCAAACACCAGCATAATAGTTAAAAAAAAAAAAGGAAATTCCAAAAAGAGGACTTCACCTACTGTAACAACTTAAAAGATTAAAACCATTACCAAACAGAAATAAGGATCACAAACAAATTACCTGCATGATGAGAAAGTGAGGGTTGTTAACATTAAGGCCAACAGAACAAAAGAGGTCCTGTACTCGGGTGTTGTTTGCATTTACTCCATTGATTAAATATTTATTTCTGCCACCAATAACCACCTTAAAAAGGAAGTATTTGAAAAGATATAAACACACACTTCTTGAGTTAAGATGATAAATTCCCAAATATATTATCTTAACATTTGTTTGTTCTGTCCAACTAACGGTAAAACCAATTTGGAGTAAACAGTGGAGGAAGTGTGACATGGTCAAAAAGGATATGAGATTAAGTCAGGACAACTGGCTTCTACTTTAAAGACTTACTAACTAGTTATGTCACCACGCACAAGCCTAATGTCCCTGCATTGGACTAAGTCTCTAAGGTCACTTGTAGCTTTGTTTCCAAGTATATGTAAAACATGTTTTCTATCCCTGATCACATTCTTTCTGCAATTTTTCCACACTCAGAGGTTAACCCCTCTTCCTCCACCTTTCCATTTCCAAAGGACAGAAGTCAGATACTAAAAACTAAAGATATGCAGTTTGATATCAACCCTTGACAAGATTCTAAAAGGGATTAAGACATGACTTGCAGAGGATACTTGCACAAGTAATCATGGAGCTTCAGCATGGGTTCATTAAGGGCAATTGATACCAGACATCAGCTTGTTTATACGCTCCTATAGCACTTACATTGTCATTTATTGAGTATGACTGTCTCATGCATATTTTGAGGTCATTAAAGACAAGATCTGTTTTTCATTTTTCTTTCTATCTGTATTTACCAGTGCATTCAAGAATGCCCAATATACATCAAGCACTTAATATTGAATAAATGTTAATTCATTTCTTTTCCAGACATGATTATTAGGCTGACAGATAATATATTTGAATAACACACTTAATATACCCGTAAGTAATTTGACAAAGTCTTTGTACCAAAATTTTGGTGGATACAGGCATATGGACCACACGAGGACAGAGATTTTAGGTAGATTAATAGCAGACTTACAGAAAATTCCTAACGGGTGATTATTTGATGGATGCTTAATGACACAGAAGCTAGTCAATGTTTGTTTGTTTTTTTACCAGAGGCTTTTACTAAAATAGAGGGAAATCTCTAAGTTACATATGCTAAGATGGAGAGTAAATGTGAATTAGAATTTTTAAAAACAAAATTCTGACAAGCTGAAAACATTGTATGACTATAATAAGAAAAAATATTTTAAGGGACAAATACATTAGTTTAAAAAAACCTGCTTATGGGCCGGGCAAGTGGCGTGGTGGTTGGGTGCTGGCTTGGGAGGCCAGCAGCCCCGGTTCAGGTCCCACATGTGGGGACCAGTGACACTGCCCTCAAAAAAAAAAAAAAAAAAACCACACACAAAAAACCCTGCTTATGTACAGAAATGGCAATAACTTGGCTAATAGCACACATGAAAAGAATTAGTGCAATTTTAAGTAAGTCAGATTTGAATTCATAAGGTATTATGAACTTTCCAATGTTATATTGAGAAAAACCAGAATAGAGTACATAAAATGGAAGGAAGTAACAATTTTGCTTAATCCTTACCTAAATGACCAATTCTGGTACGAAATTTGAGGTGCCATGCATTAAAATAATAATAACAATAATAATAATAAAAAAAACAAAGAACTGGAGTAAATTCATATTCAATGTGCAGACAAGGGGAGGAACTAGAAACAACTAAGTATCAATTGAAAGACCTAGAGAGAGAGAGATATAGCTTAGAAAATATTTAGACTTACAGATCACTTAAATATTGAAATATGGAATACATTAAATTTGCCTTTGGTGCTTTCAAGAGAACTAGGATTAATGTGTAAAACTTGAAGACAGCACTTTGGCTCAATGTATAGGAAAAGCTTTCTAATTAGACATGTCCAAAACCAGAATGGGCTACCTCAAAAGACAGCAAGAACCCAAGTACTGTTAGGCGTTCCAGCACAGACAGTGAGTATTCATGTATGGTGCAAGTTTGGTGTATGGTTGAGCTCTTATACTAATGGATGATTTTTCAGATCCCTTCCAATCCTCTTGGTAAAGGGTAAAATTTTCATTATCAAAATTTTAACTTCAGGAAGATATTCTTAATGAATCTAGTCAGTATTTGATGTATCAATTCTGCTCATAAACTTTCTCCAGCAAAGTCATAGCACCAAAAAACACATCAGACATGCAAGTTCTTAGGTACCCAAATATTAAGTAGCCACTCACCTGCCTTGTTACTGTAATTTCATCATGGGCCTCAAATCCTAAAGGACTTTGCTTTTTGTCAGAATTGTCAAAGGTGATTGAAACTGAGGCTTTGGTAATACCGGCCTGCCCATTTTTGTAAACTAAATCTTGTAAATTAGAAGCCCGAACCTGAAAGAAAAGTTTATCAATTACAAAACCCCATACTGCACTAAACGGCACTAAAAAGGTTTCCCGCTGTTGGAAAACCACCATGTAGTTATTACCCATCAAGTACCCAAGAAGAGGCCGTTTATTCGCAGGCCAGGAAAATGGGCAACAACCTGAAATGGATGCCCTTTTCCATAGGGCTTTTTCAACCATGAATTGAATTATTTTCTACTCATTTCTTAATAAAATTTCATTTAAAAGAGTTAAGGGTAGACAGTGTCTAAGAATTTCATTATTCATCCAATCCCATTAGCAGATCCTGAAACAGCGTTATAGGGGGCAGGGGGCGACGATGGACTCTGGAATGAGACTGCATTAAAGTAAGAATCCCTGAGTTTGAACGTGATCAGAGGATGACCCTTGGGCAAGGCATCTAAGTTTCTATTTTGTCACCTTAAAGATGGAACAATAATACCTACTTTTAAAGGGCTGCAAGGGAGGTATAAGATAATTCACACAAAGTAAAAAAATGCAAATATTGGCAATAGTTTCTCTGTTTACTAAGAATTCCCTTTAGGTTCCCCCAAACTGAAATTCACGTGAGAAAGTTTATACCTTACCTGAGACAGGTTGGAGATGCCCAGCAAAAAGCAGATGGAGTCCAAGATGTTGGATTTCCCACTGCCGTTTAAACCAGTGATAGCATTGAAAAGGGGGTCAAAACCATTGACTTCAGTCCTCTGGGCATAGGACTTGAACCCCTCAAGAATAACTGACTTAATGTGCATTTTTCACTACTCACTTGGACAGGGAAACCTTGGCTAGGAATCAAAACAGGCCACAAAACAAGTTCTGTGCAAAACAGAAATAATGCGTGAGTGAAATATAAACCTGGCACCATAGTGAATCGAAAAGACTAACACGTAAGAAGGACAGCGCTGTAAAAAGGAAACAGCTACTTGCCCACCCAAGCTACTTTCTCTGATGCAAAGATTATCTTTCTCCAACTTAACATACAAAGAAGGGTTGGTATCTGGGAGTCAATTAAACCATTAATTCAACCTGGAAGCCTACTCCTCTTCCAGGCTTACCTTCCACCGTTATAACACTCCAGCTAACGGGCCACCCGTTATTGCACATCCCGTTCCCTTTGCCCATAATGTCCTTGTCCCCGACCCTGCGTGGCTCCCTCTCCTGCACCCGCGTCTCGGCCCAAGTGTCACCCTAACTGGAGCCTTCCTGACTTCCCCATAGAAAAGAGCACCTCCGCCCATCATCCCCTTCCTCTGCTTTCTGGTCCCTTGATTGAACTTAAAGCTGATAACTAAGCAGTCCTTAACCGTCTATCCTACCTATCACAATGTTAGTGTCTGAAAAGGGTCTTCGCCTACGCCCACCGCTTTAAGCACAAATCGTGCCTGGCTCCAGGGCGCGTGGGGTGTGGGGGGAGGGGAGGTGTCAGTAACTAATTAACAAATATATGGATCCATTGTCCAGCCTCTTGCTTTCACTCAGGCTGGTGCCTCGCCTCCCCAGGCCTTTCTGTCAACACGTCCTCGCCCTCCAAGGCTGGACGAGCCGTCCTGCCAGGCACCCTTGACGGCTCATTTTGGTCTGCAATCCCTTCTTGCTACCACCCCCCTGCCCCGAGCCCCGCTGTCCCATCTCCCGCCAGGAACGCCAGGCTAGGCCCAACCGGCCGCGCGCACGCAGCCGCCTCACCGCCGCGTCCGGCCACCGGGGCCTGAGGTCCCCGCCAGGCTCTTCTGGGCTACGAGGGCGGAGAGCGGGCCACCTTGCCCGGCTTCGGGGCACTACGCAGCGAACCCGACCATCGCCGCTACCCACTCTCGGCTCTGCCTCCCGGCCGGAAATATTTATACCTTTGAATTTCGGCGCGAGCAAAGGACCCCACCTCCACGGCCTCGTTCATTGACTGGTGCCTTAGGAGATGCCTGACTCAAGGGGTTCCATTTTTTCCCCCCTCCCACCAAACAATCAAAGTGACAGTGAGATAGGATTGAGGGTCACGACCATGGCAGCTGCGGGGATGCGGCGTCTCGGCCTGAAGACTAAAGGGGCCGGCGGCCTCGGTTGAGATCCGCATCCGGCACATTTCGGGCAGCCCGACCCCACAGTCTGGGGGCCTAGCGCTCCGCCACAGCCTCGCCCCACCTCAGGTCCCATGAGGCCGCGGGCCGCGTCCTAGAGTCCCAGCCTCCTCGCGCGCCTCGCGGGTACTCGCTGGTGGCATCTGAGTGACGGAGGCAGGGAGGTCGGCAGTGTCAGCCTCGCCTTGCGTGGGCTCCGATTCCTGAAAAATGGAATCTGAGCCTCTGTGGGACTGAGGAGGCGCCGGCCTTCGGAGGACTCTGGCTCGGCCTCTCGCCGGCCGCGGATCCTGGCGGGGCTTTTCATCCAAGGGTCCGGCCGGGATGGGGACCCGAGAGCTGGGCCGACCAGAGAAATGGTGTGTGGGGCGGGCAACACGTGCTGGACACATTAGTTCCTCTCCTTATCCTGAACAGACGTGTAATCCTAAGCAGTGGCAGAGCTGACCTTCCCGAGAAGTTTGGAGGGACCACCTGACCACGACCAATATTTCCTGAACGCTGTGTGTGCCAGTTTGGGTTTCAGGGGCTTTTGAAAATCCTCGTAGCTACACTTTGAAATCCGCGATACTGTCCTCCTTTGACACGTGAGCAAACTGAGTCACAAAGGTCAGGCGACTGATTCCAAGTAGTAAGCGGAGAAGCTGGGATTTGTTCCAGAGCGCGCCCTCTTAAATATTTTAGAGCACTCTTCCAGGACGGAATCCAGTGCTTCTAATAACAGATGCTGTTTATCAGTGTGGCGAGCATTGCTGTTTCCCCATCCGCACTGAGGAGTCAGGGCTCAGCTTCACAGAGCGCTGTGCTGCCAGCCTCGGTTACGGATAGAAAGGTAGCCACTTTTTTTTTTAAATTTATTTTTAATTAGCTTCAGGTATACAACACAGTGCACTAGTTATACTTTTTACCCCTCAAAGCGACAACCCCCCCGCCCCCATTTGGCCACCCCACTCCCCCCCCCATATCATATATATCTATTACTCTTCCTCTGACTCCCTTCCACAGTATACTCCACATCCCGTGACTATCTATATATTCAATTACAGTTGGCATACAATATTATACAACATCAGCTTCAGGTGTACATTGCAGTGATCAAGCCTGTACTCCATCCATGAAATGGTCTCCCTAACAAGACATATGACCATCTGACACCCCACAAAATATTTACAACATTATTAATTATATTCCCCAAACTGTCTTTCATATCCCTGTGGCAATATTGTAGTTGCCTATTTATGCTGTCTAATCCCTTCCCCTTCTCCCTCATCCCCACCCCTCTCCCAACTAGCAACCCAGATTTTTCCTCTATATTTTTAGGCCACGTGTTGAAGGTTCCTTTTTTGGCCTCGGAATGGGTTTGCAGTCTTCGACGCCAGTCTTAACATTACCAAGAATGGGCCAATGTTCTGAAATTCTTTACCTAAGAGAGTGAATTTTGTGTTGTTGTTTTTTTTGTTTGCTTGTTAAAGAATTCATTATTTACCTTCATATCCCATCCATCCCCTCCCATAATGTCAATCATTAAAGGCCTAACATCGATTTAGTTATCTTGGTCTACCTTGATTCCTGCATCCTCTACACTCCACAGCTGTTCATTTGCATTGATTCCATTTAATCTTAATATAATAGACTTATTTTTAGCTATGTCCCCTTCATCACTGAATAAAACATTTTAATTTGCCAACAAACTCGAATGTGGATTTGATTAAGTTGTGAAGTAAACCTTTCTTTGGGGTGAAAATGTGTTAAAACATATTATCAGCCTTTGCACTTATTTAATAGATTAATAACTAGGTGATATATTTAAGAGAAATGGATGAAAACAAATGCAAATTCACTTTTTTGATGGATAAAGACTTCTGGGTAGTTATAAGAATATACACATCTACTCCCACTTAAAGTATTTATTAAGCTGAAAATTGCTTATAAAGCGAGAGATCTATATCAGTTTTAGTGCATGCCAGAAACACTAAGGAACTGTTAGTACAGATGGACTTGAAACCACAAATGGCTGACTTCCAACTCTGCCTCCTGAGCTCACAGGGAAGTGGAGAAGACCAAGGCTCAAAGCCCTGATACCCCTCCCGCTAATTTGAAGAGGTGAGGACTGGAATAAAAATAGACTGTAGGGTAGATGTAGTATAAATACAGCATTGTTCCGACACTTTTGCAAATTTCAACTCTGGCAGGCTAGTGGAGTCTTAGTCCTGTGCATGGCAGCAGCACCAGCAAGGATATCGTTCAAGTCATAAAGTGGGAAGCAGGAAAAAGATTTGGTTTTCTCTTGTTCGAGGGCATTGGGCAGGACCCTCTATCCATGGAGCACTTTTCTAATTTTGGAGTCCTAACGTAGTTCTAGGAACCTGGGTGAATTATCTCTCCCTAGAACTTAGGACAGAAGAAAAAAAAAAATGAATGGTCTCCACTGGAGAAATAAGGAAAGATTGATTCATTCTGTTGATAGATAAATTTTGGGTTCAATGGGATGAATTCATAACTACAGGAAGTTCATATTGTAAAGTTGTATTGAGTAGCAGCACATTTTGAATACAGTGAGCATAATGTGTCTTGACAAACTGGTAAAGAAATGAAATTGAGCATCATTTAAAATGAGGAATAGAAAAGGAGGTGATTATATGCAGTCACCTATGGAATCTGGATAGGCCCATTCATTTTCATTTCAGGGCCAGCTGAGTGGCAGTGGCCTGGTGGTTGAGTGCTAGCTTGGGAAGCCAGAAACCCCGGTTCGGGTCCCACATATGAGGGCCAGTGACGCTGTCCTCAAAAAAAAAAAAAAAGGTACATTTTCATTTCAATGATAATATGTTTTCAACACTACATGTTCGGTTTAGTTCTTTGTGAAACCCACCTATCTTTTCATTATTTTCATTACTTTATCTCTTTAATCAAGTTAAATATCTTTATTTTCTCTTTCAGGGACTTGTATTATTTCCAGTTTTTGAGTTCCTAACTTAACCATTTACAACATTTGCTGACTCTTACTCATGGTGATTTATTTCCTCCTATGGTGCTTTCCAGGGATGGAGTTGTTTATGGGAGTCTTTTATGCCGAGTTGTGAAAGAGTCCCTTCAGAGCACTTATGCACTCACTTGCTTCTGCCAGAGTTCTTTGGCTCATAAAGATCCTGGAGGCTTGGTAAATGATTATTTCTGTTTGTGGTTATGCAGATACTATAATTTTATATTGGTTGCAAGCTTCAGGTTTTGATTTCTCACAGGTGCCTTTTGTTTTTACCCCCTATCGGAAGATCCAGGCAAAGAACAAAGTTTTTTGCTTCTTTCCCAGACTAGTAGGTGGAGTTTTTCCAGTCCCCAGGACTGGCAGGTTTTTAAGACTCCAGGTTTTACCTAAAACCAGCTCCTCTGCCTCCCGGAAGCTCAAGGCCATGTGCTTGAGTGTTAAAACCCAGCTACTAGCTCTTAAGCCCCATAGCCAAGGATAAAATGTTGGAGGGCTGCCATGGCATCAGTTTCTGGTCTTCAAATGTTCAATTTGTTTCTGGCACTAAGATTTTTCTTGCTTGTGTTTTTGTCATTGAGCTTGGTATATAGTTTACATAACAATAATTATATTTTACCCAGGATGTCTATGAGTTTATAAAGGGAAGTTCAGTCAACCATGTTGGAGGAGGTCTTCTCATATACTTTTTATGAAGAACATCAGTGGTGTTTGTTTTGCTCCCACCAAGCCTTTCTCTCAGATTCTCATATTCCACGTTCAATGTGGCTTTTCTGAGAGAGAGAGAGGATGACAATTCTAGTATGAGAATTCTGGTAGCTTTTAAGAAAATATTTTCACTCACTACTTATAAAATCCAGTTTCTTATTTAATATTTGTTCTTCCAATTCTTCAGCTCTCCTTGGCTTTTATCACTTCTGTGCTGGTAAATAGCCAAAACTACTCATCTCTCTCTTCTGCTTTACCACACCCCTTCCTTTATGGTGATGATTATTCACTCCTCTTTCTCAAATATTCTTCTCATTTCACTGTGCTCCCTGTCATCATGGTCCCTTATTACTTTTTATTTCAAATTCATTTCTGCTTGATCTTTCTCAGATTGATTCCTTTTTATTACCAGCTCAGTTTTTACTAAACCCAAAAAGGCTCTTCACTCAGATACTTTTTAACAAGATCTGCTTCTTCTGTAATTAGTGTACCTGTACATCATTCTGCAGTCCTCTACAATCTTCAAATTCTGATTTAAATTCCTACTTCAACATTCCATATTAGCCACCAGTCTGCCCTCTCTAAAGGTCTAGTCTACAAAATATCTATGTTTCTATATCAGAAATATGATTATCTCTTTACTCTGAATAAACCCTTAGTGAGAATTACCTAAGAATTAATTCTAACTTCTTTAAGGTGACATGCCAGGCCTTTCACAATTTATTCTCAGCCTACTTTCCCAGACTCATCTCCTGTTGTTTCTTAGATTACTATGGTTTTTGTTTATTTGTTTGTTTGTTTGTTTGCTTGTTTTGTGGTTATTCAGTACTGTGAACTAAGCATCAACCAATAACAATAACAACAAAAAGTTATTGGTTGTTAATGAAAAATGTTTGATAAATTTGTTAATGAATAGATGAATGAATGAATGAATGAATGAATTCCATAGGCACTTACAGAATGCCCACCTTATGCTAAGGATTGTGTTAGGTGCTGGGATACAAAGATGCATAAGATATGGGCTTGTCCCCAAGGAGTATATAGTTGAATAGAGATGAAACATATAAAGACATAACCAGAGGAATTAAAGAATGAAAGGAATTATAAATAGAGTAGATTGCATAGGCAAGGGCATAGAAGATAAACACAATATATGAGGCAAGAAGTAGCAAGATTTAATGTGGGTGATGCACAGAAGCCAGATTATGGAGCATTTTATGTGCCATTTTAGAACTTTTGGTCATTCCTGAACTATGGATCTTCTCTTCTCCATCTCTGTCTTTGCACACGCTGAACTTGAAATGATCATCCCTCTCCCTTTCTTCCCCTATGTGTATTTCTATTTCAAACCCTAAATCTGATCCATTTCTGGAAGAATTTTTTGCAACCTCTTCTGTAATCCTTTAGTCCTTTATCCAGATTTTTCTTTTGACCTCTATTCCTGTTGTGACATACCTTGTGACCTGCTTCAGTACCTAGCACATAGTATACAATAAATATTTGTTGAATAGGAATAAGTTAAAAGGGGTTCATTTGCTGCTTTCTGATTAAGGCAAAGAGTACACTAAAAAAGAAAAATGCTGAATATTGAAATATATGATATATTCCACAAACTAATCAATATTAGAAGGTTCAGCAAGTTAATGGTAGTGATTATTCTCATTGATCTAACATTGAAAACTTAGTTTATACCAGCAAGTAGCAGTATTCTATTTGTGTATTGCCATTGGTGACCACTGTGACATTCATAAGGCTGAGTGAGGAATTTGCCATGGGACACACGGTCCAGCTCTTGGCTTTGGGCTCTCAGTACCACATACTTCCTCCAGTTCTATTTTTTTGGCCTGTAAAACAAAAACAAGCTTCCACTACGCTATGGAACAGCTGAAAGTTCCTGTTGAAAGAATATAATTCAAGTATCACCACTTCCTTAGTTGCTTCCCAGGCATAATTACTACTTCTCCTGCATGCTCCTTTATTACACATACAGGCTCCTGCTACATGTTATTGTATTTATTCATTTATATATTTGTCTCTCCCCACTGGCAGCACCTTAATGTCAAAGGGCTTGCCCTGTAGGTGTTTGTCAACCTGGTATTTAGGCGAGTTCCTGACACAGAGCTATGCCCCCTAAATATTTACCGAATAGATGAACAACTACATGAACAGGTAAAGATTATAAAGGTGGCCATTCTTTCTAAACCAAAGAACACTCATTCTCTGCATTTTCCATTCTTCAAATGAATACTGGTTGTTCTTTTGTTGTTATTTTTACCTTATTTACATTCCTAGGTAATTACTTGTATATTCCATCAAACATTACGGTACATAGAAACTCACAAATTATCTTGATCCCTATCTCTCCTTCCTTGCCCAGTCTGGCCTTATCTTCAAACACTGACTTCGATAGTCCTCTATTTATACTCTTTCAATCTCCACTCTCCCTATACTCCACTCTCCTCAAATCCCACTCCCACTCGTAAGGGTGGGGTCTTGCCCTTTGGTTCCCAAGGGACTACAGATCAGGATAGTGTAAAATCAATACATTTCTAAGAGTTTGATGTGTTTTTCCTTCAAAATACCAGCATTTGTGGGGTATTCACATTACAGTTCAGGTGGGGCTTCAGCAATCCAAATCTGGTTCTCCTTATGTCAGTGGCTAATGAAGATCCTGTCTCCAGGTCTTTCCTGCCATTTCCAGGTCTCCATTCCTAATCCTCTACGGGTAACCGCTTGGGGGAAAAACAATGCTCATATACTCCTCTAAGGACAAGCAATAATGTGCAGGCATACAAGGATCTAGATGGATACATAGTGAAGAAACATGTTTTTAAAAGAAACAGACTCTGCCTACATTAATATCATTTAGAATATTAAGCAAAGCTGTTTATTCCCTTGGGCTACATTTTAAAAAACTTTCTATTTCACCAGAGAACCATCATTCTACATTTGTATAAACTTCAGTATCCATTCTGCTTCACTGGCCCATGTTGGTATCGTCATTGCTCTCTTCCCGGATGAGGCAGATCGGTTGCTGGCCTCTGGATGGTCTCTCACAGCCACTCTTGGCAGCTCACGCTGGCTGCCAGCCACTCACTGTAGTCTATGGCAGCCCACTGCAGCAGGGGCTGCAGCCTACACCTTCACTGGGGCTCGCATAGCCCAGCTCCAGGTGGAGCTGTTGTTAGCTGTAGAGGGCAGTGTCACTGGCCCTTATATGTGGGATCCGAATCAGTGCAGCTGGCGTCCCAAGCCAGCTCTTAACCAACGTGCCAATTGGCCGGCCCTGCTTGCAATTTTTAAACAACAGTTTTCCCTGTTCTTACCTTTCAAGGATTTAAAGTAATCTATTTCAGACTTAACTTGAGTCATTTTACTGATTATCACTATTGTTCCATAATTTTATTACTGAAAATATTGATGTACACTTCTTCTGTGCCAAGGTTCAAACACTTGCCCTAAGTACCTTCATGTACATCAGCAGTTCTATGATTATCTCCATTTTAAAGATGAAGAAGCTGGTTCATAGAACTAGACTTTGATCATAGGGGAACGCTGGGACTAAAGTCCATTTGTTCAACAAATGCTTAAGTGCTTGCAATGTCAGTGAGACGTACGACAAAAAGTTTCTGCCTTATGGAGCTTATAGTGTAGTGGATATCATCTCTTATTTTATTGATTATAAGGCATAACTTTTTATTACAGTCTTATAGTGTCCTAGGAGTAGCTATCACTCCCAGTGCCCCCAAGTAATTGTCCTTTCCATGTGACTACTGAAGCCCTCAAGTCATTGAAACCCCAGGTGACCTATTTCACCAGATGCTGGGACATTCTCAGTCAAGCTTGGATTTATCATGGGTACCCAGGTTTACTTTAAGATATTAAAATCGGAACCACTGTAAGCACTTCTCATAGGGAATGAGTTCTTAGTGAGGAAGCAATGGCCCACTAGGAATAAGTGCTGTAACAGGCTCAAAGGTAGGTTTGTAAATGTTTATAAAAAGTATATTGGATTTCACACAGGCAGAAGGGCTGAGCAGGGACAACGGGAGGAAACGTCCGGAATAGTGCTGGTTGGTGGCATTTTCTTTTTGTGCAAAGAAATGTTGCCAGCAATTTTGCTTGGAAGACTGATTTGGGCTAATTTTTATTTTGTATATATTTTTATTAGTTAATGGAATCTAGGAGTATAATAACCTGGTGAGAACTTCCCTGCAAGTGGCAATCAAATTAGTCTTATTCATGCAACTCATAAATAAGCTATAATTCAGCATTTTATGTCTAGGGAAAATAAAATTGAGGTCATGCTGTTTAAGAGGATGATGGAATTTAACAGAACACTGGGGGATTTATAGCAGATTTATGATGAAGATACAGTCTAACTGGAGGCTTAATCGTGATTTAAATTACAGGTCATGCTGTGCAATGTATTTCTTTTTAGGGGAAAATCTTTGGGGAGATAGAGTGTGCTTGTTTAAAGAAGAAACAGAAAGCAAATGAAAAAACACTGCATTTTCAGTTTTTCCTTTAAAATTTCAAGCTCCTTTAAGTCAAATCGCCAGAGTTCCTGACGATGACTATTGAGGAGTTTCTTTGTTTTACTTTATTTTCTTTGTCTTTTTCTCCCCCTCTGTCCCAGAGCAGTTATTTTACTTAATAGTAACAAAAAGATGTAAGCAGCATATCTGCCAGCAAAGTAATATGGAAACTGGAGATACGGTACTCTCAACCTTTCTAGAATTATGAAATCCTACCATTTTAGGCTGATTCACATAAAATCAGCAAGTTCTACAAATGGAACAGCCTTTGAAGAATTATAGCCACTCATTTTCCAACTGGGAAATTAAGGCTTCTAGTGATTTTCCTAAATTTACTCTTTATCTCAAGTAAATTAAGGAAGGTCTAATAAGGAAGCAAAATATATGTATGAATAATTTTAATTCAAAGTATAAAGAAATTGCTTCCTTGCAAACTAAAAATTAGAATAATTAGGTAATCAGAGGTTGGCTCTGCAGGGAGGATCTCTACTTGGAAAAGAACAGTGAGCCCTGACAGCCCAGGCTCTTACTTTGTGACATTTCCTTCTCCCTTGTTGAAATCCCCCAAGAAGTAACACCACCACAACCACCATGCAGGGCTGAGCCATGGGGGATGGAGCTGGGGGTGAAGAATGCGGACAGAAGGCCTGCGAAGGAACGGAGATGACCTGCTTTCCCTTTAAGGCTCTGAAATAAGGCCAAGTCAAGAATGAAACATTTAAACAATGTTTAAATTGTTTAAATGTTACTAAACAATGTTACTAAAGCTTTAGGAATAATAATGGGAAAACAATCTACAGAATGTGGTAAGAAGAGACTAGAGTCTAGCTTATGACCCATTCTAGCAACAAGATACTCTGGAACTCATAGGCTTAGTGTCATCTGAGTGGAACCCCTGAGAAACAAATGGCACTAGAGTGTTCTATTCAAATCCCATGTGTTATTCCTATCACCCTACCATCTTCCATCTTAGTTTCTCCATGCCTCATGTTTGAGGAGTGGCCCCAGAGTCATCCACCAAAGGACCTTTTCCTCATACAAGGCAAACTTGTAACACAGGATTGGTGCAAAGTACCAAGAAAGTCCACAAGTAGGAAAAAAAATCATGGCTGGGAACAACATCAAGAGGCAACTTCCTGGGAGGATGAAGCAGAATCCTTAAGGATAAATGCTTTTGACAGTTGGACATAGGGAAACAATCCAAGTGGACAGACTATTGTGGACGAAAACTAAGAAGTAATGGTTTCAATAGGTATAGACTTCCTGGTATAGACTTCCCATGATTTTGTTAGAAATTTATACTATTCTTGTAGTGGGAGATGTGTTGTACTGCACAGAATGCTGCTTTAGGGTCAAGGCCTAAGGTCTTCCAGGTGTCAGGATTGCTGAGTGCTGATGGCTCACTTTGCAGGCACTGCCCTCTACTGAAGGAAGCTGGCTAGCTCAAAGTTATAATTCCTCTTTTGTGGTCATCCTTATCCAATGAGTGGTTGATGCAGGGACCCAAAAGCCCCTTTACTTTAACCAGGACAACACTATAGGGCCATTTAAATGGCTCTCCATACCATCTTCTGAGGATCTGTGACTGCATTCCAGTTTGGCTTCTTCCTCTGGCCAGCTCTGTTTTCTGCACTAGGGTCACAGATGTTCTAGACAGCAGTCCCAGGTAAACCTTCTGCATATAAATCTCTGCCTCAGCCTATTCTCTCAGGAAACTACCTAAGACAACTCTAGGCCTAATCTAAGATGCTATAGGTTACTTTAACACAAATTAACATGGACTTTGGAAAGCCTATAGAGTACATGTGGTTCAGTCATTAGAAGTGCCGACTTATGGTCTCTGTGGTAGCAAGCTGGCATCTCAAGTTAAATATTGAGTTACTAAACCAATTTATATTCCACTGACTAAGAATTGGAAAAGGAGAGAAATCTTACCTAAGCCATGATTCTTCTTTTCTCAAGCTTTGCCAAATATATATATATATGTTGGGTTGTCGGAAAACTCACAACGCATGTTTGCAACAGATGGAACTAGTTCATTTTTGGAAGTACTAGAGTCATTCACATCTATGTTATTGCTATGTCATTTGACAGCTGATAGTTCTAGCTTCATTCTAAAAAAAAATTGAGTGATTTGGTTAAATTTTGCAGATTTTACAACAAGTTGAAAATGGAAGACCAAGCTGTGCATTTTTGCCATATTTTACTGTTTTACTTCAATAAAAGGAAGAACGCTCATCAAGCTTGTGAAAAATTGCATAAAGTTTACGGTGACAATGCTCTACAAGAATGTCAGTGCCAATGATAGTTCATGAAATTCTGTGCTGGTGATTCTGATGTCAATGACACTCTTTGGTCAGGGAGGCCCACCGAGGTTGATAACGACAAAATAAAGGCATTGATTGAGTCAACCACATTACACAACATGAGGGATTGCAGAAACATTGAACATCCATCATTCAAGTGTTCACGACCACCTGAAGAAGCTGGGATTCTATAAAGCAAGCTCGATATTTGGATTCCGCATGAACTCAAAGAAGTTCATTTGACGGCACGTATAAACATCTGCAATATGCTTATTAAGCATGAGGAAAACGATCATTTTTTGAAGCGCCTGATAACTGGTGATGAGAAGTGGATTGTTTACAACAATGTGGCGCACAAATGGTCTTGGTTCTGCTGTGATGATTCTCCTCAAACGACATCGAAAGCAGACATTCACCAGGGGAAGGTTATGCCCTCTCTGTGTGGATTTTAAAGGTGTCGTGTTTTTCAACTCCTACCAAGGAACCAAACAATCAATTTGAATATGTACTGTCAGCAATTGGACAGTTTAAACAAATCCATCATCCAGAAATGTCCAAAGCATGTTAATTGTAAAGGAGTTGTATATCATTGCAACAATGCGAGACCACGCACAAGTTTGATCACCCGTCAAAAATTATTGGAGCTTGGATGGGATGTGTTGCCATATCCACCATACTCGGCTGACGTTGCACCATCAGACTTCCACCTGTTTTGCTCTCTTCAAAACTCCTTGAGTGGTATAATGTTCAATTCAGAGGAGGCTGTAAATCAGCACCTTGTTCAGTTTTTCGCAAATAAAGACAGATTCTTCTACTAATAAGGAATTATGAAGCTCACTGAAAGATGGCAAAAGGTTATCCAAAAAAATGGGCAATATATCATTGATTGATCTTTGTTCTTTATATAAATAAATGACCTTTGAAAAACATAGACAAAATACGACATGACTTTTCCAACAACCCATCCCTACACACATATATATACACATACATATGTATATATGAAGGGCTTAAAAATCCACACCAGTTTGTTTCTCGTTCATGCTACATATCCATTACAGGTCAGCTGGGGAAGGAGGTATTTCTGCTTATTGCTATTATAGTCACTACGGAAGCCAGTCTAATGGAGCAACCACTACCTAGAGCCTTGTAGATCCCTGTCAGGGGGAACAGGGACTCTGGAAGGGTCTAGAGCCAGGCTTTAAAGTGACACACTTCACTTACAACTCACAACTACTTGTATTTACCACAAGGGGCTCAGGAAGTGCCAGTCCAAAATGTGCCTAGAAATGCACAGCGAGGGAAGCAGGTGGTCTGGACTGTTTGGGAAACTGTACTAAGAGAGACGTGGGGGACACTAGAAATCTAGGAAGTAAAAGAGCAAAGCAAAGAAAGATCAGGTTAAACTGTAGTTGAAGTCTCAATTTTCAGTTATACAAAAAAAGCTTAGTAGTAAGTAATAGCTGATTCTTTATCTTTCAAATGATGTTTGTATTGCTTGGATTTTATATTTATCTATTTTATAAACAGGTATTATCTATTTATTGTAGCATCCAGCATGACAGAGCAGTAGGAGTGGAGAAGGGAGGGCGAAAGGTTAAGGAAGAGAGAGACACAAATAAGAGATAAAAGCAGTTGGGGCCAGGGGACTGCAGACTTGTGGACTGAGCCCCAAATCAGGCCTCACTGCTTCTTTTATTGTCTTACAAATAAGAAAAGATCAACGTAATTTACACAGTCTGTGAGTCTCCACCCAAGAATTTAGCTCAGGGCCTAATCTCCCATTCCTGCAAGCTGCCATTACTGAAGGTATTGTCATGCACCTCTGAAGAGACAGCAACTTCCTCTGCCAAGGCTTACTGATAAGAATGCACTCAGGACAGATATTTTCACATCAATAGGTCATTTCACATGCAGGCTGCCAGAACCTGAAGCAAGGGGTCTATACCCTTTTTCCTCTATTCTGTGATTCCTCCTATGGGTCCCATGCAACTGTGCCTGGCTTAGGTTGTCCCTCCCTTGAGGAATCTTACCCATTTTTGATTAACTAGCCATCTTTTGGGGCCAAGTAGGGATACATAAAGCAAGTGTAATATTGAAGTAATGGTCTGTCTTTATGGAAAAGTGCAAGGAGGCAGACAGGCAGGCAGTGTGACGACAAGTTATAAACATTTCTATTTACAAAGTGCTGTGATGATTACTTTTGGGACACAACTATGAAAAAATGTCTGATGTGTTTCTTTAAAGACACATATCTAGTTGGAGATATATGAATTCAAAGTATAGAAGTGAGAGAATAAAAAGAGGATGGGGGCAATGTTTAGTGAGTGTAAAGAGGGAATTGTTAAGTGCCAAGTTCATGTTTGAAGCTGGAGTGTGTTCAACAAGTATACTTGAAAATACCCATCTGATATGAGGGGTATAGAAGGGCTATATAAGCAGAAGTTAATGTTACATTATTGCTTTAAAGTTCACTTTTTGACTTCCATTTACCACTCCCATTGCAGACCCTTTTATTTATATTTAAATTTTTTTCCCATAGATAGTACCATAGATTTTTACGTGGTTAGAAAAAATAATTGTGAGCCAAAAGCTGATATTGTTTTGTCTTGAAATCAGGAGCCATGCTTTTTTGGTATTCTGTATACTCTTCTCCAAGCTAATGATGATTTATGGTGATAATTATAATAAATTGTATCTCTAATGCCTCTTATAGCTTATAAAGCAAGTTTACATATACTATTAAAGCTATTTCCACAACATACTCATGAGATAGATTCAGGAAATTCTAAAAAAAAATATTTCCTTATCACGGAGAAATTAAAGTTGGAAAAAGTAAAATAATTTAATCATATTTGCAGTTATTTATAGCTGTGAACAAACCACCCTAAAACAGTAGCTTACAATAATGTCACCCATTCACTTTGCTCATCTGAGGGTGGATGAGGCTCCGCTAGGGAATCCTCAGTCGTGGTCTCTTCCTGCGGTTCCAATCAGTGAATGCTGGGGCTGAGGTCCCCTCAAATGCTTCACTGGATGTGTGATGCCTGGGCTGGGAAGACTCAAACATCTGGTGTGAGAACTGTTGGGGCTCCTCAAGCATAGCTCTTTTTGTTTTCTCCCCACATGGTCTCTCCACACTGGATGTGCTCCCCGCACCCCACCCCAAAGGGGCATTAACTTGGGAAATGTGGTTCTCTGCCACTGAAGCAGTCCCTGAGTTGGTGACAGCTGAAGACTGTTTGCCAATAGGACTTTCAGAAGCTGAGGCAACAAATTCTTCATTAAAGAAGAATTACCTTACTTTGGCTTCAAATCCAGTATCCCCCCGTTACACCACACTGTCTGAATATAACATCACTAATCTGCAGACATTAATAAATGTTCATTGTGAATTAAATTATACAGTGAAAATTAATAATCACATTGGGACACTTTGTTAAACAATTACATTGCACTTTGCATGTACATCTATTGCCAACATGCCATACCTTACTAATTTGTAGTATCAATAAGATCACATCAACATGAGCACTCACATCTTGCTCGTTTGAAGCTTCCACATGCTCCCTCAACAATTCTAGCTCCTTTTCTTTCACAGTAACCACCTTTAAACATATGTGTGAATACCCCTGGATGGGATATACAGACTATAGATCAGTCCAGGCAGCCAATGGTGGTTAGCCTTTATTTACGCTCCAGGACCAATGCTCCTATTCCCAATTCCATGTTTGTTGCAGTGCAGATTCATCCCTGTGCTCCTACCCATCAAGCTCCAGACTCCTATATCCAACGGCTTAACCAACATGTCTATTAATACCGAGTCAGTGTCTCAAAATGTACTTGTCCAAACCCATAGGCTTGATTTCGCCCACTGACACCCTTGTGCTTCTACATTTCAGTAGGTGGAGTCACCATTCTCCAAATCCTAGAAATCATTGTCAGTTCCTTTCTTTCACATCCTGCGTGTGAATGCCTGAAATTACATTGCCCATTTATTCATCTGCTTGTTTCTTTTCAGTCTCCTCCTCCTCAATTTTAGATCCATGAGAACAGAAAATCCATTTTCTTTGTTCCCTGGACTGTGATTTTGAGTAGGCACCAGGCAAATATGTGATAAACGAATTTGAGAAGGAATGATTTCTTTTTTTTTTTTTTTGAGGGCAGTGTTACTGGCCCTCATATGTGGGACCGAACCGGGGCCGCTGGCTTCCCAGGCCAGCACTTAACCGCCGTGCCACTCAGAAATGATTTCTTTTAACTAATTCAGGATTCTATAGCCACTGGCTTCAACAGTTCTACAGAGATGCTTCTCCAAGAAGACACACCTCTGCTCTAAGCAGAGGTAGTTCTCACTGTCCTTAGAATCAGTCCATTTCTACCATTGTATTTACTGAACCAGCCACTCAAGATTTGCTGCTGCCACAGTTAGGGTTGCTAGTTTGATGGGGCTCACCCAGATGCTGGCCTCCAAAACTGTTTGGCTCTTATTTTAACAGCACTATGTCCAGTGGCCTATGACAGTGTGAGCCAGCATGACAGCTGCCGATATGCAAATATCTCTGTAATTATGAAGCATGTTACGTTCATGCACGTTCATATGGAAGTATTATTCCACAGCAGTCATTTGGGTCCCAAACCATTGCTGAGTCTAGTGAGACAGAACTTTCATTTGACACACAGCCCCTTTTTTCTCCCTGGACCTATAGACAATCACAGCTGGGTTAAGGTGAATACAAATAAAAACTTAACATTTAAGGGGCCAGTTTCTTTTTAGACTAATTCCTTTCACTCTTAAAAAAAAAATCTCTTGCAGATGCCCTATTGTTCCGCACTATGGTGTGCTAGTTTACCAAGGTCTATCCTTCTTACCTTCCTTCTCTCTCCTCCTTCCCTGCCTATCTTTGACAAATATTCACAGAGTACTGAGGAAACAAAGATGAATGAGAGTCTGCAATCCCAAGGTACAGGTTTATGACAAATATATGTTCAAATTATAATGGGTCATGAAGAGGAGAAGTCAATTATTAGTGAGTAATTAATATAATCTTAATTCAGAAGGAGAAGCAAGTTGTGTCTGGAGATAGGCTTAGGTTTTTTTAGGGTGATGTTGGAGTCTTAGAGGCAAAAGAAAAAAGGGGTTACAGACAATTGGAGCAGCATAGGTAAAAATACAGAGAGGTGCCTTTATGCATGACATACTGTAATGTATTAAATCAGTCTAAGTTGGACACTCAAAGATTTGTCTTTGTCTTCAGTAAAAAAATGTATTATAGTTCAGATATAAACAATCGTACAGGGGAGACGGTGTCCCTTTATTTCTCTTTTATAAACTTCCTGATTATAAAAGTATTATAATTCATAGTGGGAATTCAGAAAATATAGAAAAGTATATAGTAACAATATGGCATATTTTCTCCCTTAAATATATGCTTGTGTATTATATACATATTCTTAATATTAATACACAAATATTTTATATATAGCAAAGGTTATATTTTTACATACCTTGTCACTTTTTCTGATCTAAAATATATTAATACATATGAATCCAATTGCTCAAGACCAAGGTGTGGTTGGATATGTGATCTAAATGCTGCTACTGAACTGACTGTCTGTTCCAGGATGTGGTTACTTTTTGAGAGTGGCCCTTCAGGTTGCCAATTCCTAAGATGAAATTATAGTCAACAGAGCTCAGGTTTCTGATTTATCTGATAAGATCCCTTTTTTAAAAAAAATGAGAGAGAAACACACATTTCAAAAACATAGTTATACATGTATATCTATACATGTGTACAGAATACATAGAACACATATAAAATCTGAAAATACCTTTTTTATTATAATGAAGCACAACCTACGTCTTCATTTATTTAGAATAATAGCTATGCTTTATCAAGCGCTGATTATTGGCAGATGCTGCTCTCAGTTTTCTCGTGTGTTATATCTAATTCTCAAAACTATTTCCCTGTATTTATAGATGGGGAAACTGAGGGTCAACGAGATTAGTAATATTGCCCAAGGTTGCACATTTAATAAATGCCCAAATTGAAATGCAACTCAAGAGGATTTTAGTAATTATTGTGGTATTAAATAAATATCGCAATCTATTTATCTGTTCTCCTGTTAGCGGATACTTAGATTAGAGAAACAGACAGTGATATATTTATAGTAGTTATCTGTGTTTGGTAGGATTTTGTAGTTAAGTTTTATTTTATTCTTCACTGTTACAATTAGAAAAGGTTAATATGATAGTGGCTCTGGCACAGGGTGATATTGGGCAAATAACCTCTTTACATTTAATTTTTCACCTTCGTCTTATCTGGAAATGGACAATGTTGAGCTAACATTTTGAGGGTCCCTTCCCACTCTGAAATTCTGTGACTTGAAGACTTGTCAGGGGATAGAATATTGCATGCAGGGAACCTATGCAACACTGAGACTACAATTCATATTTACCTACTATTATCTCTAGAAATACATTACAAAACCCAATTTTGTCTAGCAAATACCAATAAAATCTCAGAGGAAGAACTAGACTCATTTTGGAAGAAAGGTATAGTCCAAAGAACACTGCACTAAGAAGCAAAAGGACTGTTACATTCCATGGTTTGCTACTTTCTGGCTGTGTTATGAAAATGCTTTCTTTCTCTGATTCCCAGTTGCCTTTCTTGTAATAGGGCAACTAGGAATTGAAGAGGTTAATGTGTTGTTATACCAAGTAAACTTGATGCTACCATGAAAGATCAGAATCAGAGCAGTGGGCAAAATAGGCTTATTACTTTCTGGGGGGTGGAGGGAAGGTAAAAATTGCTGGCTCCTGGACTGTAAGCCCACACATACCCAAGGTATCTCATTCTAAAGACAAAATGTGCTGCTCAGTATATAGGCTTTCTGGGAGAATTCGAGGGAGAAGGGGTAAAGATGCTTAACTACTGATTCCCAGGCCACAAAATACCAAGAACTAGGCCCTGTGAGATCTGTATGCTTATCTGCAGAGGATCCACCTGGATAGAGTCCAGTCAGCCTTTAGCCAATTTATACAGGAGCAGAGAGGGGCACCCATTCTTAACACTCCTGATTCTTCCTCCCACAGAACAAACTTCTTCCTTGCTGCAAACCATGTGGAGAAGGTGATATGGTTCCTCCCAGCAGTGTAAATATGATCTGTGGTCTTGATGAGGAAAATCTGGCGGTTGAGTATTACACTGAGGTCTGAGTCAGGAGAAAAAGGGAATCACAGTCTGTTTGAGGTGTCATTATAGGAGAACAAGAAAACACATAATTTCTTTTGGAAAGGAACATGTGGAGAAAGGGAATTCTCTTACACTGTGAATGAATTGTAAATTGGTAATATCTTATAAAGTTGAAAGTGTATATTCCCGCAAACTCAGCAGCTCCTGTGCTAGCAGAGAAACTGTTCTGTGTGTACAAAAGGAAATGCTTATATGTCCAAGACTCTATGGCAGCATTGTTTGGGAAAGGGAAGAACTGTAAACAATTGAAGTGTTCATCAATTCGGGAATAAATACATCGGGTGATACAGTCATACAATGGAATGTTACAAAAATGATGCAGTCAAGATAAACCATCAGAACAGCACAGAGAATGATATGGATGAAGCTCACAAATATAATGTTAAATAAAGCAATTTGAAAAGTAATACATGTAACATAATACCATCTATGTAAAGTTTAAAAATCTGATAAATCACAATGCATATTGTTTAGAGATAATTAAAAATGTAGAAATCTTAGAAAATCTGACTACAAATGACAGACATTGAATTAATAAGAGTAGATTGATTACCTCTGGGAAGGAGCGAAGATAATGGAAATGTGAAGGATTTTTGAGAGAAACCCAATTATAGCTAAGGAAAATATGGAATAATGTGAGAATATGATAAAACCAGGAACTGAGCACATGATTTTTTTATATTATTCCATATTTTTTGTTTGAGTTTTTGAACTACTTAATTTTGAAACTCTAATTTGAAAAGCTTAAATGTTATATATAGCACATTCAAGCTTGAGTATTTATTTTACATGTATAAAAACACCTTTGACATGCATACAAGATACAATGCCAGTCAAATGTTAGAAATGCTGAAGTACAGGCTCCCATGGACAGAAACAGGAGCTAAATTAGGGAAGTTATGGATTCCATTATCATATGGGATTACATTCTCTTATTGAATGAGAGAAATTTTATCCATTTTTACATGACTCTGACTTTTACTACATATATAAACCCATGTATATTCAATTTTGTCTTGTACATACAGGTTTTTTTTCAGATTATTGATTCAAAGCTCTTTGACAAGGTGGTTTCTAAAACTGTAAATAAGTCAGCACATTTATTTGGCTACTAAACAGAAGGTGTGCTTTATTTCAGCAAATAAAACTCATGGGAACACATTCTCACCATGCTTGTCTAAGACACATGGAGGCCGTGAAGTTCTGAGATGTTATGTCCCTGCATATTTCTATTATAGTAAAAATCCTTGAAGCATGAGAAGTGTGTAGCCATACTGATTTTCTCCCCAGCATGCGATGTAGAATTTATATACTCTATTTTGCTCCCATAAAAAAAACACCTATTGTCAAAAATAATGGTCCTGAACAAATTATATATTGAAAATGATCAAACACCTCCTTTGAAATTCCCACTTTTTATATGACATAAAAATATAAATTGGGAAACAGGGGTTTGAAGAAAAATGGTTAAAGTTGTTATAGCTTTTAGCATCAGTTTTTATTTTGCTATATACTTTATATAAGTTGAATTGAATATAATTTTGAGGCAATAATGCACCTAATTAATTGCATATTTTTGTTAAAATAGTTCAAAAAGCCTTTCAGAAAGTCTTCTAATTATATATTTCTATAATCCACTCATTGGGTATTTCTTGTGGACTTATATGTGCAAGATATCGCAGGCCAAGATGTATGAGGCACATGTAATTCAGTATGTATTGAATATATATATTCAAAGCACTTAATAAGTACTTTTTAATCAAACATCTTATTTGTAGATATTTCCATTATGCTGATTTTGGCAGCTCCTCCCATCAAGAAGCAGAATGTATTTCCCATCACTTGGATCTGAACTTCCCTATATTTGGTTTTTGGCCAACCGAATTAACCGAATGTGGTAGAATTGACAGTTATTTCTGAGCTTAGGCTCTAAGAAAACTTCCATTTGCTTTCTCTTGGAACACTCACTGCCATGTGGAAAATGCTCAGGCTAGCTTATTGGAGGATGAGAGGTTCTGTGAAAAGGGTCTCTTTTTCCTAACTGAGACTTTCTTAGATTATCAATTGCCAGCCAACCACCAAACATGTGAAAAAGCCCAGCCAAGATCAGTAAAGTTACCTCCTTGATACAAGTCTCATTGCAGATGCGTAAGTCCAGCCAAGACCAGAAGAACCACCTAGCATACTCACAGATTAGAGAGCAATAAGGAATCCTTATTGTTTTAAGCCACTTAATTTTGGGGTGATTTGCCTCATAGCAATAGTTAACAGTGATCTTTAGAAAAGTGACATAGTTTAGATTAGAGCTGAATATAGAATCACACATGTAGAACTTCAAAGCCCATATTTTTTTCACACACAGCATGAAATACAGATAATGAAGTGCATAGAACAAAGTAATGCATAAGACAAAGTAATGCAAAGAAATGCATAGAACAAAGTAGGATAGCTATTCCAAAGAGGTCGAAGTTACTTTAACTGACGTGATTAAGAAAGCAATCATAAGGAAGCTATCCTCTAGATTGGGCCCTAATAACTGGAGAAGAAGGCTTGTAGTTGAAAATGACCTAAAGCACAAAAGAAAAGAAAAGTCATGTTTAAAGAACGGCAAATGAGCCTGTTACCCAGAAAGTACAGTGAGTGTAACAGAACAATGGGAAATAAGGCCCTCAAAGTGGTTTTCATCCATACTGGGTTTTCCCTCATTCAGATGAAAATTTATATGGAAAGATTTATTGGTTTATAAGCAGAAATAGTAATTGGTTGAGAGTTTTGATTACTGTCACTGTAATTGATTCACATCTTGAATGAAAATATACTGATGTGAAAGTATCATTTATAACAGAAAATTGTGCATCTAGAAGAAAATATATTTACTGTTTTAAATAATTCAGTATAAGTGAAAGATCATAGAAGTTAGAGAGAGACAACACTGGATGTGAAATTCAGCTAAGGCATTTATGACATGAGCCTGGACGAGATACTTAACCTCTCGGAATCCTCATTTCCTAACCTATAGAATGGATACAATGGATATTTATTTCACAGGATTCTTGGGAAAATAGATATATGGTATGTGGAAATGTCTGGCACATAATAGGTACTTGACATATAGCAGCTATTTTTACAAAGTCAACATTTAATACAAAAAGTCCCCTTAGAATCAGTGTTAATAGTGACCTTAGGGCCAGCCAAATGGCTCAGTTGGTTAACAGTTAGCTTAAAAGTGTGAGCTCTGAGCAATAGGGCCACTGGTTCTATTCCCACATCAGTGACTGATGCTGTGCCCAAGTTGAGCTGCCACTGAGCTGCCAACAGGTGGCAAGATGGCTCAGCTGGTGAGAGCACATGCTCCTAACAACAAGACTGCCTGTTCCATGGTGGGCTATGCCCACCTACAAGTAAGACTGAATTTGGCACCTTGAGCTAAGCTGCTGCCCTAATGGCTCAGTGAATACAGCATACGCTCTTAACAACAAGGCTGCTGTTTCGACTCCCACATGGGATGATGGCTATACCCACAGGCAACTAAGATTGTAACACAGCGCCTTGAGCTTAGAGGTCACGAGCTACCGACTGGCAGCCAGATGGCAACTGGCGCCCTCCACAACTAAGATTGAAGAGCAACAACTTGGCTAATACCCCTCCCCAATTCCCCAACACTGTTCCCCTCCCCCAATTCTGCAATTAAAAAAAATAAAAATAAAAATAAAAATAGTGACCTTAAAGTGATACAATCGTGGTTAAATTCAGTGATGCTCTTAAGTGCAGGAGTTCCTTATATGATTTCTTAGATTATATGTCAAAGAGAAATGCCTATGCCCTATGCAATTTTGGAGCTTGCAGCTACCCACCTCCCCGTCTCAACTGATATTCTTACTTCTTCTACAATATGAAATGCAGAATGACACCCATCATGTTCTAACATCAGAAAATACTGGATCAGTGATGTGACTTTGTGGTAAGAACAAAGGATAATATGAATCCCTATCAGACATAGTTGAAGAGTGAACCAGCAGATCGGGAAAGGGGTAAAAGAGGGGGAGCATCATTTTCCCCTCAGAGGATTATCAGCTTCCCTTGTAAACTTGTCATTGTCTTAAGGGTCCTTATGTCAGGGAGCCACAATCTAGAAGGGGATAATGAGTCCACCTACCAACAATCTCATATGGAACAAAAGTTAATGTGACTATTAAAGAACTATAACCAAAGCTGCATCTTTTGAACTATTAAATGTGCATATATATACATGTGCAAGTGAGTTTGTGTTGAAACCTACTACATTAATGTACACTGCAGAGAGTATAATTGTAGCAACCTTTTGAAAACAAAATAGCAAAGACTTCGAAAATTTTCAAATTTTTTGACTTGTCGCTATTGCTGAGACTCTATGTTACTTTAAGAAAAAAGGAAATAGCACATGCAAAAGTACTCATTGCTAATTTATTTATAATAGTGAACAACTGAAAGCAGCTCGAAGTCTGAACTGAGAAATGGTTCAGTAAATAACAGAATATCAATTTGTAGACTATAAACCATCTATTAAAAGCGTTATCGTGAAGAAGAACAGCATGGAAAAATGTTTATAACAATGTCAAGTGAAAAAAAAATGTACAGTATACTTTTAAATGATCAAGAGAACATAAAAAGTGAAAACAAAGAATTTGTTAGTAAGGTGGAATTTTAAGAGATTTTTCTTTTTATTTCTT
Organism: Aselliscus stoliczkanus; assembly: GCA_033961575.1. Lineage (NCBI taxonomy): Eukaryota > Metazoa > Chordata > Mammalia > Chiroptera > Hipposideridae > Aselliscus > Aselliscus stoliczkanus. The sequence continues at coordinate 139,440,889 of CM066728.1, forward strand.
TAATTACTGGAATAGTGCTTCTTGCACTACAAATAGAAAAACTGAATTAGAAATTAATAAAATAGAACTAATTTCTTTGGTGTCAGAAGTTGGAGACAATCTACAGGTTGATTCTTTAGAATTTATCAATAGCAGTGTAACTTCCTATTTCAGAAATGCTTTGTCTCCTTTATTCAACAGATTCAATTAAATATTCCTGAAGCAGTAAACTGACATCAATCTGAAATAAATACTATGAGAAAAATAGGCTTGCATTTATGTACACATAATCTTCATTGGGTAGAGTTTGGAATAAATGACAAGTACTTATCAGTTCTTCACTTCAATACATCTTGGATAGGAAAAAAGGGAAAAAAAACTAAATTCTGGAAAATTGTCTCTTTCAATGTCTTTTGGGTTTTTTTAAAAGTTGTTTTTCAATAATAATAGCACATGGATTTTAACAAATTATATCATTCACTTTCCACATTAAGTTATAAAATTCTTTATAAGAATATAGAGCTCTTTTTTTCCTATCCACATCACAGAAGGAATCATCATAATATTGAGCATTTGAATCACTTTTATGTGCTGAATGCTGAATTTTAGGAGATTTCAATCTGAATGCTAGCATTAATTTCTGAAGAAATATTACCTGCTTGGAGCTTCAATGATCTTATCTGTAAACTGATTTCTCTCCTTTCTCTGCTTCCCAGGAAAAGTTATGATAAATTGTAACAATGAAAAGAACTATAAATTCACTGGAAATGTATGACATAATAAAATTGCATTTGCTATCCATTAGAGAGGCATTAATAAACATTGAATATATATGTGATTTCTGTATATGATTATTAATTTATTTTTTAGGAAGATGGAAGCTTTCTCTAAAGATCTTTTTCAATTTATATATATATATATATATATATATATATATATATATATATATATATATATATATATAGTTGTTAGAAAAGTCATGACGCATTTTTGCAACAAAAAAAAAGAAAAAAAATACGTCATGACTTTTTCGACTACCTGATATTTCTATTCTACATATCAATTCCTTCTGTCATTCAATAAATATTTATTTGGGGCCTATATTCACTGTGCTAGATGCATGGGATACAACCATAAAACTGGCAAAGATCTTGTTCTACAGTCCAATAGGAAAGGCAGAACATGAACAGGAAATCACAGTACAGTTTGATAAATTTTATAGAAGGGTACTATGGCAATGCTATGGATTAAATGTTTGTGTCCTCCCAAAATTCATATGTTGAATTCCTAATTCCCAATGTGATGGTGTTGAGGGGTGGAGTACTTATCAAGTAGTTAGGTTTGAATGATTTTGTGGAAATAGAGCCCCATGATGGGAACCAGAATGAAGACAGAAATTGGTACTGAGAAATGGGGTTCCACTGTGACAAATACCTAAAAATGTGGAAGTGGCTTTGGACTGGATAATGGGTAGAAGCTGAAAGAGTTTTGAGGTGCATGCTAGAAAAATCTAATATTGCTGTAAAGGGATTTTTAAAGGCAATTTTGTGAGGGCTCAGAATGCAAAAAGAGCTTTACAGAAAGCTTCCATGGCCAGCCGAGTGGTGCATTGGTTAAAAGCTGGTTTGGGGATGCCAGTGGCCCGGTTCGGATCCCACATATGAGGGCCAGTGACACTGCCCTCTACAGCTAACAACAGCTCCACCTGGAGCTGGGCTGTGAGCCCCTGCTGCAGTGGGCTGTCATAGGCTACATTGAGTGGCCAGCAGCCAGCGTGAGCTGCTAATAGCCGCGGTGAGCGACACCCAGAGGCCGGCGACCCATCTGCCTCATCCGGGAAGAGCGCAATGACGATACCAACATGGGCCAGTGAAGCAACATCCTCCGCAACTAGACTGAAGAACAAAAAGACAGCAACTTGTCTGTTCCGCTTCCCTGATTCCCCAACGCTGTTCCCCTCCCCCAATTCCCCAATAAAATCTTTAAAAACAACAACGAAAAAAAAGCTTCCATCTTCTTAAAAAATAAATGAATAATCATATACAGAAAGAATGTTAGTAGAAATATGAAAGGTAAGGGCCACTCTGATGATGTTTCAGACGGAGATGAGGAATGTACTTTTAGACAATGGAGAAAAGGCAACCCCTGTTACAAAGCAGCAAAGAATTTAGCTGAACTGTGTTTGTGTTCTAGTTAGTGTTTTCTGGAAGACAGAGCTTGCAAGCAATGAATTTGATTTTTGACCTGAGATTTCTAAGCAAAGTGTTAAAGAAACAGCTTGGTTCTTTTTTGACTACTTATAATAAAATTTGACAGCAGAGAGATAAATTGAAGATGGAATTTTTTAGCAAAAAGGAATCAGAACCTGGGGATTTAGAAAATTTTCAGCCTGTCCATATTACATAAAATGAGACCACCATGGGTATGTCAGACTGATCTTTTGATAAGATTAAGTGTGAGTGTGAACCATGGATCTATTCAGCCATCTCAGTGAAGGCCAGGAATAGAGATGGGATGATACCAGTAACATCACTGCCAGCTTCAACTAAAGAGGATGGGGAAGGTGGAACAAAATGAAGGAAGGTTGTTGGACTTCTTACACCCTACAGGACTGGGCCATAGGGCTATTTGGCTGTGAACTTGGACTATCCTTCAAAAAAAGAGAAGAAGGGTGGCATGGGTGATTCAGAGATCAATAGGGTCCCACCTCAACAGGCCATCTGGCTTGCAACCAAAGCCATAGTGGTGATGTTGCCACTCCAGCGGGCCTGGAGGGCAGAGCCTCAAACCAAAGAGGGTTATTTCGAGACTTAAACAGTAATGGAGATTGCCTTGCTACGTTTTGGGCTTCCTTGGGATCTGTCACCCCTTTCTTTCTTCTAATTTCTCCCTTTTGGAATGGGAATGTCTATATTATGCCTATCCCATCATTGCTAGTATTTTGAAATATTATATATATATGAAAATATTAATATTAAATATATACAGTAGTACCTTGGTTTGTGAGCATAATTCGTTCCAGAAACAATTTGTATTGCAAGACATCACTCATTTACCAAGTTAAAATGTATTAGAAATGTTTGCTCGTCTTGTGGAACACTCACAAACCAAGTTACTCGCAATCCAAGGTTTTACTGTATATACCTTGTATCCAATGTAAAACTCACGCAGTTATTAGATCCATTTTTGTAGATTTTTTTGAATTTTCTAAATAGACAAGCATTCCTTCTGTTAATACAGTTTTCCATTCCAGTCTATCAGCCTTTTACTTCTATTTCTTATGTTTCTGCACTAGTCAGCACTCATAGTTCCAAGTCGATTAGGGGTGATGAGAGTATATTCTTGCCTTCTTCCCTATCTTAGAGGCAAAAGACTCAGTGCCTCACCATTAAGTAGGAAGGTAGCTATACAGTTTTTTTTTTTTTTTTTGTCCTTTACCTTGTTAAGGAAATTCCTTTCTATTCCTAGTTTTTTGTTGTTGTTGAATGTGGAAGTTTGGCAAAAATTTTTCTAAATCTATTGAGATAATCATATAGGCTTACTTACTTAGTCTGTTAATATGGTCACCTAATTGCACATGATATCCTTTTTATATATTTTATGTATATTTTACAGATTGTTAGATTTGATTTGCAAGTATTTTGCAGCTGGGCTAACATATAATCTTCTGATAGCAGCTCTGATACTGGAATTTGTACTTAAGGCAATGAAACCTTTTGGCTTTAGTTCCATTTAAAAAATGTTTAGGGGTGACTGAATGTTTTTATTTCTTATGAGCCCAGTACTGCTTTCAAAAGCATATCCATAAATACAGTATCAAATTATTTAGTATTTAAAGGGCCCTTCAGAATATCTTGAATCCATAGGGTTATAAATAGAAGTGAGCTCATCAATTGAGTCAGAAGTACACCCTCTGTCACATTTGAATAATAGGAAAATGAGAATAAAGATGATATGTAGTCTGCCCACAATTCATAACTAGGAAGTGTCATACATAGGACAAGAATCCAGAGTTATCTGCACCAAAGTCCATGCTGTTTCCAGAATACCATACTCCCACATTTTGTAGGGTACATATAACAGGAAACATAATGTAAGGCATTATACAGTGCCTCATTCTTGTATATGTATTTTCGCATTCTCTTATTTGCAGGAAACCAATTGATTATGTTAGGAAAACAGACTATTTTATTGCCAGAGCACCCAGGCATAGTTTTACTTTTACCTCTGCTTACTTTATCTTATTTTCATACCAACCACATTGAGATTTGCAAGAACAAAAGTTTCTGCTTCTTTTTCAGGATTTCATGGCTCTTATATTCTGGTTGTAGTAGTTTATGCACTGTGCCACATTTCAGCAATTAGAGAATCTAGATTTGCTTTCATCAAACCAAAACTGAAATCACAGCTAGTGCTTTCCTATAATTAGAGTACATTAAATACATTAATTTGAAGGATTGGATGAAAGGTTTTTATCCAAAGCCTTCTCTCCTCATACCCATTTTGTGATTCAAATATTTTGGGCACGTTGCATTATCGGATGCTACTTTTTAAGTAATAAAAATTCACACCTAATTTGACATGATTTCTTTGGCAGTTAATAAGAACGCATTATATAGTTTAATGAATCTGCAAACTAAATAATGGTTGTAGTGGGTGTGAAAATAGGGATATTTAAATGCATAAGGAAATTTAGAACACATCCCAGTGGCCATGTAAATAGACTTCTGATTCTTTTATAAATTGCAAATACTTTCTTGTGCAGAAACACAGTGAAAAATATAGTCCTGCACCCATACACAGAGCTCATTATCATATCTCAGAATGCTCGCTGCATGCCTATTATCCACTTAAAAGCTCCATTAAAACACCCTCTCTGTTTCAGCTCCAGCTATACAAGTCAAAAACTAGGGCTCATTTGTTGCTATTTATCCCCAGAGATTAAAGACAGCTGTATTGATGAGGTGTATTTTAAGATTACATCTCTAGTTATTTTGATAAAAAGCTTTAAAATGTGACTCTATGTCATATAAAATCAATATTCTAAAGCTTATTATCAGCATAAATTCTAGGACAGACCCATGGGAAATGAATGTGCATGAAGAAAATGATTGGGGGTAATGGACATTTGGTGGATTATACTGTTAACTTGCTATAATAAACTTAAGCCTTTGGGTGTAATAGTTGTTTATCATTATTTACAATCTATGTGCAAGTGTGTCTATATGTTTAATACTTTACATGAAAGTAAAATAATTAACAAGGTAACAACATATTGCTGAGAAACAGAAATTGAGTTCCAGCTTAGGGATAAATAAAGAATGCATACGAGACGGGACAATTAAGTTCACGAACTGTTGCAATGATATTGCTTAGCTTTTTTGATATCAGAGGGATAATTCTGTACCAACTGGACAAACAGTTAACCAAGTTATTATTTGGAAGTGCTGAAAAGGCTGTGTGAAAAAGTTAGGCGACCTGAACTTTTCACCAACAATTCATGGCTCTTGCATCACAACAATGCACCAGCTCACTGTCTGTGAGGGAGTTTTTATCCAGTAAACAAATAACTGTATTGGAACACCCTCCCTACTCACCTGATCTGGCCCCCAGTGACTTCTTTCTTTACCTGAAGATAAAGGAAATATTGAAAGGAAGACATTTTGATGACATTCAGGACATCAAGGGTAATACGATGACAGTTCTGATGGCCATTTCAGAAAATAGAGTTCCAAAATTGTTTTGAAGCGTGGACTAGGCACTCGCATCAGTGCATAGCTTCCCAAGGGGAGTACTTCAAAGGTGACCATAGTGATGTTCAGTAATGAGGTTATGTAGCACTTTTCCTAGGATGAGTTCGCGAACTTAATTGTGGACCTCGTAATATAGAGGTTGTTGACATGCAGAATGTGCCATAGAGATCATGCATTTTGAAACTTGCATTTTTAAAAGGCTGTGATATTCTCTTCCCTTTTCATTTGGATCCATCTATCCCTTATGTGGTTACCATTGACTGTTGTTTTATAATTGCTGTGTTGCCTTTCATGGGCAGATGGTAGCAGTACACACAAATGCAAATCAGAATGCGGTAGGTTATGCTTCTAAACTGAATGTAAACTGAGTGACTAGTCATATGGAAATCAAATAATTATTTGTAAGCACTATGCCTGACCCTTGGATGTATGCCATGAGATGAACTGTGGTGTCTGTGTAGGTGAGCAGATCTATGGATATGCATGTGCTTTCCATGATTAAACATAAAAAAATGTATTACTACCTTGATCTATTCATCTACATTTTTATGCAAATATAATTATTGGGAATTCAATACACATTTTTTATCAATATAAACACCTCTTTCAGAATGAGTGTTGGAAGAACGTTCTTAAAAATAAAGAGATGCATGTCACTGTTTAACCATTGTATTGAAACATTTATTTCTCTTTCTTTTTATTTATTTTTAATCTGGAGGAAAGCTACCATCTTGATATTTCTTGATTTCTGGACATAGCAGATGTTGGTTGCTTACTAACCCTGGTCCTTATCCACTCTCCTTTTTCTCCTTTTATTTAAAGGTGACTGATTTTATTTGGTAGGTAACATGCTAAATTCAGGAAATTATACATGAGTAGTCTAAGCTTAACATTTCCCTATGTTAGTAAATGGTAAAGGAGTGAGCATGTGACCTAGTTCTGGCCAATATGGTGGTTGGAAGGTAGGGCTCATATGAGGAAATCTATACCCTAATTAAAGAGAGAAGGCAAGGTGGTTCTTTCCTGACTCAACAGTGTTCTGTGGGGACCTGATGCTAGGAGCCACTATATTATCATGTCTCTTGGAAGAGAGTTTAAGCCAAGCACAAAATAGCGAATTGCCTTGCTCAGTAGTTTAGTAGATGCTGGAGCTAATTTGGGCACAGACACAACTGATCAGCCCTGTGTAAGCCTCACCCATATCCACTCCTCTAATTTCACTACTGTGTACATGTCAATAATTGTCAGTATGCCTTTCTATTTCCCATGTGTTTTCAGTTTGCAACAATTACCTTTATAGAATTAAAAAATTGAGAGCAAAGAAAAATTGGTGTGAATAACTATTCTTAGTAGAAAAATTCATTCACTGAATCTATATATACCAGAGGGTAATATTATATAGTTATATCACAGCATAAATGCAAAAACTAAAAACATCACTCTGATTACTTGGACAAATACTAAAGACATGTTTTTCAAGTTTTTTCTTCAAACAATCTCATTTAAGTTATAAATATGGAGGTCTTCTGGAAGAATCATAAGTGGAGGGAGGAACAGTCACATGATATTCATGAGGTGCCTTTTAGCTACTGTAAATATTAGGATAAAAAACAACAACTGAGTTTGCAGTGTGAAATGAGTAATAGAAGCATCAGTGGTCAGGCAATGAGACCCTTGGAGAAAGCCATGAAGGGGCGGTAAATTTTTATGTGTTTGCTCCTCTACCATCTAAGGCAAAGTTGTTTCAAAGGATTGCTTTACATGATGATGAATCCCTGCTGTGCTGTAGTCCATGAGGAAAATCTGTAGCTCCTGGCTTAAATAATATCCACTCAGTGTTTATACTATCTTTTAAAACAATTCTACAAAACCTGGAATTGATGCTGAAACTTACCATTGGGCTTTTGACATTTTATTCTGATAATGTTGCTGCATGGCTGGTGAATACACTGCTGCCAAACCTCATTAATTGGGTGGAAGCAGAATTAGTGGCAAATCTCAATTATTGGATATTAAAAAAAAATTCACTTGTTTTACTTTCAAGGAAACTAGATGATAGACTATGAAAATGTAGTTTAAGGGAATGTTTTAGAGAAATGTGTTCAATGAATAAATACAAATAATTGTAATTGTCCTATCATCCCAGGTATTTTGTATGTAAATGATACTTCTAAAGTCCTTGAGCTTGCTTAAAAATGATCTCATTTTTGAATTATTTATAAACTTCAAGCATTCTGTTCACAAGGTTTTCCTCTATTAATTTGCTTAACAGACCATTTCTCTCTCGTTAACACAAAAGTAAAGTTCAACACAAGAAATTTTCAAAATATGACAATCTACATGCAGGCATACCTTGTTTTATTGCACTTTGCTTCCTTGCCCATCGCAGATATTGCATCTTTTTTGGAAATGGAATGTTTGTGGCAACCCTGTTTCGGGCAAATTTATCAGCACCATTTTTCCAACAGCATTTGCTCACTTCAAGTCTCTGTGTCACATATAATTTTTTTCAATATTTCAAATTTTTTCATAATTAATATATGCATTGTGGTGATCTTTGATTAGTGATCTTTGACATCACTGTTGTAATTGTTTTGGGTGCCACAAACCATGCCCATAACATACAGCGAACTTAATCGATAAATGTTGTGTGTGTTCTGACTGCTCCACTCTCAGAGAGTTCCTCGCCATCTCTCTCCCCATCCTCCCCATTTTCTGAGACACAATAATATAGAAATTTGGCCTATTACCAATTAATAACCCTAGAATGGCATCTAAGTGTTCAAATGAAAGGGAGAGATGTGTCACACGTCTCTCCTTTTAAACCACAAACTAGAAATGATTAAGCTTAGTGAGGAAGGCATGTCAAAAGCCAAGCAGGCTGAAAGCTAGGCCTCTTGAACCAAATAGTTAGCCAAGTTGTAAATGCAAAGGAAAAGTTCTTGAAGGAAATTAAAAGTGCTACTCCAGTGAACACATTAATGATAAGAAAGTGAAACAGCCTTACTGCTGATATGGAGAAAGTTTTAGTGGTCTGGACAGATCAAATTAGACACAACGTGCCCTTAAACCAAAGCCTAATCCACAGAAAGGCCCTAATTCTCCAGTTCTGAAGGCTGAGAGAGGTGAGGAGGCTGCAGAAGGAAAGTCTGAAGCTAGCAGAGTTTGGTTCATGAGGTTTAAGGAAAGAAACCGTCTCCATAACATAAAAGTGCACAGTGAAACAGTAAGTGCCGATGGAGAACTGCAGCAAGTTATCCAGAAGATCCAGCTACGATAATTAATGTAAATGGCTACACTAAAGAGCAATTTTCCAATTAGTTGAAACAGCCTTATATGGAAGAAGATGCCATCTAGGACTTTCATAGCTAGACAGGAGAAGTCAGTGCCTGGCTTCAGAGCTTCAAAGGACCCGCTGACTCTCTTGTTAGAGCCTAATGCAGCTGCAGACTTTTAAGTTAAAGCCAATGCACATTTCCCATTCCCAAAATCTTAGGGCCCTTAAGAATTATGCTAAATCTACTCTGCCTGTGCTTTATAAATGGAACAACAAAGCCTGGATGACAGTACGTATGTTTACAACATGGTTTACTTAAGATTTTATGCCCACTGCTGAAACCCACTGCTTAACAAAAAAGATTCTTTTCAAAATATTACTGCTCATCGACAATGTACCTGGTCACCCAAGAGCTCTGATGAAGATGTAGGAGCTTAATGTTTTCATGTGTGTTAACACAACCCCATTCTGCACCCCATAGATCACAGAGTAATTTCCACTTTCAAGTTTTATTATTTAAGAAATACATTTTGTAGGGCTAGAGCTGTCAGAGTGATTCCTCTAGTAGTTCTGGGCAAAGTAAATTGAAAACTTTCTGGAAAGGATTCACCATTCTAGATGCCATTAAAAACATTTCATAATTCATGGGAAGAATGAAATGTCAAACTGTTAACGTTAACAGGAGTTTGGAAGAAGTAGATTGCAACCCTCATGGGTGACTTTGCGAGGTTCAAGAAGACTTTAGTGGAGGAAGTAACTGCAGATATGGTGGAAATAGCAAGAAAACTAGAATTAGAAGTGTAGCCCGAAAATGTAACTGAATTGCTGCAATCTCATGACAAAACTTGAACAGATGAGGAGTTGTTTCTTATAGATGAGCAAAGAAACTGGTTTCTTGAGAGAATTCATTACCTGTGAAAATGCTGGGAAGGTTGTTGAAATGACAACAAAGAATCTAGAACATTACATAAATGTAGTTGATAAAGCAGTGGCAGGATTTGAGAGGATTGACTTTAATTTTGAGAGAAGTTCTACTGTAAATAAAATGCTACCAAATAGCATCAGATGCTATAGAGATATATTTCATGAAAAGAAGAGGCAATCAATGTGGGAAGCTTCACTGTTGTCTTATTTTAAGAAACTGTCACAGTCACCCCAGCCTTCAGCAACCACTGCCTTGTCAGTCAGCAGCCATCGACATCAAGGCAAGACCCTCTCATAGCAAAAAGATTATGGCTTGCTGAAGGCTCAGGTGATGGTTAGCATTTTTTACCAATAAATTATTTTTAAATTAAGATATGTGTGTTTTTAGACATAATGTTATGGCATACTTTACAGACCACAGTATATTATAAATATTACTTTTGTATGAACTGGGAAACCAAAAATTTTGTAAGACTTGTTTTATTGTAATATTCACTTTTTGCAGTGGTTTGGAACCAAACCTGCAGTATCTCTAAGGTATGTCTGTAACTGAATTTCATTTTGTCAGGGTGAAGCAGGTGCAAACTTTATGTCAGAAACAGATAGCGGCTATCACATGAACCTTTACTTTGTCTGTCTGATCATCCAAGAACTAGCAGAAGTGTCAGTTCCAGCTGGAAGACAGATAATCTTTCCCATAAGATAGCCTATGACACAAAATCAAAGGACAGTGTCCACCTGTAAAGACTATCTGGTAGTTCTACCGAGTGTCGGGGGAGAATCCTGTGACATATTAGGGCAGAAGAGGGAGTCCCAGGAAAAGCAGGTTCCTGAGTTTAGTAACGATGTTAAGGGCACGACTGAGTGAGTGGGAGCTGCTGAGCAGAATCAGCTCCTGTGACAGATGCTCTCAGTTTAAAGAAGTAAATGCAAAACTATAAGAGAAATAACTTTTCAGCACAAAAGCCTCGAGGCCCTTGAGGACAGATGATGCCAGAAAAATGTGATATTATTGTGCCTCCCAGAGTATATTAATACTATAAATACAGATGATTTCCTGAGGAAAAAAGATCCTTGAAAATGCACCAAATGAATGCATGATGCTGAATATCAAGTTAAAAAGCAAAAACACACAGTACCAAAGGAGCACCACTTCCTGCCTTTTCTCCTTCTTCGCTGCACTGAAATCTGACTGTGATGTCTCATGGCACCTCGGATTCAAGTGGGGCCCACATGGAATTCATGAATTCTTTTCTCACGCTTCCTCTCTTTTCAGATTCACTAAGTTTAAGTTCACTCAACTTAGAGATAGCTATCCAGTAACTCAATAGCTGAATGATCAGGTTCATTCTTTCATTTAACAAATATTTATTAAACAACTCTGAAGTGCCAAACACTGTTCTCAGAGCTTAGGATACATTCGGGAACAAGATGGACAAACAGTCTTGCCCTTCTGAAACTTATATTCTAGCGAAGGTGAGTCGTATAGACAGTAAACAAGAAATATAACAAATAAGTAAATGATACAGTGTGTTAATAACTGCCATGGAAAATCAGTAGACAAAATAAGGAGGAGGGGGATGAGAATTGCGGTGAGGAATGGTGGGATGGATGGCTTCCAAGGTTAAAGTAGATGGTCAGGATAGACTGAAATTGAACAAAACACAACATAACTCTATTTCCTGTTTCTCTTCCTCACCACACATAGCTGAGTTAAATTCTATCCATCCTTCAATGCCCCGTTCAGAAGTGATCTCCTCTGTGATGCCCGCCCTGATTTCATCAACGTTCCTTAAACTTCTCTCCTTTACATTCCCACATGTGGCTGACCTTGCCGTTACTCGGCCATATCCCCTCTGAACTGTGGACAGATGCCACACCTGTGCATGGGCTGTCTGACAGTTCGCCACCTCAAGTGCTTACACCTCTGCTTCTTGGAGCTTTCTTCAAGAAGAGCTCCAAGAAAAGCTGGGGATTTCTTCAGTCTAAAGCTCTCCCAACTGAGCTATTTTGGCTGCTTGAACAGCTGGGGATTTAACATACCCCCTTCCCCCACCCCCCGGGGATAGTCCTCAAACAAGGAGAGATGGTGGTGGAGGTGGATAGGTAACTACCTCAGCATCCCATCCCCTGGGGAAGTAATTTTGAAGTGCAATTCACACAAGTCCTCAGAGGGTTCCAATGGGATTAAGCATCAGTTGCCCATTGTATCCATTTTTTTAATGCACCATTTACTGGTATTTTTCTCTTCCTTGTCTCACTCTGCATTCTCTCACTGGTGCTTTCTACACTTAATGTGTAAATAACTTACCCACACCCAAATCCTTTAGAGAAATCTAAATTCAGAACTTCAGCATTTCAATTCTGCTCTCCTCATGATGTTATTGGAATTTTCTTTATATTATATTATTTATGGGCATTTGCTGCTTCTACTAACTTGTGAGTTCCTCAATTTTCATCCCAAAAATTCATATTACTAAACTTAGCGCTTGACCTTTAATCCAAGTATTAAGTTACCTATATATGGTGCGACCTGGGTTTGATTAACCAATACCTGGATTCAAATCCTGGCTCCATCATTTAGTACCTGTATTTGTAGGCACAATTCTGTGTCTCAGATTTCTCATTAGTAAGCTGGAGATAAAGAGTCTACCTTGTGGGACTGTTCTGAGGATAAAATAAGACAATGCACGCACAGGTCTTAACATATCATCTGGCATATATTAGGGACTCAATCAGTAAAGTTCTTTTGTGTCTCTGCCTGCCTTTCTCTCTCTTGTTAAATTCATTTTTTTTTTTTAACAGTGAAACTGGAACAGGAAGAATAGAATTTCAAGTATTTTTGAAATATTAACATGCTAAATCAGAGGCATTTCACCTGAGTAACAAGTATACCGGAAATTAATACATGTCTCTGTATTTTCCTCCTATTCCTTTTAATTCAATAAAGAATTTGGCATGATATATGGCAAGCTTCTATTTACCTCTTTGAAGTGTCTGATACATATTGTAGAAAAACACTAACAATAAAATAGTCACTTTGGCCACATGGTGTGCAAACGATGTGTGCAAAAGAAGTATTGCATTATTTGTAGCATGTGTTTACCAATCACAAAATGTGTTAATCATTAGCTACACATCTCCCCCTATTCTTTATCTAAAATAGTGATTTGAGGACAGAAACCCAACTAGTTTAAGTTTGATGCCTTGCAAATTATAAGAACATATTATTTACCTCACTAATAACGACAGATAGTGAAATATTTTCAGAAGTTCAACTTAGGAAATAGTTTCTGCATATGCAAAATCCTGTGTTAGGGGTTTGAAGCATACAGAAAGAGCGAGTGTAGGGGAAGATTTAGAATTGTACATGATCTGGGTAGTTAGCACACAATGTGAGATATAGATGATGTGTATTACTAATTGTACACCTGAAACCTATGTAACTTTACTAACCATTGTCACCCCAATAAACTTTAATTAAAAAAAAAGCATTGTACATGATACTATAGGATGGGGTCAAATCTGTGTTATCAGAGAAGTATGAACTAATTGCAACCTGGGTTCAAAAGAGAAAAGGGTAGGGCCGGCTGACTGGCTCAGTTGGTTAAGAGTTGGCTTAGAGAGTGTGCTCTGAGCAACAGGGACGCCGGTTTGATTCCCACGTGGGCCAGTGAATGCTGCACCCTAACTGAGCTGTCGCTGAGCTGCCAACAGGTGGCAGGATGGCTCAGCTGGTGTAACAACAAGATTGCCTGTCCAATGGTCGGCTACGCCCACCTGCAACTAAAACTGAACTCTGCACCTTGAGCTGAGCTGCCGCCCTAATGGCTCAGTGGATAGAGCGTGTGCTCTTAACAACAAGGCTGCTGGGTTCAACTCCCACATGGGATGGTCGCTATGTCCACCTGCAACTAAGACTGAACTCTGTACCTTGAACTGAGCTGTCACCCGGATGGCTCGGAGGATAGAGTGTGCGCTCTTAATAACAAGGCTGCTGGTTTGACTCCCGCATGGGATGGTGGCTACGCCCACCCGCAACTAAGATTGAACACAGCACCTTGAGCTTAGAGGCCACGAGCTGCCACCTGGAAGCCAGATGACAACTGGCACCGTCCACAATGAAGACTGAAGAACAACAACTTAGCTGGTCCTCTCCCCCAATTCTCCAACACTGTTCCCCTCCCTTAATAAAAAAATCTTTTAAAAAAAGATCTGAGATCAGTGGGTCCTGAAGATTTTAGCATGCTGAAATGAATAAAGGATATTTCTGAAATGAGGGCAGGCTATACAAAGGTATGGTCACAAGAGGTCAAAATATATTTCCAAAAAGAGACTGTAGTCTTCTAGTTTGGCTCCAAAGTGAAGTGTACTGAAATAGGTTGCAGATGGAGGTGGGGGGACAATGAAATAAAGAAACTTAAAAGTCAGAGAGATAAATATTTGTGTTTAGCTTGCATCTAACAGGAATGCTTTCAGGAGGAAGTAACTGAAAACTGCCTGAGCTTATTTAAATAACAAGGAAAATGTATTATCCCACACAAGCAGAACAGGACCCTGCTTTGGAGGCATGGCACCCTGGATTTGGTTAATTCAGTGTCTCAACGATATCATTAAAGAACCAAGTTCTTTTTCTTTTTCTCTATGCTAATGCTAGGATGCCCGCTTTGTCCTCTGCCAGGCGCCTCATGGTCACAAGTTGCCTCCTGTAGTTTCAGGCATCAAATGCAGACAAGACACCAACCAGCTGAAGAATAGGAATTGTCTTTCTATACGTATAGAAACATTTTTCAGAAATGTCTTTCCTTGAAGCAGACTACCTCTCACATTTCACAGGCTAAAATTAGATCACATGTTCCTTCCTAATTTAATTACTAATGAAAGGAATGGAATGTCCATGTGTGCTAAGATGATTCAACTTGTATCACTAAATCATGTCAAGGAGGAGTGGATGCCAGGAAAAATAACTCTCCTTTCAGAAAGAAGGGAGGCATGATTGTTGTGCAGGCATCCACCAGTCCCCATAAAAGTCAAGGTGACCATATATCCTGGTTTGCCTGGACAGTTCTGGCCCATACCTGCTGTCCCAATGTAATTAATAATAGTGCCCTTTTCACTCACAAAAGTATCCCCATTTGGACAATAGTTTATATGGTCAATGAAGCTAAAATAGATAATTTTAGACACTAAAGATTTGAGTGCAAGAGTTATGATTTACATAACTCTGTGATTACAAACACGCTCAGAGAGAAAGGCCAAGAGAATAGCTAGATGGTGACTAAAACAATTCAAACAAGAAAATCTGAACTAGTGTGGTGACAATGGGAATGGAAAGAAGGAGCAAAGAGTCCTACTAGAAGTTATAATTTAAAATTGTTACCTATTGATGTAACACCTAACAATAAAGAAGAATAAAAAGTGAAAGGAGGTTTTAAGTATTTAAATTTGTATAACTGAGAGGATCGCATTGCTCTAATAGAAACAGCAAAGTCAGAAAGACATGTTTCAACATGTTGAGTTTAGTTCTGTCCAGACGACTGGGTGGAAGTATCAAGTAAGTATATTAGGGGTTAATCAACAGCTTCTGTGATATTTAACTAGGTATGTAATCTTTCTGATAGGCTCTTGTGGAGCTGGAACTTATAACCCAGAAAAAGTAAACAAAAAAACAAATAAAACTTAATTCACATTTACTCAATAAGTAATTACTAAGTGTCAGGTACGGCTCTAAGAGTTGAGGAATCAGCAGTAATCAGAGCAGTCCAAGTGTCTGTCCTCTTAGAGCTTATACCCAATGAAGGAAGCCACAATTAATACATAATGTATTATTATGGCATATTTTGATAAAGGCTATAAAATAAAAGTAACTAAATTGGGGGCAGCCATGAAAATCCTTTCTGATACAGTGGCATTTGAGTAAAGAACTGAAGGAAATGAACTCTGCGGAACAGCAGTGAGACCAGTGTGCCTGGAGCGTAGGTAATAGGGAGGACAGTGGAAATTAACAAGGTCAGGCAGATAGCAGAGGTCACGCTGCATATGGCCCTTGGGTCCTGGTGATCACTTTGGTGATCACGCGGTGAATGAAGAAGAAAGCCATGAGGATATTTAATATTGATGAGTGGAGAATAGATTGTTGGCAGGCAGGAGTGAAATAGGGGTACTAGTTAGGAGATTACAAAAAGTTTGACAAAAATTTATAGTGCTTTGAAGTAGAGAGGCAGCCATGGAGATGATGGGAAGTGGTCAGACTCAGGGTATATTTTGAAGGTAGAATCACAAAAGATTTGCTGATGGATTGGATATAGGGTGTAAAATCAAGAAAAGTCAAGGAAACTCCAAGATTTTTGGTCAGAGACATGGGTTAGGCTCTTGGAGATGCATATTTGAGTGAGAGGTGACAAAACAACTATTTGGTTTCAGAATATTAACTTTGAAATGCATGTTTAGACATTGGAATGAAGATGTTAATAATGCAGTTGGATAGGTAGAATTTGAATTTTGGCAGAAAATCGAGGCTAGATATATAAATTTTAGAGTCATCAACAAGTAGATGATATTTAGAATTATGGTCTGGATGAGATTCCCTTAGAGCACACGTATAGATGAAAAATAGAAAGGTCCAAGATCTGATAGCTCTGGGGCACTCCAACGTTGAAAGATGAGGAAAATTTTGCAACGCAGAAGAAGAACTAAAAGCGCAATGTCCTGAAGTCAATTGTGTGATGGTAAGTGTTTAACAAAATGGTTGTGCAAATAAAAAAGCCCTGAATTGTAGAGCTTGCCAATTTCTTTGGTGTATGTACTTCTAGCATAGCCAATTTTAAGCTATGAATTATTCAACAATAGGCTTGCAAAATTCCAAAAATTTAACAGTTGTCTCTTACCAAGTGGGCTCCAATATACCACTGCCTAAAAGGTAAATAAGATGTTTGAAGGAAGAGGGATTGATAAACTGTGTCAAATGCTGCTGACAGAATGAGCAAGAATATTAAAAAATGATCATTGGATTGACAACATGGAAGTCAACTGATAAATCTGACCAAAGAATATGACCAATGAAAAGGGTCCTATGAAGGGTGTTTTTGTGTTAATTAATGGGAAGTAGGAAATGCTGCTTGGTAAGATGGTAAGTTAATGTTTCAAGTTTCTCTTTGAGAAAGTAGTGTTTGAGAATGCAAAGAGTTTAACCACATACAGAGCAAGAGGGGGAGGATTCCTGGGAAGAGAAAGTCCCTATAGCAGGAATGAGTTCAGTGGTTTCATAAATTGGAAGAGGGTCTATGTGGTTTAACTATAGTGAGCAAGGTAGGGAATGCCTGGAGATGAGCTGGGAAATGTAAACATGATCACAGTGTTCTCTGAAGGCCATTATAAGCAATTTATATTTATGATAAACAAAGTGGAATTACATAGAAAGGTTTTATGTAGAGGAATCTCATAGTAAGACTGGGTTTTCAGAAAATATTACTGGCTGATATGTGAAGAATGCATTGGGAACTAGGGCAAAATAAGAAAATAGTGTCCCACTAGGAGAATTACTGTAGTTGTCCAGGTGTGATATGATGGTGACTTGGTGCAGGATGGTATCAGGGAAGAGAAAGGGGAAGGGATCAATTTTCTAGGTATGGAAAGTATTTGTTGATGGGTTGAATGTAAAATAGTAACAGGAAGGAGGCATTTAAAATGATGTTTAGATCTGTGGCTTGAGCACTTGGGTTGGTGGTCATGCCATTAATTGAAATAGGAAAGGCAGAGGTAAGAATAAATCTTAAAGGACAAAACATGTATTTAATTGTTTATATGTTAAACAAACTTAGACTTATGGAATTGGAGAAGAGAAGAAAGGTTTTGGCTACATATATATTGGGGCGTTGTTGATACATGTATAATGTTTAAAGTCATAGGAATCGATGAGATCACCCAGTGAGAGTGTATGGAGAAGGCTGTGGAGTGGAGGAAAACCAAACAGATTGAGAAGGAGTATGCAGAGAGGGGAGAAAAGTCAGGATAAGGTGGTATTGTGGATTTCAAGAAAAAAAGAGTATTTTATGAGGATATGGTATTTTTAGAGAAATAGTGGGGTGGAAGCTAAACAGCAATAATCTGAAGAGGGAATAGTTGGGAGAAGAGGTATAGACAGTGTGTGCTGATAACTCTTGTAAGAAGTTTGGCTATGAAAGGGAGCAGAGAAACAGGAAATGGGAAAAGAGGAGGTAAAGAAATCTTGTTTAAAGATGGGTGATGGTATACAATATTTGCATGCTACTAGGAATAATTCAGTATGGAAGAAGAGACTGCTGATGCAGAGAGGGAGAATAATCAGGAAGCAAAGCCTTTGGAAAGGTGAGTGGCAAAGGGACATGGAGTGCATGTGAAGGAATGACCTGGCTGGGGGTGGGGAGGGACGTGCCTTCTCGATTGTATCTGAAGGATAAAAGAAGACAGGGGGAGAGTCAGACAGGTTTGTTGACTTAGTGACAGGCTTTCCATATCATGACTTCTGTCTGTGAATTATGAGGCAAAGTCACCAGAATGAAGTGGTTTAGGGGTGTGAAAAGTAATAAAAAATAAGTAGCTGGGAACAGAATAGAAAAACAAGCTTCTTGAAGAAACATAGCAGGATTGCACATGTCAGTGAATATTTATTAGAGGCTGGGATCACAGTGTTCATGAATTTAAATGACATTAATTACATCAATTTCCACAGTATGGAAGTTCTTCAAAAAATTAAGAATAGAATTACCCAGCATTCCCTCTTCTGGATACCTACCC
The DNA here is from genome assembly GCA_033961575.1 of Aselliscus stoliczkanus. Lineage (NCBI taxonomy): Eukaryota > Metazoa > Chordata > Mammalia > Chiroptera > Hipposideridae > Aselliscus > Aselliscus stoliczkanus. Next base: position 139,459,597 of record CM066728.1, read on the forward strand.
AAAAGATCTGAAAACATTTATCTGTAAAGATATATATGCTCCTATGTTCACTGCAGCATTATTCAAGTGGCCAAGACATGGAAACAACAAAATGTCCTTTGATAGATGATTGCATAAAGATGTGGTACATACAAACAATGGAAAATTACTCAGCCATAAGAAAAGATGAAATACTGCCATTTGCAACAACATAGATGGATCCTGAGATTACCATGCTAAGCAAAGTAAGTCAGACAGAAAAAGTTGAGAACCAAATGACTTCACTCACATATGAGATATAAAACTGAAAGCAACAAAGGAACAAGACAAAATAACAAAAACTCATAAACACAGATAATAGTTTAGTGGTTACCAGAGGGTAAGAGGGGAGGGGGGATGGTAGAAGAAGGTAAAGGGGATCAAATATATGGTGATGGAAGGAGAACTGACTGGGTGATGAACTCACAATACAATATACAGATGATGTATCATAGAATTATACACTTGAAACCTACATAATTTTACTAACCAATGTCACCTCAATAAATTTAATTAAAATTACATCAATTTCCCTAGTTCTGTAATTTTTCTCAGTAATTTTATCACCTTTTGATTAGAAACTAAAATTACATCCCATATGTACATACCATAAACAATGAAATTTATTAATTTCTCCTTAACCAGCACTTCTTGAGCACCTGCTATATGTCAGGCACTAGCGTCCAAGAAGTTGTGGTCCCTGCTGTGAGAAACCCACAACATAGAAGTGCCATAGGCATTTACAAAGCAATTTGAACTCACTCACATCAGCATATACGATTCTATGGGTCTAGGCCATGTAAACACAGGCTTACATTGAGTGTGTGAGGTCTCCAGCTTAAAGAATTTATCACAACCCTATGATAAAAAAGCAGCATTATCTGGTATTTCATCAATCATGGGAATACACATGCTAGTATTTCTGATATTCTATTCTCCTCCTTGCATATAAATACTGGATATATTTATCTTAAATAATTGTCAGAACAGCCTGATATCCTGTATCCTACATGAGTCAGAATCTCTGAAGGTAAATGACATATGTCATGAAATTTTAAATACTAATTCTATGTTAACATATGTACATTCTGCCCGACTATGTGCTAGACAGATACTGTGCTAAGCATGTAACACACACATTATCTCATGCTATAGCATCATACATACAACAGAAGAAAATGTAAATGTCATTACTAACATTTTTTTCAGATAAGGAAACTGAGTCTAAGAAGTAGGTAAATTTTTCGGAATACAGTTTGAAACTGATCAAATTAAACTAGGATGTAAACTAATCCACCCACCTCAATCTGCACTTTTAAGAGATGCCTCTCTAATTCAACTTTGATAAGTATTTTTAGGAGCTGTTTTAAATGTTTAAACATTCTTTACTTAGGTCCCTCTCCTGCTCCCATCTCCTATCCCCCACCCCATGGCAACCAAGTCAGAACATTTTTGTACATCTGAGAATGTTTAGTCTTTGGACATTTCTAATAAGAAAAAAAAATAGCTATTTATTCGCCAAAGAAATTTCCATTGTGCTATTCATACTCATTAAAATGAGTTTATATTGTGTTTTCCCTTAGAATTTCTGAGGGCAGACCTCGTGTCTTAATCTCCCATTTACCCCTATTTCCTGGTTCAGTTCCTGGTGCAGTTAGAGCTAAAAACAAAAAGTTGTTTGTCTGAACTAAAGATTGGATATGATATTGGAGTGGGAATTTAAGTGGTCAGGGCTCCAGGCTTAGACAGAGCATGATGGCATCTGGAAGCTCTGCCCAAAAACCTCAGCAATGCCTGGTTATGTGTGGAGAGGGATGCCATGGACACTGATGCTGCCTCCAGGATTTTCTAAAGCCATAGTGTATTGAAAAAACAGTGAGCTCAGTGAGTATGGGGTTCTCCCTGATTACCATTCGAGGTCAGGTCTGTATGAGTAGAAGTAGCAAAGAAAAGTGAGGCAGTGACGCTTCTGTGCTTTTTTGCATGGTTCCACCACTGCTATGGCTTTAATCTCTTGGTTGTGAGAGGAGAGAGACAGACAGACAAAGAGACTGTAGTCCACTTCCTGATTCCACCTGCTACTTCCTAGGTCTATAATTTTATTAAGAAGTGAATTTCATATTCCTTACAATATATTTTCCTTTCAGGGTTTAAAGGAGAAAATATTTATGTACCTTGTGAAAAAACATGAAATTCTGCCCATTATGCAGAAAATGTTGAATAAATGGTAGTTTTTGATATTGTGACTATTTTAGACTGACCAGGAGTTATGTCTTCTCTACCTTTTATGTCCCTGATGACAAATCTGAGCCCTACTTGTAGTGAATCAGGAAGCAATAACTAAAAGTGACAGCATTTTTCTATTCTTTTGTCTTCCATTTCCCAAAGACCTTTAGGAAGCCGAGGTTATGCATCATCAGATTTTTCTAATTATCTATGGAAATTACCGAGAAAATTCTGCAAGAAGTAAAGTTAAACAATTATAAGACACACATTTATATGTTAAATTATTAATCACATACATTTAGTTGAATTGACTTTTTATTTACCATTTGTCTAAATGATAGTAAACATAGTTATTCTCATTATAAACTAATTTGAAAAGGTAATTTTCCAATTAATAAATATATTCTAATATGACTGTTCTTAGGATAAAATAATTATAATAGCTGCTGATAACTTTGGGGAGAAAAACAACAACAAAGGCATTTGTTAGTGGCAAGACTTAATAAAACATCTGATGGGCTAAACTAGAAAAATTGAGAAGCACAATTTTTCCACAATAACAATTTGTTACTGATGATGAGAAACAACCAGAATGAAAGTTGTGAGATTCATAGTGAAAGCCCCCAGGGTAAAATTAATTTTTTTTATAACACAGTTTAAAGGCACACAAAAGGAAATTGCTTGTGCCAGATGGAATGTGAAAAGCACTGTGAATAAAAATGAGCATCTCTTTCCTGCTTACAAATATTTGAATTAAGATGATATACCAGCATGTCTAGTTAAAGGAAGATACTATTGATGGTTATGCAACTTGTAAAGATTTTCTCATTCTTTTTAAATGGACTTTGTCAACACAACACAGTACTTTAAGCAATGTATTAAACCTGGTACTTACTATCTCAGCACATTTTATTCTCTTCAAGTTAGCATCATAGTTGAAACAGGAAGAATACAAAGGAAAAAGTACTAGATTTTGAGTGAGAACCACTATCTACAAACTCTTCTCTGGGTTCTACCATTGAGTGAAGGACGGTAGGCAAGTTGCACTCTCCAAGTGACTTTCTTCATTACTAAAACAAGGATAGGAATACCTGCCCTTCCATCAACTAATTTCCATAACAATTAAATGAGCTAATGAAGGTACACATTTCTTGAAAACCATAAAGCATATGCATGTGAACTTTCATTTTGTGGCTTATTTTTCTGGCAATGGTCTGAAAATGATCTCCAGTGTTGTCCTGTATCTTATCTGAATTGCTGGCTCACAGATGCTGACTTTCTTGTAATCTTGTGCATTTTTATGCATAATATTTCAAGTCTAATCTTTGAGGGTGTTCTTTCTTCTGCTCTAAGCACCTATAATAGTTATTCAGTATTTATCACATGACACCATTTATCTTCATATTCACATGTCCTTTCCACTTGGCTGTAACATAAACCCTTGAATATTAATACTACTACTACTACTACTAGCTAGCATTTATTGTTTACTATATGCCAGGCACTGACCGGGCTAAGCATCTTAAATAGACTATCAAATTTAACAAGGAGCATTAAGTTCATCATATTTTTTAGTGGGGTCACATGCTACGTCTATTATACAATATGAGTTAACATTACACACACAGCAGCTCCCACTCTCCAAAAACTGAGAGACTGAAAAGCTATAGAAATAGAAATCCATATAATGTAAACATTTGTCCTACCATATTGTTCAGAGCTTGTGCCACAGAATGAGAGTGACACAGGAGAGGTGCATATGTTCCTTTTCCCTGCTGGAGTCACTTCCCCTGTACTTCTCAGAGTTGGGAGCACCTAGCTGTGGAAAGTCTGACCATGAAATCTAAAGATAGGTATTTTTCATACACTATGGACTTGAATGTAGGCTATATACGTTATCTGATACTAAACTGAGGAAAGTGTCAATGCTGGAGGAAAAACTGGTTCTATTAGACTTCAGAAGAGAGGATGTGTGAGTTTCCAACGTGGAAACAAACTTCCAAGAAATTTTCAAAGCTATTTTGACTTTATGCAGTTTTTGCCATACCATGTTGAATCATCAATGAAGTGGGAAGAAAGGGCATCAACTGAAAGTAAGAAGAAAAAAGGAGCTTTGAAAGTTTCAGCAGAAAGGGAGGGAAATATGTGAAATGGTTAGTGGTATGGTTAGAGTGGGAGAGCACATGAATTTAGGGAAATGTAAGTTTGTCCAGCAAAGGTAAAAGTCTCCTATGAACGTATGCATTTAAATTTAAAGTGTGACAAATTGGCATGATTGTGCCTCTTCTCTCAATATGTTTGGTGACTGCAATACAGAGTAAGAAGTAGATAGGGGATTGTGACTGCTAAGAGTAGGGGTTTTACCAAGTTAGTTCTTCAGAGGGAGGGAGGGAGAACAGAAATGTGTAGGTTATTTTCATGCTGGGCCATGGAATCTAAGCTGAGTGAAAAGAAAGTGAAGATATGGGCTGGGGGAGTGAACAATGAAAAAAGAACAGGGTCAATGTTTTGAAAATCCTAATGTAGACAAATAAGCTTGGAGTGGGAGTACAAGAAGGAATATGCTAAAAATCAGGAAGTGTTTGTCCTAGAGTGGGATGCTAGGAAACAAACAAACAACAACAACAAAAAAATCAGAGCTAATGCTGTAATTGATTATCACAAGTTCTAGAGCATGACTATGGGAATGGGTGGTAGAAGTGGGGTAGATAATAGATGTCTACAGTATAGATGTCTACTATTAATGACAACAACATTATTATTCCAGTCCCTCTATTCAGAGATGAACCTTGATGGATCCTAAAACAACTTTTTTTTTTTTTACCAACTATCTATTTGGAGTCTGAAGCAAAGATTTCAAATGAATCCATGAACTGCAAACTCACACATTTTTCTAGGCCACTCCTGTCCATCACCGTGTCCAGTATCTCTTTGCCCACTGGCACAGACAATAGATTATAGCCAAAACCTACAGGCCTGACCGAGTCTCTTTGTTATCGTTAGCCAACAACAAAGGCTGGGACTGGGTCAGGATGTACAGGTATGTCCATACCAATAGTCAAAGGATTAAAACAGTTGCATATATTTTGAAAAATAACTGCTACCGCAAGGCTCCCTCATGCCCACTGACTTAGCTAACCAAACCTTTTCTGTGGGGATACCCTGGGATGGCTGATAGATTCGTGCTTTTAAATTTGGATTATATGTTTTAATTTTATTTAAATAAAACTCCTTCACAGAAACTGTTGGTTAGAAAAAGATAAATTTATTTAACAGAGTTGATTTAAAGAAAATTATTAAATAAATATTGGATACAGATGGTATATGGATATGTTGAGTATACGAAGGTTGTACTAAAATGACTGAGATTAGAGAATGGCAAGTGACGTTCTCTACTCCTATAACAAGGAAATATCCTAAGCAAATGGAGTTTTAGAAAGATGAATTCTGTTGTTCTGAACAAAACCCATGAACACACAAAATTCATCAACAAATACTAAATGTGAAAATGTCTCTTGTTATAGTAATAAAATAATGCATTTTCTTGAGAGCAGCTACTCGTATACCCTTGACAGAAGAACGGTCCTCTCCTCGATCGGGAAAGGTCGTTCTCTTCGACAGAGGCGCAGCTTCGAGAGGGGTCCACATGAGCAGTGAGGGAGGAAGGCGACAGCTGCCCAGCCAGCCAAATTAGCGGAATCAACCCTGGCGATCAATGGGGTGACAGATGTCGCAGCCAGATCGCCCTCACATCCAAAAATAATGCATTTTCTAAGGAGGCTAACTTGCCATATTTTCTGAATGTAATTTTCATAATCTGTTGTTTCTTTTTTAAATGGCTTATGCTTTTATTTTATAGTAAGTAGAAGTTTTAAATGTTATGTAATCTTAGTAGTTGGTCTTTTACTTTATGATTTCTTAAAAGGATTTTAAGCTTAGGAAGTCAACCTTGGTTTTAATTTACAGATCTAATACCTTGTTAGAGTGGAAAATGATGTTTTGAAATATTTAACTTCTTAAATGTGCCTGGGATTTAATTTGTTATACATGAGGAAGGTTAGGTCTAAATTAATTTTATTTCCCTGCACTTCCTTACCCAGTTATTCCTGCAGAAGTTAAGTAGTTCTTCCTTTCTGGAAATGTCACTTTTATTCTCTAGGAAATTCTTATACAGAACAAAGTCAATTTCTGGACTACCCAGTCTGTTCTATACCTATATATTTTCTTTTCTTTCAGTAGTGACTTATTTAATAATCATAGCTTTATAATACATTAAAATAGTTAGTCTCATCTTAGATTCTTCATTCAAACTTTTCTTTGATAAACTTACAATATTTTTCATCCTGAGAACAATAGAATCGAGTCAGGATTCTCCAAAATTTCATAGAAGGTGAATTGGATTTTGTGTAAGTTCATCATGAGGGTTGTAATGACTTTTGCATAATACAGTTATGTACGTATGAATTTATGCACATTTCCAATAAACCGTGATGACTGTGACTATATAGCACAGCTAAGATTGCAGTCAATTAGTCGGAAATAATAACAGAGGCATTTTATCTCAGTTGCCTCCTTCACTGGAGCAGTTTAGTGTATAAATAGCCAAAATGAATTTATTTCCTTTTTAGTTTTGCACCTAAAAGTCCGGTCAAGATGTTAACCAACAATCAAGTATCCAATGACATCAGGGAGCAGAATAAAAGAAGCAATGATGAACACTCTCAGTGAATGGATTTAGAAACTCTTGAAGGAGAATTCACATTTCAACTCTTACTTTAACTTGAAATTTCTTATTATTCTACATGGCAACCCATGGTCTCTTTCTGCAAGGATCTTCACCTTAGGTGTTCATAGTTTTTTTTTTCCTCACTTCCCTTTGCCCTCCTCATGCTGGGGTATCTGTAGAGCAGATTCTTCTAGCCCTTGCTAATTCTTGATTCTCTTGAATTTCCTTTGACAGAAGAAAGCAGTGATCAGACAGTTTGAATGATTCAATGGAAAACTTAATCTAATCTTCATCATTGCCACCTATAAGAAAAAACCTGCTATGAACTAGAAATGTAATGCTGGGTATTATCTGACTTCTGCAGGCCTCTGTTCCTTTTTTGTTTTGGTGAATGACTGCTAAAGGAATTTAAAGCATTATGTAAAATGTACAAAACATTGATTTTTTGACATGGCCATTGAACTGGACAGCCTGACTCCTTGCAGGTAAAACTAAACAGGTGTATCACAGATTCTATACTTTATTTATAAGGGCAAACCATTTAAGCGTATGCACATAAGTTGCTAACTGACCCAGTGATGTCTTATTTTCTTTTAAACTAGACATCCAGCTTTGAACATAGATGTAAAAGCCAAACACAACCACCACCAAAACAAAGGAATCTCTGTCAATAAAACACTTTAGCTGGGAAGACTAGCAACCTGAAAAACAGGGTTGACCTGATGTGATTGCTCAGTTCACTGGCGTGAAGGAAAGGAACCCTCAAATTGTAGCTGGTTAAGGAAGTCCACTTACAGCAGAGAAGCTAAAAAATGGTAGGAGAAAGTGGAAAAACAAACAGGAGAAGAAAAAAAGTGTCAGGAACAGACGACACGGCAGCCTGTAGAGTTGGTGGTGCCTGTGTTGAAGAAGATTATGCTGACCACTGTTCTATTGCTGGACTCCATCTCCCAGTACTTGTCCTTTTGTAGTCCTTTCCTGTTGAACAGGAGCTCGGGCTGTGGCTTATTCTAACTAACTGGAGGTAGCAGAGTGATGCTGTATCAGTTCTTGGTCTAAGCCTTAAGAATTTCTGCTTTTATGCTCTTAGGAGCCCTGATCCACCTTATAAGAATTTTGTTACCCTGCTGGAACTACATGGAGAGGCCATAGGAGAAGCCACATAAGTGGGAGAGGCCCTGGGAGAAAAGCCTAGCCATCCAGGATCCCAGCTAAGCTCAGGTCCTGCTTACCTACCAGCTAGATGAATCCACGTGAATGACCATTGGCAAGATCAACAGAAGAACCACTCAGCTAAGCCCAGGCCAGAGAGCAAAATTGTGAACAAAAAATATTCACCGGTTTAAGCCAGTAGGTTTGGGTGGTATTTTTTACATAGCTGCTGGTATGATAATAGAGTAAAAGAGTCAGGAGCCAAGACCCAATGACTCGACTCTCTGGAACAGTATCAAATAGGAGAAGATGGGGGCTTGGGGCTGCAGCAAGCTTACCTCAAATCTTCACTGTTGCTTTTTAGCCCTGTGGCCTTGGGCAAGTGATTTAATCTTTTTGCAGCTCAGTCTTGTTATCTATAAAATGAAAAACATATTTCTTCCCATACAGGATAATTAAGCAATGAAACGACTGAAAGCTTGGGTCACATATTAAGCGCCCACCAAACATAAGTTCTATTACATTTCCTGCCTGAGGTTCCATCACTGCCTGAGAGGATAAAGGTGATCTAAACTACAATAACCCTTAAGGGTAGTCCTGTGACCTGCTAAAGGCAGTTCCATCATAGATCAGTCTGTCACTGTGTATGTGAATTGTATAAACATGATCATTCTGTTTACATGAAAAGAGGTGAACTGCAAAACTACAAGGGACATTTTTTTTTTTTTAACAACAGGCTTAGGGGCCACTGATGATGTCAGTGCACATTTGTGTCTCTATCTCAGACACCTGCTCCTCTGGAGACACAATTGTTTATTAGCCTAAGCTTGGGCAATCAAGGATTGTTGAAGTCAAAGTTAGCTTATTTTCTGCAAAAGGTATATGCTATAAGTCCAGCAGATTTTCACACACCAAAAAATCATTACTATCTCAGTTGTTTATTAAGATCACTTAGGTAAAAACTACTCATCTTGAAGAGGTACTGGATAACATCTGGGGCTTTTGAGTACTTATGTTTATATTGGAAGGTGATTTATGGCTCTAAACAGAAAGAAATCCCACATTAACTATCTACATTATGTTAAAAGTATGTATAAACCAACTTTCCAAACATTCAGAGAAAACACACACATAACACAAACACACACACACAAAAGGATTAAGGAGACAAGAAATTATTCTACCCTGCCCTCAGTCTCCAAGGTCACTTCCAGCTCTGAGTATAGCAGGCATCTCAAATCTAGTAATTATTTCAGGAGTGTCCTCATGACCTGAGCTATTTCTCATTCAGTTGAATATTGGGAGTGTAGTTAGAACACTGGGGAACAATTCTGCTTCTCCTTCTAAGAAGCCCTCTTGCGAGCACAAGAAGAGAGGATTGAGGATGAGTCCACACTGAGAAAGCAGAACCAATGGAGTCAGAAGCTGAGTGCACTGCTGTATTGGGGAGAAACAGAAGGAAACACAAGACAATTAAAATTGTATTGGCTTCTATTTTAAATCCACCTGGTTTCCTATTATCTGCAAGGAGAGTCCTCTGTGATACCGTGATGAATTTGCATATTTCTCAATGAGCACTCAGCCATCTTCTCTTTTGCCAGTCACATTTCCAACACAGAGACCTGACTATGCCTTTCTTCTGGTTATGAAAACCTCAGCTTCCCACTGCCCTCAGTTCAACATTTAAGCTTCTTAAACTGTCCTTCAACATCTTTCATAATTGAGTCCACTCCTACATTTCAGCCTCATTTTTTGCTATTCTCATCCTTTGGGACATACCCTATGCTGTGGTGTGACCAGACGTGTACTTTTACGTACGTTACAGGTTTGTTCATGTTCCCGCTGGCTGCATTGCACTTCCTCTACCCACACCCTTTTCTGACTTTCTCAGAGTAGAACCTTGAGCACATAAGGTGTTCATGATTTCTGAAGGTTAAGCGTTACACCTCACTGTCACTCCTGCTGATTCAAAGGCTAATTTTGAGAGTGCTGGCAGGAGGACACATGGATGCACCCGGATAACTGATAAAAGCTGCATTTAGAACCCAAAGATCTTGTTTCCCACAGAAGGTAATATGGTTATATATCAAAATCTCAGAAAGCAACAAGTTTTCACAACGTGAGACTTCATAATTGCAAAAATGAAGAAACAACAAATTAAAACATACATCTGCATCAAAACATGTATACAACCTCCATAGCACGCTTATTCATGATAGCTAAAAAGTGGAAACACCCAAATGTTCCTCAGCTGATCGATGTATCCACACAAGGTGGTATCTACACACAATGAAAAATGATTTGCCATGAAAAGAAATAAAGCACTGATCTATGCTACAACAGAAATGAACCTTGAAAGCCCCCTAAGTCAAAAAGGTCCAGTATAAAAGGCGACATACTGTATGATGCCAATATATGAGATGTTCAGAATTCACCAAACTACAGAGAAAGTAGATTAGAGGGAACCTAGTACTGGGGGAAATACGAAGATTGAAGGGTGAAGGTGAAGGGAACAGAGTTTCTTTCTGAGTGTTGAACGTGTTACAATTGAAAGTGGTGGTGGTGGATGCACAATATTGTGAATATACTAAAAGCCAGTGAATTGTGTACTTTTAATTTATAAATTGTATGGCATGTGAATTATATCCCAACATGGTGGTTTTCTTTACATAAGGTTTATAAGAGCTTCGTTCATCATAGTCAAAATTGAGGTGCAACCAAAATGTCCAGGGTGAATGGAAAAAGCAACTGTGGTCCATCCAGGTAATAGGACAGTGTTCTGCACTTAGAAGAAATGAGCTATTAAACCATGAGAAGGCATGGAAGAACTTTAAATGCATGTTACTCAGTGAAAACAGCCAATCTGACAAGGCTAGACACCGTGTGATTCCAACCAGATGTCACTCTGGAAAATCAAAACTCTGGAGACAGTAAAAAGATCAGTGGCTGCCCAGGGTGTGAGGGGAAGAGCATTTTTAGAGCAGTGAAACTACTCTGTTTGCTATTAGAAAGGGGGACACATGTCATTACATACCTTGGTCCAAACTCATTATATGTACACCACCGAGTGAGCCCTCATGTAGCTATGAGCTTTGGGTGACAATGATGTGTCCATGTAGGTTCATGGATTGTAAACATGTCCCAGCATGGTGCTGGATGGTGATAGTGGGGAGGAGGGGTGTGTGCGTGTGTGTATAGCATGTCCTGAAAATGTTTGTGCAGTTTAAGCTTCACTAGCTTCAGAGAGGTAAGTGCTATAGACTTACCCCCAAGGTCATTTGAAGGTTTAATTATTTACATTTATTTGATACTGACTTCTGTTTTCTGAATGCTGAATAACAGATTATTCATTTTAATTATTTGAGCCAGCCCCTCTGACTGAAGAGAGTAAGGGCTAACTGGGAAAAAAACTAAAATTTGCTCTTCAACATCAGACAACTAAGAATGGATATCATGTGCCCCCCAAAGCCCATGTCATCCCTGAGGAAGTTGGAGGAGATGGGCTGTGTCTCCTGCCTCTTATCTTAGCCTTAATGACCACATATAGTAGCTCAGGGCTTCCCCCTCACAGATGCTGTATATCCTTTAGGGCGGTGGGGAACATAGGTCTCCTCTATCTGAAGAGAGTCAAGAACGGTTATATTTTCACAAAATATCAGCAAAGAAGAAAAAATGGCTGGATCATTATATGGAAGTCAGTGATCCGAGGTCTCCAGGGTGGGTGACCCCTCAATGGGTGGGTTTGGGGGGATATTACTACAGTGGATCATGGGCAGGTTGGGGTTGAGTCCAGGTAATTTCACAGTATATTATTTGAAACAAATATCTCTACCTGTAATTTGCATTCCATCTCTTCTAATTCTTTAAGAACCTTATGAAGTCAATGGTTTTCTTTCTACCAGTTTGTACCTCCCATCAAAAACACATCCTCTTTTCTGCCATGGTAAAATAAAAAAGTCCTCCCATTGTCACCGCCCATTTCACCTTGTCTTTGTAGTCAAACTTTTTGAAAATTAACCTCTTCTCACTGCAGAACTGGCTTCCTCACCTGCCAGTTCCATTTCGACCTACTGAAAACTACTTTCTGCCTGTCACCCAACTGAAACTGCTCTCACAGTGGTTTCCGATAATTTCCTAAATTGCCAAATCGAACATTTTATTTTCAGTCCTAACATTATTTGAGCTTTCAGCAGCACCTGACACTTAACTATTTCTTCTTTCATAGACTCTGTCCTGTCTTGGTTTTAGGGTTACTCCTCTCATAGTTTATCTTCACATATCTGGGTCAATCCTTCTCAATCTCCCCTAATTCTGTTTCAGCCATAACTCTTGGTATTTTCCAGGATTCTCTACTCATCTTTCTGTTCTTCTCAAACATCTTTCTGTTCTTCTCAAACTACATATTGACCCTCTGTGACTTAATCTAAACTTGCCATTAAATATCTTCCATGTGCTGATAACTTTCAAATAGTACCTTCATTCTTCTTGTTCTACTTTGTACCAATCCTTTGCTCGTGTGTGTGGTACAATTTATATTTTTTCTACTGTATTTTATTTTTTTAATTTCAACTCCTACATGGATATTTCCCATTGCATCTTCCACTGCTACCTTGACCTATACATACTTAAGCTGAATGATTTATCCTGTCTCATAAATTTTCATGTGCTATAGTTCTTTTTCTATTTTTTTCAGAAAATGGCATCATCTTCTTCCCAATCTCTAAAACAAGAATCTTAGGATTTACACTATCTCTCTACATCTTACTCAATCCCTTTTCCCCACAGCGTTCATTCAATAACCAAGAATTGTAGCTTCTATATATTCTGCTGTCTCGTATCTACATCATGTTGAATACTCATAGCTTATCACCTTGCCTTCTCCAAGTCACTATCACCCTAACATATCCCATTCTATCATGTCCATTATTTCCACTTAAAAGGAAAATTTTGATTTAAAAGGAAAATTGTGCCATTGTTTCCAGTAGATTTCAGGATTAAGAGAACATAAGGTCCTCCATAATCCGGCCCTTGCCAGCCTCCCCCTTGGTGTCTCCTCATTCCTTTCCCAAATGCATTGCAGCATGTTCATTAGTTATCAAGCCTTACATGCAGTTACCAGAGTCAGTCCATGATCTGTCCTGTTCCCCCTAGGCCTTTTCCATGAAATTACATCTAACAACTTTAGTCTTCAATAAATGTCTAATAGGGTTAATTCCCTGTACAGTATTTTTGGACCTTAATCATTTTAATCATCTTCCATTTCAAAAAGTAACATAAGATTTTCTAGTCTCTTAAGATCGATTATGTGGTTTTAAACACAAAGGAGGTACTAGGATGTATTTATTGAAATAAAATTGATGAATAATTGAATTAATGAATAAATGGAAAGACTTTCTTTAAAATAAACCTCCACTTTCATGATTCATGAGTGATATCTGTTTCTCTTCTGATGACTGAGGTAAAAAAAAATCTGAATTATAGTTCAGTAGAAGAGCATTTTAAATATTGTGTGAGATTGCATGATTTTCTACCACAGATAGATCTGAGATGAAAGTTTTTTCAAAATATTTGAAGAGCTAGATATTTGGAAGTCCAGATTCATTTCAATGGTTTGGTGCTTTTTAGATATTATTTCATCAATACTGGAGAATATGACTTCATTAATTTATTCATAAAATATTATTGAGTACTAATAATAAACTGGACAGTCGGAGGTGTTGGAGATAACATCGGTGAGGAAAAATAAATACAGCCCATGCTCCAATGAAATGTACAATCTTGTGGGGAAAACAAACTTAATATTTAACTAATCATACAAATAAATGGAATTGTAAACTTTATAACCCTATGAAAGAAAGGAACATGCTGCCATAAACACTCATACTATTTTGTTTTATTTTTGGAAGCAAAATAAATATACTTCCTGTGTCTTTTAAGTTTTCAGTTTTTGTTTTGTTTCCTCATACTTTAAGTTTTCCAGAGATGGATCTCAGATCATTTTTGGATATATTTTTATCAGGTGGGTTGGTAGAAATGGGTAGAAAATCAATGGATTCAATAACCTTCAGTACATACTGTCCCATCTTAGATAATGATTATGGCAAGCCTCTATGTCTCTGCCACACCCCTCAACTGGGGCTTCTTGGATATCTCCCTCTGTCTCTATATGAGTATATTCCCCCCTAATAGTCTTTCCAGCATGGTGGCATGGCTAGCTGGACTCTTGCTCGGCCGCTTAGAGCTCCAAAGGTTCATGTCCTGGGGGAAAGACAAAGCCAAGTAGAAAGAGAAAGCCAGGTAGAAGAAATCTTTTATGGCCTAGTCTTGAAAGTCATGCACCATTCTATTCATCAAAATTTGATGATGCATTTCAATATTGGTAAGCAGTACATAAATATAATTCTCATTGTATTTTTTTATAAATTATTTCAGAGTCATTCCCAATAGAAGGAATGGCTTTAGTTCCATAATTCTAAATAGGTGCATATGGATTGAAATTGACATTTTCTCCTTAATTATTTTTTAATGCAATGCCTTGCAAAGGAATAACAACTTATTTATACTTAATATTACATTTAATAATTTGTCTGTATTAAAAGAATACATGGAATTAAATGCCTTAGTTAATCACACCTATAGATTCCAACTGTAAATGAGAATTGTGGGGAGAAGAAAATTCCAAGGATATGAGCAGACATAGTAAATTGACTGAATACTATAAGAGCCTCAAAGTAAACTTTAAAATCTCAAGTAATTCCTTTCCACATCTGAAGAAAATTTTCAAAATCTCATGGGAAAAGCCTTAACTTCCAATATATTATTTAATGATTTAATATAGAAACAGGAAAATCTGACTGTTCAGAAGAATTGGGAAGTATTAGCTTGTTATAAGTTCAAAAAAACCACCAATTTTTGTGATCCCATAAAAATGAATAAATGATAGTATTGGTGGAAATTAATATTAATTGTCTATCGAAATATCTATTCTTTCCTTTTTACTTAGTAACATAAACTTCAACTTTAAATTTGAAATAATGTTTATATTTCTTGGACAGTCTTACATCTAGGCTTGGCCATGTGACTAAGTAAAGCATGCAACAGTATGTACCAAAGGTTATTGGATCTATTGATTTGCTACCCATTTATACTAATTCACCTGATTAAAATATATTCAATTTGGAGGAAGCCATGTTTTTCTTTATCCCTTACTCCCAAAGAATGGTTAAAATATGGACTCGATGGAGGAGCATGTGAGCAGCGATCTTTGCGTATGTGGCGCCATATTAGGGTGGGCAGGAAATATGACTGAATGGGCCCTGGTCACTGATAGTTTTGAGGCTCCTCATGCTGGAGTTGTCTTGCCTGCTTAAGCTTTTATGTGAAAGAAAATTAAATATCTACTTTGTTTCAACCACCGTTGTTTTGGCTTTTTTTTATTATCTTCAGCAAAGCCTAATCGTAATGATAAAAATGTTCTCCTGTGTTTTTAAGCAGGGGGTTCCTTCTCTTCTTTCCTGCATGCTTCTCTCAGTTGGAGTATCTCCTGTTGGTACCTTCACCCTCTGATTTAACTCATCTCATTTTTTATTTTGCCTGTTTCCCTCCTTTGGTTAAAGATCAGTAATAGTAATAAACACGTTTTGTTGTTGTTGAATCAGCCCATAGCCATGAGAGTTAAAAGATACAGGCTTTGGGCCAACTGAGTGGCGCGTTGGTTAAGAGCTGGCTTGGGATGCCAGCAGCCCCAGTTCGGATCCCACATATGAAGGCCAGTGACACTGCCCTCTACAGCTAAGATGGTGAGCAACAGCTCCACCTGGAGCTGGGCTGCTATGAGTTCCCGAGAAGGCATAGCTGCAGCCCCTGCTGCAGTGGGCTGCCATAGGCTACAATGAGTGGCCCGCAGCCAGCGTGAGTGGCCGGCAGCTGGTGTGAGCTGTCAAGAGGCCACTGTGAGCGGCTGTCCAGAGGCCAGCATTGTGCTCACCCTAGATCACAATGATGATACCAACATGAGCCAGTGAAGCAACATCCTCCACAACTAGACTGAAGAACAAAAGGACAACAACTTGTCTGTTCCCCTTCCCTGGTTCCCCAATGCTGTTCCCCTCCCCCAATTCCCCAATAAAATCTTTTTTTTAAAAAAGGGATACAGGCTTCATATTTCCTGTTCTTACTTTTCAAAGACAGGAAATATATCTTAACATGTATTTTTCCAATAAAAAAACACAAAATCACCTCATTGCATGAAATTTTTTTTTTGTGGCCATGACATTCTACTGAAAGTTTTTACCTTCCAGGGAGTTAGTGTTTCATGATTGACCAATGTTTTCCCATTTTGGCTAAGGTCACACAAAGTCTATATTTATGCTTTCAGAAGTTTCAACAAATCAATGTTCTCAAGTTTAGATATAAAACTCTCAGCCTCAAGGGTATGTTCTGGACTGGGAAACTATTAAACATGAGTCATGGCTTGGGAGTGAAAAGTCTGTTAAAAACAAACATAAAACTATTCACAGCTGGGAGTTGCCCTTTCATTTTTAGAAATTCATTCTTGTTTCCATAATGTAATAAAGATTTACATCCTCTAATCTCTGGTCACATTTCACAGGTTTTTGCTAAAAAGTGGCTGGCAGAAAATGTACTCCTTACAATTTCAGCTACATCAAATTGTCATTTTAAGGTATTCAAAATGCAATAAACAGAATGTAATAAACCAGAGTACTTTAACATCCATCCCTACTGAATACTTAGATGATATCTTCAAACTAGTCCAGGTTCCTCTTTTGCATCTCTATCAAAAAACTACTTAAACCACACAGTCAGGTGATGTACTAAACCGAATTGTACAGGGACCTGTTTATAGAATAGGATTTTATGCTGTCTCTCGGTTTTCTAAAAGTTGTTCTTTTTTTCCCCCTCAATAATTAATTTGGTGTACAGTCTCATTTAAAATTTTTTAAAGATGTGAATGAAACTCTTCTGATCTCTTTAGAAAAGATTAAAAGCACCGTGTAGTTCATTCTTCTGGGCTTATTTTAAAATGGTTATGGATTTTAGTTTGTAATGACTCTGGATATAACTGAGAAATCCGTTTAATCGTATAGAAACAGGGTTTCATTCTATAAAATGACTCCAGGCACTATATATATATATATATATATATATATATATATATATATATATATATATATATATGGCTATTATACAAAATTTTATGCCAATTCTTCCATTTTTGTGTGTATTGCAGGACAAATTAGCCTTAATTTCTGTATCCATTAAATGGAAAATTTAAAAAAGGTGTATGCTGTTCTGTAAGTTAAAGTAAAATACCCTATGAAATACAGTGTAAGCCCACTGAAAGCTTATCCCTGTTGCCTCCTATCTCCACTGTCTACATGATGCCTTAGATATTGCGACATGTCAGGTATCTCTACCCCAAATATTTGCTGTACAAAGAGCATAGGTGAATACTGAAAACCCTATATAACTCTATTTTCTTTGGATTTGCTTTGTATTATTGTGACTCCTTTCCCTTGCTGCCTCTTCTGACTCCAAGGGATTTGTTCATTTTGTCCAAAGACAATGGTGGTAATAATGAGAAAATTAGAATTATGGCTTCTTGGTAATTTCCCTGTTCAAATGAGCAGGAAATAGAATGTAAAAATGCAAAAACACAACAAAACAAAAACTAATTAAAAATCCTCCATTGAGTCAATTACCAGAGTTGCATATCCAACACCTGGGAGATGAGAAATTATCACCCACTCAGTCACAGTCCCAGGATCTGACAAAGCACAGCTTTCTTTATATTTTCCCCTTGGCTTGCTGCCAAGATGGAAGTGGTAGAAGGAAGGGAAAACATAGAACTATGTGACTCTGGCCTAAATTTTCTTCTTTTTCTACACTTTGTCCCTAGGTGACAGTATTCATTACCATTGCTTAAAAAAAAAAATGTGCACAT
Source organism: Aselliscus stoliczkanus (assembly GCA_033961575.1). NCBI lineage: Eukaryota > Metazoa > Chordata > Mammalia > Chiroptera > Hipposideridae > Aselliscus > Aselliscus stoliczkanus. Next base: position 139,477,683 of record CM066728.1, read on the forward strand.
GCTATAGACTCCAGAATACATATCTTTACCTTCTATCTGAGCCTCAGGCTTATTTAGCTAATGAACTACTTGGCATCTCCTCCTAGATGTCTTTATAGGCATGTCAATATTAGTATGCCCCAAATAAAATCTATTACCATTTTCCTATCCTTTCCACAATTCCCCCAACCTTCCTATCAAATTAAACAATCCACCCAGATGTTCATGCCCAAAACCTGAGAAACACTTTAAGACGTTCTACTCTCATCCTATATTTATTCTGTCCCCCATGATATGTCAATTCTATCTTCAAAATACATCCAGAATCTGATCCCCAATCGCCATCTTTGTAATACGTCAGTTCCAGCCATCATCCTTTCTCACTTGAGTGCTGTGTCTGTTTCTTATCTGCTTCTTCTCTTGCCCATCTTTCCTGTCTCAACACATAGTTTCTCGTATTCATGGAAGTAAAGTAATAATTAAATAATAAAAAATGCAAATCAGATAATACCACTGCCTTGTTTAAACCGTTCCCATGTCCAGGTCTTCAACTTAATCTTATACTACCTTTACTCTTGCGCATTATACTTCTGCCATCTTAACCTTGTCTTTGAAGTCAGATAATTGCGTTCGTAAACTCATCCTAGAAAAAGTGCTACATACCTCACTGCTGATTATCATTACCATCACCTTCAAAGTACTCCCCTTGGGAAACTATGTACCAAAATCAGCGCCTAGTCCACCCTTCAAAGCAATTTTGGAACTCTTTTTCTGGAATGGCCATCAGAACTGTCATTGTACTACCCTTGATATCCTGAATGTCATCAAAGTGTCTTCCTTTCAATATTTCCTTTATCTTTGGGTAAAGAAAGAAGTCATTGGGGTCGAGATCAGGTGAATAGGGAGGGTGTTTCAATACAGTTATTTGTTTACTGGCTAAAAACTATCTCACAGACAGTGCTGTGTGAGCTGGTGCATGGTTCTGATGCAAGGACCATGAATTGTTGGTGAAAATTTCATGTCATCTAACTTTTTCAGGCATCCTTTTCAGTACTTCCAAATAGTAAACTTGGTTAACTGTTTGTCCACTTGGTACAAATTCATAATGAACAGTCCCTCTGATAGCAAAAAAAGTTAGCAACATCATTGCAACAAATTTGTGAACTTAATTGTTATACCTTCTCTGCTTCAAACAAATGAAATGCTCTCTCATCTTGGGACCTCTATTCTCTACCTGTAATGTTCTCTGCCTGCCTCTTCGCTTGTTTGCCTCCTTTTATCTTTCTAGTCTCAGTTTACAAGTTGTTTCTTCATAGATACTTCCATTAACTGTACTGTTACTTTCTCTAATATAACCCTTTACTTTTCCTTATAAGATTTACAAACTTTTGAAGCCAAGATCATGGGAGCTAAATGCATTTATTGGTTTACTTACAAGCTTGTAAATTCTAAGATATAAGATATCCTTAGGCCGTTGCCTCACGTTTTTCCTACTTGGACACAGATGGGTTATACCCTTAACTAACTCATTTCACAATTCCTTTTTGCTGTGTCAACCTAAGCACTAAGATATCTTTGTTAAGTTATTATAATTTCATTCAAGAATATTCTTTCATTAGACATAAAATCTGTTCTGTTACCTAATGTTTCTTCCCTAGTTATCCTTTCTGAGTGCTCCACCCAAATGCTCACAGGCATTCACTGAGAAAGCATGTCTATTTTTTAAGTTCAAGGCAACTGGAACTTAAGGCAAACGAAAATCCTGCATAATTAAAATCAAAGTGGTTGCTTGTGGGACAAGCATTGTAATCCTAATCATTCACATTTATTTGTCCTCCCTCCATATTATTCAATGAAAGATGTAAAGTAGACTACAACAATAACTACTTCGATAAAATTACAGTAAAATAGAAAAAAAAATAGAGGAGTGGGAAAGAAAAGACAACTATGCCTACAATGAGGGCCCAAATATTTCCTATAGTTGTCTTCCAAATTATGCTCTGAGTTTCCTGTTGGAAAAGATGAAAGCAAAGATTAGATGTGTTTTGTTCTTCTTAGGGTAAGCAAGAAGAAAAAAAATTCTGTGGTTCCTTAGAATAATTAAAGTTTTCCCTTCACTAATTTCATATTGCTGCTTTTTAAAATAATGTTATTTCTGAAAGAGCAACATAAAAACAAACAAAAAAATCTACAACCATAAAACAATAATAACAACCACAATAACAGCAATAATTCCAATATAGTAGCATTGATTCTGTAGGAGGCTAAGGTAATACGTTTAAAATATATAAGGTGCTGAAGATGATTAATTTCTTTAGGCACATACAAAGACATATTCAATGACTGCATCCCACGGTAGTAAACTTTTGACCAACACTCAGCAATCCGTGATGTGTGCAATGGGAGTGCTCAATAAATGCTGAGCCAAGCTTTCAAAGCACCCAGGCTCCTCCTGGATTGTAAGCACTGCGCTTTGGAAGGCTACTGTCTAATAATCTGGTGATTCATTGTGCTCAGCCTGATTCATTATTGATTAAGTTCTCCGCCTTTCTGAGTTCACCACTCTTTTCTGTCAGTTGAAGATGATTGCCTCCCTTTCTGCGCCTTTTCCTGGGAAATATATCCCTTTTAAAATGCTGCCTGAACCAATTTTGAAGCATCTGAAAGCAGAGCAAAGTTACACCATAATGAAAAAGGGATCATCTACAACACAATTTCTTTGGCTCAAACAAGAACATGCGGATTTATAGATTTTAAATGGAGAAAACCCATAAATGAAATTTTCCATAGAAACTTGGTAAACTCAGATGTCAGAAGAGTTGGTTTCTTTAAATAGCTGTGGGTTCTCAGATAAATATATTTAAGTTTTTCATAGTGAGTCTCAATTTCCACAAAAAATAACTGAAGAGATTGGACTAGATCAGTGGTTCTCAGCTTTATGAGGGTAAACATCCCCTTTTATAAGAAATAGTTCTGGGCCAGCCGAGTGGCGCGGTGGTTAAGAGCTGGTTTGGGAAGCCAGCGGCCCCAGTTCGGGTCCCACATATGAGGGCCAGTGACACTGCCCTCAAAAAAAAAAAAAAGAAAAAAGAAATGGTTCTAATACCTTCTTTATTGTCCTGAAGTGAAATTCATGTATAATATAACCTACTACAAATATAATTACCAGCAAAATAGGTACAATGTCTAACTGTATATAAAGATGAATTAAAAAGAAGTATATAGGGCCAGCCAAGTGAATGTTGGTTAAGAGCTGGCTTGGGACTTCAGCTCTGAGCAGCAGGGCCCCTGTTCAGGGCCCCTGTTCATATCCCTCATTAGGGCCAGTGATGCTGTGCCCTCTACAGCTAAGATGGTGAACAACAGCTCGACCTGGAGCTGGGCTGCTGTGAGTCGCCAGCGATGGTGTAGGCTGCAGCCCCTGCTGCAGTGGGCTGCCATAGGCTACAGTGAGTGGTCGGCAGCCAGCGTGAGTGGCCGGCAGCCAGCGTGAACTGCCAAGAGCCACCATGAGCGGCTGTCCAGAGGCTGGTGACTGATCTGCCTCACCCGGGAGGAGTGCAATGATCACAATACCAACATGGGCCAGTGAAGCAATGTCCTCCACAACTAGACTGAAGAACAAAAGGACAGCAACTTGTCTGTTCCCCATCCACGATTTCCCAACGCTGTTCCCCTCCCCCAATTCCCCAATCAAATCTTTAAAAAAAAAGTATATCTATCTATATCTACATCTATTGGGTTGTCAGAAAAGTCATGACATTTTTTCTAAGTTTTTCTTTGCAAAAAGGTATCATGACTTTTCCAACAACCCAATATATCTCTATATCTATATAGATATAGAGATATATAGCAAACATTCAGATATGACTCCACAAAAGGACATATTGAAGAGGTCAGAAAATTGTACTTTATTACATGAATACGTTGATTTATTAGATACCGAATGATCTGAACCTGTTATATAGGAAGTAGTATAGGAAATAAAAATATACAAAAATAAGAGAGATAATGGTGCACATTAAAATAAGAAAAATAGTGTTAATGTCAATACACTGTGCCACACTTATTTGTAATAGTAGGAAAAAGAGATAACCTTAACTGAAAACAGGTCAACATGTCAAGACAAATTAGAGGTGATGAAGTTGAGACAATGAGGGGGTATATTATAACTGTGAATGAAATGGACTGTATATTTAAATGTAGTATCAAAATAATTCTGTATTTTCTGACATGGGAAAGGGTAGTGATAGAAAAAAAAAATACACCATACCTGAAATCTTTCTACAGGTCTCTAATACTTGGTTGGTTCTTAGAAACTGTTTACTTTGACATATGGTGGGAAATAGAGGATGGGTTAGAAAAGTAAGTGGTAATGAAGAGGGTGCAGAAAAACTGTGTGATAGGTCTCTGAGAACAGTATCAGAATAAGATTGAAAACCAAATGGCATTTTTAAAATGAATAATTTCAATGTGTAGTTTTTATATCTGTGCTACAATAGGATGGCAATGCTGAAAATATTTTGAAATATTTTACATTAATGAAAATATAGAGAGCTCTGATTTTCATCTCTCTTCATTAATTTAATACTATTTGCTTCTAAGTTTGTTAAATGTGTTTCAAACCTCCTCTGTTACCTAGTTACATGTGAAAGCTATAAATGCAGGCAGATAGAGATGTGCGGTATTGGTGCTGGCTCTGGGGCTGGTAATGACTCATTTTTGGTGATATGATTTTCTGCGATGTGATACAACTCTTGCTAAAATCTGAACACAACAAAGTTCAAGTCCCTCTCTTAAGTTACAGGGTAGCTGCGGTACCAGAATATTCAGTGTATATTAAAGCCATACAAAAATAGTTTTTTATACTTGAAATAGATCTAGTTTTCTGGCTAACTATAAATAGATTTTCCACTTACATGGCTACCTGTCATCTAGAGCTCTAGATCGCAAAGTGTGGTGCATGGACCAGCAGCAGCATCTGGGCACTTATTAAAAATGCCAACTCTCTGGCTCCCACCGAGGGCCCTGAATCAGACATTGGGGGTGGGGAATAGCGCTTTATGTTATAACAAGCCCTCCGGGTGATTCTGATGGAGGCTAAAGTTTGGGAACCACTGATCTCGGATGGATACTTGCAAGTCAGACAGGATATGAACTAAGTCTTCATTGGGGAAGCTGTGCTACACATTGTAGGACATTTAGCATCTCTGACTCCCACTCACTAAATACGTCACATCTCCAGGAACTGCAACAGCCAAAAAATGCACCCACAAATTTCCAAAATGCTCCCTGGAATGTGGGACTGCTTCTGTGAAGAACTACTGGATTAGATCATGGCCTAAGTAAGTGTCAGTCTATGATTCCATTACTTTCACGGAGGCAAAAGGAACGGAAGATTCAATGCGATTCAGAGCTGATAAGTTCAAAACTCAAAACATTTACTGAGGCTGCAATAGGACATCTATCTGGAGGTCTAGACTTGTGTTCAAACATAGATGTTGCTGAGTCTCATTCTTCAGAGGTACTTTTAAAGTATTACTTAGAGGACATAAGCGGAAGGGCATAAAGCCAAGCAGAAATAAATTCTAGCTCTGAAATGTCCCATGTTATTGGTTCTTCTCCTGTATTGATTCCTCTCCTGGAGGCCTGAGAGTATGGCTAATTCACATTATTGGTTAGTTACAATTGAGCAGACCACTAATTTGCATAATGGAGATTTGGGGATAAGGGAAGGGAGGGGCTGCTATGCTTATTGCTTTGCCAGTTCTATAAACCCAATCTACAGAATACCTTGATCCTGCATAACGTAAGAACTTCAGAGAGTTCTTTAGTCAGACTCATGACAAATACTGAAAGACCCAACCAAGATTCTGTAAGCATGATGGATTTCCATTATTCACAGAAATTTAAACTAGTAATTATCACACACAGAGTTTAAAATAGCTAAAATTACTACATATTGAGAAGCAGAACTAAGTCCCAGATTATGTTTATCATATTAGTCAAGGTATAGGTTTACAATTAGAGTTTTTGAGGTGAAATAGTAATGAAAGCCCAATTTCAATTCCTGATAAATGACAGGAATAAACAGCACTTGGTGTTTAGGTACTGTTGATCATTTGGCTCTTTAAACATTTTTACTTCATTTGGGCTAATTTCCTCCCCTCTGGAAAATTATCAAAGGGAAAATAATTCAAGTGAAATGCAATCTTGTGACTTTAATGTTAATCATACAACTTGCTGATAAGAGCAGTCTAGCTTTAAGATAAATTGCTCTTGGGACAGCTCTCTAATTGATCAATGGACCTGACAACATCCAAGAAGAAAAAATATCCTCCTTCAGATAAATGTTCAGAGCCTCCATGGCATTTTCAGACGCTTCCACTTTATGAATTTTCAGTAAATATGTGTGCAATGTTTGGAATTAATGTCACTTTTCCTTTTCCTTTGTCTTTCTTCTTTTCATATTTATCAATTGCAAGAATTCCCGTTTAAGGGGTAGGCCCCTCAATTAACCAAGAAACTTGTTTTGAGCACCTGATCTAAAATCAGGGCTCTGTCTCTTTTTCATGCACTCAACAAACAAGCACTGAGAGCTAACATGGGATAATCTCAGTGCCAGTGGTTGGCGATACAAAGATAAGTAGGACACAGCAAGAGAAATAAGACGGTGCCACACGTGTAATGAATTCTAAGTGCAGTGCATAGATGAAGCACAAAGCAGGATGACTTAGATTCATTCTAACGTAGAATCACTGAAGGGGTGACTTTTATGTATGATGGAGAGCACATAGACTGAATCCAGGCAAGTAACATCCTCAAACTGAAAACACCCCACAACCATGTCAGGTTGATGTAACCCGAGTGTGTTTTTTGTTTTGTTTTGTTTTGTTTTTACTGTGAAATATTTCTTGAAATTGTGATGTTTAGTAACTGACAGTAATTTACAACATACTTGATTATTCCTTGATATTTAAATGTTTAGGGTGTTTCTGTTTTTTCTTTTTAAAAAATCTGTGTATAGGTTTCTTAAAGTTCTGTTTGCAGTCATCTTACCTTGGAAAGTGAGGAAAACAAAACAGGTGTTAGTCTATGCAAGAAATTGCTTACAGAATATTTTGTAGTCTTACCATATCTTGGAAAAGAGGTAATATCACATGGAATATATGTTCTTGGAGGATATACATAGACTCTGAGTTACTTTCTATCCACTATACAGTTTTATAGCCGGGGAATACTATTTATAACAAATAAAATACATATTTGTTTTATTACAACTAATTTACTTTTACTTGGTATACATTTTGTCATATAGTTACACAATTAGGAAGTCCACAGACTGGAAATCTAAAGAGGAGGATTAGGTGTCATGTTTATAATGAAATGTAATCTCTATTTTAAGCTATTGTTTAGCCTGATGGCAGAGAAACTTAATTTGGGCAATTCTAGGTAAAATCAGTAAATTCAGGTTTGTTTTCAGTTTTTAATCATTTTAGTGTTAGTATATCAAATTGACGTTTTCCTCCCCTTCACTTCTTCTTCAATTGCATCTCAATGCGAGGGTAATGTTGAGTGTAGGGAGGGGTGAACACATGGTATCAGGGTACCAGGAGAAGCTAATACAGACCACAGACCCACATCCACTGAAATGTAGAGTCTAGACTGGCCATGATCATCCCTTCATCTAGCACCTGCTGAGGTGTCCATGTCTGCGGTTGGGTTGAACACTGCATCTGGGAAACCTCTATCATAGGCTAGCTAGATAGTTTATGGCTCTCTATTCCTGATTAACTTTCTGTTTCCACCAGGGGCCTAGCGTAGGGGTGGGGCTTCCCTGGGGCCCTGAGAACTAAGTGATTCAGGCACTTCAGGCACCCGAAACCCCAGCAACCAGCTCTGTTGTGTCTACCTTACCGTGATTTAGGAAACTCCTGCGATGGCATCCCATGGTCCCAGAGTTAATGCAATAATTGTTATTTTGAAGGGGATTGTATAGCTTTCCTCTATTACAGGTCACCAAACATCTTGTGTGTCTCTTGCCTGCCACCCTCTTAGTGCTAAGTGGAGGGGAGTTTAGAACTCTGTCCTAAAGACTTCCTCCAGTGCCATCTCTTGGCTGCTCTTCGGCTCATCTTCTACCCACAGCCCAGAGAGATTTTCATTTTTTAACATTTTTTCTTGGGTGAGACATAAAAGCTCAACAATCATGTTTTTCTGTCATATAATGTAACTGTTACTTTTTTTTTTTTGCCAAGTTTTATTTTTTAAATTAAAGACTAGGAATCTGACACATTTTCTGGCTCTTTCCCCCTGAGGAAAGTGGAAGTTTCAGGTCCAAAGCCTAAAGGACCAGACAATTTCTCCCTGCCCCTCCCACGAAGTACAACTGTAAACCTGGAGATGATGCAAAAGGCACATGATGAGAACTCTGCAAGGCAGAAAGAAGGCGATGAACTGGTTAGGGAGCCTGTCTGCAGGAACAACACGGCAGCAGGGCCTCTTAGGATTCCCACCCGACTGAAGAAAGCAACGCATACCTGGCATGTCCAGCCTCAGTCTAATAACAGGAGACAGCCCAGCTAGGCTCACTCCTCACCAGGCTGATGGAGTCTTGCAGACAGAAAAGGCAGCCTCTGCAAAGGATGGACCCACTGGGCGCCCTGCTGAAAATAAGTGCCCAGGGGAGATGCCCTCTTTCTCCCCCAGGCCTGAGACTCCTTTCTCCTCCCCAAGGACACCCAGTAGCCTGATGGCCCTGGACAAAGGGTTTTGCCACAACAAGTGGTTGGGACAAGTAAGTCTCTTCATCTCAGAGCTGAGAGTCCTCTTTCTAACTTAGAGATATGGGGCAGCCAGGGGACACAGGCAGTAGGGATCCTGCCTTACCAGTGGCTGCCCTGAGAGTGCTCTGTGGGCCTCAGGCTCCTTCCTGTCCCAGACCTGGGGGCATAGGGAAAATTCTTTCACCTCAGACAGTACCACAGGGGACTAGTGGGAGGCCCAGAGGCACCAGATCAACCAAGCCAACTAACATCACACTGCAAAGGCTCTGGAATTTTATGTCCTTGGAACCACAGCCCACAAAAGTTGGCCAGGACTTGTGTGATAAATTTAAACAGGCAACTATATCCTAAAACACAAGATTTAAGTAGGAACCAGTGTCTCCGAACATGATAGATAAAATATCTAGGGTATAGTAAAAAAAAACAAAAAAACACTTGTCACACTAAAAGCCTAACTGAAGAGCCGGGGATAAGCGATGTATGTGTGTGAATGAACACATTGGTTCACAGTACCAGTTAACAAAAAAAAAGGCTTCTGCTATATTTTAGCTATATTTGGTACTCCTAAGCAAGTAAAACAACTGAGTCTACCTTAGTTAGGCCAAAATTTTTCTGAACAAACCACAGGAGAAAAAAAGCCAATCACAGGTAACTCCCTCCTAAGTCTCACTTCCACTTTATCTCCCTTCCTCTATCCCAACTTGATGTTACGACTTTGAGAGAGAAAGGACAGAGAGAAGTCGGCCATGCTCTGATTATGAGAATGAGACTAGGGGAGGGAATACTCAAAATGCCTTGAGGCCTGAGCTCGGACAGCTGGGTTTGTCTTATTGGCATCGTACCCAACCCCACTCCTCAGGCGCTCCTAGGTAGAAACTTTTTGAGAGACCTGTAATTTTATGCTGTTCTCTTTTATAACTTCAGGTGTTTGCATTTTATTTTGTGTTTTTCTTGTTGATTAAACAAGCTGGAAGCTTCAGTTTGTCCTAGCATGAGCACTTGATCTATGGCTTATGTTTTTATTCAAATTTTTCCTTCCTTACCTCTTCCAGCTCCTGGTGTTCCTTTGCTTATAAATACATAACTCCAGTCTCTGCCTCCTGAGACCACCTCTGCATTTCCTTCTGTGTGTATCTCGGTGTGTCTTTTTCTGTCCCTCATAAGGCACTCTCATTGGATTTAGGGCTGACCCTGACACTGCGTGATTTCATTTTAATCCTTACCTTAATCGCACCTGCAAAGACCTTTATTTCTAAATTTTGAAGTTTTGGGTGTATGTGAATTCTTGGAAGCCACTATTCAACCCATTATAGATGGTATTAACAGAAGAGAATTACAATGCATAGAAGAAAAAAAACACTAAATATCACAGCTTTTAGAGTCCAAATATACTTATTTATGCACAATGTCAATAAAATGCCTTTCTCTCCAAAATATCTGCAGGCTTGATGAAGATATGGGTTTAACTTATTAAATATTGTAAACAACAGAAAGCACATGGAATGAGAGAAATAGGGCCTAGGACGTAAGTGGGCTTACTAGGCACTGTATCTTATGTATGTTCGTAACACATATGCACTCTGCTTTAGATAATGGGTACTGTATATTTAATTTGATCCCTTTCATGTTTGTATGCTCCTTTACAGAAAAGACCATTCCTTATTTATCTTTGTCTACCATAAAATTTTGCTAAAAAAAAAAATGTGCCTTTAAAATGTGTATAAGCAAGTCTAGAATATACTACAACACATGTGATACTGCTTCCAATCTCTGTTAAAATAGAAAAGATACATATATGAATGGTTTCAACTGCAAATAGAGACATCTACCTCAATCTACTTGATCAGACATGCCTTTATTATTTTTCTTTAATTTCCATTACAGAAAGCAGAGAGGCAGAACCAACTTGGACGGTGACTGATACAAAGGCTCAATGATTGCATCAAGGCTTTATGTTCTTTCTTCTTTCCATTCTATTATCTGCAGGGCAACTGCATTTTAAGGTTGATTCCCCTCATGGTTGGCAGATAACTGCCAGGATAAAGGCCTCTTAGAAACCTCTCAGCCTTCTCTTCTTAGAGGTGATAGAACTTGTCCCCAGAGAAATGAGCAATCTGGCACAGAGACACATTAATTAATTAATTCAAACACATTTTTATATTGCTAATATGTGTCAGGTATTACTTTGAGTGCTGGGGACAGAACGGTGACATCAAACAGATAAACCTTGTTATTATGGAGATTATGTTTTAATGGATGCTGCCAGTGTTCCATATTGATCAAATTTGTGGTGTGTAAAAATTGTTTATGATGGTATTTTAGTAAATTTGGTATAAAATAAGTTAAATATTAACATGCATGAAAATTATAACAAAGTATTTTAACTAATTTCAATGGTACTGGGCCTGTTCGAATAAATTTTACTTTGCAAAACTTCATATTAAATGACCTAAAAATTACTGTTATTCCTTGCTTTAGGCATATTTATATAAATTATTAACTCAGTATTTCACACCATTTGATAGAATACATTTCTTTTGTCCCTCAGCTTTATTGAGATATAATTGACATGTAACGTTGTGTGAGTTTGAGGTATATAATGTGATGATTTGATACACATACATACTGGAAGATGATTATACAGTAGGGTTAGTTAACAGCTCCATCACCTCACATAATTACCACCTTTTTGTGTGTGTGATGAGAACATTTAAGTTCTATTGCCTTAGCAACTTTCAAGTATATAATACAGTATTGGTAACTCTAATCACCATTAGAGTGGCAACTTTTCTTCAGAGTAACAATGACACAAAGCTGCTCGTGTACAATAAACATTCCATACATAATGATTAATTTGGCCAGAATAAAAGCTTATTTACCAATGCATCATCACCTGACCAACCTAAGTCCTTCACCAAAACAAACAAAACAGAATAAAACAACCACAAACACATTCTCAGGTAATTAACATGAAGGGGCAATGAGCTGCTTTTTTGTTGTTGTTGATCATTTTCATAGCAACATCTATTCATCTATACACATGCATGATCCTCTAGGAAGTACTTTGTCTTTCTCTTTAATGAGGAAAGTGCCGTACAGTGAATGGAAATAGAATAGAAATCACTCAGACAATTTCTAGTCTCGGTAAGGTCACTGGTAGGTCTTTAATGTGACCCCATAATGTCCCGTTTTCATACTGAGTTTTTTCTTAGGTCACTTATCCCTTGGTTCCCTTTTAAACCAGTTTACTGGTCTCCTATCCATTCTTGGTAAGGGTTAACCTCTTTCCCACTTAGAGCCTTCCTAAAACTATGCCAAGCCTGCTCTTCCCTTTACTTTTTGCCCAAGTAACTAACCTCCTATCATCCTTGTGATTTCAGCCTTTGTGTCCCTTCTTCAGAGGAGGCTTTCCTGACTTTCCAATCTAAATCAAACTATCCTTGTTGTAATCTCTGATCACAACCTTTTATTTTCTTTATAGAATTTTTCACAGTAAATAATATAGCATATTTAAGCCTTGGCTCCTCTACTAGATTTAAGACTTGTGAGTGCAGAATCCATGTCCATTTTGTTCATAGACATATCTTTGGTACCTCTCTTGTCCAACACCCAGAAAATTCTCAATAGAATTCATAAATAAATTAGTTAAATTCTCAGTCTTGATTACCCCCACTGAAAATCATGAATATAATCACAGGATTGTTACAATCAATATGAGTTAATATACATTTTGCAAATAGCAATCCAGTATCAAGTATTATTATTTAAATAAAACTAGCTTCCCTTATTAATAAACTAGTGTATATCAACATAAAAGGCTTTTTATAAACATACTCCTCTACCATGATACATACATTTTTAAAACATGCTGGACAATGTGCAATTCACAGCTCTTGATTTGAGGGGGGCCTGCTAAACTGTGCATCTTCCTGGGGGAATATTATCAGCCTTCCCATTGTGGTCCTGACTGAGAATGTTGCCGTTGGAAGAGGTGGTTTCACAATGACAAGGCAATGCTAATTGAACTGTGCTGGGTGCTCATCCTGTGGGGCAGAAACCAAGGCTCTCTTCACCCAGGAACCAGGTGGCATTCCAATTGAACAATGAAAACCCATAGATTGCTTATGAAAGAAATACATTCAGGAGATTATAAAGTCAAACCACTTACTTTTGAGGAGAAATTATTGGCTGAGCTTCCAATCATTTGGCTTGTCATCCTCAACATCTGTTGCCTTTGCTGTTACATCACTTAGCTCCTGGTGACAAATTGAACAGGGTCAGACTTAGCATGATAACTAATAAACATCTTCATGGGTAAAATCAGTTAACACCAAATGCAGGGCAGCGGCACCACAGAACGCAGCTTCCCGGTAGAAGCCCCTTCATTTTTACTGCTTACACTCTTCACGGATTCCTAATTTCATCCTTCCCTCTCAGAGAAGGCTTTAACTTTAATATTCTACTAGTAACAGTAGCCCTAAAAGAAACACACGTGTAATATAATTACAAGAATATCTGATACATGTTTTCTGATATAGGATTATGCATTACAGTCACATCTATAATGAAACTGAAAAAATTACATTTAAAAGAATACAAACTGATTTGGCTCTGCTTTCTGCTTGACCCATCTGCTGTTATTTTTTTCCCCCTACTGGCAAAATGTTAGACAGTATTTCAGCTTAATATCTCATAGGCTGTTATTCAACAGAATTGATACACTGTATTAATGCTCCATTTTTATTTTTTTTTTAGCTCTGTATACTATTTTGTTTCCCTCCTCAGTTGAGGGCAAGGCTAAGTAGATCATCATGTTTTATTTGATACCGCTTCCTTCATCCCCTAGTAAAAACCACATTACATATCTGGCTTTCGTTTATGCTGCGTAGTGGATAGATTGAAGTTCAATGATATTGCTGCTCCATGGATGAAAAACAGATCTATAGTGTTAGAAAAGGCTTGCAGCTGATTTTAGGTGAGGACAATAGGCTAAGGAGTTAGACCCAGATATACATGCCAGCCATTGAATTAAGCTTTTAAAATAATTAACTCATCCAAAACAGACCTTCAATGACATGAGTCTAAATTTCCTAAGGATAGACCTGGTACTGAAAATAACACCTGACCCTGGGTAAGAGTGAAAAACCTCTGACTTCCATCCCATCATGCATTTATTATTCACTTATTCATTAAATCTTTTATTTAACCTGAACGGCCTCAAGCCTCAGCAGCTTTGGGGAAGTATGAGGTGGGATGAACTTTAACACTCCATTTCCCATGACTCTTAGCTCTCATCTGCATGATAGCAGAACATCATCAGCCTGCTAATACTTTCAGAGTGTTATTTTTTTCTGGGCATCCCCAAAAGGAAGTTCACATGAGCTCTGAATAAATGCTGTCATGATCTTTTGCTCTGATATGTTTGCCAAAGAGCTGATGCCCAAAGTGACTTGAGGGCAGATCCTTTGTATCTGCGGTGATCACAGGCTGTCTGTAAGAGGGAAATTTTGCTGGTCATTATAATCTCCCCTATTACTTGGTCAGAACAGACATTCGCCAGGGGGTCACCACCCTGAGCCCTCTTACCCCACAGACTATGGTAGGGCAGATTACTTTGCACCTACCTCTGTGAAACTCTGCTACAGGAACCTCTGTGGTGCCACGGCTCTGCATTTGGTGTTAATTGATTTTACCCATGAAGATGTTTATTTGTTATCATGCTAACTCTGATCCTGTTCAATTTGTCTTCAGAGCACTTCTTCCCTGAAGTTTTACAAGATTCCTTCTTATAATCCCTTTAGCTTCTTTCTGTCGTTTCACTTTCCACTTTGCATTTCCTCATCTTAGTTCTCCAGACATCTGTGCAAACAGAAAAAGAAAAGAAAAAAAATACAAGAAACTTTTTCTCTTTCTTTCTAACTGCGTATTCTAATCTATCTCCAATTGAAAATACATAGCAATGTCAGAAAATGGATTGCCAGGTGTCAGTAATCCACTATTCTGCAAAGAACCAGACCAAGTCCCAGTTTTACTCAGAACAAAAAAGTTATTGAGCATCTACTATGAGTCAGGCCTATATTGAGCACTGGATCAGAAATGAATTTTGACTCAGCCTCTGCCTGCCTTCAATGAACTCATACTCGTAGTTTTGGAAATGGCATATAATGATATAAACAAGTAATAAAATGATGTCATAATAAAGAGAACTAGAGATTACTGTGGACATAGTTGGGAATGACCAATTTGGTAGGGTATAGCATCTTGAGAAAAGATTCTCAGTGGAATTAAGGTGAATTTGGGTGGCATCTTGGCGTGCAGGAAAAGGCTGACTTGAATCTCACTGGATAGAGAAAAAACATGAAGGGCATGCAGTAATACACTGAGTAAGTTAAAGCATCCTTAAGTGCTCACTGACCTTGTTGGGAAATGGGGAGAACCGGGTGGGGCTGGACATAAGGTATATAGAAGGGGGCTGCAAGGGAAAGTTGGCAGTAAGATGGTGAAGAGATTTTCCTTGAAAACTGAGGCACATGGACTTACTTCATCTTGTTAGCTGATGAGTGGTTATTGGAGGCTTTAAACAAGGGTATGACACATAATTGTGTGTTAAGTCCTAATTCTGGGAGAACTTTGCCAAAATGGACTGGAGTGGGGAGACATTGTTGGCATGAGGATGTTTGGATGCCTTTGAAATAATCCAGGAAAAAGGTAAAAAGAACCTGAATTAATGACACAGATGGGATAGAGGGAGGAAATTTTTGAAATATTTTAGGGTTTAGATGTGAGAAGGAATGAGAAGGAGGAGTCACTGATGCTTTTGAAGTTTCCAGCATGGCGTATTAGGAGAAAGATGCTATGATAGGTCAATATAAACTGAGAAACAGGTTTCACTGTTTTTAAAACTCCAAGTAAAGAAAAAAAAAAATGAAGATCTGTTTGATAAAATAAGGCCCCACAAAGATGTCCATCCTAACCTTTAGTATCCATGAGGACGTCACTCTACATGGCGAAAAAAATTTAGTACATGTGGTTAAATTAAGGATGTTGAGATGGGAGATTATCCTGGATTACTCAGCTGTTCAGTGTAATAGCAAGCATCCTTACAACAGGGAAGGAAGAGTGGCGGGCAGAAATAGGAGGTGTGATGATGGAACTAGAGGTTGCAGTGCTGTGCTTTGAAGTTGGAGGAAGGGACAATAAGCAATGAACGCAGGCAGCCCCTAGAATCTAGAGAAGGTTAAGGAAACAGATTACTCCTGAAAGTCTCCAGAAGGAATGCAGCTCTGCAGACGCTCTGATTTGAGCCCAGTGAGAACCATGTGTGACTTCTGACCTACAGAAATGTAAGATGATAAATTCATGTTGTACTATGCCACTATGTTTTCGTACCACAATCTGATATGTCAGATGATCCCTGTGCATGAGAACGTCAATATGTTTTCCTCAGTGGAGCAAAGAGAAAAGTCTTTCACATCATTCATATTTTCATTTGTATCTCAGATTACTTTAAGAAGACATGGGCATGTCCCAGGTCTGGTAAGCTGCCTGTGCAAAGGCCTACATTTGAAATGCCCAACAGGGAATCTCTCTGCCTTTGGTTCTTTTTACTTTCTTTTCACCAGCGCTTCTGGCTTTCAACATGTCTATTAATATTAACTTGCTCCAACAGCTCCATAGAAGTTAAAGCTCCATTGCAGGCAATGGCTGCCACCTCTGTTTCTGGGTCATTTGACTCCAGTTCCTGTACCTTTCTCTGTAACACTTGCTTTGAGGACCCATTCTGGACTCCCTTTACTTGAAAGTATGCCCTACTAATACTGATTCTGTCATTTCCAAGCTGTGTGAACTCAGTCAATGTATAAATCTCTGTACGTGTCAGAGGGTTACTTATTCATAAAATGGGAATAATAATGACCACCTCACAGGTCAGGATTCTGAGATTGCCATTTGGCTTGGTGCATAGCAGTAACTTCAGGGAACCCATAGTAAGAGCCAGCTTCCCCTAATCTGCTTGCCATGAGGACCCAGTCTGCATGGCTTCTTCTTGCTATTTTCTCTCCCACAGGGCTTTGTATTTGACTGGAAGGTGAGACTTGTATTTCTTCCAGGTGTATGAATGGGGGGAGAGTGAGGCGGGGAAGTGAATTTCTGTTAGAAGGCTCTGGGGGTTGGAAAGACTCAGTAGAAACAGGTCATACATATCTTGAGCTACAATTAATTATAGGGCCTGAAACAGAAGGTATTAGAATTCAAAACCTATATATTTTCTGACATTGTGATTTGCTTGTGGGCGGGCGCAAATATTTTGGATATGCCCTTTTCAGTGTCTTGTTTACTCTCTCTTCCTAGTCCAGTCTCCACCACTGACTTGAAGAGCTAAGTAGGTAGGTTATGCAGTTTGCACAGAGAAGAATTTCTTCTCTCTACTTCAAATTAATGACATACTAACATGTATCCTAAAGAGTCTGAACACTTTGATGCTGAAATAGTGGAAAATGTACCCAACTAGAATCCACTGAGTATTTGTTATATGACAGACGCTGTGTTAGGTATTTTACATGGACTGTTGACCTAATAACATGGGTTTGAACTGCATGGGTCCACTTACACACAGATTACTTTCAATAAATACTTGCACTGCTTTCAGTCTGTAGATGCTGAGGGGCAAGTTTATGAATGGACCTAGGCCGTTTTACACAGGGGACTTGAGCATCTGTGGATTTTGGTAGCCACAGGGGTCCTGGAACCAATCCCCCATGGATACTGAGGGACAACTTAAGTTTTGGGGAGGTCAAAAGTTATCCGCAGGTTTTTGGCTGCACGGGGGTTGGGGTGAGGTCAGTGCTCCTAACTCCCCCTCATTGTTCAAGGGTCAGCTGTATTCTTATTTGAAACACGTATGAACTTTAAAATGTTGGTGTTAATGTCTTTGTCTTATGGATGATTCACTGATATTCTGATGATGAGATTTGCATATTGCCAAAGTGCACACAACTAGCCAGTGACAGTGTTGAGATTAGAATTTACTCCTATTTAATTCCCAAATCAATGTTCTTTTCTCTCCATGCTCTCCTCTATAGTAACTAATAAATCCTGGGAATTATTTTCCAGATTGTCATATGGAGTCTAGTGCAGTAATCATAGGATCTGAAGTGAGAAAATTCGGATGTACACAAAATTTCATATGGACACACTGTGTGACTTTGGACAATGTAGGTTTGAATCTCTTTGAGATCCATTATTACTGGGGGCATCACACATGTAAGGTGAGAGGTAATAGCACCTGATATAAAAACCAGGTGTTTCAAATTTGGGTTCCAGCTTGGCAACAGGTTAGCTGTGTGGTTGGGGGAATATCACTTAACCTGTCTAGATCTTAGTTTTTGTTTATGTTTCTCATTTATTTTTTTTCTGAAAAATGAGAGAAATATGGAAGTCTTGTTTCTTTTAGGCATGAAATTTTATCATACGAAGGGTTTTAATTTCAATAATAACCACCCAGGCAGCTAGTGGGAGCAATTCTAACCATTCATTGCTATTTGTACACACACAATCTTCTTTGAACAATGAAATGCTATTTTGGCCAGTCTGGGCTCCACACAAATATATTTGCAGAACATCCTTTAGCTAGAAATTTATTGCTCAACCATCTGTTACAATTCAGAAAAGGTTTGAAAATGTTTTCTATGTGTCTGACTGATAATGTTTCAGGGGCCTGTGGGTACCTCACAAATTACATGCCTTCCCTTCTTCTTGGCATCAATAAATATCTGTTTCCAAAAATTGACTAACTCTGTCTCTTTCTCTCTCTCATTATTTTCATCTTCCTCTTCTTCCCAAAGAAACTTGCTGAGAGTCTTGAATAGAAGAGTAAGCAAATATGCTTCAAGATGAAGTTAGTCTTTAAAGCAGAGGAATTACGTCTGGTGAGCGAGTGGTTTAGATCTAAGTGAATGTTTATTTATTTTTATTTATTTTTTTGCTGAGCTATTCTGCCAACTGTTGGCAACTCAGCTTGGGCCAGGAATCGAACCGGTGACCCTGTTGATTAGCGCTCACATTCTTGAGCAAGGTCTTAACTAACTAAGCCACTTGGCTGACCCATAAATGAATGTTTAAATATATCAATGTGTTTGTAATTTCCATTCAATGGACAATGACTTGGCTAGTATCATGAAGAGTTAGGCCATTAAGGTCCATCTACTGAGTAGAATCTATGGTTTCCCCCATTTAGAAAATGATACAATATGATGCTCTTCAGCAATCCATCACAATGACCCACCCCTGTGGCCAGTACTCAGTAAGGGATAGTTGAGACACAGGCTATCTATCAGTGATGATTTGAGGATGGTGGGGTCGGGGCGGAATCCTATTCATGGATAGCTTATTCTTTGGCTCCCTTCCACTCTACTTCCACAACCTGTAGAGCAGCAGCCTTTCTCAATCTTCTCATCCTGGAGGAACTATTGAAATAATTGCATGGTTTCAGATAACCCCTGCATAAAAGTTATTATAACAATAGCTCAGGGTAATTTAGGAATAATAGTAAGTAGATATAATAGTCCTATAATAATTGCCAGTATTCTTTTGAGTAAAGAATGATATATTTCTGTAGATCTGTTAACTTGGCCAAATTATTAGCTTTTTTTTTTTTTTTTTGTAGTTTCACTTCCCCACACAGAAAATAAACTATGCAAGTCAGTAGTGTTGATAAAGAAAAATTCATGTCTTCCTTTTTTTAAACTTTTTACTTGAGTTTTTAAAACTTTATCTAAGTAAGCCTAAAAGTCTTTGCACAAATTTCTATTAAATAAGCTGTTGATTAGATTTTTCTATTTAAACCAAAAATTTATTTTATAGCTAAACTTCTTGGGAGGGAAAAACAAAACAAAACAAACAACAAAAAAACCCCAACCAGGTTGTTAAGCCTAGGTTCTCTTTTTCTTTACTTTTCAATTATTTAAAATCTCATAAGGTAAACATAATAAACTTCTGTTATATAAGGGCCAATAACCTCCTCCTGTAAAGGGCCAGATAGTAAATATTTCAGGCTTTTCAAACCATATTGTTTCTGCTGTAACTATTCAGTTCTGCTAAGGTAGAATAAAAGCAGCCATGAATAATAAATAAAGGAATGGACATGACTGTGTTCTAATAAAACTTTACTTGTGAAAACATGTTTTCATGTAGGTCAGATTTGGGCTGTAGCTTGTCTGTGTTAAATAACTGGCTTAAGTTAAAATAGGACTTAATTTTTCTAAATGTAGGTTTGGTAAATTTAATTTAAATACAGATAATACAGTAAAATCACTAAAACCATTGACAAGATAATATAATATAATATATATCCTAAAACACAATTTCATGCAAGGCTTTTATGATTTCTTTTTAAATTGAGTGACATGTGATCATGTCAATTTTAATCCTAGCTTTATTTTGATTCTAGCAGTTGCAAAATTATTATGCACATATGTTGGTTTCTTGCTTATTTTATAAGATTGTATACATACATAAAAGTGTTATTTTTGAAACTAGAAATGAAAAAAAATCTACCTTTTAATGTGAAATATGTGTTTCATTTCTACTGTACAAATTTTCAATTCTGGATGAAGCTTGAGATACGCACACATACAATAAATTTCATTTTTAAACAGAAAGAAGGTAATTTCTGTCCTAATTTTTGATGAGTACTAAATGAAAAAGCTTGCTCATATGTCAAAATTTGAAAACTTCAGCACAACGTCCATTGCTTTCCAATGAATGGTAGGGTACTGTTTATTCATAGAAACCCAGAACTAGTCTAAGTATAAATATCATCTTAAGTATTAGATCAGTCTGCAGCTCACAAAGTTCTTTTCTTCTCTCCAAGTCAAGTTCTTGGGCTGAGCAGAAAGTTCAGAACAAGTGTCATACCCCGTCTTACACATGTGTTTAAGGGAGAAAAAAACACTGTTCTTTTTTTTTTTTTTCCCTTCAGTTTTCCTAGTTGGTTTTCAGTGTAACTTGATTCCGTTCCTACACTCTCAAGCCCAATCAGCAATGGAAACATTACGAGATTTTCTTTTGCTATACGAAATTTTTCCCCAAAATGCAGTTTCCTTGTTAGTCTAAGAATCTTTCAATTGTGTTCAACTATCTCTTAAGTGGACTAGTTTCTGTAGGACTCTTCTTTAAAACACTCAGCAAAATCCAGCTACTATTTTTTTAGAAAGTATTGGTAAACCGACATTGTATATTTTAGTTCAAACACCATATTGAGAACTCTTCTCTGCTGAGCCACAAGATTTCTGCCTTCAGAGGAAATTTATATGCTCTTTTCCCAGGTTTTTACAGTTTTTAAAACATTTTCAAATAAACTGATCTTTGCTTAATAAAGTTAATTGCTTCATTAAGCTAGTAGCATCATTCAGGATGTAATTTATTTCATCTTTACTTCTGTGAAGAAATCAGTGTGTTGAGACAATGCTTGGGTTTTCTTTTTTCACAATTAGAGAGTTAAATCCTCTCATGGACCAAAGCATTGATGGGGGCACCATCAGGACAGAAGGCAATGTAATTTCTCCAAGACACTACTTTATTTTTTTTTCCCAGTATGAAAACAAGAAATTAAACATATCCTGACCATGGTTTTGGGCATGTCATTGCAGCAGTGAAATCTTTCTTGAATTTTTCCATCATTTACAAATCTTACAAGTGCTATGGCATGACATTTATTGGTGAAATCCATTTATTCATCAACCTGGATTGAAAAGTTCCTGTTTTTCAGTTCATTACACAAAACCTACTCAATATTATGGGACATGTCATCACTGTATTGACATATTTTTTCAAAAGTGGAACCTTTTCAATGTCTCCTACTGAATGTTATTTGACTCACTATATGCTGGCATTTTTCATTTCTCACACACTGTATAACTTCTTTTCTTCTAGGCAATATGTTTTGTTGCTCAGCAACTTGATTTTGGAACTTTTCACTGAATGTGACCTTTTCTTGACAAAAGCTTTACTCTTTTGAAATTCCAATACATGTTTAAAATAATTAGGACCTTTCCTTGTCAAATGGATGTGATTTGTAGTTAAATATCTTTCCAAGATTTCTGGAGGCATCGCATTTTAGCTTGCCTGCCTCAGACAACATGTAATGGACCAAGACAACTTGGATGACTGGCCCATGCAAAATCCGTGGATAAATAGCTTCCCTTGTTATGAAAGGACTTTTTTTTAAAAATCTCCCTTGATGTACTAGTGCTGTGAAATAACCAAGAACATTGTAATTCTTCATCATTAACCATATAGGAATTGAGTTTTTATTTGTTTGTTCTTTTTTTTTTTTTTTTTTTTTGAGGGCAGTGTCACTTGCCCTCATATGTGGCATCCAAACCGGGGCCACTGACGTCCCAAGCCAGCGCTTAACCACCGTGCCACTCGGCCGGCCCCATATAGGAATTGTTTATAGGCCTAATTCTTGAATCCTCCTCTTTCATCTCATATCCTATCTGAAAATTGCCACACTGGACCATCAGACTTGCTTATAAAATACAAATCTGAATAAAATATAAAACAAAAGGGCATAATAAATAATTAAATGAGATAGTGCAAAAATAAAAACTTCATAACCATAATGCAATTCACTTCTAACCTACCCAATCCATGTTTTGCAATTTTTATAACAACAGCACAGCAACAGGACAGTTAAGTTATGGCACATAACAATTTCTTTTTAATAATGAAAAATTCCCTCTGATTGTCTTTTACATCAAGAGAGTTATTGTTTCCCAGGAAGATAGCTGGAGGTATGAATGGCCAACAATGTAGGAAGGGATTAAAAGGTATGTGAGGCTAGAAGATCCATCAGAGATTTAATGGGAAACTTTAGGAAACACACCACTCACCAAGGCCTACAAGAATGCACTGAAGAAATGGACACCATCATCCTGGGCCAATGGCCACCAACATGGCTTTTTAATAACAATGGGGATGATGAGGTCCCAAAGCTGCATCAAGGAGATTGCAATTACTGTAATGACTGACAAGTTCAGAGGGGCAGCCAAGGATGCTTGGGGATGGTAAATAGAATACAGTATCCCTAGTGATAATATAGATTAGTAGCCAATAAGAGTGTGGCTTAATATATACAAATAGAAGAAGGTAAGTATGCATATTCAAGAGGCTTTGGATGGGCCACTTTAACTGGAAGTCATAATCTTTTGTCAAAATTCTCAGCTTGAGTCAGTGTTCAGACCCAGAACTTTCTGACTGAAAAGGTAGTTAGATCCCCAGGAGGAAGGACCATGCAACACCATGACAGATATAGACTGTAATATTTTTTTCCCCAAAACACCTATAGTTATATTTACTCAGGTGGCTGCATTTTAGGAATTGAGTAATACCTAGATATTGTGAAAGTTGTAGGATGCAGCGACTGTGTTGACATTGATACCCGGACTCTAAAAAGTATTATCATGGATCTTGCTAGAGGGGGTGACTAACCGGGACCAGGTAATACATGGAGTCCTGCCAAAGGTAGATTTACAGTAGGACTACTGGTTTTGTGGTCCACCCAGCGTTACTGGTCCTGTAGAGATGGAATGACCATGCACCCAGAACTCTACATTATGAACTGAATTCTGTCAGACTTACCAGGTCAATAAAGTCAGGTAGGCCCATTAGTAGGTAGTTCATTGTAAGATGGAAATGGTCATCTCCCTGGTCCTTGAACATATAATTGGAATTGACATGCTTGACAGTTAATGTAAGCCCCACTATAGATCACCATCCTGTGGAATCAGAGTGATCAAGTGGAAACCTCTGAAATTGTTCCCCTCTACCACCAAAATATAGCTAAACAAAACAACATGGAATTCCAGGGGTATGGGAGGGATTAGTGCTACTCCTAAAGATCTTAAGGATGTGGGGGTGGCAGTCATTGCTATGTTGCCATTAAATTTGGAAGTCTTGTCCTTGCAGAAAACATACATTCTAGAGAGTGACTTTATGTTACTGCAAGCTCATCCAAGTAATAGCCCTGATTTGGGCTACGATAGCAGATGTGGTATCTTTGCCAGAACAGACTATGATGGCTTAAGGCACATGGTGTGCAGCCACTGCTTTGGCAAATGCATCATTTTCTATCATGAATAGTTTGTATTAATACAGAATGAACAACAAAATACATTTTGCAGTGTTGCCCCAAAACTATGCTTACTCTCCTGCTGCCCATCATAAGGAGAAGTGGCCCTAGTGGGAAATATGTGCAGAACTAGGAGCGGTGGCCAATGGTTTGGGCACCTGGTTAGGAGCCTGAAGGGAAAAAGATGGAAGATCAAAACTAAGGAGGTCAGGTGGAGAGCTGCGTAGATGGGCGTATGGAAATGGCACTGAGGATCAAACAGATTCAAACAGTGGAGCAGGAAACTACCTGTAGAACCCAGATCATCCCCCTGCCTGGTTTTTAGTATTTCCTTGCCTGATTGTGACTGTGGGTGGACAGAGGCAACAATTCTGGCCTTGAAGGAGAGAGTGGCTTTGGGAATGTGGATTGGAATCATACTGTCGGTGAAGTCACCCAGGCAAGCAGAGAATAGATACTTAGAATGGACAGTGAAGGAAGGAGACCAACTGGTGTCCTTCATCCCATGAATCTCCCTTTTCTGAGCTTCTCCACAGAGATAGAGGTTAGTCGGAACCTGGAGGATCTGTAACATGAATGTCTGAAAAGTGGATTCATGCAGCACAAGAGGTGGGGCATGGCAGCTACAGCTATGCCTTGCAGATTTCCTTTCTAGAAAGAATTTGCTGGTCAGCTGTGAGGATGCTGCCCTGCAGTGTTTGAACCAGGGCCACATGCTTCCCAGGCAGCACATGACTGAATGACTGAGTATGGCTGGGCAGTAGGGTCTGGTGAGTTATGTCCAATGACAGAGTCCTTTATAGCATATCTTTGTGCGAGGGTACCCTGTTCAGCTGACTGACACTTCCACCAAATTGCACTGCTATTTTAAAATCTTTCTACCTGATGGGTTTCCTTTCCTTCTCCTTTCCTAGGCGGGTCAGCATTCCAGTTGGAAGGCTTTCCCTGCTACTTCTGCTCTTTCATTGGCATTCCCCCAACAAATCTCTGTCACTTCTAACTCCATCTGTGAGTCCTTCCTGGAGGACCCAATCAACGTGGCTTCCAGGAAGGCTGATTTGGGGAGGAAGAAGCTGATGTCATCTGCCTGTCATCTCCTCAATGCAATACCATGGCCACCAATTACCATCAGCCTCCTTAATTTTGGGTCAAAAACTGAGAATGAACTCAACCACATAAACACAATTCTTCTGCAGACTACCATCCGGTTAAAAGGGGAATCATAGGCAAAGTAGCTTGGTGAATGTAAACGACGTAAATGCTAGCATTCCACAAAGCTGTAAAGTTACAAAAACCACGCATAATTTCTTCTTTTGTTACACTCTCTCAAGGAACCCCTAGTGACATCTTGTGGAATCCTAGGTCTCTGGAGAACCCTGCTTAAGAAACTCTGATCTGGAAGTTCCTTCTTTATTCTCCTACTCACATTCTCCTTCTTCCTATGAGTTTCTTTTCTCCTGTTTAAGTTGCCACTTTTTCTCCCCTCTGCTGTCGTGTCGGTCAGGCCTAACCTTATGTAGTTTCTGTGAGGGGGAAAACAGACCTGCAAGTAAGCTGATGAGCTTTTAAACTTTATTTCTGTTCTGAAGTGTGCTGGAGGAGAGAAAATGACATGCAGTGTTCTACTGAGAAAGAAGAAAAAAGCACCCCACAAGATTAACACTGGACGTAACCCTGTCACATGCTTTTTTCAGCAAAGAACTTTGGAGGCCTAAAAATGTTAAGATAGCCCTAAATTAAAACATTAAATGCTAATGTAAACATTTTTTCATAACCCTCCCAAATTTTCATCATCTTCCTCTCCATCCCCTACATTTATATGACTCTCACAGTTTTTATACTTTCTTTCACTGGTTCCCCTCATCTCCAACCCCCCACCCCACCCCCTGGCCCTGACAGACAGGGGATTATTTTTATCCTACAGAAAAAAACCCATAACTATTTATTTGGTGGATTCTTCCATAGTCCCTAATTCCTAGTTTTCTGATTTAATGTAAATTGTAGCTCTAATCTGTAGAGTTTTCTATTTGTTTTATATCAATTTATGATATCACACTTTTTTATGTTATAAATTCTCAAATATCTCTATTAGTGGGTTGAGAAAAAGTAAAAATCACACCCTGGCAAACAAATGGGTGAATATTTGATGATGCAATAGATTCCAGAAGAGATGCAATCTTGTAACTAGGTTAGAAGGTTGTCAGTACAAAATTATTTTTAATGACCCTATATGTTTCTCAAGAACTTCAACATATTTTTATGTCAGAAAGATAACCGTGCTGTTCTGATTATCAGAGATCTGAGGTGGAGAGTATTAAAGATCTTTTCTCAATATTCTTGTACCTATTTTACTGCTATATCACAGATAAGGTATTTCACAAAACATATTTCTCATTAAATGTAATGATTACTTTTAAGTGACAGTTAAAAAACTCTTCTACTTACTTTGGGTGGAAAAACATCAAAATGACATTAAACATTTCACCGACTTTCTGTATGCACTTGAATTTTCAAACCCTTTTCTTAGATGGCTTGGGGGTTTTTATGAACCATGCAGGAGCCTTACCATCCTACCTCATGTTCACTACACTCATGCCCCTGAAACGCAGCTGGCAAAGGGGGTTTCTCTCTACAAATACTCATGTATCTTTTATTTATGGACAGAGCTTCTACTCTGAGTTTCTGGCTTTACTCATGCCCTCATGGGCTAGGATAAACAACACGAAAGAAGCCCGAATTCCTACTTTTCCTTCTCTTCTGCGGTTGAATCCGGAGGTCAGCAAAAGTGGCAAACCATCTCCCTGAGCCCCAAAACTGTCTGAACCTTCTCTTTTCTCAGGATGAGGCTCTCTAGGGAAACAGATTTCCCTCTTCTGAGATTTCCCTCATGTAAACAACACTTTAGACGGATCCTTTTAGTCCTGCAGCCAGGCAGAAACTTGTCTGAGTTCTAGATTGAAATAAATAGGCTACACATGGGATTTTTGACTGTGATGAATTCATAAATAAAAAGCCTCAAGAGATTATTTTTTTCACTTACACTCATTTTCTTCCATAAATATATGTACTATGCATATGAGTTTTCAAAATAGAGGCCTACCAGTTTCTTAGGCAGCTGGAACAAGGTGTCTGGGAGGGTTCAAAAATGGCAGCAGGGATGGCTATGCGAATATTGGAAACACTGTAGAGTTATTTCTAACATATTCAGTGTTTCTGGCATCCCAGCTGAGGATCACTTGTGCCTATGCATGGGAAGCATGCTTTACTGCAAATTACTAGGTTGAAAATACCATTGCTTTGCATGCAGGAGATCTGGGAGGTTGTCCTGGTTCTGCTGCTCAGTGTTAGGACCAGGGCTAATTATCTTACAGTCAGCATCCTCAAGGTTCTTACTTGATAGTAGTTGGAAACCGTTGGAACATACAGTGACGGTATGCATACCGGGAATGCATAATGAAGAGTTTATGCCATGTTAAGAACTTGAATTTTATCGTAGAGTCAAAAGGGGACTGTTGAAGGGTTTTGAGTAGATACTGTGGCATAGTCATATTTGCATTTTTTAAACCAATTTTGGTAGCCATGCACTTGATAAATTTGAGGGAAATGTGACTAGAAACCTGTTAGCTAGTCTCTTTTAGCAATAATTTAGGTCAGAAATAGAATTTGGAAATTTAGCATTTTATATATATTGGTATATATGTTATATGCTCGTATATAATATATAAATGTTATAAAGAATATACATCATGTATATTATACACAATTTTTTTAAACGTTTCTTATTTTTTATTTATTTATTTTTTTTGAGGGCAATGTCACTGGCCCTCATATGTGGGACCCGAACCGGGGCCGCCGGCTTCCCAAGCCAGAGCTTAACCACTGCGCTACTCGGCTGGCCCTATTATACATAATTTTTAAACAGAGGCTTACTCTCTCCCATTTTATATAGAATGTACTATGCTTATATGGAGTATTTTCAAAATAGTGGTATAACTGAGTTCCTTGGGAGGCTAGATCAGGATATCTGGATGGGCTGAACAACAGCTACAGAGACAACAGCAAAATTTTGGGCAACACCATAGGGATATTTCTAACATATTTAGTCATTCTGTCACCCACTTGAAAATCACTCATGCACAAACACTTGAAGTATGTTAGGTTGCAAAACAATAGGCTGAAAATAGAGCATTTTATATCAAAAATCTATCTCACTGTTATTGACATCTTGGAATATAACGAAGTTTTTCTTTATTACAATGAATAACAGTTTGCTTGTCTTATATTAGAGAAAATGAATTGAAACCTTCAGGACAATATTAGCATAAGCTCTGTTCACAAATTTCTCTGAAGTGAATTCTTCAATTAAATGATTAATGCTTTCAATTGCTAGTCATCCAAGAAACATCATGCTTGACTACGCTTTTCATATGATGATACAATTATTACTTATGATGATGGAGTTCTCCCTCACCAAATCAAATTTATGATGTCTCTTCAGGTGTACTCCAGCATGTAGGTAAAGTCACAGAATATGCCAAGGTAAGGGAGAAGGTCAAGGCAGCTACTGCCTTCAAAGTGTCCACAGGAAACCTGGTATTTTGGGGGTGTAACATTTCACATTTGCTTGTAAGTGATAACCTCAAGCTGTCTCCATAATTTTCTATATGTGCTTGTGTCATATTAGCTGAGAAAACCTACTTGAATGTGATTGTACACAACATTGTAGGCCCAACTTTTTAGTCCTATAGGCAGGTTGGAACTTGCTTGAATTGTAGATTGAAATAATTAGGCTATACGTGGGATACTTGACTTAAATGCACTGATAAACAGAGTCTCAAAGGACTGGTTTGGCACTGCCTGACACGAGTTGATAAAGCCCAAATGTACTCTTAAAAATTTTAATATGCCTCAGTATATCTTTTAAACACAAGTTTACTTTTAGCAAAACAATTTATTTTGAAAATCAATTGTTACCAAAATAGGCATGATCTCTGTCTACTAATGATTTATTAGAACAGCTAACCTCTGTCACAGGGATTCAGGAAAAGTCAGAAGACCTATACTTACTTGTTCTCTCATTTAATATTTATTAAGCACACTCTAAGTATCAAGAGCTATCTTAGGTGTGGAGAAAAAGGCAACAACAAAACAAGCAAATTTCCTCCTTTTCCATGGAGCTTAATTTTTGGTGATAGGGGAAGCAAAAAATAAACAAGAACAATATCAGAGAGATTCAAGATGCATGCAGAAAATTAAAACAGAGTGACATGACAAAGAATGATTGTAAGGTTTGAAAAAGAAATCTCAGATGCCATGACTGAGCAAACAGAATCCAAAAGGATAGATATATAGATATAGATATGTAGATATAGACATATATAGATACAGATACCTATATAGATACAAGTATTTAACATTTGGAAATTTCCCTGTGGCTTAGAGTAGGACTTAATAACTAATATATAAAAATATTACTGGGATCATGGGCTCCATTTCTGTAAATACTGATATTTTAACTTTGGGGTGGGACCTCTGATTCTGAAATACCTGATAGGATGCCAAGTGAATTCTTTTGTGTATTGGAAGAAGCTTATAAGAGGTAATAAGTTGGTTCAGATAAATATGCATATTTAAGGTACTTTGAATTCTTGAGAGCTCTCAAAAATGATTGACTATGGTTCATAGGAACCAGCTACTTACTATTAAATACTTTAGTGGATCTGATTATTTTCTTAGCAAACAGTTTTGCTACTCTCAGACAGCTGTTTCACCAGATAAACTATGAGGATTGCTAAAAAGGCCTACGGGGTATTTCTGAAAGTACAGTTAACTTGAAGACATCTCTTTTTGAAGATACATTAAAACTTAGACTTGATCTATTAAGAAATGCCAAGGTACTTAGATGATGAAATAAAATGTTCAGAATAGATCATTTCAGTTTAATCTTTTTTGAAATGTGATCTGAGAAGAGTAAAGTGAGCCGGAGCCAAGCAGTGATTGCATCATAGAAAAATGAAGTATGACAGTATATATTGACCATGAAAAATACTGTTGAACAGCTCCGTTCTCCAGGTGTGATTTCCAGAAAGTCTACTCACAACGATTTTACTTTATATCCTAAAGCAGTTTAGAAAGAGAAATCAGCAGGACAAAATATTCAACATTTGGATGGAGAAAGTGAGAAAGAGGCATTACTTTGAAAATTTTGTCTGTAGTACAATTCACCTCAGTGATTATATTTGGAAACATTATAAAACAGCAGGACTCCCCCCCAAAAAAAAAATTCAGAGAATTAGAAATATCAAATACTGGCAGTGTCTACATGTCTTAAGATGGCAACTGTTACGGTGGAGCTATTTTCCATGGCTTTGGAGAGGGAACTAGCTATGGGGCCAAAAAAACCTGGCTTAATTGTTTCTCCTATATTTACTGCCTCTACACTATATCCTTGGCAAGTTATTGGGTTGTAGGAAAAGTCATGATACATTTTTGCAACAAAAAACAGAAAAAAATATGTCATGACTTTTCCAACAACCCAATATTTTCGCTATCACTTCTCTTTCTATTTCTCTCTGTCTCTCTCTCTCTCTCTCTCCACACACACACACACACACACACACACACACACACACACACGATAATCTAGCTAATGTATACTGAAATTTATTATGTGCTATCTTATTTCATCTTGATAGTAATAAGGCAGCGATACAGATAGTAGCAATATTCGTATTTTGCAGACTAGGAAACTGATGATTGTAGCAGTTATGAATCATCCCTTAGGTCATGAATTAATAAATGGAAGAGCCAATATTTGAAATTAGGTCAGTGTGAGACCAAATCCTGGGCCTCTAGCCCCTATGTACTACAGACTCAGAAGGTCATTACAACATAAAATGGATTTATGTATAGGACAATGCCTAACATAATTTAAGCACTCAATATAAAAGTAGCAGTTATGAATCTTAGCATGAATCCACAATTGTGCTAGAAAAATAATATTTGTTGGGTTGTTGGAAAAGTCATGACACATTTTTGCAATGAAAAACATAGAAAAAATGCATCATGACTTTTCCGACAACCCAATATTTTCTTTCAATTAAAAGAATTAGAATTTAAACCCTCGTTTTGTCTTGCCAGTCAGGAATTCAGTCTGGTTCACTATTTGGATTTAACCCTTCTGGTGTTATAAAGGGCTATGGATCCTACACTGTGTTAGAGTTGAAGCAGGCCCCTCCTCCTTGTTTTCTGTTTTGGACTTGGTCCATACTGGTTACAGCTGAGAAGCCCCTAGTTCCTCCCAACACTATTGCTTACAGTCCAGGAGTTCCGATATATCTGAGGCACAGAAACCTTTGTTGAGACTGGGGCGGGAGGTGGGATTCCACTGCAATTGTTTATTCTTTTAATACTTATTAAGTATCATTTACGTATCAAGCACCATGAAATGCAGCAACAAGGCAGATTATCTGTTCTGTGCTTCGAGTCCAACCTTCTTGGTGTGTCTCACAATCATGTACCCTATGGAATCTTGCCACCTCTTAGTGGGATGCTATAGAGTCACATGTAGGTTCCAGCTGGGGGTGAATTTCCCATGAAGCTCCAGAAGCATGGGCTTCAGGGATGCTCACTTTCAAAGCCGCTTCCAATATTCCAAGTTGGGCCTTAAGAATGTGTATACAAGGTGTTTTCTGTTTTCTTTAGTTTTTTTTTTTTTAAAGGTGAGGTATTTTAACTGCAGTCAGTTAGGTGGTTGTCTAACCTCTCTGTATATTTATGATCTGGCCAAAAAGAAATTAAGTTTACCATTAACATTGTTAGGTGTGTTAATATTATGGTAGTTATGAAAAATATCTTCTTATTTATTAAAGTTGTGTATTTATAGGCAAAAGGACACAAAGTATGGAATATTCCCCCCCACAAGGAAAAAAGAGGGACTACAAGGAAAGAAAAACTAACATAATATTTGTAATGGCTGAGGCTGGGTGATGGATATATGAAGGTTCATTACATTGTTCCTTTTAATTCTGTGTATGTTTGTACATTTCCTAAATAAACAGTTAAAAATGCCAGAATTCAGGATGAATTTGGATGTGATTTTTTTGGTGTGTTTTTCCACATAACTTGCTAAGTCATTTAATGTGTAGTTTCCAGTTCTTTATTAATTTTTTCCCAGAAGTATTTAAATTATATCTTAGTTTTGCTTTCGCTATTAATCTTATTGCATTTTCAAGAGTAGCACGTTTAGTTCATAGGTTGAAACTGTGATTCTGCTCAAAATGTTTATCATATTGTCTCATCATATTTATCTTTAGGTGTTTTTTATCTTGTATTTTCAGAGATTCTAACATTTGTTTGCCATATTACTGATTTTACTTTCTGCAAGTCAGTTCTACTACTTATTGCACCCCATTGCAGACTGAAAATTTGTTTTTGAATTTGGAATTCCTTGTATTGTTAATTATTAATAATTTAATGAGCTCATCGTGCTTCTTAGCCCACACTTCTCTCTATGGACTCTCACCTTGTGGCTCTCTGTCCCTTCTTTAAAAGGCAATATCTTCTTGTAACTTTTAAAATAAACCCCAGACAATTTATGATCTCTTCATATTAGAAGCTGAAAGAGGTGTGTACGAAGTAGTCCCTTTCCTTATGCTGCACTCTCTCTGCAGAGGCTTGAAAGGTGCATTGGTGCATTATGCATCTCCAAAATTAGGCAATGTTCCCCAAAATATTTAACTTTTTTGACCCGTGAGTATGTGGAGACCTATAAAAATCTCCTGCAACACTTTTCCATGGAATCTCAATTTGGAAAATGCTGGCTAAACATTTTGAAACTGTTCTTTTCTACCCATAATCTGTAGGAAGAGGGTACATTCATACCTTGGAACTTGTGTCAGTCTTCATCATTATTTAGTGCAGTAAAATATTACTTAGTATCTATAAAGGACCAAGCCCAGCTGGTTCTGGGAACCAGCCGGAGAGAACTCTTGGTAAAACAAACATATAAATACAAGTGTTCTGGTGACAGACTGGGAAGGTGTATATAACTCTCATTAATGAACTAGAGGCTACAAAACAAATAAATAAATATAAATAAATAAACAAATAATTATAAATAAATAAATAAATAAATAATCTATTATCAAAAAGAAGCTTTCCAGGAGTAGTAGCTCAATTACTAAGTGTTTTGTTTAAAAAAAAAAAAAGGCCAAGTGTTCTCTTGATAAGATTTTCTTTTTTTTTTTGGCTTTTGTTTTCTTATTTTTCTTTTTTTTTGGGTAACCCTGAGGAAAAATAAAACTTATCTTATTTTGTCAAATCTTTCAAAACCTTTTAATATGTATTACAGTTAATGGTTGGCTGAATTCAGAAAAAAAAAAGATTATTCTGTTTCAATACTAAACCTCTTCACGATTTACTGAGAGGGTGTTTAATATCACAACTGTTTTGGTTCATTAAACTTTTTAAAAGGTTCTAAACTTTAATCAGTGAGAATTCACTCAAGCTTCTAACTGCAAAAGAGGCTCTTTGAAAGAAATGTAACAACTTTAAAATTTTACATTTTTAAAGTTCTTCTTCATGCAATTTTTCCTGGGTGCTCCAGAAGATTTATATTTCCCTGACAAGATAATGTTTATAAATAGAAGGCTCTATCTCTAGGATTTAAGGACTAATAAAAATGAGCTTTATAAGTCTAAATTTGGTTTGTACTTAGGATTTTAGAGATTATTTTAAAATGCTACAAAAAAGCTAATATTTGTTAAGAGCTTTATGGTTTAGCGTTTTCTTCTGTTCTATTTTGTAATCATGCTTAAGTTAATATTTCCAACAAAGAAATTATTAGAAAATCTAACATCACATTAACATTCTTGATATATAATGAGATAGTCCATATTGATGAGGAAATGTTGAATGGTCCTGTAAAAATGGAAAAAGGAAATAAAAAGCATGCACAAACAAGCATGAAACACAAATTCTCAATCCACATGTGAAAAGCTGAAAAGCTGAACCTCAACAGTGACAACAACAACAAAGCAACTATCAAAAACAGTAAGAGCTAGAGAAAACATCAAACTGGCCAGTCATTAAAAACACAAAAAGTCCTCTTTTTGGTGAGAATGAAACACTAATTCTGGGACACAGCTACTGAATTTGAAAATTGGCACAGCCCTTCTGGAAAGGAGAGGGACAAAATGCATCTCAAAAACTTCAAAAATATTCAGTCTCTAATTCATACTTCTGGGAATTCATCTTCAGAAAAATCTACTCACAATGTTTGAGCATAATGTCTTTGCATGACTCTTATTACAGTTCGGTGATGTAAGTGCTCATTATTCGCATATTCCAGATGAGAAAGCCAAAACCCAGAGAGGCTGACTTGTATAAAATCCCACAACTAGTCCACAGCAGACCTGGCTCAGATCTTTTAGGTCTCCACTTCATAATTATTGCTTATGCTAGGAAGTATTTGTTTCAATAATATTTTTTTTTTGGTGCCTTCTCCATATTACATTCAATGTTAGGTTCTGGATCTACAATGAGTAGATGTCAAATAGCTGAGTTAACAAACAAGCTTGATCAAGCTTTCTCCAGAGTTCTCTCTCTTAACTATTACACTTAATTCTCGCCCCAAGATAGACTACCCACAGATCCTGTCCACAAAGGAGACAGATTTCTTATGGTTCAGAATACATGACAAAAATAAAATGGGGACACAAAGAAAGAAACTAATATAACTGTGCTTTGATCCTCACAGCGCTGATGGTGGCAGGTAGTAGGTCCTCAGCACTATTGCCATTTGTAAGACAGATTTATTTGTATTTGCAACTTCAGATAATCACATCCACTACCTGAGAAGACTCTGGAACAATATATATATATATACATATATATATATATACATATATATGTATATATATATGTATATATATGTATACACATACATACATATATTTACACATACATACATATATTTACTTATTGATTGAAAATTCTGTTTTAATGCCCCCATATAAAACAAAGAAAAACCATAAATAGTCATAGGAAAATATTGGAAAGAAATGCATTAAAGTGTTCACAGGATGTATCTCCACTCTATTTTCTTTCTTTTTTTATATTTCTTTATAGTTGCTTTGTTTTTATAATCAGACAAACGCTGTAGATAATAGCTTATTTTTAACTTATGTATTGAATGAATATTAGTGTCAAACACATAGTCTAGCAAGTATCTTATACAGATGTTTAGAGGCAAAGAGCTGAGAGGTGCCATGTGTACTTTCAGTGACTTTCCAAATTCCAGCCTAGGTGCCAACCTCACACGTACAGGTGGGTGCTCCCATACAGGTCTTCCTGGGAGGACTTAATCAACGCTTAGTGTAGTGGCAGACCCAGCTACAAAAACAGTGCAGTAGCCATGAAGCTAAAGTCTTGGTTGTCAGAGCAAATGAGAAAATATACACAATTGCATTTGAAAACATGTAATTGTTATATAAATACAAGATATATTTTCAAAATTTGAAAGTATGGAAAGGAGTCTCATTAGTAGCAAAAATAATGCTATCCAAAGCATTTCTGGCTTTGATCCTAGCCACAGTATAACCACTGTTAACCGGTGCTTCACAGATGCTTTCTTGAAGATAAATTTTGAGTGGAGTAATTTTCAGGCTCTAATACAAAGAACAAACATCAATGGAAACTTTCTTATACTAAGCGATTCAGGGCATGACTCATTTGAGCATTGCAACAGATTTCTGTTGTTGTTCCTACAAATGAGGGATTTAATGCTTAGATAGGAGCAGTAATTTGTTCAGGGTCACAATCTTGTGAGTTATAAAGTCAGGAATTAAACTCAAGTGGCAAATGAGCTCTCATTCATTACTAGGTGGTCTATTACACTGAAGAAGTAAAATATTCAGTATCTGAAATTTGATAACCACCTCCTTCCATGTCTTCTGGTTCTGTCACCATCCACCAGGCCTATCCAATACTCCGCATGACATATTTTTAATATGCTAACTAATATGTTTTATAGCTATCATTTAACTATTATGAGATAATTTGGTAGAATTAAATATACCCAGCAGCCCTAGAAAATGAGAATGAAGGTTCTCTGGTTTGGATAAAAGAGATAAACTAGCAGATAATACACTTCTTTATTCCCTCTCTATTACATAGTGTTTTGAATAATTCTGATTATTGCAATTTTTTTTTCAAATATACCCCTAAATACAGCTGTTCACAAGTTGTGCACCTTTCTATTATTCCACGTTCAACTTAGAAAATTTGATAACTCCCAATGTTTACTGTCCCTTGAATCCAAATATGCCTAATAGAATTTTAGAGTAAATAATGCTGTACTATTATCTCCACAGTGCTCCCTACTCTACAAGCAGGGTGGGTAGAAAAGAACTAAGTGCATATTCTCATCCTGGCTATTAATATGGCTATTAATTATTAATATAAATATGTAATTAATGCATAAGGTCAAGAGGAGGGCCTCTATCCCATTTTGGTAGGTAGAAGATCTGTGGAACAGCATAAAGTTGTGAGAAT
Source organism: Aselliscus stoliczkanus (assembly GCA_033961575.1). NCBI lineage: Eukaryota > Metazoa > Chordata > Mammalia > Chiroptera > Hipposideridae > Aselliscus > Aselliscus stoliczkanus. Next base: position 139,514,133 of record CM066728.1, read on the forward strand.
CTCCTACACATCATAGATAACCCTCCCGGATATGTACAACACCAACTTTAAGAAATATGTGGCAGAAATTTAAAAAGGAGAATTCAGAAAGAAAATGATCATACAATAGGGAATAGTAGAAATACTAGAGAATTTACAGTTCAAAGAGCACATTAAAGTTCTATCTCCATCATGTACAAGCTACATTACCTTGGCAAATTTCAATAAATTTGGTATTCTGACCAAATTCCACATGGATATTTTGAGGATTAAATGAGTTCATGCAAAATGCTTGCACATGCTATAACACAGCAGACACCAAGTATATAATAGCTTTCATATCCACTCTTCAATTACTAATTTAAGGGATAATGATATTTACCATATAGGATCATCAGGAGAATTAGATCAATTTCTATGTAGATAGAGTTCCACCTCCCTGTACCAATCGAGCTCCCGGATGAATCTCTATTTCTGGTTAAGCTTTTGTGGAAGCATTAATTCATTTATAAAACTCAACTGGAGAATTTATACATCCCCACGTGACATTCTACCTATCCACTCTAATGCATTTTCTGTATTTTTTGTAATGAACAAGTTTTATTTTTATAATTTGACGAAATAATAATGCATATTACTAAGGGCGGGTGGGAAATCATAGTTCTTGGGAAATTTGGCCACAAGAGGGAAGTAAAAGAACTTGCTCAGGAAACCCAGCAGTGTTTTTCTTTGTTTAATTTCACCTTATTTTTTCCTCCTTACTTCCTCAGTTCTGTTTGGTATCTTGTACTTGTCTTGTAGTTTTCCTGATTCTAAAATACAGTGATAGGTCCTGTACTTGGAAAGTTTATCAGAGTCACACCTTTTGCTATCAGAGTGGTCTGCAGGATGAGGTAAGTGGTGCCTTGCTGAAGATGCTGCCTTTGATTCCAGGTTTGTCCTTGGGGATTGCAAAGCACCAATTGCTCAGTGCTGCACTGTCCTAGTGTAGTAAATCCCTGAGAAGGAATTACCTGTGATCACAGTAGGACGGCTGTGTAGGAGCTGACACAACACCTACACAGGAGAAGCGAAGCCCTTTCTGGTCCTGCTCTCTCAGAGTATTATTCATTTCGATTGCCTGCTTATAAGATTTCTCTGGAATCTATGTGTTTTATTACTCCTTCTATCCAATAACTAGGGGTTCTTAAAAAAAATGTATTCTCTTTGTCTGATTGGATTAAAATTCAAGCTTTAGGTTATACAGATTTAATCAATTGTTTTGAGGCCACTTATTTTATTAATAAGTATGTATTGGAGGCCTTTATATCATACATTTTTCTAGGCAATGGTTTTGGCATCAATAAGGCAAGGAAGGACTCTGCTCCTAAGAGACCTGTAGTGTAACAGGCTGTTTTCTTCTGCTAATATTCCATCTGTATGGATACATTTATATTCTAAAGGCATTTGATTCTCATTTCCTACAGAATTAAATCCAAACCCCACAAAACGTAAGGCTGTATGGATTTGGGTCCTTGTAGGAAGATGGCAATCCCCCCAAAAAGCTATTTACAAAGGTGTGGGGGAGGATAAAGGGGAATTTACAAGCGATGGTAAAGCCATAGCTTCTATCCATGAACTGAGTGAGAGCTGTTGCAGTCGAAGAGAGTCACCCCATAGGAGATAAGCACGTTAGTAGTTAAATGGTTGGATTCAGCCTGGGAAGTAGGGAGCCAAGAAAACAAATGTCTTAATGTATCAATCAGTCCGAGTCTCATAATCTCCAGCTGGGTGCATCCACTGGCTGAACCCAATAGGAAGCCAGAATGTAAGGGAACATGGTACATGTGGTCTGAGCCTCCTGGAGCCCACAGCAAAGTGGATTCGGGTGGACAGTGGATCAGGAAGGGGGCAAAGAGAATATTCAGCACAGAGGTCACACCAAATCTACCCAACTTAACTTGCCATTTATTGTAGTTCTATCCTTCTATTTCTATCCCTATTTGCTATTATTCCAGTTCCTGTAGATGTAGATAATCCTGAAACTAACCTCTCTAACAGTAAGAATTCCACATTAAATTAATAAACATTTTTTGGAACGTATACTATGTGCCAGACATATTTCTAAATGGGTTCTGCTCTTCAGGACCTTACCGTTTAGTGAGTGATATCGTGACAAGAAAGATACAGCACAGTGTGTGGGAAGAGAAAGACCCATCGGGGTAACTAATCTGTAATTAGGGGAATTCAGAGAGGTTTGACAAATATAATAATGGTGAAGCACATTTGTGGAAGATGATAAAAGAAAACAGTGAATGGAGTAAGGGTGTTCCAGCTAGAAATGAAAGTATGACCGAGGACCTGGAAATACGAGAGAACGTGGCCTTTGTGTGAATTGCAGAAGGTCACACTGGCAGAGGTGAAGTGAGGTGGGGAGGTGGGCAGGGGCAGAGCACAAGGGCCCTGGGGCCATGCTGGGGAATCAGGGCTTCTCGGTAATTGGGAGGCACTGAACATGCTCAGTCCAAAAATCCCGTCACAAAATGTCTGAGAGTTTTTTCTAAAGTGGAGGCTGTGGGAGGGAAAACCCAAATTTCTCCAACATGCCCACAATCCTACAGTTCTTTTATCTATGGTTGCTCCCTGTCTGGTTGCATTCATGGTCCACTAGGACTAAAACAACTAGGATTAAAAATTGTCCAAATGCTGCCTCTGTGCTTTTTGCCATACCAGTGAGTCGCCTCTAATTCGTAGTTACTGCACTTTAATCCCTATGACAATAAAGGCCCCCTCAGCGTATGCCACTGCCTGGTCTGGGGGGCATGTGGAGGTAAAAATCTCCATTCTCTGGACCCCCTGCCTCGCTGCTCCTGCCCCAGAGCTCAAATCAGACTGTCCACATTTAAGCTCAGGCTCTGACATAAACTAGTTTTGACACACTGGGCTTCCTTCTAAATTCTCTGAAGCTTACTTTCCTCATCTGTGAAATCTGGAGAATTATAACTTTTGTACAAGTTCTTTAAGGAAGAAGTGAGACAATTAAGCATATATAGCTTTCACAACATGTAAGCCCACTGCTGCCTGAGATGCCTGTAGTCTGGCTTTAGAGGTAGGGCTCTGGACCTTAGTACAAGGGTAGAAGGAGTTCTGAGGGCTGAGGTCAGGAGTGTTGGGAGGAGGTGGTGGGGGGGAAAATAGGGCAATTTAAGGCACTGATTAAGTGGTAGGGTAAAGTGCGGTGGGAGGCACTAAAGCAAATCTAGTGGTTGTATTACACAGTGATTCTACCCTTGACAAACATTGTGACTTGGTGTTTTTTAGTATTTGAGCAGGCCAGACTGTCCCTGGGGAGCTAGGAAGCCAGGGAAGTTGCTGGAGCATCCTGGTTTCCAGGCTGTAAAGGAATGGCACCTAATAGCTTGTCTCCCTGATGGATATCAGAACAACATTTGAAGCCCATGTTTCTGTTTCTGCAAAGAGAAGCTGAGTAGGGCCACATCCTCTCCTGAGTCTCTCAGGAGGCCTGAGCACCAATGTGCCCCTGGGATCCTTGCTTGCTCTTTGATGCCTAAGCTGAGGGGAGTAGACAGCTAGGTCTGGTGCCAGGATTCCATCCTGGAGCAGCCTGCAGCTTAGACCCCAGACTGATCTTGAATATGTTACACTTGGTCCCAGTGACACTCTGGGACACCAGCATCTCAGGAGAATGCCTGATTACTTTTCCCAGTTGGAAGCAAGAGGATTAACATAACCAGTGCAGGGCTGGGGTAGATAGAGCCAGGGGAAGGAGGGTATGGCAAAGGCAGATAAATGGATGTTGAGGGAAAGAACTGGGGCCCGGATAATGCAGAGGATTGGGAAGCCACAGGCACACAGGCAGGTCAAACACACAGGACAGAAGTCTGCATGAAAGCCAGAGCTAAATGCTGTTTCCCTCCCAAATAGCATTTATAAACTCCTTGGAAATTGACAGCCACCCAGGCTGGTTCTTTTCACATGACTAGAGGCTGGATCCATGCTTGAATCTGGGTCCTGTGTGGGTGAGCAAGTAATTTAACTCCTTTAACACTTTCCTGCACTGTAAACATAGTAATATTTCTAACTTAGCTACCTCAAAAGGTTTTAAGAAGTTCAAATGTCATTTATCTAATAATCGTTTTATTGATATATACATATCATAATCATATATATATATATATATATAAACAGCATTATTTGTGAAATCTCTATATAAGTATCAAATATATGCTTGCAAATTTTAATTTTTAAAGATGATTTATTAACTGAAAAGTGCTATAAAATTACAGTGTAAAGATTGTTTTGGTCATTTGTTTTCCCATAAAAAAATCACTGTGTATTTGGTCAAAACTTTTACTTGTATCGTAATAATTTCAGATAAGGTAGCCTAAACTTTCACTCTTCATGTTGTGGCTTGCCACATTGAGCAGATGTGTCTCCCTTGTAATACATCCTGTAAGTGTTCAATTTTCCTTCAGCACGTTGAAATCCCAATAGCACTGGAAATGAGACAGTACAGCTCAGGTCCTTGTGAATCTCTGTTCTTCTGAAATTCGGGTGGTGTAGGAGAATACAGTGCTCATCTCTGATTAATTCTGATGGTCTTGCTTCATCTGCCAACAAAATTGAAATTCTACTATGCAGATATTCTGGAGGCCTGGATTTGCTCATTCACTCTTTCATGTATTCATTCCATAGCTATTTACTGACTTTACCCCTATGAGACAGGCATTCGGGTGGTTGCTGGTGAGACAAACAGATGAGCTCTGGTTTCTGGACACAAAGAGCCTATGTTCTGTGGAGGAGGCACTGATAAGGAGGGAAAGTTTCAGTGTAGAATGATATCAGATATGGAACCAGGGAAATTTGGGAGCTTGACCTCGCACTCTCAAAAATGTATGTTTTTGACAGCAGAACCCTAACAATTTCACAGCATTTGAAAATTCTTTACAAACTCCATAATCTGCTTGACAGGGAAAAAAATTATGTGTCTGTATAAATTACCTTATATATTGAAACATAAAGATCCTTAAAATCTGAAGTCAGGACAAAGCTGACAATTTGTTTCAGGCATTCTACTACCAACACACATTTCTTGAGTTCGTAATTTTGGGCTGTGTTTGTTTATTCTTTTTTTTTGTTTTGTTTTGTTTTGTTTTGTTTTGTTTATTCTTTATTTCTGTGAAATCTCCCCCTAGTCATGTCTGTGGGGATTCCATTTTTGAGTCATTTAGTAAAGAATCACACTTTATTTTTTTCAGGATAATTTCACAGAAGACAAAATTGTTGACCACTAAGACAAAATGGTATCCTTGCTATTCCTTGTAAAGTGCCTTATGATAACTAATTTGTACATCAAAGAACTTTCTTATATGTATCATTGGCTCAGCAATACTTTAGACATTTCTTTTATTAATATTTTCCCCCGTTTCATTTATTCATTCATCAATATTTATTGGCACAGCTACTCTGTGTGAGACCTTTGCTAGGAGATAGATAGATAGATAGATAGATAGATAGATAGATAGATAGATAGATAGATAATCTTCAAGTAATATATAGTCTAGTTGCATAAACAGACAAGTTCACTAAAAATATCACTTCCAGATTATTACTTTTGACTCTGGCATCGTTAGTCAAAACAAAACAAACCAACCAACAAAAAACTCCTCGTACCAACTATTTTTTGAGAATTTTTGGCTCAAACCAGCTGGTGATTTTTGGTTAGGAACTTTACTTTGCTAAGTGCCAAATGAATTAAATAATTTATTTTTTTTAAAAATGAGGTAGTGAGATAAGATTCAGAATTCCAGAGATAGATATTGGTCAAATGAATCTGTCAAAAAGTACACTCAATAAGGGCCGGCTGAGGGGCTCTGTTGGTTAGAGCTCGCTCAAAAGTGATAGCTGAGCTCTGATCAACAGCAGTTCCATGCCCAGCGTGAGCTGAGCTGCTGCTGAGCTGCCAAGTGGCAGGATGGCTCAGCTAAAAAAACCCAAAACAAAACAAAACAAAAACTACATTCAATATATCATAATTGGATATTACATATGAACAGTAAAGCCTTCTTACTGCTTTAAGAAAGGGAGTTTTTTTTTTGTTTGTTTGTTTTTTAAAGTTTGTCTACAGACCAGCTAAAATGCAACTTTTCTTTGCTCAGTTGAGGCACTGAGAGTCAGGCTCCCACTACTCTGTAACAGAAACATTACAAAGTAGAAGGCATTCAAAATGTTTTTGCTACAGAAGTTCAAGTGTCTTACAGTTTTGTTTCTTTTCCTTGTTGTTAATTAATTATTTCTTAAAAAGGAATTGGTCAAACTATGGGGTGCCATGTTCTTCTAGTTACAATTTTGTAGTGTAGCTTTATAGTTAAGCAAGGAATGGCCAAAAAGTTAGCAGGACCTGCAAGTTTCAATTTCTAGACTCCCTGGCATACTAGCTTAAAAAAGGAAAACAGAGTTATACTGAAAATAAAAGAAACTGATGGAAATACCATGTCCCTAGTGTTCCAAAATAGGTGCTTATGCCAGTGCACAACAAGGCAAAGTTCTCAGAGCGCTGGCCAATGCTCAGCTACTTCACTTTCTTCCCTTAAAACTCCTAAATACATCGACACTGTACAAGTAAAAAGAAAATCAACCCCAAAACAGAAACACAAAAACAATCCAAGAGGAAAACAAAACAGAAAAAACACTATAAATCTGCCATATTGTGAATTATAAGAAATAAAATTATAAAAAAATGTATATTTCTTATAAATATTAGGTCTTTCTCCAGGATTCCTGGCTTACAGCTCCCCAAACCCTTGGAATTTCCTGTGATACCAGCAATAAAGGGGTCTTTTGTTATGCAGATGAGGTGAATTTTGGAAAGCCCTTAGGCAACCTAAGGATAGGTGCCTGATACTGGGTGAACCAGGCACATTCCAATCAGTCCCCCACTCCCAGCTCCAAACTCCAGGGAGAGGCTGGAGACTGAGTTCAATGGCCAATGATTTAATCAATCATGCCTAATAATAAAACCTCCAAAAACAATCAGAAGGGCAGGGTGTAGAGAGCTTCTGTGTTGGTGAACATGTGGAGATTTGGGGAAAGTGAGGCACTTGGAGAGGGCATGGAAGCTCCACACCCTTTCCCCATATCTTGCCCTATGAATGTCTTCCACCTGGCTTTTCCTAAGTTATGTCCTTTTTTAAAAAAAATATTAAATTTATTTGTGTGACATTGGTTAGTAAAGCTACCTGGGTTTCAAGTGTACAATTCTGTAATACATCATCTATATATCACACTGTGTGTTCACCACCCAGAGTCAATTCTCCTTCCATCACCATATATTTGACCCCCTTTCCCTCTTCTATCTCCCCTCTCTCGTTACCCTCTGGTAACCACTAAACTGTTGACTGTGTCTATGAGTATTTGTTTGTTTGTCTTGTTTGTTTGTTGCTTTCAGTTTTATATCCCATATGTGAGTGAAGTCATACGGTTTTTGCCTTTTTCTGTCTGACTTATTTTGCTTAGCATCATAATCTCAAGATCCATCCATGCTGTCACAAATGGCAATGTTTCATATTTTCTTATGGCTGAGTAATGCTCTATTATATATATGTACCATAACTTCTTTATCCAATCATCTATCAGGGGACACTTTGGTTCTTTCCATCTCTTGGCCACTGTTAACAGTGCTGCAGTGAACACAGGGGTATATATCTATATCTATATCTGTATCCTTATCTATATATCTTTATGGATAAATGTTTTTCAGATTTTGGGGGTAGATACCCAAAGGGGGGATTGCTGGGTCGTATGGTAATTCTATTCTTAATTTTTTGAGGAAACTCCATAATGTTTTCCATAACAGCTGCACCAATTTACATTCCCACCAACAGTGTATGAGGCTCCTTTTTCTCCACTGCCTTTCCAACATTTGTTATGCCTTGTGTTATTGATAATAGCAATCTAACAGGTGTGAGGAGGTGATATTTCATTGTGGTTTTGATTTGCATTTCCCTAACAGCTAGTGAAGTTGGGCATTTTTTCACACATCTGTTGGCTGTTTGTCTTCTTGAGAGAAGTGTCTGTTCAGGTCCTCTGCCCATGTTTTAATTGGATTGTTTGTTTTTTTGTTGTTGAGTTGTGCGACTTCTTCATATATTTTGCATATTAGCCCCTTATCACAGGTGTTGTTTACAAATATCTTCTCCCATTTGGTTAGTTGCCTCTTTATTTTGTCAATGGTTTCTTTTGCTGTGCAGAAGCTTTTTAGTTTGATATAATCCCATTCATTCATTTTTGCTGTTATTTTTCTTGCCTGTGAGGTCAAATTCATAAAATTTTCTCTTAACCCAAGGTCCACAAGTTTAGTGCCTATACTTTCTTCTATGTACTTTATTATTTCAGGTCTTATGTTTAGGTCTTTGATCCATTTTTTTGTTAACGTTGATGTATGGTGATAGCAATCTAGTTTCATTCTTTTGCATGTGGCTTTCTAATTAGTCAGCACTATTTATCGAAGAGTCTTTCTTTTCTTCTTTGTATGTTTTTGGCTCTTTGTCAAAAATTATCTGCCAATACATATGTTGGTTTATTTCTGGTTCTCAAGTCTATTCCAATGGTCTGTATGTTTGTTTTTCTGCTAATACTATGCTGTTTTCATTATTGTCACTTTGTAGTATATATCTTTTTTTAATAAACTGGTAATCTAGTGAGTAAATGTGTTTCCTGAGTTCTGTTAGCTACTCTAGGAAATTAATAGAACTCAAAGAGGGATGTTGAGAATTTGTACCTTACAGCCAATTAGAAGTAGAGGTAACAATTTGGACTTGTGATTGGAATCTGAAATGGAAGGGCAATCTTGTAGGACTGAAATCTGATGCTATCTCCAGTAGATACTGTTAGAATTGAGTTGAACTGTAGATCACACAATTGGTATCCAGAGAGTTCACTGGTTGTGGTGCGATAACCTCCTACAAATTGGATTTGGGGTTTAAACACTTAGAATTCAAACCACTTAATACTTTTCAAAGCAAGCACATAAATAATTGTCACTTTTCTTCCTTCCCTCAATAGCCCCCTTTAGAGTCAAGTCTCCCTGTAATAGCACAATCCCCACCCTGGGTGTAGCTTCCCTCTAGAGCAGGGGTCGACAAACTTTTGAGATGGAAGAACCGCCAGGAGTCAGCAAACTATGGCTCACGAGCCGCAGGCTCTGAAGTAAAATTGAAAATGAAAATAAAACTATCATAGTTTCATTTATAAAATTTTTAAAGGGTATTATTCACATAATGGTGATTATGTAAAAATATATTGATGGCTCTCAAATAATTTTTAAATTGTTGTGAGGGACAGGATTCGCTCTTCCAGGGGTCAGCAACTTTTGAGACGGACCGTGCCCGAAGAGCCGCAGGTGACTCTCGAGCTGAAGTTTGCAGACCCCTGGTGTGAAGTCCACTCTCTGTGTTTGTTGCTATTATCATAGCACTAATTGTTGGGGTTGTTCTTAAGGGAAGCAGGTGCATGAGAAAAAAACAGAATTACTTCAGTTTGCATTAGAAATTGTCAAATGATTTAATCTGTAGGGGTTTTGTGTTTTACTTATTAAATGTCTAGATGGCCTTAAGATGCTTAAGATAAGAGGTAAAGGAAAAACAGGGCTAGTTTTCAGACCATGTTGATGATACCTGATATCCTGGGACAACTCAAGGCTCACAGAAAAATCACAAATCACTATTCCTTATATTTACCCAGGAACTTTCTACACATAATTTAAGAAACAGTTTTACTAGAAAACTCACTCAAATTATGGGAACTGTCCTTATAGTAATAATTACCTACTAACAAGTACTTTCAAATAACTTAGCCTTCCAACCAATAATATACTAAATCATTATGATATATGCTATTAAGCAGTTGTAAAAATAAGTAGGTTTACCTCAGGCTCTTAACAAATTGCTCTCATGTCTAGAATATATTAAAATGTGTTTGTTGGTGAGATCCCTATTTTGCCTCAGACAGATTTGGCCACACCTGCAGCACAGCACTTTTCTAAAGGCACTTCTAAATATGACATTTCTCTCCTACATGGTATTGAAACTGAACTTCAAGGCAGTATCAGAAAATTTTTCATTTGTTTGTTTGATTGTTCCATTTTTCTTTGTTTTGTTCCTAGTCTAGGCATTTCTCTTTTTGGCTTCAAATCTTCTGATAATTTTCCTTCAAAATTTGCATGATTGGCTTTTCAGTGTTGCTGAAAAGGAGTTTCATGCAGTTTCTGTTTTTCAGGCAATAGGTACTGAAATTTAGACTAATTTGCATCTCCCCAATAATAAAGCCCAACTTTAAATAAACATCTAAGTACATCCTACTTTTTTATCTTGATTATGGCTGCTTAGTACTGAGTCACTAACTATGCTGAGAAATGCTATCATCTTTGCTTTCAAGTTTTGTCGTTTTTGTTTTTTTTTTTTTTTTTTTTTTGGCAGGAAGCCTCAGGGACTAGACAAAAGTGCCAAATTTTCTAATCTGTTACAACAAATAAAATTTTCTACTTCTTGAGCTTTCGTGATGAAAACACAAGCTTGGTTGCCTGAGAAGAGCAAGGTTCTCCTGACTTTGTATGCTCAGGTATGTGATGAAACCTCTTAGGAATACAAAATATAAAACCTATTTTATCCCCAATTCTAAGCAAACTAAGTCCTTCTTTTAAAATGCATCATGCTTATCTGGTGCCTTTGCTTCTGCCCTGGCACCATTGCTGCCAGGTGGAGGGGCTTGGGTTACCTTCCCAGGCCATCCCCACCATGAATTTCTCAAACTGCAATTTTTTCCCCCTTAACTATATAACTCATACAATGTCACTCCACTGCTTAAAATACTTTTAAAAAGTTCTGATATCTTTGTTTACCTCCAGAATATAAGTTAAAACTTGGAAACCCCATTTCCAAACCTTATAAGGGTCTGTCACAAATTGGTTCATGTCGGGCCGGCCGAGTGGCACAGTGGTTAAGCGCTGGCTTGGGAAGCCAGCGGCCCCGGTTCAGGTCCCACATATGCGGGCCAGTGACACTCAAAAAAAAAATTAATAAATAAAACAAAAACAAACAAACAAACAAACAAAAAAGCAAATTGGTTCATGTCTGCCCCTGCAGCCTTGGCAGTTAGCATTCATTGCCTCATACATGCGTACATTCTAAACTGTTTTCAGTGCCCTGAACTGGTCATGCGCTTTTCCATTGGATCTTGGCCTATGATCTTCCCGTTAGCCAAATCACTCTTCCAGAGCTTCACACTCCCCTCCTTTTTTGGTTAATTGCTCTTTATCTTCCATGCCTGGAAAGATTTTCCCGACTTACCAAGTTTAAGTCAGTTTCCTTCAGATATGAATGTGAAAACATAATCCGTATTACAGCACTTGTCATATTAATCTCCTGGTAGTCTGTCCTTCCTGTGATCTTCCAAAGGCAGAGATGAGCTCTGTCTTTTTTTTCTGCTTTATTTTTAATCTTTACTGTAGTGCCTTGCACATAATTGGGATTCAGTAAAATCCTGCTGAATTAATGATGCCCACTCTAACAGGCAACTACCAGTTGAGAGTCAATCAAGAGTCACCATTGTAAGAGGGACAGCATATCTTACCCAAGGCTTTTAACTTCTACAATGTGCTTTCCATTCTATGGGTCCCTTGTCCTCTCCTGCCACCCAGGTGGGACTGAATACTATGTATCTCATTAGATTTCACAACAGGACTCTGATGTGAGGTTGATTGGACAGGAGGTATTAATCTTTCCTGATACACGTGCACACTCCCCAGTGGGCTTCTATTTTGTAGGTTTGGAGTGGGTCCAAGGAAGCTGACTTTTTACTAGGCTCACTGGAATTCTTAGAATCAGGCAAGTTTAGGAGTACAGCATTTGAAATTCTCCACAATCTGCCCTGACCCACCATAAACCTAGTACTTCACATTCTTTAAGGCACCCTATAATGCCAGTCCAGTCATTCACAGTCTTGTTTGCAAATCAGAATGGCTGAAGCTTTGCAAACAGCCCACACATATAGGTATCATCCCTGCATCCCTGGAGCACGTGATTCTGTAGATCTGGGGGAGGGGGAGCTAAGGATTAATTTTCCTGGTCTCTCTCTCCCTCCTGCCCTCCCCTCCCCTTTCTTTCCAAAGGATTCAGGTGATTTTCATGATTACTCATTACTCAGACTGGGAAACATGTCTTTTCCAGCCAGTTGGGAGTCATTTAGACTTTACCAGAGTTTGGCCTGCCATAAGAATCATCTTGGTAGAAATTTATTGGTTGAGGAAAGGAAAGAGACTTAAATGAAGGGGAAGAAATGGAGGCCTGTTTTATAATTTAGGGGCTAGTTGATTGCAACAACCTTGGTTAGTTCACTTCTTTAATCTTTGGTGTGAGACAACGTCCAATACAAAATTGTTGCTCTGAAATATACGTTAAATGAATGGATGAATTATTAACTCATTAGTTTGGAGAGGATTTACTATTTTAAAGGGCCTTTTAATAAGTAAAACAGAGAGGACTATTGAATTGAATGGGGTTAGGAAGAGGGAGCACTGATCATAATTTGGAGATTTCCCACTTCTTTTCTTCTTTTTCTTTTGAACATATTGGAACTTAAATGTGTCACCTATTATAGTAGCCACCCATCCCTTCTGACATTATTTTAATCTTCCTAGTTCTTTATTCATGTCCTTTTCTTTCTTTCTTTCTTTCTTTCTTTCTTTCTTTCTTTCTTTCTTTCTTTCTTTCTTTCAATGTTGAAAATAAAAGTACAGAACTCTGGACATGTTAATGGAGATGACTAGTATATAATGAAAAGTTGCTAATTTGTATACTCCTAGTGTGGCTTTTAAACAGTGGAACTCTACCTAAAATTGCTATCATACTGTCACTAATTTCTAATGGGGGCTGTGGTGATATTTCAGATACGACAATTTGTTGTTTGGGACTTCCTTGTATGTTGCAATTCATTTAGTATCCCTTGACACTAACCTCTAAATGTCAGTAGTGCTCCCTATACATATTTCCAAATACTCATCAGGATATAGTACCTTCCTTGAGAACTGTCAGCTTATATTTTACCTTCTGTCCAGAGTGTAGCCTGGGAGACTTTTGTATTCAATGCTTTTCTCAAATCCAGTTTCTTTGTGTTGAACTAAGACCATTCTTTCTATAAGAATCACTACCACCACTTCCACATAATTTAAATATTGGGACAAGGAATGGAGACCACCTGTGTCAATATGATATAACTGCTTAGGAAATTCTTACCCAGGAAGATAAAACTGCAAGCCAGTAAATAATTCGATTTTTGTTGGAAGAAGTTTTTACAAGCCAAACTACTTAGGCAATGATTTGGACAACACTTCATTCACCTAGACACACAGCTTGCTTATCAGAGCAATAGTCTGATTATCAAGACTTGTTTCAAGATCCTCGACCTGCTAGTGCAACAATCCTAAATGATATGTCATCAGCTTCCCAACCCCAGTTACTTTCCCATCTTGACAAACTGCCTCAAACCTCTTTATCTCAGATTCCAAAGCCCCAAACCTAACCTAACGTCTCCCTTTTGAGACATTATTGAAACTATCAAGGCGGTGATCTCCCTTACTTCAGTAAGTTTAATGGACTCATTTTTGTTGGGTTAGCAGGTTTCTCTAGTGGTCTTTGTAAAGGGAACTGATACTGTTTATTGTTAAAGCCTTTGAAATATTCCTGGTGAGCTTCTGATACCTCGAGTTATCGTCCTATGAAGATGCTCCAAGCTTGTTTCTTAGTGAGTGATAAGTACTTTTGCAGTTATTCAGGGAGAGAAGGCATGAAATGGAAAGAGAAAAGAAGTATTGGTGAAAATGATAGAAAAGAAAGGACCAAGAAAAGGAGGAGTAGATACATGGTGAAGCAAATGGAGATGACAAAAGGAAACATGATAAAGTGGAAAACACTACCGGGACTATGTAACAACAAAGAGGAATGAAGAAAAATAAAATAAGACTAATTACCTTTTCTCTCCTTGTTATTTTCATCATGGAAATAAGTTGTGACTCCTTGTTTTTCCCAGTCAGCACAATTTTAGCTACAAATATGGAAAAAAAACGGAAAAAAACAATGAGAATAATCAGGTATAGGAGATGAAATACACAGACATAACTGGTCACTTCACTCCTTATTCTATAGACAATGAATACTCCTGTTTTTTTTGCAGAGATGGCTCTTCCCACCCAAAAATTTGTTGAGCAATGCTTGGGCTTGACGGGGTTGGGACTTATAGAATCTGACACCATGAATTGTAATGAATATTTATTAATCTGTTTTACAATTAATTGTAGTTATTCTTTATGACTTTTCCTAGCCCACTTATGTGGTTTTTTAATTTTATGTTTCATTATTATTAAATATTTATCTATTTAGGTCTACATTACTGGAATCTATCCATGTTGTTTTTAGAAAATTGAGATATTTATGTCTTTCTAGTTCTTCTATGCATTTTCCTATAATAGAGATAGCTTAAAAATTATTGCTAGTTATTTAAAATAACATTTCAAACATCTTAAACTCTAAAGTGAATCTGCCTAATCACGTATGATTAGGATATTTCTATTAAGTAAATTTATGCAGATGAATAGAGTATAGTCCAAAATGTTTTGTAAGGAAGTCTAAATGGCACGAATAGGTAGAAGGGACTTTGAAAATACATTTTTTCTGAAGTATAGTTTAGACTTGTCTATAATTTTCTATACTGTAGTATAATATTCCACTTCTGAGACTTTTATTTTTCTGGACACAGGATAGTCAGAGACACTCATTCTCTGTTGGTTCAGAAAATGTTCTCTCATTTTTCCTAAGCCACTGTGCAGAGTACACTACTCCCTCTTCCAGAACCCGGGGTGAATTGTACTAGCTATGGAGAAAACTGTGGCTCTTTTCATTTAAAATGTTTTATTTGTTGAATATGGAGCATATGACAGAAGTGAACAAATTAATCTCAGTAGAAAACCAGTTTGTTAACCTAAGCAAACTTGGTTTAACAGCTTCATAAGAAGTGGAAGCCATGAATTAACTTCCCCCATTGCATGAATTTCATGCTAAATAAAGCATTCAAGAGTGTCTTAAACTGCCTGGGCTGCATTATTGACTGTAGGAACTCTTCCAAGAATGGAAAGCCAATAAACAGATGAATGTGAACTGGAACCAGTGTATATAGAGTTGAGTGCAACCAAGACAGGGTGCAAGCACATGGTGAGGAAGGAGTGAATGGCGGTGTAAACCCAGCGTATAAACCCCAGGAACACTGACCAAGCAAAAATCCAAGGGCTGGCCGAGTGGCGCTGTGGTTAAGCGCTGGTTTGGGAAGCCAGTGGCTCTGGTTCGGTCCCACATGTGAGGCCCAGTGACACTGCCCTCAAAAAAAAAAAAAAAAATCCAAGATAGGTAGAATAACTGTTCCAGAAAATCCTGTTCTAATTGGGGCAGACATTTTTCATGATGTTTTGAATTTGAGAGCCACAGAGGTGATGTTGGTGAGCATTCTGAGTAATGACCACAAGCCGAGGCCAGACAGTCAGTGTTCCCAGCCTGTCAGAGGGAGCTTGGGCTGCAGTGAGTCTAGCAGAGGCACCGCACAGCATCAGTGTAGGTCAGAAGTTTCAGCATGCTGCTCTCACAGGCACCTGGGGCTGGGAACATACCCACAAGCTCATTCATCAGGCATGGATGACAGCTGTGAACTGTTTCCAAATAGTGGCTAGGAAGCAAACTATTCACACATTTTTGGCTGGTTTCCATACTGGTTGGGGGGTTTAGCCTGTGGGTGTGCAGATCATTTCTGGAATGGGATTAAAGAAGCCATAACTAATATTGAGGTGTGTGGGGTTTGGGGGGCAGAAGGTGGAGAGTGGTAAAGAGGTCTCTTAGGGTATTCTGGAGGAGATACCATCACTCTCTCCTCAAAGTTTATCGTTCTAGGTCATAAGAGGAACCAGCTAGCAATAATCTTTGTCATGACTGTTATCTTGTGATAAACCAGACTATGATCAGTGCGTTCATTTATGGTGTTTCATTAAATTATCCCAACAATTATGTGAACGAGGTATTATCAGTTTTCACAGATGTAAAAACAGGGAGCTATGGAGAGGTAAACACCTTTCCTTTGTGTGACTCCAAGTTCTGCACTCCTTTTCTACATATCTTATTTTGGAAACATTATTTTTATATTTCCCAGAGCACATAAAGTACCCGCATAAACTGACTTCAGAAATAACCCTTCATAACATAGAATAATCCATGGTAATTAGGCAAATTAAGCTGAAACAAGGGTCCTATATTCTTACATATGGATACCCCAAGGAAAGGTAATTTCTGAGACTACTTCCATAAACCTGACCAATTGACAGTATATATCATTGCAGACAATGATAGCATGGTGCTGTTGTATGAATCCATGTAGATCATAAATAAGTTATATGAAGTAATGTGCATTTTTATCAGTAAGTGCCATCATCCTAGATGAAAGCACAGCAGCAGTCATATTTTCTTAAATCATTACAGCTGCTTGTGTGGTTGTGTTTTTGACTATAGGTCTTAATCCAACACTAACACTTAGCAGACCATAGCAATATCTCTTCTGTGCTCTGTTTAATGTCCAAACATTAAAATTTTATGAATAAATGCGGACAGATAACAAGTGCCAAGGCAGGCCCCAGTTGCTATTGTTCAGCAATGTTTGCTCTGCAGCAGTTTTCTGAGCTCCGCATACACATCTTCCATCTGGCAGCTGGCTATATTTTCAATTTTTTTTTCCATGTATAAAGCCCTTAGGCAATGTCATTTCATACATTTTGCTATTCAAGCTAAGTGAATAGCCTATCAAAATCTTCTGAAGAAGTCCTAGTGATCAGTACCATTGATGAACTACCAAAAAATTCTATGTATGTTGTTTGAATATGCCTCACTTAACACAATCCAGAAAAATATACTGAAATGCAAAAGTGTATGTGTGGTCAACAAAATATTTTTTATCCTTCTCCTTGTTAATAGTGTATAGGCATCCTCTGCCTTTCCCAATCTTCCAGTTTAAGGATTACTGGTTACCCTGCATCTCCAAACTCACCTACAACCTGAGGGCAAGTTGGACAAGTCAACCACTTCTACTTCCCCATTTTCTGAGTCCTGGAATTTAAGTTGTTTGTTATAAACTCAGTATATCTGTGCCATGATTAAAATACATCCAGGTGAGCTGTCAGTGTTGCAGTATCTCCCATTCCTAGTCCCACATGCCATAGTGACTTATTTCACAGATGAACTTTTGCTTTAGATTTCCTATTTACGTGAAAAAAATCTATTTGCTTATGATAGTTACACCTTCCTAACTCATTCCAGAACTCTTGCCCAGAAAAAAAGCTGTGTGAATGCTGTGATTGATTCAAATAGCTTTGTTTTGCTTTGACAGATGGTGGTTTAAAAAAAGTTGGTTTAGTTTACTAAACACAACATGAACTTGGATGTCAAAACCTTGGCCTTTTAGCTGGTTGTATTTCTAACAATCTTGTTTTAAGCTACCAACTCCCTGACCCTGGATCACAGTTTCCACATCTGTAGAATGAGAAAGGGTCTCAGAGCCTGTCTGGAAGAGGCAGAGAAGTTTATCTATTCAGATTCTCACTACCAAAGAATGAAAGAGCAGGTCCTCCTGGATCTGACAAGATTGCCCTCCTTAACTCCTGCGCCCAGATTCTCAAAGGAAACGCATCGTACAATGAAAGAGAAAGCAAGCACTGCCTGGCCAGGTCAACTGAATTTCATTGCACAGTAGATAGGCAGGGTGCCCTAAATTCTGTATTAATTAGATAATTCCTAAGGTGCCCTTCAGTTCCAATTGAGTCAATAATTTACTTACTTTTGTTAGAAAAATTCAAAGTCAGTCAAATAATCAATTGACCTAGTTTATAAATATAACCGACTGGCTTTATAATCAAGTTGGTTTTCATGCAAGTAATACAATAGTTAATATGGATTCTCAGGTATTTTACACAGTTCTAGCTTCAAAGTTTTATTATAGCACACAGAATTTCTGCTGGAGGGTAAACACAATCCACAACTAAGCATCTCCTTGTATTGAATAAATGAAGAAAGTCTCTCTGACATGTAGGAAATATTAATTAGGGAATGATATGTAGAAAGCATTATAAAGAGAGGGATAAACAAGGCACTGGTTTTGAGGGACAAGCATAAATTTAAACAATGGAAGCACCATTATAAGATAATGCAAATGTTTGTCATCTTGAACAGGTTCTTCCTGTAATTGGAAAGCACTGGTACAAAAGAATTTTAAACAGAAGTTGAATCAATGTGGATTCCTAGGGTTAACATACTCATACTACTACAAATGGAATCTACAGAAAGTTATTTTAAAACCTTGCTTCAAGTGTTAGATTTTCCCATGATTAAAATGCTATAAGTCTAATCCTTTTAAAAGATAAATTCTCATTATAGAAAATGTGGAAAATATTAAAATGTATAAAGAAGGAATAATCTATCCTTAACCTCAATGGAAATTAATATTTGAAGGCTTTTCTTTTAGTATTTTGTGTATATGTGGTGCACGTGTATGTATTTTACGGATACATTAATATACAGGTATATTATACGGATACAGTTTTAGGACCATTTTCCTACTGCATCAACTATTTCTCAAAAACTAAAAAGATTGTATTATATTTTAATCATATGGCTATATCAAAGTTTTAAAACATTTCCCTAAAAGAGACTTTATTGTTTCACCATAATAGTGTTAACCAACACAGGTTTTTACTGTATGAGAGTAACGACTTTACAGGTACTGACACATTTAATCCTCATAAATACATGATGGAAGTGCTCTTATTTTTCATATTTTATGGATAAGGGAACTGTGTTGCCAAGAGGTTCAATAAGTTGAGAATAAGCACACCTACCTCACCTACCTCCTACATATACACGAATGACATACCTGGTAGCAAATTCATCGACAGTATTTGCTAGCAGGGAGTTTTTACTATGGAGTGTTTCAGCAGGATATACCCCATCCATCTAGAATTGTTTATGGTAAATAAACCTGTATTTAGGAATAGATCCCTGGAATAGAATATATACACTATGTTAATGAGTATGAGATTGAGTGGCTGAATGAGTTATGAAATGACTGCAAAGGTTCTCTTTGGTGTAAGCGATGTGACTATACACTATCCCTAGAGGTGTAGTGTGACAAGAAAGGACCGGGGAATTGTATTGGCGTTCTCAGACCTTATCCTGATATCCCTGTGCTTACCATTGTCTATGTACTTGAAATGATCTCCATGTTGAGTAAGGTCTTTTATTCATTTGGGTCTGATTTAACAATCCCATATTTCATGTACTATCAGATATTTAAAGATATTTTGATATTTAGGGTATGCTGGGGGACAATTATCTACATTTTATAAGTAGACTTACTTGCTGCCTTTGTTCCAAAGTTTTTTCACAGATGTTTATGTAGCGAACAGTCTTGGAAGGCAGAGATAATGTCTTCCTCCAGAGCAGTGGGTGAGCGTGTTTACTGTCCAGCATAATGTAATTCGGTTTGGGTTCCTCTCCTGTATTGCAATCTAGCACATGGGAATGTGTCACATGGCCCTCTTCACTGTCCTTTGTGGAAATTTGGGGCTTTGAGGATTGGAGTAAGAAAATAATGATGCTGTGGTTATAGGAGTCTCTTACCTTCTGTGAACCTCCATGAAAATTTATAGGCTAAAGTTTTAGCTTGCAAAGAATCAGACTCTTTACAGTTCTTTACAGGGTTAAATATCCCTGCAGAAAGGTGGTATGGATTTACAATGTCACCATTAGTGGATAGAGTGTTTATATACTCACTTTTAACAATATTGGCTATTATCATAAAATAAACAAACTCAACTTTCTCCACTACATTAACAATTTCAAGTATGGTGTCTCTTTGACTGAATAGAGGCACACCTCACATTTTATTGTGGTTTCCTTTATTGCACTTTGCAGATATTATGCTTTTTACAACTGGAAGTTTGTTGCAACCCTGTGTGGAGTAAATCTTAATGGAGCCATTTTTCTAACAGCATTTTCTCACTTGGTGTCTCTGTGTTGCCGTTTGGTAATCATTACAACATTTCAAACTTTTTCATCATTATTGTATTTGTTATAGTGATCTGTGATCAGTGATCTTTGATATAACCGTTGTAACTGTTTTGGGGCACCATGAACTGTGCCCAGATAAGACATCAAACTTAATTGATAAATGTTGTTTGCATTCTGATTGCATCAGTAACTGGCCATTCTTCCAAATATCTCCCTCTCTTCAGGCTTCTGATTCTCTGAGATGCAATAGTATTGAAATCATGTCAATTGATAACACTACTACTGCCTCTAAGTGAAAGGAAAGGTCACACAACTCTTACTTGAATTCAAAAACTAGAAATGAAGCTTAGTGAGGGAGGCATGTCAAAAGACAAGTAGGCTGAAAGCTAGGTCTCTTGAACCAAACAGTTAGCCAAGTTGTAAATGCAAAGGAAAAGTTCTTGAAGGGAATTAAAAGTGCTAGTCCAGTGAACACACAATTGATAAGAAGGTAAAACAGCCTTTTTACTGATATGGAGAAATTTTTAGTGGGCTGGATAGAGAATCCAACCAGCCACAACGTATCCTTAAACCAAAGCCTAATCCAGAACAAGACCCTAACTCTCTCCAACTCTGAAGACTGAGAGAGGTGAGGAGCCTGCAGAAGGAAAGCATGAAGCTAGCAGAGTTTGGTTCATGAGGTTTAAGGAAAGAAGCCATCTCTATAACATAAAAGTGCACAGTGAAGCAGCAAGTGCCGATGTAGAAGCTGCAGCAAATTATCCAGAATTTCTAGCTACAATAATTAATGAAAGTGGCTACACTAAACAACAATTTTCCATGTAGGTGAAACAGCCTAACATGGAAGAAGATGCCATCTAGGGCTTTCATAGCTAGAGAAGAGAAGTCAATGCCTGGCTTCAGAGCTTCAAAGGACAGGCTGACTCTCTTCTTAGAGGCTAATGCAGCTGCAGACTTTAAGTTGAAGCCAATGTTCATTTACTACAAGTATTTCGAAAATCCTAGGGCCCTTAAGAATTATGCTAAATCTAAGCTGCCTAGTATGCTATAAATGGAACAACAAAGCTAGGATGAAAGCATATCTGCTTACAACATAGTTTACTAAATATTTTAAGCCCACTGTTGAGACCCACTGCTCAGCAAAAATATTTCAATATATTACTGTTCATTGTCAATGTACCTGGTCACCCAAGAGCTCTGATGGAGATGTAGGAGATTAATGTTTTCATGTGTGTTAACACACATCATTCTGCACCCCACAGATCACGAAATAATTTCCACTTTTAAGTCTTCTTATTTAAGAAATACATTTTGTAGGGCTAGAGCTGCCATAGACAGTGATTCCGCTGATGGGTCTGGGAAAAGTAAATTGAAAATCTTCTGGAAAGGATTTACCATTCTAGATGTCATTAAAAACATTCATAATTCATGGGAAGAGTGAAATTTCCAAATATTCACATTGACAGGAGTTTGGAAGAGTTGATTCCAACCCCAATAGATGACTTTGAAGGGTTCGAGGCTTCAATGGAAGAAATAACTGCAGATGTGGCAGAAATAGCAAGAGAATTAGAGCCTGAAGATGTGTCTGAATTGCTGGCACCTCATGATAAAACTTGAACAGATGAGGCGCTGCATCTTACGGATGAGCAAGAAAGTGGTTTCATGTAATTAAAGCTACTCCTGGTGAAAATGCTATGAAGATTGTTGAAATGACAACAAAGGATCTAGAATATTATATAAACTTAGTTGATAAAGCAGTGGCAGGGTTTGAGGAGACTGACTCCAATTATGAAAAAAGTTCTACTGTGGGTAAATGCTGTCAAACAGCATCACATGCTAAAGAGATATTGTTCATGAAAGGAAAAGTCAATAGTTGCAGCAAACTTCACTATTGTCTTATGTTAAGAAATTGTCACAGCCACTTCAGCCTTCAGCAACCAACACCCTGATGAGTTAGCAGCCATCCACACTGTGGCCAGACCATCCATAAGCAAAAAGATTATGACTCAATGAAGGATCAGATAATGATTACCAATTTTTAGCAATAAAGTGTTTTTAAATTGTTATATACATTGTTGATAATTACTAAAGAAGAATCTCATGATGTTATAATTGCCTTTTGGGCTGGCCGAGTGGCGCGTTGGTTAGGAGCTGGCTTGGGATGGCAACAGCCCTGGTTCAGATCCCACATATGAGGGCCAGTGGCACTGCCCTCTACAGCTAAGATGGTGAACAACAGCTTCGCCTGGAGCTGGGCTGCTGTGTGTCCCCGGGGTGGCATAGCTTCAGCCCCTGCTGCAGTGGGCTGCCATAAGCTACAGTGAGTGGCCAGCAGCCAGTGTGAGGGGCCAACAGCCACTATGAGTGGCCGTCCAGAGGCCGGTGACAGATCTGTCTCACCCAAGAACAATGATGATACCAACATGGGCCAGTGAAGCAATGTCCTCCACAACTAGACTGAAGAGCAAAAGGACAGCAACTTGTCTGTTCCCCTTCTCCAGGTCCCCAATGCTGTTCCCCTCCCCCAATTCCCCAATAAAATCTTTAAAAATAAAAAAAATAAAAATAATTGCCTTTAGCTGTTTATTCCCAAAATAAACTCTCAAATTTGCAAATTATAAGGATACTGTCTAAAATATTCTAGGGCCGGCCAAGTGGGGTGGAGGTTAAGCGCTGGCTGGGGAAGCCAGTGGCCCCGGTTTGGTCCCACATATGAGGGCCAGTAACACTGCCCTCAAAAAAAAAAAAATATGAATGGTACTATGACTATTTGGGCTGGCCAAGTGGCACAGTGGTTGAGAGTTGGCTTGGGATGCCAGCGGCTCCTGTTCGGATCCCACATATGAGGGCCAGTGACACTGCCCTCTAAAAATTAAAAAAATAAAATAAAATAAAATATTCTTTATTTCTTATGGCCTAATTCACTACCCAGCATCTATTGTGTAATCAGAAAATATTTAGTGAATAAAGAAAAGGATATGTTGCTTTATGGGGCTGCCATAACCTTTGCTGGCTTTTGATTTTTGTTCTCTAGAATAACTATTCCTTTGTTATTTAATTTGCTGGAAGTTTCATCATTTTTCTTAAAATTTTGATATTTGTATGAGAATCATTTCCCGTTAGCAATCTATTCCCTTTATCGGAAACCTTTCTTTTCTTTGGCTGTCAGTTGCAGTAATCCTTTGTTTCTAACATTATAAAAGAAAAACATGATCATGTATAAGATGTTTCACCCTGAAACAGCCCTGAAAAAGTAATCTTATATTTTCTAGGGCTTTGTTTCTTAAAACCTAACAAATATTAGTCTTAAATTCTACACACTCATCTTCTTATCTAGCATCTGTCCCTTCTATTAGCTTTGATGCTTTTAGTTTATCCTTTTGGACCAATTTACTTCCCCAATCTATAAATGGAGAAATTTTATTTGCTTCAGTGATTTTTATCCCAGCAGAGTTGAAAGCTTATTTTCTGTAGTGTGATGTTTGCAGTGGTTTCTGAAATTCTCATTCATGTGCACCAGATTAGCCTATGTCTTCAAATCTCATTTCAAAAAATAAATATTACAAATATACAGATTTAAAATTATATAACTATATTCATGTGTATATATATTCTTGCATATAGACTAAATATTGTACATTGGCACAAACTTTTGGGGCAACAAATTGCCCATTTGAATCAAGAGTCTTAAATAATGAAAAAAATATAACTCTTAATAGATTGTTCTAAGGACAACATCTGAAATATAGTAAAAAATTAAAAATAAAGCTTTATGCCCAAAGATGGTCATTGCAACATTATTTCTAGAGCTAAAACTTTCAGAAATCTGAATCTCCAGCATTCAGAAAATTAAATGATTTTAAAATAATGTTTAGAAGACTCTTAATTAATATTAAAGATGTATATATGATAATATTTAGTGAAAAAGCAAAAGTCTTGAAGAAACCACTTTGAGTGCTATTGGTGATTATATCTGGGTAATGAAACTATCTTAATTAGCTTTATAATTTAACAATGTATTATCTAAAACTTATTTTTGCTTCTCTGGAAAACAGAAATAAGAAATGTAACTATCTGATGAAGTATTTTGCAAAATTTAGTGAGGTAATGGATGCAAATTGCTTATTACATAGTGTTTTTTATGCATTGTAAATGCATCATTAGAAATAGCTGTTATTATTGCCTGGATTAATTATTCTTGAAAATTTTTTCTTAACATCATTGAATAAAAAACAATATTGTACTTCCCTTCCTCTCAGCATTATTTTTCAATGTCAGAAACTGATATTCAGATAGCTAGTCCAAAGGCATTCTAGTAATGAGACCAAAATCAAATTTAAATGCAAAGTCCATGCTCTTAATTACTCTGCAAGATTACCTCCTTAGGCAACATATATGTAACTGGAAAACAACAAAATCATTTTTTTAATAAAGAAAAAAAAGGATTCCCAATTCCTCTGTGTAGAACATGACTCTAGTGATACAGATAACTGTGCTTGTTTTCAAAAAATAAAATTCCTTGAGATCATTTTAGTGTGTACCCACTTTCTATAGATTGTTCTGCCTTAGGAATCTTCCCAGAAAGATGAATCTTCTCCATGTCTAAATCTTCAGATTGTTCAATAGAGATTTTTTTTTAGCCAAATCTTATGTCCTATAATGATGCCCTCAGAGTAGTTTTCTGATCCTTTCATAACATATATTCATTAAGTATGTAGTAGCCTTTGAGATTTAGTGAGACAAAATTTGGTCTAAAAGAAGAGTAGATCTACATGGATAAATTTTTAAAAATCGGTATTTGTTGTATTTCCAAAGAAATACAATTTCATTTATTTTGCGTACACTTACTTCTTTGAAAAGTATTTGTTCTTAGAGGATTGCATTAATCTGAGAATAAGTACTTTTCTTTAGAATTACCATATTTGTCATGTATGTGTATATGCAGACATGCTTCTAAAGTGGTTCTACAGTTATTACATTTCTACAAAATAATTTTATTAGTTTAAATAGTTCTCATAATATTTTTAGATTTATACTACATCTTTGGATATATGGAGTTAAAAACATAAACTTTTTAAAGTTATATTATGCCTATAAAATACAGTCTCATTTAACCTCACAATTCTGTTAGGTAGGTTTTATTATGTCTATTTTCAGTTAAGAAAACTGGTGTTCAGTTAAGGAAACTGATGCATTCTTCTATGACTTAATTAAGAAATATTACTAAACATTATATTTGTGAATTTGTCCATGTCGAGATACAGTTTAAGTATATTTATTTTAAAGTGCTGTATCCTATTCCATCATATGTATACACCACAATTTTTGTCTCCTGTCCTTAGATTTGTATCCATGTTTTGTTATAACAACATTCCCATAGACATTCTCGTGCTTGCCTTCTCAGCAAATATGGAGGAATTTCTTGAGGAAATATATTGACAATTAAAATTGCATTTAATATGCACACTTTCAACTTTACTAGGTAATGCCAAAGGGTTTTCCAAAATGCTTTATAATGTAAAGTCTTACTTGTTGTGTATGAAAGTCCCCGCAGCATCAAACTTCACTTCTTGGTATAGTCAAACTTTTAGCTTTTTACAAATAAAATGACTACAATGACATTTTACCATGCTTTCGTGTCTCTATATTTAGCAATAATCAAACATATTTTCATATGTCTATTGACTATATTTCATTTGGAGAATATATATTAATTATATCCTTGACCACACCTATTCTTTCTCAAATAGCTTATTTGGCTTTTTCTGTTTGATTTCTTTCCTTATATGGATACACAAAAATCTAACAAAAATTACTTTATAAAACAATAATAATAACTAATTTATGTGATACAAAAAAGACAAAAGTAAAAGGTTGGTCATAAAAAAAATGGGAGAGTGATGATCAAAATTAGTCTCTAAGATACTCATATGTATACTGGCCACTACTCTTCTCTCTGTATTAATAGACAGGATTAGTAGACCCTACTTTGGGGTTTGTCCTTTCATAATTTCCTCTGTGATATAGGTAGTTTTAACTTGCTACTGTAGAAAAATTGAATTATTTATTGTTTATACTTATTGAATTTTTATAATTCTTCCCTAGATAGTAAAGTCATAAAAATTTCTCCTATACTTTTGGCATAACCTTTTTAAAATTGTCTTTGTATTTGGAATGAAGCAATGATTCTATTCCAGTTTTTAACATTTTAATTACCAATTCATAACAACATATTGAATATTACATGTTTTCACCTCATCTTTGCAAAGACATTGTGTTTTCATGCATGCATGGATGTTTTTCTGGTCTCTTCTATTGGCCTATTTATCCATCCCTGAGCCTGTGCAATATTGTCTTACTTACTATAGTCTAAATATAAATCTTAATATCTGATAACATAAATTCTGCACATTGTTCTCCTTCTTGAGGAAAACCTTGATGCTCTTCAATATAATTTATAGATTGCTTTGGCTAGATGTAGAAAACTAATAGTTTCATCAATATTTGTGGAAAAGACTCACTGCTCTGAGTGTCTACTTTATAAATATTATGTCCACATATATTTTCATCTGTTTCAAACTCTATTTTTTTCTTCATTAATCTATTGTCTATACTTATCTTTATTGCTGTCTGTTAGAGCAAGTGTCTCCATCTGATTTTTTTCCCTAAAGAGTGTTATCTTAGGTAGAGTCCAGCAGAAGTGGGCTGGGAAACAAGTGAAACAGTGAAAGAAACAGCCGGAAAGGATGGGTTAGGACAGGTGCAATGTCAAGTGAAGGTGCGTAGAGCACAGCTTCAGTATGAACGCACAGGGCAAAACACTGCCTTATAAGTTATTCTTCAAAGTTTTCCAGACCCACAGCAAGGAACAAGGTCACATGATGACTTTCATGAGCCCTAGGCACTTTTATCATCATGTTCCTCTATTAAAAATGATTTAAATTTATATTTGATGACTCCATTAATAGAAAGGTGAATAAAATCCACAGTGGATTTATCATTACATATTCATATAATTATATTAATATTTTCTTCTGATTTAAAAATAAAATTAAAATAGTTTTGCAGGCCCCTAGAATTATTCTGCCCCTTCAGCACCGTGTCTACTGTGCCTAATGGATGCCAGCACTGGCCAGGAAACTGGCTCTCATGCTCCTCCAGCCCTTGACATTGCTTAATGTTTGCCCTGACTCTCATTCAGTGAGCGCTGGGACAAGGACAATCTTCTAAATAAAGAACTGCATTGCTGGCTATTGGATGTCAAAGTGAACTTGAGGAACCAAGGGACTCACAGAAATTTTAGGAGAAAAGGATTCTGGGGGATTTTAATATTATCCCTAAATAGCCTTGGCTATTCTTGTCCCTTTACATTTCCATATAAACTTAGAATCAGCTTGTTAACTTTCACAAACTCCTGTTGGTGTTCTAATTGGAAATGCCTTAATTCTACAGACCAATTTGGAGAGAAGAGATATCTTTAATACACTGAATCTTCTAATTCATGAAAATATTATCTGTTTATTTATGCCTCATAATGAAGTTTTATAATTTTCCATAAAAATTTTTGTACCTTTTTATCAGATATATCCCAAGTAATCAATATTTTTGATTCTATTGTAAATAAGCCACATTTAAATTTTTAATTATTCCCTTTGCTGCTTGTGTATAGAAATACAGTTGATTTTTAATGTTGATTGTGATTCAACACACTTCTATATGCTCTTATGAATTTGAATAATTTGTTAGTAGATTCTGAGAATAAGAGTTTTGTCTACACCTTTCCAGATTTTATACATTTTATTTTATTTTCTTGGCTTATTCCAACAGCTAGGCCTCAAGGAGAATGCAGAATAGGACTGCTAAGAGAATACATTTTTATCTCCCATTTTTAAAGGGAAATTTCCATCATATTACTGCTAAGTATAATATCTTTGGTTTTCCCAAATATCTGTTATCAGGTTAAGATAACTCATTCTTTTCAGTTTTGGTTTGTTTTCCAAGTTTTTTTCCATGAATGATGTTGAATTTTATTATTGTCATATAAATTTTCAACTTGGTTATGCTAATCTATTAATCTGTGAATTACTGAATTTAATGTGCTAATATTCTGTTTTTTTGCATTGGTATTTATAAGTGAGATGTATATATACTTTTCTTTTGTTGTTGTTAGGTATTAGATGTCATATTAAACACATTAGATATTTTAGGGACTAACACTGGAATTTTCTATCAGATGGAATATATTGCATATGACTGAAATAATTTTTCTGGAATGTTTGCTAGGTTTCACTATTGAAGCCATCTGGCTTGAGGTTTTCTTTGCAGAAAAGTGATTACTGATTCATTAGTTTCAGTGACAACTGAACTATTCAACTTTAATTTCTTCTTGAGTTAGTTTCAGTAAGTTTTTCTCAGGGAAGTTGTCCATATCATCAAGTATAAACTTCTTGGAATAAAGTTATTTATAGCATTACTTTACTAGTTTCAGTCATTTAATAATTAATATTCATACTACCCAAAGCAATCTACACATTTGATGCAATTCCTATTAAAATTCCAGTGGTATTTTTTGTAGAAATAGTAAAAACAACCCTAAAATTCATATGGAACCACAGACTCCAAAAAACCAAAGCAATCTTGAGTAAAAAGAACAAAGCTTGAGCATCACACAATCAGATTTCAAAATATACTATAAAGCTACAGTAATCAAAATAGCATGGTACTGGCATAAAAACTTGTTTTATTTCCTAAAACATGCTGAGCTTTTTATGTTTCATGTGTAATTGTGTGATAAAAAATGGCTCCTTCAGTTATTGAACATTATTCTTACATAACATTCAATATTTATTATTCAATAAGGTTAATTTTGTTAATTGTGTTGATTAAATCTTACTATTCTTAGTGATTTTTGTCCTGATGATATATCGCTGGTTTTTGAAAAGTGTGTACCATAATCTCTCATTATTGTTGAGATTTGTCAACTTCTACTTATAGTTCTGACTATTTTTTTCTCTATTTTGAGGATAATTCAGAATTATTATATATTTCTGATTGTTGGAAAAGGTCAGCAAGAAGACATGACCTTCAGTTTGACTCATGTGCTGGACCTGGGCATTTGGTGGCTTCCCTTTCTCTCCCCTGTGCTTTGGAGGTATGTTCTGCTTGCCTCCTCAGATCCCAGAAGCTGCTCCAAGGACACAGCCTTGAGATAGAAATGTGGTGTTGAGACCATTTGGATGGTATGTGTGATTCTCCCCTGTTAAGTCTCCCTGGGTGTGTGACTAAACCTAGTTAGGACCTCTACATAAACTTCAAAGATTTGGTGGTTGGGGGTAGAAATCTACTTGTCTTGTGGCCACCCAAGACAAGCTTTGTAAGCTCCCTTGCTTATTAAACTGCCACCTACCAATCTGGAGTGGTCTGCCTTTTTCTTAGATACCTGGGTCTCTTCCTCACTCCATATAGGGGCCAGTTTCAGATTATACCCTGCAAGTTTCTGAGAAGGTTGTGACCCAACACTGGTAAATAAAACTTTTGTGATTATCAGTGATCCTTTTTATCTCTATTAATATCTTTCACCTTGAAGTATATTTTGATGGGCATTAATATAGTTACATCTGCTTTCTTTCAGTTATTATTTGAATGCTTCATTTAAAAAAATATCCTTTTGCTTTCTACCTTTCTCTTTCTTTGCATGGTAAATATGTCTCTGGTAAATGAAATACAATTGATCTTTCTGAACTAAAAGGTACTGTTTCATCCAAACTCCTTACTTTTATTTTTATAAATAATAAAGATTTTATAGGTGATGTATTAGGTTCTACCCAGCTGGCTATTATCAATCCTTCTTAGGCCCTGTGAAATAAGACTAGTGACTGATTTGCCTTCAGATTGGTCCCCATTACATGGTAACAAACAATTGTGCCTGTGTGATTATTATTTATTATATATTAATCATCATTAATTATCAGATAACCTGTGGACAGTGTAGTAATACGGTGTTAGTGGTTTCTTTAAAAAATCATACTTAAAAGCTTGATAGTAGAAAAATGATATGAACTACTACAGACATTTTTTTTTCAACTATATAAAATTATTGTTTTGAGATTTCAGGGATACATGGCTAGGGGTATAAGCAGCTTCAAGCACCCATTCAGGGTATCTAAGATCTGTCAGAATTTCATCCTTGATAGTCCTGAAACCATTGCCACCAACTCAATGTGTCATGTGGCAAACTGGGAAAGATATACAAAGCAGTGCTCACACATCATTTACTAAACATGAATCCCATAAACTTTTTTTATTGGAGTGCTCATTACCACCAACTACTAAACTCACATATGTACTGCATTGATTGAGATGTTAAGTGATTTATGAAAACTCATTAACTAAGTTAGTTTAGAACTGGTAATGCAACCCACATCTTCTGATTGCCCCCAATTCTGCATGCAACTACTTTATCAGACAGTCATAATGAATATATTCTTTCAGAGGTTAATCTACGGAGTGTGGTTTTAACAAAAGCATAAGCTTTCATGTGACTCAAGATCTTTAAAAGTAAAGGACTGTTACCCAAAATATACAAAGAACTCTTAAACTCAGGAATATGAATATGAACAACTCATTTAAAAAATGGACAACCTATGAACAACACTATGCCCACGTATTTGATAACCTAGGTGAAATGGACCAATTACTTTAAAGATACAAACTACTAAAACTCACACAAAAAGAAATAGACAATCTGAATATATCTTTGAATCAATAATTAATAATTAATCAATTGAATCAATAATTAATAACTTTATAAAATAGAAAGCACCAGGCCCAGATGGGTTCATACTATATGACTCTGACTATTTGAATTCTGGAAAAGGCAAAACCATGGAAACAATAAAAATATATATATTTTAAATTGTCCTATGCATCTTTTCCATTTGGCTATGTCTGAGTTGTATCTTTTATAATAAACTAGTATATAAATATAAAAGAAAAATGACTAGTGGCTACCAGAGTTTAGGTGGAGGAGGGATAAATAGGCAGAACTTGGAGGACTTGCGGGGCAGTGAAGCAATGGTGTATAATATTGTCAATGGTGGAAACATGGCATTATGCATATGTCAAAACTCACAGAACAAACACCACCAAGAATGAGCCCTAATGTAAGCTATGGACTTTGAGTGAAAATGAGGTATAATGTAGGGTAGCATAGTGTAGTGTTAATGTAAATTCACAGAATATAACAAATGCATCTCTCCAATGGGGAATGCTGGTGTTGGGGGAGACTGTGCATGTGTGGGGACAGGGGGTATATGAGAAGTCCCTGAATTTTCTGCTCAATTTTGCTGTGAATTTAAAACTTCTCTAAAAGTAAAGTCAAATTTTCAAAATCTTTCAGTGTTCAGCTTTCTGACTATTATGTGACTTTCATCTTAAATGTATTATGGCTGTTTTTATTTTCATTGTCATGCTCACCATTGTTACTACTAATAAAATTCAGAAAAAAAATGAAAAGTGATTACCCATGACTCTGTCTCTCCTAATGTAGCAGGTGTTTTCCATTTTTGCTTATTACTTTCCTATTGTTATTTGCAAATAGCTTATTTTACACAGTTGATGTCAAGTATAAATTACAATCAACAGTCTCATTTTTGCCACTTGAAATTGTATTACAAATAGTTGTCTCTCTGTGTTTATAATCATCATTTTTCATAGCTGCGTAATATCCCATTATGTTAATGTGCCATAATTTAGTAAGTCTTTCCCTATTGTTGAACATTTATTCTATTATAGATAATGTTGCACTGAATATGCCTTGGACACATAGCTTCTTGCTTTAGTTGAATTATTCCCTTAGGAGAAATTTCCTAATGTGGAAGTACTATAGCAAAAGCCATGAAAATGTTATTTGCTATATATTATATTCATTTCAGAAGCATGACATTAATCTATACTGACATGAGCAGAGTATGAATACATTGATTTAACTGCATTTTTTGGGGGGGGGGCGGCTGGATTCTAGCACCTCTAATGATTATTTCCTAGTCACCATGAGAAGTTTTAAACTGATTTAATCATTTTACTAAAAATTTGGTTTTAATAACAATGTTGATATAGGAATGTATGCATTGTCATATTTCCTGGTAGTAATTCTATACTCATATACTTGTGAACATCTTTCTTACAAAGAAGAAATAAATATTTGAAACAACTTGATTAATAATTGGCAATTAGCACATTGCTTGCAAAAGTATATGGTTTTGAAAGTTTGAAAAGTTTTATTTCTGAAGTAATTAAAACACCTTGATAATTGGGTTAAAATAATTTATCTGCTTAGCCGACCTTTTGATAAATATTGCAAAGTTTAAGGCAATCTCTGTTTAATCAGGTTAAATACAAATTCAGAAGTTTGAATTTAACATTACTTTCCTACGTGTGACAGATGAGGGCAGTAGCAGACTCAGATTGTCTTAATCATGGATTTTACTTTTTCACTGTTCCAATATGGACATGGCTTTGAGAACGCAGACTGAACAGACTGGCTCAGCAATGCCAGGATAGAGTTAATAATATTTAAAGTTCAGTCAAATACCAAAAGGCCCAGAGGTTTTCTTCTGCACTAAAATAGCAAATCCTATTACTTCAAAAATCGGAAGAGAGTAGAGGACCTCACAATCTTGCCCACACCATTCCTTGATGTTTTCATGGATAACACAGACTTTCACAGTGGCTCTGCAGATTAGATGAATCTACAGTGCATTTTGACTATGCTTGATAATATTGAGTTGATAAAACTAAGTCTTTACCAGTTTCTACCAATTTCTCAATGTACTCTCAAAATAAACACTCATAAAAATTGGTCTGGACTGCACCTTTCTAAAAACATGTAAAAATTAAATTGGGTTTTCTTTTTATTTACAAGATTAAATTGTTGGCTGCCTCAAGAGAATAGCAATTTCTAAGTTTTTTTAGATTATTGTTTTCTAACCTAAGCAGTATTATATTTCTTTAGAGTTGTTGCTCTGAGATTGGTAGGTTAATTGGCCTTCTTGTGGTGTACATATACATGAAACTTCAACTATTTTATTTTTCTTAGGTTTACCAATGTCCACATTCAATAGCTGCATAGGGAAGAATAGATGTGTGAAATTGATGAACACATTTTCCCAGAGAAATCAGCTTTTTTTCAGGGATGATTAATACTTATACATTCAGGAAACTTATTAAGATACATCATCAGGGAGAAAAACTAACTGCTCTGTCCCAAGTAATAAATATATTTTATTAACCTATGTTTGACCAGCACCAAATCTAAAATTAATGATACAATTATTCACTTGAAACTAAATTGAGTTTTTTATTTCAATTTCATGCACAAAACCACGTATATAAACACAATACCATGTGGTATTATAAATCAGAAACAACTTTGGAGACAAATATATTATGCCAAAAAATAAGTGAAACCTATTTGTAGAATAAATTTCCTTTACTCTTTTAAGTTTTTGGTGATACAATTGGACAATGCGTGTTAATCTGGTCAAAACATTAGAGAAAAACTATTTAAAATGTTCATTAAGAGTGTCCTCATTAATTTGTGGATTAAAAACAGCCCTGTTATTATTATACTTTTTTCTTCCCAAATTGCTGTAGGACCTCTATGGTGTTTCTTCATGGAAGCAATGAACAGTATCTTTTGGTCAAAACCATTTACACACATACACACACAATTTTTAAAAATTTAAATGAGTGGTAATTATTTTGTAATATAAAATTTAGGTGTTAGGTTAAATGTATGCTTTTTTACTCTTCCTAATTATTATAGAGACAAAACAATTACTCTCAGAAAATTGCTTAAGCAAGGAGTCATAGCAAGTACAGTGAGTTACTGATTTTAATGGTTGATCTCTAGCATAGGGATTTGTCTCCTACGTGAACCACATATCCATGTTCCTGGTATTGCTGAACTTTTTGTCATCAGCCATCCCTGCCCTCTGGTATGCGGATGATTTTGCAGCGTGGGAAAGCACTTAGGGGCAACAAATACATAGTACAAGGATTGAGCCACAGTTCTGTCTGTATTGTAATCATCTCCTCCTCCTCCACTCCACCCTTCCTCTTCTTGGTAAGTAGGTAACAACAGCACAGTGGTCATTTAGGCTACCTCATTTTAAATCCTGGTTTCTCCATGTATTAATTATTTAAGTCATTTAATATCTCTAAGCCTCAGTTTCAACAACAGTAAAATAGAGATACTAATAATAGTACACAATTCACACTGTTGTTGATATTTTTAAATGAATTAATGAATATGAGATGTTTGGAGGAATATCTCAAATTCAGTAATCTTTTTATGAGTGTTGTTATAATTGTCATTATCCATAATAACTTAATTTTACTCATATATAAAATGACACACATATTCCCTAAAAGGATAGTTTCTGTCTTATTTCATGGTCTTCTCTTCCTTCCTTCCTCAAACCCTACATTGTGTTAGAACTGTAAGTGCACTTATAAGAAAGATGACATTTTGAGTTGAATAGAAAATATTGTTCAAGTATGAAAAAAATGATTGTGGTCAGAGCTTACAAAATTAGTGATCTAAAAGCAGAGGTTGCCAAACTATGGTCTATAGGCCAAATCCTGGTAGGGGCTTTCTTTTATAGCCCATCAAATAAGAATGGCGTTTAGATTTTTAAATAGTCACATATGTATCTATAGAATATCTCTGATGTACATAACTATAGACCATCCTCAATCTGCAAAGTTTAAAATATTTACTATTTGGTGCATTAACAAAAAGTTCACTCAGCCATGACCTAAAGTCCTATTTTAAGAAGCAAGAAAAAGGATAGCTAAGTAAACTCAAAGTAGCAGAACAGAGACAATAAAGCCGATATCAGAAACTGAAATATAAAATAGGGAAATTAACAAAGCAAATTTGATTATTTGAACGATTAATAAAATTTATAAACCTCTAATTAGATTGATCAAAAAAATATTGAGAAAAGGCAAAAATTGCCAATATGAGAAATTAAAAAGTGGATATTAGTAAAGTTTCAGCAGACATTAAAAGATTAAAAAGGTAATATTATGAACAACTTTATGCTAACAAATTTAACAACTGGATAAAATGGAGAAATACTTTGTAAAGCATAAGTTACCATAATTGACACAAAATGGAACAGAAACTGAATGGCTCTGTATCTATTTACATAATGGAATTTTTTACTAAAGAAAAGAGAGAGAGAGATGGGGGAGAGGGAGAGGAAGAAGGAGAGGGAGGGAGGGAGGGAGGGGGGGGAGAGAGAGAGAGAGAGAGAGAGAGAGAGAGAGAGATCTCTCCCAGGCCAGATGGCATCATTGATGAATTCTCTGAAAGACGTCTCCAGTTCATCTCCCTAGCCACCTCCCTCCATCATTCATGTGCTACAACCTTGATTCATGTATGAGGCTTCTCTTAGACACTTGTTGCCCCCGCCCTCAAAATTTCTATGTTGTACCCCTGAATGGATCCCCAAGTGTGACTCTTTTCTTGTCTGACTTCTTTCTGTTCCCCTTAGCCACATCAGCACAGCAGGATCTATTTTTCTATTATATGTCATAACCTATTCTGTCCAAAGACGGCATGCACTCTGCTCTCTTCATGGGAACCATAATGGAGAAGAGGCCAGATGGGAAACAGATTTGCACATAAGGGAAGATTAAAAAATATGTATATGAGAGACCTCCTTTAAAGCTGTTTTCTTTATATTTACCTTTATTCCATGGCTAGAGATAAGATTATAGATGGCCAATGTGTTAATCAAGCCACATATAAGACTCAAGATGATGGCAATGGCAATTCTGACCGGCCGGAGAGTACATTTTCTACATCAGGGCACTTAAAAAGTTTGCTTCTTTGGGGTCTTTTTAGCACAGCAGACTTCGAATAAGTAATATGTTTGGCTATCAGTGTGTTGCCTACAATTCAGTCACACTGTCTACATTTTTTGTCATTTTGAATTGTTTCATTTTATTTATTTAAAAATATGCAAGTGTGCTACTTTCCAGGAGGAGATAAAAAGTTATTGAGTCTACATTAGACAAAACTTAGTGAAGCAAATGAGCAAAAATCACATTTTGAAAAGTGAAACAGTGAGTCGAGATGTATATAAAAACACAAAGACTACTAAAGTATATATTGCTAAGCATTTAACTTTTGACAAGTAAAACATAGGGTGTTTCTTAATTTTGTTTGCACTGTTGTTTTTTTTATTTTATTTTGACAGCAACTCTGAACTAGGTGAGGTCATATTTATTAAATTATTTTTTATATTCTACTTTCTTACCAAAAGGATTTAGAATGGCTAAGATCAAGTAAATAAAACAAAATAAAAAAAAATAATAGATGAGACTTAAGCGTTGGAAATAAAATAGATTTACAGATAAAGTTAGGGCTCATGGTACATACCATAAATTGACACACATTTTCTAAAGATAGTCATCACTTTGGCTCTAAACTAGTGAACCACTATTAATACTATAATTCATAGTGTCTATAAGATAAAAACCCATCCAGATAATTGGGGTGAATCTATTTCTGGAAGATAATGAATGTCTCTAATGGGTCCTCATAGGGGGCATATGGGTAATCGGATGGAAAAGTTGTTCTCTGTATCAGCTGGTCAGCACAGGCTGTGATAACCATAACAGACTTTATGATTTTCCTCTGGTACACACTGTGTCACAGAGTAAGAATGCTTTCAGAAGGGGGCTGAGAAGAGGTAGCATATCCTTATCTGGCAGAGTGGAAATGGAAAGAACAGAGTAGGCTCTTGTAAAAAGAGGCAGCTGAGCTGAGGCTTTACTAATAATCACATTGAATTGCTATAGTATATAGAACCTGCATAAATTCTTTCCAAGTTATCTGTTATAATCAACATTTTTCAATTGGTACATATTGTACTAGGGATGTCATTACTTGGCCATAACCACACATCTAGTTAGTGAGATAGCCAAGATTTAAAGGGGTCTAGCTGGATCCAAAGCACAAATTCTTTCTATTACACCTGGTCCATTAGGTAGATCAGAGGGCAGGTGAAATTCATCTGATGAAGAATTTTGCAACTATTCTATTTTTTAAAAATAAGTATAATTTGAATCCCTGAGGATGAGGCACCAATGAATCATGTGTTGTTTCGAATGCACAAAACTCTCAATTATCAAGTATTGAAAATAATTCTGAAATGTTTATTTTAACTTTAGCAGTACCTTTTGGAGCATTTATACCCCTATAATTGTATGCTCCTATAAATCTTATGTTCATGGACCACTCAGGATGAAGACGTTGCACTGAAGTTAATTATGACCTCTCTCATTGAAGTTGGTAACGCTGCAGCCTAATGGCATTAAAGATGAAAGTTTTGCGGTCTCACAGCCTGAGGGTATCAGGCGTGATGTATGACACGCCAGCCTTATTAATAATTCTTTTTTAAATTTAGGGTTAAAAAAAAAACAAGCAAAAAGATTCTGGCATCTGAAAGCAACTCGGCTTTTATCCCATCCATTATTAATTCACATAAGAAAAACAGCTATGACGGCAAAGGCCAGGTACTTATATACAGGCTATAAATATGGATGAATAATTCATTTTTCTATTAATTTTAAATTTATAGTCTAATGGCTGAACTCTATTTTTTCTTTTCCTAGAAGGGCATGCACCAAGCAAAATACTGCCCTGTCAATAGTCAAGACGTAAAGCCCTGCAGTACGCAAAATGAGATTTATTATACACATATTTATCTTATTTGAATGACACCTTATTCACAGACCCCATATTATGACTCACTAGAAGGTCTGGAAAATCAAACCTTTTCCTAGAGAGAACCTTAACTTTAAGGACATATTTGCCTCTCTGTTAGGCAACATGTGATTTGAGAGCTGCCAGGGGGCCCCAGTGCCCCCAAATATTGACCTCCTTAACATATAACTGAGTCCATCATTCAGGGCTTTTCTTCTGAAATTCCTTATTACAACTCAAATGTATTTTCCTGTCTTTCAGCTTCCACTCTAAGTTAGACAACAAAACTGGTGATCACATCTTAGATTTTATGTACTATACTTGACGTTGCCTTCTGAGGTGACCTAATTTTGAGACTCTGAGAGGGGCTCATTCCTGGTAACCGATATTTACTGACCAGTCTGTAATCTGGAGTGAAGCAACCATTCAGTTTGGTGCTTCCCCTGTTGCCCATTGGGTGAATCTTGCACCAAGTATAGAAACGAGTCCATCACACACACTCAGCTTGCCTATGGCAGATTTTACATCACCTATGCAGAATTACACACACACACACACACACACACACACACACACACCAACAACAACAACAACAAAACTCTCTCAGCTGCATAGATGCTCCACACATTTCAATCCATCTTTTCTCCTCCACTTCCATATACCTCTGGGGCTGGGTATCATAGGTTATATTCATATTGCAATATCATTTTGATCCTGGGTCTTCATGTTACAACCTGGGTAAGCTGGTGCAGTGGGCCGTAGGAATATTTCTGGAATCCATTTCTGCACCAGATAACTAGTGATACCTTCACCATAAACATAAGTCACTCTGAATTTCATATATATACCGACAAACCCAAACTAAATACATCTCTGATTTCACTTCCTTTTAGCCAAACTCAAAGAATTTTCTGGTTATTACCAGAGGCCAGGATGTTGCAATGGAAGGAAACGACACTTGGATTGGGATTCTTATCTGTAGGTCTAAGGAGGTTAGAACATCCTACTTTTGCCAACTTTACAAAAAAAAAAAAATATGTGACCATATGAACCCAATGCTAGGGCCCCTCCAAAGACCCCTTTAATTGAGAGGATCTGAGGTTTAAACTTCATTAGCTTTTTGATAAACAGGCCCCTATGTCCTGTAACATTTAAGATAAATGAGAGTTTGGAAAGCTTGCTGAGTATCCATGGATGAACTACACAGCAAGGACAAAGACATACTTGCAATTTTCAAATAAGAGTACCAAATTATTATAAAGTGCCAGATACTAAGAGGCCAATTAGTATGATGGCAGTGACAATAAAAACTCTTAATTAAATACACACATGGAAAGCTAGATGTCTTTTCTCAAAAATCTCAGTACACTAGAAATCATTAGATTTCTGAAATCAATTTATTTCATTTAATACTTAAGTCATTTTTATTTTTTTATTTATTTTTTTAAAATAAACTTTATTTATTTATTTATTTTTTTAGAGGGCAGTGTCACTGGCCCCCATATGTGGGATCCGAACCCGGGCCGCTGGCGTCCCAAGCCAGTGCTCAACCACCACGCCACTCGGCCGGCCCCTTAAGTCATTTTTAGTAATGTCTATTTTCAAAAACATAAAGCCTTTCAAGGAATGATTTGCACTATTATTAAACAATATGAGTATCAGCTTAAACTTTATATGCCATCTTTTACACCCTTTTTTATCAGGCAGTTTAACCTATGCTTCTTAATGCCTTAAGAGACAGTAACTTGTAAAATGATTTCAGTTAGTTGTTCAGTAAGATGTTTACAATGCTTCTCAAGGATATTGTCTCTCCCAGAGTTCCAATGTGTAATTCACTACTACTGAAAATATCTCTAATTCCAAAGCTACTGTATACTCATGAGGCTGAATTTTTTTTTTTTGTCTAAGAGGATGTGTGAATAAAAGCATCAGTGAATGAGAGAGGTGAGGCAGGGAACTGTAAAGCTCCTTCGCTATTCTGCCTATAATCATATTCCACAGGATCCCAGATAAAATCCATATTAATTTTAAGCACCTGAAAGAGGACTCCGTTGCTTTCCACATTTCCTATGCTGCCTTTTATTATGCTTCTACTGTGTGCAAGTTACTATAACTATCAAAAAGAAACAGGACTCTGCTAGGTGATCAAATCATTGTGATGAGCACCACGTATTACTCACACTCGCATTCCTGGAGCCCAGCACAGGGTCTAATAATCAGATAATCATCACACGTGTTGTTGGAATAAGGGAGTAATACAGAAGCTGGTTTTAGAATAACTAGATACAGACTTTTGTTCAGCAAAATACCTTGAGGGGCAATTGTGACAACAGCATGATCGTTCTAAGGATACAGTTAGAAGGGGGCCAAGGAGTTGTGTGAGCAAACATTTCTTTGTGTGGAGGGTGCTTACACTAGGGAGGAGAAACCATGACATCAAGGACAGGATGTCCGTAATTAAAGCAGGAGGCTGGACCTCGCTGGACGGGCTGACCGGTGGAATGTCTGTGGAGGTCATGGGAATGGGACACTGAAGAATCAGTTTTATAAAATATTCATGTGTTAATATTTGTGATAAAGCCATACAAGATTCCTTTCTTCAATTATGTAGTGATGTGGCTGCATATAGACTTGAAATAGGATATTTTGGGGAGCAAAGTTATAAGAGCAGTGTCCAGTAAGTGACAGCGCTGCAATGAGCAGCATGCATGAGAGGAGAGAAAAGGGAAAAGGGTGGAGAATTCACTGGAAACAGAAATCAGTAGAGGTGGTGCCAAGAAGACAGACAAATTAGCTAGACAAGCTTCTCTCCCATCCCCAAGATCCTTCCACGGAGATGCTGACTTTCCCTCTTCATGTAGAGTGGAGTGTGGACCAATTTTATTTAAAGTAACAAGGACAAGTTGATTCCAACAAACTGGAGTACTTGAGGATATTCCACGTGTTAAAAATAGGGGTTAGAAATGTTTAGGGATACTGTATCTGCCTTGAAAGATAATTCATGATTGAGAGATGCCCACGGCAGTTTGGTAAATTCTCTAACAGAGGTATGATCAATATACAGTGAGAAAACAGACAATGGGTGTTATTATGTATTGGGGAGAGGCTTCAGGAAGGCTATGCAGATGTAAGACATGAGTGGGGTGTGAAGGACAATTCAGAATTTCTTAGGAGGCAAACAGGGGAAAGGCATTCTGGTGATAAGAAACAGAGAGAGTGCAAAATTATGGAAACAGAAAAAGGCAAGGTGCATTTGGGAAGGGAAAGCAGAGAAAAGACCAAGAAGGAAGACAGGCATCAGCTTGGACAGGGCTGTAAATACCATTCTGAGGAGGTAGGAACTTGATCTTACAAACAAGGGGATTCCGTTAGAGTTTTCTTTAATCACGGAAGAGGCATATACCTGAATATCTATCTGTTCTGTTTCACTGACATGTTTTTAAGACTTCCCTTAGGGAAAAGCAAAATGAAACACTTAGAATGGAATGACATCAAGGAAGAAGGCAAGGATTGGAGCACTCGATTGGAAAAATGAATCCCTTTTATTTTCATTTCTTGATTCTTTCCCTGAAAAGACACTGGATATATCTTTTGCAATGTATTTTATAATCTGCTCAATTAGCATGTTTCTTTCCAGGGATTTGCTTATTTTATATCATTGTTTCATCACAAAAAGACACAAAGACAGATTATTTTCACTTGTCCATCCATACTTGGAGACACAGGCAATCTGTATCCTGGTTTCTGCTCTAGCAAATGAAATAAAGATGCAGTGAAACAGCATATGGGGAGAATGTTACAGAAAATCTATAGTGCTGATAAA
Organism: Aselliscus stoliczkanus; assembly: GCA_033961575.1. Lineage (NCBI taxonomy): Eukaryota > Metazoa > Chordata > Mammalia > Chiroptera > Hipposideridae > Aselliscus > Aselliscus stoliczkanus. Next base: position 139,555,861 of record CM066728.1, read on the forward strand.
ACCTACAGGTTTAGCAGAAATCAGACCATTAAGAGTTTTTATTTTGTTATTATTTTTCCTGGTGAAACTTAACTTATTTATTGCAATACTGGGACAAACCTCAAACAAAGTGAATGAAACAATGCAACATGTTTTATTGAATGTTGTCTAACTATCCAGGTTTAAACTATACATTTTTGTTCTAGGAAGTGATTCTGGGGTACACATTTTTAATTATTTTTTAACTCATAATTCACAAATTTTATCTCTGGATACAAAATCAAATTCATTTGTCATGACCACCTATTCAATGAAGTCCTATCTGAATCTATTCTACTCCATTTAGTTCCATATTATTGACCAGTAATCCAGCTTTTACTGACAGGACAGAGATACTAGGAATTTTTATTAGAAGCTGCAAAGCCTCCTGGGAGACAACTTATCTGAAGGTAAGGGAGAATGAAGTCTGAGTCACTGGACTAGGTTTTTTTTTTTTTTTTTTTTTTCTTGAGGGCAGTGTCACTGGCCCTCACATGAGGGACCTGATCCGGGCCACCAGCTTCCCAAGCCAGGGCTTAACCACCGTGACACTCAGCTGGCCCACTGGACTAATTTTGGATGGTAGAAAACAGAGTGCATGATTCTGAATATGTTAGAGCTTGCATGGATTCATAAATGAAACCTAGGGTGAAGAGAATTAAAGTACCTGAATGAGAACATTTAGGAAAAACAAAACAAAACAAAACAAAAGTAGCTGCCCAGTGTTTAACAGTATTGATCCTGAAGCTTCAATAATAACAAAGAAATTCAGGAGACAAAGCACATAGTTCAGATATTAGTGTGTTCTGCATCTAGCAACAAAGGGCTCAGAGTTGATACTGACAGGTAGTAATGCCTCCTCCTGACATCAGCAGACCATGGAACCCTGTGCAAATTACCCTCCTTTCTCTCTCTCTCTCTCTCTCTCTCTGTCTCTGTCTGTCTCTCTCCTTCTCTCTCTCTCTCTCTCACTCTCTCTCAATCTCTCTCTCTCTCTCTCTCTCTCTCTCTCTCTCTCTCTCTCTCTCTCTCTCTCCATCCCTTCCTCCCTGCCTCTCTCTTTCTTTCTTTTCTGATCAAAATTACAGAATTACAGGGATTATCAGGAAAGTTAACAGATATATCTCAGTGAAGGATGAAGTGATGCAGGAAAGGAGGAAGGAAAGCTGGAGACTGGGTACACCACCAGGGAAGTTAATGAGGCCAGAGGTCTCTCTAGGTCTCTTCCGTCCTCCTCTTTCTCTATTAAGACATCATTCTTGCCTGCTGTAAACTGGGTCTTTCACATGGCAGACAATATGCTGTTGAAATCTTCAGGGCCTTATTACCTATTTATCAGGAAAATCTGACCCTTACTTAACCTAGTGTCAAATTATAAAATCCAAGTACAGGGTTAATTTGAATTAGGTATCCAGCACCAAGCTAATCAAGTAGAAACAGGGGATGGGGAGATGGGGAAATGGGGATGGTTTTAAGAATATGTGACCTTTCAGAACTCATATTTAGTTCTGGGGGCAGGGTGGGAGCATTTCTTTGTAGAAGAGGGACAGTGCTCCAAAAGAAAAAGAAAGGGTCGATGGGCAGCTCAAGCACACAGCAGGCTGTGACATCTTTACATCAACACACATGCTCTTAACCTCTGTTGCTGGCTGCCTCAGGACAAACATCTAATATCTCTGTTGGTACTGGCCTCACTGGGTGCCAGCAGACATCAATATCAGCTCGTGCCTTGTGGACCATTATCGACGGCATGATACCAGTGAGCTAGAGCAGGGAGGGCAGAAACAGTGCACGCTGCTGTAGGAAGTGAGAATACGGGAGCCTCCCTGGACCACAAGGGAAACATCTGAGTGCTGATGAGGCTCCATCAGAGCAGATGGTGCTAAGCCAGAGAAACGGTTTTGGTGAGACGCCCCTGTTTATATCTTAGGTTGCTATGGCCTGGGGAATACGGACTGCACATATTTATAGGCTCTATCAGATGTGGATCCTAGCACTGTGCATGGATGCTCACTAAAGGGAATATAATGCTGAATTGTGCTATGGATTCCATCCACCTCAAATTGTGGATTTCTTACCTATCCATCTTTTGCACATGTCTTTTAATAGTGGTTTTGTTATCCAGTTCTACAGTGAAATCATGGCTCAAGTCCATTCAAAACCTGAGTGCATGGCAACATGGGAAGTGACTGGAGGAGCTGGTTAGCTGATTATAAGTGTCTAAAGTGTCATCAAATTCTCAGGCACAAATCCAGCACCTATGGTGATGGTGGGAGAGAGCACTGTAGTTGGGGGGATGTGAAATCAGTCCTTAAGATTTAAGAAGTCTATGTCTATGAGTCATTTCTCATCCTGACCCAATTTGGAGGCTGGGCCATTGCATTGAACAGGGCGTTGGAAAGGTAAGCGCTTGGGCGAGGCGGAGCACACAGTCTTACAAAGGGAACTGGAGTACTAGGCAACAGTGAGCTGGACATATGTGAGCTTAGAGCACTAAACTGGAAATTAGAAGGAAGGACTAGGGCAGAACCTTAGCCTTATAATCAAAGCAACAGAAGGAAAAGCAGAGAGCTTTGACCTAGAGGGTAAAATAGGTCTCAGGGCTTACCTGTGGAACATTCATCATGAATTTCGTTGTTAACAAAGATATTAATATCTCAAAAAAGGAAAGTGATCGTCCTGCAACCTTTGCTGGCACCTTGGATTCCGACTCTCAGTGGGTGTTAGATCTAAGCCACAGCATACCAGGCCATGAAGGGGATGGGGGAGATCTAGGATACTAATCTACTTGCATATGTCTGGATTAGCACAGAAACTGCAACAGGGAAGAGTCTGCAGACAAGTGTGAGCACCAGTAAACAGAGCTACAAAGACCTAATGCAGATGCTGAGATAAACAAGACAAGATCGATGGATAACCATTTGAACTGAAAGAAAGCTGTTGCTTAATGCTGTACTTCCCTTCTTAAATTTTTTTTTTTTTTTTTTTTTTAGCTGAGCCATCCTGCCACCTGTTGGCAGCTCAGCTGGGGCCGGGCATCGAACTTCTGTTGCTCAGAGCTCAGCTTGCACTCTTGAGCGAGCTCTTAACCAACTGAGTCACTCAGCCAGCCCTTCCTTCTTAAATTTTAATTGCTTACCTGCTTAAATGAATTAAGTGTTCAACAACCACTGGTGTGATTAGATTTTCGAGGATGAACCTCTTTATTCTATAGAGATATAGAACTTGCCATGTGGAGAGATGAGTTTTGACCTGTAAATCATTTACACAAGACTTGCATTAGGTTGTAGGAGATCAGAGTTTAGAGTAACAAGTTCCCTTTTTTTGTTTGTTTGTTTTTTCCCCCTGCAGTGTTGTCCTGGAAGCATGCAACCAGAAGCAGCACTCAGAGACATGTGGTACCTTTTGTGGGCCTCTCCCATTGGTATGGTGGTGCAAGAACTGTATTCCATCAAGCTGTCAGAACAATGACAACTGCGAGAAGGAGCCCATAAGCTATTCATCAAGCTCTGAAACAGCTAGCACTTGACTTGTCTGGGCTTATTGACTAGTGGTTGATGATGACACAGCTGAGTGAAGCACAGGCTTATGAGGCATCTTGGTTCTCCATTTTGGCAAGAAGGTCATTTTGAAAGAGAGAATTTTAAGGTGTTTAGTATATCCAAATCTAGCCTTTACTAATATGGTGAAACACCAATAAAATATAATAGAAAAAAAGCATTTTAGAAGGAGCAAGTTTGTGATGTTATAAAACTTTTATTCTGTATCAGTCAGAGTTCAATCAAAAAAGTAGAATATATAATTCATTACAACACTATGAGGTGAACTGATGGAAGCAAATTCTAAGTTTTAAACTTAGTGATGCTAAGAATTAGATGTATTATCTTTCTGTAAAGAACTTAAAATCTCCATCTTGAGTCATCAACCGTAAATACTGAGATTTGTCAAGGTATATATTTTTTTTGATGTTTCTTTTCTGTTTAACTATATATAATTCTGTGTGTATGTTAATTTTATTTTTCCACCAAGGTTGTGAAACCCCTGTAGGTAAGGTACCCTGACCAATTATTCTTCTAACTCACCTTCAGAATGTGGAATATTCAGCACAGACTAGCATATACTAGCTATCTACTAAAAAAAAAAAGAGGTGCTTTAATAGAGACTTATAGAAGATAATTGAGGATAAATCAATTAGCTTGATTAAACTCAGATAGTTGATTGCACCATTATTATGTAGACATTTAGTACATAGTATTCGATTAAGTGTAATGATTTTTAAATCTTTTTTAAATTTAAATGTAAAAATACCTATAGTACAGGTATCTTGAAGAAGCTTGCTTCTATTGGCATGTTTTAGGCAAAAAAAAAAATTACACCTGGAACTTAAGTCCAAGTCAGTTTGAATTTTCATTTGTTAAATATATGAAATCTAGATCTAAACTTCTATGAGTTTTAATTTTTAAAAATCTATCATATCCTTCAAATTTGGTTTCAGCTAGTGAGTATAAAATATTGTGTACTTCTTTTAGCTGATAGCCATCTGCTACAGAAACATTCAAATGTCAGCACATCAGAATTTAAAAGGACTTCCTGAACAGAAGTTCACTGAAATTTAAGGAACTTTAACGGAACTTCTGTTGCAAAATGATGCTGTTTTGGCTTTAGGCTAATCCCCCAAACACACCTACAAATTTATCTTCCAAAATGTCTGCCACAGAGAAGGAGCTGGATCCGTTTTACTGTTTTTATGGCAAAGGTTAAAATAAGTAATTTCCACAACAGCTGTCAACATACAGTCAGCCTTTGGAGGCTGCTTTCCCTTGACAATTTCATTTCTTCAAATGTCATAATTATAATTCCATCTCCAGTGACTACTCAAGGAAATCTGGCAGCAGGAGACAGCACGGGTCACACTTTAATTACGAACGCATTCTTCCTGTCTGAGGGCCGGAGATTGTTGCTAGTCATGTCACAGGAACCTCTATGCACTGGGAATAATTAAATGCACTTTTCAGTGGCTAGCAGTTGTTTCCTGAAAATTCAGCAAGATTTATCAGAGAATTATCAGATTTCTCTGTCCTACCAAGAACCAATGGAGTGAAAAGAAGGAGATTTCCAGGCAATTAAAGCAGTGAGTTGTCCTCACATACTTGCATTATCTATGATTTATGTGCCTCAACAGGAGGGCACTTTCATGCCTTCACTTATTCATTTTCTTTCTTTCTTTAAATAAACATTTATTGATTATGTACTTTGGTGTCGAACACTGAGCTTACAGTTGGGGAAATGAAGTTGAACACCACTATCCTTTTCCATAATGGAGATATACCTGCATTTGTCATAAATTATCATTAAATGAGTGACATAGCAGAGTTATATACATAGTGCTTTGGGGCCACCAAGAAAGACGTAATTAATTGTACTTGGAGTGATGAGGAAAGATACAACAGGGAAGGTAATATCTCAGCTGAGCTGTAAAGCATAAGCAAGAAGGAATTTGAGAGATTAAAATGGAGGGGAGTAGATTCCTGACAAAGGAAACTGCATCTGTAGAAACAAGGATGTTTGGAGGCACCTGTAGTCGGGTCAGTGACAAATCAATGCAAGATGCTTCTGAATAAGTAGAAGAAGATGGCGTACAGTACAGGATCAGGGAGTATTTTCTTTTTTTTTTTTGAGGGCAGTATTACTGGCCCTCATATGTGGGACCGAACCGGGGCTGCTGGCTTCCCAAGCCAGCGCTTAACCACCGCACCACTCGGCCGGCCCAATCAGGGAGTATTTTAATGCAGACAGAAATGCAGATGTTATAAACAAGAGATTTATCTTCACAAAAGGGTTACAGGGATGACAAGATATTGATCTCCTCAGCTCTCAGCACAGCCACACAGAATTTTTCAGTATCTTTGTCCTTTTCTCCCAATCACCTGAGAAAATCTATCATTTTCCTTTTTTTCATGAAGTGAAAATGATTGGTACATCTATACAATGAAATACTATTTAATAATAAAAAGAAATGAAGACATACTGAGACATGCAAAAAAATAGATGAAATCTCAAAAGCATTATGCTAAGTAAAAGAAGCCAGTGGAAAAGACTATATAATGTATGATTCCATTTATATAAAATTCTAGAATAGGCAAAACTATAGTGATAGAAAGAAGATTGGCAGCTGCCAGGAACCAGATTGGGCAAAAGATGTTGACTAAAAAGGGGCATGAAGGCACTTCAGGGGCAGTGGAATGTCTATTTCATGGTTGTGGTCATGTGTACAAGACTAAACAATTCTCAGAACTAATCTTACACAGTTAAAATTGGTGAGCTTTATTGTTTGCAAATTACAGCTCAATAAAGCTGACAACAAAGGCAAGGTACATGAGAGACTGTGATGGGTTGGAATGCATTAATTTCAGAGGTACTAAAGTCCAATAAGCCAAAAACAATAGCCTTTCTAATAAAAATATCTAGGATGAGGCCACTGAATGAATTTCCTCAAGCATCTGAAGATGGAGAACCATATTAGCTGACATTGAGCAGAATAAGGAATTGGGGAGGATTAGAGGAGTAATTTTTTGACTTAAATGTAATTTTTGGACTTTAAATCGCAAGCCCAATAATAAATAATTGTTATAAAGCAATTTTTGTCTGCCAAAATATCTTCAAAAATTTTATAAATATTAATTCATTTTATTCTCAAAACAATTCAGTAAATGTTATCATTATTCCCATTTATCGTATGAGGAAATTGAGGCAAAAAGAGGTTAGTTAACTTTTCCAGGATTATAAACCTAGTTAATTGAAAGAACTGAGGTTTGAAGTCAGATAAACTGGTTCAGAGTCTGTGCACTTAACCACAGAGGCATTATATTAGAATTTAAATTTTCCCAGAAATTTAATCATGACAGAAGTTTACATTCAACCTTGCGACATGATGTTGTTGTATTGGAGTATACTAATATTGTAGTGTACTAATATTATTATTATCTATATTACTATCTATATATTATCTAATATATACTATATTATCATTATATATCACTGCAGAGTCTTTGATAACCTTTTATAACACAGTATGGCTGGACATGATTAGAATAGGGAGTGATTTTTCAGCTTCCAATACCGAACAAAAACTGAAGAGTGTTAGGGGCGTATTATAATCTACTACATATGTTTTCCATGCAGTGAGACCTCCACCGAAGAAGCTCTTCTGGAATCAGCTATTCAGCTATTGGGTGACACCAATGGTCCATATTTCCCAACTGAGTAGAGATAATCTATAAGCACTGAGAATCTGGCCTCTCTTCTTTTCTTTTAAAAGATTTTATTGGGGTATTGGGGGACGGGAACAGACAAGTTGCTGTCTTTTTGTGCTTTAGTCTAGTTGCGGAGGACATTGCTTCACTGGCCCATGTTGGTATCGTCATTGCGCTCTTCCTGGGTGAGGCAGATCAGTCGCCGGCCTCTGGATGTCGCTCATCGTGGCTATTGGCAGCTCACGCTGGCTGCCAGCCACTCACTGTAGCCTATGGCAGCCCACTGCAGCAGGGGCTGCAGCTATGCCGTCCCCGGGGACTCACAGCAGCCCAGCTCCAGGTGGAGCTGTTGTTCATCATTTTAGCTGTAAAGAGCAGTGTCACTGACCCTCATATGTGGGATCCGAACCGGGGCTGCTGGTGTCCCAAGCCAGCTCTTAACTAACGCGCCACGAGGCTGGCCCTGGCCTCTCTTCTTCATTTTTCCTTTTGTACCAGTATAAGGGAGTAATTCCTTAGTAGTTATGTCTGCCCTGAAAACCATACTTTTCCTCAGTGAAGGTGTCCCAAGCTCTAGGCTGGGAGAATGAACAGAGAGCAGTAGCAAGCCAATCTAGTCATATGCTTTAGTCATACCGCTAATCTAGCCTTTATCAATCACAAAAATCCTACTTTGATATCTGTATGTCTTACTCGTATGTCTGTTTCTCAACTAGTTCAGAATTAGACGGGGAAGAGATAGATGTTATTAAAAGACCTAAACAATAGCAACAATGCTGATGCTTTTCTTTTTTTGATTCATAGTGAAGGCGAAAGGAAGGGGCAATATTGGAAATAAGGATAACAGGAAGATCAGGACAATATGAGGCAAAAAAGCAGAGCAACTTTCAAGTGTTTCGATGTCTCACATGACCCATTCTTTGTATGTGGTACGGCCCTCTCTTCTGCTCTGCCTCCCACCATGGCTAATGCACACACACAGGTCACCTTCCAAGCCACCCCCACTCCACCCAAAACAACAACAGCAACCACAAGACCTTCTGTCTGCCAATAAATTTCCCACAGTTTTTATGTTTATTTTTGCCCGATGCCCAAAAGATCCCATAGAACATGCTTGTGGTCAAACAAATTTAGGTTTATTAACTTGCTGCAGTAAGGCAACCTGTATCCTATGGAGAAAATAATCTCAGTGAGACAGTATTAGGATGGTCTTGTATGGGTTTGGGTTTACGCTGGGTGACTTGGGAGTCAGTTTTTGATTGGATTTTCAGAAAATGGAGGCTATTTGGTCAGTGAGTATATTAGTAATTTTAATTTAGGGGGTGGGAGAAGTAAAGCAGGGCTAGCATTGGTAAGGAAGCGTTACACACTCACACTAATTTTGAAAGGAGAATGTGGTTGCACGGTGTTCTTGGTTTTGTCCTGTTCCATTGGGGTCCCAGAATAACCTCATCTGCTGGTGATAGTCTGTGAAATTGTTCATGTGCAGGAAGAAATACTACAACATAGCCCTTGGCTGCCAGGCCAGCTAACAGGTATCAGCTGTAAGAGATTGTTTTTGTTTTTTGTTTATCTCCTTTTTACTCAGTTTCTTAAAACCATCAACTCAGCTCTCCATTCTGAGGCATCTTGAAAGTTTGTTTCCAGAGAAAGAAAAAAGCAATTTGTTACCATCTTATCAACCATGACTAAATTTTAGAGTGGAAATCCTGAGAGAAAGGGGGGAAAAATTACCTTTTAAGAAACCATTTATGCATAACCATGGAAGTGTATTGACTGTGTGTGTGCGTGTGGCTAATTTTATTGGAAGTACACAGTCCGTTCAGACAAATGTTTATAGCTGCATTATAGTTATAGTCACCAAGAAAACCGAGTTATGTGAGGTTAGCAAACATATCAGCCAAGTTTCATATATACTTTGGTATGTTAAGCTGGCTGTAATTATGCTTTTAAAGACATAAAAAAAGAATGCAAGGACAGGTTATATGGAAGATATCAGTAGATTGAGGTATTTTAATCTACTTTTTCATACATAGAATATTAACAGTTGAGGAAAGTGTTATATTTCAAGCACAATATAGCTAATCCTCAAATGAAAATTTCATTAGGTTTATCTTTAACAGCAGATTGGGAGCACCAGAGATTGCTTTCTACATATAACGTGAACCTAATGCAGAATTTTCAGTACTTCATTAATTCTCTTGTAGAATTAAATTCCTTACAATATAAACTCCTCACTGGCTTTCTGGTTTGGGCTTTTTATTGATCTATTTTTTAAAGTATATTATGACATTTCCCTTACCTATATGGTTCCTACAGAAATATTGGGTTGTCGGAAAAGTTGACATTTTTTTTAAATGTTTTTTGTTGCAAAAATGCGTCATGATTTTTCTGACAACCCAATAGTTATGGATGTGACCTATTTCTTAAAAGTATATTCTGGCCATTTCCCAGCATCCCTAGGCATCAGTTGACCTATATATAAATGCCTATGTGTCCATGAATAGATAGGTGTTCCTGATGAGGAGCTAATGGTGAAAAAACTACTCAATTTCCATGACATTTGATCAGATTGTTTCCTTCCTACATGCATTTTTCACTAGCAAGTCTGAACTGCCCCCTCTGAGCATGCTGTCCTTATTTCTCATTTCATCTCATCTGGAGAAATGAGTCGTGGAGATTACTACGGAAGAATTGGTTAAGTGGTGGAGAAAAGGAAGGGAAAGAGAAGAGAAGGCAAATATCAGAGTTTTTTCCTTGTTCTGTCAGGCACAATAGTGACTATATAGTTCAGTCTATAAATTAAAATATATAGACTAAAGCCTCTGAGCCTTTTTTTTTTCCAGACCAAAATTGGCACATTACTATTAACTAAGCTCCACACTTTATTTGGATTTTACCAGATATTCCATTAATGTTTACACTATGTTACAGGATCTAATCCAGGGTACCACATGTATGTTTTACCACCCTGCTGTGGTCTGTGACAGCTTCTCTCTTTCCTTGTCTTCATGACCTTCACAGTCTTGAGGGTTAGTAATACCTAGTTGAATGTCCCCTAACATGTATTTGTCTGATATTTTCTCATGATTGGACTTGGGCTAAGGATTAATGGAAAAATGCCAAAGATGTAAAAGACTCTTTTTAATACTTGATAACAGAGACTACATATCTACTTGACATCTCTGGTGATGCCAACATAGATGATTTTCCAGGCTTCTCCACTGGAAAGTTATTTCCTCTTTCACTATTCTAGTCTTTTGAAAGATAGTCACTAAACTAAGTCCAGCCCATCCTTGGGAGTAGGGTGGAATTAAGCTCCACTCTTGGAGGAAGGGATATCTACATATATTATTTTGGAATTCTTCTGTAAGGAAGATTCATGTCTTTTCCTCCATTTAGTCAATCATTTGTTTATGCCAGTATAGATTTATGGTTATTTATTTTATATTTTGCATTATAATTCAATATTCCATTATTTATTTCTTTGCTCAAATTGTTCCAGTTTTGGCCATTAGGTGCTCTTTCAAATTGGATCCTGTGTTCTTTTGACATGTCTCTATTCTTTTGTTTTTCTGAGCACTTCTGGTACTACTAGATGGTCTGCACTCATCTTGTATTTTCCTTGGCCCAGACCTAGAATCGACCATTTTCCCAATGTGGGGGAGACAGAAACTTTCCTTTACCCTCAAGGGTCTTCTGGCTGACTTAATAAACAAATATACATGAGACACATTGGCAAGAAAATAACCAAATTTAATATGTACATATGTATGGGAACCCCACATGCATGAGAGGTTCAGAGACAAAGAAGGAAAATGGGGACATAAGACACTCTGAGCTAGGGATGAGCTAAGGTACCTAGGGGACTTCAAAGGGTTATTGCAAGATGATAACAGCAGGTTTTTAGTAAATAGAAATTTGCCCTGCCCCCTAGATAGGTCCAAAGAGGCTATTTCTGATAATCTTTAATGATGGGCAAGGCCTGTAACTCAAGTTCTTTTCTGTAGTTAAGAGAGGGGCAGAAGTTTCTCTTGAGCACCTGGCTGAAGTTGCCTTTAGCTCAAAATAATCCTCATACCTCAGAGGCATATTCGGGGAAACTCGTTCTGAAACCCCAAACCAAGCAACCTTGGCTCCTTTCATTGGAGGGTGGTATTTAGAAACCAATATATAGGAACGGGGCATATTCTTTGCTATTGGAATCATTTCCAAGCCCTCTCAGTATATAGTTAAATAATTTGTTATTCATTCTGTTTAAAAATGGAAATTATACTTCACATAATCTTGTGCAAACTTTTTCTGTAGCTAAATTTTATTTACTTTTTAAAAAATTTAATGCATTCATATGGTTTAAAACTCAAACCCCTTCTCTCAGCAGCCACAGACATCTCTTGTAGAGACAAACAATATTATGAATATCTTATATTTGCTCTTAGTGACATTCTGTGCATAAACATACCTGTATTCTTCCCCCAGTACACTTGTATACAAAGGCAGCACATTACATATACTGTCTGGTACCTTTATTTATTTATTTATTTTAATCCTGTGGATGAAAAAGGGATTCTTTGGAAAGTAACCTCACAGGGTGATCTGACCATAAATTCCTAACTGGACAGGTTATGGTGGGCAGTCACGCCCCACACATATAACTTTTTTTGGAAAAGATTTATCTTTGCCTTAACAAAGCCCTGTCCATTTTCCTTTTTTTTTAAAGATTTTATTGGGGAATTGGCAGAGGGGAACAGCGCTGAGGAATCGGGGAAGGGGAACAGACAAGTCGCTGTCCCCTTGTTCTTCAGTTTAGTTGCGGAGGATGTTGCCCCACTGTTGGTATCCTCATTGCACTCTTCCCGGAGCGGGGCCGCTGGCATCCCAAAACCAGTGCTTAACCAATGCGCCACTCGGCCGGCCCCCATTGTTCTTGTATATCTAGGTCACACACCTTTGAAATAAACATGACCACCCTCAAGTGAGCACATAATTTGTTAACTAATCTGTAATCCAATCCCCATCTGGCTTTCTCCCATCTCCATGTAATTTTCCTTACTTTCCCTCCTCAATTTCAAATGCATAAAAGAAACTGCAAAATTGTTTCTCTTGGAAGCATTTGAAATCTTGCTTCTCAGAAATTGCATCAGTTTGGGTTCAAATAAATTCTTACAAAAATTCTCTCCAGGTTGGGACATTTCTTATTTTGACAATCCAAAAATATTGTATATCTTGGAGAGTTTTACGGATCAGTTCATGAAGAACTTCCCCAATCTTTTTAAGGGTTGCATTGCTTTTCATTGTATGGATATATGTACCATACTTTATGTATTTCTCTATTAATAAATATTTATGTTGTTTCTATTCTTTCATTATTACAATCAATACTGCAATATAAAATCTTGTACATAGGGAATTTCTTATATGGCTTGAAAATATCTGTAGAATAAATTCTTTAGAAACAAAATTGCTGGGCTAAATGGGATGTATACTTATCACCTTGATAGATATTATTGTTTTCCACAAATGTTTAACAATTTATCTGCTTTCAATGATCTTTGGAGAATTTGTTTCTCCACTCTCTAACATATTAGTGTGCTTTCAACCTTTTTTATTTTTGCCAACCTGATAGGTAAAAAATTGCATCTCAGTGTTGTTTTTATATGCAATTCTCTTAATATGAATAAGAATAAACATTTTTCACGTTTAAGATTGAAGGGGATCAGAATTTGCTACCCCAAAATATGCCTCTTTTGCGTAAGGATTATTTTGGCTGGCTATTTTTAAGAAGCTGCAGACACAGGAGAAGTTCTGAAAATCAAGTAAGAGTTACCTTTCTGTAAGATACATTTATATTTATGAGGAAGCTCTCTATTTTCTATACAAGGAAGAGAAGGAATATAGTTTCTAGAAACTTCTATCAGTGGTGAAGGCACAGACTTAAATTTGCCTAACAACCATACCGTGGTTTGCCGTCTGCTTTTCCTTGTAATTTCCCATCACTGGTCTCCCCCATCCCAACCTCCTCTCAAAACATCTTTTGTCTTTAGCTGGTGATGGTATTTAAGGTTGTGGCTTGGGTTATTTTGGGGAGTTACTCAGTTTTCCTGGGTATCTCCAATAGGTACAGGAGGTATACAGGTCATTAAATTTTTATTTGTTTTTCTCCTGTTAATCTGTCTTTCATTATTTTATTACAGGGAGGCTCTCAGCCAAGAATCTAGAAGGGTAAAGGGAAAATTATTTTTCCTCCTCAACAAGATGCATCTGTATGTACATTTTCCTCCTTGAACTTAACATCTTTTCTCTTTTGCTTGTAGGTTATTTATATCCTGTTGATATGAAGTTCTTTTTTATATAACAGGAAAATTATCCCTTGTCTCTAATAAAATTTGCAAATATTTCCCCAGGTTATCATTTATGTTTTTGAAATGCTTATATTGGGCTTTTCCATGGAGTAGTCTTATATTTTATAAATTATCAAATTTTTATATGATTGAATTTATGGCTTCTGAATTTTGTCATATTTAGAAAAACCTTACTATTCCAAGATTACTTAAAATTTTTCCCATGGGTTTTCTAGTTTTTTTGTTTTTTTTAAGATTTTATTGGGGAATTGGAGGAGGGGAACAGCGTTGGGGAATCAGGGAAGGGGAACAGACAAGTTGCTGTCTTTTTGTTCTTCAGTCTAGTTGCAGAGGACGTTGCTTCACTGGCCCATGTTGGTATCATCATTGCGCTCTTCCCGAATGAGGCAGATTGATTGCCGGCTTCTGAATGGTCGCTCAGCGCGGCTATTGGCCGCTTGCGCTGGCTGCCAGCCACTCACGCTGGCTGCAGGCCACTCACTGTAGCCTATGGCAGCCCACTGCAGCAGGGGCTGCAGGCTACACCATCGCTGGGACTCGCAGCCCAGCTCCAGGTAGAGCTGCTGTTAGCCGTAGAGGGCAGTGTCACTGGCCATCATATGTGGGATCCAAACCGGGGTCGCTGGCATCCCAAAACCAGCTCTTAACCAGTGCGCCACTCGGCCGGCCCTTCTAGTATTTTTTTCTTATTGGTTTCACAAAATATCATTAATAAGTTTTGAGGTAAATATACAAGGGTTTATTCAGGATGTTTAAAATTATCTTAATTTATGAAATTTTTCGTTATGTAATTTTTCATTACACTTTGAAAATATTCCTGCTGGGCCCTTAGGTTTTCACTTTGCTTTAATTCTATTTTTACAAAACTATAAATTTTTAAATTATATAGATCCCCAATATACCTCCAATACTATTTTCAGGAGTCACCCTTGAAAAGATACTATACAAGATTCCCACTACTATTGTACATACTAACAAAGGTACGTATATGTAATCATGTTATATTCACTAGAACAAACATACCGATGCGAACCTATTCTGTGCCAGGCACTGTGTTGAACTCTGGAAGCACTAGGCTCAGGAGTATGCTAATACATTAATTTTTACATGATATAAAATTAGGAGTAGGCCTATGTCCTTTTTTATTGCTCCCCACCCCAGCAGTGAACAGCTTTTTTTATTTTTTATTTTTTTGAATTTTTGAGGAAAACCAAGGTTAAAAAGTTCTTATACTTGGATTTCAGTACCAGTTAATGAAGGTATTATTTAGAAATTACTGAGAATATATATATTTCTTTACTCATAACATATATATTATATCCAGAAGCTGGCTATATAAAAACTGTCAAAAACAGCATATCCAATTACTAGGCAGACTTTAGATGGCTGACAAAAGATGGTGAATGGATGACAGACTGCTTCAAGCTAGTGGCACAGATATGCAATGTGCCAGATCAGGGTGATTAACAGACAGAGAGGGAAAGGAGGAGTTTCTTAGCCAGGCTCTGCATCAGGGGCTTTCAAGGCTCATCCTGGCTCACAAGTACACCATATTCTAGACATGTCTTCATGGACCCATCTGTCATCACAATTAAAAACTTGGTGTTTCAAAGGGTACTATCAAGAAAATGAAAAGACAAAAAACACACAGGCTGGAGAAAATATTTACAAATTATATACAGTAAGTCCTCAATTTACAAACAGTTCCATTTCAGGAGAACATTTTAAGTTGGGTTCGTTCTTTAAGTCCGACAAAGCGAGTCTTACACACCTTCAACACACATATACAATGTAAAGTCAATGGTTGAACGATTCATGTTAAGAAAACGAGTGATGTCTATCATCTTTTCTCCTCGGTCCAATCTCTCAATTGTTTTCACTTTTGTTTCCATGGTTATTGCTTTGCGTTTCCTAGCAGTCCTCTCTACATCACCACTGCTTTTCCTCTCACTTTCGGACAACCTGGGCTCTGACTGAGCAGTGGACTACTGTCCACGATCGCACTGTACAGTAAGCACACAACAGCACAACTGTGACAATGTCCGGCAGACACAGGAGCTACTTCCGCGATTTGTTCGCATCTATGAATGTTCATAATGCAAGGTCCATTAGTATCTGTGAAAGTTCGCAACTCGAATGTTCGTAAGTTGGGGACTTACTGTACCTGATATGGGACTTGTGTCGAGAACATATAAAGAACACTTACAAGTGAATAATAAGAAGACAAGCCAAGTTAAAAATGGGCTAAGGATTTTTAAAAACATTTCTCCAAAAAGGACATATAGTGGTCAATAAGCACATGAAAATATGCTGAACATTATTATTCATTGGGAAAAATGAAATTCAAAACCACAGTGAAATATCACTTCAAACTCACTAAGATAGCTAAACAATTTTAAAAATTCCAAGAGACGATAACAAATGTTGAAGAGTTTGGCAAAACTGGAACCCTCATATATTGCTGGTGGCATTGTAACATGTTTTGAATATTCTGGAGAATATTTAGCACTTTCTCAAAATGTTAAACAGAGTTACCATATGACCCAGCAATTCCACTCCTCAATATATCCAAGAGAAACGAATATATATGTCCATATAAAAGCTTATGCTCAAGTGTTCATAGCAGCATTATTTATAATAATAAAAAAGTGGAAATGACCTAAATGCCCATGAACTGAGGAAGAAACACCACTACAGAGACAGAAGTGGGTTATTGATTGTCAGAGTCTGGGAAAGGGAGGAACAAGGAGTAACTGCTGATGGATATGGTGTTTCTTTTTGGTCATGAAAATTTACTCCTGTGGTTCTACCTAAGAGTTTAATAATCTTAGTTCTTACAAGCTTCTGCATGTCAAGGCCATTCAAACTATACCTTTGTTCGCTCCTCAACACAGTGTATGCTGCAGCAACAAGGAGCCACCTTGATTTTAAGATCCAAGTATCTAAAATAGGTTATATCTTAGTATCGGCATGTATGTTTAGTTTGGGGAACTTTTTTTTCTTTCCTTAAAAGCCATTATTAAACTATTAAAAGTCACACAATCAAAGACCCCTTAAAACATATGTATGTATATATGTGTCTATATGCATACATATATACGTATCTGCATTACACATACATGCATATATGTACACACTTTTCTGGAGAACCCTGACAGCTATGTTATGTTTTTACAAAAGAGGATTTTAAATGATTTTTACTACACTTATATGTAACCTACTTAAAAGGAATTGGTTTCTCAAGTGAGCTTTAACACAATGCTACAACCATTATTACTACACACAGAGGTTGTTGCTGGGGAGATCAGCTGGTGGTCCTCAGTTACTCCACAGGATGGCATTAAGTTATAGATTTTTACCATGGTTTAGGGACTCGTTCTCAGTTCTACTTATCCAGACAAATCAGACTTGCATATGAAACAGTATAGAAAGATTTAAGGAACAACTTACTCTAATACAACACTGTCACTAGACTTCTGTGTACACCCAGCCTGAGGACTTGAATGGATAATCATTCCTTCATTTGTGTGTCTCTCTGGACTGGGAGACCTTCAAAGATGACCAAACTTAACCCATGATTAGTAAGGAAGAGGAGCAAGCTATATTATTCATAACAATATAAATAAGTTAGGCCACATACTGCTGAAGGTTCTCTTTATCTTTGTATCTCAGATATATATATATCTTCCTCCTCCTTCACCCACACACCATTCTTCTTCAGAGTTGATTGAACTTTGTCAACCCTTTCCTCTCACAAATGTTTAATGAGTGTTTATGTGTCAGCAATCTTTTAAGTATGATATCAAAGTGAAAAATAGAAGCGTCTGCTCTATTAATAATGGCAGGTAATACATAAACATGAGAAAAGAGATAATGAAAAGTGATACTAAGAAATCAGGATGCTATGATGCAGTGATGCAGTGACTAGAAGGCATCATTATATTGGCCTTCCTCATTTTGGAGGTCTCAGCTGGGTACAGGTAGAACATAGACATACTAGCATTGATAGCTTCAATGTCAACTCGCTTCCTAGGTGTGGCCCCAAACATGCTCCATTAATGAAATGCAAATGTATATAGGGATATCACTCTTATATGTGACACCCAGAAAAGGTCTTCCAAATAAACACTGCATTTATTTATTTATTCAGTTGTTTGCTTCTAATATCTATGCATTTGATTATCTATCATCTATCTATCTATCTATCTATCTATCTATCTATCTATCTATCATCTATCTATCATCTATCTATCATCTATCCAAGTTAAAAGTTTTGGCAATAGCAACTTTATACAGAGTAATAGGCGTATTAAAAATAAATGCTTTTGTGACAGGATCGGCAGATGATGCAGAAAAAAAATTTTTTTTTTCTTCTCCAACTATGTAGGATAAACGTTTTTCTTCTTCAACACCAATCTGCCTTCCCTCCCTTGGAGCTTGTGATGGCCCTCTCTGATGATTATGTAGCAGATTGTGGCACTGAGGGAGCTACAACTCCAACAGCAAACCGTTCTTTCATTATTTAAACATTCATTTCTCTGGTTTGAAGACTGAGATCTCTACACAGAGGAAGTATAAATATCACTGGAATGCAAGTAGGTTCAGACAAAGAGATTTGCTATTATTAAGGCACCCAAATTTCTAAACAACTGTTTGAGACTGGTGGAGCTTTCCATATTAAATAGTACATTATCGGTGCACAGTTAATTGGGCACAATTCCCGGGCCTACAATACCTCATCTGCAAAGGACAGGTAACGTGTTCAGCCAGCCTGGGCTGCCCACAGGACTGTGTGAAAGCTGTTTCCTGGGAGAATCCAGGTTACACTCTTTCCTTGCAGCTCTCTATGCAAAAAGCAGGAGGATCAAAGTCTCGATCTCTTCAGTGGTCTGGTTTTAAGTTTAATGAGTGTTTCTTGCCTCCTCTGCAATGTAAGTTTTACCAGTCCTGGTCATTTGTGTGGCTGATCTTGTATGAAATACATTGTAAGCCATGCAGAAAAAATAATCATCAGTGTATATTCATATAAAGACTGGTATAAGCAATGGTTTAAGGATTTTAACATAGAACTTTCAATACCTGCTACTATTTGCACAAGAATGATTTTCTGCAGATAACTCAACATACCCTTTACCTCTTAATTCTGTAATTATGACAGCAATAATATCCTTTAACATCTGGAATTTATTATAGTGCCTGGCTTTCCATAGGATTTATTACTATAAATGATGATTGCAGTTGCTTTGTGGAATGCTGCCTATGTTTTCATTTTAAATATCCTATATTACCTCTGTAAGAATGCTTTTCTTTTTTCCTGGAAATTGGGTATTGTTTGAGATTAATAGCCCAGAGCATAAGCGACCATGTAAATAGGTACAGAGTCCAAAATCCACCTGTGAACTCCACCTTGGGTGATGAAGAAGAGGCCATAGAATGCAGCTACAGTCAGTCAGGACTAGCAAGGGGATTCTTGAGCTGGGCTGACAGATGCACTAACAACTGATGCGCCCCTTGTTGTATTCCTGGCTGGCATCGTCCACCCAGGCACAAAAAGACAACAGTTTAGGTGAAGTCAAGTGAATGAATCATTCTTTGTTGATATAGTCTTCCTTTCTATGCATGAGTACTGTTTTCTACACGTGAGTACCATTTTCTACTCAGCACTGCTTAAACATGTAACAAAAGACTGCAGCAGTTTGGCCCAGGGAACCCTGTTGCCTTTAGTTGCCTATTTGTATCCATCTAACAGCATTCATTTATTACACTGTAGTTTTAGCTTAATCAACAAAATAAGGTTGCATCTTATTTTTAAACTATAGTTTCTCTTCAGTTGCAACTGAATGTCTGAGGTTGTCAGTGAGGTGACTTCACTATGACTGCACTGTAATTTCAATGTGCCTTTGGACCCACAACCTTTGGTATCTCCACAACTGGGAACCCATAGGGAGTTCTCTGATAGGCCTCATGGCACCTCACTCTGTACCAAAGCAACCCAGTCATGACCATGAATGTTTAGAAATCACCCATTCTGACTTTTGTATGCCTTGCAAACACACACAAGCCCGTCATTTCTGCTTCCACCCTGCAAATTCCAGCTATTTCAATTTCAATGAGATACAGGGTTTCAGTTAAATCTCACTCCCTGGATCATAGTTTGGGAAGTCACTTCATAGAGAAAAAGAAGGTAAACCTGGGCTTTATTTCAGACGTTTACTTTCTCTCAAGGATTGCTATCCTACCACATCTGTCATCCAATGTTTAAGAGCCACTGCCGCATTATATTTTGCCCAATTTTATAGTTGTTTGTGAAAGGAGGGTAACAATTGCCAGTTACTCCGTCATGGCTAGAAGCAGAATCCCTTTTAACATATCCATTAATTTATTTTTACAGTTATATAATAAAAAACAAAGAGGAGAGAATGAAACTTAAATTATTAGACCTCATGCATTTAAAAAGAAACAATTGTGGTGTGAATCACAGAACCGTTACGTCATTGTTATAACTGAATAAAGACAGACATTACCCATGGGAAAGCTGCAGACTTTTTAATCTCTGAGATGTTCCATCTCAGGATCAAGGTCTCTGAAAATTCATGAATAGCCCTACAACTAAAGGAAATAATCTACTGAGTCTCCTTTAGCAAAGCTCTCAGGTGGGCTAACACATGATATAAATGACAAAATGATAGAAAATAATACATTTTTCTTTCATAAAAAAAATGATTCTCCAGTAGGGTTGACTGTGAGATGCAGAAAGTGAAGAGGCACCAGGCAATGAATAAAGCACCACAAAAGGTTATGATTCTTGGAGTTCTGATGAAAAATTTAAAAAAAGAAAAAAAAAGGGAAATAAAAAAAGGGATAGAGAGGAATATCAGAAAATCAGAGTGGGGAGGAGAGGAAGAAAAGTGTTTCTTAAGGCCATCTATTTAACTTTGTCTGACCCTTGGCAGCAACAATCCATTCATATGCACATTGGTCCTAAAACTCAGCTACATGCTGTTTTCCATAACTGGCTGGGAGTTTTGCCCATTAAGCTTAGTTTCTCATGTGAAATCTATTGATTCTGTTAATCTGCAACATTGGCTACATTTTGCAAATATGATGTTTCAAAAGTCTCCTTTCCTCTGAGAACAGGTGACAAGTTAAAACTGTCCCAAGAGATCTGGATTGCTAGTTTATTTTATGGTGACATTTAGCCATTCTGACAAGTGGTTAATTACTATACATTCCCCCATAAAGGCTGTCTCTGACAACATGTGTAAATCAAGTAAATTAAAGCACTATAGGCTATTAGTTCTCTGTTCTGGTTGACATCTGTAATATTTGCTAATAAATAATTTAGTGCATTTATTGACAATGATGAAGAAAGCATCATTGCTGCTGGGGTTATTTTCTCCCAAAGGGTATACCAGACAGCTGCTTAACCTCTAGCAAAGTTAAATCTAAGGCCCTGAGTTTACATTTTGTCCTATTAGTCTAATAGTGTGAATACACCATATTAGTTTATATTATAAACATGTATACACATTGCTATGTAGGATGGTATAGAGGGAGGGCCATTATGGCCCCAAGAAGTCTTATATTTAAGTCCCAAGCTCTCTCATGTCTTGTAAATTATTTCTCCTATCTGGGATCTTGGTTTCCTCATCTATAAAGCCAAAGCTATGAACTACATAAACTCTAAAGGTCTTTCACGTCCTAAAATTCTGAAATTTTGTATTCTCTTAAATCTTTACTGGGAGACCTATAAGTAGTGATCAGTCTTTCTCATCTCATTAATACAAGAGCTTGCCTACACCCCATCTGTCTTTCGTACTCTGAGTATCTGACACAACTGTATTAGTTGTGGGATCAGGCTGGGGCTATTTGAAGTATATGTAATTTTAGTATAAAAAAGAAGGCAAAGTCAGGTTCATTCTTATACCATCTAAAAGTGAACTAACCTTCAGTTTCTTAATTGAATACACTGGTTTTCTAGGGCCCTCAAATATGATGAGGTAGTTAACTGGGTATGAAGAGAAAAGTGTAAAAGATGGGTGAAGGGAGAAGAAAATCTTCACTTCACTTACTGTAGTACCTGCATGTGCTAAGCACTGCTGGCTGCTGTGCTAGTCACTGAGGATACAAAGATAAAGAAGAAACTCTCTGCTCTGCAAAAGCTCAGAGCCTCGTGGCAGAGATGGGTTACAACAATTATTACACTATAATGTAATGTGAGCTGCATTTCCCTTTTATGAGCACTTACGGTATGCCAGACTACTCGAAGAGCTTTACAAGTATTATCTCATCAATTATCAAAAGAGGACCCTAAAGTAGGCATAGTGTGATCACATCCATTTTTTAATCGATGAAGAAATTAGTACAAAGAGGTTAGTTTTTGAAAACTACTCTGTCTTTACTCACGGACCCTCATGGTTTCTGCATCGTTTCTTTGAATCTTTTTCAATTTTTCTCCATCTAACAATTTTCTGGTTCTATTTGTATCTGTATTTCTATTGCACAGCCTAGAAAGAGAGAATCTGACTACACAATTTTAGCAATATTATATATTTTAGAAACAGTCTTGCTCTAGGTGATCTCACCTCCCTTACATTTGGATTTTGTCATAGTATCGATTAGTGACTCTTCAGCCAGGTGCTACGCCTTCTCCCCCTAGCCCCTGGCAGAATCATGTATAACAAGGAAGCAGGGTAACATCATATAGAGAATGGATGCTCTCTTGAGTACGTAAAATTCCATGGAATACTGTGCGCAATAGGCTGCATGATTGGCCTACTCAGTCCAAAAGATATGGATGAGTTTTTGAGATAATGGAATATATCAACTGTGGAGTATGTTTTAAGATTATCATAGATAAATGCTATATAGATAGTATCATTAAAAATAGAAACTTAAAAAAAAATAGATCACTTGGGCCGGCCGAGAGGCGCATTGGTTAAGCGCTGGTTTTGGGATGCCAGCGGCCCCGGTTCGGATCCCACATGAAGGCCAGTGACACTGCCCTCTACAGTTAACAACAGCTCCACCTGGAGCTGGGCTGTGCGAGCCCCGGTGATGGTGTGGGCTGCAGCCCCTGCAGCAGTGGGCTGCCATAGGCTACAGTGAGTGGCCCGCAGCCTGCGTGAGCGGCTGGCAGCCAAGCGTGAGCTGCCAATAGCCGCGGTGAGTGACATCCAGAGGCCGGAGACCGATCTGCCTCATCCGGGAAGAGCGCAATGACGATACCAACAAGGGCCAGTGAAGCAACATCCTCCGCAACTAAACTGAAGAACAAAAAGACAGCAACTTGTCTGTTCCCCTTCCCCGATTCCCCAACGCTGTTCCCCTCCACCAATTCCCCAATAAAATCTTTAAAAAAAAAAAAAAAATAGATCACTTAACCTTTTATGAGCTCTAAATGAAAATATTTCACCAAAGGAATTATGTTCACTAATGATTTTACCAGAAACAGTTCAGGTAAAATTTGAATGAAAGCTCTGTAATTAAGTTGCGATGAACACGAGTTTTTTTTTTAGAAATGTTCATATATTTATGTTCTTATATTTTTGTTCCATTACATTGTAGCAGTTTTGGTTCTGAGGCAAAACTGTGATATCTGGGATACAGTTCATGTTTAAACACGGCATTTGGGGAATGGTGGCCCCAGGCAAATCTTTGGAACTATCGAATGTAACTGATGTGAGAACGCAGACCGTAGCATTTGTGCAGTGCCTCAGTGCCCTGTGGACCCACCGTCAGACTGAAGATTCTCAGGGATTAGACCGTGCTCTCCTCCTGTTCAATTAACTGCTTTTCTGCTTTATCTTGGATCACCTTTCCTATAAGTGTAGGGTTCTATTTATCTAGCATGGAAGATTTATTTTATTGATCATTTAGATGTCTAAATCGGGGAGGATATCAGGATTTGGAACATTTTGTTAATTGAGAAATTTGAGAAAAAGGCATTATTAGGACATTACTGATCATGGAATGTCAGCATAGGCAGTATAATGCGTGCCCCAACTCTCTAGGAAGCAGAGGTGCAGAAGCGTATTGAGAGAAGGGGGTGTATATGTGCTTAATGGTTGGGTTACAACTTGTTGTGCCATAGTTGGTAGATGGGTCAATCGATGAATATAGTTGCCATAAAACTCAATCCACAGTCTCACTTCTGCCAGGTTAACAAACCAAAGTGGTAGGGTCTAGAAAACAGCCCCTTTTTAAAATAATGAATTATGAGGATCAAGATTCAGAGCTGCTCGGACCGGCCAAGTGGCGCATTGGTTAAGAGCTGGTTTTGGGATGCCAGCGGCCCTGGTTCGGATCCCACATATGAGGGCCAGTGACACTGCCCTCTACAGCTAACAACAGCTCCACCTGAAGCTGGGCTATGTGAGCCCTGGCGACGGTGTGGGCTGCAGCCCCTGCTACAGTGGGCTGCCATAGGCTACAGTGAGTGGCCGGCAGCCAGTGTGAGCAGCCAATAGTCACAGTGAGCGACCATCCAGAGGCCGGTGACCCATGTGCCTCATCCGGGAAGAGTGCAATGACGATATCAACATGGGCCAATGAAGCAACATCCTCCACAACTAGACTGAAGAACAAAAAGACAGCAACTTGTCTGTTACCCTTCCCTGATTCCCCAATGCTGTTCCCCTCCCCCAATTCCTCAATAAAATCTTAAAAAAAAAAAAAGATTCAGAGCTGCTGAGTACACACATACCTCAGGAGTGGGATTATTGTAAGAATGTTCATATATGAACAAAGGAGAAACACAGTGGTACTGGTAATTTGGTGTCTCTATTCAGAATATTATAAAATAATTTCCTTTACTATTTCATCATATCTTTCTTGAATGAATTGAAATATTTCCTAGTAAAATAAATCACCATTATGAATTGTCCCTCAAATACCTCTTATCCCTCCACAATTCCACTCCCTGAAAAGAAAATATATCTGTGCCTTGGCCCTGTATACCAATTAGTAGAATTATACTTTTATTTGAATACTTTCACAATCTCTTTAATCAAAATTAGCTTTTAAATATGATTATTTATGGAAAATAAATTATGATTGTAAAGAGTATGAAAAAAATCTTCATTTTCTTTACATATCACTACCTTACTTGTTAAACACATTTATTTTCATGAAAGACCATGCTATACAATGTAAGAAGTTATTATTAGAAGAGTAACTACTTAGGATTATTGTTTATCAGCTCTTTTCTACTTTCAACATCCTTAAGTTATCACAAAGATTAAACTTTGCATTTAAGAAATACTATGTTTGGGGCTGGCCGAGTGGCGCGGTGGTTAAGCGCTGGCTTGGAAAGCCAGTGGCCCTGGGTTCGGGTCCTACATATGAGGGCCAGTGACACTGCCCTCAAAAAAATAAATAAATAAATAATAAAAATAAGAAATACTATGTTTGAACACACAATTATGTCTCATAAATTACTTACCGGCCCACAAAAAGATCACCGACAATGACTATCCATTATGCACCTGACTTAAAAGGAAAACTGAAATGGAAATAATGCTGATGTCAATGTGTCTTTGTTCACAGGAATTACACAAAAGCCTCTGGGAGTTCAGATTGGCTCAAGGGATTTGAAATTCAATGTTTAACGGCCAAGCAGATAATATAAATGAGTAAAGTAGGCCTTATTCATGGATGCTGGGGGCTTGCAAACTGGAAGGTGTATGCCCCATCTCAAGGAGTTAACTAACCACTCTGCAGATATTCCTAAGAATAGTGTCATATCACACAGAAGTGCTGTCCCAGGATTGTCAGATCTGATTTCTCAAGAGAAGTCCAAATTTTAGATTTTGGAGGAAAATCCTATTTTGTAAACCTAAGTTCAAGTTTTAAAGCTGCATGGGACAAATACATGTTTTTCAGTTTAAATTAGGCTATCTATCTATTGGAGATGTCTGGTTTAATGACATCAGACTTGGTATCTAATGTGTCCATCTCATAATTGAAATAGATTTCAAAGTTGCTCAGGATATTAGCAACAGGGATTTGGAACAAAAAAATGGATAGACAATGCCAAAGTGTGTCTCCATAACTCTTCCCTATTTATGCTTTCAATGATAACTTCCTCCAACCCTCCATCACAAACATTTAAATTTGCTACCAAGTTTAATTGGTTTTATCACATTCTCTTTTGAGGTGGACTTTGCATGGTTGTGCTCTGATTGACTGTTTCGATTTTATATTTTATTTTTATGGAGCAACTTTACTTTCGTGTTCTTGGAGAGTGAAGTGGGGGAGATCTCATTCATCAACTCTAAGTGCAAATACTTTCTGGCAATAAAAGCACTGCAAAGAGTCATCCGGCTAATATCAATTGTATAAAAGACAGTTCCCTGATTTTATGCACTGACAGAGGTTCCACCTTCAAACTTGAAGGATCATTCCTTAATTGGGCTAAATTAGTGAGGATATGATTGCTAATTTGTTCTTTTAAAAAGTACTGGGTAATGTCAACACAAGTTTGCAGTCCAGCCATTTGCAGTCCAGCCACTTCGCAGCCACATGTGCAGCAGCCAAGGATTCCAGGTTCCATGATAGCAAAAGCGCCTTGATTTTCTACCTACATGCAACTGTAGGAAAAGACTAGAGAGTTCAGCTCATGTTTTGAAATTTTTCTCAGTCACATTATCTGTAACCAACACACAGTATATCAAGGGGGAAATAAAGAGCTTTTGGAAAGTCCTTCTGAGTTAGAGATCCTGGGAGGTAAGGGAAGTTATGTTCTCATTCATACACATCATGGCATTCTTCATCTCCTAGCCCCATTTTCCGAGGAAAGTGGAATTTATTCTTTCTCTGCTGAATTCTGATCACATTGGTTGAAATCTTAGTGACTGATTTATCCGTGGGTTCTAGATGCTTCGCAGTTATCCATCCCCTGACTCAAGAGTTTTCTCCCCTGGGTACTCACTTGCTGATAATCAGTTTGAAAGGCTGCAGAGCTCCCGGTCTAATGCAATTACCCATGACTTTGTTTCATATGCTCTTGTTCCTTAACATCATTATGTTTAATGTCTCTGCTGTCTTCCCTGGGTGGTTTGGTTCATACTCATTAGGGAAAAAAGATTCATGATCTGCTGTTTAATATTTCAGTTGTGCATTAATGCTTTTACATGTCTCTGAGGGTTGATATCTTCTCATTCCACGGTGCACTGAATCCCTTTATGCCCCAACTAAATGTGTACATATGTTAGGACGGTAAGATACACTATATATTACTGCACTGTTCCCCATATTTTGTAAAGTACTACATATTTCTGTGTAAGCTTATTTTTCATTGATTTAAAAATATTTCATGTGCTTACTGCGGTGTGGTAGTAGTTCATAATCTAACGGGTGAGGTATTCATGTTCATGAGAAACTATAATAAAGTTAGACCAAAAAGATGCCCTGGGAAAACTATGACCAAATGCTATAGGGCAACAGTGATTAATACTGATGTGAAGGACTAGGAGAAATCTAAGTTTACTGTGAATGAATTGTAACACTAACTTGACAAAATTATTTTTCCCAGAGCTTTCTTCATATAAACACTGAAAATCATGTTTTTCCAAAATAAACAGGCTGACATCATTAGATATGGAAAATGCCCTCCACCAATGTTGCCATTGACAGTAATGAACAGTTTAAAATCCATTTCTTTCACATTGACTCATTACTATTTATGAGGCACAATGAAACAAAATGCCAGAAATTCCTCATGGAAATATAGAAAAGGTAAAAATGAAACATATGATCTCAGATTTTAATTTGTAAGTCCGAATATAATAAAACAGTACATCCTCTATAATTTATCAGAAAAGTTAGCGCTAAGGATTTCTATTGTCTCTTTTTCTTGTGATATTTATGCTTCACTTTCCCTAGCTGCCCTTAAACTCTTCCTCTCAAGGAATTCTGATTAGGTAGTTTTAAGGCTGCAGGGCATGACAAGATAAATAATTTTATCTTGCATTATCTCACACTTATTACTTATGCTTGCAAATGGCTGTATTTTAAAATCAATACAACCATAAGAATTCTAGAAGATACTTAACATTTTGAGTACATTCATGCAAGAAAAGTGTGTTTGTGATTCATCTTTCTCCCATGCCCAGGTCTAGATGACTAACTTTTATTTATTTATTTTCCATTGTTGCTTTCACCTTTTAACTCCCAGCCTGAATTACGATCTAGGGTTTGTTACTACCAAAATGAGCAGGAGGAAAAATATAGTGTAACCCTGAACCATGTACTACAGTGTTCCTCAAATATTTTTAGTCTGAAACCTGACTTATGTTGTATCAGTTGTTTACATTGGAGAAGGTCCCTGTATCCTCTCATGTAAAAACAGTAGGTCACTTAGAAACACCCCCTTTTTACTCAGCACATCTGTAACACACACACACACACACACACACACACACAGTCTGACAATTAAGTTTGCAAACTTGTTGCAACAATGTTGCTAACCTTTTTTATGAGAGCAGAGGGATTATTTATTATGAATTTGTACCAACTGGACAAACAGTTAACCAAGTTTACTATTTGGAAGTGCTGCAAAGGCTAGATGAAAAAGTTAGATGACCTGAACTTTTTGCCAACAATTCATGGCGCTTGTAATCACAACAATGCACCAGTTCACACTGCACTGTCTATGAGGGAGTTTTTAGCCAGTAAACAATTAACTGTATTGGAACACCCTCCCTACTCAGCTGATCTGGTCCCCAATGAGTTCTTTCTTTACCTGAAGATCAAGGAAATATTCAGAGGAAGACATTTTGATGACATTCAGGACATCAAGGGTCATACGACGACAGCTCTGATGGCCATTCCAGAAAAAGTTCCAAAATTGCTTTGAAGGGTGGACTAGGTGCTGGCATTGGTGCATAGCTTCCCAAGGGGGGTACTTCGAAGGTGACCATAGTGATATTCAGCAATGAGGTATGTATTAATAACACTTTTTGTAGGATGAGTTCGCAAACTTAATTGTAAGACCGTGTGTGTGTGTTTTGTGTGTGTGTGTGTGTGTGTGTGTGTGTGTTTGATGTTCTCTTTAAATCTGTAAACATTCTCAATGAGCTCTCAGAGCTAATGAAAATAATGTTAATTTAAAAAAATACATCTGTCACTAAGAGTCATGTTTACACTCACTGTGCACTTTTCTTTTCCTTTTTTTACATCGTTGCTTCTGGGTCAGTTACCTCTTCTTCTTTTCCTCACATCAGAGCTCTAATGGACCTCTAACATCTACAACTGAAAATTCCTTTAGCAAGTTTCTTTCAGCAGTATCAAGAGAATGCTTGGTCAGTCATCTTTATTGTACCCGGATTCAAAATTGCTGTCACCTGTAGGAAAACTATATTATTTCCATGGTTAAGGGTATAAAAGCATAAAATGGTTTCCTTGATCCTCTGTTGATTTCTTTCTTTCAGTAATTTCTGCTCTTATCTTTATGATTTTCATTTTCTACCTTAATTTTTTGTTCCTTTTCTATCTTCTATTGATACTTAGAAAATTTATTTTCAGGTGTTGTCCTTTGTGATATATGAATTAATGGCTATACATTCTCCATTTAAGATGTTTAAATTTAATTATACTCCAAAGTTTATTTGCGATATTTTCATTATTACGTATTTAAAAATATTTTTCAATTTCCATTATGATCTCTTATTTGATGTATAGGTTAAATATATATGTGTCTCAGTATGTCCCCTATCTTAGCTTTATACACATTTTAATTATTTCTGAGTTAACCCTATAGATTACAACATGCATCTCTGATTTATGAAAGTTTAATATATTAACACTTCACCTCTGAATAAGGCAAGGCCCTCAGAACATTTTAACTGTATTTGTCTCTCCTGACTTATATGCTATTGTCATATTGTCATACACTATAGTTATAAACATATATAAACACAATATTTTCATCACTTGAAAATATTACATATTTATTTATATTTACCCGCATATCTACTTTCATTGTTGTTTTGTTCTTTTTGGCATCTCCAAATTTCCATCTCCAAATTTCCATCTGTGATCTCTGGCTCTAGAACACTTCTTTCATCTTTTCTTTAGTGCAAGTCTGGTTGTAACAAATCATCTCAATTTCTCTTTGCCTGGAAATGTTTTATTTTGCATTTGTTTTAAAAAGATATGTTCTAAGTTGGCAATTATTTTTCCCCCAAAACTTGGAAGTTGTTATTTCAGTGAGTTCTGGGTTCCATTGTCACTGTGGCTACTTTTAAGATTTTCTCTTTTACTTCATAGTGCTCCTTGAAATTGTGGCTTAAAATGTAGTAACCTGCTTGGAAAAGTGATTGGTAATTACATCTTTCAGTCTTGCTTCTGTTTCTCTCTCTCTCTCTGTTAGGGGGCCTCCAATTCCATAGCACCATGAGCATAGTCTATTTCTGAAATGCAGCCCTTTGATTCCTAAATCCTGAACTCCAAGTTCTGTCATGAGCCTGTCAAAATTATTCTGTATCATACACTTTCAGCTATCTCCATAAGAATTTATGCAACACATAATAGCCTATACCTGAATCAGTGGATACATCCAGGAAAAGCAGTCCCCATTTCAGAGATCACATCTTCTAGTTTCCCTCTTCTCTTGAATCTTAGTCCTTGGCTCTTTACAGGCTTGTTAGCTCTTCCATCCTTTCAAGTGGGTGTTCTTTTCATATTTTTTCCCAGTTTTCCCAGTTATCATCAAAGGGAGGGTTGGACTGAGTTATCTATTTGCCATTATAGGAAACAGAACTCTCTCTTTTCAATTGTTATATAACATATACTAATCTTGAATGTTAACAGTTATGACTTTTGCATATATTTATACCTGTGTAGCCATTACTGAGAGAATACAGAGAACATCTCTAGCCTTCCATTAGATACCCTCATGTCTGTCCCCCAGGCTACATCCCCCATGAGATAACTATAATTCTGATTTTCATAATCATTGGTTATTCTTTTCTGTGTTTGAACTTAATAAACATGGAATCTTATTGAAGATACACATAAGTGTATCTTTTTCCACTGAGCATAGCATCTATGATATTTATCTATGTTTTTATATGTACTAGTAGGACACTTTTTATTTACGTGTACCATTTCATTGTATAAACATACCACCATTTATCAATTCTCCTCCTGATGGGCATCTAATTTTAACTACTTTGAATAAAGCTGCTATGAACATTTTGTACATTTTTTTGGTGGCCAGATGTACTCATTTCTCTTGTGAATACACCAACAATGAAACTGCTGAGTTATACATAGGAAGAGCAAACATATTCAGCTTTAGCAGAAACTGCCAGTTTTTCAAAATGGTTTTATCATTCTATAATCCCATCAGCAATACATGCATGAGATTTCTTTTTTTTTTTTTTTTTGAGGGCAGTGTCAATGGCCCTCATATGTGGGACCCGAACCGGGGCTGCTGGCTTCCCAAGCCAGCGCTTAACCACCGCGCCACTTGGCCAGCCCCAAGAGATTTCTTTATTTCATACAGGCTACATGTTCTTTCTTTTCCAGTACTTTTTTTTCGCTCTTATCTCGTTTTCATTCTCTTTGATTATGTACCTTGCTCATTATCTAACAAAAGTATGGAACTGACACAGTGTTTTTATTGCTCTGTTCAGTTTCCTTTCCTAACAGTAATTTCTGGTCTTTAGTTCATATTTCTTAAAGCCCATGTTGGCTTTTGTATAGCTTAACCCTTCTCCCACTTCACCAGGGAGCTATATTTGGTCCAGTGGATTGATTTTCTTAGGTTTCAACTCTGGCCAATGAGCTCAAACTTAGGGGGAAATTATTGTTTACACACATAAATGGTTGCTACTTCAAAGATACTAATTTACTATGCCCTTGACTGACAATTCATGTCCATTCTTAAAGACAGGACAGGATCCGATATCTCAGTGTCATATTCTACAGTTAATCTCTATTTCTCTTCCCAATTCATATATTTCTAACCATTACTGATACAAATTTTACTGTAATTGCTAGAATCATCATATATGTAATTTGACTATTTAAAAATAAATTAAAATAAAATTTGTAAGACAGCCATTTTATATTAATAACTGAGTGAATATCAGAAAAGTTGAGAGGTTTGTCCAAGTGTGCTCAACTGGATAGTGCTGGCATTAGACATAACCCTCCATGTTCTTCACTCCACATTCTACGTTCTTTCAACTAAGCCAATCCTGTCCCTCACAACAATTGAAAAATTATATTCGAGAGCCATAAAACAAATTAAATCACCATTATGTGAAGTATATCCTTTAAAAATTTATAAATGAAACTATGACAGTTGTATTTTCATTTTCAACTTTACTTCAGAGCCACATGTATGTACCCAAAGAGCCATATGTGGCTCCCGGGCTGCAGTTTGCCGACCGGTGATCTAGTCTAACCTTTTGTGATGCAAATGTTGACATGAACTTCCTTTTGCCATATGGAGAATATGGCAGAGACTCTCAATAAGTTCAGAATTTTCTAATGATAAAGAGAATAAAAAATTTGTGTGTAGTTTGGGTCTTTTTTATCAGATGTTTAATGAAGTTATTTCTGCATTTGGATAGTCCTTCTACTATTTTTCTAACACTTTCTACAAATCCCTGACAAATAGTGATTGATATATTTTTGGTGAAGGACATAAGCATATATCCAGGATTTAAAAAAAAGGTGAATAATCCCATCTTTATGAATCATTGATTTTTACTTTGGCCAATTCATTCCAAATACATCTACCACATACAATGTCAGTTTATATATTTCAATATTTATAGTTTTCTGATGTTTCGGTGTATATACACATTCTATTAAAACCCTGTAGCCTATTTACTTTCTCCAATCATTCATCTGAGCTTTCTCATGCCAAATGTTAATATGACATCTGCTGTACCTAATTCCAGTAAATATCAGGAACTTTTATGCACACAAATGGTTTGCCATACATACACCATCAATTTGTTCTGCGACATGTCACTTGTGCAAATAGCTTAGAGCTTTTACTTAATAAGATTTACATCAGGTGAAAACCAAACACTTTGATTCAAAGGTTTTGGATTTTCTATCCAGATGTTTATAATCTCTTGTGCTATTTATTGACCTTGCCAAATTAACATTGTGAATTAATTAGCTGCATTCAGAAATTCACAGTAAAGAGATGGGATTAACTATCAAACGCTGATAATATTAGATTTTCATAAAATAAGGCAGCAATATAAATTTAATCTGGAAGGAGCGAAACAAAATAAAAAGGCAAGATCCTATTAAATGGCAATGGATACATAAGACCAACCAGGTTTCCATGCTTAGTTTAATGAATGTATGTACTTCAATCATATAAACAAAAAAACATGCTATACAGTATCAGAATTTTAGATTTTAATAATCTTTGTTT
Organism: Aselliscus stoliczkanus; assembly: GCA_033961575.1. Lineage (NCBI taxonomy): Eukaryota > Metazoa > Chordata > Mammalia > Chiroptera > Hipposideridae > Aselliscus > Aselliscus stoliczkanus. The sequence continues at coordinate 139,588,902 of CM066728.1, forward strand.
TCTACCTTAAGGAAATGCATTTGTTATTTTTATTCAGCTATCTAACTGTTGGTTCATCGAGCAAATATTTTTTGGTTACTTCCCTAAACCTTAACTTCCTAAACTCAGCTTGTTTCCCCCATAGCATGATGTGCCTTTTACTCATAGAAAATGTAGCAGTTGTAACACTGCATTTATTTGTGGGATGATTTGGTCAATTTTGTGATTTCTGATGAGATTGTGAGCTTCAGGTGGGCAGGGTCTTTGTTCATTTTTGCTCCCCATTGTATCTCCAGAACCTAAAAGTGTTTCACAAAGCATATGACCAATAAATAAATGTAAGATGTGCTGCATGTGAATTACAGGTTCAAAAAAGTTAAGAAATTATATTTCCCTAAACAGACAGCGGGAATTAAGAATATGGGAGGAAAGATTATGCATGATTATAAAGATTGGGGTGGGGAACCTGTTTTATAAGAAACAATAGAAACCCATTTAGGAAGGAGTAACAGCAGATATTATAAGGCAGATTTTAATATAGTCAACGTAAAGATTTTTACTTGTGTAGGATGAATAACAGACTGACGGTAACACCAGGGTAAACCTCACAGCAACTCTTCAACACTCAGTCCAGAACCCTACGTTAGACACAAAGATGTATCCTATGTTTCCTCCATTATTTTTTAAAGATTTTATTGGGGAATTGGGGGAGGGGAACAGTGTTGGGAAACCGGGGAAGGAGAACAGATAAGCTGCTGTCCTTTTGTTCTTCAGTCTAGTTGTGGAGGACATTGCTTCACAGGCCCACGTTGGTATCATCATTACGATCTTCTTGGGTGAGGCAGATTAGTCTCTGGCCTCTAGATGGCCACTCACGGCGGCTGTTGGCAGCTCACACTGGTTGCCAGCCGCTCATGCTGGCTGCCGGACACTCACTGTAGCTTATGGCAGCCCACTGCAGCAGGGGCTGCAGCTATGCTGTCCCCGGGGACTCACAGCAGCCCAGCTCCAGGTGGAGCTGTTTTTCACCATCTTAGCTGTAGAGGGCAGTGTCACTGGTCCTCATATGTGGGATCCAAACCAGGGCCACTGGCATCCCAAGCCAGCTCTTAACCAACGTGCCATTCGGCCAGCTCTCCTCCATTATTTTTTGCCATAGGTCCAAGGAGCTTATTTTGGTGACATTCCGTAACTATTTGCTGCCTGAAATAAAATGTTCCCTGGCATTTTAAATTTGTTCACTGAAAGTCTTGAATTGTTATATTGGGTTGTCGGAAAAGTCATGATGTATTTTTTCTCTGTTTTATGTTGCAAAAATGCATCATGACTTTTCTGACAACCCAATAGAAGGAGACCATAAGAGCGTAAGAGCTTTGGTTACCTTATTTCAAACCCTCTGGTTCCTGATTTCAATAAAATAATTTTTACTAAAACTACTGTCCTGTAACACTCTCTCTCTCTCCATATACACAGAGGATGCCAAACAAAAGTATACACATTTTAAGAAAGCAAAACTATATTAAAACTGTAATATTCAATATACAATGCCTGACAATTAAGTTCGCAAACTTGTTGCAACAGTATTGCTAACCTTTTGTGATATCAGAAGGATTATTCATTACGAATTTGTACCAATTAGATAACAGTTAACCAAGTTTACTATTTGGAAATGCTGAAAAGGATGAGTGGAAAAGACAAAAATGACCTGAACTTTTCACCAACAATTCATGGGTCTTCATCATGACAATGCACCAGTTCACATGGCATTGTCTGTGAGGGAGTTTTTAGCCAGTAAACAAATAACTGTATTGGAACACCCTCCCTACTCACCTGATCGGGCACCCAATGACTTCTTTCTTTACCCAAAGATAAAGGAAATATTGAAAGAAAGACATTTTAATGACATTCAGGACATCAAGGGTAATATGATGACAGATCTAATGGCCATTCCAGAAAAAGAATTCCAAAATTGCTTTGAAGGGTGGACTAGGGGCTGGCATTGGTGCATAGCTTCCCAAGGGGAGTACTTCAAAGGTGACCATACTGATATTCAGCAATGGGGCATGTAGCACTTTTTCTAGGATGAATTCACAAACTTAATTGTCCGACCTTCTATACTGATAACAAAAGATGAATACAAGTCATGTTGATTTCTCCAATTACAACAGGTGCTCAAAGTGGTTACCATCAGCGTCCAGACACTTCTGATTACAAAGTACTGCTTGAGCAGCGTTGACCTAAGTGTCTACTTGTATACATTTTTTTGGCACCCTCGGCATATACTACATATACATATCTACATACATATAATATATAATATATACATACACATAACATATGTATATATGTATACATATAACATACATATTATATATACATATATAATATATGTATACATATATGTGTATATATAATTTTAATAGGAATAAGTAGAACGACTGACAATGTAATCTCTCTCTTACCTGAGACTCTACTGCAGTAACAATAATGAAAGCATAGGAATCACTCACAAGGGTGAAAATGATGAATGAAAAATTGCAGTGAATATCCATCATTTAGGATTCTCCAACATATTGAATACGTTCTTTAACGTTTAACTATTTTCCACATTAGGGATCTCTCTTCTCAAAGTAAAAGCAGAAATCTTATATCTCGAGAACCCCTTGCAGCTGCATTCCTCCAAGCAGAACCTATGCTTTGTCTTTTTTTTCTTATTATCTTTCTCTTTTTCCATCTCCATCTCCAACTTCATCTCCAACTCTATCTCTAACTTACACTTTCTGGAACATTTCCTCAATTGTATTTTCAACCAGTAGAGTGGCTTAGAGAAAGGTGGTTTGGGTGAAAATTGGTTCATTCCCAATTTTATGTTTTTAAAAGTATGATGTAAATACATTTACTATAAATAAAATCTCCATTGGCTTTTGATAGAACTTTTATTTTTTATTTTTTCAGGCTAGACCAGGATGAGTCCTGAATGAATGACAAAAGTAGTATTTATATTTATATGAATATACACTTTACACCATTTTCTTAACCTTTCTCTCTGTCTCTCTCACTGTGCGTGTGTGTGTGCATGCGCGTGTGCGCACATGTGTGTATACCACAGAGTCTATTTTAAAGGAAATTTTTAAATAGTTCTTAGTTTTTTCCTCACTCACTGATTTGTTTCATATGTTTTTCTCATTTGGGCAAACTATAGTAATTTATATTTTTCTACCATGTTGTCAATTTTGCACAGGTTTTTAATATTGGGGAAAGAGTGTCATATAGTAGCATCACAAAAACAAAAGTTCTTATCTGTTCTTACAACTATTTCTTATTTCCTATTAATTCACATTTTCTTTAATTTGTTAATTGGATTTTCTAGGTCACATCCTTCATTTTGATTTATCTCCCTAAACACAGTAAGATTGGATACCCAGATATTTTCTAAGTAAAATAGAATACCAAACATTGATTGTTAAGGGTAGTTTTAAGATTATATACTTTTGTTGCTTATTTTCATATATTACAGAAAGGCTATTTGTTGGATCATATTTCTTGGATATGTTAATTTTTTTCCACTTTAAAAAGAAGGTTTAAAAAGAATGTGTGTGAGTATAGAAAGTGTGTTGTTTTCATGAGCTTCATAAGTCTTAAAATGCTTGTGTTTGACAGACAATTCTCAATGACCAACCCTCCAGTTTTCTCTGTGAAACAGAACTCAGTGCCTTTGGGTAAGAGTTATGCTGAATATGAACAGTTGAGACAATAAGCATTCATGACAGAGACATTCTATTATGTGTGGCTATTTTTTCCCCCTAAGGAAAAGAGTAGTTTTTTTTTCCTAAAGCAGCAGCTCCAAAACTTTTTGGTCTCTGGGCTTCCTTACACTCTTAAATATTATTGAGAAGCCCTAAAATTTTCTTTATGTTGGGTAGAATGTAAACTACAACTATCAAAATTACAGTCAGAACTTAAAATTGAGAAAAACTTAAAAATACATATTTACCAATTTATTTGAAAATAACCTAGGTAAAATCATTTCATGTAAACAAAGTAAAATTTTTACAAAGAAATAACTCTTTTCCAAAGCAAAAAATAAAAAGATTGTGATCAGAGAGGCATTTTTGCAAATTTTTTAAATGACTTACTTGACAGAAGACAGCTGGTTTCTTAGATCTGTTTCTGTGTTCCATCTTCTGAGATATCACATGTAATGGAACTTCTAGGAATCTCTGCTGTACACTCCTGGGAAGGAGAGTAAAACAAGGCAAACAGTATCCAGTGTTATAATGAAAACAGTCTTGCTCTTGCAGATGCACTGAGAGGGAATCACTGTTCTGACGTGAAATGTCAGCCAGTCCGTTCCGGAATATGGAGAACACAATGAAGGGCAATTTGGAAGTGAATTTTATTTGCCTTGGTTCAGAATACCTGAGTATGAAAGTAAGCCACAAAATATATTAAAATTTTAGCATCATTTGCTTAATTTTTGATGAGCTAGCTTCCTTGGTATGCTAATTGAAGCCTTCACCTAATATGGATAGCTATTTACCTTCTGTATCTGCCAAGATAAGAGATTCTGTTTCTTATAAGAATAAGTTTCTGTGCTTTATGTCATTGTTACTATGTCCTTGATAGTCAAAGAAGGGCAAAAAGCCCACAAAGAACTAAGGTTCTAATGGAAGAGCTAAGATACTTTACAATAGTGTTACATTTTATGTTTATTTTTACATGTTTTACATCAATTTGATTAAATAGGTAACCAGCTCAGTCACCTACAATTCTAAATCAGCCAAGTGATTAAACCTGTGCAAATGCTTTTGATTTTGCATTCCCAAAATAAAACTCTAAACTGAGAGAAAAAATAAAGGTTTTAGGATATTGATTACATGCAAAAACATCTTTGGGATTTTCCAGGGTTCTGTTTTGGGTTTTTTTTTCCACTTCAGAAAAAGAGAGATATTGGAATTAATTAGGTCTGTCTCTGTGGATATTACAAGATAGTGGAAAAGTTTCTACTTGTTCAAGCAAAGAACAGAAATCATTGCCAATTCCTTTCCTTTCTAGTCATGTTGTTGCTTTAGAGACCTAGACATGAATTAGTCTACAATTTTTGCCAGTACACCTCAGCTACCATTTATTTAGGGGTAATTACTCTGAAGGGTGTTTTTTCAAACTACTTTATGATTTACAACACATTTTACATTTTGATGCAACACACATGTTCATAAAACACACTACAATGGAAGAAATGTTTTAAGAAATGACACAACCCTATACATTTGAGATATATATTTTATTCTAGTTCTTTCTAGATGCTATCTGATTTGACTCCATTTAATTCTATTTTATTAAAACAAAAGTTCTGGTTGCAACCACTAAATTGATTTCACAATCCACTGTTGGGTTGTGAACTCTTGTTTGAAAAACACTTCACTAAAAGAAATTTTCATTTGGATAACCTTACCCTTCCCTACCATGCAAACTTTCATATTTTGTTTTATTTTTTAACAATGAAAAAGTAGGAGAGTTATCAGCTACCAGTCAGTGCCATCACCTGTGATGTCTTTTGTGTACTAAAGAGTGATAGAAGCAACCATGTGATAAATCATGAAAAAGGGCTTTTGCAATTAGGATCTAATCAGGACCAGCAGGTCCAAGGTATTATTTAGTTCTCCTTTTCCTCTAGGGAACTCAGAGTAAAGGGAAAGTTATGTGCTAAACTAATTTCAGACACTGTGCACTTTCCTCTTTTCAAATGAATCCATTAAAATCGAGGAAACACCTGCTGACCTGTGCACATTGCTATTCAATGCTGACTCGATATCTTCAGGGAAAGAGTAGAATAAAAACTTGTATTTTTAAGTATTTTAATAATATCTACTGATCATGTGTCCTAGCTGCTGTTCTATTCTGCTGACATCGCAGAGAAAGCAGTACCTCATCCTTGAAAGCATACGTTTCTGTTGGAGAATTGCACAAGTCGAAGTATTCTTGAACTTCGTGCATTTCACAGAGCAGGCCAATACCAGCATGAAATCCTGTCCTTTACTTCCCTCCAACAGACAAGTTGCAGTGCCTAAGTCTACATTCTTTTGTTCTTTATTTGTAACACTCCCCACACTGGCCTCCAGGGGTTTCTAATACAAAAGTTTTACTGAGAAGACAGACTGGGTCTAACACATTAATAATATGAACATGAAAATAGTTTAAGGACTTTTACCAGTTCTTATAATCATTATTCTAGGGTTCTTAATAGAATACGAAAGTTTCAAATAGCCCTGTGGGATTTCTTTCTCTTTTGAAGGATAGAATACGCCCAATCCTCTCCTTAGATCCTGGCTCTTTTTCAGTTTGCTCACTCCATATTTGATTTATTCATCCTGAAATATCAACTGTAAGGGATTAATATGTTTGAACTTGTATCCATTCAAGTGTCCAATTACATGAAGCAAGCAGTTTGTACTCCTGGGGACCACCAGTGTATTCTATTTCTCACATGGATGAACCCTATGTATATATTCCCTATATCCTCAGGAAATGTACCATTACTATCGTTACTCACAATCATAGTTTATATGTTTTGTTCTTTTGGTAACTACGAAGGTTAAAACTAGTGATTTCCTCAAATAACTTTTTCTTCAAATATAATCTTAAGCAGAAAAGCAATATACTTGTATAAAGCCAATAAAAGAGGGGTTTAAGGTGAGGCAAAGAGTTTTGGAGCCCAGTGAACTCATCACCCCACTCATCTTATCCCCGATATGTATCCCCTGAAGTCCTAAGACTTTGCAGCTGACATAAAACCCACAGTCACATACAGGTGAGCACACATACTGCGTGTCTAAACAAGCTGACCTTATTGCTCCTAGCTGATATGGAGAAGCTTTTGAAAGGGAAGTAAAAAGAAGATACACTGATTTCTGATTAAATATTTCATCACTACTGCTAAACATAAAAATCACTACTAAGTCACTACTAAATTGAAAGACTATGAATAAAAAATTTTATTGATCCATAATGGACAATGAAAATAGAAGAGAGAACTGTAGACAAAATATTTCCACAACTCTTTGGAAGACAAAAATCAGATGGAGAAGTGGTGCTGAGTATAGAAATCTAAAAAAGAAAAGGGGGAAAAAAGCTATACTTTAAAAGCCCGAAGATGTATTTCCCTAAGGGTTATATTAAAAATATTTAACAATTGGCACAGCACAAGCTCTGACCAGTAAATTGATGTTGAACATGGACTAGGGGGTACAAACACCAGCCCTGAGAAAACCAATGAAAACGAGCATTTCCCATAAGTTCTGTTCCTGGCAACACTCTCTGCCTTTGCGAGAGGAGTGTGAGATATGGGCCAGAAAACTGGGGGACTAGTTGGGAGTTTATCTAGAGAGTAGTTATTCATATAGCATTTACTATGGTACTTATGCAGCACTCAATCAATATGTGCCAGGCCCTGTGCTTGATGCCTTACCAAAATATATAGTTTTATTTCTCCAATAAGCCTAAGAGTAGAGTATTAACACTTTTACAGATAAGGAAACTGAGACACAGCAAGTTAACTTCCTTAAGGTCACCCACCTAGTTAGTGATGGTGATATGATTCAAACCCTGGCAGCCTGGCTTCATTCTCTTAATGAAAATGCTGTGTTACTTCCTATGTTTTTCCTCAGGAGGACTTGACGGAAGGAGCTATACCTAAGGAAAGGTATGCATAGCAGGAAGGAGGGTCAAAGGGTAGAGCTGAACACAATGGGATTCAATGAATTTCTTTATTCTGGATTGTGTGGTCTGTTTAAAGATTAAGGTTTATATCATTCACCTTCAATTAATCACCCTCTGACTTCAAATAATATTAAACTACTTAAGGTATAGTATAAAAACCTTATATAATACACTTCCAATTTTCCCTTCCATCTTATCTTCTCTTATTATTCACAGTTTACTGTAACATATGCTATAAAACCAAACTACATTGGTATTATTTTTGCTTTATACTATTTCAATAAAAGAGAAATATACTTTAATGTACCTTAATTTTATTTCTGGAGGTATTAATATTTTTAGATCTTATTTTCTGTGCAATATATTTTTCTGCTGAAGAATGTATTTTAACATATCTTGTATTGCAGGTCTGCTAGTAATAAATTTTCATTGCTTTTGTATGTCTAAAAATGTCTTTAGTTTGATCTTCATTTTTGATGATATTTTTGCTCTGTATAAGATTCTGGGTTGGCAAGTTATTTTCTTTTTTTGAATCCATAAATATGTCATTTCACTGTCTTCTGGGTTACAGAGTTTCTGACACAATAATTCTCGGTCTTGTTCTTCTGTATATAATGTGTCTTTTTTCTTTGGCAGCCTTCAGAGATTTTCTCTTTATTTTTGCTTTTGGCAGTTTGAATATATGTCTAGATGTGTTTTTTGAGGGGGAATATTTATTCTGTTTGGAGGTTCTCAGAGTTTATTGGGTCTGTGGTTCAATTTCTTTTTTCATGACTCAAATATGCTTTCTTCCTTGTTCTTGCGCTCTCCTCTTTATTGGATTGCAAGTAAATGTTTGGTAAGCTATGTGATATTGTTTCATAACTCTTGGGTTCTTTATTTTTTTTAAGCTCTCTTTGCGATTCAGTTTTGGTTATTTCTACACCTTCTCTTTATATCCACTGAATTTGTTTCCCCACTTAGGCTATGTCTAGTTCACTGAGGAGTACATCAATGGCATTTTTTTTTACCTCTATTTTCATACTACTTGTTTTTAGGATATGCATGTGTTTCTTTCTAATGAATTCCCTATTTCTGCTGAAACTCCCCATGTTCATGGAATGACATTTACCTTTTCCACAAAAACTTTTACCATATTAATCAGAGCTAATTTGAATCTCTTCTGTGATAGGTCCTATAACTGGGTCATTTTTTGAGTCTGGTTCTACTGACTGCTTTGTCTTTTGACAGTGAGCTGTTTTTCTTGGTTCTTTTTTCTCATGGTTTTTATTGAACTCCTGTCATTGAGTGCAGGATAGAAGATTTTGAAATGTATAGTACTTATGCCTGGGAATAGGCATGCCTCTTATTTTGATAGGTCTTCTGTATGTGAAATATGACAATCTAGTCAGAAGTTGACTGGGTTTACTATTATTATTATTATTATTATTATTATTATTATTATTACTATCACTACTCTGGATACCTTCAACATATCCACTGATTTCAATTTCTCAATGTCCCTGCCCAGCATTTGAACTTTAGCAATTTGTTAACTATTTTAGCTAAAATATTCTTATCTGCTTGTATGGCATTTGAGATTTTTTTGTGTGTGTGAGGGCAGTGTCACTGGCCCTCATATGTGGGACCGAACCGGGGCCGCTGGCTTTCCAAGCCAGCGCTTAACCACCGCGCCACTCGGCCGGCCCTTGTATGGCATTTGACTTGACATTTCTTTCTTGAGGTTTGCAGCAGGGAAGCTACTGCTTCCTGTCTCTTTGGAGGAATTGGTCTCTGCTTAGATTTCAGGCCACTTGGTTGTCTTGAGACCTCGGCTATGTGAGGAGTCCAAGAATAGTGATGGTTTTATAGTTTATTGTGCTTTATCTTGTTAGGGTTGGACCAACACTATTCTTAATTTTCTATATCATTAAGTGGAGTATAACTACTCTATCCAGTGATTTTTGGGTTTTGACATTGCCTCCTCGGGCCACTAAACCAAAACCAAGATTAGCAGTATTGGTTGAGTTCAGCAGTCAGTGGGCTGTGGTCAGCTTAGCTCAGACCTAAGACCATTCCTGCTTCTTCCTATATTTTGGTAAGCTCACATGGGAGATTTTTTGCCTTTTTCTTCAGCTTAATGCAATGAGTTTGTAGTTTCCCACCAGACATGGGGCATTTTCCAAACTTGTCATTACACAGAATTAGGGTTTCTGACTTCTTTGGCCTGTTTTTGGACCTGGAGATTGGAAGGCCTTTACCCTCAACACTGATTTTGTTTCTGTTCCACACCAATCTAAAACAGCCAGTAAAACAGCCCCTATGGGGAAGTACGATATTCTCAGTGAAGAAAACCATCTTGGCTTCAGAAAACCTGGATTCAAGGTCTGTCTCCACCAGTGGTGAGATGAAGAAAACATCTTCCTCACATGATTAGAAATAATGGATATGTATTTCAGTTGACTGCATTTAGATCAGAAAGTTAAGGATGATGTATTTGACATATATGATACAGTGTCAGTGAGTCAATAGGATTATCTTAAAGATGAACTAGATATAATTAAATAGGTAGCATCAAAACAAAACCCATTTATTTACTAAACCTTTTCATCTGCCCTCATTTCAGGTTCTCAGAGTCATGAAAATCATTTGGATTAATGTCTCCACTTTAATGACGAAGCTATAGAGACAGAATAAAAAGTAACAACTGCTGAGAAACAGACCTGCAACATAAACATAAGTGTTTTCAACTCTATTCCTTCATACACCTCTTCTATTATGCAATGATATCTCCTTTAAAAAAGATACTATACATTGCTAGGCAGAGTGTAGCTTCAATTATCATGGTTCCATGGAAGAATAAGAAACCCCTTCAACAAAATAATTCAGGGCATTCTATCATGAGTGGAAAACAGATTTCCTGTCCTAAATGTTTGTTTTCCAATAGTTTTAATTTCACTTCCTAACTTTTTAGAAAGTGTTCATCTCTGCAGAGTGCCACTGCCCCCATTTTGATCCTGCCAGCTCTGTCTCATTGGATTCCCTCCGTTTTTCTGTTACTTCTCACATTTACTTTGAAGACCCAAAGCAACTTATAAGCAATGGGTCAAGCCTAGGTAAACCAAAGGAGATTCATTTTCCTAAAAACTTCATTCTATAATCATTTTATTGTTCAAGAGAAACAATTATAATTGTCAGAAACATATTTCAATTTTACTTTTTGGCTTACTTGACTTCCTTCTAAACAATTTAGTATAAATTGTAAATCCTTCAATGAATTTACAAATTATAAAATCCTTTAATGAATTTGTTATGATGTATGTTTACCTTTGTTGGCGATAAAAAAAAAGAGAGAAAAGTGTATCAATGTTGAAATGCAAAGAGTTTGAGGAATTAAAAAATAATCTTGTATTTAGAATTTCAGAGATTTTTTCACACATTATTTTATTTTAGCATATGTGGATTGGCAAAGTTCATTTCAGTAACCTGTTTTTCAAACAACTAATTATTGTAGAAGTGGAATTAAATCCGTTTTCCCAGACTTGTAGCCTTATGTTCTATTAGGACCAAATAGATCTAATTTTACTCTGTATCAACTGAGAACCTTGCTTCTTCACTTTAAATTTAAGGCTAGAATTATATTGAAGCAAATCAGGCCAAACAGACCCAAAAAATGATTCAGTGATGTGACTCACAAGACGCATATTTTCAGGAAAACTGAGTTTAAATAAACCATCTCCATCCCTGTCCCCACATCCCAAGTCACACATAATCACAAATGGTTTGTTTCTATATGTTTAAAGCTAGACATTCCATAAAGGCAACTGTATCTTTCAATTTTAGAAGGTACTTACAAGACATTTAGGCTCAGCAATCTAGGTTTCTGATTTATCTCAAAGGCAAGCAAAGGGCAGTTAAATTGGTTTTTCCTAGGGCATGCTGTGTCTCCTTTATCCCACTCAGATTAAAAATAGTGGCCTTATGTAGCTTTCCAAACTTGGGTCAGACTCTTTGGACACTTTTCATTCAGATGTGCCCACAGGACCATAATCCCAAATGTGAAGCCAGTTAACGATACATTATGATAATAGGAAAATTGTACCCACAACTTCACCTTATTAGCAGGAACTATTTATATTTGAGCGTAATATTTCTCATGAGGTTTGATAGGAAACATCATGAGAATAACTTTCTACATTTTGATTAATGGCTTCACACTTCAAAATATTTGAAAGCAAGTTCAAGCTTTCTGACCTGATGCAGCAGAACAGCACAGCAGCTAAACCTCAGAGACATGTTTGATGTCAGCTTATTCACTAAGGTACAGATAATATTGCTCACGGCACTTTTTACATCTCAGGTTATGTTACTGAAGTCCACAGTTCATACTGCAAAAATAATTTGCTAAATATCTTTGATCATTTCTACATATTTCCAGTTTTAGAGAAATACCATGCTTCTATCATTTCTCCCAGTTTAGATAAAGATGTTACCACTCGGTTTCATACATGATTCTTAATTTCTCCACTTACTTTTTACCTATTTGGGAAACTTTCCATGCCCTTTCCTCAGAAAGCTTTGGGGATTTCAGTTCCCTATCCAAGAATAGAAAACTCCATAAAAACTTGCAGGTTTTTATTACTTTAAATCTCTATTATCCATGAAAAGTTGAACCTTAAACTTACACATAAAACTGTAGTTATTGTTTGTTTGTTTTTTTGAGGGCAGTGTCACTGGCCCTCGTATGTGAGACCCGAACCGGGGCTGCTGGCTTCCCAAGCTAGCGCTTAACCACCGCGCCACTAGGCCAGTCCCAAACTGTTGGTTAGTTGAGATATGTAGGTTAGTTTTTTTAGATTAGTTGAGATATGTATGAGACAATAAGCAAAATGGGAAGCAGTAAATGATGTGAAAAACATAAAAATATAGGGATATTTATTTGAACTTGTTCGTAACTAGTAACTAGAAATAATCTAGACAGCTCTTAGGTTAAAAAGAGACAATTTAAGAGTCATTAATGTTAATTCATCTGCTCAGAAAAATTTTAGGTTAATATTAGATACGTGGATTATCATAAGATAAAAATCTCGTTTAATATAAAATACAGATGATCCCTGATTTATAATAGTTTGACTTAAGGCTTTTCAACTTTACGACAGTGCGAAAGCTATACACACTCAGTGGAAACTGTACATCAAATTTTGAATTTTGATCTTTACCTGGGATAGAGATATGTGGTACGATACTTTCTCGTGATGCTGGGCGGCAGCAGCGAGATGATTTTGCCCAGCTGTAGGCCAATGTAAGTGTTCTGAGCACATTTAAGGTAGGCCAGGCTATGATGTGCAGTAGGTCAGGTGTATTCAGTGCATTTTCGACTTAAGATGGATTTGTCAGAACACAACCTCATCGTAAATAGAAGAGCAGCTGTATTTCTTATGCTTTAAATTTAATGATTTGCTCTAAGTGATAAACGCTGTCATTTAATTTGGTTTACTGAAGATATTCATTCAAACAGATAATATGGAATTTGGTATGGCCATATGAATCAAGATTCTTCAAACATTTGCCAACTTAGATGGTAGAAAATCCCTCTCATAGAAGTTAGGTGTGGGATCAATAATCAAAAAGTAAAATGCCATGTTATATTTAGATGAGAATTTTTTAGGGCACTTTTTAACACTTAGGTGATGTGACCTGCAAATCAGCCCTTTAAAGTAGGTAAATGTCACAAGAATATGAATGCAATGGTGTGATGCCTTTCCTGACTGAAAATTAAGATTACTCTTTAAAAGTGAATTGTGGAGAATACAAATGCAATACATGAGATCATGTGCTGCAGAAATGACACAATCCATGAGGCTGCTTATAACCGTGTTAAAAAAAGACTTTAGAAAATGCTAGAAATTAAATCAAGATCTCCTGTCCGCATACCTGAGGATGCACGACTCTGATGTCATGTTAACCAAGTAAGGCTCTGAGATAACAAGGTGAGGGGGTCTGCGAATGTCGGGTTGAGTGAGCAGAAAATCACAGTATATCTGCACTCTTCTGCCTGGAAGGGGTTTCCTTAATGAACCGGCACAAATATTTATCTGCGTCCTCCCTGAGGAAGGCTTGATGCATCAAGCTAATGTTATTTGATGCCATAGGCGATTAAAGTCCTCCAACTTACATCTCTTGCTCTGTTTCCATGCTAAATAGATGACAACCTATTTTGATAATAAATTTGCTTACCCTGTGCCTTTCCGATGGGAAGGGAAGGCCCGTAATCAAGCATGTAGATCATTTAGGTCTGCTTAGAAATGATAAAATTTTGAGGCATTTTGGTAAGATAGCAATGTAAACTCATTTGGTTACTTGGCCATGAAAATTTTTCTATTAAGAAGACATAGATAGCTCTCCCACCCCAGAGTTCTGTCGAAATGAGTATTCACTACAAAACATTAAAAGGAAAACAAGCATCATTAAAGTGAGAAAGCTGTCATGGACATGCTACTACCAACTTTGTATATTTATTCCACTCTAATTTATTGGGTGCTCACTGGAGGTGAGGTAGGTCTCTAAATGTTTGCAATATATTAGTAAATGAAAATACAAGGATCCCCACACTTCAATTGGAGGATTCATAAAGTAAGGGTAAACATAAAAATGAGTAAATAATATATAGTACATTAGAAAGTGATTAAGTCCTTTAGCAAAAGAAAAATTCAATCAGGATAAGGAGTGTTGTGAGTCTTGGGAATGAGAAGACAATTTGTAGTATTAATGGGGAGATTTCATTGAGAAGATGAAAATAGAGGAGAGATTTAAAAGAGGAGGGGGAGTTAGGCAAACAGATAACTGGGGGAAATGCATACGTGCCACAGGGGACAGCTAGCTAAAGGCCCTAGGTGAGTGCAACTTGCAGGTTTTCTCATATAACTCCGTGGCTCAAACTGAGTGCAAACAAGAGAAAAGATGGAGGACAACACCTCCCTTTATGGCCACAAAACAGTGCAGGTAACTGGAGAAGAACCTACTGGAAGCCTGCTCTCCCTTCCTAATTTAGGGGTCATGGAATAGGCAACAATGGTAAGCTGGGGCCCATTTTATATCTTCAGTTCGAAAACCTCTTTGAAATAGATTTACCCAAGAAGGAGAGAACGCAGAGAAGAGAACTTACTTCTATTTAATAAGAATTCAATAATAATTGATTAGTTTTTGGACCTATTCAGTTAAGCCTTTATAAAAAAGAAAACTTTTATGTAAGAGTTGCATTGAGGTGATTTCTGCTACAAACATAGTGATTTCAGCCTGTACTTTCCACTTGTTCCACCTTCCAAAATGTGAATAAATGATCAAAGAAATATGAGGATGTCTTTGTCAGCCTGAAAACCAGTGAAAGGTTTTTGAGGAATCTCTGGGAAACTTACAGCAGGCAAACTGGTTTGAAGGAGGAGTCATTCAAACCATATGATTCTCCCAATGGAAAATTAATATGAGGTGAATAAGAGAAAAAATATTCCAGCTACAGTCCTGAGTCACAGTAGCATGAGCTCAGGGAAGAGGCTGACTGAGGGGTACCTGGGGGCAGCACATAACCTGCATGTCTCAAAGCACAGGCTCAGCTTAGACCTGGTAAAGGCATATAAAAGGTATTAACACTATCTGCTATAATTAACACTATCTGCCATAACACATCTGGAATAATTGGCAACTGTTAATCTGGATCTTTGGTGAACAGAAATAGATCAAAGTCTCTGGTTTATAAAATACTGACATAATTGGCCTGTGCAAAGGCCTTTTTTTATTCATCTGAGCATGTATTTTATTTATTTTTAGTAACATAATGAGTACCCTCAAATTTACCACCCAAGCCAAAACCTTAAACAATGATATTAACTTATTTCTACTAATGTGGTCCTCCTCTAGTTTGTCTGCTTGCCTCTCTCCTAGAGCTGATCACTATACTACATTTTATGCTTGCCATTTTTTTTTTTTTGCTTTTTAAAAAAAAGAGTTATCTCATATACCTATATGTATGGATAATGAATATATTGTTTAGTTTTGCCTGATTTTGAATTTCATCCCAGGGACTTATGCATACAGCCTTCTGGGTCTTGCTTTTCTGACTCACGTGGTATAAGGAAGACTTGACCGTGACTTTGCATTGAGCAAAAATGCGTAGCTGCTCTGAGGGTCCTGCAGCAGCCTCCGTGCAGCGCAGTTCTCCGACACTGGCAAAGCCATCACTGGTGACACTTGGTAGCCTCCCTACAACCTCAGGTCCTGTTCTTGATGATACCATCCATGGTGTCATATTTCTGGTGTTTTCTTATCAGCAAAATTCCCTCCTGGGTGGTTGCTTTTGTCAAATGTAAGACCAGATCAGTACATGGTAGAGTTTATTGTGTACAAAAGAACTGTTCACAAACTGAGAGTCTTCAGATCCAAAATCAATAGGAAGCTCAGGGGTGTGACGTCACAGGATGGACTACAAAGTGGAAAAGAGGATGTTTTTAACCTTTATAATGAGTGCTGTTGGCGGGAGTGTCCAGAGAGCAGAGGATTGGTTAAGAGTGATTATCATATGTCATTTTAAGAAGATGATGTAAGTTTCTTTAATGATCATCAGAGGCATTTACAATAACCTAAGTTAAGTTTCACTTATGGTCATGAAATAAGCTGACTTAATTTTTGCTTAAGTGGCATAAATTGTTTTATCTGCTTGAGGGATTTTCAAGTCTGGTCTCTATTTTATTTTAGCTGAACACAGGAAAGATAGCGCAAGTCAGGCTCCATTTCACAGAAGCCATGTGGCCCATGTAAACTTTCAAATGTTGGGAGTCAAGCTGCTGCCACAGTTCTGCCATTATGTAACTGCTCAGCCAAGCTTTGCCTGAAGAATTCCCCAGCAGGGACAGAGGCAGCTTCTTCATGTCCAGGAACTGGATGCTTTCAGATTCCATGAGATTCATGCTTTGTTCACTCAAAGGTTTTCACTGAGCTCCATCTCGTACAATGGTGAGGGCCTAAATGTTTCTGCAGCGTATCAAGCAGCCAATGGGGGATGTGGACCAACCTCTATTTCTTGCAGGAACTCCCAGTGTCTCAGAGCCCTTGTCCACTTAGCTGGAAAGGAGGAAAGATGCTCTCTGCCCTCTCACCAGGGGAAGTGAGGGGACATGCTATAGCATTCCCCACCAAAGGTAACTCATTGTTCAGAAGAACACTTTCCTTTAAACCCTTGCTATCTTTTTTTTTTTTTTTTTACATGAGGTGAAAGATCAGATTATCAAGCTCAGATCCACTTTGCAGCTTTTGTTTTACTTTTTCTTGCTTTCTTTTACTTTTCTTTTTTTTTTTTTTTTTTGAGGGCAGTGTCACTGGCCCTCATATGTGGGACTCTAACCGGGGCCGCTGTCTTCCCAATCCAGCGCTTAACCAACATGCCACTCGGCTGGCACAACTGTTCTTTTTTTTTAAGGAGGTAATTTCTATCTATTGTTTTGAACTTTGACACTTTAGCTAATATTTCCAAGAAAACTGGAAAATATATTAAACACTGGCAAAATATCAACTGTTGAAATTGATTACCACAGTAGGTGGGGTTCAAGGTGTGTAAGACAAAGACTATTATTTTTTGCTTTATGTAACTTGTTTGCATTATAATAGCTATGTATTACCTTTTACAATTTGAAAAACTATTTTGGGAAAACATAAAAATCGAATAGACTTAGTGGAAAATTATTAACAGAGTGGGGTAGCAAACCTGCAAATGCACTATTTTCGAAAGGGTTTGTTTTCAGGGAGTTTATCTGATGAAATGATTATATTTATCTTCAGAACAATTGGTAGGCTTTTAAGTTTCAACCAGTCACTGCAAAAGCAGGAAACTTTCTTTATTTTGATTCCACAAGACAAATGAGTTCTCTCCTGGGTACTTAACAAAACACTGCGTCATAAATGAGACTATAAAATATTCTAATATAAACAGGTATCAATAATCAGGAATACCAAGTTAAGTACTGAAACATTATGAAACACTCATTATTGACATGTATTTTTCAGATGTTTTTCAATATATTGGGTTGTAGGAAAAGTCATGACACATTTTTGCAACAAAAAACACAGAAAAAAATATGTCATGACTTTTCTGACAACCAAATAGAACGATTAACTCAATTTGAAAGTTATTTAATTGAATTGAAAGATGGGTTATTGGGTTATTACTTTTTGAATTTGGAAAATGAAACAAAAACATTTAAGCAAATGACTCTACTGATAAAAATGTTTTAATGTATGCAGAGATTTAAATTAGTTTTTCTCCCTAAATATGTAACCTCACCCTTTTCCATTATCCATATTACTATAAAATGAAAATCTGCTCATGTCGGTCTTTAGCTTAAAAATACTTTTTTTTTTTTTTTTTTTTTTTTTTAGTAATGTCATTATTTACTCTACCCCAAGACTTGCATTGCTCTCTTCTTCACATGACCATTATTTTCAAGTGTGGAGGGGTGTTGTCTCCATCCTGTGAATGCCTACATTTACATTTACTTGTGAAGCCACTCCTGAGTTTCAGGAGTGGCTGCTATAGGCAGCTTAGCTGACTGATTATGAAAGATCACTGCAAAGGCGATTATAGGAGAATGGTAAATGATTGGGAACTCAGTTTATTGCTCTGGATTGACCCTGAAGCTTTCCAATTACTTCACCCAAGGTTGACTGAACTTTGCCAAGCTCATTTTTTTCTGAGCAGAGGTATGTCTGTTGCTCGTGCAGTTTTTCTACATGGTGATGTGATAAAAACGACTGTTTCGGGTCAAACAGCACATTTCTGGCTTATAGTCATGAGAATAGTGAGGTAACATGGGGATTCAAACAAAATGCCATAGGTCCCGGCTGAGGGAACCACTGTGCTCTGAG
The DNA here is from genome assembly GCA_033961575.1 of Aselliscus stoliczkanus. Lineage (NCBI taxonomy): Eukaryota > Metazoa > Chordata > Mammalia > Chiroptera > Hipposideridae > Aselliscus > Aselliscus stoliczkanus. The sequence continues at coordinate 139,607,490 of CM066728.1, forward strand.
CTTTCTGAAGTTTGCACTGATGTGTTCTCTCTCTATCAGAGCATTGCAAGCCCCAGCTGGCTGCTACTGCCAGATGCTGTTGCTAAGGCAACTTGCTAATCTCCTTCCTCCAGACCTGCTTGTATTCCCAGATTTGTCTTGGTAGGTTATATAAATATTTTAATATTCAAAAAGCATGCAGGAGGGAATTCTGAGAAAGATCATGGTATAATAGATGACATGGAAGAAACTGATCTAAACTGCTGAAAAGAAATGAGAAGGGAAAATAAAACACCTTCACCAGGGCTAAAATTATGGAATGGTGCCAACCACATGCTCCAGATATTTCAGACTGAGCCAATTCCAAGGAAGGCACCAGGAGAAAATGCTCCATTCCCATTTCTAGAGAGTAGTGCAGCGCTGCAGGAAATTATGGGAAGACTTTTCAGCAAACCCCTAAAATATACACTAATTTGGAGGAAAGAAGGCCCTAATAACATTCTTTATATTACTATGACACATGGCTATGAGACAAAATCTGTGGTTATTCCTTTCTTTAACCCAGATACTAATAGTAATGTGATATTGTTCTAATATGAGAAAGACCCTGTCTACAGGCAGACGGATATAGAGATATGGTTGGACCATGGGAAAGATGGGAAACAGCCTACTAGGAACCATTGTTATAAAGTCCAGCTCTAGCCAAGGCAGCTGAAGTGGGAAAGGTGACAATACATGCAGACCCACTAAACTCAGGTTTTTCCTAACCTAATTCCTCAACAATGTTGGTGTTTAATTTTAATACAAATGAACAGTCCAGAAACAGCAGAATCCTCAACTACAAGGGGGAATTTACCAATCCCTCCACCCCCTCTCTCACCGAAATCAAAATAGTCATGGTAGGCATACAATGAATCAAACATAACTAAAACAATTTTGTTTTGCTGAAACTACCCAACTTTCTTCAGATTGCTGTATGACTGAACATATACTATAAAACCAATATCTTAAATAAACTCTTAAGTAAATCACAAGGAGGGGCTACAAGAGTTCACCTACACTATTTTCTAGGGAAATACTAGAATTGCTTAGCTTGTTCTCACCTAAACATGGATAACCACTAAAACAACCAACAGAGTTAAACAAAATAGCTGAATCAAAATAAATAAATCTAGGTTGTATAGTATTTCATAGTCCTAGAGTTGAAGTACAAAAACTATTATCTAAAATGGACTGTAATTTGAATCTGAGCCCCCAACCTAGTTCATTTCCGTCACTCTGCCCTTTCCTCACCCCTCCGCTGTCACTGGCACCAAGAACTGTAAGGGGAGAAGTCAGGCCACCCCTTCAGCCTGCTTCCCCACCACGGCAAGTTTCACACTATTACCAACTCTGACTTGTTTTTCTTACCCTATCCTGACTTTCTTTTACTGTGTACAGACCCCTTTATCTTATTTTAAGCAGAAAAGAAAAATCAGTTTTTAAGATATTATATTTCTTTTTATTTTGTCTTCCTCCTAGTTCTTTTGAACCTAATGATTAGAACCTGGATGATATTTTTATATTAATATGTTGGGCAATGGTTAATGAAAGAATATAAAATGTTTTACTTGTTGAATCAACTTATTGATCTGCCACAAATTAATAATCCACATATTATCTTGACAAACATGCAAAAGGTGGCTTTATAAAGCATATGTAGAATGATTTACTTCAGGAAATAGACTATCACCAGAATATTTGAGGCGGCATAAATTTATATTCTTCAGGAAGTTAAAGCTTAAGTTCTGTAAAATAAGAGGTAAAAATATGCTGATAATAAAATAAATTGAGATGAAAAAGTTTCTGGCATGTCTGAGTAATAAATTTAAGACAATAGAAACTATCAGTACAAAATCTAAAACTAAATTAGAAGCAGTATAATATAAAAATTGAAACTGCTAAAAACATAATAATTGATGTGGACCATAGTTGAAAAAAAAATGTTTCAGGATATAGAGAAAAGGAACAGAGATGAAAGTGATGGGAAAGTAGCTCCAATTAATAATTAGTATAATTAAATAAAAATACCTCTGGAAAACTAATCAAAATAGAAGAAAAAACAATTTCTGAAGGAAGTCTAATGTCTACAAATAAAATTATTTGTGACAGGCACACATAATGAAAAGCAGTCAAGTGGATATTTTAGAAAACTCATTGAATTTTAAAGACAAAGAATCATACAAGCATCAGAATAAAAGAAACATATCAAATGTTATATAAAATTCAGATAGGTTTTAGATATATCCTCTTGAATATTATAAGTTAGAATACAACATAAGAATTTGTAAACTTTGAGGAGAAAATTGTGACCTAAGAATTCCCAACCAGTCACATAGGCGCTCAGGTGAAGGAAAAAGAAATACATTCTCTGATCTGCTAGGACTTAATACTTGGTATATCATTCAATTGTCCTACTTAAATTTTTTAAAAAGAGAGAGAGAGAAACCTGGACATAACAGTCACAACACTAAACCACTAACCATTTGAAGACATATTCTAGTTTATTAGATATCATTTTGTTTATAAATTTATCGAAAGAAGCACACCTAAAATAATGTGACAGATATAAGATCCACTATCTTGTAAATGTAAAAGAATGAATAAATCTCTTAAAAGAAAAACTTTCACATTTGAGGTAGTAAAGACTCTCCATAATATATATCATTTTTCAGAGATCTATTTAAAACAAAATGAGAAATGTGGGTGTGGTTGGCTGAATAAAGCCCCTCCCCCCAAAAAAAAGATGTCCACACTCCACTTCCCAGAACTGTGAATATATTACTTCACATGGCAAAGGGAATTATCCCGATAGCCCAATCTAATTATCTAAATCCTTGAATGTGGAGAATTTTTCAGGGTTGTAGACAGAGCGAGGGAGATGTGACTGTGTAAGAAGGATCAGAGAAATGACACATTGCTGGCTTTAAAGATAGGAGAAGGGAGTCAGGGGCTAAGGACTACAAGTGGCCTAAAAGCTGACAAAAGCAATGACTGATTCTCCTCTAGAGCTCATCGTCCTTCTGGGTACATACTCTGCAACCACTGGCTGCTGACCAAGGTCCTGAAATTTAAAATCTCAATGATTGTGAAAATCAAAATCACTGTATGTCAAAGATTGCAGTTGTAGCTGGACCCTTAATGGCTGTCTATCAATCCTTCTTTACTTACCTACTAAATTTTAGCTCCTATTCCCCACTAGTATGTCCAATCTTGTCAGTGTTCTTGTAGGGGGATACTATTGATTTTTTCTGCCTAGCATCTGTTCTGTTTTCTGAGAACATTACAGTAAGTCCTCACTTAACATTGTCAATAGGTTCTGCAACTTTGTAATTCCCAGGTAAGTTAGCAATGCACATCTTTTTTCTTCTTTAAATTGAATTGGCTTTCTCTTAATAACTGCTAGAGTTAAAACAAAACACTCCTGAAATATCAAAGCATACCAACTATATAGGCAGAGTTTGATTCAAGAATCAGAGCCACTATGAGCAATACAGGAAAGAACTTATTATGGTCACTATATCTTTATGCTATTGTTGGGACTGGGATAGAATTTTTTTTTTTTTTTTTTTTTTTTTAGCTGAGCCATTCTGCCGCCTGTTGGCAGCTCAGCGGCTGCTCAGCTTGGGCCAGGAATCCAACCAGCAACCCTGTTGCTCAGAGCTCACACTCTAGAGTGAGCTTTTAACCAATTGAGCCACTTGGCTGGGGTAGAATTTTATAGAAGGTTTTGCTTCTGAATCTGGTAAGACCCTGAAATCACTGAACTTCTCTAGGTCAGTAATTGGAAGTAAAGCTGGACAGTGGAAGATAGCAAAGATAAACTATAAGTCCTAAGCACAGACTGAAACCCAGATCTGTCTCTCAGCATCTCCAACAACAATCACATGGTGGCAATCAGGAAATGATAACCTTCACCACAGAGGTGCACAAACACTACTCCCAAGAATTGGAGACACTGAAGAAAGAGACATGAGACCCACAAGAAGATGGGGGAATTGCAGGTTGGCTGCTGCCCAACTAAGGGAAACTAAGCAAATATGCTACAGAGTATGCAAGCTCTAACAGAGCCTCGTGTCTGATGCTAACCTGTGGGAACACAATGGCAGCTAGATCCTTTCCACTTTCCAAATCTGACACAAATTTCTCTTAAAGCCAACCTTAATTCAAAACCTTAAAGTGACTGAATTCTGGGAAATTAGTTCCAGCTTAGCTTCCTGCTCTTTATTCTCTAAGTTAGACTCTGTATTCAATTTCTTCTTACCTTCTTGGGGATTTGACCATGCTGATTCTTTTGCAATCATTTCCAAGGAACTCTTTTCATACTAATGGAATTGCATACTGTGGAAAACCTTCCATTGAATGCTACCCTAGGTCCAAAGGCTGCATAAAGGTACAAGGGTACCATTAAAAACAATGAGATAGATTAGCGTGCACTAAACATGGAAAGGTTGTCCAATGTACATTGTTGAGTGTAAAAGCAATATATGTATATATACAAGTATGCATATTATAAACCTTTCTATTGCACACAATATGTAAACATTTATCCCAAATACATAATGGGGGGATTTTTGGAAGAATACACAGGACACAAAGCATATCTACACTTGTGGTGTGGGATTAGGGTAGAGCTGTGGGTTTTTATTTTGTTTTATATACTTTTGTACTCTGATTTTGGCCCCCAATGACTTCTTTCTTTTCCCAAAAATAAAGGAAATATTGAAAGGAAGACATTTTGATGACATTTATTGTATTAAGGGTAATACAACAACAGCTCTGATGGCCATTTCAGAAAAAGAGTTCCAAAAGGGTGGACTACGCACTGACATCACTGCATAGCTTTCCAAGGGGAGTACTTTGTAGGTAACCATAGTGATATTCAGCAATGATGTATGTAGCACTTTTTCTAGGATGAGTTCACCAAATTAACTGTTGGACCTTATATGTGATTACATTATATTGACTGGAGCTGCTGTGTTTTCTGGAGCACAATTTGGAAAGTATTACATTGCAAATCTTATTTTTATTTTCCTAAAATGTAAATCGTTGGAGGGATAATTTTAGTCCTAAAATTTTCTGGATTAAAAAATTATAACTATGTACATATTTGAGAAATTCTTGCTGAGTTTCTGCGGGACATATATTTCACTAATTAGGTGAAATTTAGAATAGGGAATAATGTATTCATGCAAATTGTTTTATTGAATTATCTTTGTATGATTGCATTGCTTACAGATTTTTTTAACCTTTGGCTAAAAACAGTAAGAGAATCAAATTAAAAATCTTTTTAGTAAGGTTTTTACTAAATGTTCTCATGCTTAATTCTCAGAATCAATATTTATTTCTATATTGTTAAAGTTTTTCTTAATATTGCCTATTGAAAATAATGCTATGTTAGTGAAGTGCTTTTATATAAAATATCTTCTACCTTTCCTTCAATGATTATGTTCATTTCTCTATGGAAATATTATTCATGTGAGCATATGAATATATTATTTATATGGCATTTATGTGAAACATTAATTCATTAAATTTTATATTCTTGAATATAATTCTTTTACTGAAAACATCAAAATTCATCTTTTAATTATTAACCATCAAACCACATCTCTTAGCATAGAACTGAAATGAAAAATGAAGGCCCCCTGATTCATTAAATGCATACAACTTGCTGACCAAACCTTTGAATTTGTTGTATTTATTGACTTTACTTTTCCTCAAATACATTTATGATAGATAAAAATACAATGCAAATTAATTAACAACAGTGAATGCAAAATGTGTACTCTGGCAAAATTTTTTTATTTTTGTTTTTTAGACTATATCTACTGGTACTCCCAGAGGTTTGTGGTCATTGCATCACCTCTTAATATTGATGCTAATTTGTGTTCTATGGGGGCGTCTAAGGTTATTAGCCAAATCAACGTATGGCCTATGTAAAACACAGTGGGACAGGAAATCTCTTGATTTTATAGGGTATTGCTATTAAAACTCATGTTCTGGGATTTTCAGTGGACAGAAGAATAATTAAAATTATTTTTATAATTTACTTCTGAATAAATGAATTTATGTTAACTGTTTTTTTCTCTCATATGCCTTACTTTTTAAAACATAGTGAATGCCTTTATAATTTGCACACTTACTTTAAATAAGAAGACTGCACACTTTAGTAAATCCTTTCTCATTAAAACTTCTAATTACCCAGAAGAGGGGTTGCTGGGTCTTATGGTAATTCTATTCTTAATTTTTTGAGGAACATCCATACCATTTTCCATAGCGGCTGCACCAATCTGCATTCCCACCAGCAGTGTATGAGGGTTCCTTTTTCTCCACAACCTCTCCAACACTTATTATTTGTCTTGTAGGTGATATCTATTCTAACAGGTGTGAGGTGGTGATATTGTGGTTTGATTTGCTTTCCCTTATAGCTAGTGAAGTTGATCATTTTTTCATACATCTGTTGGCTGTTTGTATGTCATCTTGGGAAAAGTGTCTGTTCAGGTTCTCTGCCCATTTTTTTAACTGGATTGTTTTTTTGTTGTTGAGTTGTATGAGTTCTTTATATATTTCAATATTAGGCCCTTATTGGAGGCGTTTGCACATATTTTTTCCCATTTGGTTGGTTGCCTCTTTGTTTTGTTGAAGGTTTCTTTTGCTGTGCAAAAGCTTTTTACTTTGATATAGTCCCATTCATTTATTTTTGCTTTTACTTCCCTTGCCTTTGAAGTCAAATTCATAAGTTTAGTACCACTGCTTTCTTCTATGCAACTTATTGGCTCAGGTCTTATGTTTAGGTATTTGATCCATTTTGAGTTAATTTTGGTACACAGTGACAGACAGCAATCTAGTTTCACTCTTGCCCTTGGCTTTCCAATTTTCCCAGCACTATTTACTGAAGAGGCGTTTTCTCCATTGTATATTTTTGGCCATTTTGTTGAAAATTGTGTATATGTATATGTGTATGTGTGTGTGTGTGTGTGTGTGTGTGTGTGTGTGTGTTTGTGTGTGTGTGTGTGTGTGTGTGTATCTGGGTTCTCAATTCTATCCTATTGATCTGTGTGTCTGTTTTTCTGCCAGTACCATGCTGTTTTGATTACTGTTGCTTTGTAGTATAATTTGAAGTCAGAGAGTGTGATACCTCCAGCCTTATTCTTTTTTCTAGGATTGCTTTGCTTATTTGGGGTCTTTCGTGATTTCACACAAGTCTGATGATTTTTTATTCTATTTCTTGAAAAAAAAACCCACAGGGATTTTGATGGGGATTGCATTAAATCTGTATATTGCTTTGGGTAATATGGCCAATTTAAGTATGCTGATTTTCCAGTCCATGAACATGAAATATCTTTCCATTTCTTTGTGTCTTCTTCAATTTCTTTCAATAATGTCTTACATTTTTCAATGTATAGGTCCTTTATGTCCTTTGTTAAGATTATTTCTAAATATTTTTTTGTCGTTGTTGCAATTGCAAAAGGAATTGATTTTTTCATTTATTTTTCTGACATTTCATTGTTAGTATATAAGAGTGCAATAGGTTTATGTACATAGACTTTGTATCCAGCAACTTTACTATATTTGCTTATTTTTTCTTATAAATTTTGGAGGAGTCGTTAGGATTTTCTGTATAAAGAATCATGTCATCTATAAAACATGACAATTTAATATCTTCATTCTCAATTTGGATGCCTTTTATTTCTTTCTCTTGTCTGATTTCTCTGGCTGGTACTTCCAACACTATTTTGAATAGTAGTAGTGACAGGGGCAACCCTTCCCAATATGATCCAGTAACTCCTCTTCTGGGTATCTACCCCCTAAAAAATCTGAAAACATTTACCCATAAAGATATATGTACCCCAATATTCATTACAGCATTATTCATGGTGGCCAAGACATGGAAACAACCAAAGTGTCCTTTGATGTATGATTGGATAAAGCAGAAGTGTTATATAAACACAACAGAATACTACTTGGCCATAAGACAAGATGAAATAGTGCCATTTGTGACAACATGGAAGCATCTTGAGATTATTATACTAAGCGAAATAAGTCAGAAAAAGTCAAGGACTGTATGACTTCACTCACATGTGGAAATAAAACTGAAATCAACAAAGGAACAAGGCAAACAAAAACTCATAGACACAGACAATAGTTTAATGGTTACCAGAGGGTAAGGAGGAAGGTGGGTAATAGAAGAGGGAAAAAGCCGTCAAATATATGGTGATGGAAGGAGAATTGACTCTGGGTGGTGAACGCACAATGCCATATATAGATGATGTATTATAGAACTGTACATTTGAAACCTATGTAATTTTACTAACCGACATCATCCCAATACATTTAATTTAAAAAAACAACTAATTAAAACCTACACATTCTCCGTTACCTTCTCAGAGGAAAAACATTTATTGAGTAGAGCTGATTTCTTGAGAAGTGCCAGGTTGTTAGTGGAGCGGAGCCACGGGGCTCTTTGGGTTGCTTCTAACCCAGATGCTGGATCCTTTGTACCTGGCTTCCCATTTTGTTAGTTCTTTCAGAGTCAGTGTAAGGTCAGCTTTGCTGTGACCTTTGGTTCCAAGGCAAGACATTTATCCACATAGGAATCAACAGAATTCCATGGAGCTTAGGTCAGAGGAGTTGTCTCATCCAACTCTGGACCTCAGAATCCCAACTCTTCTCACAACGTAATTATACTAATGTCCCCACCCTTCCTGACACCATCAGGATCTATGTCAACCAGAGTAAGGTTCCCTCACTACAGGCTTTAGCGACAGAAATTTTGAGAGCAGCTTTCCAATCATCCTATCTTTTTCCCTTTCTCTGACTAGGTTTGCCTTCCTTCTAGCCTGAAGAAAATGATAGTGGTTCAACAGTGGTAGTCGATTCCATGAGGGCTGTTGGTGTGGTTAAGATGCCAGGATAGTGCTGACTAGTCTCCCTCAGGACCATGTAATATTGTCTATAACGGCTGATGTATAGAATTTCAGAGAGAGTTCTTAGAAAGTTTATCAACTTGTCTAGATCTAAAATTTCTCATTGATTATTAGATAATGGAAATAAACTGCATATTAGAAGGATGTAAAATTTAATTGAAATAATTTATGTGAAAATATTTTGGAAATCTTGGGGGCAAACTGATGCCAGTGATAATATCAGATGATCTGATGATTAAGACAATATTATACAATAATAATAAAGAATTTTAATGTGTTTAGGTCAGGCATGTACTCTGTCTTTGACTATGGTAACTACCCCACTCAATTGTCATCTATCTCTAATGTCTTATGCATTTATATTACCTACTTGTCTGCTGAAAGCATTTGAATTAACATCCCCTGACGCAAGCTTTAAAACTGAATTATCATTACAATATAGAACCTAGGATACACTTTTCAACCAGTAAGCTTACAGTTTATGCAAATTATTTCTATGTAATCAGAAGTTCTATTATCAGTTTGTATGCTATTTAATGTTTCATATAATGGTAAAAGCTTAATTTTATTTTGTGTTTGCCATAAAAAGATACTAAAAATAAATAAAAAAAGATAATAATGTATAACTTGAGCTCCATAATGACTTTGAGAAATTATTCTAATCACTTCTTTAATATGTAGAAATCTCAATTTAATAAAATTTTCATAAGATAATATTGTTCCTTGGCAACAAGTATTTGTAAAATGTATGACGTGAACTATAGTATTTACAAAATGCTTTGTGCTCCATGTAATATCTTGGGATCAAAAATAGAAGTTTCTCTTTGAGATTTTCTTTTAATTATAAGAAAGCAATAAACAAGCTCTGTACTCCCCCCAAATTAAAGAGCTATTTGGAAGGAAAAAAATCTGGAGCTGCCTGAACTGTTTTCTTTTTTTTTTTAAAGATATATATTTGTTTGAACATATAATTAAATTCCTACACAGGTAAATTCTTACAATTTGTCTTTTGCATGGAGATAGGAAAGAAGAAATTTAATTTTGTGTCTCCATGTGGAGTTATTGCACCACAATAAACTTTGTTTTATTGATTTGATTTGCAAGCAACTACTATCAGAGATTGCTATTTAAATTATATTTTGTTATTAATAAAATTAGATTGCTTTCTTCATGCTTTTCTTCATAACACATTTTCAATAGGTATTTACTCTCATTTATTTTGGTTTTGGATGAAATCATATGAACATGCTTAAAATGTACAAAATGACTGGAAAAAAATGAGAAAGGGCCTTACAAACAGTCACCTTAAGAATCTTGGAATTCATAATGAAGACAAAATCTTGGATCTGGGAATAAAAATATTAAATTGGAATGATGGGAATAAAAATATTAAATTGGAATGATTTAGAGTCCTCATGTATAATTGTAGGGGTTTGAAGGATTTGGGGATGAGCAAGGAAAAAGATAATACCACAAGGGACTGTAAGACACTGATAGGACTGCAAAAGAGGATGTCTATTGGGAGACACTTGGATAGGACTGCAAAAGAGGATGTCCTACCAAGCAGGGGTCTGTCCTGAGGCTACAGTATAGGGTCCCTACACAGAGAGGAGGGGAACAAGGGAACTTCCTGGGGAGAGAAATATCAGAAAGGGGCCTATGTGTCTAGGTGATGTCACTGTGTAGCACAGTAGGGAGTGTTTGGGTCAGAGAACTCCAAAGGAAAAATCGCTTATTTGGATTATTTTAAATATAACTAGATGGATACAAATTTGAGTTTGGCACTGTTGGCTATGTGAGCTAACGAGCCTCAGTGTACAGTAAAGAAATAAACAATCTAGGGCCAGCTGAGTGGTGTGTTGGTTAAGAGCTGGCTTCGGATGCCAGTGGCCCCGGTTCGGATCCCATATATGAGGACCAGTGACACTGCCCTTTACAGCTAAGATGGTGAACAACAGCTCCACCTAAAGCGGGGCTGCTGTGAGTTGCCAGAAATGGCATAGCTGTAGCCCCTGCTGCAGTGGGCTGCCATAGGCTACAGTGAGTGGCCGGCAGCCAGCGTGAGCAGCTGGCAGCCTGTATGAGCTGCCAAGAGCCGCCATGAGTGGCTGTCCAGAGGCCGGCAAATGATCTGCCTCACCCAGGAAGAGCGCAATGACAATGATAATGATAATGATAATGATAACCAACATAGGCCAGTCCTCCACAACTAGACTGAAGAACAAAAGGAGAGCAACTTGTCTGTTCCCCTTCTCTGGTTCACCAACGTTGTTCCCCTCCTCCAATTCCCCAATAAAATCTTTAAAAAAAAAAGGAAAGAAACAAGCTAGTGTTCAATACACGGAGGCCATCTTTGACTCACTTATTAGAAAGAATAAAACAAAAGAGAAACATAACATTTGCTCTAAAAGCCATCTCCATGTATCTAAAGAGTATTGTGTACTTTTGGGTAAAGAAGACTGAGAACACTTTAAAATCTTTCCTTCTTGCATCAAACTCATAATCATTTTATATTTACACACACACACACACACACACACACACACACACACAGAGACATTTATGAAATCAAGAAAGGGAAATGATCACGTAACTGAAGACAGAGGACCCAAGACAGTCAATGGGAACTGCAGGTGCATAACACGCGTGGAGCTCAGCACACAGGCTTTTGGGCCTGAGCTTCTGAAACACACATGGATCCGGGGCTCAACCCAAGAAGCACCGATAGGTTGAGGATGGAGGTGGGCTTTCATCTTGAAAGAAAGACTACACTAAATGAGACCCAAAGTATATCTTTCCACTGTCTGGATAGATACCAGAAATGAGTTACTCACTCTGGCAAGATTGGAAGCAGATTTACCTGCATGAGACCAGACACTGGGTCTAAACATAATTGTACCATTAGATACAAGATTGAGCTCTGAGTCAGCTCAGTGATTCAGGCTCCAGCTTCCTTTAGGGCCATGATAAGGGTGACTGCTATCTTGAAGTGTTTCCTATGTGGTGTGTGTGTGTGTGTGTGTGTGTGTGTGTACTCACACACAAAGAATATTTCTTCATCTTTTCTTTACTAATTTGTAAATGGTCTTTAGTGGGAAATATATGAAACCTATATTATGTATATTGCTTGTCATAAAGTTTACATCTTTTTTTCCCAATATTGACTTTTGTCATCCTTCTCGGTGTAGACTCCTAGACTTTAGTCTTCCTAGAACAGAATGTAATTTTTATAATTATTGCTATTTTCTTTTCTTATGCTACTAGTACACAGTATCTTATCACTTAAGGTAACATGGCCGCACCTGTCACTATAAGCTTTGTGTTTGAGACATGGATCCATTCCTTGTAGCAATCAGCTCAGATACGGTCAAATTCTATTTTTTTACAAAACAAAAGAGTCTTCAAGTAAAATATTCTTTACATTTCTAGTAGTTTATCCTTATCTACAATTCTTATACCTGAAACATTGTGGAATTTTCCTTGGGTTACAGATCCCCTTTACTTATCTCCAAAGAGAACACACTATTTACTTAGAAGGTGAGTGGCAAGCAGCTCATATGTTATTTCCCAAAATATTCTTATTAGATATAGCACTTTTTCTAGAGTGGGAACTTGCCCTAGCTTTCAGTAGTAATGCAGATTTTCCCTCATTTTTACATCCTCTTGCTTATTTCTAACATGATTACTAAAGATGAGATGAGAGGGGAGCTGGAAAGAATGCAACACTTCTAATTCTTTGATACCTTCACCTTGAATAGTTTATATTCCATAAAATCATGTTTATGAAACTTATTAATTATAGACTTGATTCGAGCATATAAACAATTACGTAGAAGAATCAATTTAAAACTACTAACCACTTGGGCTGGCCAAGTGGCTGTGTTGGTTAAGAGTGCGAGTTCTGAGCAACAGGGTCACTGGTTCGATGCCCACATGGGCCAGTGAGCTTCCCCTGAGCTTGTGAGAGCACGTGCTCTTAACAACAAAGTTGCTGGTTCAACTCCCCCATGGAATGGTGGGCTGCATCCCCCCGCCCACACACACAACTAAGACTGAGCATGGCACCTTGAGCTGAGCAGCCAAAAGCTGCTGACGGGTGGCTGGATGGCTCAGTGTGCAACAAGGTTGCCGGTTGGACTCCCGCATGGGATGGTGGACTATGACTCCCCCACCTCCCGCAACTAGACTGAAAGAGATGACTGAACTTGGAGCTGAGCTTGTGCCCTCCACCACTAAGAATGATGGACAACAACTTGACTTGGAACTGATGGAAAAAGCACAATGTTCTCCTTCCCCAATTCCCCAACACTGTTCCTTCCCCTAGCCAACTCCCCAATAAAATCTAAAAAAAGCAAACAAACAGAGGAACCACAAATGAGACATTAAACACTTTTAAAAAAATAAAAATAAAATAAAACTACTATTTTATAAAATAAAAACCACTTTCACAGCTTAAAAAAAGAACATTAAAAAAAAAATCTTGCCCTGGGCCGGCCAAGTGGCGCAGTGGTTAAGCACTGGCTTGGGAAGCCAGTGGCCCTGGTTCGGATCCGACATATCAGGGCAGTGATACTGCCCTCGAGGGAAAAAAAAGAAAAAAATCTTGGCCTATTATAAATACATTGAAGTTAACATTGCTTTTTGTAAGTCCTTGTTTGCATAGTGAATATTTAGTGAAGATAATTTTACAGAAAGTTCAAACTATTTAAACATATGAAAACACTTTTTGATAACACATTGAAAATTACCCCTATACCGGATAATATTATTAGCATCCCCCTCTATGGGAAGATTACACAGCACTGTCTCATGGGTGTTGGTTTGACCACGTGACCTGCCATGCTCTGCTGGGCTGCAGGATTGGATATTGTCTCCTCCACCGCACAGCCAGCTTGGCTATGTGATTTGCTGTGGCTAATGTATTATGAATACAAGTGGCATGAATAGAAACTGTAAGAGCCAGCATAGGGTTCACCAACTCTTTTTTCCTTCTGTCATGAGCCTGGCAGTGTTCCAACTAGAGGCTTCTTTATCAGCCTGGGTCCTAAAAGGAAGATGATATGGAGCAGAGCTGTAGCTCACCCAAGAAAGACAGGTTTTGTTAGTCTCCAGGATTCCAGATTATTTATTACCACAGTATAACCAAGGCTAAGCTAACAGATACAGTCTTCAAGAGCAGTTGTATCAATTTGACTCTGAAAAACAGGGTGTAAGTGTGATGGTTAAATTTCATGTGCCAATGTGGCTAGCTTATGATGCCCATCTGTTTGGTCACACTGTAATGCATATATTGTGATGTTGCTGTGAAAATTTGCTTAACATTCACAGTCAGTTAACTTTAAGTAAAGGAAATTACCTTTGATGATATGGGTGGGCCTCATCCAGTCAGTTGAAGGTGTTAAGAGCAAAAATTGAGGTTTCCTGGAAAAGAAGAAATTATGCCTCAACACTGTAATATAAAAATCCTGTCTGAGTTTTTATTTAGGATACTCTTTACTTATTTTTAAAAATTTCTTAACCATTACTCCACCTAAATAACAAAGCCCCCAGTCTTCGCTGCAAATGGAGTCAAACCACTGATGGTTTTTTATATTTTAAAGATAACTAGAAATAATTATCTCTTTAAGAATAACATAACAGGATGGCTTTTCATTTCTACTTAAACGGTTTTGCAGACACTGAAAATAATGAAAGCAAGTGGTTACAATGGGAATTTAGTAAACATAATGCAGGAGGTTGGATTGATTTTTAAAAATCTGACGTATCAAAATTGAGAATATAAAAAAAAATTCTCTATATGATATGTCATAGATGTATCTTTTAATATAATGTTGAAGTTTATAAGTACTGGGTGTCAATAAAATTGCAAAATTCAGGAACTGGAAGACTCTGCAATCTTCCCAAACGGCCAGAACCAATTTATAAAAATACATGAGAACCACCCTTATGGAATAGCTACAGAGTTGCAGTAACAGATGGTATTTATTTCTCTCATTTTTAGTGACTTTGAAATATGGAAAAAGCCAGACGATATCTTTTTTTTTAATTATAAAAATTAGTCAAGTAGATAACTGCATAAGGAAAGGGAATGGCAAATAGAGGATACAAATATGATCTAGACCTATTTCTCATCTGGTTATTTCTATAAGGCCATACAAAACATCAGTATGTTGACAGGGGTACATGGAATTAATTAAGGTAAGTGCAGGTCCAGCTAGAGTGGGCTGTACACTGAGCTTAGCTCTTCCATCCTCTGTGCAGTACATTCATTTCACCTTTACTGGCATCTACTGGACTTATTAGTAATAACCTAAATGTATTTCCTATTATAAATATAAAATAGTCAATTGTTTCAATATAATATCAATAAGAAATAATATATTCCCTAATTTATCAGTGGATAAGTCCTTGGTGATTTTCATTTTTTGTCATTATTTTTTTTTCACAGAGGTGTATATCTCATAGAAAAGTTTATGTAGTTATTCTGATTGTTTCCTAATGATATCTTTTAAGAGCTCAAGGTCTTTGATGAGAATTATAGAACCAGTGTAATAAGGTTACATGAACTGGCTCTCTTCTCTGAAAAATAGAAACTTGTAATTTTCATTTTTGCCTATTTTGTTTAGTTTTCTTTAATAATAGCCAAAGCACTTATTTTTAACTGAAAGCAACTATCAATAAAACAGATTATGCTGATCAATATAAATAGTATAACAAATTGCATAAGTACAAATTATATATATTTTATCTGTATTTTAATCAATATATAAAATGTTTGTTAATACAGTGACAACTTTCCAATGTGGTTAATAACTTTCAATTTTGCCTCCAAAAGAAATTAGGGGACAGATGCAGTTAAAGATATTGTTTTTCTTCTTATTCTTTGTTTAGTTTTATGTTTCTTGATTTTGCATTATACACCGATATTCTTTTGTGTAACATGGTGGTGTTTTAATTCACTTCCCTCTTCTGCACCAGCATAGCCTCTTCTTTTGATGAAGGTTGTTATATTAAGGTGGATTAGTCTCAGGGTTAGGTGCAACCATTGTTCAAATGTCAGATTTTAGTTAGACACAGAACATTTAGTGTTTCTATAACGTGAGCTACTATTGCCCCTAATTGGCTGCTATTAAATCCTTTCAATACTAAAACCAAAGAAAACATTCCTGCATATTCACAGTATGTTTCACATAGCTGCTGGAGGGATGTACTCCAACCTATGGAAGGGTTGTAGGTGGGGTTATATCAATGACTCTGGAATTTCTGAACTGTAATATCAACTACCAGGTATATATAATCTAAAAAAATCCCTTCTCTGTTGTACAGAGGTTATTGCCTTAGTGTAAGTTCCAGCTCAGATAGGCCTTAGACACCTTTCTTCCAGGACATTTCTGTTTTGCTCTATCTGTGTATTGTTCTCAGGACTCTTTTTTCCTGTTCATAGATTGCCATGTCTAATCTATTTAAATCTTTCACTGAATTTTTAATTTCAAAAACAATAAAGCATTCAGTTTTAGTTTTTTCTTTTTTGCATATCTGCCTGTTCATTTCCCTTATACCAATTCTTTTTTTATCCATCTAAATTTTGAAATATTTATTTCATAGTCTCAGATTTTTCTTCAACTAAGTTTTTCCAGAGACACTAATCCTTTTATTTGTGTGTCTGGAGAATTAGGACAGATTTTTTTTTTCCTTTTTGGGGTGCCTCTCATTAAGACATCATTATTTCAAAACCAGTTTTACATTTTTCTTCTTGCTGGGTTCCCTAAGGCTTGCAATCACTCAGGAATTGTTTTATGTTAACTTCTTACTCTGGAAATTCCTGAACTATGTTGTTAATCTAAATATGATCATTACACTTGTTCTTAAGCACAGCATATTTTTCCTCTCTGAACTCAACCTTTTTTAGCTGGAGAAACATTTCCTTATAATTTTTTTGGCTTGAATTATATTTAGCAAAATCTGCATTCCTTAATATGTATTTATTTTTATTTTTATTTTTTTGCAAAGAGTTACCAACTTCTGCATAATAGTTGGTTTAACCCTTAAATAGAATCAGTCTAAGTTACAGCTGACTTATGCAGCTGTCTTTCATGGTTCAGATTTTGCTCTACCATCTAGCCTCATCTCCCTTTGTTGCTCATCTTACATTCTATAAGTAATCAAAGCTTCATGGTTAAACAGGCAAATAAAATAAAACACGCTTTTCCCCCCTTGTCTGGGAATTTGCACTTGCTCTTCCCTTTATATAGAATTTTCCTCCACTTGCTTTACCTGGTTATGTCATTCTTTAACTGTTATCCAGGATGTTAATTTCCTCCCATAACCTTTCTGTCTGTCTTAGGTATGGTTTCCAGGTAAACACACTCTGACATGGAAATTTGCATGCAGAGGAAATTTGCATTGGGAAGTGCTCTTACATCAATATCTGAATAGTTGTAAGGAAAGCTGCATTGGGCACAAATTTGCACGGGGATGCCATTGTGTCAGGGGCCTCAGATCATCCTACAGGAAGCTGCAATGGCCAGAGATGGATGCAAAGAGGCCCAATCTTTACACCCTTCTACTCCACATTAAAGAGACCAAGAAAAGGGGGTGTAATTTTGGGTGAGGAAGCTCTCTTGGACAAATGGTAATTCCCCCAAATGGTCTCATCTGTGAGCTGTCAGTTGCCAACACCCCAAAGATGGGTGAATGGCTGTCTCAGTCCTGATGGGTGTATCTGAGTGGCACACCACAGCATCCACCACACCTTCCCTGTCTCTATCAGTTTGGGTTGCTTGTGTCTCCTTATAACAACCGCTATCTTCCTTTCACAGAACTCTTAGACTAGTGGTAATTGCTGGCCTATCTGATTTAACTATGAGTTTTCAGGATGATTCGAGTGAGCATCTATACCAGACTCTTGTACATGAAGGTACTTGGTAAATACTACTCAAATAAAACAGTGGATGAATGAAGTCATATTGTGGCTGAGATTGAAATGAACAGAGGAATTCTGCCAGGTAAACAAGAAAAGGAGGACACACTAGGCAGAGGAGACAGCATTAGTCCCGGAGTGATGACATATTCAAAAAAACTATAAATAAAATAGTTCAGCAGTGCTGAGATAAAATGAGAAATGAAGAAGTAAAAAGACAACAGGCTGAAGAACTGGGCAAGGGTCAGAACATGAATGGCCTTGTAAATTGGGTAAAAGGATTCACCCTGTAAAACCTCCATTGAAAAGAGCTTTTTGAAAAAGTGCCAGTAATAGTATCTTCACCAATAATAAGACCCAGCTTCCATTCCTCCTCTTTACCTACGTTTCTGCCCTATGCTCTCTGTGCTATTAATATTCGGCATTTCACATACAGAATACCAGGTGTGGGGCAATGGATGTCACCCCAACACTGCTGCTCCAGTTTAGTAGCAAGCATACATAACAATATGCATTGTATTTTTCATGGACTTCAGTGGAATTATTTGGGTCAGTTCACACTGACTTATGAACTTGTTATTCCAACTAAATGTCAATGTGATATTGGAATGCTAATTTATTTAAGCAGATTCATATTAATGTCACCCTGAAACAAAAGCACGCCTATTACCATGCCAACAAACACTGTCAAAACAAACAAACAAAAAGTAATAACAAAACCTCCAAACCCTCTTCTGAATAAAAGTTCTTTGGCAGGTGTTTATTTGGGTCAGGTGTCAGAAAGTTGTCAATTGACTGGATGCCATTTAATCAGCAATAACTTCAGGGATATTAAACTCAAGCAGTCAAATTAAAAAAGTATTACTTAATAAACCATTTGAATTTTACCCCCAGAGTATCGATTTATATTACAATAATCACTGCATGCACATAAAAATTTGCATAAAAGTATGATCAAAATGACAGATCTTTCAGCAAATGTGCAACTCCCAGCAGAAATACACTATGTTCCAGAAATAGAATATATAGTGGTTTCCCTGTTGAATTTAAAAATGCAATCTTAGTAATGATTGAAAGTCAGGACATTTTAGGGTTATAAAGGACTTTAAGGATAGTTTAATCCAACCCTTATTTTAAACATGTGGAAGTTGAGGCTTTGAAATCTAAATGTCTCATTCAAGGCCATGCAAGTTCATAGCAAATCCAGCAACAGGTTCTCAATTCTGAGACTGAATCAAGCTATCTTTACCTCTTCCCACATTATTTCCTAGCCTCGGTTTATAAATAGTTGAGTAAATAAGGGCTCATTCCCAAGGGCAGTTTGCCATTTTTAGTTGGATTAGTTTAGCTGCAACATATTTTAAAATAAAATTATAGCATTTAGGCATTTCCCACTCATGAAGCAATCACTGAAGTAAAATCGCTAATTCCCAGTTGACATGGGTCAATGGCAATTAGAATTATGCCAATTTTCAATATGACACATTTCGTAGTGTGACAAATAGAAAGTAAATTGATAATGCTAAGGATGCAAGTATGTTTTACAGGCAGCTGATTTAATATAATAAGGGTGCAGAAATTTAAAATCCTTTTGTCTTCATTCCCCCGAAGCTTCAAATGTTCTGTAATGTTCTACTGTCATGGTTTTAAAAATGATGCTTGCTTAATCTAGGAATGCACAACTTCCTCTATCCCAGGTCAAATTCGCCTGGTTCTAAAGGTCAGAATCTTTCATTGGAACAATAATATATGAAAAATATTTACAAATGAAACACCTAAGAGATAAGTGACTGTGGCTGCTAATAAGTGCAAGTTATGGAACAGAACTGAAGCTAGCAGAAGCAATGACCTCATATTAGCATAAACAGCAGGCTTCTGTATAATCCTCAAAGAACTTCCAGAGATTAAAGACCTGTGGCTGACATGCTAGCGTTAATAACACAAATAAAGGTTGAGGCTGTTCCCTGGAGTACACAATGTTTTAATCACATTCCATGTATGAGGACTGGTATTATTTCACATGTGTAGTACACACCTGCTGTTATCCTCACGATGTGGTACCAGATGATGTGAAAGGGCTAGTATTATAAAGGTTTCTAAGGAAGACATTAGGAGAAAGTTAAGTTTCCAAAAGTATAGATTTGCTTTCACGTCCTTCCCAAATATATATGAAATGAGTGGTAATCTTTGGTGAGTGAGCAGGCTATGACTGTGAGTGTAACATCTGAATGAGTGTAGCAGCAGACTAACACTTGAAATCTAGGTGAGTGAGCATGGCTTGTCAGAATCAAGCATTCATTATGTTGTGTAAGGAGTAATTTATGTGAACTCTTTAATGAGTGAGAAGCTTCTTAATTCCTCATATATCCAAGGTTCCTGATGCAATAACCTGTATTGATATCTTCTATGTCAGAGCTTTACTGATGAGGTCTTTGGAGACACAAAAGACAAGTTATCAGGGTAGGAACCATATCAAAATAATAATAGTGCTTTGTATACATGATCAAAGTGTATAATGTTTTAATCGTCTTTAATGGGTTTAAATTTTGAATGATTGCTTATACCTTCTGGGCAACAGCTTGCAATAATCTTTGGTTTGTTAAATCCAAAGAAAACAAAAGTGAAGAGCAAGGTTAACACTTACATGTGATTTCTTAAGGAGGACTTTTGAAAGTGTTTGTTCCTATTCACATTGTTACATCAGCCTACTTATGCTTTTTTTTAATGATTAGTTTCAGGTGTACAAAACAACATAACAATTACACATTTTGCACCCCTCACAAAGTAATAACTCCAACAAGTCTACTACCCCTCTGACATACACTTTGGGGTGCGTGTGTGTTAAATATTTTGTAGGTTCTCTGTCTCTTAAGGTCATTATATTCTGAAATTTCATCACATTTTGGGAATTGACACTTGCTTTGATTGATGCTGAGCAGAACACAACAGGATATCTTAAGGACTTTTCTGTGCCCCAGTTCATTTATTCATTTAATTAAAAAAAACACTCATTGAGTGCTACCTTGTGTCAAGTGCTGGTTTAGGAAATGGAAGTTCCCTAGTGAACAGCACAGATCCTGCCCCTGGCCTCTGGAAATTAAGAGTCTAGTGGAGATACGAAGAGGCGATAAAAACAAATAGTGACCAGTTGTATAATGTGTAATGTACAGGGTGTTGTGAGACTGCAGGATGTGATTTCTAAGTGAGTCCTATAGTCTAGGATGGAGGTGGGCAGAGCAGCAAGGATCGGAAGGCTCCACATTATGAAGGATCTAGAGGCCTGAGAGAGCATGGCCTGCTTCAATGAGTAAAGCACGACAGCTTTGCCTAGCAGGTAGAGTATGAAAGGTTGGAGGTGAGATATGGCCAGAGGGATGCCTGCAGGTCAGAGTCTGCTATAGTATATTGAGAAACCATTACAGAGTTTAAATAGGCGATGGCATAATCAGATTTAAGTTTAAGAAAACAAAGTATTCTCGCATTTACAGAATAAATTAGAGGGAAACAAGCCTCTAAGGGGAACAGGTAGCATCAGTTAGAAAGCTATAGCAATAATCCAAGATTAAAAAAAAAAAAAGTGGCCCATATTAGGGACATAGTTGGAGAATCAAAAGAGATATAAGGTTGAAAAAGAGGGTTGAAAAATTGAATAGCTGGACCTTTGTGATTGATTGAAACTGGAGAGTGGTATAATATGTAGACAATCATTGTGGAGGTTTCACTGTGAAGGAGAGGAAAGAAATAAAGTTTTAAAATTTGGGGGATTCTAAGGGTAAACAAAGTATTTTTGAGACAAAAGAAACTTAAGAATTCTACCCAGGCTCAAATTGATTATATATATTGGTTTATCATCAATGACTGAATTGAATTAAATTTTTACTAAGTTGATACAAACCAACACTTGTATTTCAAAATTCAATTATTCCAATACTATAATCATTATTGTATTATACTCATCACCACTTCATAGTAACCCTAATTCTAGAGTGCTCATGAATCTGACAACAAATTGTGCAAAGGGTCACTAAAATTCATACCAGTATTTTAGAAAAAAACAAAAACAAAAACATGGTTATTCCAAAGCATCTTGCCAAGATTCTTATTCTTAAGCAGAGCTACAGTGAGCTGTACACGATGGGACCAGAGAGGTCAGTGCCATGGTTTAAAGTGACCGTTTTTTAGCCTTTTCTGGACATCTCCTTCAGTTAAATTTCCCGTGACGTGTCTGTGCCAGTGCAGCCATTTGACCTTGGGCAAATGCTTTCTCCTCTCTAAACCTTATTTTTCTCACCTGCAGATTGGGGATAATAAGGGTAGCCTCACAGAGCTGTGTTGAAGGTTACATGTACTCAGGACATTGTTTGTCATTTAAGAACTGCACAATAAATGTTATCCGCTATTTAAAAAAAAAAAAATCCCAGGGAATTTCTCTCAGTTCCCGCTTCCAATACATACCGTGTCACTTTCCACTCGGGCGCTAATTTTCCCTGCTGTCTCTGCACTAACATGGCTCTAAGCACTTGCCAGAGCAGCTCTTATCTCGGCATCTCTTACTGCATTCTTTCATTATTTTATTTTATTTTATTTATTTATTTTTAAAAACTAATTTCAGGTATACAACACGGTGCAATAGTTATACTTTTTATCCCTCGAAGTGAAAATCCCCCTCCCACAATCTGCCGCCCCACTCCTCCCTGCAATATCATACATATCTATTACAATTCCACTGACTCCATTCCCACATTATACTCAACATCCCATGACTATATATATTTAATTATAGTTGACATACAGTATTATACAACATCGGCTTCAGGTGTACAGTGCAGCGATCAAGCCTCTACCGTATCCATGAAAAGCATTCTTTCATTTCAGCTGACGAAGCTGGTTGGTTTTCCTGAGCATACAGTGCTTGGCTGGTAACCTTCTGAAGGCAGCCAGGGCCTACCAGACGTGATCTTTGAAGGTCACTTGCACACGTCCAGTGGCCCCAACCTTTGATTCTTTTGTCTCACTAATTAGGTTACTGTGCAGAAGAGCATTAATACATATTTATAGCCTAACCTCACATGCCTCCTCTATTCAGAGTTGCTTTTCTGGGCTCTATTCTTTCCTGATCCATGGCTTTGCTTGTGTTGTTTCCATTTTCTGAGATTTGACAACTCAACATCTGAGTCTTTCAAGAGAAATCTCAATTGTACCTCCTTCAGGAAAGTTTTCTTTATCTCTCAATTAGGTAAATTAACCATTAAGCAAGTATTTATCATGAGAACATGTATCTTTAACATATCTAAGTTAAGTACTGTATTTCACTCAGGTTCTAGAACTTAAAATTCATCAAAATACACTGAAGATCATGCAAAGCATTTATAGCGATAAATGTTTCTTTAAAATCATAACACAGCTCTCCATTTAACCCCATTTTTTATTTATTGTAGAGAAGGCAGCTATAGTTGAAGGGGTGTGAAAAGGTTTTAAACGCATTGATTGTCCTAATTCCTCCCAAGCGTTTTCTGCCCTTTCTGCTTACTCCCCATGGACTATTTTCCTTTTTATTCATTCAGGTACTTATTATGCACCCCTAGTTATTATTCTCACACGTGCATAGATTTATGAGGTCTTTCTACAGTGAAGAGGACCCAACTCACATTTAAGAGTCACCGATTTTGAGCCTGTTTTAAATTCAGGCCATGCTTGAACAAGTCTGAGAAAACATATAATTCATCTAAATTACATGTCCTTCATGAGTACAAATCTTCTTACCCATGAAAGTGAACCAGTTTTAAAATTTCCACTTCTGATTCTCAAATGATTAGTTGGATTGATCCGAAGATGCTTTCTGGAGATGCTTGTTGAAAATATTCACATCCCAGTAAGTAACATTAAACTGATTTACTGCCTCAGTGATGTTACCAAATACAGGGCATTAGGTTTTGTGGTGGTAGCGGTGGTGGTGTGTGTGAGAGAGAGAGATTTGACAGGGATGGGGGTGGGGGTGTTGGGAGTTGGGTTCACATTTATTTATCTATTTATTCCTTCTAGTTCTCCTCTTGGTCACCTTTGTTTCAGGGCCAACCAGGAGAGAATGAGGGGCTTGGGGAGATGCTCTTCTTATCTAGAATAGCACAACCTGTCATTGAATTATCCTGTCTACATTTTCTATCCACAAACTGCTGTTCTCTCTAGCTAACCTTAACAATGGCATTCTGACTGCTACTCATTGCTGACTAACTGAAATTTCCTCATTAATCACAATAATCCTTATCAGGGTGACCCATCCCTGAGGAATGACTCAGTAAATATATTTACCCAGAACGCCTCCAGATACTCTTATTTTTATGAATTGGCTTGACATGCTTAAACTAGGACCGCATGGGTAAGCTGCAGGTGAGCTACGCAAGCATGAGCCTCAGTTTAGCTAATACTTTGTCATACCAAGAATTTTACGTCTGATAGAATTTGGATGTGTGCTTTCAATGAAACAATAACAACATCTGTAGTTGAAAGTGTGCAGGTATATGGTCTAGAGATTTCAGGGTCGCGACTCTCCTGATGGGTTTCCATACTATGTGACTAGGGATCAATTTTAAAAATCCATTTGACCCTATAGGAGCTTTTATATACTTTTTTTTTTCCATAACTGAAAAGAGGGAATAACATTTTTATAAAATTAAGGGACACCTAGCTCTTCTAATTTTGTTAATCTGAGCAGGACCAGCAAGAAACTCACTTCCTAACTTGCAGAATAAGAAATTGCTACTCCTGGTTTTAAGTTGGCTCTCTGAGAAATTTGTATCTTCTCTCAAGGCATATGCTTTCTGATGATCTTTTAATCTTTATTTATTCTCTGTACCTAATGTGAAGTTAATTGATTTTGGGGACCTGAACGCCAGATTGATGGGGATTTACCTAGAAGCACTGAAAATAAAAAAGATTCCTCATGGAATCTTGATGTCAAAATTAATATAGCAAGTCTTCATGAAATTTGTCTATAAACAGAAGCTGAGGACTGAATGGTGGTGGCACTTGGGGACAATTCACCAGAAATGTTTCTCCTGGCATATTCCTATGGACAGATTTATATTACCTGTATACTTGTTTTTTAAACTTTTACTTTTTAAAAACAGAATTCAAATGATATAGAGTAGGGGTTATCAAACTTTTGTGTACAAAAGAATCATCCAGGATGCTTATTAAAAATGCATATTTCTATAGCTAAACCTATGTATTTTTACTTATATCCTCTTGAATGGGGGGCTGGAATGTATGCTTTAATATGAACTTCAGTTGATAATTTAGGGTGAATATACACAGAAGAGGCTGTCCTGAGCCTTTGAATCAAGATTCACATCATGGCAGAAGAGTGAGTTTCTCTTTCTTTCTTGGGGATAGGTTTGCCCTCATAAGGCATTAAATCATGAATTTTCTGAGTTGTGACCCTTCATTCAACTCTATACATCATGTACTTAGTGGAATTTCCTTCAAGATCTAGTGAAAGACTTGTCAGTATTATTTTTCAGTATTTTGATGACATTTCATCTCTTTCCTTGTCTTCACTGGTTTATTTTGTGGAAATTTTAGAAAGACTGAGGCAAGCGTAGCTAATCAGATACAATTTTAAGCAGATTCTGATCTCTCTTCCTTTGAAGGTTCTTTCAAGATCACTTTAGTAAAAAAAAAAATTGACTTATAAGCTGAGTGGACTATTAATGAAGGTCTCTTTGTACCTCTTTATAAAGTTGCAGCAAATCATTCAACCCTTTTCTGAAGGTCAAGCGTTGTGTTAAGGAAATGATTGATTTCTGTTGCTTCATCAGGGAAGTCTGAAGCCTGGAATAAGGAATTGCTCAGCTCTAGTGTTTTGGAGTCAGTCTCATATTTATTCCCATAGCTTTCTTTTATGCCATATCATCACTCAATGATGCCAGCCATCCTCTGAAGTATTTCTCTGATGACTTCTGAGAGCAAGTGTCTATAGCAATGTGAATTGACTTAAAGCACAACCCCAAAGTTATTTGGATGTTTCAATGTTTTAATCTATTACCACTGAAGGGGAAGCTTAAGCACTAACTGTGGCCTCATTCTGTACGTAGTTTCTAGTACATTTAATCAAGAGTGCATTAATTAATTTATTCATTAATCATACCTTTTTAAAGCAAAAACTATTCTGTCAGTGTAAATTGAGGATTATTTATCAATTATATCTGCTATATGGTTAAGCATATATCCTTTTTTTGGTAGCTCTTGAATGCTTTAACCTTATGTTGATCCATGAATTAAAGGAATAGGTCTTGCTGGAAGGAAATAAAATCTCAAACATATGATAAGCATAGAGTGGTAATTAGTGAATAAGAGCATTGTACAGATTTAGCAAAACTTTAGATGTAATTTTTCTGTTAAATCATGTTCAATTTAATAAACATATTTTAACTATGACTTCAACTATGGAAGATATTCATTTTTAAACATTTTCACTCAAGGAACTAGAGATTATTTCCCTTCCCACAAAAGAAAAAAATGTTTAGGATTCTAGAAAATTACGGGCTTTTTCTTGAAATCCACTGAAGCATTGATTCCAAACATAATTAGCTTGATGTCTGTTGTCGTTAAAGCTATTTCCCCCTTTCAAATGAATATACAATCAATAAAGAGCTTTATTAGAACAAATCTCATCAGTGCTGAAGCCCTGTTCAGGAAAAGAACACATGTTCTTAATTATCTTCACAAATATTCAGTATTCTTTTATGTAGCAGCAAGATATGCTGATTTTTCCTCCTCTGTTACTTTCACATTTTTATGCAGACCATGGCACTTCCTAACAATTTCAAGTCACCACTGCCCTCTTAGAAATTTTGAAACATCATTGCCTCCTGAAATTTCAATGAACTCTACACACCTATTTTTCCAGTTAGAGATTATCTGTATACTAAGTGGCATTTTTCAATTTATTACTTTATCCAAATATTTTCTATCTCTTGCCATTTTCTGTTTATATCATTGAGACATAGATGTAGTTTTGTTATATTACTTTATAAGATATAAAATCTTTATTGTATGCTTTATAATCTTATTAATCTGACATAACTTTCTAAAAGCATTCATTTCTTTATTACAAGCAAGCTGATCAAAGATTCTCTTTCTCACAAAATATATGTGTATATATTTTAAAGGCATCATACTTTTTCATCCTCAGCAGCATCTGTTTTTATCACCCACTTACTTGCTCACATGCGTGAAGAGTGGGGGATAGGCATTTAAAAACATGTTATTTAAAATAAATAAATAAATGACATATAAGATTGTATATTGTTGAGAAATGAATAGCAACAATATATAATATTTGCATAAAATAAATGGAACAGTGCATTCAGTCACAAGCATACTTTGTTAATACTATAAATTAATAAAGATGTATATGCACATAGCAAAAAAAATGGGAAGGATTTACACCAACATCTTCAGATAGAGAGAATACAGATTACTTTTACTGTCTTAATTTTGTTTATATATTTTTTTTTCTAAATATTTTTAATGGGCATGTAAAACTTTTATAATAAGCCAGCACCCTGAGGATACTGCTGCTCTTCTGCAGTTGTTCTTATTCTGGACACTAACATTAAGAATGATCCAGAAAACAGATAATTTTCAACAAAGGAACCAAAAACATACAACGGAAAAAAGAAAGTCTCTTCAATAAATGGTGCTGGAAGAATTGGAAAGCCACGTGCAAAAGAATGAAATCAGACTTCTGTCACCGTGTACCAAAATTAATTCAAAATGGATCAAAGACTTAAACATAAGACCTGAAACAATAAACTGCACAGAAAGAAACATAGCTACTAAACTTATGACCTTGGGTTCAAAGAGGATTTTATGAACTTGACCTCAAAGGCAAAGGAAGTAAAAGCAAAAATAAATGAATGCGACTATATAAAACTAAAAAGCTTCTGCACAGCAAAAGAAACCATTGACAAAACAAAGAGGCAACCAACCAAATGGGAGAACAATGCCACCAATACGGGGCTAATATCCAAAATATATAAGGAACTCATAACTCAACAAAAAAAGACAAACAATCCAATTAAAAAAATGGGCAGAGGACCTGAATAGACATTTCTCCAAAGAGAACATACGGAGGCCAATAGACATATGAAAAGATGCTCAACATCACTTATCATTAGAGACATGTAAATAAAAACCACAATGAGGTATCACCCCACACCAGTTAGAATGACTATCATCAACAAGACAAATAATAACAAGCACTGGAGAGACTGTGGAAAAAAAGGAACGCTTATGCATTGTTAGTGGGAATGCAGATTGGTGCAGCCGCTATGGAAGGCAGTATGGCAATTCCTCAAAAAATTAAGACTAGAATTACATATGACCCAGCAATCCCTCTCCTGGGTATTTATGCAAAAAATCTGAAAACATTTATCCATAAAGATATATGTGCTCCAATGTTCTTTGCAGCTTTATTTACCATGGCCAAGACATGAAAACAACCAGTGTCCTCCTATAGATGATTAAATAAAGAAGATGTGGTATATGTACACAATGGAATACTATTCTGCCATAAGATAAGATGAAACAGTGCCATTTGTGACAACCCGGCTAGATCTTGAGATTATCATGCTAAGCAAAATAAGTCAGACAGAAAAAGTAAAGAACCATATGACTTCACTGATATGTGGGATATAAAATTGAAAGCAACAAAGGAAGATGACAAATAAAGAAACAAAACCTCACAGACACAGACAACAGTTTGGTGGTTACCAGGCTAAGGGGGGAAGGGGTGGAAGATGAGGGTAAATGGGATCAAATATATAGTGATGGAAAAAGAACTGACTCTGGGTGGTGAGCACACAATGTGATATACAGATGATGTATTACAGAACTATACACTTGAAACCTATTAACTATCAATTGTCACCCCAATAAATTTAATTTAAAAAAATAGAAAGAATGGTACAGAAAATCCAGCAATCCGGTATCTCAAAGGATTCTTTATTTGGGATCATCATAAAGACCATCAAAAGATCTTCAGAGGATAAATTTAAAGACATAAAAAAACTATATTCATTTTACGTAGTGTTGACATATGAAACAGATGAATCGGGAAAGACATATAAAAGGTTTTAATATCTGTCTCCAGCTCCTCCTCACTGACAAATGGTCATCGTATATCACCTGTGTGCTGCAAGTGGAATAGTATTTGTTTTTCTGGAACTTGTACCTTTAATATATGCCTTATCTCTAAGTTTCTTTTCTAAGGTTCCTACTTAGAGAGAGTTCTTGGACATTGCGAAAGCAAAATATTAATGTACCATAAAATAAATAATTTGTTTTTTAGGGAAGGACTCATTTCCCTGTAAATTGCTTGTCATGATCAGTCTGCATGCAGTTCAAGTTAATAAAAATGGCTGAGTGATACTGCAGCTTTCTTTCTCTATAACATGTATGCTTCTATCATTAAGAATTACTTGTTAAATCTTAATGTCACATGCAGCATTATGATAGCTTTTGTCTTTTGACAGCAGGAGCTTAAGTGTTTGTCTTATGCTTAAAATTGTGTGGGCTACCTAAGCACCACATGACTATACAATTAAAAAAAAACACCTGCTTTTGTTGAACAGAGAGTTCATCTTTCTCTTTCACAGAGCACTTTTTCAACACCAAAGATGTTAATTCACTTGTTTAGTTCTTTTTATTTATTCACTTTTTTGAGTTATTATACTGATAGGGGCTTAATGAAAGATTTCAAATGGGAACTCCTAAACCCTTCAAATCTATTTTCCAGTGTTGCCTATTGCTTGGTAGCTGGGCTATCATTTAGAGAAGGTTTTCCCTTGCAAAACTGTATATTTCAATCTTATAATTTCTGTGTAAACTTGATATTATCTTTCTAGAGAATATAGGTAACCAGAAATGATTTGAGTAACATAAATTTGTGGCTAGGCAAATCTGATTCTGTTGGCTGAAAGTTTTAATTTTTTGTCCCAATGAATTTACCTAAAGATTAGTGCTCTACAACCAACATGCCTAGTTCCCTGAAGGAGGCGTAGTTGGCTGCCTAGTGGTGATGTTGGCTTATCCTTGCAGGAAGATGTACAACTTTGTGCTTCCAAAAGCATGACACAAATAGATTTGTTTCTGTGGTGTAACTTATGGATTGCATAACCGTGGATTCACTTGGACACTCAGGGAGCTGAAATGGATTATTATGTGAGAGAGGCTGTTATGGGAATGGATAGGGTGACTTGGGTCATATGTTCTTGAAAAAAGCCAACTTATAAACCTTAGGATTGAGAGGTCCATTACCTCCTGCTGCCATACCAGTGAGTATCAGGGGTTAAAGCAATCTTCTAACATTCTAAAAGCAGATTGATCTGTGTCTTTTAAATGTCTCCTGGGGCTTCCAAGCTTTGAGGAGAGAGCTGAAGGGCAACAGTATATTTTCATGAGACAGAGTTCATGTGACTGATTGCTGGCACACCACAGGCAGAAACACAAAGGTCAAAATGAAAGCGACTCAGAGGTACATCCCATTTCATGTGTCTGTCTGCAGAACGACAATGACTCATTTAGTCAATAATTTGGACTTCCTCGCATTTACTCCATTTACAAGTCTTGTTGCTAAGGAAAATGTATATATAAATGAATATAGATGAATTTTTAATTTCCAATAAGAGAACTCATGGTTGGAAAAGGATTAATGTATACATTAGCGTGTGAACAATTGGAGTAGGATCATATTTACCACAAGCTAAATGAATGATATTTAAAGCCAGTCACTGAAACTCCCCAGGTCTTTCTCATCTCTAAAATATGCTGGAGAATATAAGGAGTTCCTATATTTGACATCAGTCTTCTTCAAATGGTTCTGAGTGTGTATGTGTATGTGTGCGTGTGTGTGCGCGCTTTACTTCATAATATTAAGAAATTACTTAAAGTCCAGTAAAATGGAAGAAAACTCATTCTAAACAGGAGATATGTTTTAGAGATGTTAATGTGCTTAAGATAAATAAAGTATGTATGTAAACAATGTGTGTTGTGAATTGATAAATCCATAATATCAATATTTCACTTTTAAGGACAAATGTCAAAATTTTACTATGTTCATAGCCCTACATTTAGATAAGCTGTTGTTTAAAGATATACTTTGAACAGAATGCTGTTTATATGCCAAGTAAGGCATTATGACAGTGATATATGAAGACTGAAATTCAGTAACATCTCTACCTCACTCCCATTATATAGTAATCAACCCTATACAAGAGTATTTACCAATCTGCTGCAAATAATTGTATCTTTCTTTGTATGCATCAGTCACTACCCAATTACTTGACTACTGTTATTTATCAAAAATAATATTGTCTCTGGGGCTAGCCGAGTGGCTCACTTGGGTAGAGCGTGAACTCTGAGCAACAGGGTCACAGGTTCGGTTTCCACATGGGCCAGTGAGCTGCGTCTGAGCTGAGCTGTCAGCTGAGCTGTCAGCTGAGCTGTCACTGAGCTGTCACTGAGCATGATTGAACACATGCTCCTAACAACAAGGTTGCCGGTTCGACTCCCACATGGGATGGTGGGCTACACCCACCCACAACTAAGATTGAACCTGGTACGTTGAGCTGAGCGGCTGCGAGCTACTATCGGGTGGGTGGACGGCAACTGGACTTGGAGCTGAGCTAGCTGCGCCCTCCACAACTAAGATTGAAGGACAACTTGGCTGTTCCCCTTCTCCAATTCCCCAATAAAAAATTAAAATAAAATAATAATAGGGGCCGGCCGAGTGGCGCATTGGTTAAGCGCTGGTTTTGGGATGCCAGCGGCCCCGGTTCGGATCCCACATGAGGGCCAGTGACACTGCCCTCTACAGCTAACAACAGCTTCACCTGGAGCTGGGCTGTGCGAGTCCCGGTGATGGTGTGGGCTGCAGTGGGCTGCCATGGGCTGCAGTGAGTGGCCCGCAGCCAAGCATGAGCTGCCAATAGCCGCGATGAGCGACATCCAGAGGCCAGCAACGGATCTGCCTCATCCGGGAAGAGCGCAATGACGATACCAACAGTGAGGCGACATCCTCCGCAGCTAGACTGAGGAGCAGGAAGACAGCGGCTTGTCTGTTCCCCTTCCCTGATTCCCCAACGCTGTTCCCCCCACCACCACCAATTCCCCAATAAAATCTTTAAAAAAAATAAATAAATAAATAAATAAATAAAATAAAATAATAATAATATTGCCCCAAAACTTGCAAGTTTCTTCATCCCACTTTCAGACAAACATCCTATGGCAGTAGTTTATCTACTCTATTACACCTCTTTTTACCTTATTTCCATTTCTCCTTCTGTATAACAATATTTCTCTGCTTCTCTTCATAGCAGACTTTTATTTTTAAGAATTAATACTTTTAATTGCACTGTCTGTTTCCTTAAACCACTCTAATTCAGCAACAATCATTAAACGGGAAAAGTAATGGAACCTAACTTACAGGGTTGTTGTGAATATTAAGTGTTATATTAAATATTAAATACACTAAGATACTCAGAGGTGCTTGGCCCACAGTGAGGCCTAATTAAATGTTAGCTTCCATAATTATCATTATTGTAATCAGTATCACTATTTTACTTATCAGCACTGTTTTGTGAGCAAAGATCTCCATGCTGGCCTGGGCTCATTAATGAATGAAGACCATGTTGTATTTACATTTGTAGCTCCAGTACTGAGCATACTCCCTAGAAGATAGTATGAACTCAACACTATTACTCAAGCAGTTCCTCAAATATTCATTTGTTATATTAGCAACATGATGTTCATTCATTTCTTAAATGTGGTATTATTTACATAAAATGTGGTTATTTAAATCAAATCTAGGTATAAGGCTTTATATGATCATGAAGAATACTTTTGTGATTGAATACATTCATAAAATGTAAAGACATTCATTAGGGTAGGAAATCTTTATTCAGATGGTTTTCAAAGATGTACAACTCCAGAATTATGTTTAGCACTCTAAATAGTATCCTTCAGACACACTTATTGGGTACCTTCTGTAAGTCAGAACAATACTAATAGTTGAGAAAAAAATGGTGAATAATGCTTAATCTTGACCTACAGTTTACCTTCAATTATTAAACAAAGAATATAAGCACACAATTAGAACAGCGTGGTGAATGTGGGGCACTTCAGATTCACACTGAAAAAGCATCAACTTATGATTATGGTATTTCTTGGTAAAAGTGGGAAGTTGGGGAGAGAATTGTTGGCAGAAGCAGCAACATATACAGAGATTTAGAGATTAGAGAGAAGACTGCTGTGAGAGGGAGGCTGCTTATGGTTTTGGTAACTTAGAGTCTGAAGAGAGTAAGTAATGAGAGATGAAGTTGGAGAAGAAAATGCTTCAATGACAAGGGTCATAGGAGCCATGCTAAGGAATTCTAAACTTAGCCTGAGGACAATGGAAGAGTTGGACCAATACAGATGGAAGGCGTGACAATGGAAGGAAAAATAATAGTTACTGCACTGTAAAGAACGCCCTGATAGCAATGTGGGGGGATAGACTGAAGGAGGCAAGATGAGGCAGGGGAGTGAGGAGGCTGTTGCACAGATTCAGGTTATAGCTGATGGTTACCTGAAATCAGGTAGCATTAGTGGAGGCTGAAGTAAAAGAATGGATTTGAGAAATATTAACCAGAAATGTCAAGCATCGTGACAGGTACTCATGGGAATATTATTGGCTGAGAAAGCCAGGAACTGAAGGAAAGTAAAAAATGTTCCAGCCATTTTAATAAGCTTTACCAGTTGCCAGGGCTGAAGGAAGAGGAAAGTCACTCTCCATTCTTAAGTGACAACAGTGACAAATGGGAGCTGAATAGCAAACTGCATGTTTATGATTGTGATGGCTGAAGGTAATGCCTGCTAAGCAGTTAATATTACAGACACCAGAGCAGGGTGAATGCAGATTGCAATTGGCATATGGTAGACATTAGCTCATTAAAATATTCAGACTAGCAGATGCACATTTTTCAGTATGCTAAATATTAATTTTGAGAATTAAAAACTCTGAAGACTTTGGAAGTTTTAAAGCTCTTGGTTCTCAAGATTCTCTGATGGGCAAACTGGAGGCATTTCATTGGCTGTCTGTTCAGATACTTCTGATTACAGCTGAAATATGCTCAGGCTGCTACTAAGGCAAACGTGGGGAGAGGCAAATGAGGAGAGGAACCTTCATGCTGTGAAATCCTTGTAATTACACTTTACGGTACGCATTTGAAATGAAGACACATTACTACACGTTCTAAAGGTAGAAGACATTTCACATGCAAGATTTTTAAAAGTTTAATATAAAACTATACATACATGTATATTTTGTTCAAGGACAAAATTAAACCAAGTAAATTCGAAGATTTAATTGGCTTTATTAAGCTATTCGTGAACATGGCAGCATCCCACCTACCTGCTAGAAGGAAGCTCCCAGAGGTATAAAAATGGAAGGTTTTTATAGGGAGCTATTACCGAAAGGAAAGACAAGATTATTTTTAGACCAGGACATCTTCTTGAGGGAAGGGCACAGCAAGTTTTTTTAATCATGCAGATTGCCTCTTCTTTCTATGGGGCGTGAAGCTAGGGGTGGAGGTGGGGGAGGGGATTGAGAGGGCCCACCTGACAGATTGCGTCATTGATATTGACCAGAAAATTCCAGACTGGTTGATTGTTTCTGGGAGATGTTGAATAACAATTAGGTCAGGTATTAATTCTAGTTTTGGCATCACAGGCTGTAGCACGAGAGACACCATTTAGGGCCTGTGGTCTTCTCTTTAACAATCTACAGCTGTCATTTGATATTGTCTTCAAAGGGGATGATAAAATTTCAATTTCACAATCTATGACTGGGAGACTTTTCAACTGTAACTTTCATTTTAGAAAAATCAAGCTCAAAGAGACCTGGTAAGTTCCTTAAAGTTCTATTCAAAACAAAGCCATAGAATTTGACAATAGAGAAAAAGGATCAGTTTTACATCACCTTTTTTCTTTAAATGTCAAATGCAAAAAATATTCCCCTTTTTCTTCATGGGAGATGAATAGACAGAAAGGAAGAAAGAAGGAAAAATTGGAAAAGAAAGTAAAGGAAGAAAAATAAATTAAGATAAAAACAAAGGAAAGCAATTTCCTTTTACACTGAAAAACAAAGAGGAAAGAACAATCATTTGAATACATTTTATTTTTAAAAAGAATATTTATATTTTAGCATATTTAATCAATGATCTTAACTAATAGTGTTATAAAAATGGCAAATATTCAAAGGGATTGTGAATCCCGATATGGACTGAACAGAACACCTGTGTGCAACTTCCTCATTTATACCAAATATATAGCTATCTATATGGATTCAATGAATATTTTCTCATATTTATCTGTCATTTTTAGAAACTGTGGTGTGTGTGTGTGTGTGTGTGTGCGCGCGCGCACATTCACAGTAAGTCTAGAAAGAGTATTTTCAATCAAGATAGCAATTTTGAGGCATCCATCCTTGAAATCAAATAGCAGTTGAAGCTGATTGTCAGAAACAACCCCAGTCCACAAGCGTGCCCTTGAGGGAACTACATACAACACTACCAGGATTGAGAACTCATTTACCTGGAAAACAAGCTATTTGCATAACCTAAGGAAAATCTAAGATGGCTTTCCAGTATTCTGAAGAACATCAAAGCCAGGGACACTCTAAAAGACATTGCAGTGATTGTCAGCAGTGCAGGAATTATGATTCAGGTTGAGAAAATATATTCCAACTAGCTAGACTGATGAATCTATACTTTCATCTATAAACATGAACAGAGGATCAAGAGTCACCAAATATTTGAGGAAAACAAAAACAACAAACGGAACTAATCTGAAGGGTAAACAGAAGAAACTTTGAAGTAAGTACTATAATTAATATCATTAGAGAAGAAATTAATGGATAAGAAAGGTACAGATTGCTGAAGAAAAAAATAAGCAATTAGCTCTTTTATTTTGACAGTAGTATCATATTTACTGAAAGAAACCTCACCTTAATAGACAGGATGACTAGTAGAATGGAAATAATGAAAACCAAATTAGCAGACTAGAACATTGAGCTAAGGTTTTCTTTCCAAACACAATTATAAAGATACAAAGAAGAAAAAGTTAAGAAATAAGAAAATAGTTCTAGAAGTCTGAATAGCCATCTAATAGGAGAACCAAAAAGAGAGGACAAAAAGTGGGAGTAGGGGTGGGAGAAGTGGATAGTAAGTAAAATAATAAAATTTCCCAGAACAGAAGATTTCAGTCTTTTATTTAAGTCTTTTAAATGCAAATGAAATAATAATATGCAATAATAATTTTTAAAAATCTAATTCTAGACACATCCTGGTGAGATTTGTTCTTTTAATGTCTTAACCTTTTCACTGCATTAATTGATTTCAAGTCTGTTCTCCAAGATGTGTCAGACATACACAGAAAATAATTGCAGTATTTACATTTTTAAGTAAATACAGTTAAGGTGCTACATTTTATTAAAATAAATGATTACTTTAAAATATAAAAATTTCCTATTTTTATTCATTCTTGAAAGCACAACAATATAGAAAACTGTACATCTGCTTTCCTAAACTTCCTTTCTGGAATACTGAGCTTGTGGGGTAAAGTTGAACCCTGCAGTTAGTCGTATGGAAATATCATTCAACTACAAATGAACATCGCAGTGAAAATGTTAATATTGATATTTAATTTTAAGACATATTTTAAAAACTTAAATACCAAAAGACATCTCCCTTAAAACTTTACTCTGCCCAAATCCTGCCTCTTCTTCAGAAGGAATTATGTTTAACAGTTTGGAGTATTTCCTTTCTGAATTTCTCCCATAATATAAGACACAGACACATACACAGACACCACACACACACTCTACATTTTTTTCAGAAATTCAGACCCATTCAAACTTTCAAAAGATATTACACTTAGTAGAAGTAATTCAAATGAATAAAACAAATATAAAATGATGTCCACCTTCCCAGTAGTCAGAAAAATGCAGACTAAAATGAGAGTTTGACCAAAAAAAAAAAGATTTGTAATAACTTGTGTTGGCAAAAGTGGTCTAACTATGCATAGGTGAATGCAACTAGGTAGAAATGGAACGGGTACAGTGAATTAGAGAGAAATTTGCCAGTGAATGTCAACAAAGATGCACATACTCTGACTCAGAAATACCACTGCCATGCATCTAACTACAGAGGTACTATTGAGCCTCCCCAAAGAAATACTTTTAGATATACTATATAAAATGCATATATATTCACAAAGTTGTTTATTTCAGCATTCTTGAAAAGGCAAAAAGTGAATTTGGAAAAACATAGATGTCCACCAACAGTGGAATGTTTAACTAAAATATTAATATATATTATAGTATGGAATAACATGCATCCATTAAAATAAATTAACTAGATAGTGACATTAAATAAAGATGCATTGGTATGTTTGCAGAGTAATACAAATAGCCATATGTCTATAAATGCACAAACAAAAAGTAATAAAGAATGCACACCTAGGGCTGGCCGAACGGCGCATTGGTTATGAGCTGGCTTAGGTCAACAGCGGCCCGGGTTCGGATCCTACATGAGGGCCGGTGACACTGCCCCCTACTAACAACAGTTGCACCTGGAGCTGGGTAGTGCGAGCCCTGGCCACGGTGTAGGCTGCAGCCCCTGCTGCAGTGGGCTGCCATAGGCTACAGTGAGTGGCCGGCAGCCAGCGTGAGCTGCCAATAGCCACGGTGAGCGACATCCAGAGGCCGGCGACCGATCTACCTCATCTGGGAAGAGTGCAATGACGATACCAACATGGGCCAGTGAAACAACATCCTCCGCAACTAGACTGAAGAACAAAAAGACATCAACTTGTCTGTTCCGCTTCCCTGATTCCCCAATGCTGTTCCTCTCCCCCAATTCCCCAATAAAATCTTTAAAAAAAAAAAGAATACACACCTAACAGGTAGCAGCATTTATTCCTAAAGAATGAAGTGGGATTGGTGTTAAAGGCTGAAGGGGGACAGTTAATAACCAAAACCTGATGATTATTCATCAGTCCTTCATAGAATTAAAATAGGAATTGCAGTTATTTGCTTCTATTGAGTACCACATATGTTTCTTACCAGAGGCAAATGCCAAAGTAATGAAAAGGGAAAACTGCCCCTTGACTAAAAACCCCAGGATAGATAAGCTAATTATGTCCGTCCGTCCGTCCGTCCGTCCGTCCATCCATCCATCCATCCATCCATCCATCCATCCATCCATCATGTTATCTATCACCTTCCTTCCTTCTTACTTATTCTTTCAGTTACAAATCCTAGGTTAGTTTGGGTATTTAATTTATTTGAACAGCAGTATATAGATAAGGGTTTTCATCAGAATGCTTCCTGAGGGGATAATTACATTGATTTTATTACTAGGAAATGGAAAATGAATGTGAGGATATCTCATCACATATGATCAATTTCCTGTTTCCTTGAACATTTGCTTTAAATTTACACTATGAATCTTCCCTCATATTCTCTATATCTGAAATCCTCTTCCTTATCTCAGCTTGTCAAAACTTGGTCTTCAAAATGTAGTTCAAATATTGCTTTTACTCCAAGGTCTTCTTTAACCTTTTCAGTCACACTTAAAATCTTTCTCCTCTTGTTTTCCAATTGTGTGCTTATACTCTTATGCTATCAGGGTGTTCATCAAATCATTATATAACTGGGCCAGCCGAGTGGTGCTGTGGTTAAGCACTGGCTTGGGAAGCCAGCAGCCCCAGTTCGGGTCCCACATATGAGGGCCAGTGACACTGCCCTCAAAAAACAAAAATTAAAAAAAAAAATCATTATATAGCTTATTAAAATAGTTAAACTATATTGAAAGCTTTTATATTTCGTTCACTGTATTAAGTCTTATAT
Source organism: Aselliscus stoliczkanus (assembly GCA_033961575.1). Lineage (NCBI taxonomy): Eukaryota > Metazoa > Chordata > Mammalia > Chiroptera > Hipposideridae > Aselliscus > Aselliscus stoliczkanus. The sequence goes on from CM066728.1 coordinate 139,646,308, forward strand.
GTGCCATCTCTTTTAGTCCTCACAAGAGTCCTATGAAATATAGGTTTAAGTTTTATGTTGCAGTATCTTCTCAGGTAACTTTTTGTTTTTCTTTTCACTCATGTAGGAAAATGTAAATATTCTCTCCCTCTGGCATCTAGCTGTCTAGTAGATATTCTCATTGTCCACATAGTGGCTGACAAATGCTCCTCTCAGATTCCAATCTGAAAGGTTAGCTACTATAAATGTACACCATTAGCTTGAGGGTGTGCTGAGAGGGCTGGAGGCTAGAGCAGTGACAGACAACAAATGCCATGTCTGTCTTATTATTTCACAGTCTGTGAAGCCTCTGTCGTCAGTGGCCATTCGTGTTTCAGCTTCTGCTTTGTCTCACCTCTGGAGTGGTGCTTAGTCCATGGACTAGCCCTGACACCCACCCTGTCATAAAGAAATCTTTCCATATTGAGAAGATCCATGGTGTTAGGTTCCTTCTTTTTGTAATCATTGCATGGACTCTCCATGTCCATTGGCAGACTTGAGTTGTTTCCACCTTTTGTCTATTATGAATAATGCTATTATAAGCATTTGTGTACAAGTTTCTGTGTGGGTATAGGTTTTAATTTCCCTTGGATTATACAAATTTCTTGGTCATATTATACTCTATGTTTAATCATTTTCCAAAGTGGCTGCATCCTTTTACATTCCCATCAGCAGTCAATGAGGGTTCTGATTTCTCCACATACTTTGTCAACACTTGTTTAACAACTTTTTGACTTTTTGATTCCAGTCATCTTAGTGGATGTGAAATGGTTTCTCACTGTGGTTTTAAATTATATTTTCCTGATGATTAATGATATTGATTATCTTTCATGTGCTTATTGGGCATTTATATATACTCTCTGGAGAAATGTTTATTCATATTTGTTGCCATTTTAAAAAAATTGGGTTGTCTTTTTTTATGGAGTTGTAAGAGTTCTTTCTATCAGATACAATTCCTTTATCATATATATATATATATATATATATATATATATATATATATATATATATATATGATTTGCAAGTACTTTCTCCCATTCTGTGGGTTCTTTTCACTTGCTTGATAATGTCATTTGAAGCACAGAAGTTTTTAATTTTGATGAAGTCCAATGTATCTATTTTTGTTGTTTTTGTTGTTATTGTTGCTGCTTTGTGCTTTCGGTATATATCAACAATCTTTTGCCAAATCCAAGGTCATGGAGGATTATTTTTATGGTTTCTTTTAAGAGTTTTATAGTTTTTGTTCTTACATGTAGGTCTTTTGTTAATTTTGAGTTAATTTGTGTATATGGTGTGAAGTAAAGGCCCAACTTAATTCTTTGGTATGATTTTATTATACCCGCAGTACAATACTGAATAAAAGTGGCAAGAGTAGACATCTTTGTCTTATTCCTAATCTTGGAAAAGCATCTACTCTTTCACCATTAAGTAAAATATTAGCAGTAGGTTTTTCATAGACATCCTTTATCAGGTTGAGGGTGTTACCTTCTCTTCCTAGTTTGTTGAGAATTTTGTAATGAAAGGGTATTGAATTTTGCCAGATGATTTTTCTGCATCTCTTAAGATGATTGTGTGATATTTGCTTTTTATTCCATTGATGTATTACATTAATTGATTGTCAGATGTTAAACCAACATCACACCCTTGGGATAAATCCCACTTGGTCATGATGTATAATTCTCTTTATTTTAAGGATTTTGACATTCATATTCATAAGAGCTATTGATCTACAGTTTTCTTTTCTTGTGATATCTTTGTCTGGTTTTAGATGGTTATTGATTTTATTTTATACTTTAAATTGCAATACAGAGCATAAAATGCTAATACTATAATAATAATAGCTAATGTTTATTGAACATAGAATTTACACTAGGAGTTCTATTTATCACTTTTACAGACCTTTTACCACGCAACTCACAAAAACTGTGTGGGTTAGGTACTATTATTCTCTCCCTTATTAAAACTAAAAAAACACTGAAAACAGAACACATACAAAATAATACAATCTCGAGGCTCAGAGAGGTTAATAAAGTTGCCCCAAGTCACAAAGCTAGCTGTGTGCTAAGTGCAGACTTCAGCTCAGTGTGCCTGTCTTCCAAGCCTGTGCTCTTAAAATCTTCATGAATAGATCAAGATAAATAGCTACTTAACATTTACTCAAGCAGATAAATAAATGTAATATTACGAATTGTTCCTTACAATCTTAATTGTTTTTTAATTTTATGATTTTGACTTCTATTTAAATCTCTGTAGTAGAATCTAAGCCATTTTAGCCCATCCCAGCATCTGGGTGACAAACTTCAAGCTTGCCCTAGAAAGAAGTGTGGACAAAAAGCCACACTATTTCACCTACAAATAGCCTTTTTAAGACTTCTAGCAGTATATTTTTATAGTTAAGTTGTTTAACAATTTAGTAGCTTGAGTGTATGATCACAATGCACCCTAAAACAAAAAATTCACATGCAAATCATGTAACATTGTATTGAGTGGTTCCTCGTGTGTGTGTGTGTGTGTGTGTGTGTGTGTGTGTGTGTTCTCTTGCTAAATTTCACATAGGGAAAATCTTATGTCACAGGACAAATATATACCATTAGAATAATTAAGGAAACAGGTCAGTAACCCAAGAAGGAATACTTTGTCAGAATCTGGTAAGATTTCCAGGATATTTTAAGTCAAAAAGCAAGATTGAAATAAAAAGATTAATTGCCTTGTAGTATACTTGTGTTCATAAAATAAGACAGTCTCGACTGAGGGAAAATAAGTAGAAAGACTCTTTTTCCTCTCTTGGTGCCTTTCTCTTATATCAGACATTTAAGATATGTCTTCAAGCAACTGGATCATTTCATGAGTACTGTTTTGGAGGTTATGACAATTTCTTTTTTTCTTCTATCCTTTTCTGTCTTTTGGGAAATAACAACTGCAAGCAAATGATAGGGAATAAATATTGGGTTGTCAGAAAAGTCATGATGTATTTTTTCTATGTTTTTCATTGCAAGATGCGTTATCACTTTTCCGACAAGCCAATACATATGATGGGTTATATATAAGATATATGTATGATGGGGAATATATATAGGAAATAAAGATATATGATAGGGAATGGTAACTGGCAATGTTATCTGGGAAGTGAAGTCCCTAAAATATATTTCTAAATTGGTAATACCTTTTGGGACTATAGTTTTTCACTTTTGTATCAGATCAATTGTCAATAAAAGCAATAGGAAGCAAGAAGAAGAGAGAATGTTATATAAATACAGAAGAGCAGAATAACATTAATGTTTATTACAAAGTGGAAATTGAGGTGGAGATGATGTGACTAACCCAGGTTTCTAAATGACAGCCAATCTACACCCCAGTAGACAGTGATAGCAACCAGTGGAGCATCATCAAGTACCCAAAGTGCATACTTCTGAAGCTTATAGAAAATAGGAGAAGAACTCAATAAATTATCAAGGTATTACCAAAGAAAGCCAGGAGACAGGCCTTCCTTGAAACAGCATTAAAAATAAGAATAATCATGGTAAACATCAAGATACTATTAGTCAGGGACTAAGTGCTTTACAGCTTTACATGTAATTTCTCACTTAATAAACAGAAATTACTGAAGAGCATTCTGACATAAAGGCCAACTATATAATAATCTATTAAGAACAAAGGAAAACAGTGAATTAAAATGGTTTGGTGGCTGAAGGCTAAGCAAGGGGATTAAAACTACAATATAAAAATTAAACTGCATTTGCAGTAATAAAGAATAACAATATCATTGTGAAAAATGGATGACTTGATGTAAAAGAAACTCCTTTAGAATGAGGGGAAATTTGATAAACACTGTAATGAATAGAATAATTAGCCATGGAAAACTTTCAGGATTAGCACTGTGCTTTCTTCCTACTAAAATCTGTAAGAATCTTTTTTTTTTCCTATGCTGGTATTAAATTATTTTTATAATCGAAAAGTACTGGTTTTATTAGCTTTTTTGACATAGTTTCTCAGCTCTCTTGGCCCTAATACATAGTTTCAATATTTTATGATTCCATAAATAATTTTTAAATTAGGCTTTGATTTATATTCCTCATAACCACTAAGCATATTTGCACGTGTAGTTTGCGCACAGCATGGCAGCAATAGGAACTCTGAGTGCATCTGGGATCAAGCCCTGGCATGGGACATTGCACACTGTGGGTTTTGGTGAAGTCCATTAAAATCTTTCCTTGCACCTCTTTTTCCAGGTGCAAAGTGCAGATAATGACTTCCTTAACTATCACTCATCATTTTTATGATGTCTCGAGATCCAAATCCTGGGAAACATCTGCTGAAATACATGATTAAACTAGGTGCTATTGTAATTACTCCCATAGTATCCTACACTTCTCCAATAAAACATCCATCAGGCATGAAAATGTCTGTTAAATGTTTTTGTCCCTCCTAGAGTATATGCTCCTTGAAGCTAAAGTACTTATATATAAAGTCTGTCTTATATATTCTATACCTAGGACTTGGCACAGAGTAAATGTGAAAAATATTGAACAAATGAAATGATAAGTAAATGGACAGGTTAATTTAAAACTTTTGATGGAATACCACTTTTAAATATCATATGAGAAAAATTGAAATAATCTAATAATTGATACAGAAGCTTCTGTTTCCCCAATACACAGGGACATGATGAAATAAAATGCAAATTTATTGGGCTACTATATGTATGAGGTCTCATAGAACTGTCCATTAACCATCCGTCATTCAAAAGCAACCTGTATTAATGGGAGTCCTGTTTATTTTATTCACAAATTCTGTCATTGTTCTTCTAGGGGTTATGTTAGCCAAGGGCTGTAGGATGTTGACAACTTGACAAACTTAAAGAGAAAGTAAATTCAGAGCTTTGCCCCAGCTGCACTTCTAAAGATAAGGAGGGCTTATATTAAGACCAAAGTAATATTTGAGCCAGGATTCCAGAAGAGAAAGCTATTAATGTGACAAAATAACATCATGTTCCCTTTGGATTATTTTTAAAACTGTGCTGTATAAGCTGAATAACGTCCTCCCCAAAGATGCTCATGCCACAGTTCCAAGAACTTTTGAATAGGTTATACTAGATGGCAAACAGGACTCTGCAGATGGAATTAAGGTTACAGACCTTAAGACAAGGAGATGATCCTCAGTTATTCTAGCTCACTTACTCTGATTACATGAACCCTTAAAAGCAGGGAAGAACTCTAGCTGACTCTCAGGCTAGAGTCAGAAGAGATATGGCACAAGAAGTCAGAGGGATTTAAATTATGAGAAGGATTGGATATGAGGTTGCTAGTATGAAAGTGGAGAGGACAACATGATGAGGAAAGCAGGCGCTTAAAGAGCTGAGAGAGGCTCCTGGCTCACAGCCAGCAAGGAAACAAGGATCTCAGTCCTACAACCACAAAGAACTGAATCTGCCAATAACTTGAATGTGCTTGGAAGCAGAATCTTCCCAGAGCCTCCTGATAGGAGGAGACCAGGCAGGCTGGCATGTTGATTTTGGCCTTGAGAAACCCAGAGAGAGCCCACCTGGACTTCTGATTCACAGAACCGTAAGATAATAAATCTGTGTTGTTTTAAGCCACTAAGTTTGTAGTAATTTGTTACAGTAATAATGGAAAACGAATACACTGTGTTTCTATTGAGAATGTGTATTTAGGCCAGTTTTACTCTAGATTTCAGGTACCGGGCCTCTCTCTTTTGGCAGTATTTTCCTTAAATTTTTATGTGGTATTTCTCACCATCTAACAGATCACAACTCCAGGGATAAGAATGAGAGTCTAGGGAAAAGGTATCAAGACTTCTAATCTTGGTGTTAGGAAAGAGAGTTAAAAGTAACCCTTGGCATTCCGTTGTAATCTGGCCTAACTCACTATGACCAAGAGTTCACATTAGGGTTTTGAGGTGACAGTAATAAAAAAAATAGTAGAAATAATATTTGTGCATTTTCTTGGAGTCTTCTTGCTGCGTATTTGCCTTTGGAATCTGAATTAGGAGTAGGCTGCTGATTGAATTTCAGAATTTGAACTCCTAGCCACCTCTCTCTCCATGTATTAAACATATAAGGATAATGATCCCATTGAAAAATATATAGTTATAATTTTTTAAGAATAATTATCCTTGCTCTTTCACACTCTATCATCTTTTATGGCTAAAAGATTCATTAACACACAAAGAGAATTTTAAAAACTAGCTCAGGAAATCTCCCATTTGCCCTTGGTGTTCTATCTCTTTATAAAGCAAATGAACATTCCATAAGATACTTAGAAATCCATTCCTGAAATCCTAGGTACAAAGGGATAAAATGAGTGTGTATGACATGTGTCAGTGAGACAGGTTTTTCAATTAGAATGTAATTTAGAAAGTAATTCATTTTTACTGACTTTGTTTCTAATGAAGAGACTATGTAATGGGGAATTACAATTTTGGAAATTATAATGATGAGTTTAACTTAAACTATAATTCAAAGAAAATAAGCATTTTGAAATAATATCATTTCTTATTGATAATTACAAACAAGAAATATCATATTTTTTAGTTAGTTTTATATGCTGTTCATTATTCTAGGCATTTTAAAGGGGAAGAGAAACACAGTGGTGTGTAAAGAAAAAAGGGAATAAAGTTTATTAAGTACTTATATTATTTTACTCAATTTTTAAATAATTGGCAATTCTGAGTCACATCTTACTGAAGATGAACATGGTTTATGGTGAATCAATACCTTACCCAAGGTTATATATTTAGCTTGTAAGTAGTAAAAACCAAAATTCAATTCCAAGGCTGACTGTCTCCTAAATCCATGCTTTACCTAAAAAAAAACAAAAAAAACAAAAAAAAAAAACTAGTTTGTGACTTTTAGAAAATTAAAATTAATTGTTAATATAACATAACTAAAAGTTTAAATACAACCCAAAGAATACAATGCTAGAGATATAAAAATGGAAACATATAATGCAATACTATACATCTAATTATTCTTTCATCTATTCCTTCATCCTTTCACTATGTTTTAGTTGGTTACCTATTACCTCTATTCTAAGCATTAGGATGAAATAAAAAATAAGAGAGATAAACCCTTTGTCATATTGAGGTTACATTCTGGTGGGGAAATCAGACAATAAAAACAATAAAAGAAATGCTTAATATAAACTTCTACATAGAAGCTAAGAAGAAAAATCAAGCAGGTGTTATTAGTCAGAACAACAGTAATGATTAACTACCTCTAAAATCATAGTAGCTCAAAACACAAAGAATTATTTCTTGCTCATTCTACGAGTTCCTTATGTATAAACAAGAGAGATCTGGGGTCTACAGTCAGAATCCAAAATGACTGCACAGTCACCACCTCAACACTGGTGTGTACAATGTCAAATAGAAAAGAGTTCTGGTGAAGTCCTAAAATAGCAATTAAATCTTCTGCTCTGGAGGTAAAAATACCAATTTCATCAGACATTTGTCAGAAGTTCATGTCTTACCTCCCATACTCCAAAGGGTGCCCAGAAGTACAATTCTTCAAATAATGTATGGAGAGAACTGGGAACTTTTGGTGAATAGTGCTACTATGAGTTGAATTGTGTACCACCAAAAGATGTACTGAAATCCTTGGTACTTGTGAATGTGGCCTTATTAGGAAACAGTCTTTTTAGATATAATCAAGTTAAGATAAGACCATTAGGCAAACCCTAATCCAACATGACTGGTGCCCTTTCAAGAACAGTATAATTTGGAGAGAGACATACAGGCAGGATGCCATATGAAGATGGTAACAGATATTGGAGTGGTACATTTGTAAGCCAAGTCATGCCAAGGATTGCCAGCTGTCCGCCGAGGCTAAAACAGAGGCATGGGACAGATTCTCCTTCAGAGCCCTCAGAAGGAACCAACCCTGAGATATCTTGATTTCACATTTCTAGCCTCTGAAAACGTGAGACAGTACATTTCTGTTGTTTTAAGCCACCCAGTTTGTATTACTTTGTTATTCCAGCCCTAGAAAATAATATAAGCACTGATAATTATCAAAAAATTAAAAAGATATAGTCCAGGAACACCCTATGGGCAACCATAGAAGTTTTCTTTAAGAAGGGGCTATTTATGCAGAAATGTAAAAAGTGAGGGAGTTAGCCTTGTTAAAATCCAAGGAAATATGCACTCAACGTCAACTTCGACATTCATGTTACATAAGGTCTGATACACAAAAATAACTTGAATCCACAAACTATATATTAGGGGGAAAAGCTTTTCCTAGACTTTTTAGACTTGTAAATTACAGGAGAGCTTAGGAGAGAAATCCACTGGGCTTGCTTTTCTATCTTGCGCAGTCCTTGTTGCTGGTATATATTAGAGGTAAATTATTATATACTTAAAACAGAGGACCTACCAAAGTTAAATAAGAGGCTCTCTAGCTCTGAAATTTCAAACCTGTCATCCTTACAACAAGACAGATGTTTCTCACATACAACTTAATAGAATAAGTTGGAATTTAGATACATTTTTATATAATTATCTTTGAGTTAAAGAGTTAAAATAGCTTGAATTAAGATCTCAATTCCTATTTTACTCAAAATATTCTGCAAAAGGCATTTAAACAGACTACAACTGGGTTTGGGAAAAGCAGATGAAAGAAAGATTATGGTATAAATGACACAATTTGTTAGTAGGAAATATTATTTTTTACCTATGTTCTTCTAGGTTTGGCAGGAAAAAAACCTAAATTAGTTTGTCTTAAGATAAGGTGAACTATCTACTGTTGGTGAGCCAGCGCAAGTGAAATAATCAGGTTAGACGGTTATAATTTCCTGGGAGTCAACTTTCTCAAACATTGAGAAAAAATTGGGGAAATTTTATAAATATTTTCCTAATTTGAACAAAATTATGAATCTGTAGGCAAATTTCTTAAAGGTCTGCAAACTCCTAAAAAGTAGGACAAATAATTCATGTAATTTGAAAATTTGCTCATTTTATTATCAGATAACTCATGTTATTATTGGTACAATTATGTTGATGTGAATAAAGCATAGTACCTTAGCAAGAACATGGTGATACCACTAGCTAGCTCAGTTAGATCTAGTCAGCCAAGGTAGGAGATTTGTAATTATAGTTTGTTCCTAGCCCTGTGGTGGCCAGCACCATTGGTTTTTAGAACAATGAGTCTGAGGCAAGGGCTCCATAGCTCAGGGGTTAGAGTACTGGTCTTGTAGAACAATGAGTCTGTCTACTTATGAGATAGGTTTTTAAAAAAAAACCAATCACTTATATGCAAAAATAAATAAATAAATAAATAATTGGTTCCTAGAAATTAGTTCAGCAACCTGTTGCGAGTGCTTAAATTAAAACAAATAAATTAATTAAACATATAATTACTTTCTGTTTAAGAGTTTTCCATAACATAAACTATTTTTTTTTTGTGATTTTCAGTGTAAATTCTTATTTTAAATTTTAAAGTTTAATACTTTTACAGTTTTAAGTTAAACAGATTTTCATTGGTAGGAGTTCCCTAGCCTCTTGGAAGGCTCTGAACAGATATTTCTCCCAAGAAGACATGCAAATGTCCAACAGATATATGAAAAGATGCTCAACTTCATTAGTTATTAGGGAGATGCAAATCAAAACCACAGTGAGATACCACCTCATACCTGTTGGAATGGCTGTCATCAACAAGACAATAATAGCAAGTTTTGGAGAGGTTATGGAGAAAAAGGAACCCTCATCCACTGCTGGTGGGAATGTAAATTGGCACAGCCACTATGAAAAATAATATGGAGGTTCCTCAAAAAATTAAAAATAGAATTACCATATGACCCAGCAATCTCTCTTCTGGGTATCTACCCCAAAATCTGAAAACATTTTTATGTAAAGATATATGTATCACTATGCTCACTGAAGCATTATTCACAGTGGCCAAGACATAAAAGCAACCATAGTGTCCTTTGATAGATGACTGAATGAAAAATATGTAGTACATATATACAATGGAATATTACTCTGCCATAAGAAAAGATGAAAGACTGCCATTTGCAACAACATGGATATGGATGGACCTTGAGACTATCATGCTAAGTGGAATAAATCAGAAAAAGTAGAGAATCACATGATTTCACTCATTTGTGAGATATAAAGCTGAAAGCAACAAACAAGCAAGACAAACAAAAACTCCTAAGCACAGAAAATAGTATGGTGGTTACCAGAGGGAAAGTGGGGTTGGGAGGAAGTAGAAAAGGGTAAAGGAGGTCAAATATACGGTGACAGAAGGCGATAAATCATGTATTATAGATTTGTGTGCTTGAAATCTCTATAATTTTAATAACCAATTACATCCCAATAAATTTAATAAATGAAAAAAAGAAAGAAGCCACTCGTCTGATAGTCTTCCGCTTGAGTCATCACCTCCCTTTTAATTTGGGCTGGGCATATGATCTACTTTAACTAAAAGAATGTCACAGAAGTGATAATATGCCAATTACAGGCCTTACCTTAAAAATGCCTGGCAGCTTCTAGTATCATGCTCTTGGAGCCCTTGGTCCTCCAAGTGTGAAGCCCTTCTACCTTGCTAGAGAAACCAGCTGATGCAAGAAAAGCTTCAAGAGAACATGGAGAGGAGGAAAAGTCCAGCTGCTGCAGCATCTCAGCTGAGACCAGCCCCCAGCTAATCCATTAGCTTGAATGTCCATGAGTGAGGACTGGCTGGAACAACAGAGCTGCCCAGCTCAGCTCTAATTGTGAAATCACAAGCAAATAAAACAATTGTTCGGAACCACTAAATGTTGGTGTGGGTTGTTATGCAGCAATAGGCCACCAAAGCAATGTAGTGTTTGAATTTAAACATACACACTATGCTAGAATTATAAAATCATGAGTGGTCTTCAGTGGATGGTATGAATGAACTAGTGAGTTATTGTGGATTTGCATCTGGCCGATGAAGACTTCCTACTCTTTACTAGAGTAATATTCTCATTTAGGTCCATAAAAAAGTATTCTTGGGCCAGTTTTCTGGGGCAAACTGATGGAACAGGACATGTCCCATAGTGTCATCCACTACTGCTTTGGCCACTGAAATCCACTGAAAGAATGACTGTTCTTTGCCTGAGTAGTTATGGCAGATCCAGTGTTCTACAGGAACGCTTAGGCTGTCCACTTTCCACACGCTATTCCTGGAGTGATGAGACCACTCCCTCTAGGCAAAAGACCCGGGCTTGATTCCTCACTGGGTCTTGGGTCCATAAGAAGCATTGTTAACATTTCTGACATTCAAATCTTTGCTGAGTCTGTGTATTTTTTCTTCATGGGGACCCACTCAGAAGGAAGATATTAAATAAAATCTACTTTGTTCCCTTCAGAAAAAGAAAATTGTACCTAATTACAGAAGTTACATAAAGGAATTTTCAAGCATAGGCTTTCTCACCCACTGAAAATATATAACATAATGAAGAAAAACAGAACAACCTGAAATCATCTAGATTTGTAGTAGGTGGTGGTATGTTTTTTTTCTGAACTTCTCTATAATTGCCTAGGTTGTGATGAAGGTAAAAGTACTTAACCCAACAAAAACAAAATAACTGGTAATTAGCAAAGTAGTTAATACATCACAAGGAGATGTTTACTTAACTTGTATGTGTATTTTAATGGAGATACAAAGAAATAAGCTTAAGTCTCTCCTTTTTCAGAAATCTCTGAATAGTAATGCAAAGATCATGGTTCTTACAGTAGCATTTAAAAGCAGTCATACAGGGGCCAGCCGAGTGGCGCGGTGGTTAAGCGTTGGCTTGGGAAGCCAGCAGCCCCGGTTCGGTCCCACATATATGAGGGCCAGTAACACTGCCCTCAAAAAAAAACACAAAAAAAAGCAGTCATACAAAATTCAATGAAAATCCATGGAACTTTTGAACTGTTCAAAGACAAAAGGCTGGTTACAGAGTAGCATAACAAAACAAACAAATAAATGGCTTTTTAAAAAAGTTTCTTTCAAGGTCATTTTAAATTTGCTTTATGGAATGAAATGGGTGTAACAAAGGACATATGCTAAATCCCTAGACTGTGCAGAGTAAAACATGACATGATTCAAAAGAAAATAAGTTAAGGGGGTGGGGGGAAGAGACCATTCATTATTAAAATTAAGTTCAAAATGACCATTTATTTGTCCAAGTCCTTATATTTTAATAATATACAAAGAACTAGATGACTGATAGATAGATAGATGAATTAATAGATAAATAAGTAGATAAAGAGTAGGCGTGTGTCGGGCCGGCCGAATGGCGTGGTGGTTAAGAGCTGGCTTAGGAAGCCAGTGGTCCCGGTTTTGTCCCACATGTGAGGATCAGTGACACTGCCCTCAAAAAAAAAAAAAAAAAAGAGTAGGCGTGTGTGCTGGAGAGGGGCACAGTGTCACTTTAGGAAGAATATGACATATAATGTATGTGTAGGTGGCCCTTATTCGTGACAGACTCAATGGTGGGAACAGTACTCAAATCTGATCTATCAACACACTTGAAAGAATCTATGTTTAATGGGATGGTTAATTTGGGAACAGATATCTATTTAGGTTACAATGTAATGACTTGGAAAGCTTGTTCTAGATCAGTATAAATTTTCTTGTCTAGGGAAGGTCTGTACCTTGAATACAGGACTGAATGTTATTATCTGTCAGGGTCAAACAAAATGCATCACAGCTGAAAGTAGAAAACAAGGTGGAGTCAATATATCATTGTTCCTAATATTGGCTTCTTTAGCAGATATTATTTGGGGCTACACACAGCAAACAATTTAAAGCACAAACCATAGATATTGTTATTGCACATATCAGGACTTCTATTATTGATATAATTAAAGCATTTACTGGGACCTATTATGTAGGCACCTTTCTACAAACTGAAAATGAAACTTTAGACTTGGAAGTTTTGTTTTTAGTGACTATTAATGAAATTCGATCCATTAGCTAGAGTTAAAATTTATAGCATTCGTGGAAATATAAGTGTCATTGTCAATCACCTTTATTCTTGGTTCAGATTTTTTCCCCTCGAAATAGTAGACATTTTTCCATTTACTTCTTCCAGTTAGTGATACACAGAAAAAACACAAATAAATCTGATTCGTGTTATTTTGTAGATAACCAACATTTTGCTACATTTTCCCCCTTATGGTTCAAATATCATTTTAAAAAAAATAGAAAAAGAAAAAAAACAAAAAAAAAATAGAAAACACTGGATCAGAGATCCTTTCAGCTCATCATATGACACCGGTAACTTGACCTCTAGAGAAGTTAAGGTAAACACCAGTATTTCCACTAATGGTAACTTGGAAGCATTTTAATATACTGTATCTCTACAGCAGCATCTTGAGTTTCTTTCTTTAGTAACTTTCCTGCTGTACCTTATAAAGCAGTGTTTAAAATGCTGCTATTTATATCTATATACATATTTGCATGCTTTGAAGTTTTCAAAATATATAACGATGCCAAAACAGAGCAGATAAATTGTCTGCATGTTACATCTGATATACAGTGTCAGCTCCCTTCAATTCAGCAGTTTCCTAAAATTGCAAAGACTGTGTGCAAGGTTCTTGATACACTCATTGAGACAGGTAAGTCATTTCCCCTGTTGGTAAATAGCCTAAAACATGACTTTGATTATCAAACAGCATAAATATAATATAAAGTTGAGGGAAAGCTTGCATGACTTTAAAAAAAGAAAATATGAGATACGGCCAGATGATTTGCTTATGTCCTTGGAGTCTGCAGGGGTATATTTTCATTCTTCTGCTGTTACTGGAGAATCAGAGTGATCTAGGTAATTGTCATGAGAAGGAACTCCAGGACTTACCAAATTAAGCCATCCAAACAAAGCCACCTCAGCCAAGCAAGCAGAGGATTTATGAAAGGAAAGAAAGAATACCCTCCCAAAATATTGGAGTCGACAGGCCCAGAATGAGGGCAACTACCCTGAAGTACAAAGAAATGTAGGATTATATCTGAATGAGGCTACAAAACATTTAGGGGTGACTTTACAGGCTTTCCCAGGGCAGTTTTTTGCTGACTACTCCTTCATGTCGGGGGAGGGGGGGAGCTTTTTGTCCTTAGTTGGCCCTTGTTGGAACTGTCATGGTGACACAAGGGGTAGAAAATTTTCTAGGCTGCCATGCTAATAATATTACAATCCATTATATTAATAATTCGCTAAAGTTCACCTTGAGGGGCAAGATGGTGTCCTGGATCTGCTCTTGGCCACCGGAATCCAGTTCTGACCAGTCTGGTAGCTGCACCTTTTCCTAAGGATGACCTCATCTCCTCATCCCTTTGTTTCTCTCACCTCCTCCTTCCTTTCCTCTCCACTCTCTCCCTGAAGCCCTGTTCTTTCTGCCTATGGTAACACTGCCATTGCAGTATTTCTTTACAAAATGTTGACAACCGTTGTGATTAACATCGTAATGAGTTCAGTAGTCTTTGTATTTAACTCACCTCAATTTACGAGTTTCTTTGCTTTCCTTGAGCTAAAATTGGTCCTCTTGCCTTTCAGTGTTTTTGGTCTATATACAGGCAGAACTGAACTCACAGGTGATTTGCTAGTGTCCCATGAGTCAAGGCCAGCCTCATTTCCTTTTTCAAATCACCTGGCATTTCACAGGTTCTGTGGAGAGGCCAGATACAGTCTGACTGCAGTGCTGAATGGATGAGTTTTTCTGACTCTGGCATTCAAGTTTTGCTACTGTGGTCTATTTTTTCCCCAAACTGCCAGATGGTATTTGATTATATAGATCATAAAGAATAATTGGTAAGTAATCATGCACCTAATGCCTTTTTTACCCTTATTTTGCATGGGACACAAGGATTGGTGTTTGCATCATAACACTGAAATTAGAAGCACTAAGGAAGAGGAAATGCCCTTTTCTTGCTTTGAATTAGAATGAGAGATTGAGGAGAAATGCAGGAATGCTCTTAGGGTTCATTTACATAGTTCTAAGGGGATTATTTTCCCACTGTGGAGGTGTTTCAAAGTCAATTGTTACTCTGCATTAGTAAAACCAGAAGATTAACTGGGTGATGGAGCAGCAAAGGCCTAATTCGTTCCCTCTGTATTTATTTCCTTTTAAAACAATATCTGATACTCCAATCCCCCCCCCCCCCGATATCTCTCTATATCAACAAATATTTATTAAATATCTTCAAGAAGTGGCTCCTGGGGTTCATAACGACAAATCAGACATTCCTTAACCTTCAGGGAGGTTGGAATCTAGTGAGGAAGACAGACGTGAAAACAAATAGTTCAGTAATAACAGAGATGTGTCCAGGGCCCAGGGCAGCCTTATGTTAGGCTGCTTAATTCTACTTAGACCTGAGGCTGAAACTGAGGGTCCTAATTTAATGTATGATTTTTTAAAAATTTTTTTTTTTTGAGGGCAGTGTCACTGGCCCTCACCTGTGGGATCCGAACTGGAGCCTCTGGTGTCCCAAGCCAGCTTCTAACCACCGCACCACTCAGCCGGCCCTAATGTATGATTTTGACTTAATATACCTAACCTATGCAGTTTCTTCATGGCATGCTCTGTAAACATCAGCCCTTTCCCTTCCTACTCATTAACCCCCTGAGGCAGTAAGAAACAACTGTAACTAACTATGGGTCACAAGATATGGCCTCCATTAAGCTAAAAATAATATCATGGCCTAAATTGTGTTCAGCTCGAGCCCTAAAGCAGAACAACACCTGGCCACATTCTCATGAAACCAGACTGAGGGATGCCAAAGATGATCTCAAGACCTGAAACAATGATTTATTGCCTTTTCCTCACTCTTGCCCAATCAACAAGGCCCATAACCCCAACTCCCTTACTCATGGTGACACTTGATTTTTGCTCTATGAAGCCCATCATCTGTAAGCTATCTGGTACTCAGACTTTTGGGATTATAAACTAACCTGTTTTCTGGATTGGCACCAATCCTAATAAAATAATTCTTTTCTCCACTGCAAACTCTTGCTCTTACATTTCTTCCAGTGCATAGACAGATGAACTCTTGTTCAGTTCCATAACAAGACCAGAAAAGGCTTTATATAGAGTGGTACCATCCAATTCAGCTTTCTGCAATGATGGAAAGGTTCTCTCTAACTGCATTTTCCAGTAAGGTAGACACATGTGACCACTGAGCATCTGAAATGTGCTATCATGACAGGGAAACTGCATTTTATATTTCAGTTTTAATAAATATTAACTTAAATTTAGGGAACCACATGTGGCTGGTGACTACCATATTGGGTAGTGCAGTGATGGGAGGTTCTATGTGAGTTGAGTTCTTTTGGTCTTTATTCTCATTTCTCACAATTTTATTTGGTAAGTATGTGTTTGAGGCCTGGATGGAGCTCTCCTATAGAAGGGAAAAGTTTGTTCCCATTTAAAAACCTGTCCTAAATAAATAAATAAATAAATAAATAAATAAATAAATGCCTGTCCTCTGTTTTATTTGAAGAAAAAAGAGGTTTGATGACTAACAACTACATTGACCCTCACTCTTCTAAATCACTTCACTTGAAATGGTTCACATTCTAGACACTGGATTTGCTTACTTCTGTTTAGTTTTGCAAGGCCAGTGGATGAGGAATGGTTTCAGGATTCTTCATTTCCTATAGGACTGTTCCTTACAAGTTTCTTTGGGGGTAAGAGATACTATGAACGTTTAGCTAATTGGAGGTGGTTATAATCTAAAAAAATAACAATTCCTAAAAGCTGGAAATTGGATATTATATTATATATGACTCTTCTTATAATCCAATATCAAAAGTCATTCTATTTTTTAGTGCTTATAAAAATAAAAACTTTTTCCTAGGTTTATTGGACTTTCGTATTCCTCCTTTTTTGACAATCTTCTAAAGATTTTGTCCACTGCTCAATTTGGTTACGTTTATTAAATTGTAAAAACTTTACAATTTTGAGACTTATAGTCCTTTGTCATATATATTGCAAATATGTGTACACTTTAAGCTTACATTTTGTCAATGTTTGGTGATAAAATATTTCAATAACATTTTCTTCCAGAAATGGTATCATTTTTTTTTTTTTTTTACTTTTAAAGCTTTAATTTATCTGGCACTTACTATTATATATGATGTGCAGTGTGAATCTAATGTTACTTTTCTCTCCAAATGGCTAGCCATTTGTCCCCAAACCATTCATTAAAACATCCATTATTTTCTCCAATCTGATATAAAATGTCACATTTATCATAGCTAAGTTTATTATATTCTTAATACTTTTTGTATTTTCTATGTTATTTCATTGAATTCCCTTTTTTGTCCTGTACTAGATACCACCAAAAATTCTTCACTGTATTCTTCTCTAAGTGACAATATCAAGGGTGAGATTGTATCCTT
The DNA here is from genome assembly GCA_033961575.1 of Aselliscus stoliczkanus. Taxonomy (NCBI): domain Eukaryota; kingdom Metazoa; phylum Chordata; class Mammalia; order Chiroptera; family Hipposideridae; genus Aselliscus; species Aselliscus stoliczkanus. The sequence continues at coordinate 139,663,686 of CM066728.1, forward strand.
TCTATCATATCTCTTTAAGACAAGTGGTTTGTATTGCCTTTTGTTTATCCTACATCATTTTTTTCCTCCCTCCTCACACATTTCAGTGTTGTTTTGGTATATGAATATATTTTTCTAGAAATGTATTTTATGTTATATGTCTTCCATTCAAGATTAATTTTGGCATTTACATTAAGTTTAATTATCAAATTGAGAAAAAATATTTGTGTGTGTGTGTGTGTATGTGTGTGTGTGTATACCACCCTTTTCTAGGTTTCAGTGCTTGTCACAAATCCTTTTAACCCATGAATTCCCCATTCTTGAGCTTATATTTTTATTTCTTTTACTGTTTCTATCTTCATTTTTTTCCCTCAAAAATGCTAAAAAACCTGAATATATTTTTAATATTTTCTGGTCTAGAAGAGTTGTTCTATTGGCTTCACATATGAAATGTAGCTTGGTTTCACTTAATATTCTTGATTCACAGTTTCTTTTTCCTTTCAAAACTGGAGATATTTTCCCATATATGTCTTATATTTAGTGATGCAGTAGGGAATGTAAAAGTAAACCTGATTTATGTACTTTTATAGATATTTTGTATTCACTGTCTTCTTGCTTTCCTCTATGCTTTGAGTATTGTTTCAAGATTCACTTGTATATAGTTCTTTCTAAAAAAATGATTTATCCTGGGATGTGACAATTCCTTACCTTTTTTAGTGATAATTCTTCTGATCAAGAACTTTTTCCATTTATATTTTTCATTATTCCGCCTTTATTTTGCTTCAATAACACTAAATTACTCATATTATGGCTTTCCTTTTGTTTTTCTTATTTTATCATCTTATTTCACATTATTGTTCATTTGAGCTAATTAGCTGGAAAAGCTTTTGTCACAATCCTAACCATGGAAAGGTAGAATGAAGTAGCATAAGAGCATGTCCATTAGTGAAAAGGTCTGGGGGTCTTCCCTCTTTGTCAATTGCTTAATCTCCTCATCATCTGAACAAAAAATGTGGGCACACTGCTCAGTATAAACCTAGGAATGTCACAACATAAATTTTATTTGAAATTCTAATGAAAGAAGAGAATTTAAACAAGTGGTTTCTTTTGGAATGTATGATCATGTGCCTTTTTGAACTGTCACTAATATCAGAATAGAAAATGCTCTTAAAACTTACCTTAGAGTTTACAATGTTCCTTTACACAATTTAGCTTGTGTCATTATCACTACAACTATAATGAAAGAAATCTATATTGAGAAGTATTTACTATCTAAATGTAGTTTGGGGCTCATATACAGCATTCTATATTGATAATGCTAAACATTATTACATTATTTTTTGTCGGGTTTGTATATTATATGTAAGCAGTTACAGGTTGGTAACCAGCTTTCAAAAAAATGAAGCAAACAAACAAAAAAAAACCACCTTGATTTGTAGCATTTGCTAATTTCCTTGGATTATATAATCACATTATGGCTGATTTCAAACTACTATCAGTTTAACAACTAGTTAATTTTTTTATATTTCTGAATATTTTAACAATTGGCTCTTCTGAGTTGGTACTGAATTGGCTCCAGAACACCACTGTATGTAGGTATATATTAGAGGAAGTATTATTCATAGTAAATGATATTACTGGAGAGTTTATTGTGTGGTAGACATTATGCTAAGAGCTTTATAGACTTATCACAAAAATCCTATTTAGAAGGGATAATTATTGTCTGTACTTTCACATGGGGAACTGTGGTTTAACAGTGATTAACTATTTGACTATAAGTTATGGGAAAAGTTGTGTAAAAGAGCAGAGTTGGGATTTGAACCCACTGTTGAGGAAATATTAACAAATCATTATAAACTTTTTCTGTATCAAAGGTCATATGCTGAATAGAAGTATTAAGGTTAAATTGACTGTGTGTGTGGGGGGTTTGTTTATAAGAGACATGAAGAGAGAGAGAGAAAGAGAAAGAAAGAGAGAGAAAGAGTGACATCTCCATGAAATATAGAAATTTGCAAGCATAACCAGGTACATAAAGAGTTTCAAGAGTATGGTCAAAGGATTTGTAACTTGTCCAATAACAGACCTACCCCATTTGTGGTTGGAAAAAGTGAAGCAACCAAGGCAATATCGATTCAAGGCATCCAAACTCCTGGACCAGGAAGGTGAGTGCAGCTCTTTGGGTAACAGAGCGCATGGTTATAAGGGAGTCTGTAGGTTTCTGGTTATCACAGAGATACTCACTAAGCTATTGAGTTCTGACCTTGGTCTTCATTTCCTCCTCTGAATGAAGAATTATGGGTTTTACTGCAGGATAAAATAAAACTTTCTTCAAGCTATCTCATTCACCTGTTTCTGCATTAAAGAGACTCTCAGGTCTGCAGAGCCATGCAGTAAGAATTCCCAGACCTAAGGCAGGGGACCATGATAGCTACAGCATAAAGTATAATTCTTATTTTGATATCTGCATCCCAATTCCCACTACACAATTTCTGCTTTAAGAGCCTGGCTGTCAAGCATGCTTAATGTGATCAGCTCATGTAGGTTTGGAAGGAAATTAGAGATCTTAGCAAGGGGCTGAGAGCTATAAGTCTTCATTAGTGACTCAGACCTGCCCTAGGGTTTCAACAATCTGTTATAAAAGTCCATGAGTTAGAGACAGCTTTATCATCCTCTTCTTCTCTGAGGAGGTAACTGAGGCTCAGAGAAGTTAAATAACATTTACAAGGTCACATAGTAAGAAAATGTCCAAGTGGACAGAAATCCATGGTCTTTAACTTCAAATCACATTCTTTATCCACAGTATACTATTCTGGTTCATAGGAAACCACAAAAGTTTCAATATAAGATACTGTACTGCAAATGATTATATTATTGATCCCTGGTATATATTTTTATCCCATAAATATGGGGGCTGGAAGTGAAAGTTTGAGATCAGCTCAAATTTGAGAGCTTTGATGTGATTTGATGACATTTGTTACCTAATGTGCTTTTCTCCACTACATTATTTATTTATGTATTTATTCAACAAACACACTGTGTAATGGATTCTCTGTCAGAAGCTGATGAATCAAGAACAAGAATGACTCAGCATTTTGGATACAGGCCTTTCAACAACCACAGACCAACGTAGCATGTTGTAACACGTAAATTTACAAAGTGAGCATATGGAGGGAGTGAACTAGCTTTGACTTGAGGATTTGAAGAGTCCACGGAAGTGACGGCAGTAGGGATGCAACTTAGAAGACAAGAGGTATCCTTAGACAGGGAGAGACAAGGGTTCCAAGAATTATTTAAATAACGCAGGGATGGATTCATGGCTGGAGGAAATAATTCCTTGGGGGGAGAATGGGCTGGGGAGTTAGTTTGGTTTTGTAAAAGCTTTTGTATCATATTAAGGAGTCTTAATTTGTAAACAATAAGACATTAGAGGAGGATGAAATCGTCCCATTACTTTTTTTCCATAGGCCATCCAATGTTTTCTTTATTGCATATGATATATTAATAAACCATATATCTTACATACAGATACACATATTTTGTACTTTTTCCCAACGTTGAGTCTATGGGTAGGGTGTCATTGTTTTGGAACACTCTTCCTCTACTTTTTTTTCCAACTCATTTAATTTTGACTAACATTGTATTATGGCCAGCACTGAAGATGGGCTACAAAAGAGAAATATTTTAAGCAGAAAACCTAATGTATTACATGCTTCTGTAATTTTTCTAGAGAGAAATGAGGTTGGCTCAAATATAGCACCAATGGTGGGATGGAATGGAGGGCAAGGATTAGCAAGACTCTTCCAGGCTTGACAGGATTTATTGACCAAATATCTGTGGGCTTTGAGAATATGGCATATTAAGGAGAGACAGAAACAGAGAATGGCTGCATCTGGAAAACCATAGGTGTTTGTAATAAAAAAAGATGGTAAAAATTAAAATGTGTAATTTGATCTTAACATATGAGGCAAAGATGCAGTATAGAAAGATATCATTTTGTTTAGTCTCTTAGAAGTCACACATTTTACTACATGAATGTCTCACTTCATAAGTTACTTCAAATTATCTATTTATAAATTAGGTTATACATTTTACTTTATTAATATTTATAATTTGAAGTTACATGATCAAATTGCATGTTTATATGCATGCTAATTGAGCAGCAAGTAGATCCAATATGTAATTAACTTAATGAATTGGACTATTAAGTGAGCCATTAGTTAAAGAACAAAGGAGTGATCAATTACTGAACACTGTGAGATTCTTACTATAATTATGTGAGATCAACTGAAATTTTAGACTGTGTTTCCTGTAAAATTAATATAAAACTGGAAAACTAAATAAGTATGCTGTAGTAATTATCTACAGAAACAGTTCAGAAGAAACCTTTTTTTCCCTTCCTTTTTTGGACTAGATTAGCTAAAAAATAAAATACATTTGCTTTAATCTCAGGCCCACGTTGTTTGCTCTAAAAGTCAACATTTGTAAACACTTGGTAATTACATATTTAGAACAGGCTGGTGAGGAAGACTGATTAAAAACTGTGTGGCAACTTTGTTAATCAGTAAAGCCTTTGGGTGGGTTTTATTCCACAATTAAGCCAGATCCAGGATGTTCTGCATTTAATGGAAAGAAGGCTGGTTAAGAAGCAGAACATCCAGGTTGTAATAATAGCTCCATTGCTAATTAGCCTAAGAACTCTGTCAAGGTAAAAGCTGTATGAATCTTAATTACCTCATGTATAAATTACAAATAATGATGCCTGCTTTACCAACTAAATAGAGATTTTGCATGTCACAATCATTATATATAAAAAGTGTGTGGAATTCAAAAAAAATACAAGTATGAAGCTGTTACAATCAAAAAAGTTAACTAGAAGCTCAGTGTATGACAACTATTGAGTAATTACAGCTATGTTCTACTACTTTTTTTTTTTTTAATTAGTCTGGCTTCTGTCATTGAGTCTGTAGTTTCAAACGTAGGTTGGAAAAAATGTAGACTAGCTGTGTTTTCTCTTTTGACTCTTCCAGACCAAAGATTCAATCTTTTAGATCCCTTGTACTTTCAAATGAATATAACTATTGGAGTTTGTTTATGTTTTCATAATGGCAAACAAGTTTAACATGAAAAGAAAAAATATATAAATAATAATAATAATAAAAATCACAACTATTGGGTACTTCCTTTGTGCCAGGTACTAAATGTTTTAGTATATTAGATAATTAATTTTTACTTATAACCCAGCTGTTGAAAATTATTTACTCTCCTTCATAGGTGAAGTTTATTTCTCTGTTTTTTCACCTGAAGTTTGGTCCTGTGACTGGATTTGGCCAGTAGAATATTAACAGGTATCATGTGACCAAAGGTTTGAAACGTTCTGGCATGATTGTACTTGTCCTCTTGGGCACCTGTTACAAACAGAAAGAATAATATGTCTGTTTGTCCCAGGAGGAGGGTAAGTAGTATTAGAATAGAGGAGGGTAAGAAGTAAGTAGCTTATCCCAAATAAGCTGCCATTTGCCTGGCCTCATTCAATCAGTCATTTTGCTAGCTGATCACAGAAATGGGAGCTAAATAAACATTTATTACATTATACCATAGAGATTTTGTGATTGTCTGTTATATAACATTATTTTATCAGTATTGACTGATACAGTAAAGTACTATCATTATCTGCATATAACAGTAGAGGAGATTTGACATGGAGAGATTAAGTTATTAGCACAGAAACACACAGCTAAAAAGGAACAATGTTGGAATTTGAACCTGAGTAATTCAGCTATAGTACCATAAGGACCAGGAAGTTAGTGCATAATATTTGGATTCCATTCCTCTTACTGGATATATACAAACTCAAAAACTACAACAGATATGTTGATAGATATTAATTTCTCTTTTGTACTGATAAAAAATTCCCAAAATGGTAACAAAGACTGATGTCATAGGATTAGCAGATATGCTTTAATATGTGATTTGTATATAGTATATTATTAATACAATTACTAAATATTCTATTATTAGTATTTTAATATTAAATGTTTTCTATCTTTCCCTTTAATGTTTCTACTCCTATTCTATTGAATCAATACCTTCCCTCAATTTATTGCGAGTGAAAATTTCTTGAAATGTTTTTTTCTAGATTCTAATAGTAGAGGGTTTCTTCAAGATATTTTTTCTTTTGAGTCTTTGGGATGGAGTTTATTTTAATTACTGTTCTATTTTACTTCTATAAACTCATTATTTCTTTTGTTGTACTCTTCAATGATCTTTGAAAGAGGTAAGAAATGTATAGACTCAGAGCCTGTAGACTGTCCTTGTCACCTTCTACTGTCTACTTGGGTACAGGCTGAGTCTGTTTCCCAGATTTAAGGCAGAAGATCTAAGTGGGAACAACAAAGACTACAGCAATAACTATATATACACAGAGAGTGCCAAAAATTGTATATACATTTTAAGAAAGGAAAAAACTGTATTGATATTGGAATACTCAATATATACCTATAACAAAAGATGAATACAAGTCATGTGTATACATTTTTTTGGCACCCCCAATGTGTGTGTGTGTGTGTGTGTGTGTGTGTGTGTGTGTGTGTTTACGCCCTGCTCCTATTATTGCCATAAATTGCTGGATTTCTATTCCAAAGAAGATTCTATATAGTATTTCTGATTCCATTCTGGAGCAGTTGAGTGTATTTTTGGTTCTGAAAGTACGTAGAAATGAGACCAGGGAAATTTTTGTGAGCACTCAAAAATCATCACCTTTTTAGCAGAGCTATGGTTATCCATATTTCTGATTAGGGCACAGCTTTGGTAGCTGAATCAGAAGGCAGAAAATGGGTGAAAAACAAAGTGACCTTCAACCTTTTCTTTTCCCGGCAATTTCCGTTTTGAAGTGAAGTGTGTGTTGTCATAAGGTCAAACCAGGCAGGGTTTTAACTGCACAGTTTCAGCTGCCTCATCAGCAGTGCTGTTTCCTTCCAGATTCTGAAGTAGATTTCCCCCAAGCTTAAACAGTTTTTTTCTAGGTAACAAAACACATATCAGTGGAAAAACAGCAAAAGCTGCTTCGGGGATAGACAGACTCCCTGCTAAACTGGAGTTCTGAAGTTGTTTTTGAGTTATGCTATCATTTTAATTTTTTACTAATCTTGTTTTTACTGGGACTACTTGTCTTGTCTCCCAGATTAATAAGTAACTCTTTTAAATCTTAATTAAGAAATCTCCCAATAGTGTTTGAAGAGCAACAATACCATTGTTAACTTACCTCACTTTAATTGCTTTGGTAGTTTTAGAGGTGAAATGCTTTAGGAATTACTAGGTCACCTTCTTCATTTTATAGATGAGAAAAAATTAATAGCTTGCTTTAAGACAAACAACAAGCTAGTATTAAAGCAAGTACTCAAACCTGGGCACCTAATCACTTAATCCAACTTGCTTCTAACTTCATCACATGATTTTTGGTTGATGAAGTAAATTATCGTGGGAGCAAATTCTATTCAGAGACATATGGTAACTGAAAAAGCAGAGTTTGAAATGCAGGAGTGAAACTGAAATGATGAGCATATATCACATGTTACGCATTGTGATATATAACATGAGCATCTATTACATGCTAATTACTAGGTCGTCGGAAAAGTCATGATGCATTCTTCTATGTTTTTCATTGCAAAAATGCGTCATGGCTTTTTTGATGACCCAATATTATCTCATCTAGTTCTAACAACCATCCTGTAGAACATAATGTTTCCCAACTGAAAGACAAGAAAAAATCTGAGTCATTCAGTCACTTGTTCAAGGACATACACTAGTAAATTCAGGCCTTAATTTTAATCCAAGCTTGGAGGGAATGTTGAACCTCGCTTCCCTGTTTTTAGACATTACTTACTTTCTCAAATTACTTGGCAACCCCTGAGCCTTAGTTTTTGTATTTGTTTAAAAAAAAAAAAAAAAGAAAGAAAAGAAAGAAAAAGATTAGTTCCTATCTCATAAAATGGTTATGAGGATGAAATTGGAGGATGAATGCGGAAGTGCTTTTAAAATCATATTGTGCTATACAAATGTTAGATATTATTTATATCCTCTTAAAGTCGTCATCATCACCAGTTTTCCCATCACATTTTAGCACTTAAAGGCAGTCAAGCATTACAGAGTTCTGTTCTGACAAGGGAAAGATAACAGCAGGCTAAAATGAATGCTCTCTAATCCCTAGCCACTCATCCACGTTTGCTGGGAATTGATAATACTCCTCCGAATTTCCCACAGTGGTTTGCTACCATCAAAAGTCTGATGAACAATTGAAGCTGTTCAGCCTCAAGCAGCATTTATCTGCAGAGGTCCATATCTTATAGTTTACAAAGTTGTAAAAACAACGTGCCACAATGAAAGACGGAAACCGTTGTTTTATCCTACACTGCAGAAGTACTGACTGCCCATCTACAATGATAGAACACATGGCGGCCACTGCTAAGGGCGGAAGTGGGAATTCTGCCACGTCAGGACAGTTTAAAACAGTTTGCCTTCAACTAAGAGAAAAGGTTTTCAAAGTAAGGGTGTTGTTTTGGTTATTTTGCTGACTTCATTTATAGTTTGCCATATTGGTTTCCATGTTCTTATAGGTAGAATAAAATAATATTTTTAGAAAATAGACACGTGTTTATAATTTGCAGGTACATTTAAATATATAATTGAGAAAATTCGGTTGAGTAAGGGAGTTTTTCCAAAGATAAAATAGGTCTCATATAGTCCCAAATGTTTAAAATAATAAAGATAAAAATGATCAGTATCACAGCAGTTTAGAAACATATTTCATATTGCACAGCTTATTGAGAAGCCCTGTGCAGAAAGAAGGGCAAACATGCTCCTAATAAACAGATAGAAAAACCGAGGCTGGGAGAGATTATAAATTTTCTTGATGTCACACAATTATAGATTATTAGAGTCAGGATTCAAATACATCTGTGGAGAAGGGGAATTTTATACTTACTGCTCTATTTTTTATATATTGTGAGATCTTCATTTAAATGAATTAATTGGGAAGTTAGGTATTTCATGCAACCATATTCCCAGGTAATGAATTTTTATTCCTTGGCAGCCTTGCCTCTCACAGAGTTATTATCATGAAGGTCAATGGCTACAATTCCAACATGCCTTTAGAATTGCATGAGAAGCGGAGGGTTGTTTGCCGCCACAATGAATACTATGCTGTATTTCCGTATTGAGCACAATATACATTATTTTTCCTGCTAAGTTTTCAGTTGTCTGTTTTTCCATTTAGGAAATAACATTCCTCCTTCCTTTCATCACCAAACCTAGTCTTTCTTCTTTGCTGTTTATTTAATTGTTTTCAAAGTAAGGACAATATGCTTAGAGTTGAGAGTTTGAGGGTTTTCCTGAGATTCAGTTACACAAAACTTAATGGTAAAAAATTGCTAACTTTGTGACACTGGATAGGAGTTTGCTAAAATTCCACATTTTCAGTTATGTTCTGAGGGGTTATAACATATGCAGATTTTGAAAACTTCCTAATAGTGATATGCTACTTGTTCTAAATTGAGAATTTATTTCATAATATTCATGGCATGAATAATTTTTACTAGACCTCTATGTTTAACTTTTTCTATATTTTGTTCTTAGTTTTGGACTCCTGTACAATCCACTTCTCATTCTTTTTGCACAAAGCATGGGATTTCATTACAAAGATGTACTAAATAGGGACATGGGAAACAGGTTCCCAGGCATCTCTCTGAACAATAAAAGAAGAGTGATAAAGGGAAGGCAAAAGAAGCTATAGTGGCCACCAGGATAGGGGTGAATTATTCTTGCCCAAGGCAGGAAGGGTTTCTGGGACCCTTTTTCCTCTGCATTTTGTGCCTTTAATGTAAACAGAAGTCAGTGAGAATTGGCCAACACCATTCAACCAAACTGGATATGAAGAGGGGAGGATGAGCTTGTCATTAGGGAAAAAGTGAATTTCTTGTATCTTCTCTGATGTGACAGTCTTAATTAGACCTAAAAACATTAGGGGAATGGACATGGATGAGTCTTGTAGCAAATTCTTATGTCTGCCCAGGAAAGGTACTACATTTTCAAGGGTAATAGATACAGAATGAGTTTTAAGTCTTTTAGAAGTCACACAAAATGTTTTGTGTGTCTATAACTCAGAGGGCAGTTGGAGGACTGCTTGCTTGCTCATGGTTTCATTTTGCTACAGAAACTTTGACCCAGAGCTCACTCTTTTCACTGGCTTTTACAAGATAACCTGGCTCGCCTGGAAATTAGTGAGCCTTTCATAAACTTTGCTAAACAATCAGGTGGATGTTCAGAAGGACTCCTTCTGGCAAAGTAACTAGATGGATGACACAGTTTTCCACTCTTGCTCACTCTTCTCACCCTCTCCTTGAACGTTTCCTCTGGTAAGCTCTCACTGTTCATGTTTCACAATGTATAATAGAACTTTCTTTAACGTTTTGGAACTGGCTACTGTGTCTGCCTTAGAAAGCCTTTTAAGACACTCTCCATAAGATGAATTATTATATTAGCTATTCAAATGATACAATTTTCTATTTTTATTTAAATGAAAAACTATTTAAAACACAAGAAAGTGCTTGATTGAAAGGAAATTCTCAGGAGCATTGGAAAGAGAGACTCAGCCACCTAGAAATACTTCATAAAAAGAATATTAGCAAAGTTGTAAACAGTTTAATAGACTGTGTTGCTATATTCTCATGTGTAATTCCTTTTACTATTTTAACTTTTTGATTATGAAAATTTCCAAGCACAGGGCCGGCCAAGTGGCGCATTCGTTAAGAGCTGGTTTTGGAATGCCATCGGCCCCAGTTCAGAACCCACATATGAGGGCCAGTGACACTGCCCTCTACAGCTAACAACAGCTCCACCTGGAGCTGGGCTGTGCAAGCCCTGGTGACAGTGAAGGCTGCAGCCCCTGCTGCAGTGGGCTGCCATAGGCTACAGTGAGTGGCTGGCAGCCAGCGTGAGCTGCCAATAGCAGCGGTGAGCGACAATCCAGAGGCCGGCGACTGATCTTCCTCATCCGGGAAGAGCGCAATGATGATACCAACATGGGCCAGGGAAGCAACGTCCTCCACAACTAGACTGAAGAATAAAAAGACAGCAACTTGTGTATTCCCCTCCCCCAATTTCCCAATGCTGTTCCCCTCTCCCAATTCCCCAATAAAATCTTAAAAAAAAAAAAAAATTTCCAAGCACATAGAAATAAATAGTACAGTAACTATCACCGAGGTTTAAAAGTTGTCGTTTTGCTATACATATTTTATCAATTCCTCCTGCTTTTTTCTTTTGCTGTGTCAAAGAACTTCATTCATTAAATTCTCTAATCTGTATCTCAAAAAAGGACAGTTTGAAAATACATAGTGCCTTATTACACCTAAATAATTAGCAAAATATTTAATACCATTTAATGTCCAATACATATTGAAAGTTTTCTAGATGTTTTAAAATGCTTCTTTTTAATAAAATCAGTATCCATTTAAAGTCCATGACATCTAATATGTTTCTGTTTTATATATGAAAACTTTTAATTGTTTTATTCGAGCTTTATATCTTTGAAGTAAATCTGCTGAAAACATAATTCAAATAGAATAAAGGGGGAATGTTGTGGGTCCTAGGAAAAGAGCCAGTAGCGAAGGGTGGGGCGGGAAATAGGAAGTATGTCTCAGAAAGTACAGCAACAGCAAAATCAATTTTTCTAAGAGAGAGCAGTATTTTAGAGCCTGTGTGAATTCTACTGTAGACTGTTTTCAAACTTAGATCTTATTCTGAAATTCTTTTCATTCATTTTAATTTGGGGGTTACTGTTGTATCTCTTTTTTATAGCCACGTTTTCCAGATGTGTGCTAATTATCTTTTGGGATATCATCTGTTTCAAGGTGAATTTTATTTTTTCAAAGTGCATATTTGTTTGAATTCTAGGACCTTTAACAGCTTAAATGCTGTAACATTGTTTGCATTCCCCACAGCCACCTTAGTGATTCTCTTCATTCTTTTTTGTTTACTGCAATCCTGGAGCTTACACGGACGTTTTCCAAATGTTCCCAGTTCTCAGCTTTCCACTCAATATTCCACTCAGTTTTCCACTCATCAAGCTCCTTTTGGGGTGAGTGTTAGGAATTTCCCTGGGCCTCTTCCCTCTTCCTGTTTTGTTGCCATTAATACTGTCCAGGATGCTTGGGAAGTATTGATCATGGTCATCCGTATTTTGCATGTGTGGGGATTACTTTGTCACCTAGTTCTGCTTTAGATGTCCATGCATTTGTTTTGATGTTCACTTCACTAATTTAGTTTTTGTCTGTTTCTAAACAAGAGTTTTTAGGCAGATAGATAATATAAATATATGATAAGAGATAGACAGATGATAGATAGCTAGATAGATAGATAGACAGAGAGACAGACACTTGTGTTCTTGCCACTGGAAGGAGTCTCAGTTGATAAAAATCTCAATTGATAACAATTACACTTTGAGAACAAACATTTAGTTGTCATTTCAGGTGTTTCATTGCATGTCCTTGGAGAATACAAGTTCTAGTGGTAAGGCATGCCAAGACAGAAAGCCCTGTAGGTACTCATTCTGTGTGTTTGTGTGCGAACATAGCCAAGATCCCTGGAGGACAGAACACCTATAAATATTAATGTACGCTTGTCTAAGTTAAAGTTGTAGTTATTCAAACCATTTCAGCTTTACAGTATAAACTCTAGCTGTAGGAACACTGAGTTTCAGCAATATCACCTTGAGGAAGAAAAGACTGGATCACTGTTACTTCCCTTCCTGTTAGGAAGAAGCCAGACAGAAGCTGGGAAGGCCTCCTGCCTGCAGCTGTGCTGCTGGGTCACAGTTTGATATCATTATGGTCACTGTCAGTGTTCCTGTGAGTTCAGTGAGGACGTGACGAATAGTTTTCCATCATCGCAGAAAGTGGAGGAGAAATGAGGTGATATGAATATGGGGAACAGTGAGAAGGTTTCCTCTAACAAATGCTCTTCCTAAGCTACCTATGGCTTATAGCCAGCTATCCAGTACTCTCACCAGTCTCTCTGCCTGGTGACTTATAGAAAAGTACAGATTCACATGCTGATAGGATTGAAGTAAGAGATCAGCCACATTTACATCTTACTAAAAATAGTTTATGGGTGTTTTGTCTAAACATTACTCTCAGTTTGCTACTCAGTCTAGCTTGTTTTTCTACCACACTGGGATCTTTTTTGTTTGTTTGTTTGTTTAACTTCAAACCTAAGACCCTTAGGATAATGGTGTAACTAACTGACAGAAGTCAGATGATAGGCTGGGCTGTACAGCTCTAGTTAAATGTACTATTATTCATGTGTTTTTTTGGTTTAGGATATACTCGGATGATGCTGAGGCAGCCTGAAAAGGATAGTCATCAGTTAGGTTTTGCTTAGCTGTCCTTTTCTCAGTAGCACACAGGCACTGGCTAATAGAACCAGCAGTTTGCAATAGTGGGTCCCGTCATGTCTGAGAGCCCTTACAAAGGACTCCTTCAGCAGCGATGCAGCCCTCCACTCCCACTGAGTTCCTCAAGTATCCTATTTGCTTTTTCCTTTTTCATAAGGGAAATCTGGCCCTTACTGTGGAAAATATGGAACATTTGTCAAGTTAATAGTGTATTCAGTTTATGTGTGTTTCTGGATTACTTCCCTTGAACAGTTTTAAATGTTTGAGGAACTGTTAGCATAAACACCCACCACTACCCACCTGCTAATAAACACATAATCAACACGAGTTCTGGAGAACGCCATTACTTGCCTGCCATTGTGTGAATCATATCCCATCTGCCCACCTGAATCTTTCATCAACCTTTTTGTCTGGAATCTCAGTGTCCATGCAGTGGGATTCTACACCTTGCACTGGGATGGATACATTCTCCAGTTTTTCAGCTTTGGAAATTGTAGCAAGATGTTTTGTTCAGACTAAAAGTTGTATCATAAAACAAGTATATTTCACAAGCACAGAAGGCATTATTCAATAGGAATCCAAGTAAGACAGAGAAAAACTTCTCAACTGTCCAGTAGACCATGCTACTCACTAAGGCTGTCCCTGCTCCATACCAGGTGTGGCTCTAATCTGTGGCTTCATAACGCCACCACCATATCTAGGGCCAAGGTAAACTAATAGAAGGCTCAAAGAAGTGAGCAGAAAATGGTACTCAGCCCAGACCCCCACATCCCATAGATAATGAATGCTGAAATTCTCCAGGTACTGATCTCTCTATGGTTAGTAGATTAGTGAAAGAGACTTTATATAGAATTCACAGATATATTCCAGGGAGAAATGGGTGAAGAAAGGAAATGTAACATCATTAAATCATTCCTAGGTTTGAGTAATTAACATAGAGTTTGTTTTCAATAGATGTCACTTTTAAGTTTTAATGTTAACAAAGAGAAAAATAAGAAATTAAAAGACTATAGGAGGCAAATAAAATTTTATGATCGGAGGGAATAATTTATCCAGATGCATGGAAATTACTTGACTGATAAACATAAAGACATGAGATAGTATTGAAGGTTAAAATTACAGGACTGTCATGCCAAATAACTGATAACTAACAAGAGTAAAGACCCAAATGACATTTCCTTCAGCTACTGATTGCTGCTTTTTCTTTCTGAGAAGGAGGTCATACTCAGAAAGTATTGTGAAACTACAGTAGCTAATTGGATTTACTACTGTTAATTAAATACTTAAAGTAAATTTTCAATCAGGTATGCAAACTGTAATTGGGAAATTTGATTTGAAATGCTGGTGTTGACTGTGGGGGGTAGTGTCATCTACATGATATTTGTTCTCTTTCCATGAGTTCTCCAGCATTCAAGATAAGTTTCATCTGTACTTGCATGCACCAAATATTTCTTGAGCATTTTAGGTACTCCTGTAGACACAGGAGAACGCAGAGAAAAACATCTCACATTCTAGTGGGGAAGGTTTTTGTTTCTAACATTGGATTTATGATAAATAGCTTGTTGAACCTCCAAACTGGCGTATTTGTACATATAGCCTATATAACTCTCATCTTGTTGATTTTAGCTCAACTTCCTGGCCTGTGAAGATAATTTGAGATCCTGATGTCATCTACGATGTTAGCTGCTGTCTTTCTTCTTTTATTTGCTCCCACCAACTTATTTCATCTATAAAATTGACATGTATTTCATTTATATTATCACTGAAGTAAGTGATAAAAAGTTGAGCAGCATGGTTTATTTTGTAGTCAGGCAGAATTTCTTCTCCTCAAATTATAATCAGTGAGATATAGAGAAAATTTACCAAACTGTTTTTATCTTCAGTCTGAGCATATGGAGAGTAGTAAGGAAACATATTTATCTCTGAAGGCTTATGTGACAATTGAATTGATATTCCATTATTATATTCAATGTGCCCGGCACATTATAGGGATGGACTAACTAGCTAACTAACTAACTAACTAACTAACTAACTAACTACCCCACTATAGCAGAGAGCCAGAGTCATTCTTTTGAGTCATTATTGATCCATTATTCAAATATCTATGGATTTAGACTCCATTCTTATACCAAAGCCTAATAATGATCTCAGGAACCTTATAAGGTGCATTTTCAAGTTTGAGATTAATTATGAGAGACAGATAGATAATCTAAAAGTCAAATTAAAGCAATAGTATATCAAGCAAGACCTAGCATCAATTTCACCCATATAATTCAACACCATTCACAAATATGCTAGCAAATGCTTAATAATTTTCAAAAACTCAAGAACTTGCTCCATCATCTGAAGGTAAATTTCAAAATCATATGATAAACGTCAATACTCTTTAAAGTCAAACTTAAATCTGCCTTTCAAACCTTACTTTAATTTATTCCCCTTGTTTTCCATATACCTTGTTCTCCAACCAAACCAGCTGCTCACCATTTCACATATACATTATGCTCCCTTTTGCTGCCACAATTTTACAAATGTGCACTTTCTCTCCATGTCTGCAATTTGTTTGCATGGCAAATACACACTTCAAGAATGAGTTTAAATAAATCCACTTTCATAGAGACTGTCTGATTTTCCTATGCAGAGAAAGTGCTAGCCTCTTTTAAGTCCCCAAAACATGTCATATGTGCCTCTTCTATAATTAAAAAAAATATTAATCTTATACTAATTTTTTCTAATGATGAAATAATATTCCAACGTGTGTGATATTTAATTTACTTAATCATTTTTATATTGTTGTAAAATTGTGTTTTCCTATTTAAATTATTTCTTTCAGAAATGAAATATTTGCTAATGTAGTTCTAAGATAAAAGACAGAGGTTGAATTATCAGGTTGACACTGTACCATTATTTGTATCTATTTCCTGTTATATTGTTAATTTAACTGATATTTAAATACATTGAAATATCTAAAACTTTAAAGAAGATACCCACTTGTGAATTGAATGGTATTAATGCAAGACAAATAATCACCACATTTCTTTCTATATCAGGTTTAAGTTTGGTTTTTTGATATATAAAGTAGGTTTAATTTAAGAAGATAACCATCTTATGTGAAATGTTCCAAGCAGCTGTTCTATCTTGCTCATTTTGAGAGTTTGATTTCTCTAAACCAAGAAAAGTTTTATGCAATTAATGATGCACAAATAATATACTTTTTCCTCTAAAGCAAATGCTTTAGAATTTACATCTTTAGATGATTGCCACCTGTCAAAATTTGTATCTTGAATAGAATAAATAAAGATCTAAAGGTGTTTCCGTCATTCGAATGATTTCTGATTTCATCTATGGACCAGTCTTTGAAGATACACTAACAAAAATCATTATTTTATATTTATCCTTCTTCTTTCCTATTAACTAATTCAGCACATCACTGATAACTTACATTGTTTAGCAAGTTATACCAATTGCCCAAAGGTTAAACATACCTTTAAATTGTGAATGCTAAAAAAAAAGTGTCTGAATCGGAACTACTTCCAAACAAAGATTTTTAATAATTTTTCAGCATCACTGAAACAAGTATATTCTTCTAGAAGGGCTACTTAAAAGACGACACTCTTCTTTTTCTTTTACTGCGTGTCTACCAAGAAAATCTGCTTTACTGTCTTGGTGTTCTATATTTGTATTGGCATTTCACAATTTTTAAAGAACTTCCATACACGTGTTTTTCAGTTGACCCTCACATCAGCACTTGTAATATAAATAGGTAGTTACTAAACACCCTTATTTTACAGATGATTCCATGTAAAGATATTGTGTCCATTTTGACACCAAAAGGACAATAGATGGTGAAACTGAGACTAGTATGAAGGACTCTTGATTTCTCCTCTATTTTTACTCCTCATACTATCTCTAAGCTATTAGGATCCTTATCACCTGCAAATGACTCCAGAACTGTAAATTAATTAACCTGACATAGTGGGAGACTTTCTAAATCTCTATATTTTACAAGAAGTGGTCTCATGCCTTCAGAGAAATATAATAGGCTTCATTTTCTAGTACTTTTATATGTTTTTCCACTAGGCAGTATATTATCTATGATAATGAACTCATGCTTTATTGCCTGTACCAACAACTCAGTAAACTTACTGTACTCTGGGGTTTTAGTACCTCGAACAGCCTTCTAATTAATTATTGAACTAACTGCTTGTAGTCCAGAAAACGCATAATATCTCTCTAGTCTTACAATAAATTTTTTTACCTAAGGATAAATATAAAAGATTAAACAGGAAATCCCTTATTGTTTCATGATTCTTAAAGCACTTCAGTCACTCAGAAGGCACTGTATCTATAAAAGAGTTAGGACAATTGATTTATAAAGACTTTTTTCCCATTTTTATATTTGTAACATATTGAATACCTTTAAATAAGGTACTCCAGAGAAACTCCTAGTTAGGGTCCTCAGGGAAGTTTGAAATCTCTGAGGTTCCTTTAGAAAGTTCCATGTTATGCCAGATGGTTTTCCGGAATTCAAAGGTTATTAGAAGATTCCCAGGCACTCATGAGGCAATTCAGAAATCTAATGAGAATCTGGATCTTTCTGCCACTCTGTGTGTACTTTTGACTTTCAGTAACTTAATTCAGTTCGTTAGCAAACTCTTACTTCATATTTACTACATACCAGATATTGATAGGGCTGGTAATGTAAATAATACAAGGCCCCTGCCTGTAAATATCTGATCATCAAATAGGAGAAACAGGCCAATAAAGAAATAGATAAATAGATGAAGTCTGGTAAGTACCAGAGAAATATATGGACGATACCTGTGGCAAGAAGAGAATGGCAAAACTACACAAAAAAACAGCTTCCATGATGACGGCTATTTATTTCACTTCTTTATCTGCAGCAGTTTAGTGAAGGGAATCAAATTTATTCTTAGAGTGTTTCACGCATTTACAAAGCACCAAATATACACACCAGTATGCTGATGTTTCCTTGGGGCATAACATAGTATCCTGGTGTTTCAGGCCCTGGAGATAATCAAAGCACCCTATCTAAAAGATGCTGTTAAACCTTTGACTTTAGAATTGAATACCTGGACATGTTTTTGTTTTTTTCTTTTCCTTTTGTTAACTAAATAATTTAAAGCCAACCATTATACCTTTGTATAGTTTTATTATTTCCTCTGAATGATAGATTAGTATAAGGTATAAACCACTGATATAAAAATACATTAATTGGGTGTGGAGCCTGAGAAGAAAGGATTTATTTGGTGTGAACCTCAAGAAGGAATTTATCTGCTGAGATGGACACCGAAGGCCTGTGGTCCACCGAATTTTATTAATAAGAGTCTAGCGGCTATTTGCTGACAGGGACTCGTCACATACCCTATATACCGGGAAGAACCTCACTGAACTCTTGGCTTCCTGCACTGCGCGCTTTGTCCGAGTCAACCACTGTAGGGAAGTTCTGGTTTCGCCTTTCGGCCAATGAACTGAGACCTGTTGCATCTTATCACAACTACGCAAATTATATCCTCATTTGCATCTATACTGACCAATCAGAACTGTACAATTTCGAAGCCTCATTGAGATGAAATGGAAAGAGTGGGTGGAAAAATTCTCTCTAAAAGGTAACCAACCGCTCCTTTGTCCTGGCAGAGCACAGCTTAGGGTGCTACCTGAATCTCTAGGATGTCTCCCAGTCTTCAGCTTTTTTTTTTTTCTTTATTACAGTCTAAAATTAATTTTGGTTTACATGATGTTTAGTTAGAAATACAGATGTCATGCTAAGTATTTTGAGTAGAGATAGAGAAACGAAGACAGGAAAGCAGAGTTTATGCAATATTTGAAAGAGCTGCAGGAGCAAAGGTCAGGAAAGCTACCACTGAGAATATTAGCTTCTTGTAGCACAAAAGTGGAAGAGTCTCAGAACAATGCCTGGAAGCTGAGGGAAGCTGCAGTCAGCTTGCCGATGCCACCTGAGAACAGTAATATGTCCTTCCTCCATTTTCCCTTCCAAGTCCTCCTCACATACTCTTGACTGACAGATTCTCCCTGGGAGCCATATAGGAAATAGGCTTCCAAGATAACCAGATCAAGTTTTCTCCCCTGCCTTGCAGTGGATATTGCACAGGGCTACGGCTGAATTGACAATAGATCCTGTCATGTGCCTGCCAAAATTACCCTGAACACAGAGCTATAAATTGGATTACTAATTTGCTTTATTATTGTTTCCATATTTATATTGCCATTTCAAACAGAGTAGATATGGGAAGATAGGCACTATATAAATGACAAGCCACTAAGAGCTGCTACTTCCATTTTGTATAGGAAAGTGACAGGTTATAAAATGGTTCAGAGCACAAACTAAGATTAGATTAGACCTAAGTTTCAGTTCCACTTTTACCATTTATTAGCTGCATGATTTGGAGCAAAATATTTAAATTTTTTAATTCTCAACCGAAAAAATGGGAATAATTTTTTAATTGCTTGGGCAGATTAAAATAAATAATACATAAATAATACTTAATAGAGAGCCTGGAATATAGTAAGAAATCAGTAAATGGCAGAAGCTATTGTTGTTGTCATTATCATCATCATCATCACAATTGTCATATTTGTTGGGTAAAGTATAAATTATCTGATACTCAACTTGGTACTTAGTCTGAAATTCTACTAAATTAAAAATAAAATGATAATCCTTAGGGGAGATTAATACATACATTGAGATTTATTTTTTCAGGGTAGTGGGAGTGTGGGGATGATAAATAGAATGCGCATATTTGCCAACTTAGGTGGTGTGTGTGTGTGTGTGTGTGTGTACACATGTGAATGTTTGAAAGGTTGTCATAAACAGCAAGAAAAGCATGTTCAAGTTCATAGATGTGTGAGAATAAGATATTTTGTGGAAACTATAAATAGTTCAATTTAGCTAAAGTTTAAAGTTTGATAAAAAGGAGTGACTTAGGTTTTCCAGAAAAACTGTGTGTGTGTGTGTGTGTGTGTGTACATGATTTATATATTATACATATATGATTTATATATAATGCATATATTATATATAAATTTATTATAAGGAATTGGCTCACACAATTATGGAGGCTGAAGCATCCCATAATCTTCTGTAAGCTGGAGACCCAGTAGAGATGGTAGTCTGAATTCTAGTCCCATTCCAAAGCCTTGAGAACCAGGACATCAAATAGTACAGAAAAAGACCCATGTTCTAGCTGAAAAAAGTCAGGCCCCAATGGATTGATGAGGCCCACCCATGTTGGGAAGGCCGCTATGCTTTATCAGTCCAGTGATTCAATTGTTACTCTCATCCAGAAATGCCCTCACAGACGCAACCTAAATGTTTAACCTAACATTGGGCACCCCGTAGGCCTGTCAAGTTGACACATAAAATTAACCATCACAGTCAGGGATTGAGGAGAAACAAGGATGAAACAATACATACAATTTATCAATTGTGAATCAGGCTGAAGAGCTTGAATTTTATCTTATAGGCAAACAGATGCTGATTAAAAGGTTTTTAGCAGGTTAATACAAATATCAGATGTGGTTTAAGAAAAATCAGCCTGTTTAGTATGTGGAGAGTGAATTATAAATGGGGAGACTTGAATCAGCAAGTAAGAGTACAAACAATTATGATAATCTAGACAAGAAATAATGAGAGCTTGAACTAAGACAGTGGTGGTGAGGATAGAGAGAAGAGGATAAATGAACCAAAATTTACAGAAGTTGTAGATGGAGGCAGGAGCACTATTACCATAAAGGGAAGAGTCAAGGTTGACGCCCATGATTTTGTCTGGGGCTAGTTGTACATAACACCATTCAGACATTCAGAGCGAGGGAATGGCAGGGTAAAGAAGCAAAGTTCAGATCAGAACGAGGTTGGCTTGATGTGTCCATAAAACACCAAGGTAGAGGTATCTGGTACATACATGGACACTGCAGCTCAGAGGACTCATCTAGAGTGGAAATTTAGAATTAAAATTCATATGGTTATATGATGGTTATGGGGGTGGTCAAGCACTTTCTGGAAAATGTGTAGAATAAGAAGAGAAATGGGCTGGAGATGGAAAATCAGGAAGAGAAAAGAGAGGGAAAGATAGGGGATGGAAGAGGGTGAGTGGCAGAAGGTGAGCCCTGATTTTGAAGAACAAAAGCTTAGGACACAATACCATAAGGGCTCAAAAAGGAATACAAAACAGAGTTACAGGGTTCTGAATATTAGGTCTTAATACAAGTCTCTAAACTTGGTCACTTCCTCATTTTGGTTGTTTGATTTTCCCAATCCATTTCACCACTGTGCTATCAGAGAAGCCCTAAAATGAACACTTGTCCGTAATTATTTTGAAGGCAGTAAGTAAGGTGTTTGGAGTCAGCATTCCTCCCTGCAGGCAGTTTTAGTGAGAACAGGAGCCCAGAGGATAAAGTAGGGAAGAGTAACTGAAAAGAGAGATGAGAATGTTGAGTTCATCCTCCAAAGGAGAAAGGACATTGCCATGGAGCCCAGCGCTTTCCTAAAAGGCTGGTTTTACATCTATGGGAAAGAGTTAAGAAATCCTGTAGATTTCCTTCTATTTGCTGTGGTAAGAAAGGAGGCAAATGGATAGAGAAGCTTTAGCTATGGAAACAGGGGGAGCATTTGGCAGGAAGATCCCTGGTGTCATGGTTTTTAGGAAACTGGTTGTAATGAAGCAGATATAACAGGGTGCAGAACATCTAACCAGCTACTTTCTAATTTAACTTCCCTTAGTGGAAGAACAGAGGCTTCTGGGAATTGAGTTGAGGAAGTAAAGATTCAGGTAACCCCTCAGCAGATGGTTTCTGACACTTATTACTTACACTACCCTCTTTTCTATTTTATGATTATCTCCCCATCAAATAGGAAACCATATTACTCCTGGTTTTGGAAACCAGCTTTCAGCTTAACCTGATAACCTTTGCACAGAATCAACTGGCATTGACTTCAATTTAGAGATTAGAGGCTGTTGCAATATCTATAATCTCCCTTCAGAACATTTAAAGTATTAGGTAGGCATGTTTTTATGTGATTCTCTTTGTGCAGAATGAGCCTTTTTCACTCACAGTGCCAAAGACGTTTTGTTGATATTCCAGCACGACAATGCTCTAAATTGTTCCCTAATTGGAGTAAAACGTTATTTTTCACCAAGTGGATTCTCAGAATAAGCAAAATATTTTGTTTTATCTGTTTGAATGCTATTAACATTCAGGTTTGATAAACATGCTACGCCTTCACAATTTTGACTAGGAAATAAAACATTTGTCTCTTCTTTTGGCAAAGCAGCCTCTTTCCAACACTCCAGTTTTATTTTTGTTTTGTTAACAAGAATAGCCTTTCGTCTTAACTCAAAACATTTGGATAGAACATGGGGCTCTTTCTAGCTCCTCTTAAGTTTCTTGGTAGTGGATTGTATTTCTATTCTCTAGCCTCATACAAGGCAATCTGATTTACTGGAATGACTTGTCTTGACTCTCAAGGGTTCAGTAACCACCTGGGTTCCTAGTTCCGCAATCTGACCTTTGTTCTTTAATTCCTGAATTAGAAGTGTTGCCCCATCCCTGCACAATGGCTGGACTTCTCTCCAACAGCTCCCTCTCTCTCTGGGTCCCACGTCGACTTTCCCTTTTCCTCATCTCCATTCCACCCCATTCCCAAGTTGGTGTTATGACTTCTGTTCACCTAAGATCCTCTCAGCGTTTTCCAGAAGTATAATGGGATAGAAGCAGGCTGATTTCATGAATCTGGATGAACAAGTTTAGGGGTGGGGATTTCCACGAAATCACAATTTATCGCTATTTTCATTGGAGAGTGTACCAGAACATAGATGCTCCTTGATACACCTGATACATCCCAATACACCTACCATCAACTGAAAATATCATTAAGTCAAAAATGCATTTAATACTATACTGCAGAGTCCCATTTGTTTACCTTCATAATCAAATGGCTGACTCACTGGTTCTGTGGCTCACTGCTGCTGCTCAGTATCATGTGAGTATCATCGAATATCTCTAGCCAGGTAAAGATCCAAATTCAAAATTGAAGGTATGGTTTCCACTGAGTGTGTATTGCTTTTACATCACTATAAAGTTGAAAAATATTAAGTTGAACTATTGTAAGTCAAGGACCGTCTGTATATAAATAAGTAGTATTTCCGTACAAGCAAGGAAGGCTTATCAAGAGGCTTACACACATCCCAGCAGCAATATTTAATTTTGAGACCATGAGAGATTCTATTCTTAGTTGGGTCTAATTAAATAAAGTGGAGAGAGGGATATGCTAGAAACAGAGAAATATTATCCCTTTCTGCTCACTGATGACGGCATGTGTGAGAGAGGACACTCCAGGCAGTGCAGTTACAACCAATGAGTGAAAGTCCGTAAGAAGAAAGATAACTAAGCCATATACATAAGAACTTCCTGCAAATTGAAGGATATAAAAATTGAACTTGTTTTGTGAACTTGTTTTCTTCTTCATCCCTAGAAAGTTTAAGCGGAGGCAACCAGTCAAGACTATTGTAGTCTTGACTACAGACTTTATTAGGTGAGTAGTTGGGCTGGATGAACTTAAAAAACAAAACAAAAAACAAACAACCAAACTTTTTGGGTTCTAATTTCTATGGTTTAAATAGTTGGTGCAGCATACTGGAAAAGAGTATTACATTTTGAGTCAGAAAATCTGTCATCAGTTCCTACCTCTGTTACTAATTAAGAGTGTGACTTTGAGCAAGTCATGTAAACTCCCTGAGCCTCATTTCTTTCATCTATAAAATGATGATAATATCTACCCACTAAAATTAGAGAACGTGTGAAGTACCTAGGCCCTAGTAGGTACACCATCACTTCTACAGATGCTGATTCTGGTACAATTTTTGCCCAAGCAGAAATCTAAACTAGGGGAAGAGATGAAGTATAGGGATGTGGGAAGCATAGGTTTCTAGGACCTAGCTGGCAGTAAACACCACTCTCCACGTGGCTTTCTTTTCTAATCCTAACTATGCCAGGATAACACAGTCAGAATCGTGACATGTGGATTCCTTGTCCTTTAGTTGAGATGTCGGTCACTGAATTAACCATTAGACAACAGAAATGCATCAGGCACACATCACAAAGCTTTGCTGAGTGCCAACTAGCACTGTATCCAATCACTAATAAATTTAGGAGAAAAGTTACTAAAGCTCAGAATCGCATACAGAATGATGAATTACAATTTTAAAGTTTACCTCAAAATCAGGTTGCTTTCCTTGAAATTTAAAATTAACCTTATTCTTGTGTTCGACATCTTCCTGGTAAAGATTATTGCAGCAAGGGAACATCATGCCTAATTACTTTAAAAATGTCTTTTCAAAGGAAGTACATTAATATGTATTAGACCACTGCTGTCCTCAAAGTGAAAATAAGAGTTTTACCTGATTTTCTTCTTTTTTCTCAGACTGAATTTTTACACATTCCCCCCCCCCCCCCGCTCAAATTTATACAAATGCTTGAGGAAGAATTTTAGCATAACAGGTTCACAAGTCCTCAGCAAATTTGATAGGAAATACTCTTCAAAAAAGGAAGGCTTAGGCCTGATGTACAATACTCAAGGAAGGAAAAAAATTAGAAGCTGCCACATCCATCTCAAGGCAGGTCATGATCTCACTTGTGGGGAGGCTGTGGCTTACTAGTTAGCTGACAGGTAGGGGAGGTGCCCCAAGCTGTGGCTGGCAAGCAGCAAGCTGCCCACTGGAGTGCCTACTGTCCACACAACTCCTGGGGAACACTCCAGGAAGCTGCCTCCAGGAGGCTCTGAAACTTGCTGGTTAGCTGTCCACCTTCAAGGCTGGCTGGGAAGTCAGTTGTGGAGCTGGTGGGACTTGCTAGGAACCCTACTGTGGGGCTGGCACTGAACTTCCTGGGAAACCGGCTGTGGTGCTGGCAGAATTTTCTGAGAAGGTTGCCTGACTGAATTGTACTGCACTCCCTAGAAATCCAAGCAGGATGCTGATGGAAGTTGGGGTGTCAGTGAAGTCAGTGGGAGGTAAACACTACTGGGCACCCTGCAGACTGACCAGCACTGGAACAGCAAGAAAAGGGGAGCACGCTGGGACGGGACCGAGAAGCCCTGTCCTCTGTATTGTCCCTCCAGCCTCTCTACTACCCAGTTTCACATCGTGCCAGCTGGCAAAGGGGAATGTTTACAGGCTCTGACTCTCATATCACAAAGCAAGACAATAAAGGATTTGTTACTGAGAGGAGAAGCATTAAAAACAGACATAACGGCGATGGATAACTTTCATTTCTGGACATCTGAGCTGCATACGTGAATTATGCAAATTAACAGAAGTCCACAGACTGAGAAATAGAATACACTTAGAGCTAAAATAAGAATACACAATACATGTTATCATTGTCTGCATTCAAGAATCAGCCTTGCCAAAGAGGAATTTGGCCTCTGATGTTGGCTCTTGGGAGGTAACTTCTCAGCCCTTGCAGTGTCCTGCCTGGTAAATCTCTTTGTTTACCTGGGGGCCTTGGACCGCACCAGACAGTTTATGCTAACACTGTGGTTTATGGTAGAGGCCATAGGTCTAGCAATCTAGGCTTGACCTCTGGAGGGGCTGGAGGCCAGCCAGACAGGCAGAAGCCATGTGATTACCCCCCCAGTAAAAACTAGACACCAAGGATTGAGTGAGTGTCTGTGGTTGGCAGTACTCTGTGCTTGTAGTCACACATCAGTAATGGAAGAAATAAGCTCTGTCCACAAAACTCCACTGGCATACAACAAGTGGGAGCTCCACACCTGATTTTTCCTGGGCCTTGTCCTATGGGCCTTTTCCTGTTACTCATTTTGATCTGTATCATTTTTATTACAATAAACAATAACCATGAGTGCAAGAGCTCAAGTTCAAACTCACTTATGGACCTACACTCACATATTTATTAGTTATCTACTGCTAACTTAGTAGTTTAAAACAGCACACATTTTTTATCTCACCATTTCTGTGGGTCAGGATCTGGGCATGGCTTGAGTTCTCCGCTTTAAGGTCTCTCACAAGACTGCACAAAAGGTATGAGTTGAGGCCATGATCTCAAGTGAAGGCTCACATATCCCAAGTTCATTCACATGATTCTTGACAGGATTAATTTCCTCAAGGGTTGCAGCCTGAGGGCCTCTGTTCCTCACTGGCTTTTGGCTGGAGTCTACCCTCAGCACCTTGCCGCATAGCCTTTCCCAGGGAAGCTCAAAACATGGCATCTTGTTTCATCACAGCAAGCACATGAGAAGAGCCAGAGACAGTACTAGCAAGATGAAAGTCACAGGATTTTTCTGGTCTGATTTTGGAACTGACACCCCATCTGTTTGCCATATTCTATCTGTTAGAAGTGAATCAGTAGGCCCAGCTTACACACACAGGAAGAGGGTTACTTACAGAAGAGCGGGAGGCGAAGAGGGTCATCAGGAGCCATTCAAAGAGCTGCCTAAAATAAACACTTTAACTATTTTAAGAGGATGGAATAAAATAATGGCTATGAAAATCCTTAACACAGAAGGTGCTTTTTGTAATGATCAGTGTTATTCGTCCACAAGGTATAGTTTTTGCTCTGATCTCTAATGTGAATTCATGTTCTAATAGGTTACCTGTGACTCCCATCTTTTGTTATAATTGAAAGTTGACCTGGCTCTGGCCAATTTCCCACTGGGGAACAGAGCCCTGCCAAATCTCTGACCACCGTGCACTAAGGTTGATGTAATTATTTCTAATGTCAGGCACTGCGGAGTCGGCCTGCCCAGACCTAGAGTGCTCTTTAGCTTGATTTCCCATTACTGCCTTATTTATTGGTTTTGTCACTAGTTCGGTCCCAGAGCCAACCCTTTGCTGAGCTGCCGGTGACCACAGTGTACCCGTTAGACCAAATTCCTGTGGTCAGCCTTCTGTGAAAGCACCATACTTGACAGAGGACTTACTCCCCCTAATTAAATGTGTGTTCTGGCGGTCAGGGAGGCTTATTAACCCTACCCTACACTTGACCTGGGTTCCAAAATTAGACCATCATGACTTGTGGAAAAGTATATGACCACACCATTTTCTGTTTCAGACAGAGAAGTATAGAACAACTCAGTGAAATTACTGTACACACACACACACACACCCTACACTGTGGAAATAAGAGTGAGTGTGGGCATTTAAGGGAAAAAGAACATTGGTTAAAAAATGCCTGACCACTGTGCTGTACGCCTGAAACTGAATAATAATGAATGTCAACTAAAATTTTATATATATATATATATAATAACAGGATGTGGAGTACAGTGTAGGGGATAGTCAATGGAATTGTAACAGCTTTGTCAGAGGGTTAGTAGATTGGGGGAGGAGGGTTGTGAGGGGTGTAAATGTCTGTTACATTGTTTTGTACACCTGAAAGTAAAAAAAAAACCCACCAAAACAACAACAACAACAAAAAAACCTATGAAGTTAAAACGATTGTTTAGCAAAGGAGAATATTCATAATGAGTAACAGTTTTTTTGTAAAGACTAAATTCAGCTTCCTATGCTACTGGAGCTTCGTCATTTTTAAGGTCAGTTTTATGAATCCTGCTCTCTTTTGGCCACAGCCACTCTAGACAATTGTTCTCCGCAGCAGGTCGGGAATTTGTAATGTGCAATCATTTATGGAAAGAGTCAGTTACATAATGGACCTTCCCACGCATGTGGTGCTTCGAGTCCTACGAGCAGCTGTTAGAGCACGATCCTCTGTGAGTTTACACTCTATCCAAACTCTAGAACTTCTTTTGGTTTGTTGATTGATTGTAATAATTTTAATAATGCCCTCCAGTCCCAGCTCAAATTTCATACCATTGTTTCATATACACTGAAAGCAAATTTCTGATTCCTTAAGTTATAAATGACAAGGGTTCAAACTTTGACAAGACTTTAATAATGTTTACAAGATCTTCTAATTCTGTTACTTGTTGCCTAGTTTTGCCTTTCTGGACTTAACTATTATTAGAGTTCCAGGAATGATGCTTTCAGTATTGAGGGGTACATATGCCCTATTAATGAAAAACTGAAACCTACTAGAACCCTTTCTGCCTTTCAAGAATCCACCAAGTCTATTTACTCCAGTAGACAAGGCTAGAGTTACCAAACAACACATGATTCATTCCTGTCTTGAAAAGAGAACCATCTAGTATTTCCTTTACACGCCTAACCCTTGGCCTCTCCCTGTGGTAGGCGGCCTTCTAAGACAGCCCTTAGAAATTCCCACTCTCTCTGCCATCCCCACCCCTTGCCTGCTTCAGAGTATACGCCCTGTACAGTCTTCTCCAGTTGAGTGTGCATGGAGCTTGTGAATACAATTGATGTCACTCCCATGATTAGGTTACATTTTAGAGCAAACATGAAGGGATTTTATTGGGTTGTTGGAAAAGTCATGACACATTTTTGCAGCAAAAAACAGGAAAAATACGTCATGACTTTTCCGACAACCCAATAACTTATGTGTTTAAGGTCTTTAATCAACTGACTTTAAGTTAATCAAAAGGGAGATTGTCATAGGTGGGCCTGGCATAACGGGTGAGACTTTTAAAAGAGGGTCGAGAGGTCAGAGACAACAAGACTTGAAACAGCAGATCTCGCTCTCTCTCCCTCTCATTCTTGCTCTCCTGCTGGTTTTGAAGAAGCAAACTACCATGAATTCTATAGCTGCGAGGAAATAGATTTTGCCAACAGTCACATGAACTTAGAAGATGACCTCCGGCCCTAAACCTCAGATGAGACCACAGCTCCAGCTGATACCTGATTTCAGGTTTAGAAGATCCTGAGTAGAGCACTTAATTAAGTCATGCTCAGACACTTAATCCACAGAAGCTGGGAGGTAATACTTGTATGTTGTTTAAGCCACTATGTCTGTGGTAATTTGTTACGCAGCAATAGATAACAAATACAGGTTTTGATACCTGGGAGTGAGATGCTGCTGTAAAAAGTACATATAGAAGTGTCTTTGGTACTATGCAGTGGGTGAACGCTAGAAGAATTCTGAAGAGCGTGACAGAGAATACATAAATGGCCTTGAGCAGATTGTCAGTAGAACTCTATGGACTACAGGAATGCTGCTGATGAAGGTTTAGAGAAAAGTGAGGAACATGTTATTAGAAAATGGAAGAAAGGAGATCCTTATTATGTAGCAGCAGAAAACTCAGCTATTTTCTCCACAGTTATGTAGAAAACAGAATTGGCCAACCATGGAATTGGCTATGTAGCTAAGAAGATTTCCAAACAAAGTGTTGAAACTGCTGCCTGGTTTCTTCTTGTTGCTGATAGTAAACTGTGAGACGGAAGGTAAATTGAGGGAACAGCTGCTACACAAAAGCTGCTAGGACAATATAATTTTGAAAATTCTCAGCCTTTCTGCATGGCAAAAGATGGCAAAAGTCAGAAATGGCAGCTGAACCTGCAGAATAAGGAAAAGACTGAGTGTGTGTGACTATACAACCTTTTGCTAAAACTTCTGAAAGGTCAAAAGGTGAGAATATTCAGTCACACAAAGGGCTCTTTTATTGAGATTAAGTGTGTGCCTCACAGGTCCCCTCAAACAAAAGGCCTCTAGGAAATTTAAGAGCATTTAACCCTCAGCCACTTCAGCAGGATTCAAAGACAGAAGAAATTATATCAAAAAGGTTTGTGGGTGTGGCTTCTGTTTAATGGAGTGAAACCTTGTGAAAAAATCTATGTTCTTGAGAAAAACTGTTTCAGCAGAAACATTGCCAGCTTGGACCAAAGTGGGTAGAGTACAAAATAAAAGGAGGCTTTCAAAATCCCAAGATTCTACTGGAAGGAAGCAGATTAATAAAACTACTTAGCTGAAAACATGTTCCTCCATAGAAAAGGAATCATGACTCAGTGGATAAAGCCAAGAGTCCCAAGGGTGAAGCTGAAAGCCATGGAAGATTATTTCCAGGTTTTGCAACCTAATCTAGGAACTCGGGCTAGAATTCAGAAGTGCCATGGACCAGTGACTCCTTTCTGCCTTTCATTTTTCACCTTTTTAAGCTGCAATGTTGATAGCTATTTTCTTATGCCTGTCTCACCACTGAACATTCACCATTTGGGGTCAATAACTCTCTCTTTAGCTTCACAGGTATGCGGATGGAGAGGGACTGAGCCTCAGGTGCTGTACTTAACAGATTACATCTAGGAGCCTAATGCTCTCCTGGATGATTTATTTATTTATTTATTTATTTATTTATTTATTTATTTATTTATTCAGTTATTTATTTTTGAGGGCAGTGCCACTGGCCCTCATATGTGGGACCCGAAACAGGGCCGCTGGCTTCCCAAGCCAGCGCTTAACCACTGTGCCACTCGGCCAGCCCACACCTGGATGATTTAGATGCTGAGATTTTGGACTTTAAACTGATATAAAAACGGGATAAAACACTTAGAGAACTTTGGGACAGATGAATGTATTTTGTATGTATAAGGAATGTGAATCATTTGGGGCTGGAGTTTGGACTGTTATGGGCAAAATTCTAAAATGGCTCCCAAGATCCCCTTGATGTAAAAGTTCTGTGTAATACTCTCCCTTGAAGGTGGGTGGGACCTGTGATTATGGTGAATGTCACTTTCATTACTCGGTTACATTATATAGTGAAAGTCATGGGATTATGTAGGTGTAATTAAAGTCCCCTATCAGTCGACTTTAAATTAATATAAAGGGGGCCGGCCGAGTGGCGTGTTGGGTAAGAGCTGACTTGGGACGCCAGCTCTGAGCAGCAGGGCCCCGGTTCAGATCCCACATGGGGCAGTGACATTGCGTTGCATCCTCTACAGCTAAGATGTGAACAATAGCTCAACCTGGAGCTGGGCTACCTTGAATTGCTGGCGATGGTGTAGGGTGCAGCCCCTGCTGCAGTGGGTTGCCGTGAGCTACCATGAGTGGCTGGCAGCCAACATGAGCGGCTGGCAGCTGGTGTGAGCTGCTGTGAGCTATCAGGAGTGGTGACTGCCTCAGCTGGGAAGAACACAATGATGATACCAACATGGGCCAGTGAAGCAATGTCCTCCACAACTAGACTGAAGAACAAAAGGACAGCAACTTGTCTGTTTCCCTTCCCCGATTCTCCAACGTTGTTCCCCTCCCCAATTCCCCAATAAAATCTTTAAAAAAAAAAAATAAACAATATAAAGGGAGAGTATTCTGGTATCCTGGGTGGGCCTGACCCAATCAGGTGATCCCTTTAAAAGAGTGTAGAGGTCAGAGAGATTCTCCTATTGGCCTTAAGGAAGTAAGGTACTATGTTGTAAGAGGACCTGTGAGAGCACTACGTACAAATGGCCTGAGACTGGCGTCGAGTTGCTGAGAGCAGCCTCAGCTAGCAGCCGGCATAAAAATGGAGGCCTTAATCTTAAACTGAAAGGAACTAAATTCTGCCAAGAACCACATGGACTTGGAAGGGGATTCTGAGATTCATAAATGAATGCAACCTGGCTAACACCTTGATTACATCCATTTATTAAGAAGAAGGCATTTTTTAAATTATACTGAAGTACTGTGTTTATCATAAATTATTGCCTGTATATGTGTGTGTCTATTTTTAGAGTTTCTATAATGCTCCATGGGTCTATTTGTTTATCTTCATGTCAGTATCACACTGGCTTAATTACCAGGGTTTTGTAATATCTCTTGGTAACTGTTAGTGTATATCCTTTAGCTTTGTTATTATTAACATTGGCTTGGTTACCATTGGTCCTTTGCGTTTTCATTACAATTTTAGACACAGCTGGTCAACTTCTACAAAATAATTCTGAGATTTCGATTGGTTTTGCGCTGAATCTACAGATCCATTTGGGAATACTTGACATTTTTATATTATTGCATCCATGGTATTTATTTAGCTACTTGTTCAATTCTCTCAATGTTTTTATTTTCCAGTATGTGATCTTACACAGCACAGTTTTAAGGTTTATTTCTAGGTATGTTTTTGATATCAGTATAACCGCTTTCATTCAAAAATTTTTATTTTCTATTGTTTTATTACACACATACACACACAATATAGTCATATATATACTGACCTTATATCATTGGCATTGCTAAATTCTAATCGTTTAGTATAGGTTCTTTTGGACTTTTTACAAAAGTACTCATGAACTGTATATAGTCAGTCAGTTGCATTCAAAGATATCAAAAATCAGGGAACAAATGAGCCTCCATGGTTATTTTGTCTTTCTTTTGTTTGGAAAGAGGGGGACACATTGGTGCAGATAAAATTAAAATACTTATAAATGAAAAGCATAAAATTCTGTGCTAATAAATTAAAATCCAGGAAAACAAGGATTTTGTAGAAAATATTTGTATTCCAAATTGGTTCAAGGCTTTCTGATAGCTCACCAGGTATGAGTTATCTCAGTAGAAGGGTAGGTTGAAAGACACACTGCACACTGATATTTCATTACTCCTAGCACGGCTAGTTCCCTGATCTGGCTTCCTCTGTTACAGAGTGGCATAGATGGCCCTGCTTCTAACCCTCCATCTCTTACCTTGTGTATATATAGAGGGTGCCAAAAAATGTATACACATTTTAAGAAAGGAAAAAAAGAACTGTATTAGAATTGTCGTACAATGAATAATGCTAGCATTCATTTGATTAACGCCATCTTTTGAGTGAACATCAAACTACACATATATAAAACTACACATATATAAACAAACTACACAACAAACTACAAACTACAATTACTACTGTGTAATTCAACTTTGAAAAGTAATACAGATAACATCTCCTAAAACGTGTATACAAACGGTGCCCTCCGTATATGCAGACTATTTAGGGGCAGGGCCTTTTTCATTGTAATGCTGCATATGGTGCAGGCAGATCGCCTCTGCCTGGCTTCCACTGTGGGTAAATGGGACTCAGCATTGTGTGCCCTTTACTACTTCTCTACTTCTAAGCTTTCATCTGAGAAACCCAAGTTTGTATGTGCACTGCATGTAGAGTTGGTACATTTTTCAAATAAAAGTACAGGACCCCAGCTGAATTTTAGATAAGTTTAGGTATACTTTCCGGTAAAGCACAAATATGAATATTTTAGCATAACATACCCAGGAAATATTTAGGATATATATGTATATGCTATTATATCCTAATATTTAGGAGATAAATACATATATTTGTTGTTTGCCTGGGCATCCTCTATTTTATCCCACATCCCTAACTGCTTGGCTTTAGTAGTGTATCCTCAGCCCTTTACAGGACACTATGTCACTTAGCCCTTTTCTTCTTTCCAATTTTGTTTATTTTTATTTTATTTACTTTTTACTGTTAGGCCAGTTAGCACTTATTTTTTAAACATATATATTGTCTTATTTTCAAACTAATACCCATAGATTTAATTACTTGTATTGTTCTCACACTGTCTTATTTCCTTCCTGCCTACATCATTAATTCCTTTCTTTTCTCTTGGTTCATCTGTTATTTTGTTTCCTACTTCCAAAATGCAAGCTTAACTCATTTAAGATTTTTTATTCAGTATATTTCCTATCACAACTATTTCATCATATATTCATATATTCTTTTGAGTTAGGTTTTGATCCTTTTTGAAGTCATTTTCTCGCAAATGTTTTATTTTTGCAGTATTACTTTGCCTTTCTCCCAGCTGGATCCTGAGATTAATTTTAAAGGAGATGATTATCACATTTAATACTTATCCTTTTTTTAAACCACAATCTACAGAGACAATTTAAGTTTACTATTACTTAGATGATTCTTATTATTGCATCTCTGCCATGGATAATAAAAATTGCTAGAAAAATTCCCTATCTTTGGTCAATATTATCTAAAATAGATGATTTTCTAGTCACCTTTTAACTATTTCAAGACTAGACTTCATAAACTCCTTTGGTGCTTCTAAATTAATACATACCTCTTAATAGTACTGTCCCTGGTACTATCTTTTGCCTTCTGATATATTCCTCAAAATAGCAGTACTATTTACTTATTGCTTAAATATTAAGTGAAAAAAAAAAAGAGAGAAATATCTACGAGGTTGGTTCTCTTTGTATAAAAGTCAATCTTCTTCCTTCCTTCTCTCCCCTCCTCCCACCATGTTTCAGTATTGTTTGTTACTTTACTGTTTTCAAAGCTCTTTAACTTCCATTCATGAGCATGGCAGGGTATGTATTTTTTAGTTGATCAAACCAAGGTTAAATGACAGCAAAGAGTCTGCCCAAGGCATCCTGGGAATTAACACACTCCCTGTTATGGTGACCACCACGCAGCCTACCTCACACCACTCCTTTATGTAATTCCAAGAGGTAGTTTTTTGAGCAGTTTTCAATAATAGCAATAAAGGGCTATTTCTCAGAAACAAATGATTGGGAACTAACCCTTGGCAAATTCATGGTTCAGCTCATTTTTGTTGCTGTTAACTAGACTGCTGTACTTAAAATTAAATCCTCTCCTGGGCTCACAGCTGGTACTGAAAACACTGCTAATTGGACAGACTGAAGTGTGAAACTAAATATATATGTTGTCATTTTACTCAACAGTTTCTAGAAAATGTATTATAGGTAAATCAGCAGGCGTTAGCAAAGCTTTGGAAAAAGTACACATGAGCATATTAAGCCTCATGATGGATATGTTTCCTTGCCAGAGCAAAGCAAGCATCTGACTTCTGTAGCCATTACTGAAACGGCACAGATTAGTCATTCTGAAAACAAATGGGACTTCTCCCTTAAGCAATTTTGAATGTTTTGATTGACTTTTGGATAACAGCCTTCCCATTTCCTTTGCAACTTTTGTTTTCTTCAACATTTTGTTCCATTCTCTTTGTTCTGAGAGGAATACAAAATATCTCCTACACATAATTCCAAAATATGGTTTTAAATGCTTTTCATTGTGTCGATTACACAGGAAGAACTTGAGAAATGTGTGTCTCACAATCAAATAAATAGATAAGCATATTTTACCCATTTTGTGTTTCATTTTGGAGTCTCAGTGAGATAGAAGCATTGAACATCAGGCAATTAGATCGAATTTAAAAGGAAAGGAAAGGAAAACCTCATCAGGGTGTAAAGTCTACTTATGTGGTAAGATTTTTCTGTTCCAAAGCTTTATTATCACTATCAAGTTTCAAATGAAGACACCATTGATTAACTTCTAACTCAGAAGATATCCAAGCGAATGACAGTGCTAGCTTTCTCTGTGTCACAATCTTTATTCATTTTCCATTACTTTCTGCCCTGCTCTGCATCCTGTGAAGAAAAATTGTATATAAGATAACATGCAGGCTCTCTTGACTTCTGATACGCATTGACAAAAGATAAGAAGGCAGGGAAAGAAACAGGTTGGGTATTTATTGCCTTTGTTCTATCTCCACCAGGCCACAGTTTCGTCAGTGATTGTGTTCATCTACCTAAGACTTGGTCTTTATGACAGCTCCTACTCTCATCAGACTGGGAATCAGGGTTTCTTCCCCTTGTCCATCCCTTCAGGTATAATGGTACTAATGTTTCATGAAGTTGCTAATCTCTGGGCACTTTATCATTCCTCAGTGGTTCCCTTAGCTCTCTTTACACATCTGTAAGTTAGCCTTTCATTATACATTCTTTAATTAAACTTTCAAAAGTGAAATCCGTTTCCTGATAGAATTCTGACAGAGGAAATAATTGGTAGCAGGGTTGGACCCAAGAACCAAACCTTCAGGATGGGATTCTGGCTTTTGTTATATGTAACCTGCACGACTATATGGACAATCTTGACACTGGTAATTGATGTCACATGGTGGCAACAAATATTTTAAATAGTCACTATTACCGGCATTAGATGAAGAGCCAGTAGAGGGCAGGCATTAGGAAAAGAAAAAAGGTTTGTGTTTCCTTTGTGATGCATATGGTAGCTTTGTATCTGAATAAAAGGGTCAGAATGGAATCTGGCCAAAAGAGTGAACTGTACTGGCTCATTCCCATTTATACCTAAATGTATTTTATTTGCCCTTCTTTCCACTGCCCTGTGCTTTGGGAGGCTGACTTGTACAGACTGTATCCCCATTATCTTTGCTTTCTGGCTATTATTTGGGTTATTGTCTCCCTCGACCATGATTAATCTCCACAAATTGTCCTTTCATGTGCACTCTCTCATTAACTCTTTGATGTGCTGTTTCCTGCCATGACCCTGGCTGCTAGGACAAACTCTGTAAACTACAGATAGAAGCACAGGATCTTCTTGACTTTGCAGTTTGTAACCTACATGACACCAAGAGACAGGGTACCTGAAACCAAGTACCTTTACTCCTGTCTGCCTTTACTCCGGTAGATTGTATCTGACCAAATGGAACACCCAGCTGGAACTATATAAAATCCTGCCTGCAAGAGCCTCCAAAAGGGGCAAAGGCAGGCAAATAGAGAACAAGGGGGTATTTAAAATAATTACAAAGCAAAGACAACAACAATAAAAGCCGGGTCTGAGAGAGCAAAAGGGAACACTTACACAGATTGTGGGAGGTGCAGTCAGTGTTCCTGGTGGGGCATGGATGAATCTAGATAAGCGCCAAACTGAGAAAGAGTCATATTTAAACACCTGCTCTGCCCAGAGGGTACATAATCAACTTGAAAGAGCAAAGTAAGAACTACATGGCTACTGTAAAGGTTAATTTTATATGTCAGTTTGAATAGGCCATGGTACCTAGATATTTGGCCAAACACCAGTCTTGATGTCACTCTGAAAGTAATTTTTATAGATGAGATTAACATTTAAATTAGTAGAGTTTGAGTAAAGCAGGTTACCTTCCATAACATGGGTGGGTTTCATCTAATCAGTTGAAGGCCTTAAAAAGAAACCAATGAGATCCCCAAGGAAAGGGGGATTCTTCCCCCAGACACACTAGACTCTAAACACAACATCGGTTCTTCCCTGGGTCTCTATCTTGCTGGTCAGCTCTGACATTTTCAGACATGCTAGTCTACAAAACACAGTGAGCCAATTCCTTAAAATAAATTTCTAGGTATACACATCCTATTGGCTCTATTTCTCTGGGGAAATCTGACTAATACAACCTCCTAACCTGTTCTTTCTTCACCTGACCATGAACAGGAAATGCATATGTAAGCTGCGTTTCAGTTAGTGAGTTGGGGGTACCGGAATAGACACATTAAAAATGGACGAAGGATCACCCTCGCTTTCCCATGCTTCTCACTAATTAAAGGACCCACATGATGGAGAGGCATTTTGATTAATAATGGACATGAATATTTTTACAAGCCTACTTATTGGAGTAAAATGCACAAAAAACTGTTTCTATCATAGATGTACAGTTTGCTCAATTTTCACAAATGGAATACATCCATGCAACCGGCACCTAAATCAAGAAACAGAACATTAGAGTACTCAGAAATAAATTTTAAGGGCGGAAACAAAGTAAATTTTCTTTCTGATTACATCCCATGATTCATAATTGCTTAATGGAAAGGTTATAAAGTTAATATTTCCCTCTGATTGTTCATAATGCAAAAGCAGCAAGGTGCACGTGTGTGTGTGTGTGTGTGTGTGTGTGTGTGTGTGTGCGCGCGCACGCGCAACCATAAAAGGCTAGCATTTAACTTGAGGATTTGATCTTATGCCCTGGGTCTCTTCTAATAATATATGGTACATATTCAAACTCATAATGTTCAAGGGGAATTCAAATATACTTTGTGATAGTTTTTACTAAATTTACACATTACTTTTATTAATAACTACCATTTTTCTGTCAGGCAAGCAAAAAAATTGCCAATTCAGTAAAGCGACTACAGTGAATTCAATGCAGCCATTCAGCAAGCCATTTTATTTTTCTGATTTTTATTGAATTGGCTTAATAGCTGGAATGTCTTGCTATCATGTAGAGACAGCCTCTAAATTTATGAATCGAGCTTTCTTTCTCCTATCCTAGATAGGATTTAATAATAGTTCCTATGTTGCTTTCTATGGGTGTAATGTGATAATTAAAGTAATTAATGAAAAATCACTTTTTCAAAGGACAGAACACTTACAATCTATCATAAATGAATGGTAAGGATCCATTATTCATTAACAAGTTTCTATAATTATTTAATCCATGTATGGCTTAAAATCCCTAGGAACAAATTGAATTTCATGTTTACAAATATATCATGCTGACTTAGGAAACATTGCCTAGTAAATTTTTGCATATCTTTAAAAACCCCAACCAAGTTCTGGATTATGATTTTTCATTAAATTTAAGCCTTGTAAATAGATGGCAAAAAAATGAATCTGTAAACTGCCTATTATAGTAAGCATAGCTCCAGGCACACTAGGACATTATTAAATATTGTTTGGTGATTTCAAGCTGGCAATGAGAAAATGAATAATATATACCGTATTTTGCCGTGTATAATGTATACTTTTTTACCCAAATTTATGAGGGAAAAATAAGGATGCACATTATCCATTGGTAGCACTAATTATCGATATAAATGTTTTTAATTCTTTTATTTATGCTTATGAGTTAAAAGTGTAACTCTAGAAATCAATAACAATATGCAAAATAATATCCTGGAATATAATCATCGTTTTTGTTGAATTTAAGATGAATTTGCAACAACGAAGAGTTCTCGGCCTTTTATGATGCATCAGTTTATTACCGGTACATAAAATTTCTTGTCCCTTATATCTGTTCTTTTGTTTTGTAATTAATTATTTGTTACATAAAATTTTTTGTACCATAATATGTTAAAAACTAAATGCTAAAGTTTCTTTATAATACAATAAACAAGCACCGAAATGTAAATAA
Organism: Aselliscus stoliczkanus; assembly: GCA_033961575.1. Taxonomy (NCBI): domain Eukaryota; kingdom Metazoa; phylum Chordata; class Mammalia; order Chiroptera; family Hipposideridae; genus Aselliscus; species Aselliscus stoliczkanus. The sequence goes on from CM066728.1 coordinate 139,702,905, forward strand.
GAATTTGAATTAATAAATTAAAAGATTTTTTCCCCTGAAAGTTTGGGCGCATTATACATGGGAGCACATTATACACAGCAAAATAAGGTAATTCAGTAACTGGTGGCTTTAATATTTTTACAGAAAATAAATGGAGTAATAAAAGTAGTAAGCATCTGTATGTTATTGTACAAATGTTTATGGAACACTTTCATATTTTCCAGTCCATTTTCTATTATTATTATTATACCATTTTATAGATGAAGACACAGGCTCAGTAAGGTAGTATAATTTCAGGATCCATGCTTTGTCCACATTACTATATAAATGGGAAAGTTTTATTTTAATTAGATATACCTACTATTGTTTTCATAGTAGCAAAGCAAAGTAACAGATACCTTGGCTACAAAGGCTGCAGGATCAGGAAAAGAAGAAAACAAAAACCTAGCTTAAAGCACTGAATTAGCCCATTTCTAAAATAATTATACTGTTTACTAAATGTGAGTTGAGAATCAAATGCTACCATTCAATACATTTTAATTTGTTCACGAATTCCAGGAAAAACAAAGTAAAGACAATGTAGTAAATAACCCCATATAAAAATGGTCTTGGATTAATGACTCTAATTTTTTGCACCTGACTTAAATATTCTGGAGTTTTAATGGAATTAATCCAGAAATGAGAATTTGCACAATTAGAGCCCTAATATACTGACACTGGTGAATCCAGCTGGTGAAACCACCTTTCTTTCATTAGTTCTGATTTATGTCTGGTACTTAAAGAATTCAGAACAGTATGTTTCTAAACCTACAGTTCTTTCAACTATCAAGTACACAGTTCCTTTAACTAAGTCATAAGATGACAAAGAACTTCAGAGTTCTGTGGAATTCTTAACGTTGGAATTTTATTACTAAGCACATCTCTTAAGGATATTAGGTATTTTGTTGAATTGTAAGCTATACTTTCAAAGAGGAAAACGGCATAACTAGCAAGAACAGAATACTTTAACGAAATGACATTTAAAGTATACAAATACCCCTATGTATACACAATTAGAAATTATGAAGTATAATGGAAAACTAATTGTTTTTATAAATTTGCAAGAACCATATATATGTAGTAAAGTATTAAAGCATAAATTTAATAAGTAAAATTTGAGGCCTTAGTGAACACAATTACTAAAGTTACTAAATCATAGGAAACAAAAAATTAGATCTGAGTAATTGTAGAACCACACCGATTCTTGGAGGGGGGACAAGAAATACATATTTATTTCTTGCATTAGTACATAGGTTTATTTCAACTCAAAACAAATACCAGTGGTTATAAAGCTATCCAGAGGAAAAACTGAGTGAGAATAACCATAACCAAGAATATTTGTTAAAGTAGGAAGATAATGGGCATACATCATAAATGAGTCAAGTTATTTTAAGTTTTAATAACAGAGTAGACAACTCGAAACCATAGCTTGGTCCACATATCATTCTGTGTATGGAAAAGGAGGCAATTCACAAGAATGAGAGAGAAGAATTCAATACTGGGAGCTTAAGCAAATATTTGAAGACAAAATCTAATTAGTGCATAATTTCTTATTAATAATTCCAGATAAATAGCTAATTCATTTCAAAGGGAGCCATAAAATTTCTTTAAAAATATGGGTAAATATATAGCTGACAATCCAGGTATACCTGTAGACTAATGGAGAAGACAGATACCTTTGCCTCCATAAAGTTTAGTGTACTTCCATCATCAAAAGCCCCAAATCCTTGGAGTTACTACTCAGGATGTGTCTAGATCCTTTGTGTGTGTTTTTCTTGATTCCTGATAAGTTGACTAACCCAAGGATGGTCAATCAACAGAACAGGGAGGAATCTCCCCAACACACCTGTCTTTTCTGTTTTCTGGGAAGACTCAGATTTCTAAGGAAATTTACTCCCGATGATCATGCTGTAGACTTGGATTTGTACACAGGAGTGGGCGACATTACAAGTAAGTAAACTATGGCAACTGAAAGTAAGGAGATCAAGCTTATCACCCAGGGTAAGTATATCCCACTGTACTGCATTTAATGGAAGGAACAACAGAAGCCATCAGATAACTAGACAACAAAATAATATTTCTAATGCATAATCTCTATGTGCCCAGAAAGATACAGAAAAGATAAAGTAATATTTGCTCCAGATCCATGAGTCCTGTTTTTCTATCTCACCTTTCTTGTGGCACTTTTTAAAACATCAAATTTTGGGGGTTAAAACTGAAATTTTAGGTAAACAAAAATTAAAGACTTTTCTCTGCCTCAGAGCAAGATGAAAACAAAAGCAACTTTGAGGATAAAAAGATACTCATTTCCTTAGCAACAGTTAATTTTTTTTATTTTTATACTGTACATATTACACTCAAAATTTTCTTCACAGTCCTCCAAAGTTGTGTGAATTTAAAGCACAAGGATGAAGCAAACAGAGAAAACAGATTTTAAATGATCCTGAAAACATCTGTATAGTGCTTTTCCAATCGATGTAATCCTCAAGGGATGATGTAGCATAATGTTTCTCAAACTAGCGTGTGCCTGAAAATCATTTGGTAAATTGGTTAAACCACAGATTTCTGGGGTTTTTGATTCAGCTGATCTGGGGCTGGGCCACGAATATGCATTTCCAAAAAGGTACCAAGTGCTGCAGAAGCTGCTAGGCTGGGGACCACTCTGAACCACTGAGGGGGAAGCTGCTCTGCTGTGGACCATGGTAGGTTAGATGCCTAACTCCATCCCTTAATAGTGCAGTAACATACTCGGTTGATTTGATACCAAATCTATTTGAACCTCATTTTCTCATTTGTGAAAAGGGGAAAATAATGCCTACAACAAAGGGAAGTTATGAGATTTAAGTTAAACTAACTCATATTTAAAACACAACATAGGTATCTGAAAAATGACAGATTATGCCATAACTATTATTTCCCTATTTTCTCCATAGCAATGAAAATTTCACTGTTTTACATTGTACTTGTATTTCAGTGAGTGTTAACTTCCTTTCCCATTTTATTTATTAGTGATTTCCTCATGATGTATTTTAAACAAGAAATATTATAAATATTGTAATTAAAGTATTAGCAAACTCTTTTCAAGGTATAGGAAACCAAACAACTTTAAATGTTTTATGGTTGTTTGTCAAGATCAGAATTTGAAAAATCAATTTTTATCATCATTGTTAAGCCTGGAATATATGTAAAATACTGTATCATTCATAGATTTTATTTACTCCATTTTCATTACCATCTGTGAGACATACAAATAATTTTCTTTTCCAATATTCTGGGTATCATTTTTAAATTGACTATATGAATACAGAAAGAAACATTTTAAAAACCAGAAAATGTTTTGCAAATTTATAAATTAATAAACCTATCATAGAGAAATTTAGGGATTTACACAAAGCTATATTTTTAAACTGTTATTTTTTATTTAATTATATGTTTAGAAAATAGAAAATAATATTAAAAAAAGAAAACATTTTTCTACTCACTGTTAACATATAGTTTATCTTCATTCCTGTTTCTTCCTCTCTCTCTCTCTCTCTCTCTCTCTCTCTCTCTCTCTCTCTCTCTCTCTCTCTCTCCTTCTCTCTCTCTTTCTCCCTCTCCTGTGTGTGTGTCTGTGCATTGAGATGACAGAGACAGACTCTTGTGGATCTAGGGTCAGTTTTGAACTGGCTATTTTGAAAAAGTCAGCTTAATCAGAGAATCATAAAAACACATTATTTATGTCAAATGACGTTTAGACATGGATGTTAATTGGTTTGGCCACATTTGGATGTAGGGCCAAGGGATATTCATGACATTTAAATTGACCAGGTGAAATTTCCTTCTGTTATTCCATAAGCAACACTCCTAGTGCATCCTCTAGAACCCCGATTTTAGGTTTTAAGATGATGTAGAAAGTTAAAGGTATTTTATAAAGCAAGCTAACTGTAGACTCCTTCTAGATTTTTATTATTTTTTTCTAATTTTTAAAAGATGTCTGTACAATTGTTTACAATATATTTTTAATGACGCTTACTGGGACTTTGTAAAACATTCAACTTAGAACTCACAATAACTGAAATTTTTCTCATTAACATTTTATCAGATTACACAATATCTTATTAAATTATATCACTAAAATAACAAGTACTGCTGACAAAAACAGTGTTAGGAAAAAACATAAATGACTTGGTTGCCATTTATCTGGTGGGTGCAGAAAGGCACTAAATAAATACTCCTTCTTTTGCCACATTACTATATGATGCTGTTTTTAAAATTAGTTGCCAATAGGCAGAAAAATTAATATATCAAAATCATTTTATGGCTATGGTCACGTACTGTACTACAATCCCTCACTTTTTTCTATCTTTTTTTTTTCTTTTTTCTTTTAGCTGAGCCATCCTGCCACCTGTCGGCAGCTCAACAGCAACTCAGCTCAGGCTGGCATCAAACCGCCATTGCTCAAAGAGTTCAGCTAGCACTCTTGAGTGAGCTCTTAACCAACTGACCCACTCGGGCCGGCCCACTTTTTTCTGTCTTTGGTTAATCTTCCTTGCTGGTGTTTATGAATTGTGTAAATTTCAGAATGTGCATAGATGTGCGCTGGCCTGGGAAGCCAGCGGCCCCGGTTCGGGTCCCACATCTGAGGGCCAGCGACACTGCCCTCAAAACAAAACAAAACAAAACAAAACAACAACAACGGAATGTGCATGGATGTGCTTTTCAATGCCTTACATCTGAGAATGTTTTCCTGGTGTAATGTGTATACAAAGATTAATTCGGCTCTGTGATGCCAAATAAATATCTTTATTTAAAAATCTTTCCATTTTGAGCTCTATAGTAAAGTGTTATCTTTTGGCTTCGGGTGTTGTCATGGATGTTTCAAGATATATATTTCTTTGTAGATATTCTAATCTCTCTTCCTGGGTTATTATAAATACTTGAGGTAGATACGCCTTCATATACATATATACATATTTATATTTATTTATGTATAATTTGTTTAAATCAACAAGCATGTCTAAGTGTTGCTATGTTTAAATTAGTTCTGCATGTGCTTAGTTATGGCTGCTCATTTCTTCTTGAGAGATGAGACACTAAACTGTTTTAGAGTACAGACTGCAGAATCTGACAACCTCAGGTTCAATCCTGTCTCTACTACATGGCAACTGTAACCTGAGGCAGTTCATATTTTGGTGTTTTGGTTTTCTTGTCTGTAAATGGGCATGATAATCACAGCCCTCAAACCCAGGATTGCTGTGAGGATTAATAGACCTAATAAACTAATATGTTTAGAGCAACACAACCATGACAGGGAGAGTATAAACTGTAGGCATGAAGGAATTATAAGTTCTGCCTTTAATTATTTGCCTTATGAACACTTATATATGTTTTGCCACATTATTTGCATACTCCTTATACTTTATTCGTTTAATCCTTTCTTGATTCCTCTTAATTAAGTTCTCAAGCTTGAAATTTTCCCTCTGATTTGAATTTTTATAGTATTTGGATAATACTGTTCAATACTTCTGTTCAATACTTTATTTGAAGTTCTTGATTTGGTTAATTGTGCTTTTCATTTTCCTGGCACTCTTTTCAGATTTTCCTTCTCCATGAGTACAAGATTTTATTTAAAAGTAACAATGTTCTTGGGCTGGCCGAGTGGCGTGGTGGTTAAGCACTGGCTTGGGATGCCAGTGACCCCGGTTCGGATCCCACATATGAGGGCCAGGGACACTGCCCTCTAAAAAAGAAAAAATAAATAAAAAAAATTAAAGTAACAATATTCTTAAGTCTTATTCATTCCATGAATTTTAAAATTTCTTCTATTTAAAAAATGTTTGCAATAAATTTTGCAAGACATAATAGTAGACTCCGAAGAAGAATTACACCCAAATGTCAGAAATGTCAATGACTTTTGATCAAGGTATATGCAAATGAAACTTAATTATAGAAATGAGTCATAAATGTAAAGAAAAACAAACAAACAAAAAAAACCCAATAAGTTTGCTTGGAAAATAATGAGAAGTGATTTTCAAAATTTCCACCCAAACCTGGAAGAGTCACTGATTGAAATGCTGGTGGGTTTAAACAGTGGAAGTACTCCATATAGTTCCAGATTTTATAGGTAATATGTGATGTCAGACTTCACTGATTATATATGTAGTTATATATTATGTAATTATATATATACATGTTGTATTTAATGTGTTTATATTCTCTAACATTACGATTATTTTAAAATAATTTACCTGATTTCCATATTAACTGCCAGATATCATTCTTCACTTTTAAAATTTTGTTTTTATTCATCTCTTAGTGGGCTTACTATCCTGGTTTAAATTTTAGGATTATAATTATCTTTATTTAGCTTTGCTTTTAACAGAAAATTTTGAGTCAAAAATTTTTGAGATAGGAATAAAACAAGATTAAATACAGAGGTGACAAACATCAATTATGTCATGATCAGGCCACATTCTATTGTCATTTAGGGGGTGCCAAAAGAAATGTATACATGTAGACACTTTGGTCAATGTTGCTCAAGCAGTAGTTCACTAATCAGAAGTGACTGGATGCTGATAACCACTCTGAGCACCTCTTACAATTGCAGAAGTCAAATGTGATCTGTATTCATCTTTTGCTATTGGTATATATTGAGTATTACAATTTTAATACAGTTTTCCTTTCTTAAAATATGTATATATTTTTTGGCACTCTCTATATTTAACAACTTCCCACATTTATACTACCTGTGAATCCTCTGAAAGCATAGGAATTAGCCACTCTTGCTTCAGTTGATTTTATATTGATTATCTTTTTTTACTCCACCACTATTTGCTTAATTACAAAAACGGAAATATGAAGAGAGAAGATAAAAAGAACCCCACCTCTTCATTACATCTTGGGTCATGGTTGATTTAGAGATGTCAAAAAAAAAAAAAGCAACCCTTTCATAGATGAGAAAACAGCAGCTTTCTGTATTCCAAAAAACCATGACTGTTGGCCAGGTCATGGAATTTCAAGATGAAATTGGTCTAAGGTGTAAGTCTGTGAAGTTGCTCAAACTTGTGCTCACATACTCAACATGTTTTTAATATTTATAACTGATTGACTATAGTTATGATATATACAGTGACTTACTAGTAAGTATGGGAACTGGTTTTAGTTGTTGAATGGTCTCACCAAGGTTGATGTATTTATTTTGGACTTTTCTACTCATTTTCTCTAAACTCAGTCTTGCTACTTTATCAGATATTTTTCATTAATCATATCAATAATTTTCTTTGTTCACTATTTCCCATTCGTGAATAATCACATAAGTTTTAGCTATCTCAATTATATCCTTATAGTAAGTGTTTTATTTTGATTTCTTACTTTCTTTTTGAAAATTATGTGTACCTACCTGTCCAGTAATCGATGGCACATTTTTCAGTGAAACTTTTACCTTTTCAAATTAAAAAATGTTAATACGATTTAAGCAAATTTTCCTCTACTAAATTCTTGATATAAATGAAATTTTACAGTTAGCTCTGGATGGCTGAGTTTTATCTGTTACCATCTGTGTTATGTCTAGAAGTCAAGGAGATACTAGGAATAATGCCAACCACATTCCAGAAATCCCCAACAATATCTCTTTGACTTCACATTCCACTGGTAAGCTCATGTGGAAATTAGTATAAAAGTACTGGATGCAACTATTCAAGTCATTCTATTTCTTTGCAGTCTCATCCAGTTTTTTTCAGTCTTCTGTGGTCTGTTCTATTTGTATTTTGGTCTCTTTTCTAAGCAGTTCATTTTGATATATTGCTTTATAAAATCATGCTTTCTTGAATTTCATTGAGAACTGATAAAATTTTTTTTTAAATGTACTTCTTACTCTTGTGTTAATTTCCCCCCAATAGTAAAATGGATATATTGAGTCTCTTACAATAGAAAACATTTTCATAGGCTCATGTTTTGTTGTTATAATGATAATTATATCTGTTTATAGTTTGCACAATTGAATGTCTATGCCTTATTTATCTCAATAAATAGAGAGGACAATTTTTTCCTAATTTCCCTAACTATAAATTTTTTGCTATTAGAACTTTCAGTTTTTAAGCAGTGTGAGTTTAGGAGGGTGGTCAAGTTGAATATTCACAACTACTAATCAAGTTTCTGGAATCCTTTGTCCAGTCTTATCTTATTGAAACAAGAAGGAGTATCCTGGTTCTGCTGTCTACTTGTCTAATTATATATAGAGCAATATATTTCTAGTTTATTTAAAAAGTTTTATAGGAGTGAATTTTTTAAACCAGGACCATCAAATAGAAATATAATGAAAATCACAAATATGAACCAAATATGTAGTTAAATTTTTTCTATTAATCACACAAAAAATTTAAAAAGACAGGTTCACATTAATAATACATATTTCTTTAGCCAACATATCTAAAATATATAATCAATATTAGACACATTGATGAGATTTTTTCTATTTTGGAAACACGAACTCCTCACCATCTGTTACGTATTTTATACTTACAACACATGTCAATTTGGACTAGCCACATTTCAAGTGCTTATGTGCCACCCATGGACATTGGCTACCAGATTGGACAGTGAAGTGTTAAAACCTTCCTAGAAAGAATGGATTAAGTACAGAAACCAAGGTATACTTATCCCTCAGGTATTCTATTGCTTACTTTATATTCCAGGAAATAATCCATCATTACTTGTCTTTATCTGCTTGAACTAAATTGCATTAATTAGACATCACTGTCTCCAAATCCATAAAGTGTTTTTCATGGGACAAGGGGTGGGGATGAGGGAGTTGTGAGGAATTTACAGCAAAACAAAATAAAACAAACAAGCAAATCAATACCACCTTTTGGCTAGGGATGCATAGATCTGTCCCCCTGCTAAGTGTATATCTGAGAAAGAGTGCCATAATAGTTGTGAATAAAAATGTCACTACATTTTCCATGAAAGTACTTGTTCTGCTTTAGGACTCCATCCTTACTTTGATTAGTGAATGTTGCTCTTTGGTACTGGCAGATAATTAATCAATACACTTCATACTTAACGCTATTGTGACTGTGTGTTTCCATCGACTGTTTTTGTGGATGGGTCAATAGGAAAATAGAAGAAAATAAACATGAACTGCTAGAGAAACATGATTGTAACCTGAAAGGGTCTGCCATAATTCTTAAAAAAAAAAAAGGTTGGCTTGTTGTAATATTTATTTTTATGTTCTTTCAAATTAAATAACAATATGATGATGATTTTTGTCACCTCCTCCTTTATCCTGAACAAATATTTAACCTCTTACTCAACTTGTAAATCATATGCTAACCAGTTATTGGGTGGGCCTATAATACTATCTTCTATTTTTTTTTTTTTTAATTTGAAACATCTTGTTCATTTTATTTTCATTATGTTTCTCCATAGAAAAGTGATCTTCAGGGAATTTTTTCTCAATAAAATGCATGAATATGCAACAAAAGAAGTAATTAATTCAATGAATTAATCATACATTATGTTTGGTAGTCAGGCATGTTATATCATTTCTTTGATGTGAACCACCAGTGGGAACAAGATGTGAACCACCAGTGGGAACAATCTATCTTATCTGTCACTGCAATGAATTTTATTAAAAGTTAAAACTCTCCAATCTGTAATAAAGCTAAAGATCAAGGACATATCTAATAACATTTTATTCACATTGCAGCTGTACTTTGGCCTTTAAATATTTTACCCGTTTACTAGTGTGCCATTTTGAAATAACAAATCCTATTTAGACTCAAATCTCTGTAGAGAAACAGCTCAGAAAAAAATACTTTATGTTTAAGCCTTTTGTTTTCAAATATTTAAAAGTAAGATACTTTCTTAATGACTTAGTGACATATTTAGTAAGATCATCAGAAGTAACACTCTCTAAAAATACTGAGCAGCATTTTAGTGGCCATAAAACAAAATGTAAAACTATATTAGGTCTCTAGTAAGAGCCTAGAGAAGTCTGCTCTGGTTGATATTACAAGACAAAGCAAGATTAATTTAAGACTCTGTCTGGAAGGAGGAGTGTGCCCCAGAGAGCAGTCTGAGTTTCAAGCATGTCTTTTCATGGGACGATCCCCAGAGAAACCTGGAAATAGTATACAGCTTGCTGGCTCTGTTTCAGGTGCCTGTTTAGTGTAAGTTAATTCCTTGTAAATCACAATGTTTTAGGGTACCGGCATGTTCATTAATTCAACCAACACTATGCAGTTTGCTGAGTTGTTCCCTAGAGATACATAAGTAAAGCACAATCCCTACTTTAAGGAGTTGGCAGTCTAGTGGGGAAGGTAGACAATAACAGAATATTTTCAATACAATGTATAAGTGCATACAGTAATAATCTCAAAAATTCACAGTTCAATTTACTATTAAAACTTATCAGTCACTGAACGTTTTCTTTGGACCAGTACTGTAAGTGGCATTCTTTAAACCTTATCTCAATAAAAGCTATGTGGTTGCTATTACTGTTATCATTTCACATATAAGACAATGGAGTATCTCAGATAGTTGAAGTAACTTGCCCAGGTGACAGAGTTAGTGAAATAATACAGCTGGGGAATAAATCAAATTTTATGACTGTGGTGCCCAAGAGCCTCTTATTTTTATACATTTTCTCTCAGGGTTAGATAGGTATAACAAGACAAAATACAGGAGAATCACCTGCCTGGCCAAAAGGTCAAAAAATGATTCCTGGAGGGATGTAATCCGAACTGAGTCTTATTCACCTGAAACAGTGGGGATGGATTTTGTAGGCTGATAGGTTTTCTAGTGTAAAGCCTTAAATACATGGTGGGGGAAAAGGTAGGGTGAGTGGACAAGAGTAGAAATGAGGAAATGGAATGAAATGACAGATGTACGGAGCAGGCCATTTATAGAAAATACGTATCTAAGAGATACTGTATCTAAGAGAAAGGAAGCTTCAGAAGTTTTTATGAAAGGGATTGATTTGATAATATCTAAATTTCTGTTTTTTCACTAAAACAGTAGTCCGAATTCATGGAGAAAAGTTACAGGACAATTTTAGGAAAAGGGATGTGATGTGATGTGATGAGCATACAACTTAAGTTAGAACAATTGAGAGGTAAGAGTTCGCCAATATTTTTTAGGGGAGTGGGGAAAAATATCAGCCTGTGAGCAAAACTGAATAAAAAATAACAAAAATAGAGTTTGCTTTGAGGTTGCTACCAGGAGTTAAGTGGTAAAGTGAAAATCAAATAGGCTTAGGTTTGAATTCACCATCTATTTGTTGGTAAACTTGAATGAATGCTCAGATCCTAAATGATGGGCGATGCTGACAGGCAAGAAGGCAAAAGAGAAGCAGAAATTGGCTTGAGAAATAATATAAATGAAAGATTCATGGTGAAAAGGAGAAAAACAATAGTTAGGGAAGTTTGTATAAAGCTAAATTTTGTCCTAAAGGACTCCATTTTATTCTTAAAAAATATCCTTCCTGTTTTTCTGTATTTGCTGTTTACATATTGTTTATTTTGTGAAATATAATGACAGCAGATAGTGATTGAGACTAGGTTTTCCTTTTTAAAAAATTCTTAATTGGTAAAGTAAAACCAGTACTTCAACTTTTATTTTTTAAAATTGTTTTGATCCTTGAATCCTAAAGTCTGGGAATCCTGTTCTAATGTAAATTATAGAGAATTGTTTAAAGTGGGTGGGAAAAGCTCACTAATTTTATAGCCTGCATTACAGTACATGGGGATGCTTGCCATTGTTTTCATACAGAAGGCCAATTTATACAGATCTGACTGCAAAAAAAAAAAAAAAAATTCTGAAGAAGGACATAATTATGATAGTTGCCTTGTTATGATTTCTCAGCAGGGATGGCTTTGAGTCTTAAGCTGTTACATGTCTCTCTTTTAGAACTTCAAACAAACCTGACCCAAATGAATAGCAGATAACTAGGCTGTTATTGTGGGGAGGACTTCAATTAAAGGTTTATGGGCAGCAAAAGGCAGATGTTATTTAATAGCACCTGTTCCAGGGACAGTCTGGGGAAAAACCTGCAGCCTTTTTGCTGCACCTGCTGGAAGGAGCATCTGCAGGAGTCACCTTTATATCCAGATGCGTATTGGCGTCTCTGACAGGTTAACTTATATCTATATGATGTCTAAGACCAACAGCAACATTGCATTTTGTATGTAATCCAATCTTCTGGAGGAGCTTATACATCTCCCATATGCTATTTTCTGATCATGTTTTCGTACTAAACTTGTCGCTATCTAGTAAGAAATGGTTAATGAATTTAGTAAGAGTCAAGATAAGTGTTCTAGTGTACCATGACCATCTATAAAATTTGCATATGAAAACCTGCCCAACTCAGCCCCCAATGTCATCCTTTTGCCCCAACCTGACAGTAATAGAGGTCAAAGTCACATGCATGGCTATCCATCACTCCAGACTGCTCCTTATTACGGTCTTGTTGTGGTCTTTGAAACCTGAGTGCTGACCATGCCTTGGGAGGGTGAGGAGGCCTGGCATTTCCGGAGTTCCAAGGGCCTTGACTACAGAACAGGGACACAGAGCACAAACTAAACTGCCAGTGAATCATGGATTCTAAAGATGCTGCCTGCTTTAAAAACAAAACAAAACTGGCCATTAGCAGTGTGATGTTTAGGCTTAGCTAGGGGAGTGGGATTATTATCCCCACCCCAGTCCTCTATCCCCACGCTCTTTAGCGTGCGCTTCCCAGACAGCTGTGCCTGCATCACCGCAGAGCTTGTGAGAAATGCAGAATCAGAATCTGTTTTAACAAGATCCTCAAGTGATTCATATAAATATTCAAGTTTGAGAAGCCCAGCTTTATCACACCTTTTCTATTTTGCTGAATCCCAGGGCACATTTGTTTCTCTAATCCTTCATGCTGGGATATGTACCCTTTGATAGCATTCTACTCTCATCCTCTGCCTCAGGGTCTCTGCTTTAAGAGACAAAGCGGGCCACATGTTCAGGAAGGTTTATCTCTGATGACACCTGATTTTTCCCCATCCTTCCCAAGCCCATCATTGCAGCTCAGTTCTCATTATGGTAAATTTTGCCGAGGAATATCCATCCTTTCTGTAGCGCAGCTTCACTGAGTCATGGAATTTAATCCCATGAGCCATCTGTATCAAGTTCTGTCTGTCGTCTCTGCTAGGAGGTATCAGTTATATCTGGGGTCGTGTCCCAATCATTTGGTCTTTGGCAGCATAGAGTGCCACACTGCTAAAACTTCTCCTGGGTCAGCTTCAGGCATGCTAATTTGCTGAGTCCCAGGAGGTAATTTGTTGATTTGTCACAGTTATCTTGTTTGCGACCATCTGCTACCTCAGCAGAACATTAGTAAAATTAATTTCCTGTCAGGGCTGTGTGTCTGCTCTGGAATCTTTTGTTGGAGGGAGGATCGTATGAAGCCTTAAAGACAAGAACTTGAATCATGACACGACTGTCAACTCCCATACTCCAGCTCTGTGCTGGGTCTGCCCTGATGGGTTCTTCTGTGCTGGGTTGCTCCCTAGGAGGGAACATGCCGCCTCCTCTTCCTTTCCTACTAACGGGGAACTGCTGCAGGGAAGATTAGAAAAATCCCTGCAGATCACCTATGCCCAATGAGGCTTTCTATCAGAGTTTTACTATAAAAGTCACACTATTATTTGCTCTAATCAAGGCTGCTTCTTCCTTCTCTTCCAAGTAGCCGCTCTGTATGTAGCTCTTTGCAAAAGCCTCTTAACATTTTCAATACACGTGTAGAAGGTTTTTCTTTTCTTCTGCTGGCTAAAAAGAGATGCGTATACACTACAGGTGTTCTGGACTTTACCGAGTCCTCTTTTGATTGCTGCTCAACGGCCATGTGTACACCAGCAGCATTTGCTGTTTTAATGCTGCTGATGGCTTCTGAGGCCTGAGTGGCTCCTGGCAGTCTTTTTCACTGCTCAGTCTCACGGTTCTGTTATTATTAGAACAGCTCTGCAGTATGGCCTAGCCGTAATTTTCTGGCAATACAGCTGCTGAGAGTCTCCCCAGCTGCACATGTCATGGGGTCTCTACCAGGAGTCCGGGGCTTGCTCCATTGTTTATCCTCAGCAGAAGTCTGTGCTCCAGGGGTTCTGAGTAGACAAGTAAAATATACATCTCTGAACAGACCCAATATCTTGATCAAAGACTTCTTATCCGCTTCCTGATTTTATTTTTGGTTTTGATTTTAAAAGAAAGTCTGTGTCAACAGATAATCCTTTCACACCAGCTTTCAGGGTTATTCCTTCTTATGTTTAGGAAAATTTTAGAGCTAATTATTCTTAGCAACTATAAATACTGCCAAGCTTTCTGCCTGGAACTTCTAACCAAGAAGACCCAGAATAAGGGTGTTAAAGTCCAGCTGAGAAAAACTTCTAAAACCTCCTTTTGATTTTTAAGGTGTTATTCTGTGAACTAACACAATCAATAATGTGTAAATTTGTCTTCCTTCACCTTTCCTTCACCTTTTATCCAATAATTTGGCAGTCATTTATGAGGATGAAATCTTGCATTGGACCTTAGGTAGTAATTTAGTCTGAAATGCAGATGGGCTTAGTATTGGAGCTGAAAACAATCCTGGACAAGTGCCATCTGTAACCCATACATTAGCTGGTTCACCCTGCCAGTCAAGATTTCAATAAAACCGGAAAACTTCTATTTCTACTTAGAATGTATGTATGCATAAAGACACAGCAGAATATTACTCCTACTCTACTGATGTGATGGAGTAGGAAAACCTACAAATCACAGTTTAAAAAATGTTATCAGAGAAGTGAGGTCACAGAAAACCTAATAAACTAAAATCAGAAAGTGACAAGTTCCTCTAGGGAAAAACAGTCTCATACTGCATTTATCATTGGCGAAGAGGCAGGAGAGGAGTATGCTGTTATATGTTATAGTTGAGGTAAGAAGATAAGAGAGGAACTTTGTAAAAGCCTGGGGTGTCTGAGGCATATCTGTGAACTACCCAGGAAGCCCCAGACAGAGGGAGAATCTGCATACACCCACAACTCTTTGTTGTGGGCCCTAGAGAAGCACACATGTTACACATGAAGGCAGAAGAACTGAAATACTCTCTATGGCACATGTTTAGCAGATTGGCTAAAGGGAGCAGATTTAATAGAACTACAGAGACACTGTGGGCCTTGAGCAAGTAGGAGGTGGTGGCTACCTGTTACTGGAAAAGCCACAGGAGAACTGACTTAAGAGAGACTCCCCAGTAGGTCCAGGTACACACTGTCTGTGAAGTCTGAGGCCTGTAATGGAGAGGACTGTGCAGGTAGCTCATTTATACACCGAGTACAAAGCAGTGGCCGTGCACGGCTGGAGAGCGGCAGGCGAGTTAGAGAACCCCTGGGATCACAAGTACATAGGGCTCACTGAAATGTAAAGACAAGCATGAGAATTGAGAAATCGCACTGGTGCTTATCAATGCAAGAGGGCAAGAGAGTCAGAGTCAATAGAGGGACATGTGACAGTTGAAGCAGAGCTTTGGATTGATGCAATCGTTGGGCTTGAGGATGAAAGGGGGAGCCATGAGCTGAGGAAGGCAGGTGGTCCCTAGAAATTGAAAAAAAAACAAGACAACAGATTCTCCCCTAGTGCTTTAAGAAGGAAGAGAGCTCACCTTCATTTTAGCCCAGTGAGACATATATTTCAGATTTATGACCTCCAGAACCATAAAATAATAAATTTGTGTTGTATTAAACCATTAAGCTTCTGGCAGCAATAGTAAAGTAATACAAGGCCTGTGAAGTCCGAGAGCAGGATAAGAGAGGTTAGAGAAATTTTCTAGGCATTCCATACCATACACTGGATATGAAGGCAACTGCTGCTAAGTGTGGTGTCTGTAATAAACTGAATCTGACTAAAGCTACCACAAAGCCTAATGCCAGCTCAATACAAGCCAGATTAAATCACCTCCACCCCCTACTCTGCTCCATCAGTTTACAGTGTAATAGAAAAAGAGGCATGCTTGTTTCTGAGCATAAATCTTATTTACCTCAACCTTTAATGTTATATCACATACAATTTTGGTATTAAATTTTTTAAAAATGAGAAATCTGAAGAAGCAATAACATATGATGCTTTGTCAAGAGACAAAAAGTCAATAGAGGCAGACACAGAGATGGACAAATATCACAGTTTTCAGATAAGTACAATGATAATCTGTAATAAATATATTAAAGGCTCTAATAAAAGCAGTGGAAAACATGCATGGAAAGGGCAGAAATGAAAGTTACAAAAAAGGACAAATTAAAATTCTAGATATAAGAAATATAATATCAAAAATGTATTATTTTACTTGTACATTGACCAAAGTGGAAGAAACAGTAACATTCTCAAGTCAGAAAAAAACAGATGAAAATTAATAGACTTTGCCAAACAATCTTGTTTGCTACATGATGGTAATTAATAATATGACAGATACTTCTCCCCATCAAACTGATCAAATTTGAGGAGAGCTTTGAAACCCAGGCATCACCTTCATATTTATTTTGTTGCTAAAATCATGAAGAACTGGGTAAAGGAGTTCAACATGAAGAATGTTAGATAAGAGTTGAAAGTCCTTAAAGAAAAATAGGAAAGGTGAAATATGATAGGTCAATTGAAAAAACAAGAAACTGGACCTGACAGCTGTCTAGCATACGAAATAAATAAAACTAAACTAAACCCTGGGTTTGTGTATTGGGAAACATGAAACTCAGTGACAAACCACATTTCAGAAAACAAATCAAAACCAAACAGAATATAAAGCCTACTACTAAAATAATCACAAAAAAGCACCCAATTTTCAAGATGATTACAGAAATTTAAATATTTGTTAAAAATATCAGTGTTACTTATGATTGTGAAAAACACATGAGGTAAGTTGTTCATAATACTTTTATTTAGAAAGCGGAGAAAGCAGCATGAGTGCAGATATGGAAAAAAGATTACAAAGACTTTTTATTGAAAAGAGGGAAAATGTTTCTTATTCTGAGATCAGAGGGAAATAATTGACGGGAAAACCCCAATACTTCAGCTAATAATTGGGGATTAGTACCCTGGAAGGTTAATTCAATATAATGTATAACCTTTACAATGTGAAGAAGATACAGTTGATTCATAATTAGAAAGCATGTGTACTGAGTTCTTTTTTAAATAATGGTTATTGAACTGGTAATTGTCCAACCATACTCTCTGTCTCGACCTTATAGCAAATTATACTCATCTGTTAAAGAACACATTTAGAATCTCTGCTCCGTGGCCATTTTTAGAATCAAACCTATGACTGAGCTTCATCAGATTGATGCTTTAATTAATTGAACTGAATGTCACAGAAAAGCTTATAGAGCAGTGGTGCTAAAAATATGACCCACAGACTAGCAACATCATTGCCATTACCTGGAAACCTGTTAAAATGAAAATTCTCAAGATTTCCTATCCAAGATTTCCAAAATCAGAAACTCTAGGAGTGGGACCAGCAATCCGTGATTGAATAAGTCTTCCAGGCAATTTCTTTTTGAACTTCTCCAGGATGGTGGAGGAGATAAGAGTGGCCAGCCATTCTTTGAAAATCTCTTGCTCATGTGAATTCATAGGTAATTATTAACGTTTCTGCTCATGACGATCTCTATGGCTTGAAAAAAATGTACGCTTTACTTGGCATATCCTGTCCAGCTCTTCTAGGAATCCCTATTATTTTGCTGGACAATGTTGGAGCAAGGAAAATAATTGAATAAGGCTGACGCAACAAACATTAAACAACGAACATTAAAGTTGGCAGATTATGCATCAAGGCTAAAAGTCTTCAAAAATCTCATTAACGTTGTCTGAGTCAGAACTTTAAAATGGAGAAAAAGGAGCCAGGCTTTTATTCCTAGAAGTCAGGGAGTTTTTGCTATCCTCTGCTATTCCATACATGGTCCTATTATTAGTTTTAGACAACTGCCGCGTGTCTCATAAAACACGTTTTGGATTTACCCCAGCAAGCCTCTTTGTTGCTTCCTGGGACTGTCATCCTCTACTCCATGGTGCTGTCACCATTTTCTTATTTTGCTTCTTCCAATCCAGCTTCTTATGTAAAACTGCCTACAATGGGTTCATTATCATGGGGCACAGAACATTTAACGCTCCCTCTAGTGGCAGCTTAGTGAATAGTTACAGTGTTTGTCCTGGTTATCCAATTACTTTGCAGATGGCAACAATGACCAAATAACTAATAACTATTAGGAACTTATTTTGTGTGAGGCAATGTCTTAAGAATATTACTTCCAATTGTGAAATTAAAAGGTCAACATAGGACTTGATAAAGAGATAAACAAAATAAGAAAGTGAAACATGAACTTTCTAAAAAGAAAAAAAAGAATACAGAACACATTTATGAGTTCAGTAGAACTATAACTGCTTATATCAATGTAATAAATTTTTACCTTGAGATATATTTCAAACCAAAATTAAGATATATATGTAATAGGAAAAAAACAAACAGGCTTTTAAAGGATTTTTCCCCCACATCTTATAGTAATATATAAATGCAATATAGAATTATAAATATATACAATATAAAAAAAGATCAGAAACTATTTCACTTTAAGTAAGTTAAATGTCAAGTCAGTTTTCTGTATCTAAACAACTTACTCTGAAACACCTATTTGTATTTTCCTTTCTCCATATTTGCTTCACGGATACTTTGTTTAGAATGATTACAATTTATTCCAATTGCTTATACATCCTCCCTTTCTCTTTAATTCCATTACAATGTCACATTTGACATGTGGTGTGCCTTGGGTTTAGATAAAATGGACCAATTAATTATTCAAACCCTAGTGAATTTTTAAAATACGGGGCTTTTTAAAAACAATGAAAAAGGTTTGTTTCTTTTTCCCATAATGCTCCAGAATCCATTTTTCTGGATTAATGTTCTGGCCCTATCATTTACTAACTGTGTGATCTTGGAAAAGTTACTTGACCACTTTGTGCATTAGCTCCTTCATATACAAAATGGGGAAAGTAACAGTAAGCTCTAATAATAATTGCTAGCTATTATTATTGTTGTTATGATTTTTATTATCAGAAAAGGAGTATAGAAAGTCCACAGCCTCAACTAGTAATTGCTTAATTTACACATAATGGAGAGTTATAAGGTATGTTGAAGTTAATTTAATAAACTTTATGACTTGTTTTTTCTGTTTTGGAATGAGGGTTGCAAGGATCCTTATACATCTTCAGATAAAACATATGCATTCTTGGTGATGTTGGAATTAAATTTTTATTTAATTTAATTTACTTTTTAAATAATTACATAGGTCTATACTAAACAGCCAAACCTTCATGCCTTGGCTCTGGCCCGGTTTCCCCAGTTCTGTGTAACTAGGATTAATTTATGTCCCTAAATGCAGGCTGCTGTGCCTGAGGTTTATGAAGGGCCGTTGATCCCTACTCCAATCAGCTGAGACTTAAACGTACAACCTCTGACTGAGGGATGTTGTGGACCAGCTGCTGTAAGATTTCTGTTCTTCCTCCCCAGTACAAAGTCTGATTCATGCCAACCAAACCTAGAACTTCCAACTAAACAAGGCTCTACTAGTGTGAAAGCCTGAATAACCAGGAAGCTATATATTTGAAGTCCATCCCTACTTTCATTGTACCCCAAGAATGTGTTTCTGCTTAGATTTTTTTCCCCCTTAGTTGTGGCCCAATTACTGTGCCTACAAACACAAACACCCAAAAACATCTTTCAAATGGAAGCTTTGATTTTAACATCCCTAAAACTGAAATATACTGATATTAAGTAAACTGCCTCTGGTCACTAGAGATTTAGCAGAAACAAGCTGCGCTTACACCCAGCAAGGAGTCTACAAGGGCTTGCTCAGTGATGGAAAAACATTAGTTTCCGTTTCAGTTACGGTGCTCTGTGCAGAACATTAGCCATTTGTGTCTTCTGGGCATGTTCTCAGCAAGCACAGTGGCAATCCTAGATGTGATTAGAGTTCAAAGGGTGTGGGGAGGGAAATTTTTCACTTTTAATTAGAGTATAAGTCCCTGTTGAGCATAAGCAGGGTATACGTCACTCATTCACAGGGATTTACATCCTGGCTCACTTTAACTTAGAGGAAGAACTCAAGTCTCAGCCAAAGACAGTTAGAACAGGTAACGGCTCTACGAAACTTTGTTGGCAAAGGTTAGACCAAGACAGATCAAATCAAAGTTCACATGTATTCTTAGTCATTTGGGAAATGTGCAAATACGTATCTATTGGGGAGTCAAAATTGTTAGAGCTGAAAGAACATAAAAATAACAGAATACAATGATAACTTCTATTATTATATTGTCATTAATAGTAAAGTAACATGTGGAAAGCAATCTACCTAAAATAATCAAATGAAGTGTTTTCTAACTATTAAATTAGTAATCTTAAAAAAGATTCTGGTCTACTCTGGCATGACTATTAAAAATGGCAATATATGTATATAGTATTAGATGTACAGGTGTAAACTTTGAAAAGAATTATAGTATAATGGGTAATAAATATATAATATTTAGCAAATAAATGCATAATAATTTTTATTTTATTATTTTTTATTTAATTTATTTAATTAATACTAATAAATAAATAAATATATAATAAAATATATGTTATGTGGTCATTCAGAAATCCTCTCTTAAATCAAAGAAAGGAAACAATGTGTACCTAGCTATAGCCTTTTAGCATTTCCCACTTTTGTAAAACAGAGATGACTTAATGTCTACCATTAAAAAAATGACTTAATAAATGTATTATAGAACCACTCAATTAAATGTTTTGCAGTGATAACATTATAATTTTTACAGTCTATGTAAGGGCATGCACATATGCTTATAATATAATGCTAGGTGAGAAAATAAAATATAAAATACATATACTAATTATGGGGATATAAATTATGTTTGTGTATAGACAAAGACTACAGAAGATTATGCAAAAAATGAAATCAGTTACTCTCAATACATAAATAGAAAACGATGTACTTTTGGTTAGGTATCTTTTATAATATTGTTAAGATGACATTGCTACAATAAAATTTATATTTGTAAATAGACTGGTACCCTATTTTCAAGATTATTCATGAAATTTTCAGTTTTCAGTTCTTGTAAGTCTCCATATGAATTATTTCCAATTGGCCAAAGGAGGGGGGGGGTCCTTAATTGTCAAATTTATAGTTAAATTGGGTTCTTCATGTGACAAAAGAATATACATGAGATATATATATATATATATATATATATATATATAAATATATATATATATATATATATAGAGAGAGAGAGAGAGAGAGAGAGACAAAGATATAAGTTCAGGCTACATATTATGTCTCTCTCTTCTACTTATTTAGAGAAATACGGCTTAGGAGTATTTTAATTCAGATAGATTTCAAGTACTGCTTTATTGACAATCTCACATTTGACATCCTTGCTATAATTAGAGTGTGTATTATATCAAGAGAGGCTCTGTAACATCCCTGGAGACTCAATTACTGTGCTCTTTGCATGTAGTCTGGGCCAGTATTGGAGGAACATCTACTATAACAAGGATATATTTTCTTTGAATATTTTTCAGATATTATTTGATATAAATATCATAGTAAATTGCTTCTGAACCCATCAATGTTTGAACAAAAATAATACTTATAAAAATATATTAATATATAAAATATTATTTTACACTAGAAATATGAAATCACTTGTTCATGGGTTTTGTAGCCTTTTAGGAAAAAGTACAAAATCTCAATCCTTGCTTCCATCTGTTATATTCAATTGTATTGTATAAAATATTTTGAAACTCAAGGAGACTATTATGGGCCCTTGACATTCCTAGAAGAACACAATTGTAAGAAATATTATCAGAGTTTTATTTTTTCTATTGCTTTAATTAATTTGAAAGTGAATTTGAAGCATCTTAGAGGAAAAATCACAAGTATGCCAAGAACAAATGCAGAACAGAAAAAGGAATCAAGAAATAGGAGAATAAAAAAATATAAATCCTTGCTAGAGGTAGTTACACTGAATTATTATTAAGCCTAATTCTGTTACAGTGATCGGAACATAAAAGGGATTTGATGGATTACAGAAGTCTACCTTTTAAAACACTTTCATGTAGGTAAACATTTTACTACTTTTAGCCTTGTGGAAGAATTTATTGCAGGTTTCACGCCATCTGATTCTTGCCTGTCTTAGTAAAAAGTGATTGGCTCAAGCCAACCATTTGGAGTCATCCTGGAATCCCCTCTTTCTATCACATGACAAATTCAACCCATCAGCAGATCCTTTTAGGTCTACTTTCAAAATATATCCACATGCTGACTATTTCTGATCCATCACCTTGGCAATTACTCTCCTGGTCTAAGACACCATCTCTTAACTGGATTATTTCCATGATATTTTACTGATTTTTCTGCTTTTGCACTTGCTCCCCTGCAATTTATTTTCATCACAGCTCAAGAGTAACGCTTTTAAGCACAGGAGAGATCATCACACTCCTCAGAGACCTCTGATGCCTCTTCGAGCAAAGCATTATAGGGCCCTACGTAATTACGCCCCTGCTACTTCTCTTTTCATCATCCACTTTCTATTTTGATTGTTTTACTTTAGCTGCACTGGATTTTGTCCAGCTCCTCAAATACACCAGGCATTTTCACACCTCAGGAGTTCTATTCTTTCTGCTCCCTTTGGTTCGCACGCTGTCCTCCAGGGATCTGCATGTACTATTCCCCTCCGGATCTCTCCTTAAGTCACCATATTAATGGGTACTTTCATGATTATCAATTATGACATGACACTCTTCTCTGTACTTCCTATTCTCTTACCCAGCTCTAGGGTTCCCTCCTGAGCATCTATTACCATATGCTATACATACACATTTGCTTACATGTTTAATTTGTGATAGGCTGAGAATGAGGAGAAACTAGAAGAATCAAAGCATAGGGACCCCACCCTGGTGCTTTGCTTGTATTGGCCAAAGGGTTTAGAGGGGAAAGAGAGTATCATCTTCCATACTCCTTACCAGCTGATACTTTAAGCCACTTTAAAGGGAATCCTCACCTCCACTCCCCTGATTATGCAGAGTCAGCCAGAGGAGGTACCACTGTGTTTTATATACCTTGCCTTTTGGAAACCATACTCCCTGGGCACCCCTGTCTTGTTTCTGGTCATTCGAAATGTTCCTACATCTTTCAGCATCTTTAGCTTCTGTTCTGCAGTAACTAAGTTTTCTCCCTCTCTCTCCCTCTTTTTTAAATTTCCAATAGCCCCTATCCTTTTCTGAATACATGAACTATATCCTGCAGAAATTTTGTAGCCTCTTGCTGTGGTTGGAAGGGGTCTAAACCTCTCCAAAGTTTGGCAGTTTTTGGCTCTGCATGTTCAGAATCATTGGGTCTGCTTCCTCATCTGTTCTTGAGCACTTGCTCTGTGCTGACTGGGAAAGTGAAGTCATTTTCTGCTCTTGGTTAGACCATAGCCTGCTCTCTATTATGGATGTTATTACAGCCTTTGGGCTGGACAGAACCCTGCTTTCTCACCATTTTTCTCTGATGGACAAGAGTCTGTTCTAGTTTCTGATTATATATGGTAGAGCAGTAAAGATTCACAGGTTGGTTGTAGAGAGGGATATTTCTTCCAGAGGCCTGTCAGTTTGTGTCTATTTAGAGTTGCAAAATATTGTACTGAGACCCTCTCCAAGCTGAGTTTTGCTGATCCTTATAGAGGTGTCATATGCCTTTTCTATTGCATATTGTTATGGAGACATCTTATAGTTATCAACCTCTGCCACTGGTGCTCTCCTGAACTTCAACAAATAGGGGTTGCAATTATTAGTGTAACTCTTGGTAATATTGCCTGAATGGAACTGAAAGGTCTTTGGTGACATATGTTGTGGTTTATGTTGTGAAGAATACTTTTCAGAAAATAATTTACTTCCTGTAAATTTTCTTGGCTTGGGTATCCCCTTAGAATGATAAAGAGGAGTTAAGACTCCTGCCATGTGAAAACTACGTGTGGTAAATGACCTGAAATTGAATCCCTTAGCATACTCCTTCAACTGCATTTCCATGTGCCAAGCTGAGAGCAGCCCAAGTCATTTCAGTTGTTGAGGATCTCAGTATATTAGAAAGTAAAGGATACCTAGAGCTAGAAAAAAGAATTAATTTTAATTATTCATATTTACTAATTTAATTATTTTATCCTCACTAACTGAGATCCCTCATTAACAGTTTATTCTCACCAGTAGATAATCATGAAAATTCAAAATAAACACCAAGTTGTGAACATGAGGTTTACTACAAATGACCTCCTAACTCCTTATGATAAGCTCATTATCATGTATTGCAGACATTTACATACATTTAAGGGATATTGGGATAACGCATAAAATAGTTCATTGATAAGTGATTCTTTTTGACAATCCTGCAACAGAACTCGATAGAGATTCTGGTAGGGGTCAACTCTCATTGTTCCTGTGAGTTAGATGCTTTATTTACCTTTGGCCAGGGTGCTAATTTATCATGGTGCATTCCATTCTCTGCCATTGTGGTTGCAGTAATGGGCTGAGGGTACCACATTCCAAATTAATACCCAATTGCACACTTCATATCTCCATTTGGATCTTTAATAGGAATCTCAAAATTTAACATGACTAGAACAAAACTTCCCCCTTCCCAGGATTTTTGAGGTTACTTGACAAATAAAATTATATAATAAAGCGTACAATATGATGTTTGATACACATTGTGAAATATTTACCATAATCAAGTAAATTAACACATCCTTCACCTCACATGTCTACCTTTTGCGTGTGTGATGAGAATGCTTAAGATTTACTCTTCGCAAATTTCAAGTATACAACACAATATTGTTAACTATAGTCACCATATATATTAGATCTTCATAACTCATTCATTCTATAAGTGAAAATTTGTACCCTTTGACCATCTCCCCATTTTTCCTATTCTCAATCCATGGCAACCACCATTCTACTCTGTTTCTGCGAGTTTGACTTTTTTTGTTTTGATTGCTCCCATGTCAAACCTGTATTTTTCATCTCACCAAGTATGTGTTGCCATGTTCTTAGTGTCTTTGCTGGCTTCTCCTCTACCTAAATGTGTCACGTTACAGAGTTAAAGGGCTCAGCTCTAGACCTTCCATCTTTCTTGGCCTGAATTTTCTTACTAGGGAAACTCATCTATTCCTGTGGCTTTAAACACAATCTATACATTGCCTATTTTTCTTTTCTTTTCTTCAAAACTGACATCTAAAGCATAAACAAGTTCCTATGGCTCTACCTTCAAAATATATTCCAAATCCATCTATTCATTTGTTTACTCTGTGGTCACCATTATCTCCCTGCTTCTAGTCTTTCCCCTGTAAAGAACATTCTCTTTATAGCAAGAAATATTTTAAAAAACAAAATAAAACCAACAAATAAGTTAGATTATATTACAGCCCCCCAACTTAAAAGCCACCAATGGCTTCTCATTACATTTATAACAACATCCAAATCCTTACACTTACCTAGAAAATGCTGTATGACCTGGCCTCTGCCTATTTTTCTGACCTCATTTCTTACCACTTTCCTCTTTGTCCTCTAACTTTGGTCATAGTAGCCCTTTTGCTTTTCCTTAAACACAAACATGGCAAACCTGTTCCTGGTTTGCCCTCACTGGTTTCTCTACTGGAAATGTTCTGATTGTAGATGTAGAATTTGGTCGTTTTCCAGCCAATGTTAAATTCCTCACTTTCCTTTACGTCCAGTCACTATATAGTGTAACACCCTGCTTTAGTTTCCTGACAGAACTCTGAATTGTCTTGTTGATTTCCTGTCAATACACTCCAGGAAGTCAGTATTATAGGTTCAGGCAACTCATATGACTTGTTCATTCATCTGCCCTCAGAATGCACAACAGCGCCTGGCATCAGGTAGACACTCAGTACCCAGTTTTGAATGAATAACTGAAATATATGTCTGTACTTATTGGTCCTGGATCCTCACACGTGTCAGAGTTTATAAAAGACTAAAAAGCCATTTTACTGTGGTTTTCATGTCTAATTGTATAACTGTGATGTGTATATAACTTAGATGTCACTAATCATTTTTCCTATTAGGTGTTTCCAGTTTTTTCAGTTCAACATTCCAAAGAATGGTGTTTGGACGGTTCACCATCACCCTCTTTTTGGGATTACTGATATCTTGGGGCATTGTGGAAGGAAAGTGAATATAGGTTATCTGCAGATAAGTACTGTTTCTGATGAAGCCATATTTCCTTGAGGCAGAGAAGGAAAAATCAACCGAGTGCAAGTAATAGAAATTTTCTCCCTCTCTTCTGAAGGCTGGGGGTAGACTCATAAAAATTTAACTTCTACATGTCTTCCGGAAACGCAAACAATCCCTTTGGCCCTGTTTCTTCACTAGGCTGAGACATAGGACTCTTCCAATATAATCCTAGGACAATTTACATGAGTTGTTCAATAAAATCCTAGGACAATTTACGCAGCATGAGCTCCCAGGCATCCAGGGGACCCTCCACTTTATTTGAAATTCCTGAGCCCAGTTCCTTTTTCCTCAAGGTCAGATAGCATGAAACAGTCCCAGAAGGTGCAGGGGACATCTTTGCATTATGGCTCCCTAATGCAGCAAAATAACAAGCCAGTTTTGTTCTACTAAAACAGTCATATTTCATATTTCAGCCATATTAAAACTGGTTGCAGTTGATGATATTAGGTTTAACAAATCTTCCCCTCAGTATTAAGGAATGGGATGGAGTGGGACAACAGTAGTGGATGAGAAAAAATTTAGTCCCACTTTCATGGGGAGCTGCTTAGCCAAGTGTTTCTTAAAGGGTGTAAAGAAGCCCATCTTGTCCCACTTTGAGGCTGCAGAAGTGGCACTAGATGGTGTCAACTGGCTCATACAAAATGAGATTCACCGGAGTTTAAAAACTCTGACCCACAGGAAGCCCTGAAGCAGCACATTTAAAATGACACTGCATTCCTAATTCAGATGATGAGTGTGACCATGGCAAAACAGGCAGATCAGCAGTTCCTGCTCTTGGTTTCCCTAAGGGTCTTCATAAATGAGACTGACCCTTTCAGAAATGGATGCTGACTGGGGCCTGATGTCACAGCATGATATCATGGTAAACAGGCTGGGACCATTCCCAGGGGCTTGTTTTAATGAAAATGACACAGGCGAAGCTATACAGCACACAGTCCCTCAGAAAGTTAAATCAAGGGGTGGTACTGAAACATTTATGCAGATTTTCACTGATTTTTAAATCTTTGCTATAATTTTTTTTTTCAAGGCAAAGGAAGCCCAGGGATAATTTAAATTACTTGCATTCAATCATAATCAATTAGTGGAACAGACAAGAGTTTCGGAAGGACAATTTGTATCAGGGATCATCTTCACCCCTTATTTAGATAATAGTCAAGTCATTCAACGTTGCTGAGCTCCAGCTGCTGAATCTATATACGGAATAATAGTAATAATAATTTTCATGCACACTTGGTATGAGAATTAAACATTACAAAAAAACCCTTCATAAACTCTAAATCATCTTATAACTGCCATTCATTATTTTTATTCCTGTTATCGCTACTAAGATCCTGTAAGTACAGGATTTAGGGCCTATAGTCTCAACACACGGTCTAGAGTGTACTGTTATTCTGTGAACATCACAAAATTTCAGTCTTGGGTAGAAATGTTTTTGAGCATCATCTAATCAAACCACTCGTTCGGTGGTTCAATCTTCTCAATCTGCTACTTGAACCTCTTCAGTGACAAGGGAGCTCAGAATTTCAGGCTTTAATCACATGTCAGCATTGACTGTTGGAAATGCCATCCTCATCCTGAGCTGAAACTGATCTCCTTCTAACTTACATCAGTCATTGTGGTGCTACTCCAGTGGTTCACATGTTGTCTGACTATTTTATATCAATATACCCCTTTACATAGTATACTGGTAGTTAATTCATAATTTAAAATTTTAGAAATATAATAATTACTTTTATATCATACGTTTTAATCATTACTTCTAGTAAAATTTGGTAAGATACACCCATTTTCAAGATTTCCCATGGCAAATTGAATGGAAGAGTGGTGGTCTGCGACATAGTGTATTTACTCCCATGGGTGTCATGGGCGTTGCAGAGGTGTGCACATAAGGTAGATAGAGGGTATACTCAAGTATTGCCTAAAACAAAGGCTTTGGAAAGCATCGTATTAATGCAAAGCTGGGCTGCTGTGAGTCACCAGCGGCAGTGTAGGGGATGAGAATTCAAGTTGTCATGCTCATTCATGGCTCAGAAGAAAACTACTTGAAAGAAAGGGCTGTAAGAGATCCTAACATTTCTTCACTTTACTTATACAAAGATATTAGACTGCTGATTAAGTTGTGTTTGTAAATTGTAAATTGAAGCGATTAGTAGTACCTAAGTTAGATGCAGGTTTAATAACTTATTTTGAGATATAGTAATGTATCTAGAATTATACATATGAAAACAAATATTAATTAATAGTACTGCAATTACTGTATATTTACAATTATTTATTTTCCAGGGAACCTATCTGTTAAGAAAAATAGAATATGAGCTGGCTGAGTGGCACGTTGATTAGGAGTTGGTTTGGGATGCCAGCTCTGAGCAGCAGGGCCCGGGTTTGGATCCCACATATGAGGGCTAGTGACACTGCCCTCTACAGCTAAGATGGTGAACAACAGCTCCACCTGGAGCTGGGCTGCCGTGAGTCACCAGCGGCAGCGTAGGCTGCAGTGGGGCTGTCCGGCAGTGGGCGTGAGCTTTCATGAGCTGATGTGAGCTGCCATGAGTGGCTGTCCAATGGCCAGTGAGCAACTGCCTCACCCTGGAAGAGCACAATGGTAATACCAAAATGGGCCAGTGAAGTGACATCCTCCACAACTAGACTGAAGAACAAAAGGACAGCAACTTGTCATTCCCCTTTCCAGATTCCCCAACGCTGTTCCCTCCCCCAATTCCCCAATAAAAAAATCCTTAAAAAAAAATTTTCTTATGTCACAAGGTGTTCTTCCTGTCTTACAAATGAGAAAAAGAAGTTCAAAATGGTTAAGCAACTTGTTTAGCTCACATAGATAGCTAGTGAAGGGGCTGCCAATCAAGCTAATGACTGCTTACTGTCAAATTCATTATCCAGCATAGCTTCCTAGACAAGAACATGTATATATATCTAATTTTTGAGAACCTTATTATATATGGACTGTGCAGCCAGACTGTTTTATTTTCTTACGTCCATCCAATTTACCTTTATTTGGTATTGAAGACCTAACTATGGTATGAATTATTTCTAACATAGCTGTGTTTATTAATACAATATGAAAGACCCTTTATCTATGCTTCTGACACTGTTCTAAGTGATGGAGACATGGAAATGATCCAAACAAACACAAGTTAAATTTTATAGTCCAAGACAGAACACAAAGAACGTTTCAAAAGCATAGTTCATCCCATTTCTACTGATTATTTATTTGAAATATACCAAACCTGACTTTTAAAATGAAAACACTTCATATATTTCAAAGCCAAATAATGTAGTCTATTCATTCTCATCCACTCAGTGTCAAATTTTTAAGAAATAATGCTTTACGTTTCATAAGTCTTGCCCACCTCGCTATTGTTTATTGGGTGGATATATACAGCATTTCTATTCCAAAGACATTATCAAGGTGCCATGTAGTGGCCCTTCTTTTCAACAATCAATGTACTGTACCATAAATTATAAATATATTAAAATCTATTTGATGCTGAATCAGTAGGCAAAACCAAAACCAAAAAATATTTCAAAGTAAACTTGAAGTAAATTGCTTTCCCGAAATCATATACTACATACATGGTGTATTATTTTTCTTTTCATTTAAGTCACCTATGTGCAGCACTACACTTTTTTGGTAGTGGTATCAACAGAAATAAATTAATAGAAGAATTGAATAATATAACATTTTATCTATGACTATTATAAATACAGTCCATCTGTTCTTTTCTGGGTTAAATATACCCTTATTTTGAATGCAGGCAGGCAGAGGAAAACAAATTGTCTTTTCCCATCACCATTTCACTTCTGGGCTTTTTCTGTCTGTTTCAAAAGAGTCTCAGATATGTGACTCCTGACTCCATTCTTTCTATAATAAAATGCTAAATCTGGTTTAGTGTGATATTATGAATCTGAAAATACAACCACATTTTCTCAAGAACCTATTAAATTCAGCCAACAGCAACTTATCATTAAATGCTTCAAAAATAAAAATGTAGTCAGCCTCAAATGCATAGGCATCTTGTGTGTATAGCAACCCTTAAATATAATATAAATATTGATAAGAGAATAATATAAACCAAGCTGTTTTTTGTCAGGCAACCTTACCATCTCCCACATTGTCACTTTTGAATATCTGCATGGAGAGTATTCCTTCAATATTATCAAATTTAACTAATTCAATTTATATGGAGGTATTTGGTGCTATATATCTTCCATACCATATGATTTACTTAAATTCAATTTAAAAGTCCAGTCTATATTATTAAATGCAAAACAGCGAAAAAGAATGTGTTTGAACATATAAAAATAGTTTAACCAATAAATGAATACAGAAATGTGATTAGATTAAAATATGTGACAAATTATATTTTAAGTCCAGCAATGTATACTGAAATCCCAATTTGAAATATATATCATTATTCATAAGTCAGTTTTCTCAGAAAACAAACTAATTCTAATATGTGAATATTGCAAAAATTACATTTACTAGATAACTTTTATTTTGTCATAATAATTTAAAAATTTGGAAAAATGATTTTCATATATAAATTAGAAAACAGGGAGAATTCATAGGGGGCTTAAAAATGTTCATATGTATATATACATGAGGTCTGACAATTAAGTTTGCAAACTTATCCAAGAAAAAGTACTACATACTTCATAACTCAATATTGCTATGGTCACCTTCAAAGTACTCCTCTTGGGAGGCTATGCACTGATGCCAGCCTTCAAAGCAATTCTGGAACTCTTTCTGGAAAGGCCATCATAGCTGTCATCGTATTACTGTTGGCGAAAAGTTCAGGTTGTCCAATTTTTTCACGCAACCTTTCAGCACTTCCAAATAGTAAACTTGGTTAACCGTTTGTCCAATTGGTACAAATTCATAATGAATAATCCCTGATATCAAATAAGGTTATCAACATCATTTTGACCCTTGATTTGGACTCATGGAAATTTTTTGGTCGTGGAGAATTGTCTGACTTCCAAGCCTTTGACACTTTGTTTCAGGGTCATATTGGTACACCCAGGTTTCATCAGCAGTGACAACACAGCCCGAAACATCGTCTTGCCTCTCCAAAAGATCTTGGCAAACTTCGACTCTCTTGCTTTTGTTCATCAGTGAGCTCCTTCAGGCGCATTTTTGCACATACCTTTCTCATGCCAAGATTTCCAGGTAAGATTTTCCTGTTTCCCTATCGATGTTTACTTGGTCTGCTATACTTCTCATAGTCAGCAGACAATTTTGAGGCACAATTCGACAAATTTTTGCACTGTTTTCATCAGTTCTGCTCATTACTGGCCACCCTGACTTCTCTTCATCGGTGACATGTTCTTTCCTCTCAGAAAAACGTTTAATCCATTTGTACACTGTGTATTCTTCATGGCATTATCCCCATAAACTTGGACTAACATGTCCCTGATTTCACTTTCACTCTTGCCAAGTATAACAAGAAATTTAGTGTTTGCTTGTTGCTCTAATTCAAATGCAGACATTCTCGAGACATCACAGAAAACACACAACAGTAATGAACGCCACTCAGCAAGACACCACCACACGTCAACAAGAACAGATCCGTGAGACACTGATATACCAAAGCTATGAAACCTTCCTGAGTTGTTTGTACAGTGCTGCCAATGTAAGCACACGGTGGCAAGTTCCCGAAACTTAATTATCAGACGCTGTATAATCAGGATTAACCTTAGAGAAGATAATAACTTTGGCAAGATCTGTAGTTAGTAAATGTACAATTTTTAAGGCCACATATTACTACCATATTATGTTGCCCCATATGAGTTTAAATGATTAATAAAATTTTTTATATTACTGCTAAATGTGTACTTAGTTTCTAGCCATTACTTTTTCTTAAATGTCTATGGTTTTCATTTTTAAAGTCAATTAAGGAAAATAAATACAGGAAAAGAGAAGACACATATTTCAATTAGCATCATGTTTTATGACGTAAACATAGATTAAAAACAAAAATATTCAAGCATCTTCACTTTTCTTTTAAGATTTTATTGGGGAATTGGGGGAGGGGAACAGCATTGGAGAATCAGGGAAGGGGAACAGACAAGTTGCTGTCTTTTTGTTCTTGTCTAGTTGCGAAGGACATTGCTTCACTGGCCCATGTTGGTATCGTCATTGCGTTCTTCCAGGATGAGGCAGATTGGTCACCGGCCTCTGGATGGTCGCTCACCGCGGCTATTGGCAGCTCACGCTGGCTGCCGGCCACTCACTGTAGCCTATGGCAGCCCACTGCAGCAGGGGCTGCAGCCTACACCGTGGCCGGGCTCGCACAGACCAGCTCCAGGTGGAGCTGTTATTAGCTGTAGAGGGCAGTGTCACTGCCCCTCATATGTGGGATCCAAACTGGGGCTGCTGGCATCCCAAAACCAGCTCTTAACCCATGCGCCACTCGGCAGGCCCAAGCATCTACACTTTTAATCCACATTATATAAATTATTTAACTATTTTCTCCCTTTCAAAATGACAGGCTGGTTGAGATAATTAAAACAAACAGTTATTTTTATTTTTTTATATATAAGGCAGACTTGAAATTCACTCAAAATTTAGTAATCATTTAGAATTTTTATGCAGACTGAGTTTTCATTGTCTACAGTCTAAATGTACAAAAGATGAGCTGGAAATTTATAGGTCAACTGACTTAAAAAACAGTGATTCTCAAAGACACAAAATTGTAGTTTTTGGTCTTCACAGAGTGTATAGCCCATTTTAAATATTTAAAAAATCGAACAGGAATTTTGCCGGGAATTCCCATGTAAATTATTGAGCACATCATACCAACATGCCACCTTAAAATGAATTTTATCATTAATAGAACTGCTAATCTCTCATATACTTCATCTTGCATTGTTTCTGTAGTGAACAATACATTATTTATTACAAATAAAATTCCTAGATTTATAAATACAAATTATAGACCTGTGGGGCTAAAATTAATAAATAGTGAATACAAATGAGCCACTGAATTATTAGAGATAGTATATGTTTGGATTGGATTTTTCTAACTGTAAATTTTGAGATTTGTTAATATGTGTGAACTAGAGAAGAGACCTGATAATTCACAAGTTTTTTTTTTACTTATAAATCTAAGAGTGATAAGTAATTATCAAATAGTTAATACAAATGTTGTACTGTATATTTAAGTTGAAAGCACATATTTTTAGTATTATCAGTCTTAATCAAAGACTTATTCTGTGAAATGTGGGGAAATAAGTTCAGGGTGCCTCCTTGATCTGTCTTTAGTGATTTCTTAGCACCAGATGTTGAATATTTCTTTTTATATTTTCCCAGGCTGTTTATGCTTTTATTACCCAGGTATTTTAAATATGCTTATACCGCACACAGACCCATGATTTTGTTCTTTAGCAGAGTGTCAGCCTATTTTTGAACTTACTGTTGAATGATTTAGAATCTGCTGAAATGAAAAGCTTGGCACAGCTTTCTCAATCTCGTTCTTGAAAGACAGTTACCTAAGTAAGTATATTGAATCATCAAATTCAAAAAATTTATGCAAATTACCTTTCCTTACAATTTTAAAGAAGCGTTTCTATAATTAAGTCTCAAAAAATCATTTAATGAACAGTCTTCTTCAAACAATTCACTCATATCCTACAACCCAATTACAATTTTAAGCCTGTATATCTTCAAAAGGTATAACTAAATTATTCTATGCAAATACTATATTTATATTTTATGCACTGTGTTCCTCTGTGTTAATTAAAGTAAATCATACCCAGGCATAAATTAGTAATAAATTGAAGCATATTTGAAAGATTCAGATTTGCTACTAGATTTAAGCATAATTTTAGAATATTTCATTGTATGTGCTAAGAATAAGAGTAGTAAGTAGTCTTCAACTTCCAAACTTATTTGAACATATATTAAAAAAAATTTAATAGCTCTAAGAATCTATTTCAGATACTCCTTTTCAAATGCTATAAAATATGGGAAGCAAACATTTTGATGATAAGGAATTCGTAATTAAATCCTGAGATTGGATTAGAAATTGGGCTTGCATTAGCCATGATTCATTCTCCTTTTATCTTTCCACTCCTGAAATAGTTTCTGCTTTCATGCCTGCCTTTTTAAGCTTTCAATTTTCTTTCTGATCTTGCTTATTTGTCTGATTTAGAACCTAATCTTTCCTCATAATCTTATTGTATTTCTTTCTTTTGTACTGTCAACTTTGTTTTAAACTACAAATATGCCTGAAGGTATGTTATACTAAAATCTCTTTATCAAGTTTCTTATTAGCTCTCCTGCCTCAGCATTTAAACAGCTTGGAAGTGTTGTCTATACAGTCTTTAATTTCTCTATCTCTAATTTACTAATTGATTTCATTGCCTCAACTATCACAATTAAAAACAAATCCAAAATTTGTACATAATCATCTAATTGGAAAATCCAAAGACTTCTTCATTTTATATTCTATCAAATTCTTTCTAAATCATCCAAATCCCTTAACAGTTCCTTCTTCTTGAAAGCTTCACCATTCACTTTCCTTTCCTAAAATACTGTCTTTCTACTTGATTGGCTCTTTTTCAACTTGAACGCTAAAATTGGAGATAATAACAGGATCATCCTCAACCCTATTGAGCTTTTCTATTCATTTTTGCATTCTATGGGCCAATCATTGCATTGTTATGACCTCAACACCTTTTTCATATGATTGATGTAAACAATTAAATGAATGTTATGTATGTATGTGTATAGTGTGTATATATATATATATATATATATATATATATATATATATATGGCTAATACATATCTCTTTTGTGATGGTCAGACCTGTATTTAAAACTATTTGATATTTTCCATGTGTCTGTCCCTAAAACATATTTTTTCTAAGTTCAAAACTTATCATATGCCTTCCCCATTCGCATCACCCAACTACTGACCTTTTGGTATCTGCTAACTATAGTAATGGAATCATTGGCCAAATGAAAGACATCTTGCATAGATCAGAAACCTGAAAGTCACATTCCTGCTTTCCTCCTCCAGCTCCATATTCAATGAATCATCAAGAAATGTGAAACATCAATTTTTGAAAAATCTTTTAAATCTGTTCTCACTCTCAGTTTCCACTTCTGTTCCTGCATTTCAATCATGCAATTTCTCCTGTGGGCTGCTTCAAATGTCTACCCTTTGGCTCCCTGCCTTCAGGTCTTTCAACTCACCTTTCATATCTCCTTCTGCCACCATACACAGTGTCTAAGACCACTTGCTGAAAAGCCTGTGGTAGCTCCCTATGTGTTCCAAGCCAAAAAGGCTTTTAGTGATTTGGCTCCAAATTACTTTTCGTGTCTCTCACCTGTCATCCCACAGAGGCAATTTATGCTCTTGTCATAATATGTTACACAACCTGAGAAGTTATTTTTATTTATGTATTGCTATACTGTAACCCATTTAGTGCCCATTGCTAAGAATGCTTTCTCCCAAGTTTCTTTATTCTCTCTGAAATCTTCTATGCCCAAATCACTGCCTAAGAATCTTCAGTGTGAGATAAGCAATATAGAATTATCAAACTGTACCCAACACACATGCACACATATTGAGTCTATGCTTCCAAAAATTGTTTATAATGTTTCTTGTATCTTGCTTATATCCTTTATAAAAATTAAGTGTGATTAATTTATCATTCTGTTTCATTATGGCTTTTGCTATATTTTTAAGAAAGCTTTCTGATACCATTTAGAGGTATACATATAAAATTCTTACTAATAATTTTGTATATTAAAAAGTCTGTAAATCTATATTTTTTTCTTTAAATGGTGTTAATAGATGGATTAATTAGGCCCCACCAACAATAACACTAAAAGTTGTCCTATCCAATTTATTGAATAACTAGTAATTTGATTTGAAATACATAATATAATACTGTACCACTTGTGAATTAGTATTTTTCTAGATGTTTAATTCTGCTGCATTGAATTTATTCTTTACACCAGCATCATGCTTATTTAAATATTTATATATTGTTATATTTTGAAAAAAATTTATTCTATGTTGCTCTATTTTCTTGAATATTACTATATATTTTAATTCCATGAAGATATTTGGAATTAGCTTTACCAACTTCCATAGAATCCATATTCACATTTTCCTTTGTAATATGTTAAACTTACATATCAATTTGATAATTTTATATACATACATAGACACATGCACACATACCTATATAAGTTTACATGTTTTCTTTTGCATTTTTCATTATGTTCAATATTTTATTAATAATAAACTTTAAAATTGTTATGCAGATGTGTACTGTTAATAACATGAACCTATTTTTGTATGTAATGCACTATGGATAATGACATAGTATATTTAACAGATTTATGATTATTTATCCGTAAAATCTGATATTGTCATGTATTAAGTCTGCTTTGTAACATTAAGTTGAATTCATAAAACATATAACATTTCTGAATTTACAGCTTGCATTTTCAAAATACTGAATATTATAATAAAGTAATATATTATTATATCAACTATGCCATGTTTGAAAATTATATTTTATTTTATTTTGCTTTTATTATGACTTTTATAATATTATACAATTTGTAATTATAATTCAAATTGCAAAGTGACACTTAAACCTTTATCTAAATATATATAAGTGAGGACTCTATAATGCAAATAACAAAATCTGAGCCTTAACTAGCCTAAGCAATATAGGGAATTTAGTGACTCATGTTACTTCTGGGTCTAAAATTATGCTTCATTTTACATGAAACCGGATCCAGTGTTCAATAAAGCCATATGGGTCAGATTTCATCCTTTCTTTCCTTCCTTCCTTTGTTCCTTCTTTCCTTCCCTTCTTGCTTCTTTTCTGTTCTTTCCTTTTGTTCACTTATTAATTGATATTTAAGTTATTTATGGTAAAGTACATACATTTTAAGTATATAAGGATGAATTTTTATATATGTATAACAACCTAAATCAAGAGGCAGAACATTTCTGGCATCCTCAGATGTTTCCCTTATATCATTTCCTACTCAGTATTTCCCTTGAGAATAATACTATAATCTTTATAAGAGCTTTTGAGCTTATAATAAGAGTTTTTGAGCTTTGTATAAATGGAATCATACAGTATGCATTCTTTGGTGTCTGGTTTTGTTGATTTGCTGCATTATAGGAATGATCTCTTAAATGATCTCAAAATGATCCTCATTTTCTTGGGTCTTTTAAAATGGATCATTGTTATATAGTTCCTTAATTTCCTCATGCCATCAACCTTATCCTCTTTCTATAGTACATTTTTCCTTCTGTCTCAGTTGTTCTCCTCCTCAATCCCCTATAATAAAAATACTTTCAAAGCATAATCTTATCCATATTCTATCTAACATTCTACCTAACATAACTCATCCTGAATTCCTCCAATGTAGATAGTTCCAAGGAGTTCCATTCTCCTCCTCCATGCTCTTTCCAAGTGACATTCAAATTAGCATCACTAAGTCAATGAAAATCAGTCTAAATCTTCTATATGTCTAACTTTGATTCCTCATTCATAGCTGCAAATCCAATGTTCTAATTGCCTGCTGCATATTGTCATTTGCATATCTTGATCATTTCTCAAATTATAAACATTAGAACCTTACCTTCTCTTTCAAACCATCGTATATTGCTTTCCTCTTGCCTTTGCAGATAATGGCATAAGCTTTTCCTAACATATAATTATTAGATTCCTAAAACTTTTCCATTTTCCTATACTCACATATATAAACAGTTACTAAATCCTATGAATTCTTCATTTTAATGTATTTCACATATTTTGTTTCTTTTCATTCCTACAGTCATCACCCTAATTTATACCTTTGTAACATTATATCTGAACTACCTGTAGTAGCCTTCTGATTCCATTTCTGCTACTTCCATTCTAATGTATCACACACAGCACATGCTACTTGTTATATATCACAGTTCCTATCCTATCATTCACAAATTCTCAAATTATTAAATACAGAATTAAAAGACACAACCTAATCTGCATTCAAAATTATTTATTACTAAGTTCATCTACAGATATTGTAGCATTATGTTGTTTCACTCACTCAACTTTTTTGTATTTTTACAGGTCTGTTATCTTTCATCACAAAGAAGTTAACTTCAGAGTTGAGATTTTGGTCTATTTTGTTCATTGTTAAATTCATAGTTTCTAAAAGAGTACCTAACACATGGTTAACATCCATTAAATATTGATGAAAGAATGAACGGCTTGTTCTGTAGTCAAATGGGAATACTTATTCCCCAAAACATAATGAATACTTTTCATTTTCATAACATTGCTTAAGCTGTATACCCTTAGTGTAATGACCTTTCTTTCCATCTACCTTCAACTCATAAAGAGACAATTAAAGATTAATCTCAAGTGTAGTAAGTCTTTAAAGCTCTTTTAACCTCCCCAATTCAATGTTAGTTCTTTCTTCTTTAAATTCTCATAATATTTTATGTCATTTTTATAGGACCTATAATATTTGGCTCTTAAGATTTACTTAAGAAATTATTCATGTTATTCTCTATAAAAGACACTATTTCTTTGAGAAAAAAAACTGTGTTGTGGATATCTCTGGAACCTTAATATTTCGTGGAATAACATGTTAATGGCAAACATGCAATGCATATTTATTGATTTTCACTGGAAATTATTTTTGTTCAACATAAATTTGGCAAAATAAACCAGTGTTTATCATGCATGGAAACGTCAAAGGATACTGTGCTTATGTTTCTTCCAACAGATTAATTTGTTTCTGCCTGCCAATAAACAATTTAACTACTATCCCTGGATGAAGGAAATATTAATTTTATGAACAGTTACCAGTGTAAACAAACTCTGTGACTTCATGTTTAACATTGTATTCATTATTTTTAGATAGAACTCATTAGGGAAGGATTGTCCTATTTCAGGGAAAAAAATGTAATTCATGTTCTGGAAATATAAATGAAGTAGGGTTCATACTGCTGGCTAGTCTGAATTTCAGTATGGATACTTACCATGTTAATTTATACAAATGTATTCCAAATTGGTGTGTCACAAATCCAGCAGCTTTTGAGAAAGTTATGGGAATGTGTTCTTTGTTAGATTTATAAAGTGAGTATGTAAATGCATGAATTTACAACCATAAAGAAGAAAAAAAGTTGTGGCATGATGAGACCCTCATAAA
This sequence comes from Aselliscus stoliczkanus, assembly GCA_033961575.1. Taxonomy (NCBI): domain Eukaryota; kingdom Metazoa; phylum Chordata; class Mammalia; order Chiroptera; family Hipposideridae; genus Aselliscus; species Aselliscus stoliczkanus. Next base: position 139,742,431 of record CM066728.1, read on the forward strand.
ATGGGGCTAGTATCCATGGATTCTGGAAAACTGCTGAAAACCTACAGTTTCTCCAGGATACATATAGATAAGACAATTGTTAAACTGATTGAGAAAATACTGTGCAAATCAGTTTGAGAAGCAAAGGCTTTAAAGTAAAATGGATCTGTGTTCATATCCATGAGCTGCGGAGAAGTAGGGCCTACCTCCTTAGATGATTCAAGGATCTGTTAGTAAAGTGGTTATCTAACAATCTGAGGTGTGATTGGAGGAATACATGAGATGATGCACTGCTTGTCAACATTTCAAAGTATAAGCGCTTCATAGCAATAGCAGATCCCTAATCCTTATATTACCATGTTTTATGTGTGATTTTAAATTTTAAAAAATAATGAAAGGCTTCTATGATTTTTAAAAAGTCTTAACATGAAATTTTTTTTTGTTTAGTTATTACAGTACTTATAAGACTTTGAAAAAAGCAATCATACATATTGTTAATAAGGTGCTATTTTTCCTGCCATGGGTATTTTCCCTAATAATAGGATCATCCTGAGATCAAGCACTTCAATAATGCTAAACTGTTACTTGAGAAGAAGCTACAACATTTATGTTGTTTCTATGAGTTCTCCCACCAAGGGTTAAAACCTCCTCTTTCCAGAGAGATCCAGGATACGTGATCTCCAAGTCCTGGAGAGCCAATAGTAAGTGAATGAACATGGCTGTTGTTGAGAGTGTCGGTAATGTTAATGCTTTTAAGGAGCCCTCCAAAAATTCACTTCACACTCACAACTAAAACAACAGTGCTACATCTCATTAAAGGAAAGAGTTACATTTCACAAGCAATGGACTTCCAGTGTGGCATTTCAAACATATTAAGTGACACTGGTAATTGAAGAGTTTGGTTTTTAATTTCTACATGCCATTCTTTAAGCCAGCTGAAGATGAATTTGGCTGGATACCCATAAAGTGAGAGAAAAAAAAAAGGAAATCACAGTTTAAACTATTTCCTTTATAATGACATTTTGTCAGCTGATTAATCTTTTCTGTTTCACAGCTAAATAACACCATATGTTAGCTGTGAGTTTATTGCTATAAGAAAGAAGAGCGATCTACCGCGTAATAAATGATTTGGGTATTTTCCAGCTAAAAGTGAAAGAGGGGAAAAAATGCTGTTGGAATCTTGTTTCCAAAACCATTTAAGTATTTTGATTATATGATATATATCACAGAAATGATATCAGAGCAATGTTTCACAAGTTAGCCCTTCTGAATCAAGCACATATGGGAAAGCACAACTTTCTTTTAAATCTATGTGCATTATATTTTGGCAGAGGGAGACATTCTTTCCAGTACTACTGATTTGAAATTCAGTTAAATGCTTGTAATGTTTGAACAACAAAATTCAAAGTATATTTTTGTTTGATTGTATAATAAAGCCAAGAAGCTTCAGAACTAATTCCACTATTTTATTCTGTAGATAGGTTGTATTTTAAATAAAACAGCAATAATAATTTAAGAGCCAAAAGAATGATAGATTGGAAATTATTTTTCTAGTATGTTCTTTATTTAATTCAGTAAAGTCATTCATTGAGTGCCTACTGTGTCCCTATTATTTTATAGGCTTTCAGGATATAATAGGGATTAAAACAGGTATGTCTTTGTCCTCATAGGAGTTGCATTCTTGTTAGGGAAGATATGCTATGAATGAATGAATGAATGAATGAATGAATCAATGAATGAATGAACAAGCCATTGTATCAATATAATAGAACATAATATATGCTCTATTGCTATATTATGCTAATGATTTCACAATAGATTAGTACCACAAGGAATTTTAAATAATGGAATATAAATATAGAAATGCTATCAAAAATCAAAACTAAGGATAAAAAGGGCAATAAAATAAAAGTGAAATAGCCCAGGGAATTTCTTCTTTCATGCCACACAACAGACACATGAGACACAAGAACTATCATTTCTCAGATCATAATTTAAGTAACATGTTGTACTGAGTGTATTTCTATTATGTACATAGACACGTTTAATATCATCTGTAAAGGGGAAAGCTATATCAACATTCATTCATTCACTTGTTCATTCACTACTTTACTCTTAAATTCAGTGGGCACATATTTAGAAGGGTCAATATAATGCAGAATAAAAGTGATAAAAGTTAGGACACTGAAGTAGTACTGCCTGGCTTGAAACTTGGCTTGAGTTTTCATTAGCTGATGACCTCGGCTTCTTTAACTTCATAACAATAGCACATGCCTTATATGCCTTATAGAATTGTGAGGATTAAATGAGACAATACATGGCATTCTAAAGCAGCCCCCGCCCCCAAATCAAGCCCTTATGAAATCGCCTCCCCTTAAGTATGGGTGGAATTTCTGACATGTTTCTAAGCAGGAGATTATGGCAAAGATAACGGAATGTCACTCCGATGATTATATTTGCTTATATAAGACCCTGTCTTGTCTGAATGTAGAGACAGAGTCACTCGGTGGCCTTAAAGGAGCAAACAGCAATATTGTGAACTGCATGTGGAAACGCATGGCAGGGACCCATGGATCACCTCTAGAGAATGAGGGCAACTTCCAGTCAACAGCCATTAAGAAGCCAGGGTCCTAATCATACAGCTACAAGGAAATATTGCCAACAACCTAACTGAGCTTGGAAACAAATTCTTCCCCAGTCAAGTCTCCTGATAAAAATGCAGCCTTGCTGACACCTTGACTGCAGCCTTGTGTCACCTCCAACAGAGGACTCCAATTAAGCTGTGCCCTGACTTTTGATCTACAGAAACTATGATATAATAAATGTTTGTGTTCAAGCCACAGAGTTTGTGGTAATTTGTTTCACAGCGAAAGAAAACTGATTTTACGTGGAAAGAAATTTGAAAAATACCCTAAATGAATAAAGGACTCAATATTATGGCTGTTTGTATCATATATAGCCTGACCCGGAATTAAGCTAGTTTCTTTGAAAATAAGATGAAGAAAATGTGGTATCTACCTTCTCGGAGCCTACTGTCAGAGACAAGCATGCAGAGACGGTGCCACCGACATGGAGCTGCTGCTCTAATGGAGGGAAGCCCTGGGTCCTCTGGGAGCATCTAGAAACGAAACAGAACACAGGGTGATCAAGAAGGCTTTCCTGAGAAGCTGCTGTTTAAACTAAACCTTGAATCATGATCCTGTTTCTCTATCACAAATTTAATTAATTATTTTTAATGTATTTTCCACACTAGAATGTAAGCTCCCTGAAGGCAGGACTTTCTGTCTGAATTCCTAATGCCTAGATGAATGCCTAGTACATAGTAGATGCTTTATGCATATTTGATGAATTCCAAGTCTATCAAATGGGTAAATTTGGGGAAGGTCACAAGGAAACTGGACAAGGAGGGTATATTAGGAAGAGGGAGTGGCACCAGCAAAATCTTGGTACTTAAGGAAGTATTATGTCATGATAGCTATCAAGTCCTTTTTTCTCAAAAATTGTCTCCCTGGCAATGACAAAATAATACACTGTAGTCAATGCTTGGATGCCTATTCACATCTGGAAAAAAAAGCGTACAGTTAAGTTTCGATGTATTTCTACCCTCACTTATGACATGTCATATATTACCAAGTGATAAGAATCACCCAGGAAGCCTGTTATAATCTTTAAGAGAGCAATAAAAATCATATTTATATTCCTTGGAAAGAAAAAAATCTCTGCAATTTGGGGGTCCACATGGACTTTAGATCAGTAATAGGGCTTCACAAAGATAAGTTATTGATATTTTTATGGTCTTCAGCATAAAAAATAAACACCGAAAGAACTGGATATTTTTTTTCTTAGTTATCACTTCCTTGCTCCCTTCAATTTATCATGCATCATTAAGCTAATAGGCCAATGTAAGTATTGCATATAACTTACATTGTCAATAAGGGCAAAAGTTAAAAACTTAGAGGTGATTTCCTGGACCTGTTTATAAGGTAAAGAAATAATGAGGTATACTATTGCTGTGTTAAATATAGCATGAGGTTAAGACATAGCATTTACACCCGGAATATTTCCCCAATTTAATTAAAAAACCAATGTGTTATTTAAAGTTTTCTCTAGCTCTGAATTTCAGGATATCTTTAGACTTTATTCTAGAAAGTCTTCTACTTTAGAGATATGTTGTGTTTCCCAAACTTTTTTTTTTTTTTTTTGGTTAGTAATTTACTCTTCAAGAAAAGTTACCCTGAATCTCTTACTTCAAAACTTTCCACCTGACGGGAAGGTTAAAACAATTGCAGACCCACTGCCTAAGTAAAACATTCACAAACTTAATAATGCTCAGTGATTTGCAAGTATCTTCTACCATTCAGTTGGTTGCCTCTTTGTTTTGTTGATAGTTTCTTTTGCTGTGCAGAGGATTTTTAGTTTGATATAGTCCCATTCATTTATTTTGCTTTTACTTCCCTTGCGTTTGAAGTTAAATTTATAAAATCCTCTCTAGGACCAAGGTCTATAAACTTGGTACCTATGTTTTCTCCTGTGGATTTTATTGTTTCAGGTCTTATATTTAGGTCTTTGATCCATTTTGAGTTAACTTTGCTACATGGTGACAGATAGCAGTCTAGTTTCATTCTTTTGCATGTGGTTTTCCAATTCTCCCAGCAACATTAAATGAAAAGGTTTTCTTTTTTATTGTATGCTTTTGGCTCCTTTCTTGTATGTGGGCTATTTCTGGGCTCTCAATTATGTTCCACGGTCTGTGTGTTTTTCTACCAATAACATGCTATTTTAATTATTGTCGCTTTGTAGTATAATTTGAAGTCAGGGAGTGTTGATACCTCTGGCTATTATCAACAAGACAAGTAATAACAAGTGTTGGAGAGGTTGTGGAGAGAAATGAACTCTCATACACTGCTGGTGGGAATGTTAATTGGTAAAGCCACAAAGGAAAACAGTATGGAGGTTCTTCAAAAAATTTAGAATTACCGTACAACCCAGCAATCCCTTTTCTGAAAAATTTGAAAATATTTATTTGAAAATATATGTCCCCCTATGTTCACTGTAGCATTATTCACAGTGGCCAAGACATGGAAACAGCCAAACTGTCCTTCAATAGATGACTGGATAAAGAAGATGTGATATAATATCACATATATGTAATGCAATAATACTCAGCCATAAGAAAAATGAAATACTGCTATTTGCCAAACCATGAATGGATCTCGAGAATATCATGTTAAGCAAAATAATTCAAGAATCATATGATTTCACTCATATGTGGGATATAAAACTGAAAGCAACAAATGAATACTAAGACAAACAAAAACTCATAGATGCAGACAACAGTATGGTGGTTTACAGAGCAAAAGAGGGGTGGGGGAGGTAGAAAAGGGTAAAGGGGATCAAATACATGGTGATAGAAAGACATTAGACTTTGGGTGGTGAACACACAATATACAATTGCAGTATTATATAATCGCACACTTGAAACTTATATAATTTTATTAACTAATGACACCTCAATAAATATAATAAAATTAAAATAAAATAAAACTACTTAGTGAGATCAGTGAATAGTTATATAAGTATATACTGGATGGAAATTATGTGTTTTGTAATAGGGATCTGTAAATTTCTATACAAAAGGCAATGAATATATTTAATTCTAAAGACTGAGAGAATTACCAGTCATTTTTTATCTTACTCACTATAGAATTAATCAATAATGTATAAGTATCAATATCATTCTGAATACTACGCTGTGTAAATACTAAAGTATGAGGTACAAACAAAAATCAATTATTATATTTAGAAATTTTCAATAAGGGCTACGCTATAGTTAAACTTAATTAAATTTTGATACAACAGCAAAATAATTATATATATATATATATATATATATATATATATATATATATATTCAAACACAAAGGAGTTTTATGCTTGTCATAGCTATATAGCTGTTATTTTTATCTATATTATAATGTTTTAACTTTTTCTGTCTCAGGACCTTGACTAGGCATCTTCATAAACACTAAGAAAGATTAGCCTTAGAGCCCTGTCTCTGCCATCCATTTTTTTTTTTTTAAGATTTTATTGGGGAATTGGGGCAGGGGAAGAGCATTGGGGAATTGGGGAAGGGGAACAGAGAAGTTGCTGTCCTTTTGTTCTTCAGTTTAGTTGTGGAGGATGTCGCTTCACTAGCCCATGTTGGTATCATCATTGTGCTCTTCCCAGCTGAGGTAATCGGTCACAGGCCACTGGACAGCCCCTCAGGGCAGCTCACAGCAGCTCATGCCTGCTGCAAGCCACTCAGGCTGGCTGCAAGCCACTCACGGTGGCTCAGGGAAGCCCACTGCAGCAGGGACTGCAGTCTACGCTGTTGCGGGCAACTCTTGGCAACCCAGCACTAGGTTGAGCTGTTCACCATCTTAGCTGTAGAGGGCGCAGTGTCACTGGCCCATATGGGATCTGAACCGGGACCCTGCTACTCAGAGCTAGCACGCCCAAGCCAACTCTTAACCAATGAGCCACATGGCTGGCCCTCTGCCATCCATTTTTATCTCTACTCTGTAGGTCTCCAGGTGGAAGGGCATGGATATCCAAACAACCTTTAAGATATTATTAACATCTGAAGTACAGCTGCTTTCAGTGCTGCTCCTCTGACTGAGGGAGGAAGAAGCCCTGATTTGTAATTTGAAGCTGACAAATTAATTAATAATTATTGGCAACATTTGTGAACATTTAATGGTCAGTTCTTATGAGATGGTGGAAGCTGAACACAGTGCATCACAGGATGTAATCAAATGATATGTGAAGGGAATTTGGAATTTCTAAACAGTAAAAAGTGTTGGAAGACAGTGACGGGTCATGCAATAAAAGGAGTTTGGGCAAGCTTACTGAGGTGGTTGTCACATCAACAAACTGGCATTTGTACAAAGAAGAGCCATCAAAGGATTGGAAAAGATAAGGCAAAGTCAAGAGGCAGCAAGACAACTTTAGCGCCTTCCAACTTGGCGCAAGAAAAACTAATTTAAAAGTCCTATTAGTGAAGTGCAACAGAAAAAAGAAAAAAAGTGTCCAGAATTACTGTTCAACATTCAAGGCCTCATACGTTCTCTGCTTCTTGCCACTTTGCTATTTCCAAAATAAATAGATTGATTTAGGCACAGTGAGAAGGAATTCTAATACTCAGCAAAGACATAAATGATGGAGTAGGACATGTGATCTGAAAAAGCCTCAGTAAAGAACTAGGAGATGGTGTCTGTAAAGCCTAGAGAGACTCTGGTTTACAGACATTGACATTTTCAGTGTTGTTCCCAGGAAGACATCACAATCTAGGCCTTGGACTAGATCTTAAGTGGAATTCCGGATCCCAGAACTTGTACCGCAAGCAAGTCATCAGCCCATTCCAAAGGCAATGGACTCAGTAATCCAATGAGAGGAATCAGTTACTGAAGGTACCATTCAGTGGCAGAAGTGGTGAAAAGAAAAGCAATTAGGAAAACCAGACCAAGATGATGGGAAGACCAGCAAAACTATTGACTTGGTGTATTTATCTTCATCAGTATTGGAACTCATGATTAAGTCAAGTCCTGCTGACAAGGCAAGGTCTGTTCTCAGTGTCTGAGTTGAGCCTGATGCTGCATCTTGCAAGACTGTCCAAGAGATGCTAGATTCAGACATGTTTGAACATGAGGACAGAGAGTTTGGCTGATTAGTACAAATGTCCTTGATACAGGGAAGATTTTTAATTTAACAGGATGCACATTCTCTACCAAAGTTACTCTATGACAGGATAAAATTACCTGCAAGGGCATAACTGACGTAGATATGCAGAATCATATGAAAGACAAAGCTTTGAAGAGTAGCTGTGTTTTGAAAAAAGAAAATAGTCACTGAAAATTATTCCACATAAGTAGAGATGTATAACTTATTAGAAATTTTAGGGTGTGTATATTTTTTATAATTCCAAAGAGGATTTTTAAAAGAAATATGCTTTATCATATATGGAGAATTTTTAATTATTAGGAAAATTTTATATTCATGAGTACTAATGAATATATCAACACTATGTAATGTATGATAAGGAGGAAATTTTCAAATGATTTCAAGTCTCTGTTGCACAGTAAAAGTGTCAGTTGATAGTTATAATGATTTAAATATGAATAAATTCTACAGTAGTTCTAGGGAAGTACTAAAATTAAAAGCTACCAATCAAAGATGATACTTTCTGATTAGTATAAATGAGAAATTGAAAAATGGGATTCATACATACTGCAAAATTTAGCAAGGGATCTGAAAGAAGATGGCTAAATATTTATATTTTCATTAAATTTCTTGACAACTTATAATACTATCATTATAATTAGAATACTGATAAATAATTGGTAAAAGATCTTAAGTTCTGGATAGATTAGTATTAGTTTGTGTATATGAGTGTCAGGTAATTCTGTATGGTGATCACTATGTAACTGATCCCTGTAATTTTGGATTATGAAAAAAATACTTTGTAAGTTACAATGATGAATAGTTACAGTGGAGTAGCAAGTCATACAAAATAACTAAGTGATATTCAATGCCATATTAACTAGATATTTACTGAGAATTTACTATGTATCATGAATCAAATATAAAGATATAGCATTTGCAGATGAGTACAAAAAGAATCAAGTTCCTGATGTTGTGAACCTCTAACCTCTCTTGTAAGTAGAAACAACTATGAAAAAAAGTCAATATAATGTGAAAGGGCTCTCTATAGTTACATGAGGCTTTAGGCTTGAGGGAGAGGAATAATTTGGAATGCCTTCTGCACAGTGTAAGGAAAGGAGATTCAAGAAAATGAGATCTTAATACTAATTCCAAATGTATAGTCCCTTTTATAATGTGTTTTACTTTTCTATAACCAAAACATGAGAGTAACTCCATTTCAATCTTAAATAGGATTTTTCAGAGAAGCCTTCCTTAGCCCAATAAGACTTGCTTAAATCTGTTACAGAATTTCATAACATCTTGTACATTTCTTTGCAGCACATTATCACCATTCAAATTAATTAATTGTTAGTGGGGGAAATATTGTGTGTGATTAAAAATTAATTTCCTAATTCAAAACTGGGACCAAGAGCTGTTTCTTTCTCTGTGGGCTGGCTCTTACCTAGAGGACAAAGAAACAACATTTCTGAAGGCAAGAAAGCCTCAGAGTTGTAATGCCATCTCCTGCCTCCTCACTACAGATGTAGTTAGGGAGGAAGAAATGGACCTCATGACAGATGCACAGAGGAGAGGAAGGGCTCCTAGAGCACCCCTCACCACTTAGACCTTGCACAGACTGATGGTAAAGAAAGGAGCAGACGTCATGTAAGCAGCTAGGACTCAGAGGCACACTTGGGCCTCCTCCTCTGGCAAGGGCGGGTTCCAGCTGACATGAAAATAAAAGGACATTTGGTGGTGTATATAATCTCAGTGTCCCAGAGAGAGGACAAGGGGACTCTTTATTTTATGCCTCTTATCTGAACTTTTATGCGATGGTAACTATATGTAATAGCAATTCATTCAAATTATACGTATTGAAAGCAAATACACTTTCTTAATTCAAACAGCACTTATGCAAAAAAAAAAATCAAGTCACCACATTAAAATAATGTTATAAAATTACTCCTGATGTAAGGTCTACAATCGTCAACTAATTTCAGGGACAATTATGTCCATCCTAAGAAAAGAAATTACAAGATGGCATTTACTGAGAGGGCTCAACTCCCCCGAAACATCAAATATTAAATATTTTCTGGGATTTCTTTTTTTTTAATTTTTTTAAGATTTTATTGGGGAATTGGGGAAGGGGAACAGTGTTGGGGAATTGGGGAAGGGGAACAGCCAAGTTGTTGTCCTTCAATCTTAGTTGTGGAGGGCGCAGCTAGCTCAGCTCCAAATCCAGTTGTCATCCAGCTGCCCATCAGCAGCTCTCGGCAGCTCAGCTCAAGATGCCGTGTTCAATCTTAGTTGTGGGTGGGTGTAGCCTACCATCCCATGTGGGAGTCTAACTAGCTAACTTGTTGTTAGGAACATGTGCTCTCACCAGCTGAGCCATCCTGCCACCTGTTGGCAGCTCAGCTCGGGCAGGGCTCACTGGTCCATGTGGGAATCGAACTGGCGACCCTGTTACTCAGAGCTCACACTCTTAACCAACTGAGCCACTTGGCCGGCCCATAGGATTTCTAACAATATAAACACATTTTCTCTTTTTTCATAAATATTTTAATCCCAACACTGTTCATCCCGGGGACCCCCCTCCTCCACTTAAACCGGCTGTGGCTTTGTCTCCAAATGTTTTAGGAATAGTGTAAGTGCATATACTTGGCATTTTTCTAATTTCTTAATATTATTAATTTCTAGAAGCACAAATTAAAGAAAATTTTAAAAATCAAAAAACAACAGCAACAGACAAGAAAAATATGGGAGGTTAAAGGGTGGAGGGAAAATGAAATAAAATAGAAATAAATAAATTTCAATGAGAAAACAAAGGAGCTACGATTTGATTTTGCTTTGAAAAATGCCTGTGGCTTTGAAGGACAAGATGCTATTTTTAACCAGTTGGTGAGGCTGATAAAAGTCAATTTAATATTACGGTAAACTAAAAGTATTATAGGGCCGGCCGAGTGGCACACTGGTTAAGAGCTGGTTTTGGGATGCCAGCGGCCCCAGTTCGGATCCCTCGTATGGAGGGCCAGTGACACTGCCCTCTACAGCTAACAACAGCTCCACCTGGAGCTGGGCTGTGCGAGCCCCGGCGACGGTATAGGCTGCAGCTGCTGCTGCAGTGGGCTGCCATAGGCTACAGTGAGTGGCCGGCAGCCAGCGTGAGTGGCTGGCAGCCAGCGTGAGCTGCCAAGAACCATGGTGAGTGACCATCCAGAGGCCAGCGACCGATCTGCCTCATCCAGGAAGAGCGCAATGACAATACCAACATGGGCCAGTGAAACAACGTCCTCCGCAACTAGACTGAAGAAAAAAAGGACAGCAACTTGTCTGTTCCCCTTCCCCGATTTCCCAACGCGGTTCCCCTCCCCCAATTGCCCAATAAAATCTTAAAGAAAAAAAAGTATTATAATGCATCTGTTTTCCATAATTTCCACATTTTATCACTTGCCTTCCCTTCTCTTTCTTAATTCTTTCAATATTGTTTATTCACCTGATTCCTGATACTTATGGTATCCAAAATGGACTCTCAGAAGCTATATGATGTGTTTGAAAGAGCATCTATTGGGTTATCGGAAAAGCCATGATGCATTTTTGCAACAAAAAACATAGAAAAAATACGTCATGACTTTTCCAACAACCCAATACATAGGAAGCAAGCTGTGATGAACATGAAATTGTGTCATATATTTAAAATGTCTACCTGACACATATAAGCACTTATATGGAAAGACAATAGCTGTTTTTTTCATCTCCATCATAATCATTCTGTCTTCAAATTGATTACCATTTTCATATCATCTTGTTTGTCCTTAACGCACATCGTCACATGTCTTGAGCACATCGTCACTACTCATTTCTAATAATCTGCTCCTGATTTCTACTAATATTCTCTTACTATTTTCTTCTTTAAATTCTACTGATCAAACCAGAACTTTGGTCTCTAATGCTGATGAAAAGGAAAGTGTACAATATGTCTTAGCATAGTTTCTAAGTAAACTGCTTCATAAAAACTTCTGACTGACAAACTTCAGTATAATTACAAAATAGTCAGGATTCAGACAAAAAACAAAATTCACATGGTTCAAATGAAGAAACTTCAGTGAAGGATTTGAGTAGGTTTCAGGAAACAAACAAGGTATACTGCATCACCCAAGACTAACAAAAGTGGGAAACTGCTATTACTGTAAAAAAATAATACAAACAGAGCCACTCTGAAATAGTGTCTGAGCTGCCATCTCAGAGGAACTGCCTAGAAAATCTTATTCCTCAAAACGTTGGAATGTTGAAACTGGGCAGAATAACCTTTGGCACAAGCCTAAAGCAGCAATATATCCCAAACAACTGATTGCAAAATAAGAAAGATATAGACCACAAGACTGAAAAGTGAAAACAGTCTTTAGAATTACCATACTATGTTAGCTTATCTGCATCTATAGAAATTTCTTCTTTCTATGCATTTAATTGTTCCCTTTCCCTTTCTCATGAATACCCCTTCCCTGTGCCTCCGAATCAGAATGTTATTTGGGTTTCTGCCTGAATCAGTGCTTCCCAAATAGCTATTCTTTTGGATTTCAGATAAATGCTTGTTTCTCACTTTGGTCTTTTAGGTTTACACTACCTCAGGTTAACACTGCTTTTTTTTATTTTATTTTATTGGGGAACAGTTTGTTTTTCCATGACCTATCACCTCCAAGTCGTTGTTTCAATCTAGTTGTGCAGTGGCCCGTGTGGGAATTGAACCAGCAACCTTGGTGCTATGAGTACTGTGCCCTGTGCTCTAACCACCCAAGCCAACTGGCCACCCCAACACTGCTTTTTAAGGCTAATGATACAATGCTACTTATTCCACGCCAGTGAGAGCTGAAATCTTGGAGAAGGGGCCATCTGATAGAAACTATAGCAATTGGCAGACATATGGCACCCGAGGAGCAGACCAGAGGAAGCTTCTCTCCTCTCACTTTCTGATCTTTTGCTACTGTCTCCTATTGGCTGAACCAAATTGTAAATAATTGACAGTCAAGACCAACTGCGGAAGCCATCCTTCCCAGGGAGGGACAGAGCAGGGCAGAGAAAATTGGTATGGCCAGGATGGAGGAGCAGGGGGAATTTACCACCACAGCAACATGATGAACATTTCTGAGTGTTATTCTGAAACTTTTATCATTCTCCAACATTCTCTGAGGACTTTACATTATATAACTCTTCAAAACTCCCACCAACTCTATAAGTTGTTACTATTTTTATTTATGAGAAAACTGAGGGATAAAGAGATGGAGAAATTTGTCCCAATTTATGTAGACTTTCTCAGCTAGGGAATCCCTACAAATGCTTCTCCTCTCCAGGGGACAAATAGTACTTGAATAATTTAAGGGAAAATTCTAAAAAAAAATGTTGAGGATGGGAGTGACTTAGAATCTTAATGCAATGTCTTCATTTTACAGATGTGACAACTAAATCTCAACTATGGAAAGTTCTTTTCTAAGGTCATTTTGTAAAAGGCAAATCCAGGACCAGATTACATTTTTCTTTATTTCCAAATAGGTTATATTTGTAAATCAAGTAGCTATAGGGATACCTATATCTTGACTATAGGGATACCTGATATAGCATTATACAGAAGAGTGATATTAAATTTTTAAAGTTACTTTTAATGTCTACTTCAAGAAACTTCTATTTTCTCATCTCAGTTAACACCTTCAAAACTGTGTTATCCAAAAATATAGCACAGACATAGCTCAGGTGTGTGATGGTACTTGGGTGGGAGTCATACATTTGGCATGACAGCAGATGGTAATGATTTCTAGGTGCTGAAGTATATTAGTACTGCCAGGGGAAAAAATATGGTTTACTAATAAAATAACAGGCCTTCCCATTCCATTCTTTCCCTTATTTTCCCATTTTTCAGTTTTTATATTTTCAATTCTTGGAGTCATCAAGCTACTTAAGAACTTTACATTTTAACTTCCAAAAAAATTTGTATTACAATGAAATGCTTATGCATTTATTCTTAAATATTTTATTCATTTCAGATCTTAAAAAAGGTACAAATTCACTGCATTAAATTTATAAAATAGGGACGAAATATAAACAATTAGAAAAGGATGACCTTGGGGCCAGCTGAGTGGCTCAGTTGGTTAAGAGCACAAGCTAGCTTGATTCCCACATTGGCCAGTGAGCTGCTCTCGAGCTGAGCTGCTGCTGAGCTGCCAACAGGTGGCAGGATGGCTCATCTGATGAGAGCGCGTGCTCCTAACAACAAGGTAGCCAGTTAGATTCCTAAACCAGCAACTAAAATTGAACACGGCACCTTGAGCTGAGCAGCTGGATGGCAACTGGACTTGGCGCTGAGCTAGCTGTGCCCTCCATAACTAAGACTGAAGGACAACAACTTGGCTGTTCCCCTTCCCCAATTCCCCAACAATGTGTTCCCCTTCCCCAATTCCCCAACCCTGTTTCCCCTCCCCAATTCCCCAATAAACTGTTTTAAAAAAATAAAAAATAAATAAATTAATAAATTTAAAAAAGAGAAAAGAATGGCCTTGTAGAGGATATCTACTCAGAGACGGTAACTAGTTGGAGTAGATTGACTGCATTGATGGCTGTAACGTGCGGCCTCCTGATTTTCATGCCTTTTGTTGGTAACATTTTAGGGACCTTTGCTTACTCTTTTTCCAAGATTGGCTAGGAGTTGCTTTGGCCATTAAGATGCAGTGGAGGTGACATTGCGCCAGCTTTGAGTCCCACCTCAAAAGGCCTTGTGGACTTCATTCCTCTCTCGAGCCCCTGCCTCTGCCATGATGACCAGAGGCTTGTCTGATGGAGGGTGAGGCTGCATGTGAGTCAGAGGTGCCTTGGCCCACTTATCCCAGCCCAATTCCAGGTGTGAGAGAGCCCAATAAAGGCAACCACAGGTGACTTACTAGCTAAGCGCTGAGGCATGGCTAAGACCAACTGATATCTGAAGAAACACCAGCTGGCCCTCTAACTCAACAGTGTGATACTTATTGTTTTACAACACTAGTTTTTGTCATTGATTCCTATGCAGCATTATTTTTGTAGATTATGGATGGCCATATAGCTATAGTAACATCAACATTTATTCACTATATCCATTTCCTATATGTATATTTGTATCTTTAATAGTAAAGATAATAATAATCATTACAACTGTTTGATTTGAGTACCTCTTATTGTTCTACACTTTTGTAGCTGCTTTACATATCTTATCATTTTTAATTATTAATATAATAAACTAATGAAGAACTTATTACCATCATTATTATCTTCATTTGACAGTGAGAAAACAGAGCTCCTGGGATGTAGAGACTTCTTAGGCTAGTTACCAATGGCTGCTCCATTTTTACTGGAGGCTCCCTGATGGTCCTATCCTGACCTGTCAATAGCAGTGCTCATTGTTCTAGTTTTGCTGAGAAGCCCTTCCTATTCTCCCACCTGCACTCCACTGAGTCAAGATTCTCTCATCTTGTTGTGAAGTGAGTTTAGAGATCTGTTTCCATTCCCATTGTCACTGCTAACCAAACTGTTGGCAACGCTTGCCTACAGTTCTAATGCGGGTCTGCTTCACTAAACGCAACAATGTACTGCCCCACCAGATCTGAGCTGGGAATAGAATCTGATATCTGCCACAAACAGGCATGCTATTGACAATATTAATCCAGCTTCTCTGGGTCATAGGCTCTTGAGACACAGAACCTTCTGATTTTTAATTTCTCTACAGTGAAAAGAGAGAATTCCCTCCGACTGAGTCACTTTCAGCCTAGTCTATGTATCTACCGCAGAATAGCTTTGACCCAAAACATTTATAGAAGTAATTGAGACACTCCCTGTATTATGGACATATGTCAGCTGGTTTTGCTTCCTGGCTGAATGATTTACTATGAACCTGAATTGGAATGATGTTTTAAGAATGAGGTGTGCAATCAAAACTTGGTAGGACCAGTCTTTTGGAAACTCAAACCTTAGGTTAGGAAACTGTAAGCATGCTTGAGCTCCCCAAACCATGACACATGTCTGTGTATGCCAAAATTTTACTGTATTGTTTTACATATTTTTCCTCATAGGCCTCTCAGTCCTTCTGTGTAACTAGTGATGAAATTACTACCTTGAAGCAGAAATCCCACTTAATTTCAAGAATGAAGCTTAATATAAGAATGCAGAGGGTTCCGGTAAGATGGCAGAATAGACGGACGCTTTCCAAACTGCCTCCCAGGATCACATCAAATTACAAATAATTTATACATTTAACCTCGGAAGTCCCCTGAACACTAGATGAACAGAAACTCTAAATGAAGGACCTAAAGAGAAGGCCACATCAAGTCTGGTAGGAGGGGTGCAGACGAGAGAGGGCGAGCCCCACGAAGGATGCCCCAGCTGTGGGGAGGCTTCTCTGGTTGGGGGAGAGGTCTTCCGGCCCCACACCAAGCTCAGTAGCCCAGAGTTGCTTTGCCAGGAAGGGGAGTTGTACGATAGAGGACAGTAGAAATTAGTGAGGACTCTCTTTCCTTGGCTCAGTGAGGCTGAGGGCGGCTGGAGAACCAGTGGGGCCGGTGCATGGGTTCGCTCACCACTGAGCATTCACCTGGTTCCTGGTGGAGGGAGTAGCTGTGTGAGCTGGGCCCAGGAGCCTGTGGGGAAGGACTAAACTGAGAACCTTTGGTGCAGAAGCTAGAGGTTTTGGGACAATTGTTCCCCTGGTGTGGAGCTTGCACATGAGCGGTGTACAGGAGGGTGCCATTTTTTCAGGGTTGGGCCCTCCCACAGAGGGTCAGATCCGGGATCCCATTAGTCTGGTGAACTTGGCGCAGGAGTGGGTGCATGCATATGTGCGCATGCGGCCTTGGATTCCCACCCTACGCCCTGCTTGTGCTGCATTGCCAGGGAAACGCTGGGCGGGTGCCCTCTGGCTCCATCAGGCTGCTCATTGAGACTCAGGAGTGCACGAGCCGCGTTGGGTCCCTGTTCTCCGCACTGTTTGTGCAGAGTTGCAAGGCTGGGGATTGACTGTTGGACTGCTTAGCCTGATGTGTGGGCAGTTGATTGGGACAGGCTGAGTTGGGGAGTTTTTCAGAGAGTGTTGGGCAGGGAGCTGTGCACCTGCGTGATCCAATCGAGGCTTTCCTGGCAAGTTTGTGTGGACTGATTACTGGTGCAAAATGCATGCTGCTCTGAATTGGTGGGGGCCACTGACCACATCAAGTGGTGCCTTGGGGACCTGCACCACCAACCTAAGCTGTGTTGCCAGAGGCACCCTGAGCCCCCAGTGCCTGGCCCACATCTCCGCAGGCCACAGAGGGTTGTTTTGCAGTAGCGGACAACCTGCAACAACCTGTGAAGATTTGTTTTTGGTAGTGAACATGGTTCCAGAGCACACAGCAGCTAATTATGAAAAGGTTACTGCAAGCCTGAGAGGAAAGCTGATTCATAACACATTAAGCTCTTCTCCCCAATAGCTGGTGCTGAGTTGCCCAGAGACTTTCTATTGCTGAGCAAGTGGTCTGAAGATTAAAGAGGACGGAGAGCCCCCCACCTATTTTTTTTTTCGTCGCCTTTCTAGGTGATCTATATAATACATTGAAGCATTCACAGAATGAGAGCCAGAATGAAGAAACAAAGAAACATGTCCCAAGTAAAAGATCAGAAGAAAACTCTAGAAATGGAACTAAATGAAACAGAGGGATCCAAACTTTCAGAGACAGAGTTGAGAACACTGATGATAAGAATGTTTAAGGAACTCAGCAAGGACATAAAGAAGGATAGGCAAACCATAAAAAACAACCAGTTAGAACTAAAGAATACAATCACTGAAATGAAGAATACACTCGAAGGAATCACCAGTAGAATAGATGAAGCAGAGGAGCGGATCAGCGAATTAGAAGACAAAATAGCAGAAATCACCCAGCTGGAACAACAAAAAGAAAAAAGAATGAAAAAGAATGAAAATAGTTTAAGAGACCTCTGGGTCAACATGAAACGCAACCACTGCACATCATAGGAATACCAGAAGGAGAAAAGAAGAAGCAAGGGATTGAGAATGTATTTAAAGAAATAATGACTGAAAACTTCTCTACCCTGGTAAAGGAAATCGACATACAAGCCCAGAATGTACAGAGAGTTCCTAATAGGTTGAACCCAAACAGGCCCACACCAAGACACATCATAGTAAAAATGGAAAAGCTTAAAGACAAAGACAGAATCCTAAAAGCAGCAAGAGAAAGACAGCTGGTCACATACAAAGGAACTCCTATTAGACTAATAGCTGACTTTTCTTCAGAAACTCTGCAGACTAGAAGGGAGTAGCAGGAGATATTCAAAGTGACACAAAATAAAGGTCTACAACCAAGATTGCTCTATCCAGCATGGCTATCACTTAAAAGTGAAGGAGAGATAAAGAGCTTCTCAGAAAAGAATAAGACTAAGGAGTCCATTACCACCAAGCCAGCATTGCAGGAAATGTTAAAACAGCTTTTTTTAAACAGAAGAAAGGGGGAAACAAGCTAACCCAGAAAGACAAGAAATACAAATAACAAAATGACAATAAATATGCAACTATCAGTAATCATTTTAAATGTGAATAGGCTAAATGCTCCAATCAAAAGACACAGAGTGGCTGAGTGGATAAGAAAACAGGACCCATGCATATGCTGTCTACAAGAGACTCATCTCAGATCAAAAGACACAAACAGACTGAAAGTAAAGGGATGGAATAAGATATTTCATGCAAATGGAAATGAGAAAAAAGCTGGAGCAGCAATACTTATTTTGGACAAAATAGACTTTAAAATGAAGACTACAATAAAAGACAAAGAAGGGCACTACATAATAATAAAGGGATCAATTGAACAAGAGGACATAACCCTAGTAAACATCTATGCACCCAATATAAGAGCTCCTAAATGTATAAAACAGATTCTGACAGACATAAAGGCAGAGATCAACAGTAACACTATCATAGTAGGGGACTTCAACACCCCGTTGTCACCAATGGACAGATCCTCCAGACAGAAAATCAATACAGACATAGTGGCCTTAAATGACACTTTAGACCAGCTGGATTTAATTGATATTTTTAGAGTATTTTAACCCAAAGCTACATTCTTCTCAAGTGCACATGGAACATTCTCCAAGATAGACCATATGTTAGGCCACAAAACAAGTCTCAACAAATTTAAGAAGATTGAAATCATATCAAGTGTCTTCTCTGACCACAATGCTATGAAATTAGAAATCAATTATAAGAAGAAATCTGGAAGCTTACAAATACATGGAGGCTAAATAACATGCTACTAAATAATGAGTGGGTTACAAATGAGATCAAGGAGGAAATCAAAAGATATCTCGAGACAAACGAAAATGAAAATAGCATGACTCAAAATCTCTGGGATGCAAAAATCAAACAAAATGGGATTAATTTAACCAGATCCCCAAACAGGAATAATTTGTAGGTATGTAAAATTATGTTATAGAAGACTATTTAAAACATGGAAACATGTCATAACATATTGTGGGATGAAAAGCAGAACATAAAACAACATGAAGACTATGTAGTACCATTTTAATAAATGGCAGATATAGTCGTTAAGAAAAAAATGGCTATCTCTGATGAATTTCACTGTAAAAAAAAAAAAAATTCAAAGAACATGAAATTCACCTAGAAGTCTATACCCAATTATAAACACCATCCATATCTTTCTGCTTCTCTTTTAAAAATATATCTAAGCGAACTCGTTTTAATGTAGATCAAAAAATGTGAAGATTTACAAGTCAGGCACTAGCAATGGAATGTGGCAACAAATGAGACAGAGTCCCTTGTCGCAAGGCCCTCCCACCACAGTAAGGGAGGGCAGCAGTCTGCTTGTTAACAGGTTGGCAAATGGGATAATATCAGATGCTGAAATGTTCTGTGTCGAGTAAATGGTGTAATATCATAGAGCAGGGCCAGAGGGGCATGATGCTTTATTTGATTCAAGGCCTTGAACAGAAGGTGTTATTTTGAGTAATTATGAGTTTCATAATATTCTCATTAATTATGTTAGGATGCAAGTTTGTTCTTTTCAATTTTTAATCATGTAAAGCTTTATAACTGGTCTACATAAAACATATTGATGTTATGAAGATTAAAAAAAAAAAAAGGAACGCTTGTGAACCCTCATCCTATTTTAGAAAAGAATCAAAATCCTCACTGGGTTTCTATTTCAGGATGCTGCTATTTTCTCACCTCAGTTAATACTTTCAAATGTGTGTTATCTACAGATTCATCACAAACAAATTTTAGAGTTACAAAGGTGATTTGCTGAGACTCATTTATCTAACACATGAATTTCTAGATTTCTTCCTTACCTGCTTACAGCCCTTGACTAATTAGTCTAATCACTTTGTGGCATATAGTCTCAATTCCCTTCCTCCATTTTACGCTTATGTGTCAAAATATTGGCTTTGGTTAAATCCAGTTCTTGGTCACTAAAACTATACGTGTGTTTGGAGCAACACAAATAACCATGTACAAGTAGTCTAACTTCAAAATCATGGTAATAAATTCGCAGGGTCTGAAATGCTACCTAACAATTACGGTGTATTTCTCTAGTCCATCCTCCTGCTTCCTCACTCTTTCTCAAAAACTTCACATCTTTTCTCTCGGAAACATCACCCACGACCTCTCTGATACTCTTCGTTCATGACATTACTTCCAATGTCACTGGGAGAACAAAAGCAAACAGAAAAGATATTCCACAAAGAATCTGGCACTACATGAACTCACCCCTGCCATCCGTGTCTGTACATTTGCCTTCCCTGCTTTATCTACAAGGTCAACCCTTCTACCCATACAATAGATCCCATCTCCATTCTCTGAAAATCATCATTCTCTTTTCAGTTTATGACTTGTTTCTTGTCACCTGAGTCCAGCAACAACACAAAAACTAAATTTTTATAAGATCTAAGTGAAAAAACTCCTCTGCCCTCAAAGCCCCAGTGTATCTAGTCTGTCATTCTTCCAGAAGAATTGCCTTAATGTGAGCATTTTCAATATTTTTTAAAATTCCCCAAACTATGGCTCGTAAAAGCTGCCTATTTCACAAGATATATATCTATAACATCAAATATCTTAATCGTTCAATTATGTATTTAAATTATTTTTGTTTTTCTCTGTCATAAAGAACTGTCCACTTCAAATTCTTATAAACATCCCATATTTTGTAGTGGTGACATAATCAATGATTATCACATTCTTATGGGTTCTGATATATTTTGTCAAATCAACTGACAGAAAAGTTGCATTACTTTAAATGTGACTAACAGTGTACTATTATGTCTGGTCCCTACTTTTGGCAATAAGCATTTTTCAAATCTTTGTTAATGACAGGTAAACATTTATTTGATTGCTAGTCCATATTATTTTTATTTCACTTTTGAGGTTTTCTTCATCCACATAAAAATAGTATTTTCAGACTTTTCACACTCAATTTTGAGTGCTTCATATATATAAATGGCGCTGACTCAAATTTATATATGTATATGTAACACACATACATTTATTATATATACATATACAGCTTTGATTATTATTTAATTCACCTTTTATTTTTGTGATGTTTTAAAATATGGGCATTTATGATAAAAATCTAACATATTTCCATATTTAGGCAATGGAGGCACTCCAGTCACACAGACCTGAGTTAGAATTCTTGCTTGCCATTTACCATTACAGTGGGAATTCAACATAGCTTGTCTCACAAGGTTGTTGTGGGGATTAAATACAATAATTTGTGTTTAGTGCTTAAGCAAATAAGAATAAGAATAGTTAACAATGAATGGGTCCTTGAAACATGCAGGCACTTTGGTAAGTGCTTTATAATATTATCTTATTTAATTCTTAAATCAACTTTAGGAACTAGGTAAGGTAGTTTACCAAGATTTAGTAACTTGCCCAAAATGACATTGTAAAGACATAGGAGAACCCAGAGCCTGCTCTTCATTGTCACTAGACTTAAATATCACACTTGGAAAGTGCAAGTGATTTCTTAGACAAGAATCCAAATAGACACCGTGGCTTCTAAGGCAAAAGCTTCAAATAAGTTACCTAATGATGAGCCCTCTTGGAGTGCTTGTTACAAATACACATTCTTGGGCTCTACCCAAATCTCTAGGGTTGATTTTGGGTAAACCTGTAATTTTAACAAATAGCAAGATGCTTCTTATAATTAAGTAACTTTGGTAAACACTTTATTAGGTCGAATCCTTATTATCATTACTCTTCACAGCGTCATTTACTTTTTTGGTATTTTTTTTTTTGTTGTTATTATCTAGACATTCAGTGGGATTCTGCTATGCACATAATCACTCATATCTCAGGTCAACTTTTCTTCTCTATGCCATTGGTTATAAACTGGTCAGTCCTTCAGTCCATCTGGTTCTCTCTCTATTACAATGTATCATTTTAAAGAGTTTTCTAAGCATGGATGATATTAATCTGTTTTTATTTTATTATAATTGCAATGGAGAATTTAAGAGATGTAGGATCAGATCGAAATCCTGAAGGAAGAATACCTTTTCCTTCATTAATTCTTTCCTGTAGATTTATATGAGCTGTCTTTTAATTAACTTTATAATTTTTGAGTTAAGTTCTCATTTCATTTTATTGCTTCTCTTTCTATGACAAAGTTCACAGCATTTTAGGTATGCTTTTTTCTAATATTTTAGTTTGTGGTATTTTTTTTTTCATTTTATATGTATAGTCAGAACTTGCTTTCAATTTTCTGTTTATTTAAAGAATTACCTTGAACTATCTTTTTAAATATGGTTTTCTTGTGTCTGTTTACTATTGCTTTTAAAAATATATTTCTAGTTTTGGGTTTTTTTTCTCTTTTTTTTTTTTTGGTCAGAGTTATGGCTTATAATTTCTGCTTCATGGAATTTATGGGACCATTGTATTTACAGTATTTTAATTATCTCAGTGGTGGTGATGAAAAAGTAAACAAAGTTTAGCTTATATTTCAACATGTTTATTAATCATAATATTTGAGTACTCTCTTATCTGTATTTGTTTGTGTTCACGTGAGCTCTTAAAAACTGAGAGGTATATTATTTTCTCCCATCTTTATTCTGTTTCTATGAACCTCTCCATGAATTATGAAGAGTTTCTCTATATATTTAAGTGCTAAATTACTGAGCACATACATTTTTTTTTTTTTTTTGAGGGCAGTGTCACTGGCCCTCATATGTGGGACCGAACCGGGGCCGCTGGCTTCCCAAGCCAGCGCTTAACCACTGCGCCACTCGCCGGCCCTCTGAGCACATACATTTTTATCTTCTCATCTTTTTGGAAAGGATTTTAACCTTCATGAATAGAATTTTTTTTCTTCCAACTTCATGCTTTTACATCTGCAAGGAAGATGGAGGCAATGATGTCTCTAACTAGGTGTTCCTGTGTTCATCTAAGTCTTGGCTGTCGTGTCCAGCAGGACAGAGCAGTGGGAGTGGAGAAGGGAGGGTGAGAGGTTAAGAAAGAGAGACACACAAAGAAAAGAAAAATGCATTTGGGGCCAGGGAACTCCACCTCCATGGATTGAGCCCTGAATCGGGCCTGACTGCTCCTTTTATTGTCTCACACATAAGAGAAGATTAATGTATCTTCCATGGTTTGTGAGTCTCGTACCAGGGAATTTAGCTCAGGGCCAAATCACCCATGCCTGCAGGCTGCCATTACCGAAGGTCCCATGATGATATTGTCATGCACCTCCTAAGAGACAGACACTTCCTCTGCCGGAACTTAATGATAAGAATGCACAGAGGACAGATATTATCACGTCAATAGGTCATTTCACATGCAGGCTGTCAGAATCTGAAGCAAGGAGTCTACACCCTTTTTCCTCAACTCCATGATTCCTCCTATGGCTCCCATGTGGCTATGCCTGTCTTAGGTTGTTCCTCCCTTGAGGAATCTTATCCATCATTGACTAACCAGCCATCTCTTGGGGCCAAGTAGGGATATATAGAGTAGGCATAATATTGAAGTAATGATCTGTCTTTATGAAAAGATGCATGGGGCAGGCAGGCTATCACATGATGACACTTGGCAGGGGAGAAAACCTGTGAGAATGGATACTGGGGCAAAATTAGCACAGTTGACAATTGTGTTAATTACATAACAGGTAATCAGGCTGCCACAAATAATACTCTGTGTTTTCTAGATCATCTTGCCTTTCCTTTACCTCTCAGATTTCCATTATTTTTTTTTTTTTACTTATTCTTAAACAAATGTGAAATATATTCAATTATAGTTTTTGCCTACAGAAATGCAATCGAGTTTGTTGTTGGTCTAGAAGTCAGTTCTTCTAAGTGGCTAGAATTTGGAACTCGTATATACAATAGAAATAATACTCCCAATTTAAATTCTAAGTTTCAACAAATACCAGATCATCTCTTCTCTATTAAGGCAGTATATTCTTTGAATCCCAAGAATAAGTTTTTGTTGATGTTATTGTTTTAATTTTGACTCAATTGAGTCTGTAAAAAACTTCACAGCATCTACAGTTAAAACAATCCTGCTAGTAACTGCTACCTATACACAACCATCTAGGATGCAACATCCCTTGGAAATCTGGAGAAATGGTGATAAGAAAAATTGTTTTCTGGTTGTCACAAGTATCAGTCCTTCAGTTTTCTGACTCATTCTCTGAGAGAGGAAGCAGACAGTGAAGGAAGCATGAAAGAGAAAACATGCCATATATGAAAGGGGTCCCTATGGGCACCGGGAATGAGGCAACCCCCACCCTGCTGAAAAAGTGGCCAGACACCCTCTTGGGTACCTGACCACAGGTTTCCTGACAAAAGCAGGATGTAGCAGAACTGCAAAGGTCAATGGAAATTTTCTGCAGCAGCACCTCCTCTACAACTATAACAGCTCATGTATGCTTACAAAAACTTCCCCTATCTCCTACCCTATAAAACCCCCTGCAGATGCCTGCAGGCAGCTGATGCCAGTTTTAGGCTCAGCCCCGACAGGTAAATAAAGCTGCTTGGTTTGGACATGTGCCTCAGAATTTGACTCCTCTGAGAACCTTTCAATATGTATGCATCTTTTACTTCTAATTGATATTGTTAGACAAGTTATTTCTTCTCTCCCAGTTTGAAATTCTTCGTGTGGATGTAAGCTGTTACTCAACCATAAACTCCAGTATTATTTGTATGTTATTTGACTGGATGTTTCAACAGATCAGAAATACTAAAACAACTGAGTCACAAAGAACAGTTCTAAGTCAATAGGCAGGAAGGCTAACAAATGGCATAAGTTATCATTAACAGGAAAAGTATTTCATATAATGAAAACCATAGAAAGATTTAATGAGAAACTACTCTGTGTCAGGTGCTGTGTTTGGCACTTTGCAATAAATAAGCGTGAATAAAACAGTCTCTGCTTTCAAAATGTGAATAATGGGGAAGGACATATACTAAAATAAAATTGAATGAAGGGGTTCTTTAATGTCTCATGAGACAGTCTGTTATATGTTCCTGAATTACCTCTCCAGTCTGAAATCTCATTTGTCAAATGTTATGTTCCAGCAAAAGAACCACTTGTAGTTACTCAGAAATTCCGTGCTCATTAGGACTCTACCCT
This sequence comes from Aselliscus stoliczkanus, assembly GCA_033961575.1. Lineage (NCBI taxonomy): Eukaryota > Metazoa > Chordata > Mammalia > Chiroptera > Hipposideridae > Aselliscus > Aselliscus stoliczkanus. Next base: position 139,767,731 of record CM066728.1, read on the forward strand.
GGAAAACTCTTCCATATCCCTTCCATTGCACTTTGTACTTCCTTCATAAATATTCATAAAAATAGTTATCATAATGTTTTGGAACTGCCTGTTTACGTCTCTGGATTCCTTACAACATTATGAGCTCTTGGAAAGCAGAGCATAATATTCACTTATTATATCTCCATTATTTGCCATTATGCCTCCAGTATGTCCTTAGTACAGGGCTTGACACATAGCAGGTTCTCAATACGCATTTATATTGACTCCACAGGTAATAAGACACACATATTAGCAGAAGGTATTCATTGACCTTCCCTTTTATTCCTTACCAAAGAGAATATTGTTTTTGTCTGCCAAAATCCAATTTCTTGAAGAAAAAAAGGCTAAATCATCTGTATAATTAAAAAAGAAAAGATAAGGAAGGAAGAAAAGAAGAGAAGCAAACATGGTAGAGGATGACAGAGAAAGGATGAAAAACAACATATTTTAAGGCTTAGAAAGAAAAGTAGGAGAGTAGTTGGAGAGAACATGCAACTAGGGGATGAGACGAAATATACCAGAGATGCCAAAAAAAAAGGGTATACACATGACTTGTATTCATCTTTTGTTATTGGTATGTATTATTACAATTTTAATACAGTTTTCTTCCTTTCTTAAAATGTGTATACTTTTTTTGGCACTATATATATATACATATATATATCATATATACATATATATCTATCATATATACATGTATATGTATATCATGTATAATATATATATATACACACACACACACATACACACACACTAGTTTTTGTGAAATATATATTTAGATCCCTTTCATATGCTTTGAGAAAAATAAATAATATGTTAAAAATTGTTAGGAGATGCTCTTTAGAAAATGAGTTTTTAGAATATTGCAGTATTTCAAGGTTGACCTCAATAGATTTTTTTAAAGGATGTTAAGAAATAACCATGGAATACATGATTATTGATTCCATGAAGCAGTGATTATTTCTAGCTGTGGGATTTAACAGAAAGTTTGTGGAAAATTTGAACAAGATGGTAGGATTTGCATATATAGAGATGTAGAGAAGAAAGCGATTCCAGGTACAGGGGCTACCTGGACTAACACTAACTTTCAAGACCCAGTAACCAATCATTTCGATTACAGATGTAAATATATTTACACCTCAGTTATCTTGCTTTGACCACTTGATTAATTTAAATCCAGAAATTTTTCTTTTCCTTTAACTTCTAATTATATTTTTTATAATTAGACAATCTAAATTGCTAGAGGCAATCTATTGAAACAGACTACAGGCTTAAGTGAGACTATGAGGTTAGAGTCAGCACAAGTTGGTAAGCTTATTTGCAGAATAGTGCATTAATTAGCACAAAGCTGGTGAGTTCAATTACAGCTTAAGGGAGCAATTTCATTACCTAGTAGAGATACGTTTTATGGTGGTTTAACTGAACAAATACACTTGCTAAAACAAGCATTTTATACAATTTTTGTATTTATCATAAACTTGAGAGCTGATGCTTTTATTCCTAGGAGATTAAATAAAGCATTGTAGATCTTATTGACTATCACACTTACTGTGAACATAAAGAATTGTAATTATGACAAACACAAACATCACACGTAACTTAAAATTTTCCAAAAGCACATTATTCTAACTGGATAGCCTCTGCAATGACTTTTGTCCATTATATTCCTATCATCAAAGAATACTATATGTTCTCCAAATTTTTCCTTTTTTTTAATTAAATTAATTGGGGTGACATTGCTTAATAAAATTATATAGGTTTCAGGTGTATAATTCTATAATACTTCATCTGTATACTACATTGGGTGTTTATCCCCCAAAGTCAAATTTTTCCTTTTGATCTGATTGAAATATTTCATAAATAGCCCAGGATTTTAAGTCACAAAATAGATTTGTTCTTCAACATTACTAACTAAATGGTTGACAAGAAAGAAAGAAAGAAAGAAAGAAAGAAAGAAAGAAAGAAAGAAAGAACCCCATTACTCAGTTCACAGTAAACATCCATATAAAAATCATTTATGCTTATTGTTATTTTGTATTTAACTAAGACTAAATCAAAACTTTTAATCTTTAGCTTTTGCTAGATGTGTTGTTTTACATAATGTGAACAAAATTATATTATTTTGACTTTCTCTGAACATAACAGAGCCATAATTAAGTCTTTATTAAATTCCATTATACTTCCTAACTATGCCCTTTGTGTACCATCACAATTGAAAGCCAATTATTTTTAGCAGGAAAAAAATGGAACGTACTGCATGTTATTTGGTCTCTGAATTCACTGAGAACAAGAGAAGATGTGGACTATATGCTACTTTAATATGACGTACTCATTTACAATAAAAATATAAATACGTTTCTCTCAACTCTGTTTTTTGTCAACCTGTAACAAGTACCCCAGGCTCATAACAAGCAAACAGAAAATTGGCTGAAAATATAGCACTGACCTTTGCTGAAATAATCAATGACTAGATCTTAAATATGTTCTAGGCACACTAAAATGTGTGGCGTTCTCCTTGTAAAATGTGCTCATTATAGTTGTAAAATGGTTCTGTGTATATGGCATCTGTATCTGCTATTCAAATTTGGTCTTTCAGGTGAATTAAAATAAAAACAAAATGCATTCTAACACATGGTTTCAGAATGTCAGTCTTTACAATGAATTTATTTCAACTGTGTAGAGGTGGGGAAGAAGTAGAAACTTTCCGTTGTGAAAAGCAATAAGATAAATTGTTTTGTAATGTTATCTGTGTTCAAGAATATTTGGGAAAGCTGGAGTGGTATAATGTACTGGTACACAAAAAATGTTTTCTCTAGTAAACAGGTTGCAAAGCTATTCGATTTATTTTTTAACTTTGAAGAAATTTAAATCAGGAGCAGTGCCTTCCTGACCAGAACTGAAAGATATTGCAGTATGCTTACTAATGCACAATCAGAAATTGATTAATGGTTATAGCATTTTTGGGTTTTGGTTCGACAGGAGAGTTTATGGCTCTGTCATTGCTCATTCCTGTTCTACAGAAGACAATTAGTCATCTGGCAAAGACCACACCTTAGGGTATGTGGCTGCCATGATAATGTGCCTCTTACATCTCTCTCTGCAGAAAGCATAATTGACCCATGGCCCCAGCTGCTGTGCTTTGAAATTTATCTCCACATTCATGCTTTCTGTGTGCCTCTCTCAGCCAATGACAGAATAGTTAGCAAGGTCCATTTCTGGGAGACTCAGAAGCAAGCAAGTCCATTTCTGGGAGACTCAGAACTACTGTGATGGGTAACTTTGAATCTAGAGCTCCCCCAACAACCTTGTTGAACTTTTTTTTACAATTGCACTGCAGTCTCAGATGCTTCCAGTCCACTTCCCTGTTTCCTTTCCTCCTTTACTCAGTCATACCTACAATGCACTGTATTCTGATGGCTCTTTCAGTCTCTCATAATTTTTTATTGTTTAATATTGTCTTAGTGTTTGCCTCCTAGGACTCCTGACTAACTCAGGGCAAATATAATATTTTACATGTCCCAGATTACCCTTGTACAATAGAGTTTTTTCTAGGCCACATCAGCTTGGCATCACATAGCTAACTGAAACAAAGACATTACTCTTGCAATTATTCTATCTATTGTTTCCTAATTTGTGCTTTTTGGTCAAGGACAGACCAAAGGACAGTGCATTTGCTCAAAAGCAGATGTCCTTTTCTCATGTAACTCGCAATGACAGCCATGAATTTAACTCGATTCTGATCCTAATGCAGCCTGGGATGATCACTTCTGATTCTAAACCCAGTCACATTATAAAAAATCAGAGGATAGTGATATTGCTTATTGCAAAAATGAGGAAGACTGAAAGAACAAAGGCGCAGAGCTTTTACTACAGAGTGTCTAAAGACCTTATGGAGAAAGAACTGTATAACAACCTCATTCCAAATAATTTATAACTGGACATCAAGTGATAACCTGCATCTGTTATCGTCTTATACATTTTTACATTTTTTTCTTATGATATTTAAGATTCATATATTTCTTGGTATTCAACACATATCTTCATGCTGGATGGGTGATCTGAGCCACACTCTTGAGATGCTTAGTAATTCCGGGATCCCTAAGTGTTTACCATCAGATACAAAAGAGTCTCAAGGTGTCAACACCGCAAAAGACGACAACAAAGGGTACTAGGAATTAGCGGGGAGTTACTGATGTCTTTAGTGTACTTTTGCCATTTCTTGTCAAGTGATGGAAAATACCATAAGGTGGGCATGGAAATGTCTTCCTTAGAAAAACATATGCCCTTGATATTGTCTTGAAATATTCTAGCGCCAGCTATTTGTGAAACTATGTTTGCACAAGGATTAAAAACTTCTCATTTTTTTCCCAACCACACTGATAGCTGCATTTATTTATTCATGCCTTTATTTATTAACCAATTCATTCTTAAATCATGAAAAACATTTATTCATTAGTATGTACTGAACAAGGCATTGTAATAGGCCCAGGGCTACCATGGAGAACAAACTATTCCAGTTATTTTAAAGGAGGTGTCCTAAAATAGTAACAAAATTAACAAAATCTGAAATTGCTATGATGAACGAAACTGTCAAATTTCCTAGGCATTTTAACGATCTACGAAATACCAATAAAGAATTAAATTTTCAGTGAAGATGGTTCTCAATGGCAATATTCAGTTTGGCAAAGACACAGGCTTTTTGACACACTGATGGTGAGTTTCCTCTTGAGAGAAGTAGAAAGCAATGCATCAAAAGTTAAAATGATCAAAATTAAGATATCAGTGGGACTTCATTGTCCCATGTCTGTGAGTCAATACTAAGGAAATGACATTAAATAGAGAATAAAACTTCATGTTCTACAGCGCAATGTTTATTATTTTAAAATACAGATAGGAGACATTTTAAATGAGCATTAATGCAATAATTGTTAAGGAAGATTGGTGAATGTGCTATTCTTCTGTCATTGAAAATGATGCTTATGGAAAATTTGTAATGTTTAGATTAAGGGAAAAATTGTTTAAAGTAAAATATTTAAAGAAAGTAGAAAAAATAAAATCCAAATGCAAAATTTGTAATAAGATGAGTTTTAAGTGTTTAAAAACACATAGAATGAGAAAAAAAGGCTGCAGATCCATTTATGAACAATAATTGTTTCTCAGCTAAAAGTTGTACATGATTTACTTCTCTTTAACATATTTTGTACTTTCCAATATTCTGTATAAACATATATGTCCAGAAGATCATGGTAAGAAAATTATATTATGTCACCTTTATTAAGAGCTTCAGATTAAACTGACATGGAAAATAGGCCAACATAGATAAAAAAAATAGTATACACATGATTAAATTTGCTTCTCCAAGTACTTATGTGTCAAAACCTATTGATCTATTTTTCTTATGTGGGTAAACCACAAAGGAAAATTTTATCAAATCAGTTTCCTAATTTAAGCCACATATGACAAATTTCTAAACCAATCGAAACTTTTCAACATTGAATTTGTTTACACAGGTAACATTTCAGACTCATGGATCACTAGTGACACACATGAAAGATTTGATGATTTTTGCAATGTGCAATGCCATCCATCACTTTCATAGTTCTAGGGCCTCCAGCAATCTAGGCTGACTGCATTTTGATTCCATCATTTTTTCCCTCCACTTAATGTTGTTAGTGTTGATCATGCCTGATTTTACTAAGAGTCTTTTCGCTCCTTTCACCTTGGCTTTATTGACCTGGAATAGATAGCAGCCAGGTGACATCTTGGCTAAATATATTTTTAGACAATATCCTATGTTTTCGAGAAAAAAGTAAAGCATTATAGGGATAAGTTAAATGAATCTACCACAAGAAGGAAAATAAGGAACTATGAGTAATGCTTCAAATAATTGAATATTTAGCTAAATACACGGTGAGATTTAGGGTAAGTTGTTTTAGTATGTGATTATATTGGGCATAAAGGTAAACAAAGCCAAGAAATCAGTAGAGAGAGAGAAGCTGAATATATTTATGAGAGTTGGTGACATTGATGGAAGAAGGTCATGGAGGGACGAAAGGATATAGGAATCAATGCACATGTGGAGAGATTATCCTTGGACTAGAGGAGAAAGAACTGAAACAGAAGAGAAGGAATTATCAATACATTTAGATGCAGGCACATTTCTAAATGAGTTTATAAGTAGTTGCCTTCATTTTCCTTAGAAAAAGGAGGACATTTAAGTAAAAATTAAAATGAAGTAGATTGAAAGCTTGAAGATGCTGATGACATTCTTAGGAGAAAGAAAATGAGTAAGTGATGGAGTTGGTCAGGGAAAAGATAAGTGCTTTTTGAGCATACATCATTGATGTTTGAATATGATTTGAATAGATATAGTTGCTCTTTGATGTATGTAGGCACCTGTTGCATTCATGAAAGAAAATGAACTATTTCATCTAATTAAGAGAATGTCAGAGTGCCCAGTATGTGACAGATACTCTGCTAAACCTGAGAAAGGGGAAAAAATAAAAGACAAATAAGATTTGATCTCCCATCTCCAGGACCTACTGAAACAGTACTAAAGTAAGGCATGTATAATTAAAATGCAAAGTAGGACTGTTATGTACACATGGCAGTTATTAAAAGTATGGGCTTCATCATCAGAGTATTGGGAATTAAATAATAGCTCCACAATTTATAGCTGAACATACGTAAATAGTCCCCTTAACTTATGTGCCTTTATTTTCTTCATCTCTAAAGTATGGTTAATAGACCACCTAGCTGGAACATATATGCAAATTACTTTGTAAATTCTAAAGCTCTGTGAAAACATAGTTTTCTTTATTATTGTGCCTGATATGAATACTTTGTAGTTGTAAAAAAGGCTTTAAACAATAAAAATAGGAGAAGAAGGAAGGAAGGAAGGAAGGAAGGAAGGAAGGAAGGAAGGAAGGAAGGAAGGAAGGAAGGAAGGAGGGAGGGAGGGAGGGAGGGAGGGAGGGAGGGAGGGAAGAAAAAAAACCTAGAAGAATGAGAAACTGGTGGTCTGGTTAGAATGCTAAGGTGTGCTTCACCAAGGAGGTGAAATCTGCCCCCGACTTTGATAAATGTAGCCAGTGGTAGGCAGAATTAAGATAACAAAGTTATAACAAGTAGGGGAACCACATCAGCAATATTTTAGAGACTAGAAAGTGCAAATCATATTGAGGAATAGAAAGGAGGTTAGATTACCCAGTAAGCAGGGGAATAAATAAGGCATAAAATGTAGTTGTGGTCATATTTTAAGGGCTCTGAATTCTGTATTAAAGAGTTGTTACTTAAATTATGGTTAGAACCAGCTCTTTGATGCATTAAGTTTTTTCTATTGTCTTTTTGGTTTCTATTTCATTTAGTTCTGCTCAAATTTTTATTATTTCCCTCCTTCCACTGCCATTTGCTATAAAATGGATGGATCTTGAGATTAGTATGCTAAGTAAAATAAGTCATACAGAAAAAGTCAAGAACCACATGGATTTTACTCATACGTGGGCTATAAAACTGAAAACAACAAAAGAATAAGACAAACATAGAAACAAAAACTCATAGACACAGACAACAGTTTAGTGGTTACCAGAGGGTAAGGAGGGGAGAGAGGGTGGTAGATGAGTGTAAAGGGGATTAAATATATGGTGATGGAAGGAGAACAGACTCTGGGTGGCGAGCACACAATGTCATATATAGATGATGTATTACAGAATTGTACACTTGAAACTTATGTAATTTTACTAACCATTGTCACTCCAATAAATTTAATAAAAAAATGAAAAATATATGGTTAGTATAGAATCTAAAACTTAGATGTTGTACAAAGTCTTGCATTTTTTGCCCCTATCTGAATGTACAGCTTGATTTCATTTCACATTCCCTTTGCCTACCATGCTTCAGCAACATTGTTTTTCTTTTAGTTTCCTAAACATGACAAACTCTTTCAGCCTTCCAGATGTTTGCAAAGACTTTTTTCCAATCACTTTCAGGTCTCATTTTAAAGGTCTTTTTCTCTAAAAGGTCTTCCTTGACTACCCTCTGTAAAGTATAATGACTTCCATTATTCTACATCTTAACATTGTTTTCCTTTATGGCACCAGCTATAATTTTAAATTACTCTGTTTTTGTATATTTAATTCCCTTTCCATTCCCAATGCTCTCTTCTATATCTCACTTGGAATATAATCCATGAGGATAAGGATTGTGTTTATTTTGTTCACTGTTAATTCCCTAGCCCATTATTTAGTATATAAAAGTGCTTAATAAATATTTATTCAATAAATATATTAATTGATATTTTAAGGAGATATTGAATAATTTTGAGACTGGAAGAGGTTTGGTGGAATAGGGCTATATCTTAGAAAATTTGAACTAATATTAGATTACATAATGAATTATAAAATATGAGACTGAAAATAAATCATTCTGTAGTTATTGCAATAATCAAACATTTATTATTGAAGATCTGATCTACTGAGCATTGAAGAAATGAAGGAGAAAAGAGTGAGGCTTTCCAGAGCTTATGAAGAAAGAATAGTTGTAGAAATATGGTAGAAGAAGACTGTATTCAAAGATGAAAAATGCGGGGGGCACATAATTTTTCTGTTATTTATATCTTGTATGGGGTATTCCAGCTCTGTTACACCTTCCTCTACTTTAGAGAACGTGGTACTGAGCCATTTCAGGAGATTTTGGTAGTTAACTTGATTTAATCTGGTATATTACAAAGAACTCCACAGAGCTCAAATACTGAAGTACAGTGTTGAGGTATTATTATAATACTTTGGAGAAATTTATTACAGAGTTTCAATTTTGAGATTAAGGTCATTATATATTTCTGTTGTAAGTTTCACATGTCAGTACTTTATAATTCAACCATTTCAAATCATTCTTTTATAGTGTTCTACACAAATAATTTTATTTAACTTTTAACAAAATATTAAGAAAATACTTTCTGTTAAGCATATCAAGTTGCTTTTTAAGAGCCTTTGAGAAATTTCCAAATCATAATTGTAGGGTTTAATAAAATGATAAACACAAGGAGTTGCATTAATTTAAACCAAGGACATTGTTACAGCTAAGAATTATTTAAGCAAAACCTATTTCTTCAAGCATTCAAATATGAATACCTACAAGGAAAGAAAATAATCTCAAGTAATTGATATGTGGGATATAAAACTGAAAGTACCAAAGGAACAAGGCAAATAAAGAACCAAAAGCTCATAGACACAGACAACAGTTTACTGGTTACCAGGGAGTAAGGGGAGAGGGCGTGGTAGACGAGGGTAAACAGTGTCAAGTATATGGTGATGGAAGGAGAACTGACTCTGGGTGGTGAACACACAATGTGATATATAGATGATGATATATTTATTACATACAGGATTGTATACTTGAAATCTATGTAATTTTACTAACCATTTTCACCCCAATAATTTTTTTTAAAGATTTTATTGGGGAATTGGGGGAGAGGAATAGCGTTGGAGAATCATGGAAGGGGAACAGACAAGTTGCTGTCTTTTTGTTCTTCATTCTAGTTGTGGAGGATGTTGCTTCACTGGCCCACGTTGGTATCATCATTGCGTTCTTCCCGGATGAGGCAGATTGGTCGCCAGTCTCTGGATGGTTGCTCACCATGGCTCTTGGCAGCTCACACTGGCTGCCAGTCGCTCACACTGGCTGCCTGCCACTCACTGTAGCCTATGGCAGCCCACTGCAGCAGGGGCTGCAGCTATGCCATCCCGGGGACTCACAGCAGCCCAGCTCCAGGTGGAGCTGTTGTTCACCATCTAACAAAATATGTGTTGTTTCCACTGGGGTTTATACCAGAAATAATGAGGTAAAATGGTGGTATAATGGAAACAATACAGCTTTTATAATTCACTATTGCATTGTTGCCACACTTTATAACTTTCAGGGTTTGAAGAACTGTCCTAAGGTAGCTGCTTCCAGCAGGAACCACAACTGATACAAGTACATAAGCCTCCTCATTTGGTTTGATTCATATGGTTTTAGAAACCTGTGATCTGAGACACTATTCGTTTTTGTAAACTCTTAATAGTAAAGGGGAACTTCATGGCTATGCATTAATGAACATACGCAGTTCACTGCTTAATTAAAAAACTGCCCAGAACCTCACTCCCTCCCTCTGAAGTCTGCTTATATGGGAAGACTTCTGCTTAATAAGCCCCTCCTCTTGCTTCCTGCTCTTCCTCTGATTTGTACAAGGCACTGATTTCTTTGCGTCTCAGATTTTCAATTTGCCATATTTAATTTTTTATTTGCTGTTCTCCCTGGGGTATATTTGCAAGTTAACAAAATGCTTGCAAAACCCATTCAGGTTATCAAAGAAAGATAGACAAGGAAAACTCCCTTTAGCCAGAATAACAGTGAATAAAATAAAATTTTAAAAAATAAGATAAAATAAAAGTATATATAATTTTTTTAAAAATGACATTTAAAATTCTCTAAGGTTTTTCAAATATGAAAGGTCTTCAGAACTGATGAATTATTTTTAAAAGGTTTAGTTTACATTATTTTACTATATCTTTGAAAATTGGTTACCCAAATATATTGACTAATTCACTGCTCAAAGTATGCCACATGGACCAGTGGCAGCATCATTGAGGAGCCTGCTAGAAATGCAAGTTCTTGGATGGACTTATTTAATTAGATTTAGATTCACTAAAGGAGAATCCATGGGGGCCCAAGAATTCTGCGTTTCATCAAGTCTTCCAGGTGATTCACTGGAAGTTGTAGTGTCACTGGCCCCCAAACCAGCTCTTAACCAATGTGTCACTCGGCAGGCTCAATAAATTTTAATTATAAAAAAAGAGAAACAAAACAAAACAAAAAATTATTTAACATCAATATTGAAACATAACTCATGGAATACGTAACTCTCCTCTACCTATCAAAAAGTTAAACAACTGGTGATACCTGACTGGTACTTCTAGCAGTTTTGGTGGGTACTAGTGATTTCTATACTTTATGGTCCTTACGACTCCATAGGAAGCAGAACTGATATGCTATGGATGTTTTCTTATGTAATGTTTGTTAATGTGATGTCTACTTACTATTATTTAAACAAATTTAGGTCGATTAGAATGTTTGTATCATATTTTTTTGTCTTTCAAATATTTTCAAATGCATCACTTCATTTTTTCTTCACAGAAGCCCTGTGCTGTATATGGTACCAATCAATCGTTTCAGAGATAAAGAAATTGTCCACAGTTACACAGCTTATACAATGCAGAGCAAGGATTAGAATCTAGCTTTGTAACCAATGTGAGTTTGTGCAAATCATTTAATTTATTGAGCCTATATTTTCGCATTGACAGATGTACATAATATTATCTGCTCTCACTCTTTGTGAAAATACTGAAACTGTAATGAGCAGGTATAAGTACCACTGTGTAGTCTCAGGCATTCTTGATATAACCCTTTCCCTTGGCTTTTATGAGAATGACAAGTTTGGGGAAAGAAGTTGTCCCTGTACTAGTCTTTAAAGATACTATATTCCTCACTTAAATTCACATGAAAGAAATAAAGGTTGGGGAGAAGAAATCTATACATTACTTTCATTAATGTTGATATTATTTGAATTCTACAGAATGGAAAATAATATAATAGATATTAAGTAATAATATATATATATATATATATATATATATATACATGTATATCTTAGATTTTTTGAAATGGTAGTAATTCAGATGTATAATATGTTTTATTACAATTTTAAATCTATGCAAATGACTTTTAAAGGAATGTTATCTGGATTTTAAAAATTAAAGTATACCAGGAATGTTCCATTTGCAATAACTATAACTTATTTTACCTTTTTTTTTTCCTGAAGTAATTTCTGTTGTCAGTGAAAATTTAAAATGTGGATATGACTGTTATCTGTATCTGCTACTTTTGTTCAAGTATCACCTTCTTAAAAGAAAGGAATACTTACAACCTGACAAAAGATATTAAGAAATGATTGTAAGACAAGCCCAACCATCAGTAGTAATGTTGACAAATCTAGAAAGAGGTTGTAACTCAATCACTAGGAAATGATAGGAAGAATTTCTTGATTCTTTGTAAAATCCAACTTACAGAAAAAAATCAGCAACACACATTTAAATATTTTTTTTTAAGATATAAGTGCAAGTATTATGGGTTCTTTCTGCAATGTCTTATCATGATTGAAAATAATCCAAAGGTAGCAAATATTTATTTTCTAGTTTATCAACACTGCAACACTTTTATGGCTTGTAAGTAGGTGAAAGTTTGAACTTCACTATCTGTATTATTCTCTTCCATAATAGATGAACATTTTATTAGTTGCTATTTTTAGCACTTTGTCATGCTCTTTAAAAATGCTTTTTCCATTCTGACAGCTATGTTCATTATGGAGATCTAAGGATCAAACTGTGCATATAATATTGAGCAAAACTTGGTGTAGTATGTGAAGAGACTTTTATAGTCAAATCTAATTTGAGTATGTATATATATATATATATATATATATATATATATATATATATATCAGGTTGTAATACCATTTACAGTCATTTCTTTCTTTTAAAGAAGTGTTAACAGAATATTGTAAAATTAAGAAAAAATTGAAAAAAAAAATGTGTACCCATTAAACAAATTTTTTTCAACCTGAATTTATCCATATATTTTTTACAAGTTGTAGTTGTATATTGCCACTGGGATATGAAAGACAGTTTGGGGATTATAATTAATAATGTTGTAAATATTTTGTGGGGTGTCAGATGGTCATAGGTCTTGTTAGGGAGACCATTTCATGAATGGAGTAAAGGTTTGATCACTGCACTGTATAACTGAAGCAGAGGTTGTATACCTACTGTAATTGAATATATATAGATAGTCACGGGATGTGGATTATACTGTGGAAGACAGTCAGAGGAAGAGTAATAGATATATATAATATGGGGGGGAGTGGGGTGGCGAATTGGGGGTGGGGGGTTATCACTTTGAGGGGTGAAATGTATAACTATTGCACTGTGTTGTACACCTGAAACTAATTAAAATAAAATAATAAAAAAAGAAAACAAGTTGTAGTTGTAGATATGTCTAATCAGAATAAACACTGATTTATCAGATATAATAATATAAAATTATTATATATTTTTCTCTTAATACAATCACACATTTTACGATGCTTGTGTATGGTCTTCATAGTTAAAATTTAAAAGTGAGTATCATTTCCCTCCTAGTGCTTGATCATTAGAATTACCTAAGATAATATTTAAAAATGTAGATTCTTGGTAACTCCCCAAGAGATTCTAATTCAGTAAGTCTGAAATGGGACTAGGAATCTATATTTGTAACAAGTGTCCCATGTAACTCATGTTAGAGGGTCTTATATGGGAAACAATTACTCTAGCTGAATAACATGTTTTAATTACTTATTCATCATTGTTGGGTAATGATGCTGCTATCTAAATATTACCTCATCATTTAAAAAGTCAAAATGATCATCATTATAGGGATATTTTATTTTATAATTATTTCCTTAGAATATCTATAATTTAAGTAACTGGATTTAATAAGATTTATAATAATTTTAAGACTCTTCATTGCTATTGCAAATTTATTTTCCATATACTATTAGTTAAAATTACTTTAAAATTATATTTAATTATTCAGTTTCCCTGAAGCCTTATACCAATAATGAATACCATGTTTTGAAAACTTTAACAAAATTAAATTATGCCTCTACAACTCCATTTTGTTGATTACTTGCAGTAGTTGAAAAAGTATCCATATCCATCTTTCTTGTATGCCTTCTTTGAAATTTTATTATTTTCATTTTCAGTTTGTGGTATTTGCATTGTTGTATACTTCACTGGTACATTTAGTTTCCATATGATTAAATATGATTGAAACAGGAAAGTTTCTTTCAGTATCAGATAATAGATATTAAAAAATGAACTGACTTAAAAAAGAAAGAAATCATGTTATCTGTCTACAAGTCCAGAGAGTGTAAAGCTCCAGAAATCAGACAAGCACCAGATGGGTGAGGTCAGGTCTCTGGCTCAGCATCTCTGTGATAATTTTGACTTCTTCCTCTGTAGCATATTGCTTCCAGATGTGAGCAGTTCTGGGTGTCACATCCAGAGTCAGTCACTCGCAGAAGGAAAGGGGGCAACTCATTCAGTATGAGAGAGCAAATCTGTCATAAAATAACCAATAGACTTCCTCTATGTCATTTGCCAGAATTTGATCATTTTATTAATATGAGACACTGGTGAAAAAAAAACCAAACAGAATTACCATGCTAGATGAATGGAAATAGTATATTCCTCTAAAGACAGGAATGAAGTTATGCAATTAATGAAGTAAAAATAAGGAAGTAAGCAACAAATGTCTAATATAATTACCAGTCATAGGTAAATTACCTATTCTTTTTTTTTGTCTGGCTAATTCCAAAATTTAATTTTATACTTTTATGGTTGTTATGAAAGTATATCACTCAGATCTTCTAGAGAATCTACTGTGAGAACATAGCTTACTAACAACCCCACTGCCACCCCTTTGAATCCACTCTTTTCTCTCAGGCTGCTCCTACTCCATTACTGAACTAACTTGCTCTAGGTGCTGGTGCTGCATCACTCCTGCCTAAGGCTAGAATTCTCCAGCAGGCAACTTTTGCCTAGGGACACCAGTGGCCTGGCTGAAATCTTTTCAGAATTTCCAGTAGAGTATGAGACTCTTCCTGCCCAATCCTTTCTTCCCTCTCGCCTTTCACAGGTGTCTGATGTGCACTGGGGTCTAAAGTTTCTCCCTCCTTACTCCTGCCCCCTCCTTCTTTATCCTTTATCAGGGTTATCCCCAGTAAATATCTTACACACGTCTAGTTCTGTTTCTTCGAACACCCAAGATGACATGGCACTTAATAACTTAATCCATCCCATGGTGTGTGATATTTTATAAGGTATTTTCATCTATACCGATATTTATTTTATTGTATCTATTATATGCCAAGCTCTGTTAGGTAACATGGATACAAACACTAATAGAAAAAGTTTACTTCTCTCAAGTATTCACAGGTTTAAAAGTAGATATAGGCATTAAGAGCTCACTCAAGTGTGAACTCTGAGCAATAGGGTCGCTGGTTTGATTCCCAGCCAGACCTGAATTGCTGCTCAGCTACCAACAGGTGGCAGGAATTCTCAGCTTAAAAAAAATAAAAATAAAAAAGTAGATATAGGCAAGTAAATTCCTAATAATAATGCAAAATGAAAGCGCTCCCAAAGAGGTATAAACAGCATTTGAAAACTCACTGAAGGAAGATACTGAATATTCCTGCTTGTGGAACTCAACAGAGACTCTCAGGGACTTCCTATTAAATTGAATTCCCTACTTGGAACATGGAGGGATGGACTTTCGCATTGTTATTAGTTAGGGCGATGACACCTATAACAAGATAGATCCCAAACTGTACAATGGCTCAAATTAAATAGACTTTATTTTTTAATTATGCAACTATTTTACTCTGGTTTTGCCAGTTGGTTGGGGCTTTTATTTGGGAATTCACCTGTAGCTAGGGATGTGGTCACATAATTTGAGGGGTACAGTAAGTAAGAAACAGAGAGGCAAATGGAAATTGGGTAGACAACAGTGTCCAATGTTATAGTCATTCAGTGCGGTTAGGTAAATGTCATTGATTTTTAGATAGTTTGAATATGTGATTTTACAAGTATATTTCTGGTAGCCATCAAAGTGTGTCACTTAGATACCTTACAAGAGAGAACCTGATGTTTCTCAAGAGGAATTCACAAGAAAGACCATATAAGCCATAATTTATGGGTGAGACCTAGAAATGGCATGATTCCTTGGCTTACATTCTATTGTCTGAAAACCAGTGACCAGGCATGTCCAAATAGTGGAAAGGCTGGAAATAGCATCTAAATGCCAAAGAAGAGAAGAAAATGCTTAGCAGTTCCTACCACACAGGTAAGACTAATGTGCACAATTATAGGTATAAAAGTAAGAATTTAATACAGTCGGCATGTAGGGTACGTGAAGGAAATGAAAGATAATAAGTATAGAGAAGCTAGTAGTTTTCACAGTGCTATTAATTAAATAAACTCTTAAATTTATGCAAAGTTTTTAATGCTTATTTTAGTCTATTAAAATTTTATATTTAGCTCAATCTATTCTTGGCATCTCATCTTTTCTCTTGATCACTATTGCTATTTTTGTGACATTATTACACTGTTCTAATTATTTTAGGAACATTTTATTGCAAAGGGAGCATGTTTCAGTAGGGCTATCCAGTATACTTCTTTTTTAATTATAAACAACCGATTTATACATCTAAACTAATGTTACCAAAGTTCAGAGTTAATCTGGCCTTTATTTGTTCAGGGGTACTTCAAGTAGAAAATTTGCATCCTAATGTTTTACATATTCAGCAAGATGTGTTTACAAAAAAAAAGAGTTTAAAGTAGCAGAAAAATGAAAGCTGTCTTGCAAAAAACAGGTTCCGTTCTTCCAAGGATACATCGTTACATGGATCCTCTCTAACGTCTTCAAATTATTTCATTAATGGAGGAAATTCAGAATAATATTTTATGTTGTAATACTGCTTTTAGTTGTTTAAAATTATTGAAATGTATAGACTTACAGAGTTACCCTTATTCACCCATCAGACTAGAAAACCAACAAAATCTGGTAATAAAAAGTGCTGGCGAGACTGCGGGGAGTGCGAGCTCTCGTGCCCTTCTGATGAGGATGTAAATCAGTAAAAAAAATATTTTAGACCACAATCTGGCACTACTTAGTAAAGCTGCAAATGTACATATATCAACCCAATAACTCTGTCACAGTAATTTGCTAGAAAACATCTCACAAGTGCAGACAGAGAAATTTGCTTTTAGCAGAATTCAGTATGCAGAAAATAACCAAATTAGCCAAAATGCCCTCCATCAGAGAAATGGATAAATAAAATGAGATATATTCATGAGATGAAATTCTATACTGCAGATAAAAGATTGAGCTAGAACTACATATTGAAAATGGATAAATATTTAAAAGTAAAATAATAAATTTTCATTTAAGTGGAGGAAAAAAGCAAGGTATAGAGTGATAATTTCTATATCATATAAGTTATGTAAATTAAACAAAATACATCTCCAGTAGAGGGAAGTGAGTAATGGTCCTAGGGATGGGAACAAAAGATCAACTTTATCTGCAATACTCATTTATTAATTTAAAATATAGAGCAAATATGACAATATATGAGAAATTCTCAAATCTAGGATATGTGTATTTATTATTCTTATTCTTTCTTATTTTCTTTATGATACAAAATTTTATTTTAAAATAGTTATATATGTCTTACTTTCATGAAATTGCATATCACATGAGGATCTGAAAGCTTATTTGCTCCAATATCTTCTTTTTAATAGAGGTGGCCAATGGATTTAATAATTTTCCTTTTTATTCCCTGAGAGGTATTTATACTTGCCTATAAAGGACATGTACTGTTGGGAAATTATACACATATGACTGGCTATATATTTTTTTCAGTTAGTTTTGCTTTGCTACTATACAAAATTCATTTTATTGATTGATTAAACTTATTGGGGTGACATTAGTTAGTAAAACTTTGTAGGTTTCAAGTGTACAGTTCTATAATATGAACACATCATTTATTACATTGTGTGTTCATATCCAGAGTCAGTTCTCCTTCCATCACCATATATTTGAACCCCTTTACACTCTTCCACTACCCTCCACCCCTCTCGCTCTCTGGTAACCACTAAAATATTGTCTGTGTTCTTTGTTTGTTTTGTTCGTTTGTTCCTGTCAGTTTTATATCCCACATGAGAGCCAAGTCATATGGTTCTCAATTTTTTCTGTTTGACTTATTTGGCTTAGCATAATAATCTCAAGATACATCCAGGTTGTCACAGTTTCTTAGAAAAAAGGTTTGAATGCAACACTTTCTTTTTTCTTAACTAGAGTTAAATTAGTGGAATGATAAGTTATTGGGCAAAGTAATGTTAGACCTCCTTATGGCCTCAGATTTACAGGGGTAGACTGGAGGGTGCTGAATGCTATGGTTCAGTCTGATGTTCCACATAACCAGCATCTCAGAAAGACTGATTCAAAACTAATCTACTTTTGTGCAAAATTAACTCAAAAATAGACTGCCCCTCAGCTCCAGGAGGAAAGTAACATTTAAAAACAGGTTCTTCAGAATTTCAGCCAGTGAGTATATCAGGAAACAAAGTTCTTATGATAGATATGGTAATTTAAAGTATAGATATAAAACACATTATTTCCACAAGGATGGACTACTTGTTCCAAAACAAATTATATAAATTTGTTTCATAATATTTTAACATCTATTTTGTCTGCTCAGAGCTCTGTTTGTTGATGTCCTTCTATATTTACAACTTTTGCTTCCAAAATTGATGGTTGAGATTGTTGTGTTTATTGGAAAGGATAATATACATACTGATCATCACACAGATCCTGACAAATAACAAACGTAGCTATTACTATTATTAAAGCCGAAATCTATCCTTGTATGTTTTTCACTGATGCTAAATTTATTGTCATGCAATTCTTATGTTTTTCCTTTTGTAAGAAACTAATAAAAAATAAAGAAGTGGAATCTCAGTGGAAGTGCAAAAGATAGTTAATCTAAGACACAGAAAACAGTTTTGTTAAAATAATTGACCATAACCTATTTCCCCTGTAATGGTTCCCTATATTCACAATAACTTTATCATATTAACATTCTGGTTTAATGATATACATACACACTGCTTTTATTCCTTATTCTTTCCCTACACCATCTTATTTGGGATCTGACTGGAAATTCGAATATCTCAGTATCCCTAATGAGAAGCCAGGATTTGGTGAAACTGAAGCCATGGACAAGTACGTGTCAAAGCTTCCTATTTATTATCATTCATGTCAGCCTTCCAAAGGCTGTGCCGGGGGAGTGTCTTAAAGGCTTCACCTTCCGCTCCGTATTTAATCAGGAGCAAGCTGTACTTAACAGTGTCCTTGCCTACTCAACACCGCAAACAGAAAGGGTAGAGATGAAACATCTCTCCCTCAACAACAGATGTTCCACCTAGAAAATGCCATGTGTCAGGTGGCTGTCATCTGAGCCTCCACAACAGAATTTGCCCCATCTCTGCACTTATAAGTACAACACTGATCTGTCATTGTCTGTTTCCTATTTGTTTCTTCTACTAGCTACAGATTTCAAGGAGAAACTGGTGCCAGGTTTATTTCTGTGTCTTCAGTACCAATGATAGAGCCAAAATAATAATAATAATAATAATAATAATAATAATAATAATAATAAAATTTTAAAAAAATTAGGCACTCAGTATTTTTGTCTGAATGGGTCAATGCGTAAATACTTAAAGACCCTATTCACTTTTTCCCCAATCCAAATGTTCCCTCCTGGACTGGGACCAAGATAAGAAGGACATGAATAAATTCATCCTTCCACTGAAACTGTGTGGGCTAAGATTTGACACTATTTTGGTTCTTAGAATCAGAACCTTCTGCCTCCGTTCCTCATGGGTCTTTAAAATTCTTTTATTGTCTGAAACAAGGATCCAGTGCCCTTTTCCACTTAATTTGGTTTCAGTTAACCCAGGCTTACTTTCACCAAACTTGCCTCCAAGCATTTACATCAATCAGATAAAGAAGAAGAAGAAGAAGAAAAAGGAGGTTCTAGCAGTAGCAGGCTTTTATATGGGGTAGAAGATTAAAGGAGAAAATATTAACTGTAGGATTACAAAATGGTTTCTAAGAGAGAGAAGAAAAAGAATATAACGGAAGCAGCATGACAGTGTAGGGAGTTCCCTGACAAAAACAGCGTAATTCACTGTAAGGAAAGACACATGACTAAAACACTTTAAAAGTGGAGAATTAGAGGGCTTTCACGAGACAAATGAAACTGTTAACATTTATTGAGATATTGCACTCTTACATATATTCATTCCGTATATTAACCCTAAGAGATATTATTGTTCTTACCATTTTATACAGCCTAAGATACAGAGAGAATTAAAAAAGAAATGACTTGCCCAGTGATCACACAAACTGGACACACAGTTTGTTGGGACCCAGCAGAGCCAAGAGATCAGGGTCTAGAGTCTGTGATTTCAAACTCCTTCTTACCTTGCCTTGTGCAGAATTAATTCTAAGAAATGTATACTGCTAAACGTAATAGTTTATGGTTTCTAGTCTGACCATACCCTTCTACTGATACTAACACCCTTCCTTTCTTGTCAAATTTGTGGCCAAAGTGCCACAAATTCTTACTTGCCATCCCCCTGTTTCAATAGCTCTCCTAAGGATACTGGTTAAACATTGTATAAAAGAATCTTTTCTATAGTCAAGGCACATGGACAACAGCATAGGAAATAGAGTCAGTGGAATTGTAACAGCTATATACGATGTCAGAAGGGTAGTTGGTTGGGGGAAGGGAGTTATCACTTTGTGAGGGGTGCAAATGTCTAACTATTACATTGCTTTGTATACCTGAAACTAATAAGAAAAAAACTGACAAAAACAAAAAAGAAAAGAAAGAAAAACAGTCTCTCTTAAACATCATCTTCTGCCATTTCATCTTACTCAACTTCTGTCCCAACCACAACAGATACAGGTTTTGTCAGGCTATTTAATGATTTTGTTCTTCCCCACAAGATATCTGCCCTGCTTAGAATGTTTTTCTTATCATTTTTGCTCAGGTTATTCTTGATTTAGTAGATAGTTAGGAAATTTTCTTAGAATTACCAATTCATGTTCACCTTTATTTTATTATGCTGTTTGTGTATCCAATGGATTGTATTTCTTGAAAGACTATGTCATCTCTGCATTTCCAGGGTACATGGTAGGTTCTCAATGGCTGTTAAATATTAAATGAAAGAATGGTTGGGAGATTGAGACTTAGATTTTTTCTTAATATTAATCTTCTAGAATGCCATGAATCTCAATGAAAAAGTTAGGCAATCAGGTTTTGTCCCATCAGGAATTATGGCCAATTTCCTGACCCAGGACTTGAATATGACACTAATTGTTCTGAATATGCCAAATATTTTGAAAAAGAGAGATTGTGCCAGTTTTACCCCATTTTTAGCACACTTTGCACAATATTAAAACCCAGTCATGATATGAATGCAGGTAACCAATTAAATGAAATGAGAAAATAGGTTTACTGGATTTAATTAACCAAGGATTCTAAAAATTGTGGCATCTTTAGGTAAAATGCTTGACTGAATTTATTCAGATGGTCAGCTCCTGGATCCCTGCATGAGAGCATAGGGATGTTCTGACAATGAGTAAGTGTCCATAAACATACTTCGCTCTCTAAAATAGGCGATATGTAAACATAAGGTATTACTTACACCTGTCAATAGATGGAGGCACAGAATGAGATATTTTATTGTTCTCATTCTTATGTTATATCTTTTTCTCCTTCAGACAAACACTAAGGAAACCATAAAAATAAATCAATCTACAAAATGTCTGGCTCACAGTGTTCATTTTCATTGTAGTCATAGTTCTACAGCTCAATACACTATACAAGGTAAACAAAGCAATGGGTATAGAAGTACAATGTAATTGCATTGTATTTTCTCTGCCTTGTGCTTCAATAAATCTAGTATGTAAAATTCTTTTTTTAATTAACTAAAAGAACTAGCACTGAACTTACAGCTCTTAAAAGGGCTTGATATTTCTGATTATAAAAATAAGACGTAGGGCCGGCCGAGTGGCGCGGTGGTTAAGCCCTGGCTTAAGAAGCCAGCGGCCCCGGTTCGGTCCCACATATGAGGGCCAGTGACACTGCCCTCAAAAAAAAAAGGAAGACGTAGTTGAGAAATTTAGATTATACAGAAATGTCTAAAGTTGAAAGTCTCACAAATAACCCAAAAGAAATATCAACTGTTAACATTATTATGTATCTATTTCTTAATATACACATGTAATAAACATCTATATTTATTGTAAGAAAAAAATGATTCAGTAAAGCTACATTGGTACTTCCTATGTCAATGCTAATGCATCTACTATTTTTTTTTAACAGTTCCATGTTGTGTTGATGGCATTGATGTTGTTTTACTGTGGCCATTATATTATTAAGAATAGAATAATTTCTTCTATTATATATTCACGTGTTGTACCGTTCAAGGTCTGACACTTAAGTTAATGAACTCATCCCAGAAAAAGTGCTACATGCCTCATTGCTGAATATCACTATGGTCACCTTCGAAGTACTCCCTTTGGGAAGCTATGCACCAGTGCCAGTGCCTAGTCCACCCTTCAAAGCAATTTTGGAACTGTTTTCTGGAATGGCCATCAGAGCTGTCATCGTGATACCCTTGATGTTCTAAATGTCATAAAAATGTCTTCCTTTCAGTATTTGTTTTATCTTCGGGTAAAGAAAGAAGTCATTGGGGGCCAGATCAGGTGAGTAGGGAGGGTGTTCCAACACAGGTGATTTGTTTACTTGCTAAAAACTCCCTCACAGACAGTGCTGTGTGAGTTGGTGCATTGTTGTGATGTAAGAGCCATGAATTGTCGGTGAGAAGTTCAGGTTATTTATGTCTAACTGTCCAGTTGGTACAAATTCATAATGAATAATCCCTCTGATATCAAAAAAGGTTAGCAACTTCATTTGACCCTTGATTTGGACTGACGGAAGTTTCTTGGTTGTGGAGAATTGGCTGACTTCCATTGTACACTTTGACGCTTTGTTTCAGGGTGGTATGGGTACACCCCTGTTTCATCACCAGTGATAACATGGCCCAAAACATCATCTTGCCTCTCCAAAAGGTTTTGGCAAACTTCAAATCTCCTTTGCTTTTGTTTATCAATGAGGTCCTTCAAGACCATTTTTGCACACACCCATCTCATGCCAAAATTTTCAGTGAAGATTTTCCTAACTGTTTCTCTAGCAATGTTTACTTGGTCTGCTATGCTTCTCACAGCCAGCTGATGATTTTGATGTACAACTCAATGAATTTTTGCAATGTTTTCATGAGTTCTGCTTGTTACTGGCTGCCCTGACCTCTCTTCATCAGTGATGCATTCTCTCCCCGCAGAAAAATGTTTAATCCATTTGTACTCTGCCATTTTCTTCATGGCATTACCTCCATAAACTTGGACTAATATATTCCTGATTTCACTTCCACTCTTGTCAAGTTTAACAAGAAATTTAATGTTTTTTCATTGCTCTAATTCAAGCTCAGACATTCTCACGACAGCACACAAAAACACGCAACAACAATAATGAACGTCATTCAGCAAGACACCATCACATGTTGACAAAAACAGAGCTGTGAGACAGTGATATACCAAGGCTATAAAACCTTACTGAGCTGTTTGTACAGTGTTGCCAATGTAAGTGCAAGGTGGCAAGTTTGCAAACTTAATTGTCAGGCCTCATAGGTAAAGCCATTTTTAGTTGTATTGGAGACAAAACCACTGAAAGGCCTTTTGGATCATATTTAAGATAAAATTCGATAACACTGCATTTTAAAACTTAATTACAAAACATAGCTTTTTTACACTTTAAAAATGTTTAATAGTGGCATCAAAGGTCCAAAGATTTGACTTATTAAAGCAAAAAAAATATTGTTAATCAATGGAATTGTTTTATTCTTTAATTGCCCTTTTAAAAGGATATTCTGACTTATAAAATTATTGACAGTGATTTTTTTTAACTTAAAACATCTTAGCTGATAAAACTTAACCAGAAATAGCAGGCTGCTCATCAAAAATACCATTCCTTAATATTAGTAAGTGAAACCTAGGGCAAGGTCAATCATATAAATGTTAAAACAAGTAATGCCAATTATTCACAAAGTAGGAGGGCTCTCATGAATAGATTGTGAAATACTTCAGTTCTCAGGAGCTTTCAATCTTTTTTCTAACTGCTACCTACCAAGTATCTTTGTTATATATGTGGGAGATAGAATTCTGATATTTGCTCTTCCCATATAAATATTGAAGGGATTGACAGTTGTCAGGGATGTGCAATAGAAAAAGCTGAGACAGAAACATGGATAAATTTAAAAAATTGTTCCATGTAGAAATGAAGTTAAAACATTGTTTGTGCCCTCATGTTTATTTGTGGAATTAGAGGGGAAAATAAATGTGCAAATGAGTAAGTTTTATAATTTGCTTTGGCAAGGCTGCACAGTTGGAAGTCTCTCTTTAATGGCACTTAGTGATAAAATGCATAGAAATGGACAATTTTTGTATTTTGGCAAATATGAACCTGTAATCCTCATGTTAACAACATCAAAGACCTCAATATACCATCTTTGAATGATGGGATAATAAAAGTAAATTTTCCTTCTACCTATTTCTTAGTCGAATCTTAATTTGTTAGGTATTATTTAAATATTGTTTGATATGTGGGACATTTCTCTCCTGAGAACTGCTTCTAAATGATGCTTCTTTCCAGTGTTTCTTCCTAGAAGAACCATGGTGATGTCTGACCTGCACTTGTGTTAAAAATTTCCATTCATGGGCTGGCCGAGTGGCGTTGTGGTGAAGCGCTGGCTTGGGAAGCCAGTGGCCCGGGTTCAGTCCCACATGTGAGGGCCAGTGACACTGCCCTGAAAAACAAAACAAAAAAACTTCCCATTCATGAAGAAAGAGGTTTGATATATCATTGAATTAGGAAACTTTTCCACTTAATAGAATTAAAAAATGCCTACTTCATTGGAGTCTCAAACCCCAATCTTAATATCCTTGCTTTCCGTTCTTATAGATAAGAACATTCCTTTGGATTCTTAGGTTTTTAAAAATCTTTTATAATATTTTTTATATAGTCTTGGCCTGATCCATTCTGATGCCTTTGCTGACTTTTATGTGAATATCTATTTCCCTTTCTATAGAAAAGACAAATTAAATTTAAGCATTACTTCTTACCAGCACCTGGAAAGCTGACCAGAGTCCAAAACCAAGAACAGAGTCCAAAATTGAACCAGAACCAGATACATATGCACTTAGTCCACTAGACCAAGCAGTTTAGTCTAGAAGATGCAGTTCTGAAGCCAAGTTGGTGATTCTTGTGAAAATAGGAGTGCACTCCAAGGACTGAATGATTCAGTTTGTAAAATTTGTCACTAGATCAAACACAGGTATCCATAAAGGAACACTGCTTATTACTATAAGCAGTGTTAATAAACAAGAGTGAATTGGCCAGGGGTAATTCAGAAATCACAAAATGGCCAACTGCTTCTCATTATTATATTTAATAGAAAGAGCTAAGGATTACGGTATGTTGCTACATGTAGGCAAGGAGTAGAAAACAGGAACCATTTTCTAAATTTTAATTAGATTTTCAAGTCTGATAAGACAGCTCTAACTTAATATGAGGAATAATTGGCTGGTGGAGATGAAGTTTGGACAGGAATTGGAGTCAGAGAGATCTTAATTTTTGAGTTAATACTAAAAAACAAGTGATAAAATGTTGACTTAAGGTAGGAAATAGAGGAGGGACATATGATGTATCTTCACAATAATATTGAATTAGCATGGTGACAAACTGCTGAGAGAGATGTGTCTAAAATATTGATATTAACAGGTTTTAATACTTTTGTAACAGGTGGCCAGACTATTGAACAAGGGGAAAAAAGCAGATTGTGGAGGAGGAGGATTGTAGGGAAGGTGATGGCATATTAACTTTCTTCTGTCTGTTGCATCTATTGGATGAGTTTCCAGTTAGGTAACCCTCCTCACTGAGTAGTGATTGTGATGCTGCAGATGCGTATTTAGGAATGAAGAAAGCATGATAGTTGAGATGATAAAAAGCTAAGAACAGAGCTCAGTAAGATTATATCAATACACTTGTATATACACACATATGCATTTATTATAATGCTCATAGTGTATGTATGTATATTCATGCATATATGTACACCCACACATACACTCTGACGGTGCTGAGCTGACCAAGGAGTGGAAGCAAGGAATAGCTTTCAGAAAGAGGTAGGCAGAATTAGGACAGAGTTAAATTGTGAAATCTAAGAGAAGGGGACCTGCAAAATGAAAAGGGCCATTAAAAGACAAAAATAAATTATCAAGTAAGAGAAAGGGCAAAAATGAAGCCTCTTGTGTTGAATTTAATTAACACCTAATTGGTTATTTCATCAAGCAATGATCATTTAAGGAAGTAAGTTTTCTTTACTATGTATTCTATCCTTTTTTCATTAGGTATCATCAAATAAAGGTATAAGCTGCTTAGTGTAGAAAGGGGATCCTTAGCAACTGATCACTGTAGCTACTGAGGTGTATTTAACAGACCTTGGCAGCTCTGTCAGAAGGGGAATGCCTGCAAATCACAGAAAGGAATGAAACATAAGTAGGGGCTATGACAGTTAGGTACTGTGCTTATTTACATGGTATTCACGAGCACTAAGTAAAATGGCTGCAGGGGTGTGTGTGTGTGTGTGTGTGTGTGTGTGTGTGTGTGTGTCTGTGTTCTACAATCATACAAGTGTATAGCCTGCAATGTGTAAAAGTGGTGTGATGTTACTTTGGCCTTTGCTAAACTTTCCTAATTAATACAATTTTAACACATGACAACTTAAGGGTAACACGCAAAATAACAGTATCTTTGAACAAAGGCCATAAGTTGGGTGTTAATTAGTAAACCTGTATTTCACAAATAAGAAACACAGATGTTAGAAAACTTTTCCAAGTTAAGTTAGTTAATGAAATATCAGGGCTAAGACGTTGATATTTTTTCCATTTTTATTTCATTGCTTTTTATTTTAATTATGTTAAATATAGTCTAAAAGGGAGGCAACTGAATCCCTGATGCCACTCCAAATATTTTCTGATGAACCTAAACACTGCTAAGCAGTGCTTGAAAACATATTTAAAATGATATTTATATTTACTAAGTGACATCTGATCACATAATTTGTTGGGAGGCAGAGCAGATTAACCTAGGAGATAGTAGATATTTGTCTCTAAGGAAATATTAGGTACAAGAATGAAAATAGGGATCAAACTGTGATTTTAATTGAAAGTGAAACAAGAGTTGCAGCCTTTTTTTTTTTTTTTAAATGGGCTATGTTATTGAGTATTATTGAGCAATCTTTTTAGGGTTTTATTTCAGTCTCATAATTGTATCTTTGTTGTATAATTTCAGAAACAAATTCCAAGGCAATTTAAAATAAGAAAAATTATATATTAGAAATAACCACCTGGATATTTTCGTTCAGATGTTAAATATATCTGAACAAAATTTTTTTCTCAAAACATCTAACATATGCATTCTTTGGGGCTTTCTATTTAAATATGTACATACATTAAATGAAAGTGCTTCTACACACTTACCATCCTTTTATGTTGCTGTAATTATTAGATGCTAAATTCAATAGTCCAGATTTTGAAACTTGTTCATTCTAAAGAGGCCAATGGTAGATATCTAAATTGCATTTTATATTGCCCGTGAAATTGTTGGCCTCTTATCTGAATAATATACTTAACTCATGTTGTTCCAAATTCTTCCAAAAGTTATTTGAGACAGCCTACATTAGAGGAGATAGAACAATAAAATGAAAAATATTAATATTTGGTGCTAAGAAAAATAATAAAGGAAGCATAGGCAGAGTGCAAGGGGTGACAGGTAATATTCAGGGATAGTAGCTGATGACGGCTATGTAAATATATAAAATCTTTGGGCATTCTGGTAAGGATAAGAGGATTAATATTTGTAATAAGTATTGTTTGATTTGTCCATTTCCCTGTTTTTCAGAGAAGAAATGGAGGCACCCTGTGGCAGTGGTAATAGAAAAGGATTTCAATCACAGTCAGCTTGATACCAAAGTCACTGCTCCTCTCACTGTAATGCGATGATTGCCTCCTCCCAACCTGTCTGTAGCCTTAATTTGACTTGTATTAGTATATAATAACAGGTCGTTAATAAAGTTCCATGTTTGATAAAAACTTCACAGTTGTTGAAGACATTTCTGGAAGCTTATTTTAACCTCCAAATTGCCTTAGAGTATTAAGGCCTCAGAAAATTGAAGCTTAGAGAAGCTGAAAGTGATATGGTGAATGTCACATGTCTATTTAGTGAACTGAAAGATATTTCTTCAATTTCTGATCCTGAGGAAAGTAGCTTATTAACAGGAATGAACACTCAAATGGCATAAACCTGATAATCAGCTGGCATATTCTATAACAGGCCATTTTATCCTATACAGCTGTGGTGTTCAGTGAAAGAACATACAGGCATGTAGGTTAGAAAATGACTACTTTTGCAATGCCCAGAGGAAACGTTTATTGCATGAAATGATGGCAAAAGAAATAGGAAGAAAAAGAATAAAAGTGGTTCCTAAAGTTTAATATGAGAAAGTCTAGTTGTCTGCAGAATATATGAAACTTAATATGAAAAAAAAACCCGAGTTATCTTTGATTATACAGAAATTCCATACTTCCTATCAGTATACACTGTCTTTCTGGCATTGTATAAAAAAATCACCAGATACAGCTCAGAACTTTTTACTGAGTGCTCAGGTTGACAAAAGCCAAAGAAATTGATTTAGTATTCATAGAAGTAAACTAATATCTTTTCAACCCTCCTGCAGAAGATTGGCTAGATAATTTGTAGTGCCCAGTGTAAAATGAAAATGTGGATTCTTTCATTCAAATATTATTAAGAATTTCAAACAGTGAAAGAAGAGTATTAAACCAAGGGACTATACAGGGTCCTGCACACGTAGCTGGCCCTACTCTGGATTAAGTTTTCCTTTATTAATTAGGTTTTCTATTACACACACACACACACACACACACACACACACACACACACACACACACGCTTATCTTTCCCTATACCTTTTCCAACCTGTAGAAAAGACATTTTTAGTACCAGGAGGTTGCATATTTTCCTTATTACAAAAAGTTGCATTCAAATTTGCCATGTAGAGGACACAGAATTAAGAAAGCAATTACTGATTTCTATTCCTCCATTACTCTAATTCAATCTAGACAACACCTAGGTAACTTTAAATTATCATTTTTTAACAACCCAGACCTGGAATTTCCTTCATTGGATCTGTCTTTTCCTTTGTCTAAGGTCACCGTTTTATTTGTATGGTCCTTCTCAGTAATTGTTAGCAGAGACTACCACTGTATCCAAATCTGTTCATAGAAACATACATCTTACAAATATTCCCATAAGAGCTTTTGACTCTACTCACTGACTAAATTTTTATGTATTCTTGAATAAGAAGTCTTCTTGGGGAAGGAAATTCAAAGGGGCATAGACTCTACCATTAATACTTTTTGAAGTAGAGCACAGAACATGGAATTCCTGTAATAATCTCTTATGGTTTTTGTTTTGAATAGCTAATGAATATACTAAGATAAAGTTTTTGTATTGGGTTCTAATAAACTTAGAAAAATAAACAGCACATCAAAAGCAATGGAAATAAAAATTCCACTGTCACCTAGGGTGCAGAAACCTGGAAAGTGTGTTGCTCTTACAGTAACATCAAGGCAAAGTTAAATAATAAAATACTGTCTACTCATTATGAGTGTTTTATACACACAAAAATCTCAAAAGCTATACTATACAGCTGATAGAATCAATACATTAACTTATGAAGTTAGTAGGATACATCTTTAATACACAAACTAATTTTTATATTAGTAATAAAAATCAGAAATTGAAAAATTTAAAAAACACTATTTAGCCACAAAAGACATGAAACATCTAGATGTACCAACAAAATATATAAATTTTAAGATTCTGAAAACTAGAAACACAGATGATTGAAAGACCTAAGTAAATACAAATATATAATGGGTTCATAGATTGCAGATGATATTAAAATGACACGTCTCCTCAAATGAATCTATAAATTCAACTTTGGTTTTGGTTGATTTTCTCTATTGTTCTTCCATACTACTTTTCATTTTACTTCTAATAGGTATAATTTCCTATCCTCTGCTTGTCTTGAGTTGCTTGCTCTTCATTTTCTATTTCTAACAGGGAAAAGTTGGGTAATTGATTTGGTATCATTCTTCTTTATTTAAAGCAATAAATGCCTCTCTCTCTCTCTCTCTCTCTCTCTCTCTCTCTCTCTCTATATATATATATATATATATATATATATATATTTATAATTTATAAATATCCATGCATATCTCTCTATATATTATATATATATTTATAATTTATAAATATCCATGCATATCTCTCTATATATTATATATATATTTATAATTTATAAATATCCATGCATATTTTATAATGCAATACTACTTCATTTATATTTTCTCTCAACAAAACTATGATGCATTAAAAGAAACAACACAATATGGCTCAGGTACATGGAAAACAAAAACAAATCAGTAGAAACTGTTTCTGTAAAAACTCAGATACTGAAGTTATTAAACAAAAAACTTTAGATGAAGTATATATTATATATATATATATATATATATATATATATATATATTCAAAGGAGTAAAAAAAAAAGGAGAAATAATGTCTAATCAATTAGAAAGGAGACGGCAAACTTTTGAGACAGAAGAGCCACCACGGGTCAGCAAACTGCGGCTCGCAAGCCACATGTGGCTCTTTAGGTACGTACATGTCGCTCTGAAATAAAATTGAAAATGAAAATAAAACTACCATAGTTTCATTTATAAAATTTAAAGGATATTATTCACATAATGGTGATTTCATTTGTTTTATGGCTCTCAAATAATTTTTAAATTGTTGTGAGGGACAGGATTGGCTCTTCCAGGGATTGGCAAACCTTTGAGACAGAACATCCCCAAAGAGTTGCATGTGGCTTGCAAGCCACAGTTTGCTGACCACTGAATTAGAACATATGAAAAGAGAGATAGGAACTGTAAAAATATAAATTTTGGAGCTGAAAATTACCTTAACTAAAATGAAATATTAACTAGAGGATCACAGAAACAGGCAGATTTCAACAGGCAGAAGAAACAATCAGCAAGCTTAATATCTGGTTAATTGTGATTATCTGAGGAGCCGATCAAAGGAGCAGGATGGAAAAAGAATGAAGAAAAACGAACAGAGCTTAAAGACAGACAAGTGGAATGCCATCAACCATCCTGACATGTGCATAATAGGAAACTCAGAAGGAGAGGAGGTAAAAAAAGAGAAGGAATATTTGAAGAAATAATGCCTGAAAACTTCATAAATTTGAAGAAGATACAGTCATCTATACATCCAAAGCTCAAATATGATAAATGCAAAGAGATCCACACACAGACACATTGTAATCAAATGGTCAAAAACTAAAGACAGAGAATCTTTAAAGTTGGAAGAAAGAAGTGACTCATCATCTCACACATACAAATGATCTTCAATAGCATTAACACCTTATTTATATTCAGAAGTCTGTGATCATCTGGAGGACAGAGGCAGTGGGATGACATATTCAGAGTGCTGAAAGAAAAAGATTATCAACCAAGTATTCCTTATCCGGCAGAGCTCTCCTTAAAAAACGAGGCAACACAAACTGATAACTACAATACTACTGCAGAGACAGATGAGACAGTTTAGAGAATATAATCAATAAGGTTGTAAATATTTTTCTTAGGGGATCATAAGGACTCATGTCTTGTCAGGGAGACCACTTCATGGACGGTGTAGTAGCCTTACCACTACACTGTATATCTGTAGCTGCTGCTGAATAATATTATATGTCAACTATAATTTAACACATATATAGTCACGGGATGCGGTATATAGTGTGTCGATGGAGTCATCGGAATTGTAATAGATATGTATGATATCGGGGGTGGGGGGCAGGGGAAGGGGGAGGGGTAGTCACTTTGTAAGGGCTGAAAAAGATAACTATTGCATTGTTTTGTACATCTGTAACTAATAATAATAATAATAAAGTTTAGAAAATGAAGATATCAAGACATTTCTAAATAAACAAAAACTGAGAATTCATTACTAACATATGGGTTCTACAAGGAATAATAAAAGTTTTTCAGGATGAAATGATAATATACCAGTCAGTACCTTGAATCCACATGAAGAAATAAAGAACACTAGTAAGGGTAAAAAGATCGACTCAGAATTCTCAGAAGAAAACATTTTCATTATGACTAGATTTTGGCAAACAATTCTTATAAAAAGCACAAGCATGAAACAACAGTGCATGCAACAGAAGACAAAAAATGGAACTTGGATTTCATCAAAATTAAAGTTTTTCGTTTTGGAACACCATTAATAAAGTGAATAAACAATGTTCAGGCTGGGAGAAAATATTTGGAAATAATGTCTCTAATAAGGGATTTGTGTCCAGAATATTTAAAGAGCTCTACAACTTAATGTTGAAAAGACAAATAACCCGATTAAAAAATCAGGCAAATAATTTCCATAGACATTTATCATGAGAAAATGTATGAATGGCTAATAAGCATAAGAACAGACACTCAACATCATTAGCCATTAGGGAATTGCAAATCTAAACCACAATTAGATACAATTACACCATCTAAAATGATTATAATCATAATGCACATAATGCCAAGTGTTGTGAAGGATGTGGAGAAATTAGAACTCTTATGAATTGCTGGTTGGAATATAATATTTTATCAAGTGCAGCCAATTTGGAAACGTTTGGCAGTTCCTCAAAATTGTTAACCTATTAGGGTTATTATATGATCCCAAAATTCTACTCTAGGTACCTACCAAAAAATAATGAAAACACACATCTATGCAAAAACCTATACACAAATGTCCATAGCAGCAAAATTCAGAATAGTCATAAGTGGCTCATCTCAAATGTCTATCACCTGCTAAATGGATAGACAAATGTGGTACGGCTATACAATTGTACATTATTCTACAATAAAAAGCAATGAAATACTGATATGTGCTGCAACATGGATGAATGTGGAAAACATTATGCTAAGTGAAAGAAGACAGTAATGAATGATCATATATTGTATGATCCCATTTATATGGAATGTCCAGAATAGGCAAGTCTATAGAGAAGAAACACAATAATTTATCTAGACCTCCAGGAGTGGGGCAATGGGAAGTTTTCTTTTGAGACTGGGGCCAGTGTGCTAAAATTAGATTATGGAGATGGTTGTATAATACTGTAAATATACTGACAATCTTTGAATCGTACACTTTACTACTGGATGCACTTTACTCTTTGTAAATTATACATTAATAAAGCTGTTAAAATAGTCAGTATTTTCATTTCATTATAGATGGCCAAGCAATTTCACAGCATTTGGTATCTGTCATTCCTCTCAATGAAATGCAAGGACAACTAGTTAGAACAAGGCAGAGGGTGGTAATTTGGGACTTCTGTATATTTAAAAAAAACACAAACACATAATTCTTTAATTCAACCAGTATTTGCAAAGTATTTCTCTGAACAATGTAATTTGTTAAATGCTATAACAAGGATATGTACTAGGAAACAATGCAAATGTATTTTATAATATATGGAGACACACTGACTATGGCAAGGAAAATGGAAGAGTCTTTTCTACAATCAGTCACTTTTGAATGGACCTTGAAAAATGACTAGATTTTAGAGATGGTAGCATTGGAAAAAAAGGAAAAGTATCCCTTACATTTACACTATATGGGTACAATGAACAATATAAGCACAAAGATACATTATAAGATAAATATACAGGTATATAGAAATCAAACTATAGATAATTTGGAAGTCATCCTTATCTAACAGAATAATAACAATTTTATTCTCCAGACTTCCAGGAGACTGGGAAAGGCAGAAGAACCTGAAAATTCTATTCTTTTCAATGGAAGCAGTCACAAGATGGGGTGGTGACAGACAATTCATTCCTATCAGGACTATGGTGGAGTGCATCATATATCTGGAAGGAAGGTTTGGCATTCAGCAGAAAGCAAGTGAAATATTGTAACTGTTATACTCACATATTGTAACTGTAAAGGATACTTTTCCTTAATGCTTCAATCTTCAGTGAAATTATAACCAACTGCCATTAAGAGCAAAATTAGTTGTCTGTGAAAAATTATAAAAAAAAAAAGAAGCCAAAGCTTTTTTCACTGGTAGGTAAGATCCCTGGTTGTAAACTACCATGAGCATAGGAACACAAAAAGCTGACTATGAGAACATAAGTTCAGTCAGTTAAATTATTTAAGATTTTCAATTGCCCAGATCATAAGTTAAATTTCTGAGAACCAAAGGAGATCAAGAAAGCTATATCACATTTTCATTTCTATGCCTTAGAAAATTTTGAAGATTCTGATTATGTGAAATGACTGTTATAATATCAGAGAAATATATCTTCAATCATCTGTTTAAATTAATGTTGATAACTTTAAAAATATTTCTCAACTATTTTGGTTGTGATGGTTTGAGATGTTTTTGATAAGAAGAATAAGGCACTAGTGTCAGTTCAGTATAGTCTATATTTGTCAGAGGGAGGCAGGATAAAAGACAAAGGGGAAAGAGAGATAGAGAATGAGAGATATATTGATTCCATTAAGTGATTAATACATAAGTAGCATTGAGAAGAGCAAGAGGAAGTAAAACATTGATAGCGGGAGTATCTGCAGCATAGCTTTCTTTATTTCGAAATGTGTGCTTTTTCCATAAGGTCACACTAGCAGTGATCACTTATGAAAATATTAATAGTAGTTTAAACCTAGAGGATCGAGTTTATAAGTGAGAATATTGTAGAAATTTTAGATGACAAAAAGAAAAAACAGGGGCAGAGTTTCTTTAGAGGGCAAATGCTTGGTATGTAAGGCTCCTCAAGCTTTATTACTTGTCATAAATACCTCATCTGGTATCAATGCTTTGGAAGGTCAGGAAAAACAGCTAAGGATAACAGTTGGCCAAGTGTAAAAGACACACAAGAAAGAGTAGAAATATTTAAAGAAAGTAACTTATCAGAGTCTATTAAGTATCTTTTTATACATATGATCTACCATGACAAATTCGGTATAGGGACAACATGGCATTGATATTGTTGATTTAGATCAATTTAGTGTGAATTGCGAAGCTGTGAGGCTTCTAAGTGAGTTTTCTCACTTCACTGAGACTTCCTCTGGTTGAGTGAAGTTATTAAATTAGATGAGTAAAATGCTCATCTCATTTAATAACTTGGTACTCAAATAATGCTGTCTTATTAGTATTTTCCTTCTGAAATCCAAGATCCATGATAACTTTAATTTTGCAATCAATAACACTGCATGAACACAGAGCAACAATATAATCTTCCTCACCCCTTTGGATTCATAACTTCTCTACTCAGCTCTATCACAGGTGTACTCCTCTCAAACTCGATACCATACGTGTTCCTTCTGATTTTCCCTGTTCAGGTGTGACACTTCAGGAATTGTCTGTCATCTACCATGACCTATTTTTGACCAGGGATTCATAAGGATCATTTTAAAGGCTTTCCTTATCAATAATTTATTAAGGATGTTCTATGTGCCAGATTGTCATGCTAGATACTGAAAATATAGGGCAAACATGACCTAAACAGTTCCTGAGCAATTACAATTTAGACAGACATATAGATAAGAACAGAGGTAAGTTTAATGTCAATAAACGTGCTTACTATATATTATACAGAGAATGGGAGCACATAGAAAAGGCACTTAACTGAAACTACTGGGATAGGGATAGGGGAATCTTGGCAGTTATGAAGCTTCCTGGTGGAAATGACATAAAAGTTGAAGCCTGAAGTATGAATAGCAATTAACCAGATGGAATAAGTCATAAAAAATATATAAACACAGGAAATAATGACTGACTGTCTGAAAGTAAGATAAAACATGAGATATTAGAGGAAATAAATGCGGCTTTATGTGCTATAGCTCTGTGTGTGTGTGTGTGTGTGTGTGTCTGTGTGTGTGTGTGTGTGTGTGTGTGTGTGTCTAATCTCTAGTCAGGGGAAGATCAAGGTAAATCGACACCAAATCAAATTTTTCTTTTTTTTAAAATCACTGCTTGACATTGCAACAAAATGTCTTACTGCTCACAGACTCACTTATGCCACAGGTAACAAATATTTCTTCCTCAAATAGTAACTACCACATTTAATCTTGTTCCTTGACACCAGGATTCTAAGACATTCCGGTCCCCACTCTATATAACGCAAAGTTTGGAAAAGAAAACATCCACATGTTCATGTAAAAAGAAAACAAAGTAAAGCAGGAAACTTGTAAGTGCTCTCCATTAACAGAACATGCTATCCGTTCTTTAAACATTACTAACATGGTTGCTCAGAACAGCAGATACTAAGAACAGAAAATTTTTTTTTCAGGGTTTACTATAAAATCAGATCAGATTCCATTTCCAACAAGTTCAAGGAATAGAAAGTTTTTCTTAGTAAAAAAAAAAAAATCTAGCAAAACATATATACTTACATCCATAATACATTATGAAATCATATATAAGACATTTCTTGTTCATTTATTTATTAGAAAATCGCCTTCAAGTCCTGCTACATTGTCAAGTGAGTTCTGAGACTAAATAGAAGTCCAGAAACACTCTTTTGGGTACCCTTTACAAACTGTTGCTTTGCTTTTGGTGGTAAGAGTCAGCTTTATTTATTTGGGTCTACTTCTAAGGTAACTACCTCATTTTGATTTTATGTATTCAAATAAACATTTTTCTTCTTTCTGCAACTCTTACAAAGTCCCATTAAAAAATCTTTTACTGATTTCTGAGCATTTTGAAAAATGATGAAAATTAAAAGGCAAAATTTGTTAAGTGCTTGTTTTGGGTTACTGTTATATTTCTCAAGGATAATAAGTAGACTAGTTATTTAGTAAACCTCTTAAAAAGACAACAGTGATTTTCACGGAAAATCCAGCTATTCAGTTTTGTAATTCAAATTACTATAGAGGGATATAATAGGGGTTAATAAAGTTTACTTATATTATTTAATTAGTTTCCCAAACTCAAGGTGTGGATTTTACTGATATAAATTTATTTCACTTTGCTATGCATCATTGTTAGGGTCCTAAATATGAGTAGTTCTACTTTTAAATACCCCAGTAAGTATTTAACAAGTATGGGTGGTGAAAAAATAATAATTTTATTTTGCAAAATTATTAGCTTCTGAAGTAGAGAAATACAGAGAGAATTAAAAAAAAAAATCCAAACCCTGTCAAAGATCACAAGGTATTGCCCCTCACCTTAAAAACATCAATAATTCATGGCCAATATGGATCTATCTTTTGTAGTTACCTTCCCTCTTCTGACTCTTTTATTTTTCACAACCTCTTTAAGATTGGGGCAGCTTTTACACAGAATAAAAAAAAATGCGAAATATATCTATTCTCTAATATAGTCCTCAGTATTTCAAGTTTTCCCCTGAAGATTTAGAAATACCCACGATTTCAGAAAAAGAGATCACAGATCGCTTCCCAAAGCACTCACCAGGCCAGTAATTGAAGTAGAATGCTTTTCTCCCCTAAAATAGCTGGAAGGCAGTGCACTTCAGTAGGAAAACCTAGGCTAGTTGTCAAGGGACATGAGATCTTATTTCAGGTCAAGAATAATAGAATTTCTTTGTCTCAGTACATTTTTCTGTTTTTACCGCCATGGGTTTATTGGCTGAGGAAAGTATTTCTAGCTTGACAAATTGATTTAAAAATTGTTTTAGTAGAAATTTATGTAAATGTTACAGTTTCCGGGCAGGTAAATTTGCACACATTGATGATGAGAGGTTTAATCTTGTCCTGATTAACTGTTGGACTTTCAGAATAACTATTTTCTACTGGTCTGAGGCATTCATTACACCTTTAGCTTTTCTGGTCTAATCATCCATGGACATAAGAGGGCTGTGGCTGACAATTGTACTAAGGGTTTTTATTTGAAAATGGTTAAAATACATTCTTTCTGATTTAAAGAAAGAAGGAATTTATTGAAATGACATATTTAAAAGATCACTCAATTGATAGAGAGGTTAAGGGGGCAAGCTTAGAAAATGGGTAAGAGTGTGGTGTCACAAAAGTCATGCCACAAAACTGGTCCACTAAGGAATCCAGTGTCACTAGGAAAGACTAAAATTGTAGGCTGTTCCACTTTCACTGCTTTTCCTGGAAACTGGATTTGGTGGCCACCACTGTTGCATTCTCCTGAATGCATTCTCTCTGCTTCTTTCATCACTAGCTTCTAATTTAGAGTCCTGAATCTGACTTGCTTGAACACCTCCTGTTGAAATTATGATGCCTGAAAACTACGAAAATGACATTTTTTTCCCAATAAAGCAGCAGTCCTGTTGCATAATTACCATCTGAAAATACATTTTTGTCTTGAATTGTAGGCTGCTAGTCATACGTTAGGGTCCAAACTACAAAGATATGAAAATGAAAATAATTTGTAAGTCACTAAATGGCATTTAGATTATAAATGGGCATATAATTTACATAATTAATATCAAAAATATAAGTTGTATAAAGCAGTTTGTTATAGAATGTATAAGTGATACTTTTTTAGTGTAATGAAGGTAATGATTCCATGAACTATAACATTCTTAGAAGAGAATGCTGTTTATCCATTTTCCATGTTGAACAGATAATAGTGATATTATATCTGTCTCCTTCATTAATATTTGCCCTAATGACAAGTCTTTTTAATAGATTCTAGTATTAAATATAAAAATAATTGTATTACTCTATGCATTCTAAATATAATTCTACCCTGTTTACTGAGATGGTGAAGTAATGACCTTATAGGGGAAATTTATTTACCACTCATTGCTCTTAATAATCATCATGTGTCCACTTTCACCACTTTTATACAACGTAGTATTGGAAGTCCTAGCAACAGCAATCAGACAAGAAAAATAAATAAATCCATCCAAATTGGAAAGGAAGAAATTAAACTGCCATTACATGCAGATGACATTATACTATATTTAGAGAACCCCAAAGATTCCACCAAAAAACTATTAGAACTGATAAATGAATTCAGTACAGTAGCAGGACAAAAAATTAATATTCAGATAAGGTGCATTTTTATATACCAATAATGAATAATCAGAAAGACAAATTAAGAGAACAATGCCAATTATAATTGCATAAAAAAATAAACTAGGAATAAATTTAACCAGGGAGGTAAAAAACCTATAATCAGAAAATCAACACATCGAAGAAAGAAACTGAATAAAAATAAATGGAAGCATATAGCATGCTCATGGGAAGGAAGAATAAATAGTTATAATGTCTATACTAGCCAAAGCAATCTACAGATTTAACAATTCCTATCAAACTACCAATGGTATGTTTCACAGAACTAGGAAAAATAATCCTAAAATTTATATGGAGCCTTAAAAGACACAAAATCGCAACAACAATCTAAGAAAGAAGAACAAAGTTAGAGTTACCATGCTACCTAATGTTAAACTATACTATAAGGCTCTAGTAATCAAAACAATATGTTATTGGCATGAAAACAAACACATAGATCAACGGAACAGAATAGAGAACCCAGAAATAAACCCACACCTCTATAGTCATTTAATCTATGATGGAGGCAAGAATATACAATGGGGTAAAGACAGTCTATTCAACAAATGGTGCTGGGAAACTAGACAGCTACATGCAAAAAGGAAATGAAACTGGACTACTTTCTTACTCCATATACAAGCATAAACTTAAAATGGATTAAAGACTTAAGTGTAAGACCCAAAACCATAAAACTCCTAGAAAAAACAGGCAGTAAACATAGGCACTGCTCTTAGTAATATTTTTTTCTGATATATCCCCTTGGGCAAGGCAAACAAAATTAAAAATTTAAAAATGGGACTATATCAAACTAAAAAGTTTTTGCAAAGCAAAGGAAACCACTGACAAAATGAAAAGAAAACCTTCTTAATGGAATAAGATATTGGCCAATGATACATCTGATAAAGGGTCAATATATAAAACTTATAGAAACCCATACAACTCTATACCAAAAAAATAGATAAATAAAAATTTTTTTAAAAAGGCAGGCAGATAGACAGAAAGAAAGAAACAACAACAAACAATCCAATTAAAAAATGGGTAGAGGATCTGAATAGACATTTCTCCAGAGGACATACAGATGGTCAACAGACATATGAAAAAATATTCAACATCGCTAATCATCAGAGAAATGCAAATAAAACCACAATGTGTTTCACCTTATACCTGTCAGAATGACTATCATCAATAAATCAAAAAACAAATGTTGGTGAGAATGTAGAAAAAAGGGAACCCTTGTGTACTGTTGGTGGGATTGTAAATTGGTACAGTCTCCATGGAAAAGGGTTTGGATGTTCCTCAAAAAATTAAAAATAGAAGTACCTCATGACTCAGTGATTCCACTTCCAGGTATTTATATGATGAAATCCAAAACACTAATTTGAAAACATATATGTGATGTGATAAAAAAATATGGTGAAGGGCCAGCTGAGTGGCATGGTAGTTAAGAGCTGGCTTGGGACGCCAGCAGCCCGGGTTTGGATCCCCACATATGAGGGCCAGTGACACTGCCCTCTACAGCTAAGATGGTGAACAACAGCTCCACCTGGTGCTGGGCGCCTGTGAGTCCCTGGGTGGGCATAGCTGCAGCCCCTGCTGCAGTGGGCTGCCATAGGCTACAATGAGTGGCGGGCAGCCAGCAAGAGTGGCTGGAAGCTGGTGTGAGCTGCCAAGAGCCACTGTGAAAGACCATCCAATGGCTGGTGACCCATCTGCCTCACCTGAGAAGAGAGCAATGATGATACCAACATGGGCTAGTGAAGCAATGTCCTTCACAACTAGACTGAAGAACAAAAGGATAGCAACTTGTGTGTTCCCCTTCCCTGGTTCTCCAAAGCTGTTCCCCTCTCCCAATTCACCAATAAAATCTTTAAAACGACAACAACAACAAAAAATATGGTGAATGTCTAAATTAAAAAAAAAAATTATAGTAAAAGGCACATTGCCATTAACCCCCCTAAAAATACTCTCCCTTGCTTCAAACACACTTATCCAATCATTTTTGCCACTTTCTGAAGCTGTTCTCGAAGTCCTGTGTCATGAGTGTCTTTAGTTGCACTGTTGTGGCTGCCTCGATGTCCTGAATCAATTAAAAAAATTTCCCTTTCATGGACATTTTGACTTTGGAGAAGAGCCAGAAGTTGTGCAGTACCAGATCCTGTAAATAAGGTGAATGATGACACACCGTCATGTTTTTATTTGACAGAAATTTCTGTACCGGAAACGATGTGTGACATGAAGTGTTGTCATGTCATAAAGACACTTATGAAAGTGGACTTCCAGAACTGCTTCAGAAAGTGGCAAGAACAATGAGATAATTGTATTCGAAGTGAGTGAGGGTACATTGAGGGGGATTAATGTCAGTGTGTCTTTTACTGTAAGAGTTTTTTTACTTAAACCTTCACCGTATTTTTTGATCACACCTCATATGCACCCCTATATTCACTGAAGTGCTATGTACAATAGCCAAGATATGGAAGCAACCTAGAGCTCATCCACAGATGACTAGATAAAGAAGAGGTGGTACATATATACAACGAACTATAAAAAAAAAGAAAAAAAAAAAGAAATTGCACCATTTGTGACAACATGGATGGACCTAGAGACTTAGAGGGCATTTTGCTAAGTGAAGCAGGTCAGAGAAAGACAAATGTATAATTTCACTTATATGTGGGATTTAAAAAACAAAATAAATGAACAGACAAAAAAGAAATAATCTCATAGATACAGAGAACATTATGATGGTTGCCAGATAGGAGGGTGTTGGGGGAAATGGGTGAAAAAGGGGAAGGAATTGAGAAGTACAAATTGGTAGTCATAAAATATTACAGTCATAGGGATGGAAAGTACAGCATAGGGGATATAGTCAATAATATAGTATTAACTATGTATGGTGTCAGATGGGTACTAGATTTATTGAGATGATCAGTTTGTAAGTTTTATACATGTATAATCACTATGTTGTACACGAGAACAAATACAACATTGTATGTCAAGTGTAATTAAACGTATTTTAAAAAGAAAGGCAATAAAAAATGGCATACTATCAAAGAGCAGGACTTCCCCAGGTAGAAAAGTAGGGATAGTTAGAAGACTAGGCAAAACATTGGAATTAGAATTAGGCCTTAATAAAGAAATTGACATACCCTAACAAAAAGAGGGCTATTTTTTTTTTCGGTCCACAGTGAGCAAATATTTTTATTTTCCTGGTATTCTGAGGCAACCATTATTGCTGGTATTCAAGCTGTGATTACCAATGGGTAACAGCAAAATTTTTGCCTTCAGGAAGACTTCAGTGAAAACCAGATTAAATAAATGACGTTATGTGATGTGCATTTGCTCTTTCTTTTCTATTAGTGTTTATGTTAGATTCCATCCAATGTGATTTGGTTGACTACAGAGCTTAAAACAACTCCGATCTGAACCCCTCTAATTCTCATCATCAGTATCTTTTTATTGCCCCATGAAAGGATGTTGCTGTTATCAGGTTTTACCCTTGACTAAAGAATAAGATGACACCCAAATTCAGCATTGCAAGTCCACAGACTACCTATATTCTAAATATGCTTCAACCAATTAACAAACCAAAGAATTCAAATTTCTCTAAATTAGTTTTATCTTGTTCCGTTTCTTACATTCTGAAAAAGATGTAAGAAACAAGAACAAAATCCCCAAACAAAATTAATGGTCAAGTTGAATTGTTGCATTTTAGTGGGGGCGAAAGTTTATTTAAGCATAACATATATAGAGAAAGTTTAGAGTTCAAACAATGTAGTTCAAAAAGATCACAGCTATGTAATCCCCACTCAGGTTAAGATACAGGACATGAGCAACATCCAGAAATATGACTTATGTATCATCCCAGTGCCAACGACTCCTGGATTTCTATCATTGTAGATTAGTTTTGACTAATCTTGAAGTTAATTTCTTGCGATTATACGAAACATTCACTTTGATGTTTGGCTTCTTTCATTTAAAATTATGCCTGTGAGATTCATTTATTTTATTTGTTGCAATAATTTGTTTTTGTAATTGTTGAATAGTATTCCAATGAATGAATATGTGAATATAACACTTTTAATTATCCATTTTGTCAATGGGCATTTGAGTAGTTTATATTTTGAAATTATTACAAAAAACTGAATATTCATTCTCGTATATGTCTTTTGTTGCACATATGCAACGTTCATAGAGTATGCATATGCTTTTAAGTATGCTTTGATGGTTTACCAACATTGATCATCGTGCCAGAAGGTATGAAAGATAAGTTTGCTTTTCATCGTTACCTACACTTCATATTTCAGTATCTTTTGTACCTCAAACCCTCTCCAAACCTTATTTTTAGATCAAAACATTTACATTTTGATAAAAAAAACATTTCTAAACAAACCGTACAGTTTCAATATGCATAAGTGGGTTACTAAGGTAATAGCTCTTAAATATGACTGAAGAAAATAATGGTTGAATACTAAAAAAGGAGTATCTATCCTTTGTGGAATATCCTAGTTGAAGTGCAAAAAAAAGAAAAGAAAAGAGTAGACTATAAGACTACCCAAAGACTAAGTCACCATGTATTCTCTCTCAGTCTTGCGGAAAACAGGGGTCAGTAGGAGGTTTAACACTTCTCCCTGTGAGACTTACACAGCGATTAGGTCTTTTATCATTCTTCATAGTATAATAAGATGCACGGACATAATACCTGTAATTTTGTATTTAAGTCTATGGTTTATAATAGATAGAAAAATCAGCCAACTATGACATGTGTTTTCCATGAAGCCTAACTAATATCCTTTTAAGATAACGCAAATAATGTGCATTATAGTTTAACAATGATCATTCTATGCTTTCTAAAGTCCAAAAAACTAGAAATATTTGACAAAAGGGAACAATTTACAGAAGATGAGCAGACACTGGAGTAAAACCACAATAACAGAAAATAACTAATAGGCTAAGAAATACTGGAGTTTAATAACACATTAATCTTTGGCAACATACAACTAGGATTTTCAAAAAGATAAAATCAACTATTCATATATAAAAAAGCAGCACTATTTTTCTATATACAAAATCAAGGTATCATAGTTCACCTCTTATTTAAGATAAGGCTAAGTTAAGAAAAAGAAAAATAGCCTCCAATTTAAACGTAATACATTTATTGTCTACTTAAAAGAATTACTGATGAAACATAAAAGCACAAAGCAAATCTCCTCTGAGAGAAGAGCAGTTATAAATAGTAAGGATAAGGGTTACAGTTATGCATTAGGGGGTGAAGAGGCTAGTAGACAAGTTTCTGGGCTGGGCTTTGAAGGGCTGGATTCTATTTTTATGTCAGAAATTATTTTATTTTGTGACCTTGAACAAGCTGCTTAAGTTCACTGTCTCATAATTTTCCCTAAGTATAATGAGTTTAGTAGTACTTGTTCTAAAGATTGATTGGAATGCTCTTTCAGAAGAGTGATTGTATATTAATCTCATTAGTATTATTTTTAATATTTCATGTCTTCTACTTGTGTGAAAAATACTTCAACAAGCCTTTCAAAGAAAGATCTACGCTAATACGCTGTGGCTCTCATAAATGATAAGAATTGATGTTCACCTTAGAACTTGTATAACTAATAATAGAATCAGCCATGAATGGTCTATCCAGCAATTTTGCTCATTAAATTAAACAGTTCATTTCCCAAATTTTATGCTTCATGGAAATTGCTTTTCTGCCTAATCAATCCTGTCATCAGCCGAGCAATTAACTTGCCCATGGACATTCTGGGTGTTGATCTGTCATGAACATTAGGTTTCCTTCTGATAGATTAAATA
Source organism: Aselliscus stoliczkanus (assembly GCA_033961575.1). NCBI lineage: Eukaryota > Metazoa > Chordata > Mammalia > Chiroptera > Hipposideridae > Aselliscus > Aselliscus stoliczkanus. The sequence continues at coordinate 139,812,567 of CM066728.1, forward strand.
CTGTAGTTTAAAAAAACAACCCTATATTTCTGCAATTATGTTTCTTCATAAGAATCAATAGCAGTAATTGCTTGCCCACTTAATTATTTGGAGAGCATTCCATAAAGTATCTTATTTAATGCTATTTTCCTTTACAAAAGAATAAAACATTGCTTCACTGATATTATAAATATCAGTCTTAGAATATTCTTAACATTAAACATTTTGAAAGATACATGCTTTACTATAAGAAAGGGTGGGGCTAACAGATATCAATCCTGAAGCTTGATGGTTCTATAGAGACAGCTCTGATGTTATTCAATGTTACTTATATTTATTTGTTTTGTTTAAACATTAATAGATTAACAATGTTTATTTCTTAGCACTCCTTCCATTAATTTTAAGATTATAAATCATCCAATTTGTACTAGGTGGAAAAACTATTTCCTTTAAAAATCTAATTTTAGAATTTAAAGATTTCTCTACTTAGTACATGAAGAGTCCAAAATGAAATCAGGTCTATTCTTTTCTTTTTGAGGGAAGTGTCACTGGCCCTGATATGTGGGACCCGAACTGGGGCCACTGGCATCCCAAGCCAGCTCTTAAGCACCGCACCACTCAGCCAACCCAAATCAGGTCTATTATTGATTTCTGTATATTGTTAATGGTATTTAATTACATTCATTTAACTGTTTTTGAATATAGGTATTACTCTTATTCAGCTTTATTTCTCTGTCTTGTTAACATATTATCTGAGAATAGACAACTAATAACTGTTTGAGTGGAGAATGAATAGATGAATGTATTATATTTAAAGGTTTGCTTACACCTGACATGTTCTAGAGTCATAAAGAACAGGCTTTCTTCCTTTACAATTTATCGCATATTAGTGTCATATTTAAAAATACCTAGCATGGCTTCCAATTAACATATTATTTTAAAGTAGGAGAAAGATGAGTCAAAAACCTTTTTTTTTTTAAATTTAAAGATGTTCACAGGAGAATTATCAATTTCCACCTGCCCCTAAATTCTGGGAACTTATATTTCATAAGTGCCTACTATCTAGATATTCCAGATATTTTATAGAAGTCATTTCATTTAATGTTCAAAACCAAGTATATTGTATAAAAAGGGAGGAGGAAGAGAAAGAGGGATTAAGGAGGACAGGGGAAGAGGAGAAAGGAATTGGGCTAAATCACATATCACATGGCAGATAAGTGGCACAGACCAAATTAAACCTCAGGGCCATTTTAATATAAAATCAAGTCTATTTTCATTTTCCTCAACTTTCTTTTTCTTCCTTCTATTTTTAGGATTGTGAAATAATCTCCATTATTGGAGATGGTAATCTCTGCAAGTTTGCCATATCATTAGTCTTTTAAAATCAAATTGAAGACAAGAAAATAATAAAAGAAAAAGGAAAAAAACCTACAAAGACATATGGCTAGAGCTAACCTGGGTTATAATAAATGTGCATGCCAATCTTAGCACACTGCCATAGGACATTAGAGCTGAACTGAAATCCTGACCAGTATGTGCTTCCGTGGCTGCCAATATGGATCCAGATAAATGACAGCAAAAAGAAAAGAGAGCAGTGTGTCTTGAATTTAGATATCAGGGAAAATCACAGTGAGCCACCCACCAGCTCCTACCTCGCTTCCTGTACAAATAACATTAAAATGAACTGTAAGAGAAACTCCATGTGTAGGTGAGAAAAGTAAGAAGTAGCCTGTTTGGCATGGTCTTTGGAGACACACAATCAGCTACTGGGACACCAGTGGAATCCCATTGTGTCACAGTCACTTTGTCTGGGAAACGAGATTAATAATAAAACTCTGGAGGTGGTAGGTGCTCAGTGTAGGTTGTTTTTTTCTTTTTCTGTCTTAATTTTTTTGATTCCTCTTTATTTTAATCATGACATTATTAATATGGTGACTCATTAGAGTGTTATTTGGGAATTCAAGCAGATAATATTAATAAATCAGCATAGTGCCAATAATAATAATAATAATAATAATAATAATAAACTTCTGACAGATGTACACTGTCAGGGTAATAGTGTCTCAACATTATACCTTCCAATGAAGAGTTTGCTATTGATTGGCCTCAAAATACTTACCTTATACTTCATGTGGCACTATCTGATAATTGTTTTGAGAGGAACATAAATGTGTTTATCTAACATTTAGCAAAGTGGTTCCAAAAGTCCAAAAATTGGGATTATGGCCCCTATAGGTATAAAAATATATTTTGAACTCTGTATTTGCAAATGAAATTTTTAAGTGAAATTGACTTTTTCCTTTCTAAATGGTATTAGCATTTTCCTTTCTAAAATGGTGTTAGCCTCCAAACTTCAAACCGACTAGGTAGTGTCCTCAGCTGTAGCTGCCAAGCTGGCTCTCTGGCTCCTCTTTGCATATTCCTTCCTTGGAGGTCCTCTGAGGGCAGTGAGAGATCACGATGTCTTAGCAGGGTTTCAGCTCTGGCAAGATTTATTTCCAAAATCCCAATGTAACAGCATGGCTGAGAACCTCATTTAAGAGCATTCCAAATAAACCCTTGAACAGTGACTTTTAAAGAGGGCAGCAGTGCTTATGATGAAAGTATACCAAATACAGACCCCCTATGGCAACTATGGAGGTGCATTGTCCCAATCTCCATTCAAGAAGTGACTTGCAGTTTGTCTGCAAGGAGTGTAGTCAGTTATTAGTGTCCACTTCAGTTCCTGCAGGATCCTCCTCAGTTTTTTAAAAGCTGAGGTTACCCTCTAGGAGGGGCACCCCGAACAGCACCTGAGCACGACAAGAGTGTCTCCTGGGCAATTGTTTGGGAGCTCCCACTGGCTTGGCCAACACTTCTTCAGATCTGCATCATGATCCGGGTTACAGTCTGAAGTTCTCCCTGCCCGATCCTGCTTTTTCTATGCTTCCCTGTTCCCTGTCAGGTCTGCATCAAAGTCTGGAAGCTTTCTCTACCTAATTGCTTCTTCCCTCTTTTATTATTCCCATGCACTGATTTATAGTAGGCACTTGTACTGCTAATTCCCTCTCAGGATCTGTTTCGGAAGGAACCCACTCAACATGTCTCCTCTACCCAGCCACTCCCTCAATAGTCTGACCCTCAATCCTCATCTCACAGTCAAAGGCAATGCCTTTTTGACCCCATTTATGACTGGTACTCTCCTGCTCACTGTACTCAGTCCTATTAGCCTCTTTGATTTCCTTCAAAACAACCAAAGTCATTTCTGCTGCAGAACTTTGCATTTCCCTTTGCTTGGAAAGCTCTTAAGACTTATATTTGTGCCATCTGGTTCCTTGCCATTATTCAAGTTTCTGGTTAACTGTCACCTCCTCTAGAGTCTTTCCTGGGTCATTCTATGCAAAACATACCGCCACACTTTATCTTCACTAAATTCATTTATAGTCGTTATATATTATTCATAACTGAATATTATTATTGATATGTTTGTTTACTGTCTGTCTTGTCCTCCAGAAAGTAGCGCCAAGGGCTTGACCTTTGCCTCTTTTGTCCATCACTGTCCTTACAGAGCCCTGGACAGTATTGCAAGTTGGGCAAGTCATGTTTGACTTAATCATTAAGTTAATAATTTTCAGCTTTGGGTTTTACTTTCCAAAACAAGTTATGTGTCTTAGAGAAGCTGAATAATGTCTCTGATATGGGTTTTCAATTTATCAAAAAACAGAAAAAAGAAAAAAAACCTCACAGAAAATTATGAGCATTTACATGAAATTAAATGAAGTCATGTGAACTGCAATATTTGTCCCTTAGTAGACTCTTAATAAACATTTGGTGCTGTGATCACATGAAATATTTAGTTAATAAATATTTTTATTTTTAGTGAAGTAGAGTATTAAATATGCATATTTATGCACAGATTTAAAAAATAGAGAAATTAAGGCTAAAAGAAGGCAAGCTTGTTGATAATTATTCAGTCAAAAAAGTGATTGTATCTCAATCTTGAAGCCTTATTTCTACCTTGAACCTCTTAGCTTGCTTGCTAAAGCATAGGGGTGCATAGAGACTGTACCTACAAACTGGAAAATACAGTAGATAATACAAGTGCATGTGGAACTCTGCTAAACTCAACAGTTCATTTCACTTTGAATAGCCAATAGTCATTAAGAATGGATTTCATGCAATGACCTAGAAATCCAAGGCATTGTATGACCTATTACAAATCTCTTGAGCTATCCAGCCTGCCAAAAACTTTTAAACACTCTTTTGATTTTGAAGTTGCTATGTCATAAAATAACATTTTGAAAATTGCCATACTGTAGAGAGTATATATGCTTTGAAACTTTAAATTTCACTGTAATTACTAGAGAAGAACAATGGCAACTTAGTAAAATATAAGTACATTTTTTTTTCAGTCTGAACATCAGAGAGAAGGAAGTTGTAGAGAGAAAATGGTTTGTGTTTTCACTACAAGTAAAATTTTTCTCTTTTCATTCCCTATTCTGACCTGCCTCCCTCTCTACAGTGCTATGCATATCATCACGCTTTATTACCAGTTAACATGTAAGTAACTGGATGATGATGATGCTACTGTTGCTTCTCTTCTCTTTTCTCAGGCATTCCTGCAGATAAATTATAAGTGATCGATTCCTGTTGAAGTGAATAGATGACCTAGTTTTGCTGCAATATTCAAGTTTTTTCCCCCTGCAGTCAATTCCCAGTGTCCCAGTGATTTATCTACCTTTGCCAAATTTCGTATTCATGTTCTTTTTAGCAGTGGCATGGAATTTTAATTAGCTTTTGATAAAATGTGTAAGGATACTCTCTAAACTAGGATTGGAGAAAAATTACATTTTTCTACCTCTACATGTCAAGATGTCTGCAAGCTAGTAGAAGTTAAAAAGCATTAATAGTTTCTGCATTTTTAACTAAAGATATATGGAGTTCAATATGTGACAGTCCCTTGGTTATATCCTGTAAAATCGTAAGCTCTATTAGGTTTCTCATTGTAATACACAGTCGAGGAACAACTGAATGCCTAAGTTATCATTATTTTTACCATTTCATTTTAAAATAATTTTAAATGAAAAATTTGTAAAAGATAGTGTGCAAAACAAAAAATGTACAATATTTTTGCAGACTTATTAACATCTTCCCACATTTGCTTTATTATCCTCTATCCGCATAAAATCATATAACAGTTTTATAAACCCATAATACTTAAGCATGCATTTCCTAAGACCTTTAATTCCATATCCATAACACAGTAATCAAACTCAAGAAATTTAATATCAATGCACTTTTTATATACTCTATATTGAATATTCAGTTTCATCAGTTGTCACAGTGACAAGCTTTATAGTTATTTATTTTCTAGTACAAGTCTAGGATCCAGTCTAGGATCATAAATTGTATTTATCTGTTGTATCTATTTGTTTTCCTTCAACATGGAGCAGTTCGTTATATTTTCTTTCTTTCATGATATTAATATTTTTTAAGAACACAGTAGCATTTTTATAAAATATTCCTCAACTTGGGTATTGCTGATGTTTTCCTTAAGAATAGATTCAGTTATGCATTTTGGGCTAGGACACTACATAAGTGATATATATTTTTTCAGCATATCACATCTGGTTGCATATAATTTTTAATTATCTCTTAGTGATGATGATAATTTTGACTGAGTGGTATATTAAGTGTCTATTATTGCATAACAATAGGTCCACAGAATTAGCAGCTTAAAGCACACATACATTTACTGTATGACAGTTTCATTGAGTCAGAAGTCTCAACTGGGTCCTTTGATTCAGAATCTTACATTCTATAACCAAGATGTCAGTTGAGGCTGTGTTATCATTTCAAGGCTCAACTACAAAAGGATCCGCTTGAAATTTGGCAGAATTCAGTCCCTTGCAGATAGGATTGAGGGCTTCGGTTTCTTGCTGGCTATATATAGGTCTGAGGCCTCCATCAATTCCATGGGCAGCTCAGTAAAGCAGCTCACAAATACAGGGGCTTGATTCATCAAAACCAGCAAGGGAAGAAGTCTGCTGGAAAGATGGATTACGACCTTATGTGATGTTACCTTGTAAGGGCATCCCGTGATCTTTGCTGTATTCTATTGATTTAAGTAGCAGATCCTGTTCACACTCAAAAGAAGCATTTTAAACAAAGCATAAGACCAGGGGGAAGGTATAACTGGGAGCCATCTAAGAGTCTTTCCACCACACATAAACTTGTTATTTTCTGATTCCTTCACCACTTCATTAACATTTTTCCTTTTGTAATTAATAAATTTATAAGGGAGCTATTTGTGATTGTGTAAAGATTGTATTCCACAACAACCCCTCCACTCTATGGTTTTAGCACTCAACAATGATCCTTACCAGAATGCAATTTACTACAATTCTAAAATAGCAATTTTCTAATTGATAAACCACTCTGTATTTATCAGTCAGCATTTTACTGTTAGGAAAATATTTATCATATATTTATTTGTTTGCCTATTTATCTGCAATCAATGTGTGTCATTTTTCTGACTGCTTTTAATATTTCCCCTTTATCTCTGATTTTCAGCTATTTACTTGTGATGTGCCTTGATGACTTTCCTTCTTCGATTTTCTGTGGTTTTTTGAACTGCTTGAGTGTATCCATGTATACTTTCTTTTTTTTTTCCAAATTTGGAACATTTTCCCATTATTTCCTCAATATTTTTTTCTGTCTCCCACCTCCAGCTTCAGTGGCTCTATTTAAATGTGTGAGACTGCTTGATATTGACCTATGGCTTATTGAGGCTTTGCCTATTTTTTTTTTTCAGACTTTTGTATATTTTTCAAGTTCACTGGTGTTTTCTTCTGCTGTGTAAAATATAATGCTTATCCTATTATGTGCATTTTTTTCTTTTCTTTTTCAGCTATTGTACTTTGATCTCCAGCATTCCATTTAAGGTTTTTCAGCTGAGCCATCCTGCCAGCTCAACTGCAGTTCAGCTTAGGCTAGGCATTGAACTGCTGTTGCTCAGCTGGCACTCTTGAGCGAGCTCTTAACCAACTGAGCCACTCGGCTGGCCCCATTTAAGGTTTTTAATATATTTTTATTTTCATAATATTCAATGCTGTAATAATCTATTTAATCTGTTTTCTTGAGTTCAATCAACTCTCATATTTTATGCTGCTTTCCTTTTATTCCAAATTCATTCTCAAAATCTGAATTCTTGATTTCACTCATTTAATATTTGTTCATGCTTGTTTGAGGAGTGTCATAATTGTCTTTCATTTACATTCTCTCTATGCTTAATACAGCAACTTCATACAGTTGGTCTTCTTCCTGTTTCTGGGTACCCTATTCTGTCTTCTATCCCATCCTTGCCTCATCATTTCTCTAAGAAGCATCACTTTTCCCTATGTATCTCCATTTCTCCTAGAAAAAAATTCTTCTGGGAGGGTGTCATCTCTGGTCCAGGTATATCTTTGAACTCCATTTTATGTCAAGTTCCAAGTATGTGTTAAATATTTTGAACTTTCTCTTTCTGTGGGTGATTTGGCCTGTGCTTTATCTAAGACCTTACTCTCTCCTGTTTTCCATGTCTCTTAAGTCTCTTCTCCCTCATTCCTTGCACCGACAGAATGAACTACTGAAATCTCGTGTTTGATTCTCTATACATAATTTCATTTGTAAAACATTTTGGTTTCCAGCATTGTTAATTTGTGAAGCATGTGTTTTTTACTTCTGTTCTATTCTATTCTATTCTATTCTATTCTATTCTATTCTATTCTATTCTATTCTATTCTATTCTATTCATCCACATCATACTTATCTGGGAGGACATTTAGAGAAATTCAGATTTAGGCAGCTGCTATTATCCAAGAGTGACCCTATTTATTCTTCAAGTAATTCAGCAGTGCTAAATGGTGGACACTTGTCTTATTAAGGAGACCGTATCACAGATGGTGTAAATGCTTGACCACTGCGCTATACACCTGGAACTGAAACTGGAGAGAGAGAGAGAGAGAGAGAGAGTCACAGGATATGGAATACAACATAAGGAATAGAGTTAATGGAATTGTAACAGCTATATATTAAGTCAGAGGGACAGTAAATTGAGGGAGGGGGTTTATTACTTTGTGAATGGTGTAAATATCTAACTATTACCTTGTTTTGTCATCTGAAACTAATACAAAAAGTGCAGAAGAAAACATGTTCAATAAAATGCTGGGGGCTTGGCCCAGCCAAGTGGCGCAGTAGTTAAGCGCTGGCTTGGGATGCCAGCGGCCCCGGTTCGGGTCTCACATATGAGGGCCAGTGACACTGCCCTCAAAAAAAAATACTGGGGGCATTCTAAAACTAAATAAATAAATAAATAAATAAATAAATAAATAAATAAATAAATAAATAAATAAATATAAAAATGCCATGATTGATGAGATATACCTTGCTCCAAATAATTGTAAGAATTTTCATTGTTTTGTTTTTTACATTGAATCATTGCAATACTTTAAGATAAACATCATTTATCTTTTTCATTTTAAAGATAAAAAATCTGTTTCAATGGCAACAGGCAGATCTGGTATTTTAGCTAAGCTCTATTTTTGTACACTGTCTATACTCTTTTCACAACATTTCAATGTACAGACTTTGTTCTCAGTTCTGCTATGTATATGTCTTGAGTAAGCTTCTTAAATTATCTGAGCTTCTCAGCTTTATGAAAATACTAGTTAAATAATAATACATTACAAATTATACATCATTGGGTTGTTGAGAGAATTAAATTCATGTATATATATCACCGAGTTTTCTGGCTGGTAAACCACAGGCACTTAAAGAATAGCAGCTTCCTATTGCCCAGCCACTGGATGTAATTTAGAATGCAGTGACTTGTGCCACGTGCTCAGCACTGAGATGAAGTGAGATGCCCACTGTTTATGGTGGCTTCAGCTAAAAGGTTTGAAAAACGCTTAGAATCAAAGATAAAGAGAGGCAGACTATTAAGACAAGGAATCTAAGTGAAAGGGTGAGTTTAAAAGGTGATACTATAACATGCATCCCAGGCAAAGCATGTGAGAATGAGGATCACAAGCAGAACGGAGCTGGAGTCAGACGCCTTTAGGAGACATCTGAGCATATGACAAAGGCTGGGCAGTCAATATTCAGAAGGCATAACTGGTTCCAATATTGAATAGTGGCTGAAAATTTTTCCTTTTCTATTCCATTTTAACTAAAGCTGATGAAATTCATTGCTTCAGCTAAGTGACCTCATAGATTTCTGGAATTAATATGTTCATAATTATTATAAATAAATGTCTAGTGCACATGTTAAAAATCCATGAATAACATTTGAGCCAATGTGATTTGTATTCCCTTTAGATTACTTGTTCTAAATTGTAGTTTATGATTTTTAAAAATAGGTTACTTTTGACAATTTAATTTAAAAACTACATCATGTCTATCTTATACAATAAACATTAGATTAGAATGGGGTGCACAGTGTGCATTTGTAAGAATTGTTTTAGAATCAAGTTTCTAATTACAAAAACACTTCTAAGAGGAATTTATAAGAAATTAAGATTTTGAAAGATACAACAGACTAGTCAAACTTCATTATTAAACCTAGTGAGTTTTTAAATATATATTATCTATGCTCCTACACACACATTTTGATTATTCTAATTAAAAATAATTAAACTAAATAATGTGTATAGCTAGGTACCATCTGCCCATTCCTGATGTTCATTCACAACTTATTCACACTTCTTGAGGAAAATCCATAGACAGTTCAGTACAAAGAGAACTAAAATCAGCAAAACTAGGGTCATATCCTGGCATTGCACTTTCCTCTTGAATGAAAAAGGGCATTCACTAAATCTCTCTGAACTTTATCTTCTTATTTGAAAATAGTAATAATAAAATGAATCCCATGCTAGTGATGTGAGAATCAAAAACAAAGTATCTATCATGAAATCTGATACCTAAGACATAATTCATATTTTCTGAAATAATCAAGAATTGTTGGTGTTTTAACAAGCTATATATGAGGTCTTACAATTAAATTTGCAAACTTCTGAAACGATGTTGCTAACTTTTTTTTGATATCAAAGGGATTATTCATCATGAATTTGTACCAACTAGACAAACAGTTAACCAAGTTTACTATTTGGAAGTGCCGAAAATGCTACATGAAAAAGTTAGACGACCTGAACAACAATTCTGGCTCTTGCATCACGACAATGCACCAGTTCACACAGCACTGTCTGTGAGGGAGTTTTTAGTTAATAAACAATTAACAGTATTGAAACACCCTCCCTACTCAGCTGATCTGGCCCCCAGTGACTTCTTTCTTTTCCTACAGATAAAGGAAATATTGAAAGAAAGACATTTTGATGCCTTTCAGGACATCAAGGGTAATATGACGACAGCTCTCATGGCCATTCCAGAAAAAGAGTTCCAAAATTGCTTTGGGGGGTGGACAAGGTGCTGACGTCGTTGCATAGCTTCCCAAGGGAGTACTTCGAAGGTGACCATAGTGATATTCAGCAAAGAGGTATGTAGCAGTTTTTCTAGGATGAGTTCACAAACTTAATTGGCAGACCTCGTATATTACTTTCCTTTATATAAAGATGAATTTTTGTTTTGTGATAGCTAACAACATATCAATCAATACACTAGAAAACAAAATGTAAAAAATCCTTTTCCGCCGGCCGAGTGGTGCTGTGGTTAAGCACTGGCTTGGGAAGCCAGTGGCCCCGGTTTGGATCCCACATATGAGGGCCAGTGACACCGCCCTCAAAAACAAAACAAAACAAAACAAAACAAAAAACTTTTCCTAGAAAAATTTTAAAAACAAAATTAGCTTTTTTTATTGTAAAATTAATACATATTATTAACAAATCAAATAATACCAAATTTATAAACAAAAAAGTAAAATTTTCTGTCTACCCTAACGTACACTAACATATTTTCAAATTAGGATTATACACTCCTCAGGTTATGATAACAACTATTTTTTTAAATTAGCAAAGCATTATGAATATGTTACTATTTTAATAACAGAGAATTATTATCACATTCGTTGATGGTTTTATAACTGTTAGATTATAGGTGGCTCTGAATGTTTTGCCATCTTAATACTAAATTGTGTGTGTGAAAAAGTGTACAGTGACAGCAAACATAGAGTTAAGGAATGGTAGGTAACGTGTATGTCCATTTATTGTAAGTTTTATGGAACATAGGATGAAGGTATTGACAAATGTGCAAAGATAAGTTGCAACCAATTAGTTAAGAGTCTGCTATAAAATTGAACAATATAAAAAAAGCTGAGGGTCTGACTTACGTTAATCCTGAATGTAATTATTCCTCAATTTATTTCTGTTAAGTGTGTCATTTTTCATGACTTTTATTCTTAAATTTTAAGTTTTGATATAATTTTACTCATAAATTACCCTCATACTTCCATCTTTTGGGGACAGTTATGTATTTGTACAGTGTAGTGATGAGTAACCATAATCACCTTACCTTAGTTTTGCACAATGATAGTCTAAAGTTAGAAAATACTACAACTTACATATAGTAGTAGTTCTACATGACTTAACCTTCCTAAAGAAGTTATATTCCTTATATTTAGTAAAAAAAAAAGTTATTTAAAATGTGTTCAGTTGCAGTCATTTCAAAATGTACTTCCCGGGGAGGCATTTTATTTTGAGGGAATTTTAATCATTTTTTTTTCCAAAATATCTGATTAGGCACTATTTATTTCATCGTGCTTTCTGAGAGACACAGGGGCTGGCTTGTAAACGACTTTTGAAAATTAGAGCTATGAGGGAGGTGAAAGTGAAGTGATTCTAAATTTATTAAGTACTTTAGTTTTGAAATTAAAGATACTAAACCTACCATTTTGTACTTCATTAAGCTGTTTGGAAAATAATTATTTATAATGCATTTTAAAAATTAACTTGTTAGATTCATATTAATTTTTGGTTGTGGGATTCAGACAATATATGCTAAATTGCTCCAGCTCCCATCCCCAAAACTTCCCATTTCACCACAACAAATATATAACAAGTTACCAAGAAATGGAGTGTGGCTAAGCAATTTAGAGACAAGCTTTAAGATACATTTTTTTCTATTAATATTTGGATAAATTGAGTCAATATATGAAAATAGTTACTATATGCTACATTGGCAGTCTATTAATAAAATCATCCTTCTGTTTAAATATATAACAAATATTGATAGGAGTATCTTAGCAGAAAAATTCTCGGTAGTTTGTATTAATATTAATTAATCATTTCATTTCTGAAATAAGTTAAAGAGTCAGCAATCAATGTTGAAATTTGATGGGGTTTAAACTGAAAAATCATGTATTCTTGTCACAACAATAAAGATAGAGCATTTAAATATTTTATAACTAAGTAATTTAAATTTGAGCTTGGTTTATAAAATCTTTAGGCAAAAACCTTAATAAATAACTCTCTAATGGTACATATTTCAAAGAGGCCTCTAATATGTGAAATATTTAAATATCAAACATTTATAAATGTTGTAAAAATACCAATATTAATTAGGATTATTGTTTTATAATTCAATATTTGTGAATTTTTATCCTTAAGGCTAAAGAAAGTAAGCACTTTTTTTTTTGGTTTTAGTATGTAGATTTACAGTGGAAAGTAAAATCTTCAAAATAGTTGGAGATATGAGCACTCCCAAGCTACAAATGCTAAGGTTACATTAATACCATAGTTAATATTAATGCACTTATTTTCTCCTTCTAGACCTTACATTGCTTATTTAAATAAATAGTTGTCTCCTGGCCACATAATGTTAGTCTTCAGTTAATCATTATTGAATTAATATATTGCTGTGAATACCAAGAAATTTTAAATTTTAAAAGTTTAATTAACTAATAATTAAAATGAGAACATAAATTCATTAACAGAATCTTCTTAAAATTTATTTAACCAGAATATCTTTTTATATGTATTTGAACTCACTTAGAAAGACAAATGAAACCAATTGTTGCAGGGGACTCCACATTCCTTTGTTTCCTGATTGCTGTGCTGCCTAAGTGAATATGAGTTTACAGGTGGGGATGGCAAAGAGGACTCCCTGGCTTTATCAAAAAGTACCAGCCTCAAAGTACAGTGACAGCATACAAATTCCCTGTTCTGCTCAGAACTTCAATTTATGGTGTTCGGAGGATTTCTGTCTTATAAGCAAAAGTGCAGTAGTAGGGGAAGAGCAGATCTGGTGGAAAGAATAATCACTTTTTAGCAAAGCAGTCTATCTTTTTTGGGTTGTATCATAGGAGGTTTCAGGATTGTAGCCTTTCTGTTTGGATCTATCAGTCCATATGTTAGCAATTTCTCCAGAATTCTGGAAATGAGAATCACCAGATTTTATAACTGCTTTATGTCTTTATAAATATTTAAGGGGAATCTTGGTAAATCAGAACAGATATTAGGGACTATTAGTCTTTTAAATGAGGATTTTATTTCAGATGTTTTAGGATTATAGAATTATTGTGAAGATAGTGCAGAGAATTCCTGAATACCTCACACTCAGTTTTCCATTTTAGTAACATCTTTCAGTAGGATGGTGCAATTAATTAACCAATATCAGTACTTTATTATTAACAGTTCATATTTTATTCAGATTTCTGAAACTCATCAGAATGATACAGCAATTAAAAATACACATTGACTTAACAACAGAGCCCCCAAATACGATGAAGTAAAAACTTATATTATCATAAAATTCTCTCTTTAATTCTAGTTGACTTTTTGGGGGCCGGGGGTTAAAGTCTTTTGTCTCATATTAAGATAGCCATTATAGCCCTCAGATGGATGGTGTTTGCATGATTGATCTTCTCCCAATTTTTCAAGATTTACTTTACTTTCAATCTATTTGTATCTTTAAAATCTTAATTGTGTCTCTTGTAGACAGCGTATTCTTGGACCTTATTTTTTTTTTTTAACCTATTCTTACTTGTTGCCTTTTGATTGTATTGTTTAATCCATTCACATTTAGTGTTATTATTGACATAGTTGTGTTTACATCTGTCATTTTTCTTTTTTATGTTACATGTCTCTTGTCTTCCTCTATTTCCTCCTTACTGCTTTATTTTACATTAAATTATATTTTAATGTAGCATTTTAAATTTTTAGTGATTTTTCACCATATCTTATAAATTACTTCCTTACTGGTTAGTGTAGAGCTTTCAATATATATCCTATCAGAATCAGTTTTAGGTCTATACAATTCAGATATGCTATTTATTATTCCATCAGTTGTTGTAGTTTCAACTTTCTAGGGATTTCATCTATGTTATCTAATTTGTTAGCATAAAATCCTTTTTTTTTTTTTTTTTAATTTCAGTGAAGTCTGTAGTGATACCATCTCTTTCATTCCTGGTTAGCAATTATGACTAGTCATTAGAAGAAGACAAGTTTGAGTTAATATTGATTTTTTTTCTGAAAAAATATTAAAGAAAAACACAAACTATAATTATTAAATTATGAAAAGAAGACAAAAGAGTACACTGATTGGGATCCGTTTTAAAGTTTGAGTGTCAAATGTTAGTTGTTTAGACCAGGTAAAAGAAAGGAAAACTCTTTTCAATGAATTGTTACTGAAGACCTGTATGTTATTATAAAATTGGAGGCAAGTAAAGCAGCATTGTTATATCTCTAAGGAAAACATTAAGATATTTGATACCTAGGTAATTCATGCATTTTAATAAAATGATAGTAATTACTTGCTAATGAATGAGAAACATTTAAAAGTGATTGCCATTTATGACTTCTATTGTAATGAATTATAATAAATTACACTATAATGTCCAAATTAGAGGAATATATGTAAGAAAAGACAAGCTTCTTCAAACCTTCAAGAAAAGTAAAGCCTTCAAAAGATATTTTATATATATAGACCTCCCTTAATATTACTACATGGATACACACATACACACAACCCTGACTTCATCTGCTTGGTGGAGGAGTTGGTAGAAGTGGTTATGATGTGTTGTATGACTTTGTGTGCTTCTCTGATTTGCTTGTTTTAGGGTGGCAAACATGGCATCCGGTTCAAATATTATACAGATATGTCAAAAGGAAGAAAGTGCATAAAGGTGGTAGCACAGACAGAGCAAGTATGTTATCTAAGCATACAAAACAGCATTATATTAAACTATCAGGATTTCTCTCAGTAAAATCTACCAATTTTATTAGAAATGCAAAGAAAATTTTTGAAAGATAAAGGATGCAAAGGATATTGTGTACTTTTAACCTATTCCTGAGCTATAATCAGATATACAGGAAACATTAAGGTTAAACTGAAATCTAATTTGTGAATTTATAATTAGCTATGTCAGTATGTAGTATATTAGCTATGGCTGGATGATATAACTAAACTTGATGTAAATAAACTATGTAAAGAGTTTGGGAGGTTATATTTTAAATTGAGGAATGCAAATATCTTACAGAATTTTTCAGAATTGTCTTATCTCGACAATCTAATGGATTTATAAAATTTATAGTTGGCTCATATAAACAATTTTAACATTGTATAGAATTAACAAAGTATAAATCAATGTCATCACACAGTCATCTTTGTTTTAAATCAAGTATCAATTACTTCCATATAGAAAAACAGCACTAAAAATACAATGATATTTTAATCATCAGAGATTCTATCAGATAGTATTTTAAATTGTATGTTTAGTTAGTCTTCAGATTGGATGGACTAAAAGTTGGAAGTTAATATCCCTATTTTATATTCCCTCCTTAAAACCTAAGAGTATAGCATAACCTAGAAGAATCAGACACTCAACGGTAAAAATTATGAGTGAGGAGAGCAAATAAAGCATTATTTTCTATATGGAATTAAATAAATCAGACGTGGTGAAAGTATCAATGAAAGAAGAGATAAGATCAAATGATACAAGGCAAAAAGCATGACATCTAGAAGCAATTTAATCTCAATTCAGTAAGGTTTCATTTCTACATATGTAAAATGGTGCAATAATACCTAACTTATATGTCTGCTGCAAGGATTAAATTAAATAATATTTGTTAGGTCCATGGCATCTAGTATTCAGTGTATGAGAGATATCATTATCTTCTCAAATTTCTTGATATTCTAGTTTTTTTAAATAACACTAACAGTAATATAATGCATCTTAATATTTCCTGAGTGCTACTATAAATCCTAGACTACAGTACTATATATTTTACACTATTGGTAGTATATATCAGAAATAGGAGAAAAGTGATCTTCCCCTTCCACATCACCCTAATATCCCCATTTTATAAGTGAAAAAACTTAAATCCAAAAAACATTATGTAAATCACCTAAGGTTATATAGAGAGTAAAAAATCAAGCCAAAATATAAACCCAGCAGATTGGCACCAGAAAAAGAAACGTTTTTAACCTCTTTTTGAGGGGTATGGAGCAGGAGTATGTTTTACAACAGCCATTGTCCCCTGAGCATAATTTTTAAATAATTATATTCTGATTTATTGTTATACCCCATATACATAACAACAAAAAATCCTAGAATTTGTGAAATGAGTTAAAATTAATTCAATCATACCTTTGAGGCCAATTACAACCTCTATGTGGTACAAGTATATCAGCAGGCTGAGTCATACTATGACGTTTTTCCTTAGCAGAGATGATATGTGCTATTGAGGCAATCAATGCACAGTATCGCCTCACCCCACCTCTGGTATTTTAAAAATGTATTTAACATTTTTCTAGTAATGTTATTCAGATTATGAGCTTTGTTAACCAAAGTCTTTGGGGAATGATGAAATGAAAGTGCTAAGAGACAACTTTCCCAAAGAGATATGCACTTGATTTGGGTTACCACAAATTCTTGTATTTTGTCTATGACTATTCTTTTTATGTTACTTTGGCAGTTCCACAATAAAATTAAAATCCCTTAAGGAAAAAAGAATTTCATTCTATGAATAAAAAAAATGGATATATCAATCAATTGCTAAAAAGCAGACCGCCACCTAACATCCTGCTTTATGATATAAACCACAACAATAATATTAGCTGCCATACATTGAACAGCTGTATGCTAGTCATATTACTTCATACATGACAGATAAGTCTACGCCTTCCTCTTCATCTGAATATGAACACTATTTGGGGCACCACCCTCTTCGTTGTCTCCATTGCTGTTTACTCTCTTGTTTCTGGCTCTCAGTTTACCTGTGGCCATAATTTATAGTACAGTATCTTTAATGACGTTAAGGGTAGCCTATCCAAATCTGAATATCTAGCATCCTTGCTCTCAACTCTAATGAGCTTCATCTGCAATCTACTTAAGTCATCTACTCCCATAGCTTACTCTGTAAACCATGATGACCTGGGTGTTTTCCATTTATTAATTATTCAGTTCTTACTTCCTCACATTATCCTACTATCTCATAACATCTTAACCTTTCAACTTTATGTCTGTCATTCCCATTACCTGTTTTTCAAATCACTGAGAGATTGCTTTTTTTATTTTACCACAGTAATTTTAAAAATGACTTCTATTTATTGCACCTTATTAACCAAAACATTGCCTGGATTTTATGATGGACAGTTTTTCAGTGTTCCAGGCACTTTGTTGTTTTTTGTTCTGAAATTTACTCCTCCTTAAATAAACAGAGATTTTTATGACTTGGTATTTTCCCAAAGCAAGGAAAATGAGAATCTTTGGCACATCACATTGCACCTGCTTACCATCAGACTCTACCCAATGTAAGTTAGATTAAATGGTTAGTTGATATAAACTTACATTACTATCTCAGCATCATACCAAAATGAATGGAGCTGGAGCTGTAGGTGGTCTCAGCAGATATTTGACAAGAGTTCTATGTTGATGAAGCATACTACATTTGTGTGCACTGTGTATGAGCCAATTTTGCATATCCTGGATTTTTTGACCCAGGCACATCAGTAACAAGTTGTACCTATGCCCACTTTCATTTCCGTTGCTTTAGGATAGTGGCACTGCCAAATTAAGGCCAATCTACTTACTGCTGTTTGCCTTAGATTAGCTGTTCCTGCTTTACATTTAGCCTCCTAGGAAAAAATGTTTTCAAATGCTGGTGATCCAGACAAGTAATAGCTTTTACTGCCTTACTATCTCTTTCAGTCCTGACTTCTTACAATCTGGAAGACATTATTGAGGCTTTGCATATCTATCAGTTTTCTCCATCTTTTTCAGAAATAGCAACAAATCAGCACATTTCCTATTTCTCCTTTCTTCAAGTAAAAGATTCTGGCATATAGATGAACACTTTTCCAAGTTTCAGGGTATTTGGGGGGTCTTCCTGGTTTCTTATATTTGTTATTAATTTCAATAGTGATCAGGGTGTGGGGGGGAGTGAATTAGTTCCTATCAGTATTGTACACGGAAATCTCTTAAGTATTTTGGTAAAGATAACTTTACAATTATTTTCAGTCTTTACAATTATCTTTACTTTTAAGTCTATCAAAGAAAATAAATCCAAAAATAGTTTACTATTTAACAAGTTTAATGAAATGAAAACATTAGGTGATATGTAAGTTGAAAAGAAAACTAAAGCTCTTGTTCAATAAATATGCTTTTAATATTTCAAATAAAATGTCAATCGTTCAAACACTTATATCCTAATAGTTTTCCTCTCTAAAATCTTCATGCCAAATTTAGTCTGATGATAACTGAAAATAGAGAAACCCTGTGTCAATAATGATTTTTAAAGTCAGATGCACATGTGCGCTCTTGCATGCGTGCGCGCACACACACACACACAGAAGAATGCATACACAAACACACACATATTCATATACACACAAGTAAAATTAAACTAGAGAAACTGGGATAAGATGTGGATTGTATCAATGTCAATATCCTGGTTGTAATATTGCACTATATAGTTCTTGCAATTACCATTGGGAGAAACTAGGTAAAGAACACAAGAGATGCCTCTATTATTTCTTATAGAGAAATGTAGATTTATATGACTTATAGTTATCTTAAGATAAACAGTTTAATTAAATTGTTTTTAAAACTCTAAATAAGACATATTCTAATGTGAAAATATGAACACCTAAATTCTAATTTTCTTTAGAAATGATTAATACATATGTATTATATATACTCATGTTATAAAAATAGCTCACCTTTTATATCATCTATTTAAATTTACATTTTGGACTACGTACCAAAATTTCCAAGATGATATCCCTTAAAAATATTCAGTAAATATTTTTAATTTTATAAATTCATAAAGATATATTCAAAAATTCCTAATATTTTACAAATAATGTATAAATTTCTACTTTTATGCCTTTGACAACATAGATAACCTGAAAACACTGAGCTCGAGTGTTGTAAATCATGTCTTTAATGGATCTGAAATAGTTTACACAACTTGTTCTTTCTATTAAACTCATTTATAAATGTCTACAGATGAAACTGAATGGTACTGCTTTCACAGTTTTATCTAGGTATATTTTCTATTCTCAACAGCAACCATTAATGATTTCTCACACAATCAATGTTAGGATTATATGTAACTGTACCTTCTGACAGATTGCCAGCCATCAAATGACAAATGTAAATAAATGAATTAGACAAGAGATCCTAAAAGTGAAAAATACCATAAGTTTAATGACTCTATTTGTGTATGTTTCAAAACAGATAAATTGTAAATATATTGAATAATTTACCAAACTAATGTCAAATTAGGTGTATTACATTATAGTGGTCATCATGTGTATCCATCAGAGTCCTGGCAAGAAATGAATGTCAAAATAGAATTAAATAATTTTCAGAAAGCATTTCTGTAGGATATAGGGAAATCACAAGGGTACTGCAATAATTTGGGGCTAGTAATAGGGAGATTGTGTATTCCTCCATAGGTATGAAAAGACAAGAGAAAGAACAGAAGGGTGGGTTGAAGTGGCCACCTCATTAGGAAGCCAGAAAGCAAGAGAGTCAACCAACTTAATTAATATAGGGGTACGTTTCCTGGGGACAGAGTTGAATGATAAAAATGGAAATTGAACCTTGAAGAGCAAATAAAAATTAAAATAACATGTTTTCTTAAAAGAAAAAAAAACAACACCCTTACTCTCTCAAAATCTGATGTCACTTTATAATGACCATGTTAAACTTATGTGCAATACTTATAGCAAAACAAAACAAAAACTGTACAAACCAGGTTGAACAAATCCAATTTCATTCCTCTTACCTCACCTACTCTCTTTATCTTTCCTCTCCTCTGCATCACAACAGTAAAAACAATGAAGTAATTGACTGGAGTTCATTCAGTATGCTATAAAACATGCCCATTTCATTCATTCAATGGACCTTTGTTGAGCACCTTCCATGTACCTGGAATTATGTTAGGTACTGAAGTACAAAGATGAATAGGCCTAGGACTCCAGGTCCACAGATCTCAACTATAGTGGTATTTCTCATTCTTTCGCAGGTTTTTTGTATCATCCACCCTGTCTCGTGAGTCAATCTACTTTTATAAGAGTATTGGTTTACATCCTTGATCCTTACATAGCATTTAAATATTTTTATTAACATAAAGTTAACATAAAATTTTATATTAGGTTCAACGTATACATTCAACATTTATATACCTAAAGAAGTGATTACTATGTTAAGGCAGGTAACGATCTGACACCATACTATATTATTAGAATATTATTGACTATATTCTCTATGCTGTACTTTACATGCTTATGACTTATTTATTTTATAACTGGAAATATGAACCTCTTATTCCCCATTCACTTTTTTTCCCTGTTTAATTTTTTTTCAATTAAAGTTGACATTCAATATTATTTTATATTAGTGTCAAATGTACAGCATAGTGGTCAGACATTTATATAATTTATGAAGCGATTCCCTTGATTAGTCTAGAATCCATCTGGGACAACAGTTATTACAGCATTATTGACTATATTCCCTATGCTGAACTTTACATCCTTGTGACCATTTTGTAACTACCAATTTGTGTTTACTCCCTTCACCTTTTCACCCAGCCTCCCAAATTCTTCCCATATTGTAACCATCAGTTCTCTGTATCTATGAATGTTTCTTTTTGTTTGTTCATTAATTTTGTTTTTTAGATTCCACATATAAGTAAGATCATTTGGTATTTGTCTTTCTCTGTCTGACTTATTTCACTTAACATAATATCATCTAGGTCCATCCATGTTGTCACAAATGGTAAGATTTCATTCTTTTAATGGCCAAGTAATATTCCATTGTATATATGTGCCGGATTCTACTTTTAATCTATTCCCTTTCCAAAGGGGATTTGTATTATTTTCCTCTCAGCTATTTCTGCAAATTAGACATAGTGACAATGGAACATGAAAACAAAATCATGTCGTATACCAGTGAAATTAAGGTCAAGCTGAGTGTATTGTCTTTGGAGTCTAAAAGTAAGAGAGAAGCAAAAGTTGAGTATCTTGCTGATTTTGTCAGTGTAAGCTTCCCTCAGTCCTCCCCTCTACCTCTTCTGACCTTTCCTTTTCAGACTGTGGTCACTGTTTGTGGTCTCCCTATCAGTGTCACACTTTATCTATCTTTGTTCTCATTATGTCTGTTATTTTACTTTTGTTATGCTTTTATTAAAGTCCATCACTCCTCCACGTGCCACTTGTCCAAGCACTTCTATATAGTGACCCCTAGAAAAACCAGCAGGACCTGATGGAAATAGTTTCGAAAGATGGGCAATTAGGCAGGGGTGCCGGCATCTAGTAAAATTTCTTCCTATAGATCTGTCTCTTGTGTACAAGTGTAAATAAACAGTATTTTTTAATATTGATTCCTACTTTTACTCCTTTTATTGGTAGTTTTCAACTGTTTGCTCTAATTCTATTAAGTGCCAGAAAAACTTATTAGTTTAAGATGCTATGTCTTTTTTTAACTTTAGTACATTCTTTAGTACATTTATTGTGGTCACACTGAACATTGGTTAGTACAATTATAAGGTTTACACTGTGCAATTCTATAATACATCATCTATTGTATTGTGTGTTCACCACCCAGAGTCAGTTCTCCTTCCATCACCATATATTTGATCCTTTTTACCTCTTCTACCAACTACTCCCTCTTCTCCATCTGGTAAGCATTAAACTGTTGTCTGTGTCTATGAGTTCCTGTTTATCTTGTTTGTTTGTTGCTTTCAGTTTAATATCGCACATGAGTGAAATCATATGATTCTTGACTTTTTCTGACTTATTTTGCTTAGCATAATAATCTCAAGATCTATCTATGTTGTTGCAAAATGCAGTATTTCATCTTTTCTTATGGCTGAGTAGTATTCCATTGTATGTATGTACCACATATTATTTTTTAAATTTTATTTTATTATTATTATTAGTTACAGATGTACAAAACAATGCAATAGTTATCTTTTTCACCCCTTACAAAGTGACTCCCCTCTCCCCTCCTCTGCCCTCTCACACCCGATATCATACATATCTATTACAATTCCATTGACTCCATCCCTACACTATATTTCACATCCCATGACTATACATGTGTTAAATTATAGTTGACATATAACATTGTTCAGCAGCAGCTTCAGATGTACAGTGCAGTGGTAAGGCCACTACACCATCCATGAAATGATCTCCCTAAAGGACATGCATCCGTCTGTTTCCCTAAAAAAAAAATATTTTCAACCTTATTGATTATATTCCCTAAACTGTGTCTTCTGTCTCTGCAGTAGTATTGTAGTTATCAATTTATGTTGCCTCGTCCCTTCCCTTCTCCCATCCCCATTCCATCTAGCTCTCATCAGTTTTTTCTTTGTGTCTCTAAGACTATTTCTGTTTATATTGCTCATTTATTCAGTTCTTTAGATTCCACATATAAGTGAGATCATATGGTATTTGTCTTTCTCTGACTGACTTATTTCACTTAACATAATGTTCTCTGAGTCCATCCATATCATTGCAAATGGTACGATTTCTTTCTTCTTTATAGCTGCTGTACCACATATTATTTATCCAATTATCTATCAAAGGACACTGGTTGTTACCATGTCTTGGTCACTGTGAATAATGTTTCAATGAACATAGGGTACATATATCTTTAGAGAGATGTTTTCAGGTTTTTGGGTAGATACCCAGATGAGGAATTGCTGGGTCGTATGGTAATTTTATTCTTAACTTTTTGAGGAAATTCCATGCTGTTTGCCACAACAGATGTGCTGATTTTCATTCCCACCAACAGTGTATGAGGGTTCCTTTTTCTCCATAGCCTCTCTAACACTTGTTGTTACTGGTCTTGTTGATGATAGCCATTCTAACAGGTGTGAGGTGGTATCTCATTGTGATTTTCTTTTGCATTTCCTTAACAGCTAGTGAAATTGAGCATTTTTTCATATATCTGTTGGCTGTATTTGTCTTCTTGGAAGAAGTGGCTGTTCAGGTTCTCTGCCCATTTTTTAACTGGATTGTGTGGGTTTTTTTTTCTTTTTAGTTGTTGACTTGTATTAATTCTCCATATATTTTAGATATTAGCCCCTTATTGGAGGTGTTCTTTGCAAATATCTTGTCCCATTTGGTTAGCTGCATCTCTGTTTTGTTGATAATTTCTTTTGCTGTGCAGAAACTTTTTAGTTTGATATCATCCCACTCATTTATTATTGCTTTTATTCCCCTTGCCTTTGAGGTCAAATTCAAAAAATCCTCTCTGAATTTAAGGTCCCTTAGTTTAGTACCTATGCTTTCTTTTATGCAATTTATTGTTTCAGGTCTTATGGTTAGGTCTTTGTTCATTTTGAGTTAATTTTGCTATGGACAAATAGCAATCTAGTTTCATTCTTTTGCACATGGCTTTCCAATTTTCCCAGCACCATTTATTGAAAAGGCTTTCTTTTCTCCAATGTATATTTTTGGCTCCTTTGTCAAAAATTATCTCCCCATATATATGTCGGCTTATTTCTGGGCTCTCAATTCTCTTCCATTGGTCTGAGTGTCTATTTTTCTGCCAATACTATACTGTTTTCATTATTGTTGCTTTGTAGTGTAAGTTAAAGTGTGATTACCTCTGACCTTGTTCTTTTTTCCCAGGATTACTTTGACTATGCAGGGTCTTTTGTGATTTCACATAAATCGGATGCTTGTTTTGTTCTATTTCTTTAAAAAATACCATTGAGGTTATGATGGGGATTTTATTAAACCTGTATGTTGCTTTGGGTAATATGGTCATTCTAACTATGTTGATTCTTCCTATCCATGAACATGGAATATCTCTCCATTTCTTTATGTCCTCTTCAACTTCTTTAATTATATCTTATAGTTTTCAGTAAGTAGGTCCTTTACATCCTTTAAGTTTATATCTAGGTATTTTATTCTATGTGTTGCAATTGCAAAATGAAGTTTTAAAATTTCTTTTACTGAAATTTCATTGTTGGTATATAGGAATGCAATGATTTTTGCACATTGATTTTGTATCCTGAAACTTCCTTGTATTTGTTTATTTTACTGTTTCTAATAATATTTTTAGTGAGAGTGTGGGAAGACATACTCTGGGAGGGTGGGGGTGGTGGCCAGATTCCATGGCTTTGTTTTCTGCCTGGCAGTAAGAGCAGCTAGACCACAGCTGTTGCACTTCTGTATTAGTTCTGTACCCTGAAGGTCTCTGCCCAGATCACTGGATTCAGCCGTATGATATACTGATCACTCAGTCAGGAATGCTCGGGGCCACAGAGACCCATGTGCAGCTTCAATCTTCCCTTCTCCTGGGACTGCAGTGGGCTCAGAACTGTGTCCACACACCTTTCTCTTCTCCTCTCTTCCCTCCTCTCCTGTTCGCCTGATTCTCCCACCTTCAGATGTTTCAGTGTGCAGATGCCTCAGACATGCTTTTGTGTTGTGCAGGGAATCATTTGTTGAATTATAGCTTTTCAACTTGTATCTTCAAGGGGAGAGATAAGGAGGACCCCTCATGCTGTCCTGTTTCTACTTAAACTGTTTTAACTGCAGTGTCAGCAAGACAGTTTCAGGTGAGAGAGAGGATCATTGTTCCACTTGTAAAACCTTGGACATGACCTGGGAAGATGAGCTCTAAATCTTAGCTTCTGTGGTAATTTACTAATCTATTTATTATCCCTGTTGCCACTACTGACCACCGGCCATAGTGGTCTTACTATAATTCCAAATAAATATGTTATATTCTTGCATAATAATATTCCTATCTTCTTTAGGCTAAAATCCAGACTGGCCACAGATAATCCCTCCAAACTCATTCCTTGTTTGTCCCCAAACTTATGTATCAGAACATATAAAATTACTGTAGGATCCTCAAATTTCCATCCATGTTCATACTCTTATGACTTTTCACATCTTCTGCCTTAGCTAGAATCTCGAATATCTTTTCCTCCAAGATCAACTGCCTAAAACCAACATAAATTTCAAGAAGGAATCAAGCTTTGGCTCAAAGAATCCATTCTATCTTCTAATCATGATGAGATACTTCTCCCTTTAGTATTCCTACTGTAATTTGTACATATATTTCCTTACAGTGCTTTTTCTTTTTGTATAAATGTTTGTATTTCTCTTATACCATCCTCTATATTATAATTTGTATAACCTTATTCTTTTAAGTTTGGTATCATTTTTTTCTTAAAGATGGGAATTATCTTTTTATCTGTATGGCTCTCGTAGAACCTTGAAATTACTAGGCATCAAATAAATATTTGCTGAATAATTATGTTAGCTAGGAAGTTTTTGGAACATCCTGAAAAAAATGCTATTGCTGAAAAGTATAATAATTCTGCCTTCTGATCACTATTCATTGGTAAATGATGTGCACAGTTTATATATTCCCATTTTATTGAAAAATTAGCTGAGGTAGGAAAAGCTTGAATAATTTAGTTTCAAATATTATAGTATCTTCTGCCTTCTCAAGAAAGGAAATGAGAGAGAATGTAACAGAAACAAAGCAAGCCTCACTGGGAATTTTGGATTGATTTTTCTTTATATGTAATATTATTGACATGACTATTTTATGGAGTTTATCTACAAGTAAATCTGGTAATAAAAGAATAATTTAAATACAAAGTTTTAGATCTTGGTTCTACTCATAAAAACATAATGAAATTCATAAATCATCAGTTTCCCAACTATGAGATACCCTTATTTCCCCCGTCATTACTTTTCAAACATTTTCTACCTCTTGCCTAAATCAATAACACCCGCTTTTAAAGCTCACAGAACTTTCATTTAAGAGTTATCTCCACTTTACTCTTAAGAAACATAATGATTGAGAAAATGGACAGATAGCCATTGGATTAAGAAACACAGTTCCTGAAGTAAAGTGAAAGAGCCTATTTTTATGAATAATGTCCCTGTAGTTGTTTCTTGGAAAAATCAAAACACCATTGAGCTCAAAACAGATAAAAATGAAAAGTAATGATACATAACTTTCTATATTTAATTATCTAAATATTTGTTGAATACATAAAAATTGATTAAAAATTATATTATCTATTTCCTGCTATATCCCGATACTGAAAGCTGAATAATACATTAACTGAATAAATATTTGGGCAGTGTGTATAAAACACATTAAATAATAAAACAAAAATTATTTTTTACACTGTCAATAATGGAAACATGAAAAGACAAAACACAGAAGGGAGAAATTATCTGAAAATTATTATTAACAATATACAAGTAACAACTGTAAAAAAGACATGAATAGATATTTCAACGAAGAGAGTACTCAAATGGGCAATAGAACTATATACAAAAATGCTAAAATCGTTATATATCTGGGAAATATAATTTAAAACCACAGTGAGGTAAAACTACATACCTGCACACCAGTTTATAGTCTAATTTTCAATGTGTATGTAGTCACAGATATATAGATATAGAAAATTAATTCAGTTGTTTTTTTAAAATGTGGGCATTTTTATAGTCAAAATTATGCCTCAATACAAAAAGGCAAAAAAAAAATACAAATCAGAGGAAATTGGATCATTGGAGAAATAAATATGTACTGTGGACTTGGGAATCCATTTCTGAGAGGTTTTTTTCAATGACATAGGGGGACAAACTGTGTATGTTAAAATTCACTGTGTTCATATATCCTTTTTTTTTTTTTTTTTTTTAGTTTTAAACAGATCTTTTCCTTTTGATGTCAGGGAAGTGTACTTGATTACAGGTTGGGCATGGAATTGAAGGAAACAAATGACAGTTTAGCAGTAGGTTCTCAGGAAGACAGGAAAAAGTAAAGGAGGAAGGGAAGAAGGAAAGTGTGGGATCAAGAGAGGGAGGGAAAACAGAAAATGTTAATTTATCCTTTTTTTCCCACTTCGCAAAATCTATGTCAATGAGTACTTGGAGTTCGGATTTAATCATCAGTAATATTATATAGCTTGGACACAAAATCAAATTTAGTAACTATCCATTCATAGCAATGTTATATTCTAAATAATTCATTCTCTATTTAGATATTAATCTATCAATTATACAATGTCTATGTCAATTCTAAGATCTGTTTATT
Organism: Aselliscus stoliczkanus; assembly: GCA_033961575.1. Taxonomy (NCBI): domain Eukaryota; kingdom Metazoa; phylum Chordata; class Mammalia; order Chiroptera; family Hipposideridae; genus Aselliscus; species Aselliscus stoliczkanus. The sequence continues at coordinate 139,840,045 of CM066728.1, forward strand.
AATGTAATATTTTGGAATAAGAAATTTATCTATATTTCATTAAAGAAAATTAGAACAAATTGTATTTTAAACCTAAAGGCATCACAGTTCATCTTCAGAAATATATTTAAACTAACAACAGAATGAAATGTATTCTAATAACTATTATACCAAAAAAATAAAAAGCAATGTTTCACAGTTTTAAAAAAGTAAAACTATTACCCAAAATACCACATTTTATTTTTATCCCTGTGTTCTCTGATAGTTATTGAGACATTATAACAAGGATTAAAAATACACTGGGCCATGGCAAACACTCAATTACACACCACTGTGTTTAGTTTCTATGGTGACTATAAAATGATTACAATCGGAAATCAAGAGCCAAAACACACATGATATATTTGAAAATATATCCGATATATTTGAAACTATTAAAAGTTCTCTGTGACTATAGGTAACAGAAACATCATCAGTAACATCAGCTACCCTATTATTTAAAAAAAAAACACTATACACACATATATGTATGTACATGTACACATAGGGTGCCAAAAAATGTATACACACTTTAACAAAGAAAAAAAACTGCATTAAAATTGTAATACTCAATATATACCAATAACAAAATATGAATAAAAGTCAGGTGTAGACAATTTTTGGCACCCCTGGTGTGTGTGTGTGTGTGTGTATAGATTATATATATGTCATATATATGAGATTAGATGCAAATATTGAGGTTGCCTCCCTTTCAAAGTGTTCCAACTGTTCTTCATCTTTCATTAATATTACATCATCTGTTCCAAGTGGCTAGCCTGTCTTTTCCTTTATCTTCTTTATCTAAAATCAATGAGAAATACATCTTCTCTGTGTTTCCAGAATATACTGCAATCCTCTCGTGTAAGCCCTACCTTTCTAGGCAATATTCTTGTCCATTGGTGGCATCCCGTCCTGTTTGATAAAGGAATTGGGCTGTTTAGATATTTCTGGGAATGTCCAAAATTCTCCTTTTAACTACACCCACCCCTTGTTTTCACTTCTAGATCAGTTATGATTGTAATGGAAGTTACCATTTAAAGCCTCTCCTCTCTTAGGAGCTGTCATCTTTCAAGTCTCACACTATGAATCCTGGAATTATCAGATTCTGCCCTTTTCAAGTAGCCTGTTTGACCCAGGTTCTTCCCAATCATCAACGCAAAGCTGATTTGTCAATTTCTCTGAGAGTCCTCTCATTTCTGTTTAACCCACTTTTTCCATCTTGATTTCAATTTGATGCATAGTATGAACACCAATAATGAATTCCTCTATCTCTGGGAAATACCTTTATTTTAAATTTTCTGGACTAGTTTTCTTTTCTTCTTTTTCATCTTTTTCTTCCACAGACCTGGGCAATATATTCCAATTTATAGATCATGGTACTAGTATTTCAATACACAATATTTCTTCTATTCCTTTTTAGTCTCACTTGTAATACAACCAGCCTCTAGCAATTCTTCAAAATTACCTTAAAAGCATTCATACTAGTTCTGACTCCAGTTGTTTCTGTCCAGGTAAGCAGATCATGGGGTTTATATTTCTCTAGAGGTACCTGGGTGTCCAGATTTCAGGGTGCAGTTTGACATGAAACCAATGTTCTTTGATGGGTCCAAGAAAGATCATTGGCTTTTAGTTTGTCCAGCTTTGTCTCGTATAAATGGAAGCGACGTCTTCTAAGCTCTTTATATTTCAAGTTTAAACCACAGATTTCTGTTTTGATTTTTAATATGCCTGGTTAATTTTGCTACCTTCTGTGATTTATCCAGTCAATCTTTTATTTGCTTACATTTAATAGTTATTTTATATTTTCTTATAAATATTTAACTACCCAGTATCTAAATATGTTTTTTGTGGTATTTACTTTTGTAGATGTTAAAATTGTTTTCCTCTTGAGGAAATCTGAGTTTAATTCTGTTGGTTTCATTAGGTATTATCAATCTGCAGCCACTTCCATTTAATATCTTGGTTTGGAGTTTCCTTGACCTCAAGGATACTAAACATTCTATCCCCAGAACCATGTGACAGCAGACTATCATTACTTATTCTTGGAAGGTACTTTAATTTTCATTTTCTAGTTAGAGCAAAACAGAGATGTGCCTCATGATTTTATTTTAGCCTTCACTTTCACTGAAGTTGTAGAGGTCCCCTGGAAGGGACTTCTTCCAGGTTTAGCTGTTGATTCAGACTGTACATCACTAAAGAGCTACATTCCCAGGACTGATATTTTTCCCAGGATAGCCTTGGGCTCAGATTCTGCTTTGTATTACTGGTTCTGAGTCCTTTAGTGATTTCCCTCCATCTTGTTAGTTCAGCAGAAACATTTTAAATATTTAACAATTTTGGAGGGCATAAAAATCTACATATTTTGCAGCATAAGGGCTTTTCTAAATATCTAGTCTATAACTTTGCCAGAAGCTGAATAAGTCACTTAACTCTTCAGCCTTCTCTAATTGGCTTTTTCCTCAATTACAATGAAAATATTCTGTCAAAATCATCAATAATCTGTATGACGACAACTCTTTTGGCTACTTGTCTTCTCTTTCTCTTTTTAAAATCATCCTCTCATCAGAATTCTGCAGTTATCCTTCCCTCTTCTTTTGAGATGCTCTTTTTGGTTGCCTGGCTAATAATTTTCCACTTATTTTAGGCAAAAGCCCTAATTGCCAGCATATTAAATAAAACGGGGGGGGGAATGAAGGAAGGAAGGGAAAAGAGAGAGGGAAAAGGAGAGGGGGACAGGGAGGGAGGCAGGGAGAGGTGGAGAGAGGGGGAGGAGGGGAGAGGGAGAGGGAGAGAGAGAGAGAGAGAGCGAGAGAGAGCTTCTGAAAATTTAGGAACATGTCCATTCCATATCATTTCAAGTCTCTCAACTTTTATTGCACATTTTGACAGTACCATGTAGTTTAACACTAAATTTCTGCTCAAATTTTCATGTGTTATTCTTGAATTAAACACACTTTAAAGACCCTAAAAGTAGGAATTACTGTGTGCATAAGCAACATGTCTCTCAACTACAAAATTTAGCACAGTGAACAGTTATGAAACCATCATATTTGTATTTAGGTTAATGGTACAGTGTCTGGCACATGGGTGTTATTTTAAAAAATTTGTCAGCCTCTACAATGCTTCCTATTTTGCTCAGAGAATCCTCAAAAAGTGCAACTACTCTCGCTCCCTTCATCTCTCTGATGACATGAACTGATGCTGTCCTCACTCCACACCAGCAACCTTGGTCATCCTGCTGTTATTTGAACATGCTCGGCATACTCACACCTCAGAGGTATTTGCAGTTGCTGATGTACCTTGTTTTTCTTTTTGTCACATATTAAATGGCTTTTTTTCTCTATCACCTTCTGGTCTTTATTCCAATGTTAATGTACTTCTCCCTTATTATGTTTTTTAAAATTTGCATCTTTCCCCAAACCTTTCTATCCCATTTTCTCTTTCTCCAGATTTATTTTTCTCCTTATAACTTTTACTCATTATTGTTTTATTGTATTTTTCTCTAGGAGAAAGAAAGCTCCAAATGAGCAGCATGCTTGTTTTTAAACTATTCTCTTCTACTTCTTGGCACACATCTTAAAACATAGTAGAAGCTCAGTAAATATATGAGGTGTGATCAAAAAATATGGTGAATGTTTAAAAAAATTATTACAGTAAAAGGCACATTGCCATTATTCGTCCTCAAAATGCTCCCCCTTGCTTCAAACAGACTTATCCCATCATTCTTGCCATTTTCTGAAGCAATTCTGGAAGTCTTCTGTCATGAGTGTCTTTAGTTGCGCTGCCTGTGGCTGCCTCAATGTTCTGAATTTGTTCAAAATGCTTACCTTTCATGGTCGTTTTTACTCTGGGGAAGAGCTAGAAGTCGCACGGTGCCATATCCAGTGAATAAGGAGGATGAGGACACACCGTAATGTTTTTCTTTGATAGAAATTGCCATATACTAGAAGCAACGTTGACAGGGATCATTGTTATGATGGAGGATGATTTACTGCACACTTTAAAATATACCTCTCAACCGTAGCTCACACCCGAATGACTGTACCAGACGAGTTGGTATTTGTCACACACTATTATTAAGGTTTGACGTGCCACTTCCCATATTGAAGATCCCTGCCTTTCCATTGGATGGCACTTGGCAGCAACATTCACCATATTGTTTGATCACAACAGAAAGGCTACATGTCACACAGCACTTCTGGTATGGCAATTTCTGTCAACTAAAAACATAACGGTGTACACTTATCCACCTTATTCACCAGATCTGGCACTGTGCGACTTCTGGCTCTTCCCCAAAATGACCATGAAAGAAAACCATTTTGAATCAATTCAGGACATAGAGACAGCCACGGCAGTGCAATTAAAGACACTCACAAAAGAGGACTTCTAGAACTTCTTCAGAAAGTGGCAAGAATGATAGGATAAGTGTGTTCAAAGCAAGGGGGTGTATTTTGAGAGGGATTAATGACATTTTGTCTTTTACAGTAACAAATTGTTTTTTTATTTAAACATTCACCGTATTGTTTGATCACACCTCATATGTTAAATGCATAAATAAATTAAGTGGTGAACTGGGTTTATGGCTTTGTATATAAATGTAATTTTTTTTCAGAAAGCCTTTGTATATTCTGTAAACCCCTCACCTAAAAATCTAGGGAGAAATTGCATGATCCTGTTAGAAGATTAATTTAACAGACTAACTTTCAAGGCCTCCTTTGCAGCTGGACACATGACCAATTAAACTCTACATATACATCTCAACTTTGAATTATGAATTAGGGAAAGTAAATGTCAGAGTTGAACTTTTTTCTTTTTCCCATGGGATGCTTCAAAATATTGGAATATAAGGCAGGTACAGTATAGGTTAAGAGACCTATTGTTAAAAGAATGTTTCAACTATCTTCTACTGCTTCAAGTCATAAAACAGCTCAACCATTCCCACAAAACTTGTTTCATCAACGTATCCTCAAATGTGTCTGATTTCTTTTGCTTAGCAATACAACGATAAACTTTTCAAGTAGCTATAGAGGTAAAGTTTTTCATTCCATGTTTTTGCTTCATCAGTTTCATCCACTTTAGCATTCTTCTCGCTAGAACACTCAGCAGGGAAAAAAAAGTGACTTATAAGATGCACACACTTAAGGTGGTTCTATAGCTTTCTTTACCTCTTCCTTTTATTAGTAAGAGATTTGTACACTAGGAGCACTGTGACTTTTGTGGCCTAATAATTTTGGTAATAAAAATAAAACCACATTTTTATAAAGTATTCATATTTTTTCTTTGACACCTTTTACTAAAGCTGGACCTGTTGTGAAAGAAAATAAAGACATCCATAATCTTAACAGAAAGACACAGTCCCTTGGCTTCTATTTAAGGGACATTTATAGGATTCATACATGATACTGATAACAGCAACTTGTTACTTAAAATCATAAATTGTTACATGATTTATCATGCAAATTCACCCATAATTTATTTGGAATGAAACTCTACCATATTAACATAATTTTACAAAAATATGATATTTTTTCAAGAAACAAAAGATAACTATAGACAGACATGAATATTTTATGTTTTCACTTACATTAGGTTCCTGGGATACTAGAAGTCTTAATCTAATAATTATCTACTTCTTCAATCTCATTTCTTAGAGGTTATATGCTCATTTTATGAACTAGACATATCAGATTTGAATCCTGGTTCAAGAACTGAGCGGGATATCTTAGGCTAATTACTTAACTTTTTGGGAAATCAGTCTTCTTACATTTAAAATGGGAATAGGGCCGGCAGAGTGGTGCATTGGTTAGGAGTTGGCTTGGGATGCCAGCTCTGAGCAGCAAGGCCCTGGTTTGGATCCCACATGAGGGCCAGTGACGCTGCGCCCTCTGCAGCTAAGATGGTGAACAACAGCTCGACCTGGAGTTGGGCTGCCGTGAGTCGCTGGCGACGGCTTAGGCTGCAGTGGGGCTGGCCGGCAGCTGGTGTGAGCTTTTGTGAGCTGCTGTGAGCCACCCTGAGCAGCCGTCCAATGGCTGGCAAACCACTGCCTCACTGAGGAAGAACACAATGATAATACTAAAATGGGCGAGTGAAGTGACATCCTCCACAACTAGGCTGAAGAACAAAAGGGACAACAACTTATCTGTTCCCCTTCCCTGATTCCCACCCCCTGCAAATAAATGAATAAATAAATAAATAAATAAAATAAAATGGGAATAAATTCTGTTTACTAATTTGTCAAATAAATGAAATTAGTCACATAAAATATAAAATAAGTACTAATCATTTGTTATATGAATTAAATGATGTGGTATATATATGGCATATATATGTGTGTGTGTATATATATATGTCATTTGTACATATACATATTGTCATATATTATTTAAACACACACACGACTTTAAATAGTACCACATACCTAAAAAAAAAAATGTAATTAAAATATATAGCTCTTACAACAAGGGAATGGCATAGAATAGGCATTCTAGAAACATTTGTTATATAAATACAAATATTATAATTTACTATCATTACTGTACTACAGGCATATTTTCAGTTTTATAAGTACAAAGTGCTCTTTTTGTTTTTTGACACTTTCCATGCCCTTTTTTTTTTCTTTTGGAATGCCTTTCCTATTTTTTCTTTTCTACCTAGTAATTACCTGCTCTACTGCTATAACTCATATCCAGCGTCATCTAATCTTTGACTTTTCTTGACCAAAACTCCCTAATACCTGAGTTGTTTTTCTAAAATATTGACTTTATTTCTAATATATGGTGTTTGATAACTAACATAAGATGCTTCAAATGTTGTCTATTATAAGGTGTTTGACAACTAACATAAGATGCTTCAAATGTTGTCTATTATTGATATCCCCCACTAGACTATTAGTTCATTGAAGGAAAGGTTTATGGATTGTTCATCTATTTTTCTGAAAACAAAACAAAAAAACAAAAACTAGCATGCTGTATGCTAAAGAAAAATGGCTGATTTCATTATTCCTATTTTTATAAATCAACACTGTTTTCTCCAGTGCATTTAATATTCTCTGTCCAGTATCTAGTATTTATCTTGAAGCCATACTGGAATTAATGAGATGCAAAGAGAGGGGAGCATGGCCTCTGACCCTGCATTTCAAGCTTCATTTCACAGTTTCTATAATATTTAATGGTAGATAAAGAAGCAATTTGACTGAATATTACTGCAATAACAATTCAAACTATTGTGCACTGTACATTTTCTTTGGAAGAAAAAGATATATTATATTCCATTTAGAACAATCAGCATGATTGTCACTTTTTGGAGAGATTATGATTGTTCTGTCACACATACAATTTGAATAGCTTAAAATACAATTTGTTTTCAGGTTTAAGATTTAGTACAATGGTGATTTTTAAAATACCAACTGATCCTGAACATTTTTGGGTTTTAAAGCATACATTTTTATAAAGTTGCTAATAATATGGCTACTGTACATTTTCAGACCAAAGTGAAGATAAATTCCTTATAATCCTGAATAAGATACATGAAAATAAATCACTTCCCTGACAATGAGTTAGGTTTAAATTAGAATAATCTTTAGAGACAAATATTCAGTCTATCTTCCAAGACCTCCACCAAAATATATTTTCTTGCTTTGCTCTGTCATTGCCCAATGTAGCTTATTCTATCTCATATAGGCCCATGAAATTATAAACCTTCATGCCCCTTGTACTGAGGGCAGGGACTTTCTGGTCATCCTCATTTATATTTCCCTACTCAATTCATTCGTCCCCCATTGCAGCTCATGAGAGTAGCTACACCAACTTCCCCCTACCCTGTGCAATGACATGTTGAAGAAAAGCTGAAGATCCTGTTTAAAGCTATGTTTTGATTTAGTTGAGCTTGTTCTTCCAGATTCAAGGTGAATATTGAACATAACTTCTGAGCAAGCATTCTAAGCATTATTTTACCCTAACCTGTATACAGAGGTCAGTAATTGTAATTTTTAGTAAGTAAAGAATTTTTTGAAATGTGCCTCTCAAGGATTAATATTCCTTTCTAGAATGCAATTAAGATCTAAAATAGAAAGATACCCCTATTGTTAGCTATTTTAAATGTATTTTTGTTTTAGTTTAAAATTTGAATTGTGTTAAAATACACATAACATAAAATGCACGATCTTAACCATTTTTCTAGAAATATTTTATTTATAATTATTTAGTTATTTTTCAGTTACAGTTGACATATAGTAGTATTAGTTTCAGGTGTACAGCATAGTGGTTAGACATTTATATACTTTATGAAGTGATTCCCCCCATTAAGTCTAGTACCCACATGGCACTATACATAGTTACTACAATATTATTGACTATATTCCCTATGCTGTACTTTACATCCCCATGACTATTTTGTAACAGCCAATTTGTACTTCTTAATCCCTTTACCTTTTTTCATCGAGCTCTGCAACCATCTTCTATCTGGTAACCATCAGTTGGTTTTCTGTATTTATGAGTCTGTTTCTGTTGTTATGTTTGTTGTTGTTTATTTTATTCTTTAAATTTCACATATAAGTGAGATCATATGGTAGTTGTTTTTCTCAGTCTGACTTATTTCACTTAGAATAATACCCCCTAGGTCCATCCATGTTGTTGCACATGGCAAGATTTCATTGTGTTTTTTTTTGTTTTGTTTTGTTTTTTAGCTGAGCCATCCTGCCACCTGTTGGCAGCTCAGCTTGGGCTGGGCATCGAACTGCTGTGGCTCAGAGCTCAGCTCACACTCTGGAGTGAGCTCTTAACCAACTGAGCCACTCGGCCGGCCCTCATTGTTTTTATGGCCACATAATATTCCATTGTATGCAAGCATCACATTGTGTTTATCCAGTCATCTATTGATGGGCACTTAGGTTGCTTCCATACCTTGGCTATTGTAAATAATGCTGCAGTGAATATAGGGGTGCACATATCTTCAAATTAGTATTTTTGGATTTCTTCACATAATTACAAGTGGAACTGTTGGGTCATAAGGTAGTTCTATTTTTAGTTTTTTTAAGGCACTCTAATTTGTTTTCCATAGTGGCTGCACTAATTTGCAATCCCACCAACAGTACATGAGGGTTCCATCTTAGCCATTTTTAAGTGGCATTAAGTACAAATTGTTGAACAACCATCACCACCCTGCATCTTGAGAACTCTATTCATGTTGCAAATCTGAAACTGGATAACCACTGAACAATAATTCCATTCCCCCCTCCCTCCAGCCCCTAGCAACCATCATTCTACTTTCTGTTTCTATGAATTTAACTGCTCTCAGTGACTCATATAAATGGAACCATACAGTATTTGTCCTTTTGTGACTGGTTTATTTCATTTAGTATTCCGTCCTTAAGATACAGCCATATTGTAGTATGTGTGATTCTGCGATTATAGGTACATTCCATATTTGTGCTGTCTAATATGAGAGGCACTAATCACATGTGGCTATTAAACACCTGAAATATGGCTAGTGTGACTTCAGATCTGAAATTTACATTTATTTTAATTAATTTAAGTTTAAATTGCCACAGATGGCTAGTGTTACTCATTAGACAGTACAGCTCTATGTAATCTATATCTATTATATTCCTGGTTAATTGATTTTTAGATATGATTTCTATTGCTATGATATGTTATGGTTAAGATCATATACATCTTCTTCCCATTTAACTACTATCAGTTGTACAACAAAATTCTTTCTCAGTTATCTTTGTAACTTTAAAATAATGCACCAAACATTTATATCCTTTATTCACCAATAATAAATGAACCATTTGAATGGTATTAATTCTCTTGCGTTTTCTTACAGTTTTCTGTACTTTTATTATATGTCATAAATGCTTATAACAATTGTAATTTCTTCTGTAATCATAATTCAGGCTTCATTGTTCTGAACTGACAAATTATATTTACTACAAATTCCAAAGGTTATTACATTTATATCTTTTCTTATACTGATTATTGTTTTGTTCCTCTAGAATTTTTAAATCAGTATTTTTTTCTAGTGTTATTTAAAATTATTATTTTATTTACAGCTTCTGGATTTAATCAAATATTCTGTAAGGTTTTTATTCAGGGACCTCCCTGTAACAGCCTGCTGTGCTCTAGCTTCAATCTAGACCAGCTGCTCTCTAGATCCTCTCAAAAGCTTTCAACTTGGCCCTTTCATTCTCTGTTTTCCAGAATTCTAACACTGCTTTCTATATCATATATTGCTACCGCTTTCTTTTCTTTTTAATTTTGAGTGGTTTATCAAGTGATTTCCCAAGGAGAATTTGTATGTCATAGGTAAACATCCTGAGTCACTGCCTATTTTAAAATCTCTTTACTAGAACACACACTTTTGGTTGCAAACTTGATTTGATATAGAATTCTGCACTGAAATAATTTTCCCTCACAACACTCAAGTCATTGATTGACTGTAGTGATGTCTCACTAATAGCGCTTGAGAAGCTATGTGCCATGTGTATGCTTTCTTTTCAGGTGACCTGTTTGTTTTACATGAAAGCTTTTATTATCTGCTTTTGATCTGAATGATGGTAGATTTCATATTATAATTCATCATTCTAACAGGTGTGAGGTGGTATCCATTGTGTCGAGAACCATATGATTTCACTTATATATGGGACATAAAACTGAAAGCAACAAACAAGCAAACAAAAAAATAGAGATGCCAGTTTAGTGGTTACCAGAGGATAAGGTGGGATGGTAGAAGAGGGTAAAGGGGGTCAAATATATGGTGATGGAAAAAGAACTGACTCTGGGTGGTGAACACACAATACAGATATAGATGATGTATTATTACAGAATTGTACACTTGAAACCTATATAATTTTACTATCCAGTGTCCAATGTCACCCAATATATTTAATAGAAAAATAAAAACAAAAGAAATTCATTATTATTTGGATTATATATTTGGGAAGAAATTAAAAATTGTTTGGGACACACACACTTTTTTTGGTCATGCTTTGTTCTATTTGTTTGAATCCCTTCACATTCAATGAGAGCTCCAATTTTCTTTATAGTCTATGCTACACCTGAGCCTTACCTTCCCTGGGACATCTGTAGATAACCTGTAGTAAGTTTTTAGACATCTCATGCAGATTAGGGTAGGTCTCACTATACAATATATTTAGAGTACAGCCCCTCTAATACTCTACTTCTAACAATAAAGTGGTATTAACAACTTTTTTGAGATGGCTTCACTAAATAAATATATATTCTAAAGGAAGTTAAGTTAGATTCAACAGTACCATACAATTTAACTGACTTGCTAATTATATAGCCCACTATCTTTGTGTATGTATGTATGTATGTATTTATTTATTTTTATTTTTATTTTAGGAGTAGCATTCCTTGAAGAATGGCAATACCTCATATTCAACTAAGAAATGTAATATATATATTAAAATTTTGACAGAGCGCAATAATGAAAATCAGGATTTTCAGGCCATACCAAGCCCCAAGCAATATTTCTCTCACATATGAAACTGAAATGAAACTGAAATTTCAATTAGTTTACTGAAAATATTTTGTCGGAATCCCCAGAAGGACATTCAGATTAATTATCTTGGCTACTTAATGCTTCCCAATATTTTTCTTCTCTCATGCTTCAGCTCAGTGAGGGGTTATTTCCTGTTAATACCAGATCCCAAAGTGTCAATCCACTGTTGATTTTCATCCGTAGTTATACAAAAGATATGTATAATGATTTAATTTTTAATTTTCTCTCTCTCTCTCTCTCTCTCTCTCTCTCTCTCTCTCTCTCTCTCTCTCTCACTGTCATGTCCTCACTTTAGACACAGGCGTAATCGTCGTAGTCTTTTTTTATGTAAGAATTATGACAATCCATGATTAATAGCTCTATGCTTAAAACAGCCTCAGAGAATAATCTGATTATCCCATTTAGTATTTACAGAAATAGTTAGGAAACTTACCAAAGACTAGAATCTAGGACTAGGAAGTCCCAATTTTTATTTTTGCTTCCTTCACTAAAATGCTCCACCACAAAGAGGGTGAGGCTCTTTCATAAACTAAATGGTCAAAGAATCCCAGAGAGATTTAAAAAAAAAAAAAAAAAGAGAGAGAGAGATTTATCTTACATTAGAAAATTCATCAAGTCTCAATTTAGAAAAAGGACCATAAAGAGCAAACACATCATCATTCTCCCTAAGGTATTATGTCAAGTTCTTATAAAGTTATTCGGGTAATTTCACACTTTAAATGTAATGTTTTCTTCACCTATGGTAATTTATTCCAGTTATTTCTATCTCATCTCATCAGCAGCTCACAACTGATTCAAAACTGAAATGCTCCTCTAGATGTGTCTCTTTTGATTTTGGTGTCTGTCAACAGAATTTTCATAAGGCAAAAATCCTGTTGGGAAGAGAAGCACACAGGACAAAAATCTAGCTAAATTTTAAGTTGTTCAAAACAAAATCCAGTGACACCTAATTCTTTAGTTACACTGGAAGATTCTAACCATTCCCCCTGGACCCCTTAGGTCCAGGTTTTAATCAGGCTCAACATGTCAAATATGACCTAAAGTTTCCTTAATATTTATCTTGAAATTTCTCATACAAGGCATAAAATTAGTTCCTTATAAGAGGTATATTTTCCTCAAACTCTGTTTCAAGTTTCTATTGAAAGGATAATTTTTTTTAAAAAAATGAGCAATTTAACTTGCTCTTGAGAATGTGTTCTGAATCTTTTAAATGTTTAGCCTACTTAGTTCCTTTCTGTTCACTCATATGTCACTAAAAAGCATCATATTTCTAGGTTTCTTACTCTGTTCCATTCTGATAGCAAATAGGGCTTGAATTTTCATCCTTTCATTATCTTGCCTAAATGTTTCTCAAGAATATATTCCTTGTGATTAATTAGCTCTGAATTATGTTTCACTCTCCATGTGCATCAAACTGATGGAATTTCTTTCTTTTTTTTTTTTTAAGATTTTATTGGGGGAATTGGAGGAGGGGAACAGCATTGGGGAATCCGGAAGGGGAACAAACAAGTTGCTGTCCTTTTTTGTTCTTCAGTCTAGTTGCGGAGGACGTTGCTTCACTGGCCCATGTTGGAATCATCATTGTGTTCTTCCTGGATGAGGCAGATCGGTCGCCGGTCTCTGGATGGTCGCTCACTGCGGCTATTGGCAGCTCACACTGGCTGCCAGTCGCTCACTGTAGCCTATGGCAGCCCACTGTAGCAGGGGCTGCAGCCTACACTGTCACCTGGAGCTCGCACAGCCCAGCTCCAGGTGGAGCTGTTGTTAGCTGTAGAGGGCAGTGTCACTGGCCCTCATATGTGGGATCCGAACCGGGGCCACTGGCATCCCCAAACCAGCTCTTAACCAGTGCGCCACTCGGCCGGCCCTGATGTAATTTCTTTCCTGTAGAAAGCTTCTGTGGGGAAAAAAGAACTGAACTCAGAATAAAACTTCAAAATTAATTAAAATGTATGGTTTGTCTTGGGGCAACAGCAGCATGGTATACCCAAGCAGATTTCTCTATTATATTTCTATTTTTCCACCTGTAGACTGTTGGTGATCAAAATGGTTAAGAAAGATACAAATGATTCTGCCAGGTTTTAACGTCTCAATAGACCTGTTTTTATTGTAAAAAGAAATAAACAAGAAATGGCATGTTTTGCCAGTTGTTTTAGAAAATGTGATTTTTGTTATCCACTTAGCTACTGTCATCTTTGTTTCTAAAACTGAGGAAAATAGAGATTTCTAGTCAAGATGGCAGAGTAGGCAAATGCTGTACTTTTGACTCCTCTCACGACCACATCAAAATTACAATAAAGTGCAGAACAACCATCACTGAGAACCACCTGAAGTCTAGCTGAACTGAAGTCCTACAACTAAGGACATACAGAAGCCACTTCGAGAATGGTAGGAGGGGCAGAGTCCAAGAACGGGTTAGTCCCACAACCGCATGTGACAGTTACAAATCAGGATGGCTATCTCATCTGAGGAGGTCCCGCCTGGAGGGTGAAAGGTCCCAGCCTCACACCAGGCTCCTTATAGGGCAGCCCCATAGTCACTGAAGACGTGAAGCCTCTATTGTTCCAATAAAAGATGTGCTAATTACTGGAATTTTAAAAATATTCCCGGACTCTTGTCTAGTGATAATAGTGTTACTGAAAATTTATATAAGCAGGATTACTCTATCCACAGGCAGTGGCTGCATTTCAAATAGAGGTCTCCTTTTAGAATAAGTCTGTATGACATTTTATCCCTCCTTTTTCCATTGATCAGATGAAGCTCTAGGAACTAAGCTCTGCATTATACTCTGGGCCTTAATTGTTCTGTTAACTATTAAGAACTCCAACTACATGACAGTTTTATAAAATATACTTTCTTTTTATTTGAACAAATCAACTCAAATCTATACCCCAAATAAACAAAACTAAACACACATGTACACAGTAAAATGAGGATCAACTGAAAAATTCTGCCTCATTTAACCTTATGTGAAAAAGTTATATGTATTGTGGAGTCTTGAGGCAGATATGTTGGGCTGCTGTGTGAATAACAAGAGGATATTTGTCAGTTCCTGAGCCCCCCTGTTCTGGTAATATGAGTTTGAGACATTTACTGAGCATATGCTCATGCTTTACTGTCACTGGGAAGTCCATCTCCTATATTAGACAAAGGAAAAAGTCAAGCACTTGGCGTTTTGGTTTTATGTTTTTCTCAAGATGTAAATGTTATGTGAGCCTCAGGGACACTGAGTGGGTATGGTAGAATGTGATTTAAATAGCCCTCAATAAGGCCACCATTTAAAAAATAAAAATAAATTGAAAAGTAAACATAAATTAAACCAGAAAAATTTGGAAATGCAACACAACAAAACATTAAGTGGTGCATTTAGATAGTTGTAATTTTGTTTACTTTTAGTTTCATTGTATTGTTTTAATAATACCCATATTGTTTTAAACATAAAAATTATTTTTAAGTAATATTCCTTATTGATAATAATAGAAAATATTTTTGACAATGGCTACACATCCAAAGGGGTGCTACTTCAGAGGAAAAACATTTCATGTTTCAGAGTTCTGGAGTGTTGAGTTCTTTTTATAATAGGTTTTATTCATTTACTTGTTAAAAGTCAGTTGGAAGTAAGTTCTGAAAGGAACATGATACTGCATGGAGCCATTCTTTTAGAGATAGCTATTAAATATTTAACAGCACATGCAAACTGCCATTGCAAAAGGATTCTCACAGAAAGATTAATCTGAGGTTAGTGTAAAATATACCTGAACATAGTTTTACAATAATGCAAATTTTTATTTGTATTCTGATCAGAAAATCATCCTGCCTGGTTAAATTTGTAATGCAGGAGCTAACAGGATGTTTTTTTTATTTGACTAAGCTGCATATACTTGCTTTTTGAAGGTAAGTTTTCTGAATTTTTGAAATTCACTATTTCAATATGCTCAGTTCTAATTCTCTGACCAACTTTGAGGATGGTCAGTTTTACAGTTACAAAAACAGGCAGACTGTCATGTAGCACATCTATCAGGGACTTAAGATCACAGAAAGAAACACTGATGGAAGACAGAATTTAAGAGATTTTATTGACTTCATCTTGTTCCAAATAACTACTGACATTAAGAATTTTCAGGTTCACTCTTGGCTCAATGTTTCTTACCCAAAGATTTTATAAGCCAATCTTCACTTCTTCAGTACTCTATCATTCAACCTTGACCAAATGCAAATTATATGACTTGGAAGGTAAAGATGGAGATGAGGATACACAGAGAGAATATTATCAGTAAAGAAAATAAATCAACTCCTGAAACTCCACCTTTTGTTCTGAGTATAATCCCTCAAAAGTTCTTAAATTCTAGGCATTTTTTTTTTACCATTATTGATATCCATTCACAAATCCATTTACAGTCAGCTTCAGACTGGTTTCAGTCCAAAGAAATTATAAGCAAAGATCAGAAGGTGGGGAGGAAAGAGATGTTGAGATATTTCCTAAATCCTCCCTCCCTGTTCTGACACTAGTTGTATCTCCCTAGGACTACAATGACTACCAGGAGGCCCCTCTGTCAAAATGCCGTGTCTCCCATAGCATCAGTAGCCCCACTTCTTCATTGTTCCTTCATCCCTGGCATGGTAATGACTTCCCCCTTTACTATGAGTATCTGAATCCATGCTAATGGATTTATGACATCCACTCTATTTTTTTTGTTTTATTTTTTGTTTTGTTTTAAAATTTTATTTAATTATTATTGTTATTATTAGTTACAGATGTACAAAACAATGCAATAGTTATTTTTTTCACCCCTTACAAAGTGACTCCCCCTCACCACTCCTCTGCCCTCCCACACCCGATATCATACATATCTATTACAATTCCATTGACTCCATCCCTACACTATATTCCACATCCCATGACTATATATGTGTTAAATTATAGTTGACATATAATATTGTTCAGCGGCAGCTTCAGATGTACAGTGCAGTGGTAAGGCCACTACACCATCCATGAAGTTGTCTCCCTAAAACGACATGCATCTGTCTGTTTCCCTAAAAACATATATTTACAACCTTATTGATTATATTCCCTAAATTGTCTCTTCTGTTTCTGCAGTAGCATTGTAGTTATCAGTTTACGTTGCCTCGTCCCTTCCCCTTCTCCCATCCCTATCCCATTCTAGCCCTCATCAATTTTTTTCTTTGTGTCTCTAAGACTAATTCTGTTTACATTGCTCATTTATTCAGTTCTTTAGATTCCACATATAAGTGAGATCCTATGGTATTTGTCTTTCTCTGACTGACTTATTTCACTTAACATAATGTTCTCTAGATCCATCCATATCGTTGTAAATGGTACGATTTCTTTCTTCTTTATAGCTGCGTAATACTCCATTGTGTAAATGTACCACAGTTTCTTAATCCAGTCATCTACCAATGGGCATTTCAGTTGTTTCCAAGTGTTGGCTATTGTAAATAGCGCTGCAATGAACATAGAGGTGTATATATTTTTTCAAATTAGTGTCTTGGGTTTTTCAGGATAAATGCCTAGGGGAAGAATTGCTGGGTGAAAAGTAGTTCCATTTCCAGTTTTGTGAGATACCTCCATACTGACTTCCATAGTGGCTGCATCAATCTGCAACCCCACCAACAGTGCAGCAGGGTTCCCTTTTACCCACAGCCCCCCCCCCAGCACTTGTTGTTTGTTGATTTATTGATGATAGCCATTCTGACCAGAGTGAGGTGGTATGTCATGGTCGTTTTTATTTGCATTTCCCTAATGATCAGTGAGGTTGAACATTTTTTCATATGCCTGTTGGCCATCTGTATGTCCTCTTTAGAGAAATGTCTCTTCATTCCCTCTGCCCATTTTTTAATTGGGTTGTATGTTTTTTTGGTGTGGAGTTGCACGAGTATTTTATAAATTTTGGATATTAACCCCTTATCAGATTTATCATTGACAAATATATTCTCCCATTCAGTAGGCTTCCTTTTTGTTTTATTGATCGTTTCCTTTGTTGTGAAAAACTTTTAAGTTTGATATAATCCCATATGTTCATTTTTTCTTTTACTTCCCTTGCCCTTGGGGATGTATCAGTAAAAATATTGCTCAGAGTAATGTCTGCAAATTTGCTCCCTATATTTTCTTCTAGGAATTTTATGGTTTCAGATCTTACATTTAAGTCTTCAATCCATTTTGAATTTGTTCTTGTATATGGCATAAGGAGGTGGTCCAGTTTCATATTTTTGCATGTGTCAGTCCAATTTTCCCAGCACCATTTATTAAATAGACTATCTTTACCCCAGTGTAAATTCTTGCTTCCATTGTCATAGATTAACTGTCCATATATACATGGATTTATTTCCGGGGTCTCTGTTCTGTTCCACTGGTCTATGTGCCTGTTTTTATGCCTGTACCATACTGTTTTGATTACTTTAGCCTTGTAGTATGTTCTGATGTCTGGTAGCATGATACCCCCGAATTTGTTCTTATTTCTCAGGACTGCCGAGGCTATTCGGGGTCTTTTATGGTTCCATATAAATTTTAGGATTATATTTCTACATCTGTGAAAAATGCCCTTGGTAGTTTGATAGGAATTGCATTGAATCTATATATTGCTTTAGGCAGTATGGACATTTTAACTATATTAATTCTTCCTATCCATGAGCATGGTAAGTGTTTCCATTTATTTGTATCTTCTTTGATTTCTTTCTTCAGTGTCTTATAATTTTCTGAGTACAGATCTTTTACTTCTTTGGTTAAATTTATTCCTGGGCATTTTATGGTTCTTGAATCAATTGTAAATGGGACAGTTTTCTTAATTTCTCCTTCCATTAGTTTGTTATTGGTATATGCAATGCCACTGATTTCTGAACATTGATTTTATATCCTGCTACTTTACTGAATTCGTCTATCAGTCCCAATACTTTTTTGATGGAGTTTTTGGGGTTCTCTATCTACAGTATCATGTCATCTGCATATAATGACAATTTTACTTCCTTCTTGCCAATTTGGATGCCTTTTATTTATTTATTTATTTATTTATTTATTTATTTATTTATTTTTTTGTCTCATTGCTGTGGCTAGAACTTCTGGAACTATGTTGAATAAAAGAGGAGAAAGTGGACAGCCTTGTCTTGTTCCTGATCTTAAGGGGAATGGTTTTAGCTTTTCCCCATTGAGTATGAAGTTAGCTTATGACATTCACTCTTGATATAAACCTCCCTTTCACCATTTTTAAAGTTGCATTCATTCAACAAACTAACACAGTATCTTATTATGAATTGTCCTAACTTTCTGTGCTTTCATGAGTAGTTGTATTCCTGAAGATGTCTTAAGAGATATTGGCCAGATGCCAATCTAAATCTTACATATTTAATTTTAAAAGAGTGCATTTTAGTATTGTGATTTTTTCCTAAAAATCTAGAATCATACGTATGTTTAAAATATAATTATGTCCATATCATTCCTGTCCTTAAAATACTGAAAGGCATGCATTGCTCATAGGATAAAATTGAATTTTCTTTACAACTGTGGTTCTTGAAGTATAGTTCATAGGCCTCTGCAGGTCTCATAGATTGTTTTAAGAGGTCTAAGTGGTCAAAAGTATTTGCATGATTACACAAAGATAGCACCTGCCTTTTTCACTACCCTGCCATTTACAGTGACAGTTCAATAACATGGACACATAAACTGCTAGTGCCTTAGCATGAGTCACAGTAGTGGTGACAAAATAGATGTACATCATTTTCTATGTGATGACATGGGAAATATATATATATATACACATATATATATATATATGTATGTATATATATATATATATATATATATATAGTACAACAGCTCTGCTACATACGAGTAGGATATTCTCTCAAGAAAAGGTGCTTGCACAATTGTAAATGTTTCTTTATGGAACTAACGTTTCTTTATGGAACACTATTTTTACATGACTTTTTTATGTAACACCATTTTTACTTGGATGGATGACTAACAGAGTAACTCTCATTATTCAATCCTAAGTAGGATTCTTCAAAATGGTAGACATGTTCTCAAAAATGAACTAAGTATGCCTACCACTTCAAGGAAAACAACTGATGATATGTGTTCCCAAAGATAAAATTTGAACTTTCAGACAATGATATTATTGTCATTTTAAAAATAATGGGTGGTAAAATGAGTCACCATTTGAAAGTACTGCATAATGACTCAATGAACCAATATTTTCCAAACAACCAATACACAAAGTCTGGAATCATTCTTGGGCAAAAGGTTCATTCAAGATTCAAGACAGACAAATGTATTTTAATATAACAGTGCAAAAAGTTAATTTACATGGTTTTAGATTTCACATTGCAACTAACCTTTATAAAACTACTTCTCAAATTTTGATTTATTATCAAAAAAACTACATTTGAAATATCTATTATAGTACCCCTCCCTTTCCCAACTAAAAATCTAAGATCAAATTCTCTTGAAGTGGCTCAATCAAAAAATACTGTAATGAATAAATACAGAAACATGTATGAGAATACAATTATTTTCTTTAAAGCCAATAATTTTATTGAGATTTTTTTAAAAGGTAAAATAATGTCACTTCTTACACTTTTGGGTTTGGAAAATATAGCTATATTTTTCATAAAATATATTATTTATGCTGAATCTACTCTGTTTATTATTATTTTCAAATGAACTATTTATAAATTTGTCTTAATTATTAGTATGGTGATACCATAAACAAAAGTTGTTGGGGTTCTCAATGATTTTTAAAATTATAAAATAGTGCTGGGATTAACGTATTTGAGAAGCAAAAGAAGTTAAGATTTTATCCATGTCTACTTCTCCAGCCTCATTTACCACCAATATCCACCTCTCTAAAACTCCAAAGTTTTTGTATTGCCTGACCAAGCAAAATTTCTCTCTGCTTCAAGTGTTTTAACAGATCTTTCCTCTAACTGAAATGTGGGGCTGAGTATGCCAAGATTAAATATCCCTGACTATTGCTGATTCCTATGGTTCATTTGTTACAATATAATAGTAGCATATGTGTATATTTGGAATCTATGGAAGTGCTGAGAGCACACATATCTAGTTTTCTTATTTCTTCTTAATTAAAGATTGTGGGTATAGGGTGGGGGAGGGTATGGAAAAGGAATAGTTGGCTTAATTTCAAAACATCAAGTGTGATTTGATATATCTATATGAGACCAGACATCTCCCAAAGAATAGAGGCAAAGAGCTGCATGTATCTTATGAATTTTTATGCAAATTAGAATTAGTGAAATTGTAAAGCGCTGAGTACTATATCTGGGGGCTGAGAGTGACCTTTAAGGATGACAAAAACTATCTAGGTAAAATTGTAAACTTTTATGATAATAAACAAAATAGATTAGAGGCGTCTGATAATTCTTAGGAGTGAAATGGCTAAAAAGAGGTTCAGGAGCCAAGCTCAAATACTCAGATACCCATGTATCAATGCACAGAGCAGTGTATGAACCTTAACATGGAACAAAAATTGCCAAAAATCATACTGTGGATATCAGCACTTTTAATGGGATGGAAATCATGATCATGGCAAGGAAAGCCTGTGCCTTATCCACAAGACATGGAGAAAGGATGGAAGATACTTGAACAGTGAACCAAGAAGTAATCTACCAACATGGGAATTCACAAAACTGATGGAAAATTTCAGTGTGAGAAAAAATTAGAGAGACTTAGATAGGTTATTTTGATTAAGAATTTGGAATCAGAAAATTCTTAAAAGGAATAATTAAACTAAGAGATACCCAAGGTAAGGCTATATATTATAATGTGGAAACAATCATTTTAAAATAAACTAAAAATTTGTAAAAACAAATGAAAATTCACTTATAAATATATCCATCATAATGCAATTATGAATATATATATATATATATATATATATATATATATATATATATACTGATGCCAATTACTATTTGAAAATATAAAAACTAACAATATAAGGAAAACTGATGACCAATTCCACTACTAAATAAAACATTAAGCATGTTTACCTTTAGTTTTCTTTATATGTTTTTAAACTTAATAAACTGTTATTTACTTATTTAACTTATTATTTTGACATAAGTTTAGACTTAAGAGTTTCAAAGACACTAAAGAGAATTTCTGTCTACACTTTACCCTGATTCACCTAATGATACCATGTTACATAATCATGATATAATAATCAAAATGATGAAACTAATATTTTTATGATATTATTAACTAAACTACAGATTTTATCAGATGTCATCAATTTTTCTACTAATGTTCTATTTTGGTTTCAGGATTCTTTCTAGGATACACCGTATTTAGTTGATACTTCTTAATCATCTGCAGTTTATAAATGTTTCTGTCTTGTATTTCATAACTTGACAATTTTGAAGAATATTTGTCAAGTACTTCGATGAATGGCTCTCAATTTGACTTTATTTGATGTTTGTCATAATTAGATTAAGGCTATAAATTATTTGGAAGACTGTCACAGATATTTTAGTAAAATTAAAGGTATTCCTTTAAACAGTTTGAAGCTTTATCTTTTCAAGAGATATCATATGCTTTCCCCCATATCAAAGACACTTTACATAAGCATCATTTTCTCATCTGAGATAATTAAATGAAGTAATAAATAGGTTATATATACACTAATAATAAACTAGTACAATGATACGCTATGATTTAGATAATATTTTAAAAGGCAGTTATAAATCGTCAATGATGTCTAATACCATCAGTGGTGATAACTGGGTAGACAGAATTTGAGATAGGCTTTGCATAGGAGAAATACTGCTGAAATTTCTATATCAGGCAAAGAAAGTGAGTCAGAAATATATTGAGGATGAGATACATAAGATAGGTGAAGATACTATAAAAAGATTATCCAGCTTATTTTCAAATACTTTCACAAATATTTTATTCTAAAAATATAACTGTGAAACTGTGGTACATTTACACAATGGAGTATTATGCAGCTATAAAGAAGAAAGAAATCATACCATTTGCAATGATATGGATGGACCTAGAGAACATTATGCTAAATGAAATAAGTCAGTCAGAGAAAGACAAATACCATATGATCTCATTTACATGTGGAATTTAAAGAACTGAATAAATGAACAATGTAAACAGAAATAGTCTTAGAGACACAAAGGAAAACTGAGGAGGGCCAGATGGGATGTGGAGTGGGGCATGAGGGAGAAGGCAACATAAACTGATAACTACAATACTACTGCAGAGACAGAAGAGTCAGTTTAGGCAAAATAATCAATAAGGTTGTAAATATTTTTTTTAGGGGACCAGATGGACTCATGTCTTGTTAGTGAGACAGCTTCATGGATGGTATAGTGGCCTTACCACTGCACTGTACATCTGAAGCTGCCGCTGAATAATATTAGATGTTGACTATAATTTAACATATATAGTCATGGGATGTGGAGTATAGTGTGGGGATGGAGTCAATGGAATTGTAATAGATATGTATGATATCAGGGGTGGGAAGCAATGGATGGGGGAGAGGGGAATCACTTTGTAAGGTGTGAAAAGGATAACTATTGCATTGTTTTTTTACATCTGTAACTAATAACAATAAAAAATATAACTGTGAAGTAGATGTCATTATCTATTGTCATTAATAAAATAAATTGAGGCGCATACAATTGAATCGTGTTTTTTTCTAGATCACCCTCTTTAAACAGGACATGAAGAGTCAAATCCAGATGATTTGGATTTCTTAACTTTCCATCACATTATTGGGTTTCTCTAGCATTAACTTGGAGTAAATAGATGATATAATAAGAAAAAAAAATTTCATCTAAATCATGTCTTGTCTTTTGAATTCCTATTTTGTTTTAACTCTTGAACAGCTGAGACAATTATTATGCTTTTTCAGAAATCTTATTTTTAAGCCTTTTAATACCTATGCCTATTTCCTTTCTGTTGTCTTTGAATGCAAGAGAACACTTGAATCAGGAAACATTTTTGGGTTAACTGTTTTTCATCAAAATGCTACAAAAGCTGCTCTTCTGGGTTCAGTATTACTGAGAAGTCTAACATAATCCTGATAGTTATTACTAATTTTAGAAAACTCAGTAACACAATAAAACATAAAAAAAGGTTTTAAAAAATAGGTTTGATGCATATTGTTTTTGTTTAATTTTAATAGTAGTATCATTTTCCATAAAACGGTACACATACTTGTCGGTTGGCTTATGTATTTATTTATTTTCTCTCATTCCCAGTTATTAATTTGCCTAGTTCTCCCTTATGCCTATTCATAGGTAATTTGTTATTGGTTTGTATATCCTTGTAGCATTTCTTTACATACATGTATGTATATGAGCGTACTGTATACTCAAATAAATATGAATTCTAATTTAACACAAAATGGAATCTAGTAAGTTGTCCCTTGAACAATATGGATTTGAACACAGTGGGTACATTTATATGTGGATCTTTCTTCAATAAATACCTGTACTGTTTTCGATCCACTATTTGGAATCGGCAGAGGTGGGGGGCCGACTGTATGCACTGATCTACACCATTCTATATAGTGGACTGCAGCATCTGCAGATTTTAGTATTTGTGGGGGTCCTGGAACCAATCCCCCAAGGATGCTGAAAGGTAATATGTTTTTGAGGAGTCAGAACTGATATATGGATTTTTGAATGTGTGGAGGTCAACGCCTGTAACTGTGTTTTCAAGGGTCAAATGTATTTATACGGTTCAGTAACTAGCTTTTTCATATAAAGTAAATATTGGAGATCTTTCCACATAGAGTTTATTATTATTATTACAACTACATATTCTATTATACTGAGGGCAAAATTTAGTGCATTTTAAAGCATGGAAAATACTTTGTAATTATATATGTTAGGATAGGGCTCAGATAACTAATAATTTGTGATCATCTATTGAAAATCCAGTGGGACAATGAAAAGTTGTATAAGTCATGGATCAATTCTTCTATGTATGGGAATAGTCTATCTTTTGCATCTAACTGACATGCTTGGCTCCTGATCACAAAATGCACCACAATCGTTGTGACAAATAACAAGTCTCCTAAGGATTTCCAAAATAATTCTAGAAGGAGCCTTGTCCCAGTTGAGAACTACTCTATTACAGAATAACTAATACTGAAATTTTTGTCTCATGAACATTGACAATTAATATAAAACTAAAATAGCCTAAGACTAATTAGAAAAAAATATTTTGGTTTGTATCTAACTACTGCTTGATGATTAGTCTTGTCCAAGAGCTGGAGCTGAGTAGTCTGTGCCAAGGCCCTAGTCCATGGATAGAATGTTAGAGGAGAATGTTGTGAGTCGGCTAGATCTCTGAGATACCACTTCTGCAGTTCAAATAATGCTTTTTAAGGTGGCTGAAAAATGTGCCAAGTGAATTACATTCTGAGATTGATTTCGATGAATAAACTGTTATACTAGATGACCTTCTGACATTCTTACGTTATAATCCTCTAAATAAGATAGTCCCTAAATCTCTATAAAAACCCTGAAAATTATGGGGAAAAAATAAATCCCAATTACAATGTACTTCCCACATTGCTGTTTCAGTTATTTGCTTTCACATATACAGCATTTTGGAAGGAATAAAAGGTTTGAAGATTTCACGTTGTCACTCTTTCACTCACATTTCAAAACTGATTTTAAGAAATAAAAGGATGTGCTATATTAACTTTACTCTACTGAGTGATGTAGATTATAGTTCTATAACTAAGCACATCCCAATTAAAGTCATGCAGTCAGCTCTGAAATGTGACATTAAATCAAACATTAGACATTTTAATTCATATTTTAGTACTTTCAGGTGGCTGTATAAAAACATTAGTCACTGTAAGCTGTTCACTGTGCTGAGTAATATGAACTCACATGTCTTTTTTACTCACCTCTGGAAATAACATTCATTCGGTCTATTGCTTTCATTTTAGTTCTGAAAAACAAAATATAGGATTATAATTTAATTTCACATCAACTCCTAAACTCCTAAAATGTTTCATCTTTTGAGATATAGATATATAAGTAAAGATATTCTCATTATGAAATCCATGATTTTGGAAAGTTCCATGAACCATATAATTCTTGAGTTATTTTATAAACTAGACATCTTTTATTATAAATATATACACATTTTACAAACCCTGCTTTTATGGGTATTGGTATTCTATACCAGATTCATTTGCCAGCACCCTGATGCAAATGTTATCTTATTATATATTATAAACCTTAAAATGTCTAATTTTGGAACTGCAAATATTTGGGAAATATTATGTCTCTGCTAATTAGTAACTGAGTAAATTTGGAGATGTTATTTAAACTTTCTAAATTTCTATTTCCTCATCTGTAAGGTATAAATATAAGTACCATTCTTTCATAGCTAATGAGAGGGATCATCAGGATACTTTTTTTTTTTTGGTATATATAAACCCTTAGTAAATGGTATCTCTTATAATCAACCACTTCTCTCCTATAAGACAATATTATTTTTTAAATGCCAGCCACAATGTCCACTTTGTCCAATCATTGTCAGTTGATGTTCTTCTACCTATAGGCAGAAAATGAAATTACTAAAATAAAGTTCACGGATCAAGGGTCTGAAAGCAGCATACTGTATGTGGGTACTTCAGTCTAACTAACTTACTGAAGTACTTCATGTAAGACCACTGCTGTGATCAGTACAGACTGAAAATAAAAATGTTCTACATAGTTTCTCTTTTCAACATTCGAGAGATTTACAATATAGGTTAGCTCCTGAAGAGATGATGAAAATCTTCTAGAAACCAGTGGCATGGAAGTGAACTTTAACATGGCTACCCTCTGAGAAGAAAAAAAAAATCTAAAGGAGCCATGTGGGTAGACATTGAAGAATAGGAATAATCCTAAATCCTGTTTGAACGCAAATATAGGGTCCAATTAGATCTTTCTTTGCTTAATTTCAGAAGAAAATACAATCTTACTTAAAACCTATAAAATAATACTTCAGATGAAGCAAAGAATCATTAACTAGAAAATCCAAAGAAAGAACATATAATAGAAATTATAGCAGCTGTAACAATATGATTATTTGGCATAATAAATAATATTAACATATTACATTTTTCACACTATTTCCACAGTTACATTGTAACAAGGAATGTACTCAGGGATGGGAGAGCTGCTGCAGCCATTTTTGCAAACAAGTTACTATTAATATAATGGAATACCAGACATACGCACCAAATTTTCCACTAAAATATAAAATGCCAAGCAATGGTGGGGCCATAGAACTAGAATTCTTATAGACTGCTAGTGAGACTGTAAGTTGGCACCATATTTTGGTAAGTTGTTTGGCATTTCAGGCTAAAGCTGGATATATGGATACTGCATTAGCCAAAATTCCATTTCCAACTATATATTTAATAGAAATGTACATAGACATAATTTTCTCTAAAATAATTAAAATATTCCCAGCATTATTCATAGTAGTCAAAAATTGAAACCATAACAAATTCCCTTCAGCAGAATAGATTTTTTTAAATTGTAGTATGTTCACATAATGAAATACTGTATAGCCAGGGCCAGTGTTACATAAGTGTCACCTGAGAAGTTCCACAGAGCCCTTCACTCAGAAAGGCCCTGTGCTTGTTTAATATTCTGATGTCACCATCTCAAATTCTTAATTTATGAATGAGGGCTTCTACTAATTATGTAGTTGGCCCTGTGTACAGCAATAAAAACAAATAATAAAGGAGTACATGCAAAGATATGTAGGAATATACCAAGCAAAATATCTCACAAAAGAATACATATTTTATGATTCCAACCATAAAAAGTACAACAAAAGACAACATGAATTATTTCTGTTAGAAGTCAGGAGAGGGCTTAGTAGCTAGAATTAGATCACGAGGGAGATTCTTGGGTACGGGTGAATCGCATTTCATAACCTTGGTCTCAGTTACACATATACACTTTGTGAAAACTCTTTGAGCTACAATATATATACTCTTAATATTTGTTCACATCACTTTATGTATATTACATTTCAATAAAAAAGTAGAGATCACTGAAATCTTGAAGCATAAAAGTAAGTAAAATAGGAATTACAGAATAAGAAAAAAAGAGAAGGAAAAGAAATTTAAAATGATCTACAAAATTTACATACAACGTAATGATATGTCAGTCATTGTTTCTTTTATTTCTCGCTCTCATTATGATATAGTGGTACCACACTACCAATGGTTAGTTTACCTCCCTTAGCTTATATCTCAGATGATATTCACACTTGGGCATTTATAAAAACATGGCCTGGCCCTTTTCTTAGTTTTGTGTGACAATAACAAGTGTACAGCATGTGAATACAAAATGAAATGACTACTTTGAGTCACAGTTGGCAGTTTAATTAAGCATATACTTACTATATAACCTAGCAATCATACTCCTAGATATTTATCAAAAGGAAATAAAAATACATATCCACATGAAACTTATATGCTAATGCTCATAACAGCTTAATTCATAATCACCAAAAAATGGTAATAACTAAAATACCCACAAATTAGGCAATGGCTCATTCTTTCCATGAGATCCTATTCAACAATTAAAAGAGAAAATATGCAGTACAATATGGGTGAATCTCAAAAGCTTTATGCTATGTTAAAAAAGTACCAACAGTTTTCTATATTTTTTTTTCCATTGACTTTTGCTCACATTACCTTCATTCTGCTTATTTTCAGTTCACTTTGCTCTTTTTTCCTCTAGGTTCTCATTGACCTTGGACTTTTCTCCTTACCTACTATAAGCATTCAATACTATAAATGCTCCTTTATGCATGGCTTAAAAATACTGACCACATATTTTGATACCCTTTGTTTTACTTTTGATTCAGTTCAAACAATCCTAACGTCCCTTTTTAATTCTTCCCGATTCAGGTGTCATTTACAAGAATGTTTCTAAATTTTGAATAATGTAGGGATTTTATAGATATCTTTCTGCTATCAATTTTTACCTTAATTTGATTTTGGTCAGAGAATATACTTTATATGATTTTAATAATTTTTAATCTTAAGACTTTTATGGACTAGAAAATCTTCTGTCTCCATCAAGTGTCCATGTGATCTTGAAAAGAATGTGTATTCTGTTACTGTTGAGTGGAGAGTTCTATAAATATCAGTGGATCAGTTTATTCATTGTGTTATCCTTACTGACTTATTGCTCTCTCCTCTGTCCCAACTATGTGTAGATACAGTGAGAAGAGAGCCATCTACAAGCCAGGAAGAGAGCTCTCACCACGACCTGACTACAATGGCACCCTGATCTCAGACTTCCAGCCTCCAGAACTGTGAGAAAAATAAATTCCTGTTAAGTCACCCAGTCCAGGGTATTTTGTTATGAGAGTCCAAACTTAATAATACAACGTTTATAATAAAATATAAATGAAAAGAGCAGTTTATATGCCTACTTATATAGCATGACCATGATTTTATTTAAAATATATTTATATTCTTACGGAATGATTTTATGTGAGTGCATCTTCATGGAAAATACAGAGATTATGTGAGTGGTTTTTATTTTTTTATTTTTACTTTCACTATTGTTCACACTGTCTACAATGGAGAAAATTGTAAACACATTTTGAAATGAAACTTTATCATCCACCCCATCTGCCCTCTTCCCCATGTTGTGTGTTAATGTTGTATGTTCTTGCTCACATGTAAATAATAAGCAGAACCAAGACCTGGGACTTACTGTGAGCTTTCACTTCCCCTGTTGCCACTGAGGCATTCTCAAATCCATCTCATTCTTTCCAGTCCCAATACTTCTGCCTCCGTCTGGTCCTCATTTTCTTTTGCTTTTCCATCTGATTGGCCTCCTTACTCAAGTCTTATATACCACTCATATTCATTCTTCATAGTGCAGCTATAGAGACTGACTTCTCTAAAACATAAATCTGAGATTTTTTATATTCTTGCTCACATTTCCTTTAAAGGTTTCCCACTCCTCTACAAAATAAAAATGGAAATTTTAGTTAGTCATGATTTATATACTGCAGTCAAACAAATTCCTGAGGATGAAGAGTCTGTGGCATTTTTTAGCCCTTGCTTGCTATGGCTTCTTCATTGGAATGCCAACCTGAGGCAATGAGCTCATTGCAGAGTATGTTTCGGCATACACATGGATCTTTTTATTTTATTTATGTTTCTTTTTTCTCCTTTTGAGAGAGGCAGGCCAAGGAAATTAGAAGGTGTTCAATTATCTGTATAGGATATCTGTATAGGATAATCTGTGTAAAATTATGATTAATATATGTTCTGGGGCTCTTTAAAAAATCTAGCCGAAAAGCACAAATATAATGAATAAGAGTATTTCAAGAAGTGAGGCAATAGCATTTTTCTAAAATTACAAAAAAGTTGATCTAAGTGTTTTATTCAAACATTATGTATTGAGCACTTCCTATTTACCAGAGACTCAGGTCTTAGGGACAAGAATATTAGTTAAAAACAGCATGAAGCAGACACTGTAATATGTATAGTTTCAAATAATTAACATCCCTGTGTACAATACACTGCTATACAATAATGCCAAGTTTAGCAAATCCAAATTATCTCAAGTTGCTGAGTTAGGAAAAAACAATCTTTTCTGCAAACCATTTATCATATCTGCCTACTTGGTCTAGGTATAAGCACTTTGCAACGTATTGTTCAGGTTACAAATGCTCCTGATTTCACAGAGTGCAGTAGGGGAAATAATTGCTTCACCAATGATAATTGAAAAGATAGCACACAAGTAAACCTTAAAAGTGAAGGGTATACCTTGTAATTGTTTTAAGCTTTAGGTATTTTCTAAGGAGGGTGGCTTTTGCCAGCTACAGAGACCTTAGATGTTAACTAGACTCTCAAATTCCTGGGAGAAGGTAAGCCCTGAGAAAGAGGGGAAAAAAATATAAGGATCAAAACAGTAATTTTGCAAAATTAATTTTGTTAAGAGGTTTTATATCCTAGCTTCTGAGCCGCACTACAGAACAGATAGCTTCCATTTTCTAGGAAGTTAAAATCTGGGTGTGAAAACACAACGTAATATATAGATGATGTAATATAGAAATGTACATTTGTTGGAAACCTATACAATTTTACTAACCGATGTCACCACAATAAATTTAATAAATAAAAGAAAGCAAAAAATATTCATTAACGTTTGTTATTTCAGGATGATATTAATTCAAAATGAATCTTTGTCTAAACATTGCCTAATTTTTACACTTACGTTATGAGAGTTACAAAAGACTTTTTTTTTTTTGTTTTAAGATTTTATTGGGGAATCGGGGAAGGGGAATAGACAAGTTGTTGTCCTTTTGTTCTTCAGTCTAGTTGTGGAGGACGTCGCTTCACTGGCCCATGTTGGTATTATCATTGTGCTCTTCCTGTGTAAGGCAGTCACTCGCCGGCCATTGGACGGCTGCTCACAGCAGCTCACGGCAGCTCACAAAAGCCCACATCAGCTGCCAGCCAGCCCCACTGCAGCCTAAGCCGTCGACGGCACCTCACAGCAGCCCAGCTCCAGACTGAGCTGTTGTTCACCATTTTAGCTGTAGAGGACGCAGCGTCACTGGCCTTTGTGGGGGATCCGAACCGGGGCCCTGCTGCTCAGAGCTGACGTCCCAAGCCAATTCCTAACCAATGTGCCACTCAGCTGGCCTGCAAAAGACTTTTTAAAACTGATATGTTAATATCAACAAAAGTTTAAAATTATTCATTTTGAGAATCAATAGGTAAAAGTTCCTTAAAGATAAAATTTTTAAGGTAAAATTTCATTGTCAATATATTTGGGTTATTTAATGTCTTTTTTATTTTTAATTAAATGCAACCTATACTCACTTGCACTGTACCTATCAATAACAAAGGTGATAAATAAATACAGGGTAAGTTATCAACAGATAAACATTCTGGATGTAACATAACCTGCATAATTCATTGAGTCTTTTCCCTTTTAAAAAAAGTGTTATGTATAAAAAAACAAAAGGACAGATGATACTAAATAAAGAAAACCATTTACTTGGGCTATGATACAAGTACATATTCCAATGGAATAAGTAATATATATAAACCCAGTTACAAATTCCTAATAGTCCTTTTCATTACTCTTCTTTAGCTTTTCCATTTTATCTGATTACATAAGGAACTTATAATTAGTGCTGCAGGCATTCATTATAGTGATATGAGAAAAGAAGAATATTTAGTAGCATCAGTAATAATGATAACTAACATTTAAATAATATATTAATTTGCAAAGCATTTTTACACACATTATTTTTTAAATTATCTAATTAATGACATGATCCAAGAAAGCTTTTACAACCAATCAACCACCCACTCACTGTTCTCTCTTTGTGATATTATGATAGTAACTTTTAAAAAAGAGAGTCTATACTATTACTAAGCCAATGAAGACATAAATTTAATTTGAAATGTAACAACTACTTAAAAATGTAACCACCAAAATCTAATGTATAAGAAAGCTATTATTTCTTTGGC
This sequence comes from Aselliscus stoliczkanus, assembly GCA_033961575.1. Lineage (NCBI taxonomy): Eukaryota > Metazoa > Chordata > Mammalia > Chiroptera > Hipposideridae > Aselliscus > Aselliscus stoliczkanus. The sequence continues at coordinate 139,872,114 of CM066728.1, forward strand.
ATTGACTTGTGCTATACCTTTCCATATACACAATCAAAGGAAGAAATCTTTTAAAATATGTACACTGCTAGCTTGATTAAATAAAAAGGAACTTTATGCCAGTTAATACAGCAAACAGTATTAAAGGCAAATGGTGGATTAAGATATAACACTTGGAACACATATAAAGACAAGGGGTTAACTATATATAATAGATTTACTTGTATTATGTTTTAATTTCTGCCCTATTTTGTCCTTAAAATGGGGTTGGTAGCCTTAATATATAAGCAGCTTCAATAAAAACAAAAATAATACTCCAGAGGGTACAAATTGTTGGACTTGAATAGTAAATATAAAGAAAAATAATAGAAATGGCTGGTAATATATTTTTAAAAAACTGTTCAATTACAGAAATAATTAAATATATTCAAATAAATAATTAATGATATTAGGACTTCTCCTATCATGATGACAAAATACTCATTGAAGCATCATTTTAACAGCAAAATATGGGAAAAATCAAAATGGCCTTACAAGGCTATTATTAGTTTAAAATATGATGAGATAAATCAGATTTGAAATGTTTAGTAACTTATGACATTGACATGACATAGTTAAGTGAACACAACAATAAATAAAATGGTTTAAGTAGCATATTATGTGTATGTTTATATGTATATGTAGAAATTTTGATATGCAGTACCTATGTACATACCTATAGATCAAATATTAGAAAGAAATAATAAATTTTGTATTACATTTAAAGGCTTCACTTGGAGAAACCAGATAAGCTCACAAGGATATTCATTTTTTATGGTAAGTCTTGGACAGTTTCTATAACTACAGAAGAAAATAAAATTTATTAATTTTAGTTGCAAAAGTATAAAAATACTTTTTAATGAAAATTCTGATGAAGATAACTCTTTTAAAACTCTTTATCCCATATTTGATAGTAAATAAAACATGATTGGAACCAAAATGTCACAAAGTTAAGTTATACTTTCAAAGCACTGAGCAGAACCTCAAGTCTAAGCAGTTATTTCTTATTGTATGTTAATCTTCAAATAGGGAAGGCAGAGAAAATGCTAAGTAGGCTGCTCTATTGGGAAACTGATAAATAAAAGAACAGATCCAAACATTTAATTTATACACCTGTGGCAGCATTTAAAACTTGTACATAGCTGCCTGATTATCTAAACACACACACACTTTTTTTGTTTTGTTTTGTTTTTTGTTTAATGGAATAGCTGTAGAATATCTGTGGTGTAGAACAAAGATGTTTAAATCCTCCATGTCATTATGTCATCTTCAAAGATATTCTTAGAAAACTATATTTATTTCTCTTGTGCCAAGCTCTAACACCAAATTCAAAAGGCATATTTTAAACATAATTCCACAAATAAGTCCAACATAAGCCTCTTACAAAAAGTGTTTTCCTGGCTGCAGCACTAAATCCATTGCTCTGAAGTCTTTTCTTAAACACAATATATATCCACACTCATTATTCAAGAATGGATTACCCGGTGGATGGGTTTTCCAGGTGTTTGGCTTCCTTATTCTTATGGTTTTTCTTGGCTTTCTGGTTGGTCAATAGCTATGCTACTGCCTACCCTTAAAATGTAGCTCAAATCATACATTCTGAGGTTCAAATGGATCTTATGGCAAATTATACTGCAAATCTTATTGCATCTAGGTTACACATTAGATGTGAAACCTTCAACAAATAACTTTGTGGAGTTTTATTTGTAAAGGTGCAGTATTCAGGAGATAAAAATGGTGACTGTATATTGAGTAGTTACTATGTTCTCTAAGCTTTCCATATTAACTCAGTTTTCACAGCAAATAATACTATGTCTTTTCTTCAGAGATGAGGACAATGAAGCATAGAGGTCAACGTTGCCAAAGGTAGAGTTGCAGGTGTTAGTCATACTTAAAAGCTAGGAAGTCTGAATGAGAATATGATTTCTTTACCAGGTAATCACTTTAATTAACATTTTCATCACCGAACTAGATAACCTTGACACAAGTACATCTTTTTTTTTTTAAACAGTTTAAGAAGATACGGTTTTATTGCTTACATTTTGCTGATTCTTTCCTTTAAAAATTAGGGATATAAAACAGAAAACAACAAATGAACAAACAAAACAAACAAAAAAACCTTACAGTACAGACAACACTATGGTGATTGCCAGAGGGGGAGGGGAGTGGGAGGAGGTTGAAGAGAATATAGGGGATGAAATATCTGGTCACAGAAAAAAAATTAGAATTTGGGTGGTAAGTACACAATGCAATATACAGATTATAATATAGAATTGTACCCTTGAAGCTTATATAATCTTATTTACTAATGTCACCCCAATAAATTTAATTTTAAAAATAGGCTACGTCCTAGAAAAATAAGGATATGCAAAATATGAACTTTTCTATTTTTAATTTACTTTCAAAATTATAGCAATGAGAGATCACCTCACACCAACTAAAATGAGTATTACCAACAAGTAATAACAAGTGTTGGAGAGGCTGTGGAGAAAAAGGAACCCTCATACACTGCTGGTGGGAATGTAGACTGATGCAGCCGCTATGGAAGGCAGTGTGGAGATTCCTCAAAAAATTAAGAATAGAATTACCATATGACCCAGCAATCCCTCTCTTGGGTATACCCCAAAAATCTGAAAACAAATATATCTGTAAAGATACACAAGTATGTGCTGCGATGTTCATTGCAGCTTTATTTACGGTAGCCAAGACATGGAAACAACCAAAGTGTCCCTCGATAGATGCTTGGATAAAGAAGATGTGGTGTATATACACAATGGGATATTATTCTGCCATAAGAAAAGATGAAATAGTGCCATTTGTGACAATATGGGTGGATCTTGAGATTATTATGCTAAGTGAAATAAGTCAGAGAAAAAGTAGAGAACCATTTGGTGGAAGTCCAAGATCAAAGCACTAGCATGGCCAGCTGAGGGCGCTGTTTTGGGCCGCAAACTTAATGTATTCTCAAATGACAGAAGGGACAGGCCAACTCCCTGAGGTCACTTTTATAAGGGTGCTAATTCCAATCATCACAACCTAATTATAGTAATACCTGGGTTTGCGAGCATAATTCATTCCAGAAATAAACTACTCATATTGCAAGATAGCTCTCATTTACCACGTTAAAATGTACTTGGTTTGAGAGCATAATTCTCTCCTGAAACACACTGCTCATATTGCAAGACATTGCTCATTTACCAAACTAAAATGTATTAGAAACGTTTGCTCGTCTTGCGGCACACTTGCAAACCAAGTTATTCGCAATCCAAGGTTTTACTGTACCTTCCAAAAGCCCCATTTCCAAATGCCATCATCTTTGGGAGTTAGGATTTTAACATATGAATTTTAGAGAAACACAGACAGACCACAGCAATACTTTTTATCATTATATTTTGTTTACAAATCATTTTTTTCATATTCAGTAACATAATTTTACCAGGAAGTTTATTAGAGAAGACCCATCTGCTTTTTCTGTTGAAGAAATGGAGACTTAGAAATGCATCTCAAAAATATCTCTCAGGTATTTAAAATTCTCATTATCATTTTAAATTGCTATTATATGATTCTATTTCATAATCTATGCCACCTCTACATTGACTATATTATTGATTCCACCATTGACATAATACATAAATTTATTAATTGTTTAAGATTATTTCTAGTCTAAAACATTATCTTGCTAGGAAACCCTAGTGTTGCCTCTCAAATTCCTATTAAACTATTTGAAAATAAGAAACACATTAAAATTGATAACTCCAAAAGGGAAGTCTGAAAACCATCAAAACGCCTGAATGTGAGTGGTATTTTCAGTAACTATGAGACAATGGTTTTGAAGTCAGAATTCTTCTCAGTGATAAACACAGGTTTACCTCCTTAAAAGAACAAGTTTGCTAAACTGAAAGGAACAGGGGTGCTGCTTTATCTTTCTGTTTCTACCTGATATCTGGTTCAGGCATTCGGAGTCTGTATCAAAGAGATAACTGGACAGTCAGCCATCAACTTCACCACTATCCATTCCTCCGGTGGCTAGTGCTTTGTTCCTACAACCTAACCAGTACCTCTCTGTCTACATGAATTTACTGCCTGAAGTTCTTCGGAAACAACTGCATAGAAAGTGAATAAAAGGACCTAAGGGAGCAAAAGTGGATCAGAAGTTGCTCATGCATAATGACATGTAGTTCTAACAAGTATATCATTTAGGGAAGGTTAAAATTAAGGATACGCCTGTAACCTTGCATGAAGCTTCAAAGTTTTCAAGTGTCAATCACACTTTCTATAAGGAGTATTTATTAGTTTTAGCAATTTTCTTTAAATTATACTTAGTTTCCTGTAAAACATATTCCAAGGTTCTGGTTCCTAGGAAATTTTTTTTTTTTTTAGCTGAGCCATCCTGCCACCTGTTGGCAGCTCAGCTCAGGCTGGGTATTGAACTGCTGTTCCTCAGAGCTCAGCTCGTACCTTTTTTTTTTTTTTGAGGGCAGTGTCACTGGCCCTCACATGTGGGACCGAACCAGGGCAGCTGACTTCCCAAGCCAGCGCTTAACCACCCCGCTCAGCTCACACTCTTGAGTGAGCTCTTAGCCAACTGAGCCACTTGGCCAGCCCTAGGAAAACTTTCAATAACTCCACTACATTCCCTTTCCTCAGCACAAAGTATGGTGAATCACTGACCAACCTATTTCTTTCAAGTGCTTGACATGTACAAAAATTGTTTCTACTTTGAAAATGACGGTATGTCCCATATTCCAGCATGGTGTTTGACACTTCTGTAGGAGGGGCAAAATGTGTGAGCATTTAGAGAGGGCAGCAGAGTTCTTTAATGGAGTGAAGGTAAGGAAGGCAAACCATGAAGCATGGTGGGTGTGCGCTGGAGCCAAGACAAAACAGTCACAATTCTCAGCAAGATAAAGTGAGAGATTTGGTTCCTCATGAGAAACATAAAGAACTGAAAAGGAGAGAAGAGGGAAGCATAAAAAAATCTAGTGAGTTTCACATTACAGAAGTTTAAGTATACAGTGAAACCTTGGGTTGCGAGTAACTTGTTTTGCGAGTGTTCTGCAAGATGAGCAAACATTTCTAATACATTTTAACGTGGCAGACAGGCTATGTCTTGCAATACTAGTAGTTTGTTTCCAGAACAAATTATGCTCACAAACCAAGGTATTACTGGTGTATTAAAAGTCCTGAGTGACCAAAGGCTCTTCATGAAACAGGGTTGCTGATATTTAACTTGAAGGCATTTACATTACTATATCATATTCACCTTCCTATCTTTTCCCAAATCCTCAATGACATCTAATAAACAACTGCATTTCTTGGGTGCAAGTGGTTTGTGTGTTGATGGTGGTAATTTGCTTTGCTTTATGTTTCCTCAAAACCAAGGGGTTGGCTCATTTTCATGTCCAGGTTGATATTACGCAGGTCAGATACTGCATATATAGAATGGCAGGAAAGCCTATCAACAAAGGAAGTAAATAAACCATCGAGATATGAATGACTCATTGTTACCATCCTCTAAGATACTTCAAAATACTTGGGGGCAATTCTGGAATTATAAAACATGAAAATTTCCATTTAAGTAAATCATATCTAGATATTAATGTGAGCAGAAGGATCTAGGGCCCAGGTAGCATATGAACTACAATGAATGAATTGATAAATATTGATATTATTCAAGAAAATGGTGAAATCATATAGACCCTTCCTTCATTTTATACATAGAAAGGAGAAGCAAAAGGAGGTGATCTGAGTTTATTCATCAGCAAGAATGTGGAAATACCAAAAATATAACCCAGGATCTCTGCTTTAAAGCATTTGATAAGACCAGGGTTCTTTGCAATATCCCATGATTCAAATCCCTCTGGTGTAATACAAGGCTATACACTGAATGTGCTTTACATTAGAAATATTCTTCAGATTTCCTATCTGAATGCAATTGTGTGTATTAAATGGATTTGAATATAAGGTCATATTTTTAAAATCATGCTCAGAGTGCAGTGTTTTTTTCTATCCATTTATCCTAGTTTATATGATATATGCCTAATTAGGATATTAAGTGTTAGAAATGTTCTACCCTGGGTCTCTTAATATTAGTAGATATCTTTGACCTATATCGTTAAATAAAATATATAAAACCAAAATAGTTTTTTTCTAATCTATTGCTTCCTAAGTTTTAATACAATGCCTTCCTTAGGCACAAAAGTTATAAGTAGCTAAAAAAAAGGAACTACAGTATAAATTCTATTATTGGAAATGCTGAAACACAGATAGGGCTATGTTTGATTACTTCAGAGTTACTTATTTTATATTGTCTGCTTCTATCCTTTTGCTAAGCATTAGAATCAGGGATACCAAGAATAGCAGTTACAGCATTTCATGAGTAAAAATGGACCAGGTTTCTATAAATAATGCAATTCAAAATAACTAGCTGCAACATCCTTTACATGCAAAATCCTTCCTGGTTATGAGTTCCACAGATACAAATGCATGTACAAAATATAATCACCACCAAGCATTATTACAGGCCTTTATTCTCTCCCAATTAATTGCTACCCAGCCTACACTAGGAAATTGTTCATTTATGGAGTTTGCAGTGTATTCTTTTGTTTCCCATCTTCATAAAAACTACAGAATATTAAGAATTGTTCCCCGAAGAAAAAATATGATACCTATTTCTGAAACTATTCTACTATTATACATTTGAACATTTTGACACACTGGAAAAGTAAAATAAGATAAGAGTAGTGTATATAACTGTGGCTGTATCTTAAATTTAAAATAATAAATTAAAGGATATATAGATAATAAGTACTTTGAATATATTTACTAGAAACTAAATTCTCAGAGACAGGAGCCCTGATCACTTAACTATCTCTTCATTTCTTCTCTCCTAAAGGCTTCCAACCATTTTCTTCATACTTCCTATCTGTATTAAGATTGTAATTTATTTGTAATTCTAACGAATTTGAGTTCCATATTTCTTCTATAAAGTAATAATTTAAAATTCTTACAATACTTAAGTGTTTTAAAAATGCCTTGATTATAATATCTAATTTGATCATCATTATTATTATACATGCAGGTGTGGTATTATGATTCATAATGAGAAATATATATTTGGTCTTTGTCCCTGTTTCTGGCATAGAACTCCTAAAACCCTTTTAATTTCCTAAGTAATGAAAGAGAGAAAGGTATATTTTCCTATGTTAATGAGGTGACTTTTGAGCTGCATCTAGGGTAAGGGCTGGTTGCCAGAAGAGCCAACTAGATGATTAGAGGGTTGGAACTTTCAGTCCCTCCACCCACTTCCAGGAAGGGAAGAGGGGCTGGATGTTAAATCAATTGCCAATGGCCAATGTTTTAATCAATCAGGCCTATATAACGAAATCTCTGTAAAAACCCAAAAGGACTGGGTTTGAAGAGTTTGGTGAAGATGTAAAGATGTGGGGAGAGTAGTGTGCTGGGAGAGAATATGGAGGGATGCTCTGCACCCTTTCTTCATGCCTTGCCCTCTGCATCTCTTCCATCTGGCTGTTTCTGAGTTATATTCTTTTATAATAAACCGGTGATTCAGAAAGTAAAATGTTTCTCTGAGTATTGTGAGCCACTCTAGCAAATCAAACCCAAGGATAGGGTCATGGAAATTCTGATTGTAGCCAGACTTGGACTGTCATCTGACATCCAAGAAGGGTGTTGTGGTGACCTCCAATTTATAGCCAGTTGGTCAGATGCATTAGTAGTAATTTAGGCTTATGACTGGTTTCCAAAGAAGGGCTGGCAGGCTTGTAGGACTGAACACTCAATCTGAGGGATCTGATGCTATCTCCGGGTAGATAGTGTCAGAAATAAGTTGAATTGTAGAATGCTCAATTGTGTCCAGAGAATTGCTTGGTGTGGGGAACCTACCTCTGTCCCAAGACACTCATTAAAATTGATTCCAGAAACCCAAAAGAGCAGGACACTGTATTTCATAAATGAGGAAATCATTTTCTAAGTTTGTCATTGAAATTTTCACAGCTATAGAGTCATAGAGAGAAATTTCTGTGACTCTGAATCATCAAATCCCAACCAGTTTGTCCAGCTTCCCAGGTTCCTGAAAGAAAATTGTGGAAGAGAGACTCAGGACAAAGGGTCATTTTATTTCTACAGAGTTTTTTGGAAACTCATAATCTTGGTATACTGAGCTGAATGAACCACATATGAGCACAATATTTGATTTAAAGATTCATGCTGACAAAAGGAAGCTACACACTGCATCCTTCTACCCAAGGCTATGGTTTAGTTCAAACCCAAATATTCTGAAGTCAGAGGTCTGTGTTAAAATCCCATCTCAGGCACTTCCTTGCTCTATGTCCTTGAACTTGTTACCTTCTCTAAATCTATTTGCTGTATGTACATAACTCAAGGATTTGAAGTGAAGGCTTAAGGAAATAAAGATTAAGAAGTGAGTACCAAGGCACAGAATAAGCATTCAATAATAGTTATTACTGTCTTGGGAGTTTATGGGCTTAGTATTTGGATTGTGGAATAGAAGTATAAAAAGAGAAACTTGGAAAAAAAGAAAGGCTAAAGTACAGATGAAATAATGTGGCATTCTCCAACAATTTTAGGACAAATCTACTTCCAAGCAGCCCTGAACAATCCCACCACACCATATGGTAGAGTTTCTGACCTCACATGGTGGAGCTGGCCTGCTCAAATATGGTTCATGGGCCTTTATCAAATTCACCTGGAATGCTTGTTATAAATATTAAGTAGCAAGCACACAAACACAAAAATCTAGATTAGGTAAGGAACACCTCAGATTTTCTATCTGAATGAATTTTAACATATAAATAAAATATATAGATTTGAATTTATTTATGCCCTAAGTCTCAATTCCAAACTTGGACAAATTGAAAATACACATACATACACACACACATACACACACACATACACACACACACACACACACACACACACATTTTCTCTCTCTCTCTCTCTCTCTCATACTTAAACTAAATCAATTTTATTCAGGTTAATATTAGCTATATCAGTTATATTACTGATGTCTTACTTAAGGTACGATTCTAAATTACTTGCCCTCCCCACCCCACTTCCATGTTCCAATAATAAAGTGCCACTGGTCCTAGTTTGTATTCTTCCAACAGGCTAGTGTCAGATGCAATGGATGTCATCATTTTGGGCCATGACACTCCCATATTTAATAGCCTTTGGTGACTCCCCATTTTCTACACAATGATATCTAAGCTCATTAGCAAGGCACACAAGGCCCAGCACAGGCCTGCTTTCTTCTACTTTCTCATTGTCTGTATCTCTGCGCTTCAATTTCTAGGCTTCAGAAACACTGAACTGTTTTAGGCTGTAAACATCCACTTTCATTGAATTTGTGTTTGTGCTAATTTTCCTCTTTCTTCTTGGACTGTTTTTCTCTCGCCTCTTTAGCTGGCTCATTCCTATTCTTTAAGACTAAGCTCAGAAGTCAAAGTTCTTAATAAATTTTCCCTGACTGTCCCTCTGAATACACACACAAAGGCATACCCTCTTGATCTCCATACTACTCTGCCATTGAAACTTCACTATGCTTCTTAATTATCTTTTAATCCTCTCCTGCTTGCTGGGCCAGCTTCATCAGCACATGATTAGTGCAGTTGCCTAGTGCCCAACTTTCAGAAGGGCTCAACACTTGAGTTTCAATAATCTGCATTCATTGTCTTGAAAAATTAATAAATTTATCTTGGCTCTGTGTTTTGTAAGTGAAATCTAATAGGACAATGGAGGGGGAGACAGAGAGATGGTGGGGAGGGGTCTAGGACCTTGGCTTACCTCCCACTTCCCCTGTCCACTCCTCTACCTGGTGCCCTGGGCCCCGCTCCATCTCTGCCACCTCCTCCCAGTGACCAGGTGAACCCTGTGTTCCAGGAGGGTCTGGGCCCAGGCACAGGTAATGTCAGGATCAGATAAGTGCTCCAGTCTAGGATATCTGAGTGTGGGTGGGGCACAGTGCCAGTCTCCACCCCTGGGCTGGTACAGCACTGCTCATTCAGAGAGGGACTCACCCATCCCAGGTCCAGAAACCAAACACTTCCTGATTGGAGACTGCAACCTCCTGAGCGTAAGCTATCCACTGGAGGTTGGGTCAGTGAGCCAGTGCAAACAGTACTGTATAATTATTTATATGGCCACGCTAAATGAAATTAAAAAAAAAATCCACAGGTTAATCAAAAAACACTGCCAAAAAATGAAAAAGCTTTATATTTTATTACATTGAATGTCACCTCTTTGCTGTGTTTTGAACAGGGGTCCAAGCATTTTTTGTTTTTCCCTGAGCCCTGCAAGTTATATACCATCCCTGCCTACCTGAGACTGAGGTCAAGTTTAAGCCTGTCCTTCAGCCTCTGTAACTGCAGTACATGGCCTTATACCTATTACATAATGAGAACCCAATATATATTGGTTAAATGAATGAATAAATAATTGAATAATTATTGTGTAAAACAATTCACCATCTTCTATCGGAAAACGTGCTTGAATAATAGGCTCCATGAAAATATATTTGCAGAAAACTTTTGACTTGTCATGACACATAATAAATAGCATATAAAAGCCGTAAAAAAACTGAAGAAACATTTTCCACCCACTAATAAAATTGACTTCATGCTTTGCATCTCCTCAAAGTATAGGATTAAAATGTTTTTTCAAAACAATTTTGTTGTCTGCCATATTTTAGGAGAAAAAAAAGTGTGTCTGATCTTTGATTTGGTGGTGGTATTAAACAAGAGATTTTCATTTGTTTTTATCAGCAAAGGGTTTTGAAATTACACCAAGCAGCAGCACACCAAGTACTTGCGAGAAAAATGCATTCAGAAAAGAAATTCATTACTGTACAGATGGACAGTAATGATTAAATAAATCAAAAGATGAACTACTGTATGTACTACAGTACATAGGCCATTTGGCAATTTACTGTGCATATGATCTATTTTATCATGATATGTGTTGATTTCAGTTCTGTAGAAAGGAGGAGGGAAAGCTTGAGGGTAGAGTGCTTTTGTAAATAAACATATATGCTGTATGGCTAGATACAATTAGGTGAATGTTAATTTGCATTCATTCAATTTTCTACTAGTTTCTGGCAATAAAATATAGAAGGTATTACAGTCTGGTCTTATATAGAAATAAAACTCAAGATTATTACAACTGCAGATATTTAGATTAAAATGATTTGAATGTAAAGAGACCTCTGCTAGAGATAGTAATCTTGATTCAGAGAGTCAACCATTTTTAAAAACATTTTTAAATACCAGAAAATGAATGAGTCACTTGAGATATGGCAGTAAGCAAAGAAAGCAGATATAATTTAGGACCTATAGCCCACTGGAGATGAAAGGCATTAAGTGATTAATTAGAAATATTTTTAGTAAATAGCTTATGTGTAATAAGGGATTTATCCTAATATGGACAGTAGTACCAAGAGAGATTTTCCTGAGGAAATTATGTTTAACTTTAGGCCTGAGGGATAAGGAGGAATTAGGCAGGCTAAAAGAGAAGATGAAGCAGCATTTCCAACTTTGCTATTTTTGCTAACAAATAACAAACCTATTCTGAAAGTTATTTACATATGTTGAAGAAGGAATAAGATAAATTTAAAAAAGCGGAATCACTCATTTGAAATATGTAGCAGCTTAAAAAAAATATCCACTGCATTTGTATTTATCTATGAAGAGATTTCATTTAGCAAATTAACAGAATAATCATGGGTAGCGGTGCTTTACATGATTTGAAAGAGTGGTTTAGTAAATGAACACTTAAATACTAAAAGAAGTGACATTTTAGTGTTTAAGCCTGGCCTGTTTAGAATTTACTTCAATTAATGAGATTTTACATTTCCAACAGTGATTTGCACTGTTTGCGCGTACCTGAGTCCAGAATTCTTCCAAAGTACATACCAGCTGTCATATGTTAGACAAATAATTTAATGTCTCTGTAATTCGGTATCTTCACCTATACTATAGGGAAAAAAAGGGGCCCCAGGACACATGAGAATTAAATAATTAAATGTAAACAGAATGTTAAAGTTCCTATTCTAAACTACATGATAGGCAATCAATAAATTTGACCTTCTTCCTTTAGCTTTTATTCTTTAATTCTTCTACCAAACACATTTGGAGTATCAACTGTTTGAACAGCATAGGGTAGAGTGTACAGGAAAGGTATTAGAGCCAAACAAAGCAACTGTATCTCTTAGTAGTGTTATCAGGCATAATTACCTAAATTTTCTGATTATTAGTTTCTGACTGTATGAAACAGAAATGATGACTATCTTCCAGAAACATTATAAGACAAATACCATTATATATCTAAAATGTCTAGCAAGTGAAAAATGGCAGACACTCAACAAATGTTTGTTTTCTCTTCTCTCCATTATTATTTGTTGGATGCTGTGTTATGTACAATGGGAAAAAAGATGATGAATCAATTATAATCTTTTCCTCACAGAGTTGTTGTTTTTACATGAGGAAATGACATATACAAATAATCTGAATATATTCTAATATAGTTGACCCTTGAACACAGGGGTTAGGGGTGCTGACCCCACACAGTTGAATATACATTTATAACTTTTTACTTCCTCAAAATTTGACTACAATCCCTTATTATCCAAGGTGAATCGGTTCCAAGATACCCAAATCCGAGGATGCCCAAATCTGAGCATGTTTAAATCCCTTGTATAAAATGGCACAGGCCAATGCATATAGTTGGCCCCCTGAACCTGCAGATTCCCAGCTGCAGATTGAAAATATTGTTTTTGAGCCATGGTTGGTTTAATCCACATTTATTTATTTAAAAAAAAAATCCATGTATCAGTAGACCAATGCAAGTCAAACCTGTATTGTTCAAGGATCAACTCTATATGCATTATCTACTAAAGAGAAGAAAGAAGAAAATAAGGTACTACAAGTATTTAAAAGATGGAATAACAAAAATTGAAGAGTTAAGTAAAGCCAGTACTGTCTTCCAGAAACATATATATTTTTTCATGTTTCTGTTTATCTTATTTATATTGATATTTATTCTACATTATCTTTTCAACAAATGCAGTTATGCTGCATTAAACTATTTTTTATTCAAAATAAAATTATTAATTTAATATGATAAATGATGTTTTGCTGAAAATAAATAGGTAAATTTAGAATTTAATTATAGAAACATGCATGTGCATATTTTACATTTCACTTATCAACTTATTTTTGATGTTGCTGTCAAATAAAAGGGATCTTTACCAAAAGGCATTACAATATTTTTTTTCTCATTATTAACGATGAACTCTAATATCTACAGTGAAAACAGCTATTAGAAATAAACTCATGATTTCCAACCTCTTTTATTCTTGGGAGGAATTTATTGACTCTTATTGTAAGCTGTGGATTTAGCTTAGTTCTCCTGGAAAACAGAAATCAGCAAAGTTTTTGGTGGTCAGGAAGTAATGATTTCAACACTTGAAGGGCCTAGGAAACATGGACGGATTTCTCTAAGTTTTTTGATGAATTCTGGGACTAAATGAATGCGAGCATAGAAACTCTTTGAAGAAAGAGGAAGTCTCCACAGCCTTGTGTTGCACTTAATAATGAGAGGAGGCTGAGTAACTGAAAAGAAGGTGGAGAGCACATAGTAAATTGATTTTGTGGCTCTGCAATTGTTTCTTATCTGGGGACACATAATGCCCTGGGCCCGCGAATACACCAAAATATCCTGGATATAGTTTATAAAACTCCACCTTTTAAACATGGATATAATGACAGACTTTGTTAAATTATTTGCTGTAGCCTGGATAAAACTTTATTTTTTTATTTTTCAATTTTTTTTATTTTTCAAATTAGTAAAACTTTATTTTTTTTATTTTTCAAATTGATAAAAGGTAAGAATAGCTTGATAAGACTTATTTCTATGACATGCTTAGGTTCTCTTCTGGTATTTCTCAATCTTTCCCTTATTAAATTTCCTTATGGTTATGCCCCAAACTAATTCCATGTTTAAGGTCTAGAGATTGTAAAAATATTCCTTTTTTTTCCCCAAAAAAAATAAAATGTATTAGATTTGACTTTTTTTTTCAAAAATTTCCGTTTCTTCTTCATTCTTTATAGAGCACCAGCATTAATTCATGATCTAATTTTAAGGCCAAAATTTATACCTATAATGTCTTCTTTTAATGTAGACTTCTATCATCCCCCAATATTCTTCCTATAGAGTTTTATCTGAATTCTGTGCCAAAAATCCAGGTATCAATATGTAAAGGAATTCACTGTATTCATGTAGTCCTTAAAATTTCCCAAGCATTTCCATGTAAGATGTGTTGAAACAAATTTGAGTTAATTCCTCTCAAAATTATCTTATAGCTATTCCAAATTTTTAAAAATACAAATACATAGTACTTAATAATTCTATATTTTCACTAGATAATCACAAACCTTTAAATTAATCAAGATAAATAAGAAGCTATTCTTCAACAGGATATTAAAAAAAACACAACATTTTAATTTCTGAGTAACATCTGGATTTCATGTTTAATACATGGCTGATAATTTCAACGGATTTACCAACTCTTGGTTATTCATATCATGTTGGTGTGTGTCAGGGGAGAAGATCTGGAGGGAGAAGGGGATGAGAGACATGGCTTTAAGTGAAGCTGGATTTACTATTTGGATTCAGAACTTCCCTGACAAGTCAGGCTGCCTATATGACAGACCTTCAAGATCTCTTTGCATAACGGCTAGGGAAAAGCAGGAATAAGGTATTTTAACAAAAAAAGAAAGTTGAAAAATATTTTGGAATAGCCAATAAAATGTTTTCAGTTGTCGGAGAAGAGGGTCTGGTGGAATACTTCTATTACGGCAATGTATAGCATATAACAAAAGAGGTACTAAGTGAACATTTCTATCAAAGGGAGTTAAATAAAATGTTCCCTGTATCATATTATTTTAGAACACAGCTGGCAAAGATAATGCTGATTTCAGCAAGTGATCATAGTGGGCATGTAGAGAATGAAAATGCTGTTATATTACTTAAGGAAACACATGATATTTTGCAGTGCACACTGGAATAAAACAAATCCTTACAACCAAGTGATAATCAAATTATATTTGAAATTAAAACTTCACATTTCATTTAGCATCATACTGTTGATAATATTTTAATTTTGAATTTTAATATTTTAATATTAATATATTTAATATTTTAATATTGGAAACTACTTAAAATTATTTTCTGATTAAGTATATACATCAAACTCATTCTATTATCTGTATGCAGATATAGAAAAAAGGTAAGACAGATATCGTTTTCTCTTTCTAATCAGAACTATATATTATTTCATACATTCGTGCAATAAAATGTTATGCTCGAAATGAAATAATGTATTAGGGAAATATATAATGACAATCTTTTATTTAATAAAAGTTTATTAGGCACCTATCACATGCCAAGGGCTGAAGGTAAGTGGTAAATGCAAAAGATACTGTGAACAAGTTATGAATATCATCTTATACAGTGATTTGTATGGAATTTATATTTTGGTAAGTTAGATGTTGAATAAATAGATAAGTTATAATACAGTGATTAAACATTATGGAAAAACTAAAACAACACAAGTAGAAGAAAAATATCCTGAAAAGATGACTAGTTGAGAGGTGAAGACCTCCTTGTTGAGGTGGTCAAGAAGTCATTTTTAAGGAGCTGACCTTTCAGCAGAGACTTGAAAGACTAGTTAGTTAATTATGCTAAATTCTGCTGAAGAGCCCTACAACCATCCAGAGGACTGGTTGCCAATAACAGAGTAAGCACACTTCACCCTGTCATACATAGCCTGAAAGAATGCATGGAAAAGTAATTTGAGTATTCTGAAAAATAAACAGCAGCAAGTAAACCAGGGAAGAACACCAGGTTTTGAAGTACCACCAAGCTGGCTATGGTACTATTTTTTTCCTTTTAGTAGTTGCCATCCCACTCCAACCTGAAATCACTGAAATCAGGAAGTCAGAAGTTGACTACAGAGGTACAGTCAGAGAAAGCTCTAATTAAAGCCCTCTAGCTTTGGCTGAATAGCTGGAAGTAAAACTCCCAAAGAATGAGAGAGCACAGAAATTCACAGGTGTCATTTCTCCCGGCCCCCCTTCCTTATTTTTCTCTGCTCTCTCGTTCCCTAGCCCCACACAATCTCATGGTATGAGATATTTGCAGCTCCCACAAGGAGAAGTCAGAGGAACAAAACTCTGAGGAAAGGGAAACTTCCTTTCCATTTAGTGGATCTACGGTTCCAAGAAGATGGAGTCAACCTTCCCCACACCTCCTTGCTTTTTCATTCCTCTGTCTTTCTACAGTCTAAGAGTCACGAGTTTCTGTTCAAAGTACCAAAAAGAAGATCACAGAGAAGAACGAGTTCAGGAAATCCAGACCATAATGTTCATGAATTCTAAGGCTCACCTACAAGGTATGCATGCATGGATGTGAATCAAATAAGCACAACAAAATTTTGAGAAATTGAACTGGGAGATAGATCATTTAGAAGCCTCTGACTGATCACAAGGTGGGACATGTCCCGGAATGATTTGAAGAGCTCTACAAAGGCGTTGTTTGAGAACTGAACTGATACTGAAACCAAAGCCTACAGAAAGTGGGTGGATATTTGTGGCCCATGTCTAACAGGTTGGATTGATTGCATAAACACAAATAACATTTTCCATAAGATTCAAATAAAACAGAGACTGTGATAGCATAATATTTAAAAAAAAAAAGAGAGACTACAATCCAAAATTACTTGGCATATGAAGCACCTCCTATACTTCTGCTCATATAGGTAAAGTTAGTCAATAGACACCAACACAGATATAACAATTTAAAGAAGATCTTATAAAAAAGCTCACATGAGCCATCAGGAACACTCCCACAACAAATGTTAGATAGAATGTTTTAGCAAAGAAATGGAAGACATAAAGAAGAACCAAGAAGCTATTTAGAACTGAAAAATATAGTAATTAAAGAAAAAAAAACATACTGGAGGAACTTAATATCAGAATTGACATAGCAGAAGAAAGATTCAATGAACTTAAAATTAAATCAATAGAAATCCTAGCTGAACAATGGAGAGGGGAAAAAAAAGATTAGGAAAAAGAAAAAGAAAGCCTCATTTACTTGTGAGACAATGAGAAGTCTAGCATTGTTATAATTCTAATGTCAAAAGTAGAAGAGGAAAAACAAAGTGCAGTTCTAAAAAATTAGTTGAAGAAGTACTGGCCCAAAACTTCTTAAGGTTGGAAAAATACATACACTTTGAGATTCAAGTGTCTGAGTGAACCTCAAACTGAATAAATCTAAAATATGCAGAGCTAGATACATCATAATTAAAACTGAATAAGCTAAAGACAAAGATAAAATCTTAGAAGTCAAAGGAGATAAAAATAAATAGAAAATGATTCAAATGATTGAATATATCTCACCCAAAATTGTAGAGTCCAGAAGGATGTGGCACAACATTTTAAAGGATTGAAAAGAAAATAAAGAAAAAAAAAAAAACAGAAAAAAACACAAAAGTCTAAAATTGTAATTCTATATTCATTGTAACATCCTTTAGAAATGAAAGTAAAATAATGACTTTCTCCTATCAAGGACAACAAAGACAATTCACAACCAATGGATTTCCTCTAAATATATCCCTTAAAAAAGTTTCAGACTAAAGGGAAAGAATATCAGGAAAAAAAGAATGATAAAAATGATAACTATTCAGGTAAATATAATAAATCATTCTTTTCTTTTTTGAGTTCTTTAAAAATTTTTGATATTTGAAAGCTAAAATTATAACATCTGCTGAGATTTTCAATGTGTATAGATGTCATTTGTAAAACAACTATAGCTTAGATGGCTCTATATGGTGGTAAGCATTTTACATTATAATTGAAGTGGTGAAATACTGAGGCTTAGAAGACTATGAAAGGTTAAGTATGTCTTTTGTAACCCTTAAAGCAACCAGAAGGAAAAAAAAAGAAAAACTATGTAGTCAAAAATCACATAGATAAGTTAAAATAGAATAATAAAAAGGGTCATATAATATTTTCCTCCCAAAAAGGGGAAAAGAGAGGAATAAACAAAAAGAAAAGACAAAGAGAAAACAAAACAAAATATAGTAGATCTAAATCTACACATAATTACATTAAATATAAATAACCTAAACACAATAATTAAGAGAGAGATTATCATGATGGAAAAAATATGCCCACTTATTTATTTAAAAAAATAATTTTACATATATCAATGCAGATGCATTAAAAAGACCATCCAGGGAGACAAAATATCTAGTACAAAAGCACTAAAACAAGAAGAAACTTAGCATGTTGAATGATATGCTGTTAAACCTGTTCATGACTGCATATAAGAAATGAGAGTTTATACATGAACATATTAAGGCAAGTAATTTATGTTATGGAATCAGAGACCATTTTTACTTTGCTGGGACTTATTTACATTTTTACCTTTTCCAAAATAAGCATTACTAATTTATAAAATACGTTCTAATAAATGCTTTGGGAGATAAAATGGAAAACAAACACTTTTTGTGGTTGAAAAAATACCTTTTAGGAACTAGCTAAGGAAGTTGGAGGGATATGTAGATAAGTAAAATTTGTGTTTTAGAGATGGCAACATTCTACATGTAAATCAAGAATTCATTAGAAAGGAAAATCATCATGAAGACTGATAAGCTCAATTTAGAAAATTGTGAGGAACACTTCTGATTCAGAAGTAAGTAATAATTAGTGGAAAGTTGGAAATTTAAGTAAGGGCTTCAAAATCATTAGAGCTAGAAACATAGATTGGGGAGTATCAACAGATCAATGGAGTATAGCTTTAAAGGACATAGTTTAAAATTTTCTTTATGGAAAGCTAATTTGTTGAAATGGCTGAGAATACATCATGTAGTTTTGCATTCTGAAGCAGTAGTGCATGAAGATTTATTACTGATATTAATTGGGGAGGGTTGATGCTATATCCTAAGGGCAGTGGTGTTAATATGCATATTTATGGGAACATAAGTTTCCTTCTCTATATTTTACAACTTAAATATACCTCTGATTGCTGCAGTAATTTAACCTTCACCTAATTTCACTAAATTACTTATAAACATCAGGTACTAAAAGTTAACTGAAGAAATGTAACTGGATACTTTGAGTATGGTCCTACTATACAATTAAGCCATTCTTTGTGACTGATAGTTTTAATGACTTCAGTTCAAAGTAAATGCTTGGAAAATGTATATTACTGACTTTTGTTATTGGGTTTCAAACAAAGCAAATCCTGATGGAAAAACAGCTTCCTGTTTTTTAGTAAAGAGTACCTTTATTGAGTACCTGCAGGGATAGGTATCATTCACCAGTAGCCTCAGGTTTTTCGTTTTTTAAAAATATTTATTTAATTATCCTTGGTAGTTCAAAATAAACATCAGTATTAAGAAAGTTAATTAAGTATGGAAGGGTCAAAACAATTGCTTAAATCCGGAAATACTGTTTTTACTTAATTGTGTGATTTTGAAGTAGGTCAAGATAAGGCAAGTGAGTAAGTGAAATGAGATCAAAGGCCAGTAATGTAAGAAATATACAGCCCAGACAGAGAAATACAATCAATGCAGGTGTTGTATTTAAAGTCTTCAAAAGCTGGCTGGACAAGTGCCCCACCGCCATGCCACTCCTGTGATCCTGCCAAATCCTGGGCGAATGTGGCATGTACCACCTACACAGGAGGTGTTCCTTAAGTGCCTGGATCTTGTGGCAAGGGATATAGAATTTCTGTACCCCACAGGACTGAAACAATTGGAGACACAGTTTTTGGAAGGTTACTATTCCTAGGGCATTGCACAGAAAGCAGACTGACACCACTCCCCCTCACCCCCGCCAGTCTTCCTGTGAAAAAGGCCTATGACTTGTCTGGGGTTCTAGCCTGAGGGGCAGGTTTCAGATCTACCACACATCTAGAGGTCACAGAAGTGTTGTCATCAGGGAATGTAAGCTAAGGAATACCATCTTTTTTTTTTTTTTTTTTTTGAGGGCAGTGTCACTGGCCCTCATATGTGGGACCCGAAATGGGGCCGCTGGCTTCCCAAACCAGCGCTTAACGACTGCACCACTCGGCCGGCCCAGGAATGCCATCTTTATGCTCTCCCTTGGCCTCACTACAGCTCACTGGTACCTCCAACAAAGGAGTACTGCATTCTCCTGAAACCCCAATTTTGGCAACTGTCACCAAGGGGACATCTCCAGATAGCCTAGTCTGAAAGCCAGCAGGGTTTACAACTGTAGTCCCATAGGACTGCAGGTACATACATACCTTAAAAACTGCAGCCTGAGGGTTTATCCTTCAATCATCCTAAAACTAGGTGCTGACTGAAATCCTTCCCTCTGGAACACTCACAGCTCTTGGCACCCCCTGGATTACTGAGACCTATCAAAAATATATTGGGCTGGGCCGGCCGAGTGGCTCAGTTGGTTAAGAGCTCGCTCAAGAGTGCGAGCTGAGCTCTCAGCAACAGCGGCTCGAGGCCAGCCTGAGCTGAGTTGCCGTTGAGCTGCCAATAGGTGTCAGGATGGCTCAGCTAAAAAAAAAAAAAAAAAAAAAAACCATTGGGAAAAGAATATATTGGGCTGCTGAGATAATCACAAAGGTTCAAGAGGCAAACAGGAGCTAGAGGAAGGGTAAACAATAAGGTTCACATCCTACTCAAGGCCAATCCTACAAGACTGAGAAAGACAGATGCTTTGTCTAATATAGAGAGACAAATACACAGAATCAAGGAAAATGAGGGAGCTAAACAGTATGTTCTAATGAACTAACAACATAAAATTCCAAGAAAAAATAAATCAAACAGAGGTGAATTATTTATCTGATAAATAATTAAAAAAAAAAAAATGGTTGTAATGTTGCTCACCCAACTTGGGAGAAGAATGGATGAACGCAGTAAGAATGTCAACAGAAATAAAAAATTTTAAAAGTATGAAATACAAGTCAGAGAGCTGTAGAATACAACAATTGAACTGAAAAATACAATAGAGGGGCTCAACATAAGTTAGATGAAGCAGAATAATCATCATGTAAGAAAGGGCAGTGGAACTCACCAGAGGAGCAGAGAAAAAGGAATTTGGAAAACTGAAAAGAGCTGAAGGGACCTATGGGACAATATCAAGTGGAATAGCATTTGCATATGGAAATCCCAGAAGGAGGGGAGAGAGATAAATGGACAGACCACTTATTTCAAAAAATAATGGCTGAAAACTTCCCCAACCCGGTGAAGGAAATAGGTATCCAGATCCTGGAAACTCAGACTGTTTCAAGCAGGATGAACCCCAAGAGACCAACACGGAGACACGTTATAATTAAAATGTCAAACGTTAAATATAAAGGGATAATCTTTAAAGGAGCAGGAGAAAAACAACTTGTTGTGTACAAGGGAACCCCCACAAGACAATCAGCGTTTGTCTTAGCAGGAACTGAAGGCCAGAAGTAAATGACATGATATATTCAATGTCCTGAAATAAAAATAAACTTCCAATCAAGTGTACACTGTCTGGAAAGGTTATCATTCAAAAGTGAAGGGTAGAGTTTTTCTGACAAGCAAAAGCTAAAGGAGTTCATCACCAATAAACTTGCCTTAAAAGTAATGTTAAAGAAAATTCTTTATGCTGAAAAGAAAGAGCAGTATTGGTTCAAGAAAACATGAAAATAAAAATCTCACTAGTAAAGGTAATTAATTAATCACTTATAAACCTGGTATGAAGGTTAAAAGATAATAATAAAAATAACTATAATTACAATGACTAGTAAAGACATACACAAAATAAAACATAAAAAAGTAAAATGTGACAACAAAAACAAAATGAAAGAGGGGAATAAACTTGTAGAGTTTTAGAATATAATCAAACTTAACTTGCTATCAAATTAAATTATTTTATATATTGTTTAATATATGTGCATATATATAAATATATGTGTGTATATATAACTATATATATTTATATTTATATATTTATATATGCTCATGTTAACCTCAAAGCAAAAACCTAGAGGAGATACATGAAAGATAATGAGAAAGGGATCTAAGCATAGCACTATAGAAAGTCATAAAACTGCAAGGGAAGAAAGCAAGAGAAAAAGAAAAGAACCTAGGGGAATTATGAAAAAAACAAAACAAAACAAAGCATCAATAAGTAAATACCTATCAATAATTATTTTTAAAGTAAATGGATTAAATTCTCCAACCAAAAGTCAGAAAGTGGCTGAATAAATATATATTAAAAACAAAACAAAAACCAGAAACGAAGAAACAGGACCACCTACCAGGGGTTCAAAAAAAAAAAAAATGCATACAAATGGACATTTTGCACAACTTTGTTCAAGCAGTAGTTGGCCATAATTAGAAGTGTTTGAACGCACTTTGAGCACCTCCTGTAATTGCAGAAATCAAACGTGACTTATATTCATTTTGTGTTATTGGTATGTATTGAGTATTACAATTTTAATACTTTTTCCTTTCTTAAAATGTGTATGCATTTTTTTATCACCCTCTATATACGCTGATTATAAGAGAATCACTTCAGATGTAAGGATACACAGATTGAAAGTGATGGGATGGAAAAAAAAGTTTCATGCAAATGGAACTAAAAGAGAACAGAGGTAGCCATACTTATATCAGACAAAATAGACTTAAAAAAGAGACTATGGGGCCGGCCGATTGGCTCAGTTGGTTAAGAGCTTGCTCAAGAGTGCGAGCTGAGCTCTGAGTAATAGCAGTTCGATGCCCAGCCTGAGCTGAGCTGCTGCTGAGCTGCCAACAGGTGGCAGGATGGCTCAGCTGAAAGAAAAAAAAAAAAAGAGGCTATGATTAAAAGTCAAAGATAGGCATTACATAATAACAAAGTAGTCACTCCAACAGTAAGATATAACATATGTAAATATTTATGAAACCAATATACGAGCACCTGATTATATAAAGCAAATATGAACAGGCCAAAAATGAAGAAATTAACAACATCATAATAGTAGGGAACTTTAATACCCCACTGACATCAATGGATGGATCATCCAGACAGAAAAATCAATAAGGAAACATCAGCCTTAAACAACACATAAGAGCAAGAGTTAATAAACATATACAGAATATTCCATCCCAAAACAGCAGAATGCAGTCTTCCCAAGTGTATGTGAAACATTCTTCATATGATAGGCCACAAAAAAAGTAACAGTAAATATAAAAAGACTGAAAACATCAAGAATCTTTTCTGATCACAATGTTATGAAATTAGAAATACAGTAAAACCTTGGATTGCGAGTAACTTGGTTTGCGAGTGTTCTACAAGACAAGCAAACATTTCTAATACATTTTAACTTGGTAAATGAGTGATGTCTTGCAATACCAGTAGTTTTTTTCCAGGACAAATTATGCCAGCAAACCAAGGTAATACTGTTTATTACAAAAAGAAAACTGGAATAATCACAAATACATGGCGATTACAAAACATGCTACAGAACAACCAATGAGTCAAGGAAGAAAATACCTTGAAACAGGTACAATACCTTGAGACAAAAATGAAAATATATCATACCAAAATCTATAGAATGCAGCAAGAGCAGTTCTAAGAGGTAAGTTTATAGTGATTTGAGCCTACATCTAGAAACCAGAAAAATAACAAGTAAACAACCTAATTTCAGCTAGACTCACTAAGAAACAGAGAGGGCTCTGATAAATAAATGAAAAAAAAAGTTACAAATGATACCAAAGAACCACTATGAGCAATTATATGCCAACAACTTAGACAACCCAGAAGAAATAGATAAATTCCTAGAAACATACAATCTTCTAAGACTGAACCATGAAGAAACAGAAAATATGAATACACAGACTACTGGTAAGGAGATTGAATGACTAATCAGAAACTTCCCAAAAAAACAAAAGTCCAGGGATAGATGTCTATACTGTTGATTCCTACCGTCAAAAGAATATGTAATACCTATCCTTCTCAAATTCTTCAAAACACTTGAAAGAAGAGAACACTTCCAAACTAATTTACAAGGCCAGCATTCCCCTGATACTAAAACCAGACAAAGACACCACCAAAAAAAAAAAAAAAAAAAAAAAAGAAAGAAAGAAAATTACAGGTCAATATGCCTGATGAACATAGATGAAAAAAAACCTAAAAAAAATTGGCAAACCAAATTCAACAATATATTAAAAGGATCATCTGAATGGAGCAATAGGAGCAGACTACAGAGACATTCCTACCCATAGGGGGTCGAGAATTTCCGCCCCAGAAGAGGCTGCAGAGTGAGACTACCTACCTCGCCCCCACCTTTCCAGTTAGGCCTGGGAGGCAGGGCAGGTTCAGCTGCTGAGGCACTAACAGATTCCTGGCAGCTGGCTTTTGGCAACAAGGAACTCTCTCATTCTCCATGGCTTTCAACGGAAAGGGTGCCCAAAGACACTCATTGAGCCTGCAGGGTGCACAGCCTGCCTTGGGACAGGCAAAAGCAGAAACGGCAGGGACTTTGTAAAAATTACCAATCACATGTCACAACCACACTCATGTACAGCAAACCTGCAGTGCCAGGATCATGCTAGGCGTCAGGTGGCCGTCTTTGTTCCCACAAGACGCAGAGGAATGTTTGTACAGCAGAAGACAACCAGAAGAGAGCTTGGTGGACTTTAGCCAAGACCAGCACTGGAGACACAAGAATCATCATACCCAGAGGCAAACTTTAGATAAAACCAGAGCATTTCTAAGTTTGACATACAGGAATCAAATCCAAAAGGAAGTTGCTACAGGTGCAAGGGCCAAAGGGTCCAAGCCTCATCAGAGGGGTCAACCCTCACACAGCAGCTCATAAACTGCAGACACTGCTGATCCTCACAGCTAATCAGCCTGGGAGTCAATCCCACCTACTGACAAGCCAAAAGTAATCGAAGCTAAAACTCCAACAGGTGAAGACACACAACACAAGGAACACCTCAGATATACATGCACGAGAGAATAGGGAGATTGAGTAATTCAAATATAAAGGACACACACCATATAAGTTTACCCAGAAAAGACTGAGAAACATGGGGGATCTATCTGTTATATCGAAGCAAGCGCAAAGAGTAAACCAGAATGGGGAGACAAAGAAATACAACCCAAATAAAAGAACAGAAGAAATCTCCTGAATCAGTGGAACTAGAGGAAATAGAGGTAAACAACCTATCAGAGACAGAGTTCAGAACACTGATTATTAGAATGTTCAAGGAAATTAATGAAAATATAAGAGGGATAGAGAAATCATAAAAAGCAACCAGCTAGAATTTAAGAATGTAATTACTGAATTAAATAACAAATTCGATGGAATTACTAGCAGATTGAACAAAGCAGAAAATCGAATCAGTGACTTAAAAGACAAGATAGCAGAGATCACCCAAGCAGAACAACAAAAAGAAAAAAGAATGAAAAACATTGAAAATAGTTTAAGAGAGCTGGGAGATAACATCAAACACAATAACCAGCAGATTATTGGAATACCAGAAGGAGAAGAGAGAGAGCAAGGGATTGAGAACATATTTGAAGTAATTATGTCTGAAAACTTCCCTAACCTGGCAAAGGACATTGAAATACAAGCCCAGGAAGTGCAGAGAGTTCCAACCAGGATGATCCCAAACAGGCCCACACCAAGACACATTATAGTGAAAATGGCAAGGGTTAAGGGCAAAGACAGAATCCTTAAAGCAGCAAGGGAAAGGCAGCAAGTTACTTACAGGGCACCCCCATAAGATTATCAGCCGACTTTTCTACAGAAACTTTGCAGGCCAGAAGGGAGTGGCAGGAAGTTTTCAAAGTAGTGAAAAATAAAGGCCTACAACCCAGATTGCTGTATCCAGCAAGGTTATCATTTAAAATTGAAGGAGAGATAAAGAGCTTCCCAGAAGAGAAAAAGTTAAGGGAATTCATTACCACCAAGCCAGCTTTGCAGGAAATGTTAAAAGGGCTTCTTTAAGCAGAAGAGAAAAACAACCTAACCAAGGAAGACTAGGAACACAAATAACAAAATGGCAATAAATATGCACCTATCAATAATCATGTTAAATGTAAATGGAATAAATGCTCCAAAAAAACGACATAGGGTGGCTGAATGGATAATAAAGAAGACCCCGGCATGTGCTGTATACAAGAGACACACCTCAGATCAAAAGACACATACAGGCTGAAAGTAAAGGGATGGAGTAAAGTATTTCAAGCATATGGAACTGAGAAAAAAGCTGGAGTAGCAATACTTATATCAGATAAAATGGACTTTAAATTGAAGAATATAATAAAGGACAAAGAAGGACACTTCATAATAATAAAGGGATCAATCCAACAAGAGGACATAACCCTAGTAAACATCTATGCACCTAACATAGGAGCTCCTAAATATATAAAACAGATATTGTCAGACATAAAAACCGAGATCAACAGTAACAGTATCATAGTAGTGGACTTCAGCACCCCACTGTCACCAATGGACTGATCCTCCAGACAGAAAATCCATGCGGAAACAGTGACCTTAAATGACACATTAGACCAGCTGGATTTAACAGACATTTTCAGAGCATTTCACCCCAAAGCTATAAAATATACATTCTTCTCAAGTGCACATGGAACATTTTCTAAGATAGACCACATGTTAGGCCACAAAACAAGTCTCAATAAATTTAAGAAGATCGGAATTATTTCAAGTGTCTTTTCTGACCACAATGCTATGAAACTAGAAATCAATTATAAGAAGAACCTGAGAAAGTTGTCAAATAAATGGAGTCTAAATAACATGCTACTAAATAGCAAGTGGGTCACAAATGAGATCAAGGAGGAAATCAAAAGAAACCTCAAGACAAACGAAAATGAAAACACCAAGACCCAAAATCTCTGGGATGCAGCAAAAGCAGTCCTAAGGGGGAAGTTTATAGCACTGCAGGCCTACTTAAAGAGGGAAGAAAAATCTCAAATCAACAAGTTATCCTTACACCTCTGGGAATTGGAAAAAGAACAGCAAAAGAAGCCCAAGGGGAGTACAAGAAAGGAGATAATAATGACCAAAGCGGAAATAAACGATACAGAGAACAGAAAAACAATACAAAAGGTCAATGAAACCAAGAGCTGTTTTTTTTTCAGAAGATAAACAAAATTCACAAACCTCTAGCCAGGCTCATCAAAAAAAACCAACAACAACAACAAAACAAAACAAAACAGAGAGGACTCAAATTAGTAAAATCAGGAACGAAAGAAGGCAAATGACTACAGACATCACAGAAATACAAAATATTCTAAGAAATTACAATGAGCAACTATATGCCAACAAATTTGACAATCTGGAAGAAATGGATAATTTTCTAGAAGCATACAACCTTCCAAAGCTAACTCTAGAAAAAACAGAAAATCTGAATAGCCTCATTACTACCAAAGAAATTCAATCAGTAATTGACAAGCTCCCAACAAACAAAAGCCCTGGACCTGATGGCTTCACAAGTGAATTTTATCAAACATTCAAAAAATAACTATCACCTATTCTTGTCAAACTATTCCAAAAAATCCAGAAGGAAGGAAGGCTCCCAAACTCTTTTTATGAAGCCACTATCACCCTGATTCCAAAACCAGATAAAGACAGCACCAAAAAGGAAAACTACAGGCCAATCTCCCTGATGAATATAGATGCATAAATTCTCAATAAAATATTAGCAAACAGAATTCAGCAATATATTAAGATCATACATCATGATCAAGTGGGTTTCATCCCTAGCACGCAAGGCTGGTTCAACATCCGTAAATCAATTAATGTGATACACCACATCAACAAAATGAAGAAGAAAAATCACATGGTCATATCAATAGATGCAGAAAAAGCATTTGACAAAATCCAACAGCCATTTATATTAGAAACCCTTAGTAAAGTGGGAATACAGAAATCAAAGCTCACCCTAATAAAGGCCATATATGATAAATCTACAGCTAACATCATACTCAATGGGGAAAAGCTAAAACCATTCCCCTTAAGATCAGGAACAAGACAAGGCTGTCCACTTTCTCCTCTTTTATTCAACATAGTTCTGGAAGCTCCAGCCACAGCAATCAGACAAGAAAAAGACATAAAAGGCATCCAAATTGGCAAGGAAGTAGTAAAATTGTCATTATATGCAGATGACATGATACTGTATATAGAGATCCCAAAGACTCCATCAAAAAACTACTGGAGCTGATAGATGAATTCAGTAAGGTAGCAGGATACAAAATCAATGTTCAGAAATCAGTGGCATTTGTATATATCAATAATAAACTAACAGAAGCAGAAATTAGGAAACCTGTCCCATTTACAATTGCTTCAAGAACTATAACATACCTAGGAATAAATTCAACTGAAGCAGTAAAAGATCTGTACTCAAAAAATTATAAGACACTGAAGAAAGAAATCAAAGAAGATACAAATAAATGGAAACACCTACCATGCTCATGGATAGGAAGAATTACTATAGTTAAAATGTCCATACTGTTTAAAGCAATATATAGATTCAATGCAATTCCTATCAAACTACCAAGGGCATTTTTCACAGAAATATAAAATGTAATCCTAAAATTTATATGGAACCATAAAAGACCCCGAATAACCACGGCAATCCTGAGAAATAAGAACAAAGTCGGGGGGATCATGCTACCAGACATCAAAACATACTACAAGCCTACAGTAATCAAAACAATATGGTATTGGCATAAAAACAGGCACATCGATCAGTGGAACAGAACAGAGAGCCCAGAAATAAATCCAGGCATTTACGGACAGTTAATCTATGACAAGGGAAGCAAGAATTTACATTGGAGTAAAGATAGTCTATTCAATAAATGGTGCTGGGAAAATTGGACTGACACATGCAAAAAAGTGAAACTGGACCACCTCCTTATGCCATATACAAGAACAAATTCAAAATGGATTAAAGACTTAAATGTAAGACCTGAAACCATAAAACTCCTAATAGAAAATATAGGAAGTACATTTGTAGACATTAACCTGAGCAATATTTTTACTGATACATCCCCACGGGCAAGGGAAGTAAAAGAAAAAATAAACATAGGGGATTATATCAGACTTAAAAGTTTTTTCACAACAAAGGAAACCATTAATAAAACAAAAAGGAAGCCTACTGAATGGGAGAATATATTTGCCAATGATATATCTGATAAGGGGTTAATATCCAAAATTTATAAAACACTCATGGAACTCAAAACCAAAAAGAGCATACAACCCAATTAAAAAAACGGGCAGAGGATATGAAGAGACATTTCTCCAAAGAGGACATACAGAAGGCCAACAGGCATATGAAAGAATGTTCAACCTTACTGATCATTAGAGAAATACAAATAAAAACCACAATGAGATACTACCTCACTCCGGTCAGAATGGCTATCATCAATAAATCAACAAACATCAAGTGCTGGTGGGGCTGTGGGGAAAGGGGGAACCTGCTGCACTGTTGGTGGGATTGCAGATTGATGCAGCCACTATGGAAGTCAGTATGGAGGTATCTCAAAAAACTGGAAATGGAACTACCTTTTGACCCAGCAATTCCACTCCTAGGTATTTATCCTGAAAAACCCAAGACACTAATTCAAAAAAATATATGCACCCCTATGTTCATTGCAGCGCTATTTACAACAGCCAAGACTTGGAAACAACTGAAATGCCCATCGGTAGATGACTGGATTAAGAAACTGTGGTACATTTATACAATGGAGTATTACGCAGCTATAAAGAAGAATGAAATTGTACCATTTGCAATGATATAGATGGACCTAGAGACTATTATATTAAGTGAAATAAGTCAGTCAGAGAAAGACAAATACCATATGATCTCACTTATATGTGGAATCTGAAAAACTGAATGAATGAGCAAAGTAAACAGAAACAGCCTCATATATATAGAGGAAAAACTGAGGATTGCTAGTTGGGATTGGGGTGGGGAGAAGGGAGAAGGGATTAGACAGCATAAATAAGTAACTTCAATATTGCCACAGGGATATGAAAGACAGTTCAGGAAATATAATTAATAATGTTGTAAATACTTTGTGGGGAGTCAGATGGTCACATGTCTTGTTACGGAGACCATTTAATGGATGTAGTAAATGCTTGATCACTACACTGTACACCTGAAACTGATGTTGTATAATATTGTATGCCAACTATAATTGAATATATAGATAGTCACGGGATGTGGATTATACTGTGGAAGGGAGTCAGAGGAAGTGTAATAGATATATATGATATGGGGGGAGGAGTGGGGTGGCAAATTGGGAGAGGGAGGTTGTCACTTTGAGGGGTAAAAAGTATAACTATTGCACTGTGCTGTACACCTGAAACTAATTAAAAATAAATAAATTTTTTAAAAAAGGATCATATACCATGATCCAATTGGATTTATCTCAGGAATACAGGTATGATTCAACATCTGAAAATCAATCAATGTGATATACACACTAACAAAAAAAGGATAAAAATATATGATCATCTTAACAGGTACAGAAAAAGCGTTTAACAATATTTAACATTTATAATAAAAAAAACTCGCTATAAAGTGGGGCTAGATAGAATATACCTCAACATAGTAAAGGCCAAATATGACATGGTCACAGCCAACATCATACTCAATGATGAAAAGCTGAACACTTTTCCTCTAAGATCAGGAAAACGAGAGGGATGCCCCACTCTTGCCACTTTTCTTGTAAGTCCTAGCTAAAGCAATTAAACAGAAAATAAATAAATAAATAAATAAATAAATAAATAATATCCAAATTTGAAAGGAAAAAGTAAAACTGTCACTGTTTCTGGACTACATGATTTTATACATAGAAAACTCTAAAGGCTCCACTAAAAAACTGTTAAAACTAATAAGCAAATTCAGTCAAGTTGCAGGGTACAAAATCCATATACAAAAATCTGTTGTGTTCTTTTTCACTAACAAACTAGCAGAAAAAGAATTTAAGAAAATAATCAAATTTACAACTGTATCACAAAGAATAAAATGCTTAGGAATAAATGTAAGCAAGGAGATGAAAGACGTATATACTGAAAACTGTTTAAGAGTTTGATGAAAGAATTTGAAGAAGAAACAAATAAATGGAAAGATATTACACACTTGTAGATTGGAAGAATAGTTAAAATGTCTATATTACCCAAAGCAACCTACAGATTCAATGCAATCCTTATCAAATTTCCAAAGGTATTTTTCACATTAGAACTTGTCAATCCAAAAATTTGTATGAAACCACAAAAGATCCCAAATAGCCAAAGCAAGCTTGAGAAAGGAAAACAAAGTTTACGGCATCACACTCCCTGATTTCAAATTATATTACAAGGCTGTAGCAATCAGAACGGTATGGTACTGGAATAAAAACAAACACATCAATGGAGCAGAATAGAGAGCCCCAAAATAAACCCATGCATTTTTTTTTTTTCTTTTGAGAGAGCAGTGTCACTGGCCCTCATATGTAGGATCCAAACTGGGGCCACTAGGTGTCCCAAGCCAGCTCTTAACCACCACGCCACTGGGCCGGCCCTAAACCCATGCTTTTATGTGTTAATTAATTTAGAACTAAGAAGGCAAGACTATACAATGGGAAAAGGACACCCTCTTCAATAAACAGTGTTGAGAAACTGAAGATCTAAACATAAAAGAATAAAACTGGACCACTATCTCACACTACACACAAAATTTAACTCAAAATGGATTTAAAATTTTAATATAAGACCTCGAACCATAAAAATCCTAGAAAAAAATCATAGTATGGTGATGATTTACTTGGACCTGACTCCAAAGGCAATGACAGCAAAAGCAAAAACAAACAAATGGAACTAAGTAATACCTTGATTTGCGAGCACAATTCGTTCCAGAAACAAACTACTCGTATTGCAAGACATTGCTCATTTACTATGTTAAAATGTATTAGAAATGTTTGCTTGCCTTGAGGAACATTCACAAACCATGTTACTCGCAATCCAAGGTTTTACTGTATATCAAACTAAAAAAAAAACTTCTGTACAGTCAAGAAAACCAACAATAAAGTGAAAAGACAACCTACTGAATGGGAGAAGATATTTACAAATCATATAACTGATAAGGTATCAATATCCAACATATATAATGTACTCATTCAATGCAATAATAATAATAATAATAATAATAATAATAATAATAATAATGTCTGATTTAAAAAGGGGGAGAGGATTTGAGTAGGCATTTTTCCAAAGAAGTGATACAGATCACAGATGACAATGGGCACATAAAAGATGCTCAACATCTTTAGTCATCTATTAAATACAAATCAAAACCACAATGAAATAGCACCCTACACATGTCAGAATGGTTATTATCAATAAAGCAATAAACCAGTGTTGGTGAAGATGCCAACAAAAGGGAACCCTCATGCCCTGCTTGTGGGATTGTAAATTGGTGCAGTCACTATGGAAAACAGTATGAAAGTTCCTCAAAAAATTAAAAATACATGTACCATATGACCCTGCAATTCCACTTCTGGGTATCTATTTAAAGAAATCCAAAACACTAATTTGAAAAGATCTATGTTAGCTGCATCATTATTTACAATAGCCAAAATAAGGAAACAACCTAAGTGTCCATCAATAGATAAATGCATAAAAAAGAAGTGGTGTATGGATATGACAGGATAGAACTCAGCCATAACAAAGAAGGAAATCATGTCATTTGAAACAACATGGATAAGCCTTATGGTATTATGCTGAGTAAAAAACACCCCACAGAGAAAGATAAAAACCATATGATCTCACTTATATGTGGAATTAAAAACAAAATAAAACTAACTCATACTTACAGAGAACAGATTGGTGCCTGCCAGAAACAGGTGGGAGGGTAGGCAAAATGGGTAAAGGTGGTCAAAGGATACAAACTTCCAGTTATGAAATAAATAAGTCATGGGTATGTAATGTACAGCATGGTGACTTTGGTTAATGCTGTATTGTATATCTGAAAGTTTTTAAAACAGTAAATCTTACTAAGTTCTCATCAGAAGAAAAAAAATGTAACTGTGTGTGGGGATAGATGTTGATTGGACTTACTGAGCTGATCATTTTACAAAATATACAGATATAGAATCATTATGCTGTATATCTGAAACTAATAAAATGTTGTATGTCAATTATATTGCAATAAAAAATAAAGTCTTACATTTGAGCAACTGCAAGCAAATGGCTTGATGTCAAACCCCAAACACAAGGTAACAGTCATTTTAATTAGTATCTATGAGTTCTAAACTAGATGGATTCACAGTAGGACCTATGAAATATATTGATTCAAAGAACACAAAATAAGAATTGATGTGAGCTGGACCAAACCTTTATTTTTGGTCACATGTGAGACAGTTACAATAATTCTCAAAGAGAAAAGATTAAAATTACATTCTATTTTCTGTTTGATACGTTATTTTTGCTAAATAAAGGAGGCTTTCATTACATACTACAAATGGATTATGATATTCTATTTATGATTCATTATAACATGCAAAATTTATTTTCTGATTTAAATATTGTTACATCTATTAAAGTTGTCCACATTGAATATTTGTGAAACAACAGTAATGAAACACTGATTAATATGAATAAAGCCCTTTTTAATTTAAAGGGGCAACTGCCTTGTAACCACTAGTTGGCTTCTATTAAATTGTGCTACATTATTACGGAAGACACAGCGGGGAGGGAGAGAAAGTTAATTTACCACACCAGAGGAAAATGGAGTAAAATTATACTTTATATATGGGAACAAAATTCTCAGTAGAAATTTAAATGGAATATCCTTTCAGAGCCTGGGCTACAAAGTTTTATAAATAAAAGCTAGGCTCAGACTTTTCCTCTGTAATTCTAAATGACCAAATAAAGGAGAAATATTGCACACCTAGAGTTTTATATCAGGTGATTGTCTTTTCTTTATGAGAGCAGCAGATAGTTTTGAATATAAACCAGATTGTTTATCCCTCTTAAACACTTGCCATTCAGCAGTGGGTGATTAATACAAAGAAAATCGAGCTTGTGAGAATCATAATATAAACTACTTGGTATTCTCTTAGAGCATCATCAAATGCTGTCAAGTAGAAACAGTACATCATCAATGACACAAATCTAGGAATTGAATTTCAATTCCAAATTTGAACAAATTACTTAATTTCATGATATATAGTCAGTATATCAGTACCATGTTCTTCTTAGTCTTACTTCCATGTGAAAGAGACTTGTAAAATGCTGTAAAAGATAATAATTGCAAGTATTTATGTCATTTAATAAGTAGAAACTGCTTTTCTAAATAATTATATAATTAACTTATTTAGTCCTGGGAATGGTACTATAAGGTAAAGTGGTATAGTTATTGACTATTTTGCAGGTAATAAAACTCTGGTACAGAAAGATGGAGATTTTTGCCCCGAGTCACAGGTCGTGAAAGTGACAGAGCAATATTCAGGCGCAGGCATTCTGGACCTGGACTTCGTATTTTGAACCAGTATGTATTAAGGGGTTACTACTACTGAATTAGGAATTTAAAAATTATAAAGTAGAAAAAGAGGACTTTTATAGCAGTTTTTTACATAGATTTTACACATTTATTTTCATCTTTATGTATCAGTGTAAATAGTTGACATAGTATAAGCTTCTCTATTAAATTACTATATCTAAGTTAAATTAACAAAACAACTTTATCTCACATTTATGAAAAATTGCTTTTTTCTTAAATTTTACACCTTTCAGAATCTGACCCTCAAACATTTCTAATTTCCTTTTTTCTATAATATAGTGCAGGCAGGCTTCCCTTCCTTTCTATGTTTCCCTTATGTGATAGAATTCTAAATTGAACACAAAACTGCTATCCTCTGATGTTCATAATCTACATAATCTCCTCCCCTTGACTTTAGGGGGAAGCTGCAAATACTATGCAATGTGGCTCCTGTGAGTTGGTAACCTTATATGGCAAACGTGTAGGGATTTTACAGATATAATTAAAGTCTCTCATATATTGACATTAGGTTAATCAAAAGGAATATTATTGTGAGTGGGCCTGACCTAATCCAGTGAGTCCTTTAAAAGATAATCTAGAGGTCAGCTATAGAAAGAGGGCAAGTTGAAGTGGGAGAGGCTGTCCTGCTGGAATTGGATAAATAACCTTCCGTGTTTTGCAACAAACATGTACCTAGAATCTCAAGGAAATATCTAGGTTTTGCCAGTGAGCTCCAGCTAAGAGCCTGGTGGGGTGGGGAATTGTTGACTTCAGATTGTCAACTTTGCAACTGAATTCTGCTAACACCCTGAATGGGTTTACAAACAGATTATTCCTTGGTCATTAGAGGAGGCTGACACACTGATGTGTCAGCTTTGTGAGATCCTGAATGAAGGATCCAGCTAATCTGTGTCCAGGCTCCTGACCCACAGAAACTGAATGGTAATAAAATTGTGTTCTTTTAAACTGCTAAATTCGTGGTAATTTGATCTTCAACAATAGAAAACCAATACACTCTATATTCAGCATGTTGTCTGTTGCTTGAAACTCTTTTAAAAATCCAATATTTTTTGACATTGGTTATCTACTATCTGTATAAAAAAATGGGCATTTTATAGCTACTGTTAGAGTTCTTCAGTTTTCCCCCACTCTAAAGCCTTTCCTGATGATTTCAAAGCACTGGTTTTCCACAATCTTCTTGTAACTTATCAACTGAATCTACACCATTTTATTATTAGTCATACTACCTACTTGTCTCTATGGCAAGACTGAGAAATTTTCTGTTTTCTATGAATGATATCACCAACTACTCTCACTCTGGTACAGCAGATGTTCATCTAACGTTTTAATTACATAGTTATTTTTATTATATAAAGTTTTAGTGTGATCTTCACTGTATAAAAATGACTTAAAAAAGAGGCATCAATGAAGAATTAACACGTATAAGTTAATTGATGAAAAATTATATATAGGTGCGTGTATGCATACACATGAATAAAAAAGATGTCTGGATGAATGGTCACCAAACTCTTGCGATGGTTATCAGTATAATGAGATTTTAGGTCATTTTTATTTTCTCCCTAATGGTAGTATATTATTTTAGAATCAAAGCAATTCCCTTGTGAAGAAATAGAAGGAAAACTAAGAAAATCTACACTAAAATATCAAAAGTAGTTATCTTTGACTGATGGGAAAATGAATAATGTTGTTTTCTACTTTTATTATTGTAATTTTAACTTATAACTTGAGTTTATGGTCTATGAAAATAATTTTAAGAACATAGCGTGCATAGTGTAGAAACTAAAACATATTTATATTAACACTTGTATCTGTGTACCCAATCCCAATGTTATTCTTATTTCTAAATAAATATACTTTAAACAGCTTTTCCTATACCTTTACATACATATTTGGAGGAAAAGAATGACAAACAGTCTGTATATTGAGAAGTACAGCAACAATTTAGTATCTTGACATACTTGATGTATGTATGTCTTCTTTATTCATCGAGGTCGCAAAGTGTGCATTTTCATGCATTTTGACATATGTATACACTTGTAAAATCACGGTTTCAAGCAAGATACAGAATATTTCCATGACTAAGTGTTTCTCTGTACCACTTTGCGATCCTTCTCACACAGTTTACTGTCACTATAGATTGGTTTTCTTTTTCTACATTATATACATAGAGCTCTTCATCACAGATACTTGTACTTCTGACTTCTTTCACTCAGCAGAATGATTTTAAGATCCAGCATGAACACTGGCATGCTCATCTTCATTGCTGAGGAGCATCCTTTTGCATGGATATTCTACATGTTGCTTAGCCACCACCAGTTGACGAACACTTGTATTGTTTCCAGTTTTTCACTAGTATGGATAAAGCTACTATATATATTCTAGTAGAATTTTCTGTATGGATATATATTTTCCTATCTTTGAGGTAAATACCTAGGAAAGGAATGGCTAAATTTCACAATAGGTGAATGTTCAGCTTGTAAAAAAATTGCTAGACAGATTTACAAATTAGTTGTACCATATCATATTCCTGAAGCAGGGTATGAGAATTCAAGTTGTTCTAAATCTTCACCCATAATTGTGAACTCAACTCTTTACTTTCAGCCATTCTAA
Source organism: Aselliscus stoliczkanus (assembly GCA_033961575.1). Classification (NCBI taxonomy): domain Eukaryota; kingdom Metazoa; phylum Chordata; class Mammalia; order Chiroptera; family Hipposideridae; genus Aselliscus; species Aselliscus stoliczkanus. The sequence continues at coordinate 139,909,357 of CM066728.1, forward strand.
GTGATGTGAACATTACTATCACACTGTGTTCTTAGCTTGTAATTCTCTCTTGATTAATGATGGTGAGAATGTATACTTATTAGACATGTGTATATGCTGGGTTTTTTAAATCATCTGTTCAAATAATTTGTCTATTTTTTTAATTAGGTTGATTCTTTTCTCACTACAGTCATCCCTCAGTATCCACAGGGCATTGGTTCCATCCAGGATACCCTGTGGATACCAAAATCCAAAGATATTCAAGTCCCTAATATAAAAATAGCACAGTATTTGCATATAGCCTACACACACCCTCCCATATATTTTATATATCACCCCTAGATTACTTATAATACCGAATACAATGTAAACACTATCCAAATAGCTGTTATACTGTATTATTTAGGGAATAATGACAAGAAGAAAAAAGTTTGTATTTGTTCAGTACACATATAACCATCAGAGGCTTAGCTGCATAGTATATGCCAACAACAATGCTAACATCTTTTTCAACATTTTCCATCTGTGGTTGGTTGAACTCACAGATGTGCAACCTGAAGAACCAGAGGGCTGACACTTTGAGTTGTAAGAGTTCTTTATATACTATGGATACAAGATCTGTGTCAGATTTATTAAGAATATTTTATTCCAATCTGTACCTTGCTATTTATTTTCTTTATGGTGTTCTTCAATGATCAAATGTTCTTAACTATGATCAATTCTAACTCATATTTATTATTTTAATTTTGTGGTTCTTGCTTTATTCTTGATATTACTATCTAAGAAATATTTGATGATGTCAAGTCATTTTTATAGAAATTTTATATTTAGATTCATGACTCATTTTATGTTTATTTTTGTGTACATTATGAGGTAAAGTTTGAGGTTCATTTTTATTCAGATGGATGTCTCATTCTTCAAGTGCCAATTATTTATAAACCTTTGCATTCCCCATTTAATTCCCTAGGAAGCTTTCGGGAAAACTAATTAACAATATATGATGATTCTATTTAAATATTTTCTATTCTGTTCTCATGATCTAGTATGTCTATCCTCTTGCCAATACCACATTCCCTTGGATACTGTAGATTTATAGTAATACTTGAAATTAAGTAATACAAGTTCTCCAACTTTTTCTTCTTTTTAAACAAATTGAGAGACTTCCAAGCTGGACAAGATGGTGTAGACCCATTTTTGTTCCATTTGTTCACTGTTAAGCACAATTTTAAACCCTACAAATGGCAGAAGAGACAAAGAAAGGAGAGTTCTAAAGGCAGTAGGAAGGTTAAAAGTTGTTTGTGACCACAGAATGGAAGAATAGCATAGTGGCAGTGTCTTGTATCCTCCTAACCCACAGAAGAAAGCCATAAGAGATCAAATGTTTCCCCCACCCCAACCTAGCAACAGAAGGCAACCCAGGCAAGCTCATCCTCCCCATGAACAAAGGGAAGTTCCTATGGCCATATCAGGCAAGGTGGATAACACTAGCAAGGGTATCAATCAGGAACTCAAAAAATTAAGTGCCTAGGGGAAGCTCTATTCCCATAGGGGTTAAGACAGCCATTTTCTCTCAAGAGATAAAAAGGAGGGACAGCGGAACTTGTAAGAGAGATTCAATATGTTTCCAAGTTTGGAAAGCCTCTTACCTCACAAGCCTGAAATTCTCCTCCCCTTTCCAGAGACAAAGGCAGAATAAGAAAAAGGAATGCAGTCACAGCAAGTATTTTAGTCTTCTTGGAAGCCTGTTTATTTCCACAGGCTGAGACTTTTCTCTCCCATCTAGAGGTATCAAGGCAACCAAATGGCATTGATAAAACAATCTCAACACATGTGTTTCCCACCAGGAGACACTCCTGGCTGGTCTGGGAAAATCCACTTTGCCCACTCATGCAACACTGACAGAGATCAGTAGGAGCCCAAGCAGTACCAGGTAAAATTAAACATAACAAAATAATTTTGCAAAGGCTTTCAAAATTAAACTGCCATTGGAAACATAGACCCCTCTGCTCAAATACATAATGATAAGAAACCCAAAATATAAAGAAGACAATGATTCTAAATACGTATACACGAAACCACAGAGACTCAAACTGTATAAAGCAAAAACTGATAAGCTGAGAGCCAGCCGCATGGCTCAGTTGGTTAAGAGTTAGTTTAAGAGTGCGAGCTGAGCTCTGAGCAGAAGCAGTTCCATGCCCAGCCCGAGCTGAGCAGCCTCGGAGCTGCCAACAGGTAGCAGGATGGCTCAGCTAAAAACAAAAACAAAACAAAACAAAACAAAAGAGTGCGAGCTTTGAGCAACAGGGCTGCTGGTTTGATTCCCACATGGACCAGTGACGCTGTGCCAGATGTGAGCTGCAGCTGATCTGCCAACAGGTGGCAGGATGGCTCAGCTGGTGAGAGCACATGCTCCTAACAAGACTGCCTGTTCGATGATGGGCTATGCCCGCCAGCAACTAAGACTGAACTTGGCACCTTGAGCTGGGCTGCTACCCAGATGGCTCAGTGGGTAGAGCGCAGGCTCTTAACAACAAGGCTGCTGGTTCAACTCCCACATGGGATGGTGGCTATGCCCACCCACAACTAAGATTGAACTAAGATTGAACACAGCACCTTGAGCTTAGAGGCCACGAGCTGCGGCCAGGCAGCCAGATGGCGACTGGCCCCTTCCACAACGAAGACTGAAGAACAACTTGGTTGGTCCCCTCCCCCAATTCTCCAATTAAAAAAAAAAAACTAAAGGAAAAAAAAACCTGATAAGCTGAAAGGAGAAATAGGCACATCTAAAATTATATTGGGTTGTCGGATAAGTCATCACGTATTTTTCTGTTTTTTGTTGCAAAAATGCATCATGACTTTTCTGACAACCCAATAGTTACGGACTTCAACTCACCTATCCCCCTCAAAAGTTGAAGGAACTCTCAGAAAGAACATCAGCAAAGACATAAAAGATCCAATGAATTCCATTAACCGAAAGAATATATTATACATATTTCACTTAATAACCTAAAAATGAACATGTTTTTCAATTGCCCTTGGAACATTCAACAAGACAGACCATATCCTAGGCTATAAAACAAACTTCAACACATTGAAAATAATTGAAATCATACAGAATGTGTTACATGACCATAATCAAATCAAATTAGGTATCAATAAAAGACAACTATGGGATGGTTTTACATCTTGATTACAGTGGTTGACTCATGAACCTACACAAAAAATAAAACTGCATATTTTTATACAGACCAATCACATATACACATTTGAATACAATGTTAAATAAATGTGAGAGCAGGTATTATTGTTGCCTCTAATCTCAGAGAAAAAGCATGAACTGTTATTTGCTTTATATTTCTCCTAGATGTATTGTTAATATGAATTACACTGACTGATTTAAGCAAGTTAAAATAGCCTTTTATTCCTGGAATTGAGCCCATTTGTTAATAATATATTTCCTTTATATATTGTCAGACTGGATTTTGATAATACTGTTAAAGATTTTTGTGCCTGTGTTTATGATGGGTATTTTCTGCATTTTTTTTTTTCTAATTTCATTGTCAGGATACATCTTTAGGGTTAGTGGGTCTTAAAAGATATCTTAAGGAGTGTTCCTCCTCTGCTTTATCTGAAAAACTGCAAGACTGAATGTTAGAATTTTCAGTGAAAACATCTGATCATGAAGTTTTTATTTGTGAAAATTTTCTGATAATTCCTTTTCTGTTCGTGAAATATTTCACAAATGGAAAAGGAATTAATTATGTATATATATATTTATATAAAGAATTATATATATTTTTTATAAGGAATTATATAAATTTATAAAAGGAAATATATATATAATGAGAGAGAGAGAGAGGTATCAAAGATCTGCAGTCAGGTTTGAGCTAGAGAAGACTGATTACTTGGCTACCATCTACTGGCAAAAACATGGCTATGCTCTTCCAGCATCTACTGGAGCAGGTGCAGCCACTGATTCGCCTGGATCTTAACTACAGCGACCTGGAGAAGATTAAGCCCAAGTCCTGGGGATAAAGATAAAGCCTTCTGGAACATTCCCAAGGCCATCATCATGAAAACGAGTCTCCCAGTAGTTTCAGCATGGCCACAGAACAAACAAGCCCACAAAGCCTCTGCAGCAGACAGCTCCGAATAAGGAACACAGGAAGAATGCAGGAAAGAGCTGATGCTCAATTGAAACTACCGTGAAAATGGCGTTGCCAGTAACTACCTCCGGTCCAGGCAGGCCTGCCAGGTCCTCTGCCGGGATCTTGAAGGAGCCTCATCAGGCATCACAACTCATGGGCAGGCCTCAGCTCCCACATCAGCAACAGCTCTGCCATCCTCCCCACACAGGCCCCTGCAAGGCCTCAGCCCTGCCCTTCCGCCTCCAGACCCTCGACACCCCCATTCACCCAGGCCAAAAGAAAAGTTAAAGAAACTTTGGTGGGGGGCCTCTGCAAACACTGACCTGTTGCCTTTGGGATTCCTGAACATGGGGTCTCAGAGGAAACCTACCAGGCCTCGACCAACCTGCCCCCACAGTGGCCGGGGGAATGCCTGAAGGCCCCAGGCCCCGGGAAGACACATTTCATTCCCCTTTCCCCAGAGAGCCCACCTCAGCCCAGGGTGTGAGCCCCTCAGAGGCTGGGCCATCCGCTTTGGAGAGGCCCGCTCCGGCTCTCCATGCCATGGCAGTGTTTCCTTCTGCTCACCTGCCAAGGAGCCTGCCGTCTGTGCCCAGCAGTGCTGGACTGTGCCTCCAACGGCCCAGAGGCCTCACTCCGCCTGCAGGCCTTCATCAGCTGCCAGTGGGGAGCAACTTCCACAAGCTCAACATCTTGGCATTTGAAGGCTGTGTCCTAGCCAGACTGGCCCCACTTCCCGCGGAGAGCCCTGGGTCCGGTATAGGAGGAGCTCCAGGGCAGAGGTTCCCGCACGGCCCTCTCTGCGCAGGTGTGCGGCCTGGAGGAGGCAGCTCCACGGTAAGCGGCCCAGTTACACCACCTTTTCAAGGTGTTGGGGAAGGGGGAGGGGGACAGCATCTTTTTCTGCACTGTCGCTATATCTCAGACTTTTTTGAGTGAAGAAGACAGTTTTCTGCTTTGTTCATTTTCCACAGTTTGACTGACTTTTATTTTGTTGATACCTATTTTTTATTTTTTCTAATTTCAGCTTACTTTTAGTTTCCTTTGCTCTTTTATTTTTAAAATTTGTTTTAATGCATAATCTTGGGTCATTAATTTTCGGCCATATTTTAAAAATATGTACATTTAAAGGTGAGAATTTTCCTCTAATGATTGTTTTAGTTCCCTCCCCAGATTGTTTTTGTATACTGTATGTTGTATATCATTCAGTTCAAACTATTCTTCTTTGATTTTTTTGTTTGTTTGTTTTCTTTGATGGGTTATTTCAAAGTGTGTTGTTCAATTGAAAATATTTGCAGTTTTCCTAGATAAGTTGTGGTTATTGATATCTAATTTAATTACATTGCAATTAAAGAATTTATTTCATAAGATTTCAATTCTATTAAGTTAATTCAGAATTTTTATGTCCCAGTCTATGGTCCATCTTGGAGAATATAATATGAGCATTCAAAAAGAATGTGTATTCTGACGTTATCATATGTAATGTATAATTATCCATTATCAAGGTTGTTGTTTCTATTCGTATTTATGTCTAGATGCTCAATCAGTTAATCATTCAAGGGGACTGTTAAAATCTACTATGGTTAGGAGATTTTCCAGTTGTTTAATACTGTAGTTTTGCATCATGTGTTTCGAAGCTTAGTTATAAGGCCATAGACATTTATAATTATTTCTGATGAATTGAGACTTTTATCTTTGTTAAATATACTGCTTTATCTCTAGCAATAGAGGTTTCTTGATGTCTACATATTAAAAGAGCTAATCCAGCCTTCCAGTGCTAGAATTTGTATTTATATCATTTCTCTCCATTTGCCCTCAACCTATCTGAGCTTTATATTTAAATTTCATCTCATATATACCATACAGTTAGGTCCTACTTTTATTAATTTTAAGATTTTTCTCTTTATCCTTGATTTTTCTGCAACTTCTCTGTGTTGGGATTTAGTTTTATTTATATTATTTCTACTTGGGTTTTACTAGGCCTCTTGTTTGTGTAAAATTATGTCTTGCACACATTTGGGAAGTTTTTGACTATTATTTCTTCAAATAGTTTTTTTTTCTGTCCTGTTCTCTCTTGCCAATTCTTTTAGGACTCAAATTACATGCAGTTTATACTTTTGATATATCCCACAGGTTCCTGAAGCTGTATTCATTTTTTCCCCAAAATATTTTTCTTAGTGTTCTTCAGACTGTACTATTTCTATTGATCTGTCTTCAAGATAACTGATTCTTTATTCCATTATCTTAATTTCTGTATCCAAAAAAATGTTTTATTTAGATATTGTGTTTTTCTGAAATTTTAATCATTTTTGTTTTATACTTTTATATTTTCTGCTAAGATATCCTGATTTTTATACATTGTTTCTCCTCCATTGTATTGAATAAATAGGTAGATGTTAGCTGTGTTAAAGTCCTTGTGTGATGATTCCAACATCTAGATAATCTCAAGATTAAGATCTCTTGATAATTTTTCCTTTAAGAATGAGTAACATTTTTTTCTGGTTCCTCTTATATGACTAATTTCAAATATGATATATGATATATGATTTGCATTTGTTTATATTCTTGAGTAGTGGGTTTTTTGTTTGTTTTGTTTTATTTATTAGGCAAGTAATTTGGCTATCTTCAAACATTTTATGACATTTCAAATTTCAGTTGAGTTATTTTAGCATTAATCGCAAACTATTTTCAGTCTGTATCATGCCTGTATGGTTCAGGAGCCAGCCAGAGATCTGAGTAGGGTTTATACTCATAATTTGAGGCTCCTCTGTGGCTCTCTCCTTTCCAGGAGTCTCCCCTCAGTTTTTAGAAGTACAGTTGCCTTCAAATATGTCTTCTGGTTTTTCAGGTCAGAAAATCTGCATGTTTTCTATAAGTTATAACCATTTCACACATTTAAAATGTTGACCTAGCTTTAGACTAAAAGCCAGGGGGAAAAACACCTAACTCAAACAATGGCAATTTTTTTTTTTTTAAGATTTTATTGGGGAATTGGGGAAGGGGAGCAGTGTTGGGCAATTGGGAAAGGGGAACAGGCAAGTTGTTGTCCTTCAATCTTAGTTGTAAAGAGCGCAGCTAGCTCAGCTCCAAGTCAGTCGCCATCCGGCCGCCGGTCACCAGCTCAGGGTAGCTCAGCCTTAAAGTGCCATGTTCAGTCTTAGTTGCGAGTGGGCACAGCCCACCATCCTGTGTGGGAGTCGAACCGGCATCCTTGTTGTTAGGAGCATGTGCTCTCATCAGCTGAGTAGCATTCTTTCTTAACAACCGTCACCTTAGCTATAGAATGTACCTGCATTTGATCACTATCCATTGACTTGAGTCATTGCTTTATTTTTGTAGGTTGGCTGGAGTTTATATAGTTGTTGTAAACAGGATGATTGGGTCAGCAGGAGCTATTTGACTATGTTCTTAGTGATAGTCCTTGTCTTCATTTTTTATTCTTTCTTCTTTCATGAGTGGGTGCAGGGAGGCAGGAAAAGAGGAGCCATCAGTAGCAGGACATGGGCTGGCCTGAGTAGATGATATATGTCCTCAAATTTAGGCAATACTAAGATATATTTGTATATGTAATTTCATAATTTGTGTAGTTTTTATACATATGTGGGAAAGAAGTTCTGAATTCTATCTCACAGCATGCCTTTATAGGTTTTTATCCTTAATATTTTACCTACTGTTCAAACTGAGATTCTTAAAAGGTGTAACTTGAACATATTTAAATGTGCAGGAAATAGCAAGACTTCAAATCAGTCATGTCCTTTGTCATGTATTTTATTTCTGTTACATACAATTAATAATAAGTTAATAAATGGTTAACTTAATTGAAACTGTATAATGCCATTGCACTATATAATTTTAAAATTTCACTAAACTCTGCAAATATCTTCAGTGACACTATATTCTATATATATTCAAAAACAATAGCCTGGATTAATTTATATTTACTGTGGAATCATCAACAAAAAATTCAAAATTGCTTTCATAAGAATTCAAAGGGAATTTTAAGTCATATGTATAATTTTTATATCGCCATTTTATTCTTCAGAAATGCCATGAGCTTGCTAATTTAAGATACAGTATATACCTTAAACTTACTTGTAAGGGAAAGTGCAATCTGGGTGTCAGTTCTCATGGTGATTGAGTGAATAGCACAAATTAAAGCACATATCTGTCTTAATTAATTTCTTGAAATGCATCAATCAAAGATGAATAGATGAGCCAAATAAATTTTTCTAAATTTACTGCCATGGGTATCTCATGAGAAAAAAATTCATAGCTATCATTAAAAAAAAGTACTGATTCAAATTCCAGCATATTTATGGAGTATTTAATATTCTGTACATATACTTGTTTTCAATTCTTTGGTGATACAGTGAGGCAACTCCCTAAAAATTGATAATGAGGGAAATAAGATTTATTTTCTTCTGACATTTAAACTAGGGAAGAAACATTTAACAGGGTAATTTGATAAATTCTGAAACCACAAACTGTTACAGCAAGTAGTAAGGAAAACTTATGGATTTTTCTTAATCAAGTTATCAAAGTATAGCTTAAGGCCAAGTTAGTCTGTAGCAACAAGACAAAAGTAGGCCACAGAAAATGATAGTCATACTCACAAAGGGAAAATTAAAGACACCCGGAGAAGATAAAATAGAACAAAGGAAAAGAAGTCTACTTATTTGATAAATATTGAAATATTCAAATTAATATTGAAAGTCAATATCTTCAATTACATTGAAATTGCAATATTCCATGCATATTAAACATGGTCAATGTATAATCAGAAATGCAAAGAATGTATAGTTATTGTTTGGATTCTTATGTACTGGATAATAAATAAATAAAACAAAGATAATAAATGATTTATATATCAAGTGCTCACTATGTTTTAAGCTTCACATGCATTATCCCTTTCAATAATCATGACAGTGCTCTTAAATATTCCCGTTTTTTGTTTTAGTTCAATAGCTTAATGTCAATTGATAAATTGGGTTGTTGTTGTATTTTTAAATACACCAGGACTGTGGTACTGAAAGACATTGGCTAAATCTCCAGTGAGTTACAGATGGGAGAGGAAGAAGGAGGTAATCAGAGATTTAACTGTAACTTTTTAAGAGGTGCAGATAAAGAATTTTGGCATTGCATAAGAGGAATTATCAATTACTTGAAATGATTAGTTGTTGGCATGTCTTAAATATTCAATTTTAATATTCTCAAAGCAAAAGATTCTTCATGGGAAATCCATATAGTCCATTTACCTTGAATGGAACTCACTAGAAATAATTATGTCTCAAGTAATGAAGCAGATTAATTTTTATAATCTAAGTGATCTATATTTTTGTTGAGAATAAAGAAAAAGGATGTAAATGCCATTTTAATGTTTTAACTGAAATAAATTTTTAATTAATGCTATAGAGGAGGAATGCGTTTTTAAAGTTTCTTCTTTGAATATCAGTACTGATACAATGAAAGTAGAGGGAAGGAAAGAAGGATTTTTAAAATTTCCCCAGTCTAGTCATCCTGCCCCGGTCTCCTTACAAGACACTATTGCCCATATTTAGGCAGAGGATCATTGGAAGTAATAATTCAGAATGTAATGAAAAATTAATATTCTTTTAGTTGTACATTTTCTCATTTCTTTAATAATTTACTAAGTATTATCAATTTTATGTTAGAAATCACATTATATACAATATAAACCTAGATATTTTCTTTATCCCTTATAAATTAAGCCAAAAAAGTAAGATAAAATATGCATGCTAATTATAATTCAATGTAAAACAAATGACCGGAAATTGATATCCTTGTATAGTGCTCCTTCAGCATCTTGGCTAGATTTGTATTGTAATAAGAGTCTGTGTTAGGAATCAGGCAAATCTGTATTCAAAGTCATGTTTTATTTCTGTGACCTTCAGCTTTCTTATTTGTGAAGAGCCCCTATCTGGATATGCTATTGTATTGATTAAATACTTTAAAAATAAAGTACGTAGGAGAGTGACTTAGCATTACCAATGCTTCAATTATACAGCAAGACCAAATCTACTGAGAAAAATGAAAGTTCTTTTAGTTGTTAAAAACAGAACAGTTTCATAGATAATTAACTACCAATTATTCTTTCCCTTCAGGAACATTTTAAAAGCAGATGTTGAGAGTCAATTAATTTGTGTTTGTTTAAGAGGGACTCTGTCAACAAAAGAAAAACCTGTAAATGCAACTTTCCACACTTCTTGGAAAATGTGAGCTACATTTGTCACCAACTTCTCATAAATATGCAGGATATTATGATATGGTTTATGCCTGAAGCTTCACTCATGGCTTCATCTGCTAATCTCCTCTCATAGTGATGGGATTTTAATCAAAGGCTCTGCTCCAATACAGCTCTGCCATTTAGTAACTGTGTGAACTTCAGCTACTTCAGTTTCCCAAGTCTGAATTTCCTACCAGGTAAAATAGGATTAAAGGTATCTACGTGAAGAGATTTGTGAGGATTGAAAAATAAGATGCAGACAGAGTGCACAGTGAAGAGTCTAGAACAGTGGTCAGCAAACTGCGGCTCACGAGCCACATGTGGCTCTTTGGGTATGTTCCGTCTCAAAAGTTCGCCGACCCCTGGAAAAGCCAATCCTGCCCCTCACAACAATTTAAAAATTATTTGAGAGCCATAAATATAATTTTACATAATCACCATTATGTGAATAAATTTCCTTTAAAAATTTTATAAATGAAACTATGATAGTTTTATTTTCATTTTTTATTTTACTTCAGAGCCAATTTGCAAGCCACAGTTTGCTGACCCCTGGCGGCTCTTCCATCTCAAAAGTTTGCCAACACCTGGTCTAGAAAGTACTCAATAAATCATTTCATTCCATTATTATATTTTTAACCACTTGTTACTTTATATCCTTATATTTGTATGTATGTAAGAAACCGTATTTTCAATAATTAGATAGGGCAGATGAATAAGTAAAATGATTTTATTTCTTTCAATTAGATGTTACTCATAATTTGAAGTAAAATTAGTCATTTTACTTTGACCCTCTTTATATGAATATTCCTAATTTCTGACAAAAATGGCAGGTATCAATTATTTTGCTCAGCATCCGAGGGTTCCCTGACCCATCCCGTTTCTGAACTTGATTAAGGCAAAAATCCCCTTTTCTTTCCTTACCAAGCATTGAAAGCTAAATATCTGAAGAAAGGAAATAGAAGCTAAATGAAAAGCTGAACTAATTTTACTTAAGCAGTTACAGCTTTCACAGTGAACAATTTGGAGCTCTTCAGTGTTACTTAGTGAATGTAATCAAACATATTTGTCTTGTTGAGAATTATATTGTGACATATGCATGGTAAGCAGTACTGCTAGTATATAAACTACCCAAGATTTGTTCCTTGAAGTTGCAGAGTACAAAAAGGAAGCATATGCAAAGTTTTCTCAACAAAAATATATTTAAAGCAAACGTATGTAAATTATTAACTAACCAATAAGACTAACTATAAGCTCATTAATAGTCATACATTATTTAAGTTTGTAAAAGACATGACAAGAATGTCTGTTGATTGGTAGAGGAGAGAAGAACTGTTTGGTGTCTGAAGAATGGGGCAGGATTCAAAGTTCTTAGATTATAGATTAAATATTATATTTCTTCATGGGCATAATCAAAGATTTCTTCCAAACATTGTACTGCGATTCTGTTTCTTTAACCCCTTTCTTCCTTCCCACTTTGTGTGTGTGTGTGTGTGTGTGTGTGTGTGTGTGTTTGCAGATGAGTTACAGATGAATGGGGAGATAGGTAATAATCAGATAAAACAATTAAAAACTTATATAAGACATATACAAAGTTACAGAAGAACATATAAAGGAGGACTGATTTAGTCTGGGTACATTAGGGAAAGCTTACTCTATGTATTTGAAATGAGATTTCAAGGGTAACCAGATTTTATCTGGGTGAATGAAGGGGAAGAAGATATTCAAGGTAGAGAGGAACACTTCTGTAGAAGTCCTTCTGGGGAAATTTGCATGACATTTTTGAAGATCTGGGAAAAGACTAGTGTGGCCATGGCACAGAGTAAAGGGTGAGTGATAGGATATGAGTTCATATAAAAGATTTGTGATATTTTACACCAAAATTACCCAAAGTATCGTGGAAGGAAAATATCAAGTATTACTCTATATATAACCAGTGTCTTTTCCACTCTATAAAATATTTGTTCCTCGAATGAAAGTTTTTTCTTATTTCTAAAATAATTAATTTGCATCATATAGGAAACCTTATAGAAAAGCCCCTGAAAGAGAAACACATGAGTCAAAACTTACATCATATATATCCTAAAAATATGTCTTAGAATAGTGTTCATTGTCAAGTCAAATGATGAGATCATTACAACTACATGCTACAATTATAGCAACTTCAATTAATCATCTAATAGGTTGGACTTCTATGAAACAAACAAAAAATAAATCTCAATAACTTTTAACAACACGTATTTTTTTTTGTTTTTTTGTTCCATGATCTAGTTGACTATGGTTTGATTGGTCAAGGTAGGGAACTTCTTCAGGTTGCCTCTAAGGTGAGTTTGCCTCCAGCTGCAGATTGGATTCAGGGCTGCTTGATATGTCTCTATATTATTATTGGACAGGCAGCAATGTGGGACGATTCTCCTCCTGGCACATGGCAGGGGCACAAGTGTAAACATCTGACACCTTTCTAGACCTTGACCAGGAGCTGTCATTTACACCTGCTCTCATCCCATTGGCTAAAAGCAAGTCACATGGCCAAGACCAACTTACTTAAGGGTGAAAAGTATAATTCTCCCATTCTGGAGAGGTAGTATAAAGCCACAGGTAAAATGTATGGATGAATAACACTAATATTGGAAGGAGATGAAGAATTTTATGATTTGATTCATCCCAGAGGTGAGACGGGTGTAGAAACAGCAACTTCTGGAGATAGTTACTATATAGGTTATATGAATCAATATGTATGAAGTTCTTAGCATGGGTCCTGGCACACACTGTGTGCTACATAAATGTTAGCTATTAAAAATATCATCATCAATCCTTTTTTAAGCATGGTGTCAATACTTGGATGAGGAGTAAAGGTTGACACTGTGTTACATGGTCTTTTAAAATGAAGGATAAATGATGAAGTCATGTGGGAACTGAACAAAATTCATTCTAGGAAAAGAATAAGCAAAATATATATGTTAAGGATGAAATGTAAGCCTCAACTTTGTCAGTAAATTAACATTATGATACATAAACCTCATGTTGACCGAGTTCCTGAAAACAGGAACAAAATCTAGATTTAGAATATAGCTATAAAAGAAATTATGTGATGACTATTACACAGCAAATACCAAAGATTTTCCTGTGTATATTTAATTGTTGTTGTCTCCAAATTGCACCCAATGCAAGCAAACATTACTAGGGAAATTAATAGGGAAATGATCACAGGTACTCACACACTGGTCCTCATTCTCATTATGATGTAGCTAGAGAAACAGCAACTGATATAAATTGATCCTCAGTTTATAAAATAGTTAAAAAGATCAGCACAGTTATTTGAACTTGAAAGTGAATAAGGGGACTACAGACTGCAGTGCTCACGGGTATAACACTGCCATCATCACAGTTGTGGCAATCTTTCTTCAGCTGTAGCTGCCCAGTGGCCTTGAAAGTTTATCTTCTTGGGTACATTGTAGTGATAACCGAAAATCCCAAGACATTAAATTATGTGGCGATATTTGGGTTAGGAATAAATCTTTGCAACTTCAGTAGTTTTGGGAAAAGGACCTTAGCGTCACTGTAACTGTCCCAGAAAGACTTTACAGCTTAAGGAGCAGTGTACAAGAACCCAAGTGAATGAAGAAGAGTTACGATAAACAAAATAATTATAGTGAAGCTGAGCAGAGCTCGGTAGGGGATCTTTGAAAAAAATGTACATGAAGAATTCTTAACCCTGTGTTTCCAGAAAAACAACAAAAAACAAAAACACTTGGTTCTAGATATTGGATGTTTAACATTTAATTTATATTTCAGATTTTTTTTCTAAATATTCCAGAGAGATCACTAGGGACATTGGTAAACTTATTTTCTCTGAGAGCTGCATTCGTGTTTCCTCTTGAGTTCGAGAAAATACCTTGTGTTCCTAGTTTCTGATCTGTGGTCTTTACAATTTTGGTTACTTCTCTAATGAACGGATCAATTGTTTTAGTGATCTTATCCAGGGTTTTGGTAAATCTTTTATTTATGGCATACAAAACTCTCCTTACTTTGCAAGTTATGAATAAAAGACTGAAGTAGGACAAAGCAGCATTCTAATATTCCCAGGGGGTGACCAGATTGTCTAGGTTTATATCTAGTGCTTACACTTTCTCTTCCAAAGGTTGATAGTTTCTTTTAAATACAATAGAAATCTGCCTACTTGGCTGTAATCTGAACACTGACAATGACATTGTAGCCAGAGGACGGAGAATCTTCAAGAAAATTTTCAGAGATATCAAGAACATAATATTGGTTGGAATGAACAAGAAGAAAAACCCATGCAGTTTCCCTTGAGAACGGTCTGAGTAGTTATTTCTTTAACTCGTGGACAAATAGATTTTTCCAATATGGCCTGAAAATACATATTTTAAAAAGGATTTAAGATAGTTTAAGAAAATACAATCATTTATATTTAAGAAATTAATATTTTCAAAAACATTTACCTCCATTGCACATTATTTCTTTGGTTATATACCAAAGGTTAAAAAAAAGAACAAAACTTGGTCCTTGTTCCCCATCTACAATGGCTTTACAGATATTTTAGTAATTTATGTTTCCCTTAACAATGAGTGACATTGAATGTTTTCCGGTGGTACCTCTAGTGATTTTAATTCTAGTTTTCCATATCTTTCCCACTGATCAACTTACTTATTTAAGAAGTTTGCAACCTCTCCAAACAAATTGAGTTTTAGAGGTATCAGTGTGTATTGCATCAATTTTCCAGTGAACATCAACCATAGAAAATACACAAAGTATCTATAGCAGTCCATGCACACATATAATGATATGTATATTATATATGTATGATATGTAAGATATATATTTTGTACATAATTCAACAAGGTAACATAATACTTACTGCATAGGTATTTTCATTATAAATCATGCTTAAGCCGTCGTACTTAGCTGCATTCAAAACATTTATAACTGTTCCTTCACATTGGTTATCGGAGTGTTATATTGATCTGGAGAAAGGCATGTGTATTTCATGCATATGGACCAGATTTATCTTTATTCATTAATAACATGTACACAGGGGATATATAAATCCAATAGGACAAATTCATTCAAATAATACTTTACTCACCATACATTCTTTGTCTATGCTTCTGACTATTCATTACTGGAAACGATAGAGTTAGCATTAGGCCTGCAACCTATTTCTCCTCTATTTGGGATACCCAGGAAAGAGAAGGATGAGCTGTAAAATCTACCTTAAACAGGGGGATTACAGAAATTCTGGAAAATACACTAATAAGGCTTTCTATAAGGAATGAGCTTTTCTATGAAATGCTCTTAGTAGTATGCACCTGACTGCATAATTGTTATCTGTCAAAACTTTGAAATCCTTCTGGATTAGAGAAAAGAAGCGTTAGCAAGGATGCTGTTATTGCTCACCGATGGATGACCCATACATTGAGTTAGAGAAACCCCACCGTGGTGGAAAATATATGGATCAAAATAACCTATAAATAAATGGAAATAGGGGAAATTGTGGCAAACGAAGGATGTTCATAACTAGCCATGATCTCAGGTAAGAAGGCAATCAAATGATTTCCACAAGAGTGCCTCAGAGCAGAAGAATAAGACTGTTAGCCATCACTGTCAAATCTAGCATTCACGAGTGGCAGATGCTGGGGAAAATATCCTCTGGATCTGTTTTCTCCGGAAGACAGGAATTGGACTCTTGATGATTTATGCGCTCTGCCCCAAAACTCCACCTAGATAATTTGTTGAAAAGATGTGACACAATACTCCTGATAACTCAACTTATCAGTAGCCTCCTACTATCATTTGATTCACGATTTATAGTTTATATTTACTATTCTGGTTATTTTTCTGATGACCTGAGAAAATACTACCAATGAATCATAGAGGGTGTAGAATACTGAATGGCTGAGCTTTAGTCACTCTGTGTGGCAATTAATCAAGGTGATGTATTGCTAACATAGATGCCTGAGTGGCTGCAAGTGGATGCTGCTGCCTTCCTAGCATGTTGGAAGTTTATTTGCTACTTTGAATATATGGATTGTGAATGTCAATGATGTGCATTTAAAGGTGTAAAGGGAACGTGAAGAGCCTCAAGGGAGGTCAGTTTGGATGTGCTTTAGTGTCCTGATATTACCAAGAATACCCCTCAAGAGATATATTGACATTTATGTGATACCTTATATCATACCCAGATAGGGAACACATTAGGAGATGGAGGCAGTTTCATGGAGCACATAATGTTTTGGGGATCGTATAGTTTCCAAAATCACACAAAATAATAAACATTTGATTAGTAATATGTGTTGAGGCTTAATCAGAACTGGCCAGGCAGCCAAAGATATTCTGTGATATTCTTAGAAATGAAAGGACATACAGAAGTGAATGCTTCCTTCAAGATATAAGAGACTCTGTTTGTGCCTAGGATGTAGAAACCTAGAAAGAACATCAGTTCCAAACAACAGAAAGAGTTAGATAATACAAAATCATAACCTAAGAGATAGCTGAAGTAATAGAGAAAATAAATAGTCTAAATCCAAAGAGAAACAAGGTGGAAACACTTGGGTCATCTCTTGCAGAGTATGGGAGGAAGATGTTCTGGGCACTATATAAATGAGAAGAAAAAATACAGGAAAAAGTAATGAATTATTAATAGCTGAGTCTGGCCTAGTGTACAAATATAGATCCCACAAGGGTCAAAGAAACGTGCCCAGGCATACTTGGGAGATATTGTGGGTTCGGTTCCAGACCACTGCGATAGAGTACAGGGATACCTCAAAGGTATTGTGGGTTTGCTTCCAGACCATCATAATAGGGTATTACAATAAAGTGAGTCATAATCTTTTTGCTAGTGGAGGGCCTTCTGTTTGTAAACAATGCAACATCTGTGAAGCACCATAAAGTAAAGCTGAATATAACGTGGTAGTGTGGGCCCACAAACAGGTTCTTGTCTGTCAACAAGGCATTCAGGAGAAAGATTGGGGGGAGGGTGAAGTGAGTGAATCATATCATCTATCAATGATTTTGCATACCTGAAAGAGAGGAACAACTGCTGTTGAAAGATACAAACCCCTGCTCAGATGAGTCTCAACTACATCAGCCTTAAACCACTGGGCAGTAAGGCCAGTTAGACCTGTAAACTCCAGTACGCATGTGCCAGCAGGAAGGATTAAACATAATCTCTATTCACTGGAGGCAGGAAGGAAGCCATCCTGTGTTCACATCATTAGATATCTCCTACCACTGGAGAAATGTTAGGATCTCTGACAAAAGCCCAATCCCTGAGACTCAAGGGGATGATGTTTTTTATACCATGTTTTCTACTCTCAGCTTAGTAAATACGAAGCAACTGTGAAGAGCTCACCTGAGCCTAATAGAACTGAGCTGCCAGGAATCAGAGTAGGCAATTTACACGATAAACCAGAATAGTAGTAATGGTCAAGCCTTTAATCACTTATTGTAATGTTGTAGACAGGAGGCTAATCTGGGGAAAGCACCAATCCTCCCTCTTCCATTTCCCTATACCTGGAATGGCTCACCTGCTGACAAGGTGAATCAGCACAGATATGGAGGTCATCTCACTGTGGATGGATCCCTGAACAAGCAGTGCTTGCAGTTGTATGGACCTGGAGGCTGTATGAGGGCTAGGAGAGGGGCTAGGAATGGAAAAGTACTAAGTCCTGAGTCAGGGTACAAAAGGCGTCTTTAAGCTTTCCCTCTCCCCGCCAATAAAGAGATCTCTACGGAGGGACCTGAGGGATGCTTTTGCCAAATGGCTCAGGTAAAGAGACTTCTCCATGTTGGCCCTTGGGATAGGAATGCTGATTTGTGTAAGAGCCTGGCTGGCCAGGAGGCCTGAATCCTTGACTGAAAGTTCCTTTACAAAATGAAATGCATTGGATGTGCATCAGGTCTCGTGTGGAGAGGAGAGCTTGTTCCTATAGAGCCTGCCACGTAAAGCCTTTGTAAATGGCTATGGTTGAACCTGAAAATTCAGTCATAGGCTTTTTAGCCAGAAACCGAACTCCTCAGTAACAAGCAATAATAGTCTATCATTGGTAGAAAGGCAATAGTGTGAAGAGAGACTGCCTTTAAGACATATGTACAAGGTGAAAACTGAAAGCTGAGTGTGGAGGAAAAACATGAGAAAAACTTTGAAGGAACACAGCCCTTGCCTTAAGCACCAGGTATCACTAGAATTTGAAGATACTGGTACAGTAAAGATAACCACAGCAATAACAAAACCCAAATGTAGCCCAGCTCCTGATTAGTTTGGCTCAGCCCACACACTAATGGCTTAGAATAACAACAGACATGCCCATTGTCAGAGAAAATTATTATTTACCTTTTTACTGTCTGGCCTCTAATAAAAATATTAAAGACAGATTAAACAAAGTAATTAAAAGCAATCCGCTGTCAATCGACAAAGCAGTGAACAGATGAGCCTCAGAGATAACCCATATGTTAATATTATGAGATAGGGGAATATTAAATATCCATGACTGATATCTTAAAAGCTCTAGTGAAATAGGAAGAGAGCATACACTAACAAATGGGGAACCTCAGCAGGGAACTATAAGAAAAACTCAATTGGAAATGATAGAAATGAAGAATAGGGTAACAAAGATGAAGACGGTGTTTGTTTGATGGATTCAATAGACTTGACATAGCCGAGTAAAGAATCAGTGTACTTAAAAATAGGTCAATAGCAATTACCCATACTAAAACAAAAGAAAAAAAATAGGGAGAAAAACAACAGAGCATCCAAGATCTGTGAGAAAATATCAAACCATTTAATACTATACGTGTCAGTGGAATCTCAGGAAGAGAGAGATAATGGGGCAAGAAATATTTAAAGAGGTGATGGCTCAGAATTCGGAAAATTGATAAAATATACTAAACTATAGCACTAATAACCTTAGAGAACCCCGAGTAAGATAAATACTTGAAAATAAACACAGATCATATTCAAATTGCTAATAAGCAAAGGGCAAAATCTTGATGCCAGAGAAAAGACAGTGTTACCATAGACTCAAAGGGTTTGCTTGCCTGCGCCATCTGAGCCAAAAGGAAACACAAGCAGGAGTTTGTAACAAAGAAAGAAAAGGTTTATTTAAGGAGTGGGTGCCAAGTCCAGAGACACACTGAGCTAGTGGTCTCAAAAATCTGGCTCCCTATTGGCCTCTAAGTGGCTAGATTATATAAGGGAAAAGTCATTGATTGTGGCTGCTATGGGAGTTGGGGCCCGGGGGCTCTGCTGATTGGTCTGGGATAAGACAGGGAGCGATTAGTCATGGCTTCAGGTCCTGGTATCAGTCATAGCATTGTTTGGTCTGATTTCCAGGGAGTTTGGTTTGTGGGACTGTTCTACTCTCATGAGTCCAGAACTGAAACATAACTGAGGTCAAGTGTTAACTTTGTTTTATTAAATCCTTAGTCATTGTTTGAGGTTTAGTGATTATATCCAAGTCATGGTTGATAGACCTGAAGCTTTATTCTTAAATGAATTGGGTGTTGACCAGAATCCAGTGTCCTAAGGGTCTAATGATGAAAAGGAGCTGACATACAGTGTAAGTACAGGTAGGAGGCTCTGAGAAAGAATGCAAGTAAGTTATTTAGTTCTATTAGTATAAACAAAGCTAGCTGGGATTAAAGAACAATGCGTGCCAAAGAAATAAAGTTCATGTACAGTTATGTAAAAGAAGAAAGATAATAAATGTCTTCATACTGTCAGAATCTGTGTAAACAGAAGACCTTAGGGTACTGCAAGAGAAAAAAAAAAAAATCTGTCAACCTACCTAGCATGCTATAACCAGTGAAAACATCTTTCAAACTTGAAGGTAAAATAAAGAATTTTAAATAGGGTAGAAACAAAATGGAGAAAATTCATTAATGGTAGATCAGCACTATAGGAAATATTTTTAAAGTATTTCATTCAGAAGGAATAATATATCAGAATAAAACTTGAATTTACAAAAGAACTGAAGGAATCTGAAAATGATTCAATTAAAATAAATTTTGAGTGATTATTTTTAATCACTCTGAAAGTGATTATATTGTCTGAATCAGGGATTGGCAAACTTTTTTTGTCAAGGGAAAACGAATAACTATTTTAGTCTTTGTGGACTATTTGGCTTCTGTTGCAACTACTCAGCTCTACTGTTCTAGTGTGAAACCAGTCATACTTATAAACAATAGGTAAAAAAATGGACACGGCTCTTTTCTAATAACACTTTACTTAAAACAGCTGGGAGGCCAAATTTGGCCTACAGGCCATAGTTTGCCAACTTCTAATCTAAAGTAAAACCAGATTCAGTGTATTGTGAATTTACAGGATATGTAAACAATGTAAGGCGATATTGCATTGGAGTAAAACTAACCCTTGGTCGTTTGCAGAACGTGAAAGCATTCATGAGACTCGGCAAAGTAAGAAAGCAAAGCAAGTTTTATTGAAGGACAGTCAGCAAGAGAATGTCCATGGCGGTGTCTAAAAAAGAGGGCTGCCACAGGTAGTGAGGAGAGAAACACTGGCAGGAGGGTTGCCAGGGGCAGAGTCTCAGGTGGACAGCTGTAACAGGTTGCTGTTTAGCTGGAGTTATATATTTTTCTGTGCGGGATGCAGGGGGCTAATCATCTCGTAGTTGTTTACCATTGCTGCTGGCCCTTACTGAGATCTGTTGTAGCAGTTGGCTTTCTCTGAAAATTGTCCTGGTGTTTGTCAGTCTGCAGGTGTAGTGTTATCTGGGATTTAGAGCTCAAGTGGTTAATCTTTAAACCTATTCTTGTTAGCTCCCAGACTCATTAACTCTTTCTGACTCATCAGTTAATCTTGAGGCTTATTATGCCTGTTGGCTCCCAGACTCGTTCTTATTCACTCGTTTTCTGACTCATCAAATATTAGCACAGAAGATGGGATAAAGGAATTAAAAGTATACTGTTAGAAGTCTCTTCAGCTATATGTAAAGCAATGTAATAAGACACAGAGTAGTTGAAATACATTTTTAAACTGTGGGGAAACCACTATTTTTAAGCAGAGGCATACATACAAACCTAATAAATAGTGTTACCATGCTAAAGATCCCAGTTAGTTGCCACACAAAAGCCAAAACTCAAGAGGCAAGGTTGGTGGAAAGAAAATCAGGTTTATTCCAAAATGCCAGCATTGAGGAAAGACAGTGGGTTCCTTGTCACAAAGACTGCCTGCTCACTCTTAATACCACCAAAAGGTTTTATCGGCATGCAAGGAGAGGCAGAAGGAAAGAAAGAAGTTGGTCAGGCAACCCCAGGTAAAAGGGGCTTCCCAGAGGTGGCCTGCCTCAGGAACAGGAGTGGATCCCATAAGGATGCAAAACCTCTCCTAAGTCATCAGGCACACTCCAGGCCCAGCATAAACAGAACCAGTGAAGCTGGTATGCATAGTAAATGTATAATAAACAGAGTCATTACGGTTTGGAGGGAGGAGAGGGCAGTAAAGAAGAACTTTCAAAAAGTCCCAAGCTGAACTACATTGTTAAATCGAATTACACCAGAGGTTTAAATCTGAAAATAGAAGATATAGGGTCACCGTTACAATAGTACACATAAAATGGAATCACAAAACTCCAAATAACCAAAGGGCCCATAAAAAGAGGAAACACTAAATAAGAAACAATAAATGGAACAAATAGAAAACAACAAGCCAGACCAAAGATATTAATCCATTTGTATTAATATGCATCAATCATCCATATTCATCAATATACAGAAATGGTTGAAATGCACAATAAAAGGCAGGAATAAAGAGATTAGATTTTTAAAAAAGCAAGCCCAAGTATATGCTGTCTACAAGTAAACCACTTTTAATATAAAGTCGTGCATACATTAAAAATAAAATGACAAAGATATATTACGTACATATTACTCAAAAGAAAGCTGTGGTAACTATATAAATATCAGATAAAGTAGACTTCAGGAAAAGAAATATTAGTAGTGGTAAACAGGGACATTTAATAATGATAAAGAGGACATAAAAATGATAAGCATGTACACACCTAAAAATAGAACTTCAAAATGCATAAAACAAAAACTGAAGGGATTGGAAAAAGATACAGCAATTCCATGATTATTCGGAGATTTCAACACTTCTCTATAGCAAAAGTAGACAGAAAATCCGTAACAATATAGTAAACCTGAACACCACTATCAAATACTCAGGTTAATAAATGTTTATAGAACATTCTACTGCAAACAGTGAGTGTGCATTCTTTTCAAACACATAGTGAATATTTATCAATTTAGATCATATTTTTGGATATTAAAAAAAAACCTTTAAAATGTAAGATATTTTAATCATGGAGAATGTTTAAAGATTAAATCAGAAATAAGAAAACATAATGAAAAGATATCTGGAAAATTCTTAATTATTTGGAAATAAAACTGTGCATTTCCAGTAACTGAAGGGTTAAAAAAAAAGATTTTTTTTTTTTAAGTAAAATTGCCCATCCCCTCAGAAAAAAGGATAATTTAGCCCAAAATGTAATTAGTGCTAAGGCTGAGAAACACTCTTTTAGAAAATAGAAGAGGAGGAAATACTCTAAAATTGGTATTTCACATTAATTATATAAACATTAATAACATCATTAGTACCAAAAACTGAGGAAGAAATCAGAAGAAAACCAATACCTCTAAGAATATAGCTGATGGGATGCTCACTAAAATTATTTAAAAATAAACAAAACAACTTAAACTACCAATATAGGAAAAAAAAATTAACAATTATGTCAATGTGGAGTTTATGCCAGGTATGCAAGATAAATATGTGAAAATAAATCCATATAATTTTCCATATGTAAAATTAAAGAATGAAAATCTATTTGAAAATTATGGACATTTTATTGCTAATCTGATGTTTGATTGGATATCTTTGGAACTAAGGCACAAGGCATTCTAGTTACCAAATGAACATTATGAGAAAAGCTAACAAAAAGAGGAGACAAATGGCCTTTATTTATTTTAACACCTCAATGCTGAGCTTCAATCAGGAGTCCAGAGTCAGTCTTTTAGGCACCTTATACCTCTTCTCTGTCTCCCTGCTCTTATCAGGAACACTTTGGTGCACCATGATAGCCCTCCCTATCTTTAAATTTGGAGGGCAATTTCTGGAGCTTTTGCTTCTTACCTCTCAAAAGGCCTCTGTCTATGAAAGATGCTGTAGATATTACACTTCCACCCAGACCCCACAGCCAGCTTTGAATATTAGGGAATATTTTTGCATCTCAGTAATGTTCTTGATGAAGTCAACAAAGTTTCTTCTAAATTTTTCTCTGTAGGTCAATGGATGCTGACTCACCCAACATTTACATAATTAAGGGGGATCATTCAAGTGAATATTTGCAAAACACATTCATATGATCTGCTTCAAGTGACTTCAATTTTTTCTAAAAGTCAAAGCTCATGACAACATATAGCCAGTGGTTACATTTTCTTTATCATATGTGCCATCCACAGTACTGTGTCTTAGATCAGAGAGTTCTACAAGAGAATTAATTAAACCTATATTTGTTGAGCCACTGGTCTATACCAGACATTTGTGACATGAGATTAATATATCAGATCTATATTTTAGAAACATCACTCTGGAGAAGGTATGAAAAATAAGTGAAATGAAGAAAAGGGAAAAAAGGTAGAAAGCTTTGGCAGGTATCCAAGTAAGAGATGGTAAAAACTTAGATTATGGGTAACTTATTCTAGTTTTTCTTAACTAGCCTTCACAATGTAAGGAAATACAGTTTGGACAAGTGTTGGAAAATAAAATCAATGCAATATATGAGTTGATGTGAATGTGGGAACCAGAGTCGTCAATATAATCGTATATATTGGGTTGTCAGAAAATTTTTGCAATGAAAAACATAGAAAAAATATGCCATGACTTTTCCGACAACCCAATAATTGGATGGTGATGCAATTATCATGGATACAGAATGCCAAAGAAAGAACAAATTTGGTAAGAGAAGGTATACATTGTATTTTAAGCAAGCTGGATTTTACATATCTAATAAGTTTGGGAAAAGTGCTAATACTTTAGAGATACAGAATTATGAGTAAGAATTGAGATAACAGATTATTGCAGTCAAGCCATAATAGAGAAAATTTCAAAGGCAGAGATTATAGAAAAGATGGAAAGTTTGTTTAAACTTTGACAGGGTAGGTTAGATGAAGGGACACCCAAAGACATACTAACAAATAACTTTTAATGAGAGTGGAGTCATTAATCCATCAGATGAGAAAATTTCTTAAGAAACAAGGGATATAACACTATTTAGAAGTCAAGGAGGATAAGGAATAAAAGTGGGAGATGTCTTTGAAAATAAGGGAACCTAGAATAACTATAGTGAGAACATTTTTATTGGATTTGAGGGTAGCAACAGTGAAAATTTGGTTACATGATTAAACATGCATTTCTCTGCCCTTCTCTCCTGGAATTGACATTTTCAAAGTTTCCTTATGTATTAGAAATTTGAATGACTCTTGAACCTTCAAAGAATGAAGAACAATAAAACTACAGAGTAAGTACATTCAAAACAACAACAAAAACAATGTTTTAACTCATATGAATTTTCCAAGTATAAAGAATAAACTACAGTGCTGAACATTAAGAATCTCAGTTTTACTACTGTAGTCATTGTAACCCTCAACTTGTGAAAATTTGCCAGCAAAATACTGCATGTATTTAAAGTCAATCACAAGTAATCACCCGATTTCCTCTTTTAAGCTACAATTTTAAGAGTGTGAAACACTCTTCAAAGAACATTTTCTTTTATTCATGACACTTAAAAAAGCAATTTATTTTCCTGTGAAGATAATTATACAAGCAGATCACTCAACCCCTTTCTATAAGAAAAATTTTTCAGTTGGTTTACATAATGCCATGCTATTAATTTTAGCATGATGGTAGAATTCCTTTACAATCAATGTATGGATCATTTGGTCCTGAGAATTTACATAAAAGTTATACAAGTAATATTTTTCTTTAACAAGGAAGAATATGAATTAGTCACATATACACATTCACTCCATCTTGTGTAACTATTGATAATTGAGGATATTAATTGACCTGTATCCTAAAGGAAAAGAAAACCTTAATATGTATCTGAAGTTTTCTTAAATAGAGACTTTAAGAAAGAAGATGGTAGAGGAAAGGGAGAGGGGAAATAATTTGATATCACTATGGACACACTTTAACTGAGAGATGCTCTGGGAAAATTATTAACTGAGTTAATGAAGGGAAAGTGATACACCCCTGAGAGTATGCCCCAAATGAGGGAATTCTCAAAATTGTTAGAGATGAGGCTATGTAGAAATGTAGCTGGCCATTTACAGAGGCTCCAGAAGATTCCCTTGCTTTCAGAACAGGGATATTAAATAAGATACCAGGTTTTTGTATGATCGGACCTTCAGCATCAGTATACCATCCCACATTTAAATTTTGCTCCAAAGTTTTATTTTCTCTTAAACTGCTTTCAATATTATACTAACTACTGTTTGTGGAGTAGGTATCTACAGTTGTTCAGTTATCATATGCCTTTCAGAGTATCTCAATTAAAATAGGAAGTATAGTTTTAAAATATTTTCTACAATTCCATAGATTACATTTTCTCTGTTGGTTTTTTCCTTTGTTGTATAGAAGCTTTTCAGTTTGATGTAGTCCCACTTACCCATTTTTGCTTTTGTTGATTTTGTTTTTTGTGTCATATCGAAATATACATTGCCTAGACCAATGTTATGAAGATTTTCATCCATATTTTCTTCTAGTTTTTTTATAGCTTTCAGGTTTTATGTCTTGAACCCATTTGTAGCTGATTTTGTGTGAGGTGTAAGATCAGGGTCTAATTTTGTTATTTTGCATGTGTACATCCATTTTTCCCAGAACAGTTTGTGGAAGAGACAATACTTTTCCAATTGTAATTCTTGACACCTATGTTTAAGATCAGTTGATTGTATATGAATAGGTTTATTTGTGGGTGCTCTATCCTGTGCTGTTAGTCTATATGTTTGTTTTTATGCCACTATCATTCTGTTTTATTTCAAGTCTTTGTGGTTCCATATGCATTTTAGGATTTTTTTTTTCTATTTCTGCCAAAAATCCCATTGAAACTTTAATAAAGATTGCATTGAATCTGAAGATTGATCACTTTGGGTAGTATGCATACTTGAACAAGATTAAATCTTGCAGTCCATGAGCATGGATGTCTTTCTGTTTATTTGTGTTCAATTTCATATATCAGTGTCTTGTAGTTTTCAGTGTACAAGTTTTTTACTCCCTTGATTAAGTTTATTTCTAAATATTTTATTATTTTTGATACTATTATAAATGGGATTGTTTACTTAATTTCCTTTTCAGATAGTTCATTGTTAGTGAAAATATTTGTAAACCATATTGTCTCATAATGGTTTGATATCCAAAATATATAAAGAAATCTGATAACTCAATAGCAAGAAAACAATTAACGTGACTAGAAAAATGGGCAGAGTACTAGAATTGATGTTTGTCCAATGAAGACAAATGGCCAATAAAGGACATCTGTTCAACATTACTAGTCATCAGGCAAATGCAAATGAAAGCCACAGTAAGATATCGCCTAACACCTGTTATAATGGTCATTATCAAAAAAGAAGAAAAGTGTTGGCAAATATGTATGTGGAAAAATTGGAACCTTTGCATACTGTTGGAGAGAATGTGAAGTGGTGCACCACTATGGAAACAGTATGGAGGTACCTCAAAAATTAAAAAAGAGTTACTATATATCCCAGCAACCCCATTTCTGAGTATACATCTGAAATAATTGAAATCAGGATCCTGGAAAGATATCTACGCTTCCATATGCTTGCAGCATTATTCACAATAGCAAAGATATGGAAACAACCTAAATGTTTATTGATGGATGAGTTGATAAAGAAAATATAGTATATACATATAATAGCTTATAATTCAGCCCTTAAAAAAGAAGGAAATCATGTCATATACAATAGCATGGGTGAACCTTGAGAACATAATGCTAAGTGAAATAAGCTAATTACAGAAGGACTAACTAATACTGCATGTTTCCACTTCTATGAGGCAACTAGCATAGACAAATTCATAGAAACAAAATAAAATGGTGATTTCCAAGGGCTAGGGGAAGAGGGACAATAGGAGTTGCCGTTCAATGGGTATAAAGCTTAGTTATACAAGATCAATAAGTTCTAGAGATCTGCTGTAACGTTGTAGCTATAGTTAACAGTATTGTATTGTGCACTTAAGACATTCGCTGGCCGTCTGAGTGGCTCAGCTCGTTAAAAGTTAGCTTAAGAGGGCGAGCCCTGAGCAACATGGCTGCTGGTTCGAATCCCACATGGGCCAGTGATACTGTGCCCGAGCTGAGCAGTGTGCCGCTGAGCTACCAACAGGTGGCAGGATGGCTCAGCTGGTGAGAGCACATGCTCCTAACAGCAAGACTCCCTGTTGGATGGTGGGCTATGCCCGCCCACAACTGAAACTGAACTGGGCAACTTGATTTGAGCTGCCTCCCAGATGGCTCAGTGGATAGAGTGCGTTCTCTTAACATTATTTATAAGGCTGCTGGTTCAAGTCCCACATGGAATGGTGGCTACACCCACCTGCAACTAAGATTGTAACACAGCACCTTAAGCTTAGAGGCCACGAGCTGCCGATGGGCAGCCAGGTGGCGACTGGCAGTTTCCACAACTAAGATTGAAGAACAACAACTTGACTGGTCCCCTTTCCCAATTCCCCACCACTGTTTCCCTCCCCCAATTCCCCAATTTAAAAAAAACAACAAAAACCCAAAAACATTTGTTAACAGGGTAGCTCTCATGAAAAGTGTTCTTACCACTATATGTATGTAGGTATTCATGTGTATATATGTTTGTGTGTGTTTGTACACACACATATAAATAAACAATTGAATTGAAATAAGAAAGCCTTAAAGAGAGATCTAGGCATGGGCCACAAAAGATTTTTGCAAGAAAATCAACATACAGATCTTATAACCTTTTTATATATGCCAGGCCTGCAGACTAAACTTCAGGACTTCTGTGAAAAAGATGAATACTATGAGTAAATGTAAATGATAGTGAAAAAATAAAGAAGGAAGGGAGAGTAGGGGAGGTCAAAGGCATTGGAGTTTGTAGGTAGAAAGGAAATTTGGTGTATGTGTATCTGAGCTGAAATCCATGATCCAGCTGTAGTTTCTGTGGCTTTTGAGTAAGCAACTGTCTTGATTCTGGACTACTTTGCATGCATTGTTTTCTGGGAGACACTTCCTCCTTCACCCCTTTCCCAGCATTTCAGTAACCATCTCTCATCCCTTATTTTTTTCCAAGGAGGTCTTTCTAAATATCAGATCATAGTAAGTTTTCCTGATGTTATATCTCATGATAACACAAACTTTCCATTTTAACCTAATCATGTTTTACTATAATTAATTTACTATAAATTTTTAACATTAATCCTGAATGTTTATTTTAATATTTTTGAAAGCTAATAATGATCTTATTCTTCTTCATTTTTTTTCTAATAATAGCAAGTTAGTGTTAAAGAAATATAGTCAAATTATTGAATGAATGAAAGAAACTGTAATCTATTCATTTCAAGTAGGGCATCAGACAAAACGATTACCTTTATACCAAGGGAGAGTATGATTAGATTATCTAAGATTACTTTAGATTTTGCAATAATCTATTAAAAGAGCATCAAAATTGGAACAGATAGTAGGATGTCTTCAGAAATAACTGAAATTTAATCTTTGAATCTTCAGCTATATGATAATTCCTCATGGATTATTCAGTTTTGGGACAATTTGTTGACTATTGGGTGATTTTTGGTTTTCAAATATTTCCTCGATAGGAGATCAAAATTGTTGAAAAATAATTTGGGGGAAAATTCAATATTAAATTGTAGCTATAACTAGTAACATCCTTTGTCAAGTCAAGGTTTTGGCCTCATAAAAGATGACACTGTTATGTTTAAGATATTTATTGCTGCCTGTCATAGCCAGATGTTTGGATGAGATATTAAAACTCAACTTTCTACAAGAGTTAGCTTTATAGGTACTCATTTTAAACCTGTACAATAAATCATATTAGTGTTAATGGATGAAAGGGATTTGGAGGTAATGTAACAGTCTTCAAAGACAATTTCACACTCATTGTTTCAAATTATATGAGATGAAAATTAAGGAAACGAAGGGAGGGGGTGGTACAAGAGGGAAAAAGGGTCAAACATATCATTATGAAAGGAGAACTGACTCTGGGTGTTGAACACAATGGAATATGTAGATGATGTTTTATATAAAGGTGCACTTGAAACTTATATAATTTTACTAACCAATGCCACTTCAATTTAATTTAAATTTAATTAAAACAAAACAAAAAAAATACTGGACTTCAGAGGATTTTTTTGGGTTTTTTTGAATGTGAACAAAAATGACTAAAAAATACCCTGGTACTCTATTTTGCTGTTACTAAAGCATTCCACAATAACTCTCATGAACGTAAATCTCGCTGTCATTGTCTGCTTCCCAGGAAACGCAGCCTATGACAGTTGATATCAGAAGTGATCCAAGGAAACAGATGATGGATAGGGTTATGTGTTGTGGCTGGGTTACTTGCTGTCTGACTGACAATAACCATCTCTCACTGATGAGTTCTATTGGTGAAACACAGAGAGATCCTGGCACAAGATAAAAGTACAGTTGTTAAAATTTTCACTTTTGGTGAACTAGAATGGTAAACTGCTGGAAGAACTATTAATTGGTATGAAGTAAGCAGCATTTAAGAAACATGGGGAAAATATTAGGTTGTTGGAAAAATCAGAACATATTTTTTCTGTGTCTTTCATTGCAAAAATGTGTCATGAGTTTTCCGACAACCCAATAGCAACTATAAGGACAGAGGAATTCAGTAGCTGTTACTAAGCACCATTGATGCTTGGACAATGAGCAAATGATGAGAGTAATTAATAAGCAAGTGAAATCTAAGAGTGAAACTCAGAGAGCCTCCTTGGTTCCCAATAAAAAGGCTCTCATCCCTTTCAAGGGAGAGTAGAGAAAACTGAGGACCTGGTCCAAGGTCAGATTGGCTGAGCCCTCAAGGAGGTAGGTCTGATATGCTAAGGTCAGGGTCCTGACTGGGATAGAATGGGACCTTAATTCATGAAATGAGAAATTTGGATTGATGTACTGAAAAGTCTTGAAGTCCATATTCTTCAGGACCCTCTGAGCCTGTATAAATGCCCCCAAATTCCCTATTAAATACTCTCACTAACCCTTATCTAAAGAGGATGAAGAGACTTTTCTCCAAGACAGAGCATATACCTCTCAGAATAGGTACTAAATTTTCTTTCCTTTTTTTTTTTTTTTTTTTTTTTAGGTACTAAATTTTCCACCTTGCCCAAATTCCAGTAAATAGGATTAAATTACAAGGTATCCTATTTAAGGATAAGCAGGGTTTGGTAAGAGTGAAAGGAACTATAACTCACAAAGATAGTAAGACCTAACTTGTGCATACCAGCTGAAGCTGGGAGAGTGTGCAAGAGATATATTTTTGAGTATGCTTGATCAAGGAGTCTTGAAACTAAAGTTGGATAGATTAGAGCTTATAAATTTGTTGGTGTCTTTTGGAATACAAGATTTAATATGCTGAAACACCCTAGGAGATGGTATAAACATGTTTACTAGGTTGTCTTTTAAGCATGAGAAAAATGGCCCTGTAATCCACAAACTTTATAATTCAATTATTAATTTTAACCTGTTATTTTATAGATTACCTTGGATTTCCTACATCTTCATTGTCTGTAAAAACATAAAAATTATCTTTTTATATCCAGTATATATTTCATGATCCATCAAGTTAACATGATCTTGTCAAGACTAAATTCCCTTTACTCTCTCACTCTAAATTTTCCATCATGTTCATTTTATTTCACCTGGGGATTCTTAAATGTCCTCATTCTTTTTCATCTAACTCCTGTCTTTCTTTCTCATTGAACCTTTCTTATCAAAAGCTAAATCATATGATGTGCCTTAAAACCTTCTGGATGGAAGTTATTCCCTCAGTACTCTGAATATTCAACTACTCTTTCTGAAATGAGTTTTTCCTATTGGATTTTAAGTACACTTAACATTCTTCCCTTTGGAAAGAAAATAAAAGAATAAGAAAAAAAATCCTTCTACCATCGCCTTATATCTCAAGATACTACCCTGTTTTTATCTCTTTTCTAGCAATACTTCTAAAAAGTGTTCTAAGTGTTGCCTTCACTTATTTGCTATTCACTCTTAAAACAACTATACTTTTAATCCCAAACCCTGTCGTTCCACCCAAATCATTCATTCCTAATCAGTAATGAACCCTCATGTAATTAAATACAGTGCACATTCTTTATTCCTTATCTTGATACAGTCTTAATACATGAAACTCTTCCTTGGCTTATGTAACAAAGTGGTCTCCTACTTTTCCTTCTATCTCTTTAGCAAATCATTTGCTGTCTTTTTAGGTCTATAGCTCTTTTTCCAAATCTAAAATATTTGAGTTCCTCAATACCAATCTTCTGTTCCACCCTTTTCTTATTTCGTGGTATCCCTGGGAAATCTTGTTCATATCTAAGTTTATCCATTCACACCACATGTTATTTACAATATTTCCCTCCTATTTCCCTACTCCACTGATGTGGTTTAGCTTCCCCTCTTGCACTCTTATGAACTATCATGAAAACAGCTATCCCAGATAGCTGCACATTCTTTACCCTACGCTTCAGAATAAAGGCACATGGAAAGACCTGAACCCAACCAGTTGCCTGAAGTCCCGTAAGGCTCAAACAAGTCCAGGCAAGATAAAAGTAAATGGTAGTTTATTTGCACACCTGCAAATCTGTAATTTGTGAGCATGACAATGTTTATTTTTGTTGTCCTCCAGAAGGAGTGTCAAGTTTTTTTTTAAATATTCTGTAAAACATGAGTAAGATCATCAGTCTTATTTATTTCACTTTCTAAATATCTCTTAAGTTGAACCACTTTTCTGCATCCTTTCCCTTTATTATAATAAAAGTTACTGTTATCTCTTAAACTGAAATGATACCCTAATAACTCTACCTGTGTCAATTTTTGTCTTTTTATGTCTTGTCTCGACCTTTCTTTCAGAGTCATCCATTGGAGACATGAATTTGATCAAAATACCTTCATTTTCTTCCAACATTCCTTCATTCTTGCACATTTAATAAAAGAGACAAAGTTTTCAAAAGCCTTTTATAATTGAGCTTCTTGGTCTCATTCTCTCCCATGCTGCCCTATCCCATCTGCTTCAATCGAAGTGACTTTATTTGGTTTCTTTACACATGTGCTTTCCTGGCATCAAAATTGTACCCATGTTGTTTCTTCTGACTCACATACTCATCCAGTTGTTTTGTTTTGTTTTGTTTTTCTAGTTAACTCTTTGTTGCCATTCAGATCTCAGGTCAATTATCCCTTTCTCAAAAAACATTTCACAGACTTTCTAACGGGTCAAAAACATGTCACGACTTCTCATTACACTGATTTTATTATACATATAACTCTTGAAAATATATTTATGTATTTAAGCATTTCATTATTATTTCTACCCTATATGAGAATATAAATTCTTGAGAGCATTACTCATGTTTACTTTTAGTGACCATTATATCCTTTGTCAATAGGACAATGCTTGGTATATAGAAGTTGCTCATTAAATAGGGATGAATAGATTGTATTTCCACTATTGCCTCCAGAAGCAGTCATACCAGAACTTACTGTAGCTAAAAAAATTGCATTGGTGTCTCAGCCACGTCTCACTCATTTTGAACTGAGACAACATCTTTGTTGAAATTGTTGCTTGTTTTACAGGCATATGGTTTTGCTACATCTGATTTTGCATATATGCAATCAAAAGTTTTTCTGCTTCTCAGATTAGCCAATTATGCTTTATTGTTGCCATTGATTACATTGGATTACTGTTATTCATTTTTAAAAGTATATATATTTTTTACATCCCTTAAATTATGGCTTAGAGTAGAATACTAGACCTTGAAGTTAAAGGCTAGCTCATTCTATATGATTTCCACACATGTTGATTGACTAAGTTGGCTCACTTCCAAAATGTGGAATTGTACAAGACTTTATTATTTGACATTTGAACCTTCTATAAGTTCGTAAGAGAAATAAAAATAAGAACATTTGTGAAAAATATACGCTATAAAATAGGAATATTCACTAAACATATAGATAATGTTTTTATAAAATAAATTTGATTTTAATTTTACACCCTGTAAATTTTTTCTTTTGTTTTCCCACTTATTAAAACAATGGTTCATCTTTTAGGAGAAGGATTGATACGTGCCAAAATAAAAATATAACTATTTAACTTTTACTGTAATTTAAAATTATTTCTTTAGTTCCTAGCAATAAAACAAAACACAAATGTTCTTTCCTTGAGATAAAAGGTTGTAAAATTACTTTAGTTCACTCGAGCATAAGAGTCCATCTTCTCATTCTTGCGTACTTGAACAATCACTGTCATCATAAGTTGTAGGATAGGGAAAACTTGATTTAATATAAAATGTCCCATTCAAACTAAGAGGGGAAGGAGAGAGTCCTTTTTTTTTTTCTTTCTTTTTCCCTGATCCAATGAGAGTGGACAAGAAAGAAAGAAACAGTGTTTGGCCTACAGGAATAGGCCTTGGATATACGAACCTCTTTAAGCCAGAATGCAACCCGGGAAATATATTCTAAACATTAGGAGAAAGCTGAAAGTAGAGATGATTTGCATCTGTTCCTGTTTAAAACCCTGAGAAGGAAAGCGTTACACAAGGAAGGCTCATGTCTACATGATAATGATGAAGAGGGTCACCAGAGGGCAACAAAAGAAGAGGGACATTGGATTATGGATGTGGCTTTTTGGTGTTCAGGGGATCGAGACTTCAGTCTGTATTGCAGTGAGAGGAAAGAGAAGTGCGAAGAGGGCCATTGGACAACCAGAGGGCTAGTGTACATTCAGGTACACTCTCAAACCAGGGTTACAAGCTGG
The DNA here is from genome assembly GCA_033961575.1 of Aselliscus stoliczkanus. Classification (NCBI taxonomy): domain Eukaryota; kingdom Metazoa; phylum Chordata; class Mammalia; order Chiroptera; family Hipposideridae; genus Aselliscus; species Aselliscus stoliczkanus. Next base: position 139,943,806 of record CM066728.1, read on the forward strand.
TCACTTATTATCTATAGGCTTGATACATCATTTGAGAAGTTTGCATTTAAAGGTAATATGACTTCCAGTCAGTCTGACACATAAAGAACACAGACAATATTACTCCTCTCCGCATAAGAAAAAAAAAAAGCCAAACAAACTGAAAATCAACAGCTCTTAGATCCATTAGCAAGTTGAGGTCAGAAGGAAAATCGCTATCCTTCAAACTGGCAAGACAGATGAGCACAGGCAATCCCAGCTTAACTTGATCAGTGGCTGGCTCCAGGAACACTTAGAGGTAATTACTAAGTGCCAGAGACTGATCCCTGTCTATTGGGAGAGATAAAACTCCTGGGAGACCAGCTTTTGGGGTGGTGTTTGGGAAGGCTGTAACCGTTTTCATGAGTTTTACCTTCAGGAGTCCCACCAAGTTGAAAGTGTCTCTCCCAATAGTGGTGAAAGCTTGTCTTTCCTGAAGAACACTTTTATGTAGACAAAATCCGCTGGTCAATAGAGGACAGACTTCTTCCAGCTGGTCCTTCCACGACCTTGTTACATTTTATGTCTCTAAATTTCTAAGGAAGAGAGAGGCCCTTTTAAGTATCAGACACGATTGTGAGAGGATTCAGCTAAATTAAGCACAGGGCATGCATGGTCTCAGACTCAAATCCAACGCCCTAATTTTACAACTTAAAGAACTAGTAAAAAAACAAACTAAATCTAAAGGTAGCATAAGGAAGGGATAATAAATATTAGAACAGAGATAAATGAAACAAAGAAGAAACAAACAATAGAGAAAAGTAATGAAACCAAGACTTGGTTCTGTAAAAAGATCAATATAAATACGCATATACTAAGTGGTGAGTAAAGCCCATGAAAAGATACTCAACATTACTAATCATTAGGAAAATGCAAGTCAAACTAGAAAGAAATGCCACCTCATACTCATTAGGCTACTATCAAAAGGACAAAATTTACCAATTATTGGCAAACGTGTGTAGTTAGGAACCCTTTGGCACCGTTGGTGGGAATGTAAATAGGTACAGCGATTATGGAAAAATTCCGAAATTTCCTCAGAAAATTAGAAATAAAATTACCATATGATCCAGTTATTCCATTTCTGAGTATATACCAAAAATAATTGAAAGCAAGGTCTTGAAGAGATATTTGCACATCTATGTTCAAAATGGTATTATTTACACAAGTTAAAATGTGGAAGCAACCCAGGTGTTCATTGATGGATGAATGAATAATCAAAATGTGGTATACATATACAGTGGGATATTATTCAGCTATAGAAAGGAAGGAAATTCTGACATCTGCTACATCATAGAAGAATCTTGAGGATATTATACTAAGTGTAATAGGCTGTTCACTAAAAAATGAAATAAAATAAATGCCGTGTGATTCCATTTATATGGGATATTTAGAATGGTCAAAATCATAGGGTTAGAGAGTACAATGGGCTGAAGGGAGGGGGATGGGAAGTTATTGTTTAATGGGTATAGAGTTTCAGTGTTACAAGATGTAATGTGTTATGGAGAGGTGGGTGGTAATTTTATTTATTTATTTGTTTATTTATTTATTTATTTATTTATTTATTTATTTTGCCAAACCCAGTTGTAGATTAAAAAATTGTGCCTTTAATTTATGATTTCAATATATGAGGGGTGCCAAAAAAATGTATACAAGTGGACACGTTGGTCAACGTTGCTCAAGCAGTAGTTCGCCGTAATCCGAAGTGTCTGGACACTGATGGTAACCACTTTGAGCACCTCTTGCAATTACAGAAGTCAAACATGACTTGTATTCATCTTTTGTTATCGGTATATATTAAGTATTACAATTTTAATACAGTTTTCCTTTCTTAAAATGTGTATACATTCTTTTGGCACACTCCCTATGTGTGTTAAGAGTGAGGACAGGGCTGGCCGAGTGGTGCAGTGGTTAGGAGCTGGCCTGGGAAGCCAGCGGCCCCGGTTCGGGTCCCACATATGAGGGCCAATGACACTGCCCTCAAAAAAGAGTGAGGACAGTGGAAGACAAAGCAGGAGTGGGGGTGTCTATGACATCTCAATAGGCCATGGATTCAGAAGAAACTGAAAGCCATTGTCTGTGTAAAGCCTTTGGAATCCCTGCAGAAGAGAGGACTCCCAGTTCTTGAGGACTTAGGAAAGGGCCACTTAGTTATGCAAATATAAAACAGGGACTAAAATTGAAAGTGAAAGGGGATAAGGAAATATGATTGTAAGGAAAGTTAAAGCACTTCGTGTAATAATGAAAAAAGTTGAATATGTTATAGTGGTTTTCTTTTTCTCTATATGATGTATTTCCTCAGGAGAAATGCTTCTTACTTAAAATGGATTTGGGCTGTTCTGTGCCTGTAAGCTCAAATTTATCTTCTGGAGAAGTGTATGTTTTGTGTGTTTTGTTTTTGAACACTTAAAGAAGACTGCAGTGGAGCTGTGCAGATCTTATCTGCACCAGAATCAAGATGAAAGATTGATTGAAATATCTGGATGGAACTTAATAATGCTGCATTGGATTTAACGGATATTGTCTTCAATTTGATAATATATAAGTTTTTGAGGAATGGGAACTATTTCTAGGGTTTCCCATTGTTTAATTTGGAAAGAGTTTTACATGGAAACTATTAATTTGCTTGTTTTTTTAAAAAAAATTTTATTTGTTTACCAATTATGAATAATCCAGCACCTTGGATCTTCTCGCTAAATTAGAAATTGGGTAATTACAAAAAGAAAAAAAATTCATTCAGGGCCGGCCGAGTGGCACAGTGGTTAAGCGCTGGCTTGGGAAGCCAGCAGCCCCGGTTTGGGTCCCACATTTGAGGGCCAGTGACACTGCCTTCAAAAAAAAAAAAAAAATCATTCATACATTTTTGAAATAGGAAATATAGCCTGAGAAGTTGGTCAGTATTTTGGGTTGAGAAGTAAGTCCCTTCTTTTGTAAGTGCCTCATTCACTCTAAGGGTATCATGTGTGCGTCAGGGCACCCTGAGGTGAATGTGGATTTTGACAGAGAAAGAGTGCCAAGAAGAGAGGAATCCCTTTTGCTTGTTAGAAGAGCATTTATAAAGGCTTTGACACTCAAAGCCTGATAAACAAAGCAACAACAGCAGCCTCACCACCCATGCTTGTGTTGTGCCTCAGACTTACTGCAAAATCTGCATTTTAAAAATAAGATCCAGAGAAGACTTGTAATGAACATTCAGGCTTGAGAAATCCTGCTGTAAAAAAACTGAACAAAGTGTCAGGGCTGTGGATTTTAATTTCTGTCATACCTGTTTGCTAATTTTAATTATTTGCATAATCCATTTAATCCTATCCTTTTACTATCCTTGAACCCATAGTAAAGGGCTAATAATTATCCTGAGTCTCATAAGGACAGAAGAAAATTAAGCCAGGCATGTGCATCTGCTTTGGTTGGAGTGACAAAATAGAGATAAGTGTCCTCAGAGGCCACTATGGTAAGAAACAAGAGCATCAATATTAGGTGTGAACTGTCCCAAACCGCAGAAGGTAACGAGGAGTACCACAGTCAGGAATGAAATAGAAAGTCTTCAGGAGACCAGAGGTGGTGGCACAGAGATCTGAATTCACTCGTCACTGTGCTGTATTTATCTTTATTTCTTAGTTTTCTATACAGAGTGACAGTGCCTGTGGTTGTGTTACCAACCTTGGGTTCTTAGGCTCTCTATGTCACTGAAATTGACAAGAGGCCAAACCAAAAGCTTAGACACGGTTTCTTGGCACTTCAGCTTCAGCACAAGTGAGGCACCACAGGAAAACTCTCCAGCTGGCTCCCGTAAGGGAGCTGCTAGGGGCGTTATAGGCAGCTGCTAGGGGCATTATAGGCAAAGCGAGGAAAGGCTTGACTTCAGCTGGGATAATCCTTTCCTTTCTTCCTGGGTATGGTACTTGCACAGGCTCAGTCGATGCCAAGGGCCTGGCTCATGCCTCGTAGTCTCAAGATGGCAGCGTTGCTCATTACTGCCACCCCAGGAAGGTCATATACTGGGCAACACAGGGTTGTGTGTGCATGACAGTGGGAGGTCACTGCCTTGGGGAAGTTTGTTGGAAAGTTGATGATCTAGGCTTTGGAAAGTAGCTAAATTTAGTGGTGCTGGATCTGGTGGTTAAGGGAGTGAACCCAAGCCCCATCCCTATTGTCTCAGTTGGAATTAGATGTTTGATGAATTAAATCAGAATACAGTAAAACCTTGGATTGCGAGTAACCTGGTTTGCGAGTGTTCCTCAAGATGAGCAAACATTTCTAATACATTTTAACTTGGTAAACGAGCGATGTCTTGCAATACAAGCAGTTTGTTTCCAGAACGAATTATGCTTGCAAACCAAGGTATTACTGTACAGTGAATAAAAGCTTCTTTACGTGTGGGCTATTTCATATTGATTGTATTCTTCAATATAATTACACTAAGTCTGCCTCTTTGGATCTTCTACAAATCTTCATTCTGCCCTCTGTAACTTTACACAATAAGCCCATGTTCTTATATATAAAGCAGCTCTTAAATATTTGAAGCTCTCTCTTCATAATGATATCCCAAGCTCATGTGCCCAACACCTTATCTCTTCTACATGATAATCACACTCACATTTTTTTCAAATGTCTCTCCCTGGGAGTCATTATTACCACAGTACTCGTATCAAGCATAAACATGTTAGTGCCTCTGTTCAAAGGGGAGAGATAAGAGGCACAGACACCTCAAAGCATATTTTGAGAATTTCAGAACTACAAAGATTTGAGAGAATTAAGCTGAAGAAAACAACTCTGAAGTGTTTGAATAGATGAAATCAATGACTGCTGGTTAAATGAAAGGCACATAGCAAATACACTGTAAAATGAATTA